>CM061142.1:94098949-96524386 GCA_030789695.1 Scilla litardierei
AAATTTAAAATCTTCATCCATTATTACTATTCGTAGTGATCATGGAGGAGAGTTTGAAAATGAATTATGTACAAAATTTTGTAATAAACATGGTATAACACATAAATTTCTTTTCCTCGAGCTGCACCACAAAATGGTGTAGTAGAAAGGAAAAATAGAACTTTACAAGAAGGTGCTAGAACCATGTTATGTGATAGTTCTTTACCAAAATACTTTTGGGCAGAAGCTGTTGCTACTGCATGTTATGTTTTGAATAGAATTTTTGTAAGACCACAATTGAATAAAACTTGTTTTGAATTGTTTTATGATCGTATACCTCGTGTGTCTTATATTAAAATATTTGGTTTTAAATACTTTATCCTTAACACTAAGGATTCACTAGATAAGTTTAATTCTAAATCAGACGAAGGTATCTTTATAGGATTTTCTACATGTAGTAAAGCATATAGGATTTTTAATAAAAGAACCTTATGTATTGAGGAATCTATTCATGTAGAATTATACACCTATCACACAATTAGATGAAGAAGATTCTATACATATCACTAGTTCTTTAGAAAAGACTAAGTTGGATGACGATGATTCTACTAAATCCATTCCTGATATTATCCCTGAGAATACAAGTCTTCCTAAAGCATTTGTTGAAATTCCTAATCATCCACATGATCTAGTTATTGGAGATATTTCTGATAGAGTAAGAATTAGATCTCAAATAGAACAAATGACTAATTGTGCATTTATATCATCCATTGAACCAAAGAATGTTATTGAAGCATGTAAAGATACACTACTGGAAAATTGGACATTAGCCACGGACAAATCCGTGGCTAATACCCCAAAATCCGTGGCTAATACCCAATAGCCACGGATTTTTATAAATTCCGTGGCTATTATTCCGTGGGAGAAAGTGGCATTGCAAATGCGAAAAATCCGTGGCAAATGGAAGAAATTCAGTGGCGGAAAAGTTAGCCACGGAACTATAGCCACGGAAATTCCGTGGCAATTGTTCCACATATTTCCACGGAAAATCCGTGGCAAAAGTTTATTTGTTACGGAAAAATTTTACAAAAAATGTTCGTGGTAAACTACATTAGCCACGGATATTCCGTGGCTATTGTTCCAACTATTGCCATGGAAATTCCGTGGCAAATATTTATTCGCTACGGATGATATCCGAAAAATTTACCGTGGCTAATGCATTAGCCACAGATATTCAGTGACAAGATTGTTTTATTTGCCACGGATTCTCGGCGGCGAAAAGATTTCCACGATGGATATTTTCCAAATTCAAATCTGTGGCTAAAAATATTAGCCACGGACAGTCCATGGCTAATGTGCTAATTTATTTATTTTTTTTTAAATCCAAAACTTTTATAAATTTGTTTACAATCAAAATTCTCATATATAAAATTAACAAGAAAATTCCCATATATAAACAATATCAAAAAATCCAATTAAAATAGTCTCATCCATCAAGAAATTCCAAGGAACTATCTGAATACAAACTTTCCACATACATCAACATACCTCAATAGAAAAATTTTCCACATACAAAAGGTTTCCACATACAAATACATAACGGCCCCTTGGTCCACTCAATACAAAAAGTTTACACACATCAACATAATGACCACTCGGCCCCCTCAATACAAAAAGTTTCCACACATCAACATAACGGCCCCTCGGCCCCTTCAATACAAAGTAAACTCTCAATCTCATCATAACGGGCCCCGGCACCCTTATCACTCCCCCAAACACCAATTAAAAAAAAATTAAACTCTCACATCATATCTCCACCCTTCGGTCCTCCACCGGCTCCGCCTTGTGGATGCGATTCCTGAAGCAAAAATTGAAATAAATAAGTTTTACTAAAATTAATAAACAAATAAATATTATTTGTTGGAGGCTGAAAATAGAATAAAACAAAATGATGGCATCAATTATCTTCTTCATATGATACAAACACCAACTGACACAAGTGCAATGTCTTCCAACAACAAAATAGTAAATAAATGGCAAAGATCTTAATAACATCAATAACAAAATAGCATATGCACTCATCTAAACAAAAGACGTTTAAAAGTGATGGATATAGGTCGCAGTCCAAGAAAATCAGACATTGCTATAAACAAATCCTGCGCTTTTATTCATTATTCTCTAGAAAAAATATCCTAACAATATAAACACAATGCCATAAAAGTGCCATAAAAGTGTTCGCATTTTGAATCAAACATAATACAAACATCTATATAAGAAACCAGTGTTTCCCTAGTTCATATCTAAGATCCCAACTCAAAGCACAGAAAGTGAGATCAGTTATAATATCACAACACAATCAAAGGCACAAATAAGCAAGCAACATTCAGAAGTCATTTACACCCTCTTTGTGATTCCAAAGCACTCTTCCCTCTATAATCTGATCATAGAACAAATTATCCTCCATTTTTTCAATACTTCTATTTACTTAAGACACTCAACCCTTCAGAATACACAGTAAATTAGGTGAAGCCAATCATAAGGCCAACATTATTTGAATCTTCAACACTGTCGCAGGATAACCAGATAACTACTAAGATACAAGCCTACCATCCTACATTCTTTATTAAGAAACATGTGCAATGAGGTAAAAGTATATTACTTGACTCAAATCAAGCGTTGAGATATCCAATGGATAAGACATGGGAAGTTACTAGCTAGTGTGCACAGACATTCTAAATAAACGATATTGATTCTAAAAATGATAACAAAACCCTGAAATGAGTGTATATTTGCAAACTATTAATAACTTCCAAAGACACCGACTAATACAAGCTCACTTCATTGATAACTTTCCATGCAAAGTGACTCGATCTGGTATTATCAAGTCAGGTGAGCCTCGGCAATGTGATGGTTGGACCCTGATTTAATCAATTCAGACCAACTCAATGCAAAGCGACTGCTGGCCTGAAATGCTTGAAATGCATGAATTTAGCAATTAGTCATCCCACGTAGTAATAAGTGTAAATTAAGCTGCAGACATGATATAATGCACATATATGCATACCTGACCTTGTGGGCTAAGAGGAGAGGGCTGACCCTACAGATTTAAGAGCATCCCTCAATCTCTTCATCTGCAAATAAGTGAGTAAAAGGTGAGTAATTTGCAAATAACCCAGTAAAAGGTGAGTAAAACTAGAGTTCCATATATGACAATAGCAAACAAATTAGATGACATGCCAATAAGCATTTGATGGATTTACTAAACTAGAGTTCCATTCATGTTGTGTACACAAAGACAAACAAACTTATTGCACACACAAAGCTTGATCATTTTTTTTAACGAATGTGTTTTTAAAAAATCTGCTAAATTTAATAAAATTGCCATAAACATTGGTCATATTTCTTAAAAAGGATATATGCATCTTTAAAGTTACAAAAAAAATGAAAGAAATACATTAAACTATGTCAAACCTTTTCAAGTTTAACCAATGCATGCATGGGAGTTGTCTACGGAATCTAATTCAAACGGGGCATTGCACTGTGAGATACAGTTTCCTGATCAGCTCTGGAGTAGTGTGAAGTGGTATTTAGTCATTGTTGTAGAGAAGTCATGTATTCTGTGCTGTTCTCACTGAGCTCTATTATTCATGTCTCCCTTCTTGAAGTCGATTAATTGCTTTGCTCTGTAGTGTTATTTTTCAACGCTTCATTGCATTATGATACCCAAGAAAATCTCTCTCCATTGCTTCAATCCGTATGTAGATTGACTGTTTGAGTCAAAGTTAGTTTCTAGCTTCAAACACTTTGGGTTGTTCCATAAAGATCTTCCCATCCAGTCAATGGTGGAAAAATATTGTCAGAACGTCCATCTAGACCAGTTTCAAATTTAGATGAGCAAATATCATCGGTATCGTGCAAATAGATATCATTGCAACTATCATCAATACTTTGTGGGCATTCCAACTTCTGTAGTCTTGGCTTTTGTTCTCCATATTGGAACACCGGTTAGTCATTCCTTTTGAACCCAAAATCATGTCTGAAATTTCAATGTTTTTATAAAACCTGATGGTTTCCATGTGTGTTAAACAGGGTCTTTGGACAGAAATCATCTGTGCCCTGGCTATTCAAGCTTTACTTCTTGCTGTCATTACAATTTGTACAGATTGGGATAAGGAAGTAAGTTTCTGTGATGTTATTACTACTGAGATTATTTTCTCAGTAGAAATAACAAATATGCATGCACGCTTGGGTGAATGAAGTTGAGGATAGTTAAATAGAAGGCTTCTACCTAATTGCTTAGCCTTTTGGGTGAGACTGTCTCGGCCAAAATTATGCCCCCGTCAAAAAAAAATTAACGTATCATCGGCCTGCCATTCCTGTTCAAATTTAACTAACAGTCTTCAAAGCGTTTTCTTATCAATCTGAAATGTGAGCTACCTCTGTTTAACAGGTTAAGAAGGCCAAAGATCAAGTTTTTGAGTCCACCATTCCCATACAAACAACATAACGCAGAAGTTTCTTTGTGATCTACAAAGCTGTACATGATCAGTATATAAATTGAAAGAAAATTGACATATTATTTGATTGGAAACTTGAGGAATAGATGTGATAGATTTATTAAAAGAAACTTTAAAGAAGTCTAAGATTATAGAGGAGAGACTATGTAGCACAGACTATCGTGAAGCCATTTCCTATTTCATACAAAACTCATCCCACACTTCTCAAATGTAATCTCCATTTTATTTGTCTTTTTAAATTTAAAAATTTTGAACATCTGCAAATTTGAAAATATGGCTGATCAGCATTAAGCTATACATGCAAAAAAAAGCTTAGCAAAAGAAGAAGAATAAGAATAATAATAATACAGGGAAAAGGAAAACGAAATAGTAGTTGAAAGGTAGGTAGCTACCGGGAATCATACAGGTGAATAGAAAGGGAAATCAGTGTTTTCTTCTATATAATAATACAAATTCTCCATGCATGACCCTCAACTTCACAAACATTCATAATATCCCCCTCATTCTTGGCTGGCTTGATTGAATGACCAGAATATCCATCATTTTACAGTGCAATATGGAAATTACATCAAGAGCGATAAAGGTGCAATATGGAAGCGTAAAAGTTGAGCAGTTGACAATGTCAAGAAAGTAGAAAATATCGCTTCTAGTTGATTTCATTAGGAGAATAACTGCACACTAGTAAGTAGGATAAAGGAGTCACCTTCATTGAACCTTGCAGGGTTCAGATCAACGCCAATAATCCTCGAAGCCCCTGCAATCCGAGCCCCTTCAGCAGCCTAATGATAATGTGGACGTATAAATGAGTTGCTGAACCAGTAAGGCAAATTTGGAAATTAGCGAAGATAGACTCACAACAAGGCCAACAGACCCCAATCCGAAGATGGCCACAGTCGAGCCCTTTTTCGGCTTTGCAACATTCAGGGTAGCTCCAAGGCCTAAGAAGAACCAAACGAGATCTGATAACCTGTTAGTTAGTTCTGCAGCAGCTCGAATTCCTTGATACAAAGAAATTCAATTCTGGGATCTCAGTACCTGTTGAAATACCACAGCTAAGGACGCACACTTTGTCAAGGGGAGCCTCAGGGTTGATCTTGGCGACGCAGCCGACGTGGTCGACGGTGTACTCGCTGAACGTGGAGGATCCAACAAAGTGGTGGATGGGCTTTCCATTGATCGAGAACCTCAACTGCCCGTTGCCGATCATGACTCCTCTGTCGGTGTTGATCCTGAGGAGATCGCACATGTTGCTCTCCTCTGACTGCAACGTGCACAATCTTTGCATTTGCCCGTGAAAACAGGAAGAACATGATCCCCCGGTGCAAGGTCTGTTACTCCTTCGCCCACACTCTCCACAATCCTAAGAAATTCAAACATAAAAGGTTTAGGGATCTACATATGAGAGCATCTCCAATCGACCGAGGTAACTCCATTTCTGGCGGGATTTCGTCTCCAACCGACCGGGAAAAAAATCAACAAATTAGGCTACATTGGCCGGCCACATTTGGCGCGATGGAAAGGAAATGGCGGGCGGACAAAGGGGAGAAATGAGAAGAAAAGGTTAGACATGAGAAGGGTTTATAATTTTAGGAAATTTTAAATTAGTTTAAAGGTAAATTGGAGTAGAAATATGGAGGGTTGGGTCGTAGCTCCCTCCATTTCCAACACTCCATATTAGGAATATTTTAGGAATATTCCAACACAACCCTCCATTTATGAAGGGTTGCATTGGAGATGATCTGATAACTATGTTCTGATAATGAGAAGTATCATATGAAATATGTGAGATCTCCAAGGTGTCTAAGGTTTCAACCAAATAATTTGTTTGTCCAATTCTTTGACAGGAACGAAACATTAATCAAAATTTTCCAAGAGCAATGGAAAAAAAGGTGGCCTTCAAAAAAGAAGAGAGAAAACAAAATCCTTACCCTCCTGCTTCATGCCCAAAGATCCGAGGAAACACATGATTCTGGCCCTGAAAAATCCAACAACAACACAATTTTAATAACCAACATATATTTTTCAGAAAATTGCAACTTTAAAAAAGGCAACAAATTGTAAAAATTAGAAATTTTTACATACCTTAGCTTCCAAAAGTAGACGTCTGTGTGGCAGAGTGAAGTGAAGAGGATCTTCAGCCGGACCTCGTTGGCCTGCGGCGGTGCCACCTCCACCTCTTCGATCACCAGTGACTTCCCAGCCTCCCATGCCACCGCAGCTGATTTTTGATCAGAGCAAACAACATATCAACTAATTAATTAAAAAAGATTTGAAATATACATGGAAAGACCAAAAAACTTCACAGACATCACTTGACTCAAAACCAATTACAGAAAACAAATGCTCACATAAGAAATGCATGAAACATCAAAATTGAAATTTACACACAGCAAAAGAAAATTGGGCATGCATCAAACATGAGAAGATGTACACACTAAACGGCAACAAAAACCAAAATTATTTCACCAGATCTAATACGACGGCCCCAGATACAGGACAAATAATGCAGCGCCCATAGCCCGCAAACCCTGAAATTGAGGAGAAAAGAGGGGGGAAACAGTGATACCTTTTGATCGATCGGAAGTAGTCGCCGGTCGCCGTTCGCCGATAATCGCTTGAGAAGAGGCGACGCGATGAGAGTCGATGAAAAAGACAGGTGCTTAACCCTAACTTTCGATGAAATATGCGATGAGAGTCTAGAATTTCTGCAGCGCCCGCTCTTCTTTTGTGTGAAATTGTTAGTAAGCGTAGAAATAATGCAGCGCCCGCTCTTTTTTCGGGGGAATTATTAGTTTATCAATTAGGGTCGCTTCAACAAATATGTATCTGGCAATTGGGTTTCTATGGCAATTATGTAATTGCCACGCACTGTTTATGGTTGTTTAACAATATTTACCACGGAAATTTTCATGGTAAATTGATTTTCGACATGGCTTATCGAGTTGATGATGCTTCCGTGACAATTATGCATCTGCCATGACAATTCCGTGGCTAATGAATTATCTGCCACAGAAAAATCGCCACGGAACGTTTTGTGGCTAATGTTTCTACAGTTGCCACGGATTTCAGTCCGTGGCGGATGTTCCAACGCTGTTACTCAGTTTTCTAGTAGTGATAGTTCATGGATTATAGCAATACAGGAAGAACTTAATCAATTCAAAAGGAATGATGTATATGAATTAGTATCTAGACCTTCAGATCGTCCTATTATTGGTACTAAGTGTGTATTTAAGAATAAATTGGATGAATCTGGTTAAGTAATTAGAAATAAGGCTAGATTAGTTGCACAATGTTATAATCAGGAAGAAGGCATAGATTATGATGAAACATATGCTCCTGTAGCAAGATTAGAATCTATTAGAATGCTTTTAGCATATGCATGTTACAAAGATTTTAAGCTATATCAAATGGATGTTAAAAGTGCATTTCTTAATGGTATTTTAAAGGAAGAAGTCTATGTAGAACAATCACCAGGATTTCAACATGAAAGTTTGGATAATCATGTTTTCAAGTTGAAGAAAGTATTATATGGATTAAAACAAGCACCTCGTGCTTGGTATGAAAGGTTGAAAAACTTTCTGTTAAAATCTGGTTATTCTATTGGAAAAATAGATTCTACTTTATTTACCAAACATATAGATTCTGATGTTACATTATACAAATATATGTTAATGATATAATTTTTGGTTCTACTAATGACTCTCTTTGTCAAGAATTCTCTAAGGAAATGCAGAATGAATTTGAGATGAGTCACATGAGTGAATTAACTTACTTCCTTGGACTTCAAATTAAGCAAATGAAGGAAGGTATATTTATACACCAAAGTAAATTTACAAAGGAACTCATCAAAAGGTTTGGATTAGAGAATTCTGCAGAAAAGCGTACTCCCATTGGTACATCTCAAATCTTGATAAAGATCCAAATGGTAAGAGTATTGATCAAACATTATATCGAGGTATGATTGGATCGTTAATTTATCTTACCGTAAGTAGACCAGATATTATGTTTTCTGTTTGTATATGTGCTAGATATCAGTCAGACCCTAAGGTATCAATTTAACTGTTGTCAAAAGGATAATTAGGTATATCAAATATACATCTGATTTTGGTTTATTTTATCCAAAATGATCTAGTTTCATATAGTGACGCAGATTTTGCTTGTTGCAAAACTAAACGCGATTTTGCTTGACGCATATATACATCTCTTAATCGGTTTTTGCCCCTAGCCATTCGTGATCATGAGTGTGCTCATCCAAATCACAATGTCTAGTCTAGTCGGACCCTTGTTTTCATGTCTAGCCTGACTCGCCCCTCAGCTCGGTGTATCCACGACACGTCGGTTTGGGTCAGGTCTTAGACTTACATCAAGTCAGACTACATCGTTGACTTAACTTACGCCGGCGCTCGGGGTACGAGACGACGGTTAGGGTTAGTCAAGATTTCATCTTATGTATTTAAGGAGTTGGTTTCTACAGGGTGCCATGTCACAGCTTGAGTGTATCTCAACAACTATAACACGGGCCCTATAGTTGCTAACCCCTAAAACAAGGAGGGCTACGACTAATCTTGAAAAAGACCATTAACGTATTTGACTTAGATATAGTCCATGGTGTCATACAATCATGATTCGCGACATTGCGGTCCAGCGGAACTCAGCCAGGGAATTGACTAAGCCAGGATCACTACCCCTTGGACTAGCAAGGGTTGACCCAGAACTCTTAGCCAAGCACATTGACTGGATCATGGTCCATTGAATGAAGCTTGTCATTTTTGTATGTATGCCATAGACTAAACAGCTTTTATTAACAACTAATTAATCCTATCAACTAGTTGAATCCTTAAATTCAAAATTTTAGGATTTGTTTAATAACTTTTATTAAGTCCTTATCAACTATAAGGTTCACGTGCTACCCTAATCGTTATTAGGATTTTGATAAATTATTAACAACGCTAGAAGCGAAGTCCTTTAATGAAAATTAATTATAACAATTAGAATTTGAAAATTCATTTAAAGGACTACCCTAATCAGGAATTAGGTCTTTAATATTGTTGTTAATGATTTATCAAAGCATAGCATGTCATTAAAATTCAAGTAATAAATTTTAATCAATTTTAATGGCTAACCTAAGAGGTTGTCTTGTGTTATCAAAGAAGGGACAAGATTAACAAGCCATTAAAACTACACTAATTTATCGCATAAAGATAGTGCACAACTATTTAACAATTAAATAAACTAAGTTTATCGCATAAACTATTTTTGCATGCAAACATAAATTTAACAATTAAATTTAAAATATGATTTTAAAATTATTTCATTTTTATCTCATAAAAAAAACTTAATTTTAAAATCACTAACTTTGCATGCTATTTAAAAAATTTATCGCATAAAAATTTTAATCTTTAAAATCAATTTTAAAATTATCTCATAAAATTAAAACATCATTTTAAAACTTTCATGCTTAAAAATTTATCAAATAAAAATTTTAGGCATCCAAAATAAATTTTAAACTTTTAAAGATTTAAAAAATTAGTTTTAAAATTATCACATAAATTTTAAAACGTCATTTAAAAAAAAATTTCCATGTTCAAAAATTTCATTAAAAAAAAAATTTTAGAACATCTAAAACATTTTTAAAATTTATCTCATAATTTTAAAAACATTTTAAAAAGTATTTAAAAGCATTCTTAAGTTTAAAATTAATCGCAGTACCTAGATCGCTACGCAAACCTAGGCTCTGATACCACTGTTGGGAATTGGGCGTTCCCTTAGGGCATAAAAACTCTAGTCCCGTCCTAAGTCGGACGGAACATAGACAGGAAAATCAAAAGCAGCGGAAGAAAAACAGTTAATCTAAATTAACTTGCAAGTTAAAACAATTTTAACTTGGCCCTAAGGTCCAAGACCCTATGCCAAGATCTATGCCGACTTGGGATGGGTCTGACCATCCCAAGAAGGATCTAGCCTACTGCGATTAAACTAAACTAATGCTAAAAATACTTTAACCACATACCCGGAATCTCAGCCCTGGGGCAGGCGAGATGTTCCGCGCCGTCTTCCGAGCTGCTCCCGTCCCACGCCGAGCCGCTCCTTTGAACCGCTCCCCGAACCGCTCCTCGAACCGCTCCGCATCCCGAGGCGATCAATCCCCGTGCCGCCGAGCCAACCAACCGCCGAAGAAAGTTTCACGCGAGTGAAACCTCCGCCAAGATTTCGGATCCAGAATCCGAACTCCTTTGTGGCTTTGCTAGAGCCCGCAGGAGTAAGGCAGAATTTTAGGGAGATAGAGAAATATTTATTTAAGCTTAGATCCGAGCGTGCTCCAACATTTACGAGAGCCGCTCAGATCTAGAGCTTGGGACGAGATTTGAGAAAGGGGGGAGACCCCTATTTATATAGGCGGCGGACTCTCCCCTTTTCTCAAAATCCGATGTGGGACTAAAATAGAGTTAATTTAAAATCAAGTTAGTTTGCACTTCAAAAGGTGCAAACTTCCGTGAATTTTAACTCACTCACCGTTGAGCTTCAAGATCGATACAACCTATCAATACGACAAGCGTTCAACGGTGAACGCATAGGAAAAAACCGTTCGTCAATCGGAGTTCGTTTGACCCTCCAATTGAGTGTCCAAAGGTCAGCCCTAGGCTAGTTTTTCACAAAAACGAGCCGTCAAAAATGTTCTGCCCTAGGGCAGAATTTCTGCACAAGCGGGACCCACCAGACCAACTGGGTGAGCCCAGACCCGGCTGGACGCCTGGTCTGGGCGCACCCAGGCTGGTGCACCCAGTCTGGGCGCCTGGCCCGGGCCTGGGCCAGGCGCCCAGGCGCCCAGGGCGCCTGGGCGGCCCGCCTGGGCCAGCGCCCAGGCGCCCAGGGCGCCTGGGCGGGCCCGCCTGGGCGCAGGCCCAGGCGCCCAGCGCCTGGGCCTGAGCCCAGGCGCCTGGGCTGGCGACCTGGCTCAGCCAGGTCTGGCCAGGCGCCCAGGCCAGACTTAGTCTGGTCTGGGTTAGCCTGGTCTGACCCGGTCTGATCCTATGGGCTGTTTTGAGCATAACTTGATCATCTGGTGTCCGATTTGGACGCCGTTCGAACCTGGGTCTAGACCGGGACATTCCCGTCTTACCCGTGAACTTTTCCTTGCGTTTATTTCATTAAATATTGTATTAAACAATTTAATACATATTTAATCACTTTTGCATCAAATGCAAAATAGTCCCTATCTAAGCTTAAATTATCATATTGCATCAAATGCAATTATCTCTTCTTTTGCATCAAATGCAAATATTCTCCCTAACTATTTTCTACCTATTACTAGACGAAGCATTGCACTCTGTGTGAGACCCTACAGCCTGACCCTTACAACAGGTTGGGCTCGAAGCCCTATACGGCAGTGACCACGAGCAGTGGTTGCCGTCCCTGCTTCAGGAATCATCATTATGTGGTTGACTCATTGACATGAGTATTGTCGGGACCACCTGACTGTTTCCGTGATGAATTCCGTAGTTATAGTCTCTTCGTCTTAAATATGTCGTTCGGATCAAGTCTGGGGTACGGTCAAACTGTCAACCCCAATAACTTGACTCCGGTTAGTTTCTATCGATCTTTAGTCAACTAATGTTGGACTTCTTCCAACATACTCTGCGCAGAGTTTTTACTAAAGACCGAACTAACTCTACGACACTAACTCCCATTGACCGGGAGAGACGAATCCTCTCTTGGTCATTACTCGCCTCGTACGTTTCAAGTGACACCCAATCAAAAGACCTTTCGACAGGCCTTGCCTCGAAGCTAGGTCAATTGATCTAAGTGGCACCGTTCACGCACAGGTCCGTCAAAATGACCTCAAGTCAAAAGACCAACTATCCTATCATCACTCAGAGATATCACTGACAGATTGGTCAATATAACCATGTGATAACTCTAGTGGATCGTTCAGTGAACTCATTCTAATGAGCACCTGTGTCTCGTCTTCGACTTCGCCAAGTCAAGCGATCATGAGATCATCGCCACCGCTAAACGGTGAAGACTAAGACACAATGGTCTATCCGATGTTTCGATATCCTTGTCTCGGAACATCTACGACCACGAACCATTTTAGACTTATGCTACAGACGGTCAAACGTTTCTCCATGATCGAGATACTCATCTCGATAACCGTTTGACCTTGCATAAAGTCTCAGGACTTTACCTAAGTTTATATCTAATGTTGACTACATTACAATATAGCTTAGATAAATTATTACCAAACAGCTTACTGTTATTTCGAACAAGATGTTTGTGCTATTCACACAGGAATAAATGGCCTCGAGGGCACCATATTCCTACATCTCCCACTTGCACTCAGGCCCATTTATCTCGGTATCTTATATCGTTTTTACACATAAGTTTTCCCGACTTCATGTGGTAGAGCCTTCGTGAGTGGATCTGCTAAAACTGTCTACACTATAGACTTAAGGGGTTTCTATGTTTGTGTTAGACCAACCATTTGAATCTCATTCAAATACTTCATTTTGTCTGTCGGAATCCATAATATTTTATTTCCCTGGATCTTATCCAGTTTATCGTACTTTACGATAATCATTTCAAATTAGTTATTGGTCATTTCAAATGGTTCATATTCATTTCTGATAAATAATCAAACTCTTTGATTACTTAATCAAAATATATGTTCCATCTCTTTGATGTCTCGCATGTAATTTACACGCTCCCACTGACCTTGAAAATTCTCTGGCCAATTCATATAAGTTGGTCCGTCTAAATCATATTTAGAAAAACGAACTTATAAGTGAATGCTCAAATTTTCATGGTCAACATGAACGTTTTACATCGAGCTTGGTCCGAGTAGATTTGTACACATCTGCTGGCGAGACGGTTTCAACTAATCCGTTTTAAAGAAATTAGGATGAAAACCGTTCTCGTCCAACAAGATTGTACTTCACTATTTTCTTTCTGCACCAATCTTTCAACTTAAAGATTTACTTGCAAAAAGTGAGGAAACATTTTCCTTGGGCACGTAAACTAAATTCTCAAATTCATTTACGCACACGGACCTGCATCAAGTTTTAAATCGGAGTTACTACTCCGAATGTCATCCTAGAAGTTGACTAAGTCATCATCAGTTATGATGTCTAACTCGACATTTCGTTTTACGAAATTCGAGTAAATATACAACTTCCTTACTATTGATTTATTGAATATATTATTGATAATGTCCTTATAGAACATTATCAAAACCTAGGCATTACTATCTGGGACTTAACCCACAGGGAGGAGTTAACTCAGAGTCACTTATTTATGGATCGCACCAAGTCTAACTAAGTGTGATTCATACCTTTTAACACACCGATGTGTTAACAGACTTGATCTGAGAGAAAATCACATTTTCTTTTAATTACACAAGATTTTATTTAGCTAAGTATTTGACCATTCGATCTAATCGAATCAGTTTAAATACTTTAGTCATTTCGTTCTTTATTTTATCAGACTTGTGTTTCATCAAGAACACGTGTCTTAATAAAATATACGAATAACTTATTTTGTTAAAAGTAGACTCGAGTACATCAGTATGTACGAGACTGAGTTCGACAACTCATTCTCCCACTGTCTCACAGATGGGTTTCGGCCATTGTATCTAAGAGTCTAAGACTCACAAGTGTCCGTAGACTTCATAATACGAGAGGTCAGACCCCTCTTTATGTGACTTGTGAAGCTTAATCTCTAGATACGGCCTAGTCTAATTTTACTATATAAGTTTGCTACTATCTTGTGTATTTATATATTAACATTTAATATATATTTAGTTATTTACAAATTACTTAACACATAACATTACTTCAGAAGCAATGTGACGACATTCGTCAAAATGTGTTAAACGTCTTTTGTATAACAATTTATTCTGAAATCGTGACATCAAAATATGTCACATTTTCATTTCCTCCTACTTATGCCTGTACTAATGATAAATTAAACTAACTTTCTCAATTGACTTTCCGAAGTGCCTTCTTCCTTTTCTAAATCACATTTAGATATCAACATAAATAAATAGATATGCAAGCGACTTATGTATCCAAACGCTTGAGCTTTGCAATCTTGAGTGTAGCTCAAGAAGTTGCTTGTCTCAAGATCCGGTTGGGATACATAGTCTTGCATCGCTCATGCACTCGTATTCGACTCAAACGGTTTGATCGAATTTTCGAACTTTACGGATCAAAATTGTTCGTCCATACAACCTTGAGGGTAGCTCGAAAAAGTTGTAGGGAGAAACATACTTTGAATGTCCTATATGTTCAAGCTGCCTCATATAGAGACGAGTGACATGTAGCTTTAATTTATTTGTTGAACCCAGAACTTAATGAAATCATATTTCTTAAGTCTGTTTTACAAGGTCATTTAATGTCAATGAGAATATAGTTTAATTACATCAATTAGAATTTAACTTGATATTCAATTAATCAACTTATTGACCAGTTAACTAATTCCAATATTATCAATTGATTCTTTCGGTAAACATAGTCTTGCCCTAGTTTTAGCATATGTTCAATATTAAATATAGGTAGATTGGCTTTTATCTATCTATATCCTCCCACTAATTTTACGAACGTTTTAATGCTTAATAACGAACGATTTAATCGAATTAAAATTAATGGGTAAGAGTTCCGATCACCTTGAGTCTAAACAACCTTGAGTGTAGCTCAACAAGTTGATTGACTCTGCGATCGGAAGATGACTCTTCATCGATCATATCGGATATGACTCTCTTAATCGGTTTTTGCCCCTAGCCATTCGTGATCATGAGTGTGCTCATCCAAATCACAATGTCTAGTCTAGTCGGACCCTTGTTTTCATGTCTAGCCTGACTCGCCCCTCAGCTCGGTGTATCCACGACACGTCGGTTTGGGTCAGGTCTTAGACTTACATCAAGTCAGACTACATCGTTGACTTAACTTATGCCGGCGCTCGGGGTACGAGACGACGGTTAGGGTTAGTCAAGATTTCATCTTATGTATTTAAGGAGTTGGTTTCTACAGGGTGCCATGTCACAGCTTGAGTGTATCTCAACAACTATAACACGGGCCCTATAGTTGCTAACCCCTAAAACAAGGAGGGCTACGACTAATCTTGAAAAAGACCATTAACGTATTTGACTTAGATATAGTCCATGGTGTCATACAATCATGATTCGCGACATTGCGGTCCAGCGGAACTCAGCCAGGGAATTGACTAAGCCAGGATCACTACCCCTTGGACTAGCAAGGGTTGACCCAGAACTCTTAGCCAAGCACATTGACTGGATCATGGTCCATTGAATGAAGCTTGTCATTTTTGTATGTATGCCATAGACTAAACAGCTTTTATTAACAACTAATTAATCCTATCAACTAGTTGAATCCTTAAATTCAAAATTTTAGGATTTGTTTAATAACTTTTATTAAGTCCTTATCAACTATAAGGTTCACGTGCTACCCTAATCGTTATTAGGATTTTGATAAATTATTAACAACGCTAGAAGCGAAGTCCTTTAATGAAAATTAATTATAACAATTAGAATTTGAAAATTCATTTAAAGGACTACCCTAATCAGGAATTAGGTCTTTAATATTGTTGTTAATGATTTATCAAAGCATAGCATGTCATTAAAATTCAAGTAATAAATTTTAATCAATTTTAATGGCTAACCTAAGAGGTTGTCTTGTGTTATCAAAGAAGGGACAAGATTAACAAGCCATTAAAACTACACTAATTTATCGCATAAAGATAGTGCACAACTATTTAACAATTAAATAAACTAAGTTTATCGCATAAACTATTTTTGCATGCAAACATAAATTTAACAATTAAATTTAAAATATGATTTTAAAATTATTTCATTTTTATCTCATAAAAAAAAACTTAATTTTAAAATCACTAACTTTGCATGCTATTTAAAAAATTTATCGCATAAAAATTTTAATCTTTAAAATCAATTTTAAAATTATCTCATAAAATTAAAACATCATTTTAAAACTTTCATGCTTAAAAATTTATCAAATAAAAATTTTAGGCATCCAAAATAAATTTTAAACTTTTAAAGATTTAAAAAATTAGTTTTAAAATTATCACATAAATTTTAAAACGTCATTTAAAAAAAAAATTTCCATGTTCAAAAATTTCATTAAAAAAAAATATTTTAGAACATCTAAAACATTTTTAAAATTTATCTCATAATTTTAAAAACATTTTAAAAAGTATTTAAAAGCATTCTTAAGTTTAAAATTAATCGCAGTACCTAGATCGCTACGCAAACCTAGGCTCTGATACCACTGTTGGGAATTGGGCTTTCCCTTAGGGCATAAAAACTCTAGTCCCGTCCTAAGTCGGACGGAACATAGACAGGAAAATCAAAAGCAGCGGAAGAAAAACAGTTAATCTAAATTAACTTGCAAGTTAAAATAATTTTAACTTGGCCCTAAGGTCCAAGACCCTATGCCAAGATCTATGCCGACTTGGGATGGGTCTGACCATCCCAAGAAGGATCTAGCCTACTGCGATTAAACTAAACTAATGCTAAAAATACTTTAACCACATACCCGGAATCTCAGCCCTGGGGCAGGCGAGATGTTCCGCGCCGTCTTCCGAGCTGCTCCCGTCCCACGCCGAGCCGCTCCTTTGAACCGCTCCCCGAACCGCTCCTCGAACCGCTCCGCATCCCGAGGCGATCAATCCCCGTGCCGCCGAGCCAACCAACCGCCGAAGAAAGTTTCACGCGAGTGAAACCTCCGCCAAGATTTCGGATCCAGAATCCGAACTCCTTTGTGGCTTTGCTAGAGCCCGCAGGAGTAAGGCAGAATTTTAGGGAGATAGAGAAATATTTATTTAAGCTTAGATCCGAGCGTGCTCCAACATTTACGAGAGCCGCTCAGATCTAGAGCTTGGGACGAGATTTGAGAAAGGGGGGAGACCCCTATTTATATAGGCGGCGGACTCTCCCCTTTTCTCAAAATCCGATGTGGGACTAAAATAGAGTTAATTTAAAATCAAGTTAGTTTGCACTTCAAAAGGTGCAAACTTCCGTGAATTTTAACTCACTCACCGTTGAGCTTCAAGATCGATACAACCTATCAATACGACAAGCGTTCAACGGTGAACGCATAGGAAAAAACCGTTCGTCAATCGGAGTTCGTTTGACCCTCCAATTGAGTGTCCAAAGGTCAGCCCTAGGCTAGTTTTTCACAAAAACGAGCCGTCAAAAATGTTCTGCCCTAGGGCAGAATTTCTGCACAAGCGGGACCCACCAGACCAACTGGGTGAGCCCAGACCCGGCTGGACGCCTGGTCTGGGCGCACCCAGGCTGGTGCACCCAGTCTGGGCGCCTGGCCCGGGCCTGGGCCAGGCGCCCAGGCGCCCAGGGCGCCTGGGCGGCCCGCCTGGGCCAGCGCCCAGGCGCCCAGGGCGCCTGGGCGGGCCCGCCTGGGCGCAGGCCCAGGCGCCCAGCGCCTGGGCCTGAGCCCAGGCGCCTGGGCTGGCGACCTGGCTCAGCCAGGTCTGGCCAGGCGCCCAGGCCAGACTTAGTCTGGTCTGGGTTAGCCTGGTCTGACCCGGTCTGATCCTATGGGCTGTTTTGAGCATAACTTGATCATCTGGTGTCCGATTTGGACGCCGTTCGAACCTGGGTCTAGACCGGGACATTCCCGTCTTACCCGTGAACTTTTCCTTGCGTTTATTTCATTAAATATTGTATTAAACAATTTAATACATATTTAATCACTTTTGCATCAAATGCAAAATAGTCCCTATCTAAGCTTAAATTATCATATTGCATCAAATGCAATTATCTCTTCTTTTGCATCAAATGCAAATATTCTCCCTAACTATTTTCTACCTATTACTAGACGAAGCATTGCACTCTGTGTGAGACCCTACAGCCTGACCCTTACAACAGGTTGGGCTCGAAGCCCTATACGGCAGTGACCACGAGCAGTGGTTGCCGTCCCTGCTTCAGGAATCATCATTATGTGGTTGACTCATTGACATGAGTATTGTCGGGACCACCTGACTGTTTCCGTGATGAATTCCGTAGTTATAGTCTCTTCGTCTTAAATATGTCGTTCGGATCAAGTCTGGGGTACGGTCAAACTGTCAACCCCAATAACTTGACTCCGGTTAGTTTCTATCGATCTTTAGTCAACTAATGTTGGACTTCTTCCAACATACTCTGCGCAGAGTTTTTACTAAAGACCGAACTAACTCTACGACACTAACTCCCATTGACCGGGAGAGACGAATCCTCTCTTGGTCATTACTCGCCTCGTACGTTTCAAGTGACACCCAATCAAAAGACCTTTCGACAGGCCTTGCCTCGAAGCTAGGTCAATTGATCTAAGTGGCACCGTTCACGCACAGGTCCGTCAAAATGACCTCAAGTCAAAAGACCAACTATCCTATCATCACTCAGAGATATCACTGACAGATTGGTCAATATAACCATGTGATAACTCTAGTGGATCGTTCAGTGAACTCATTCTAATGAGCACCTGTGTCTCGTCTTCGACTTCGCCAAGTCAAGCGATCATGAGATCATCGCCACCGCTAAACGGTGAAGACTAAGACACAATGGTCTATCCGATGTTTCGATATCCTTGTCTCGGAACATCTACGACCACGAACCATTTTAGACTTATGCTACAGACGGTCAAACGTTTCTCCATGATCGAGATACTCATCTCGATAACCGTTTGACCTTGCATAAAGTCTCAGGACTTTACCTAAGTTTATATCTAATGTTGACTACATTACAATATAGCTTAGATAAATTATTACCAAACAGCTTACTGTTATTTCGAACAAGATGTTTGTGCTATTCACACAGGAATAAATGGCCTCGAGGGCACCATATTCCTACAGCTACTAGTTTAGCATGTGCACAAATTGTATGGATGAAACAAACTATACTAGATTATGGCATTAAATGTAACACATGTCCAATAATGTGTGACAACACTAGTGCTATAAATTTGTCCAAAAATCCAGTACATCATGCACGTACTAAGTACATAGATATGCGTCACCATTTCTTGGATGATCATGTCCAAAAAGGTGATATTATTCTTAAGTATATAGACACTAAGAATCAAATTGCTGATATCCTGACTAAGCCTCTTAAAGAAAAGACTTTTCTTAAACTTAGAAGAGAACTTGGAATAATTAGTGAATCGGAATTTTAAATATATACTATAGTTACATATTATGTTTATATCAATATAGAATTTTTCTGGAATTTTCAGAATTATTTTATATTTTAATTAGTCGACTAGCAAATAGTTCTAGTCGACTAGGCCGCTAGATATTTCAATGTCTTAGATATATATATATATAAATCTTATTATTTAATTAATCTGGTCGGTCAACAGCTTTTTGAAATCACTACACAACAAAAATCTCAATTTTTTTGTTTCCCTCCAAAACTTGGACCAAAATACAGGGCTCCTTGGAAAGGGGCTTTTTCAAAGTCAAACTAAAGTACAACATATCCCTAGTCCTTGTCAGCCGTCAGGTCCTTTGTGTACTATGTTTTGACCGGATATATTAGTTAACAATACTTCGTTTTCGCATCCTCTCTTTACAGTATTTTCTGCGCATCGATTAGACGTTTTGACTAGACGACCAGAAAATTTCAGTTTTCCGCAGAACTGCGATTTTGACCATTCTCTTCCACCGTTTTTTCCACACCAATCGGTTCTTCAACGTCTAGAACAGTTAAGGGAAGTTTTCATTGATTTTCTTTCTGTTTTTGATGATTCAAAATTTTGAATTTCCCTCCTCAAATCCTTATTTAAAACTCCTTGGATCTTCATTTCTTCATGAGGAAAACCTAATCCGAATAACCTCTCCATTTCAGAGAAAGAAACTACGAATTCCTCATAGGTATTCTTCATTCATCTCTAACGTTTTCCTTTTCAAATCCTCGTTCTTATCATAGATTTACTCCGGCCGAAGAAGCCCGCGTGAAATATGCCGCCATGGAATTCACTCCTTTCTATCCCGAACAATCTATCAACTTTAGTGATCCGAAAATTCAAAACTTCAATCTCCACCATCTTCTACACACCATTTCTCTCTTCCACCTTTGGTGTGAAGACATTCCATATTATCCTCTTCTTGTGAAACAATTTTACTATAACATGGTTGTTTATCAAGCTGACGGATATATCTATTTCTACCCCAAAGTTCAAGGTATAGATATGAATCTCACCTTTGGAACTCTTGCGGAATGTCTTGGCTTTCCTCGATCAAATGATCAAACTCTCGGATTTCCCATGGATCATCAACCCACTCTTGATTTACTTAGTCCAAATTTTCGACCTTCCGACATGATCGCCATGGACTTACATCCAACTCCTCGACTTCTCCTCAAGATCATAACTTACAACCTTCTTCCAAAGGTTGGGTCTTTCAATTACATTGATGAAACTCGCCTTCGCATTCTCTATGCCATCATGTGTGGCATAAAAGTTGATTGGTCAGTCTCTCTCATGTTAGCCTTAGTGAAACCCGTTTCAAACTACATCATCCTACCTTGCACGATCACTTGTATTCTTCAACATTTTGATGTTCCACTTGATGATGAGTGGCCGTTTATAATCCACTTTGCTTTGACCACTCCATCTTGAGTCGAATGAACCTTCATCCAATTCCACATGTTGAAGAAGAATACCTGATCGATTCACACCCTCATCGTCGCACGATTTCCTTGTCCCTAAATGTTCGCCCTCATTCATCTTGGTTCTCCCTCCAAGAACAAATTGATCATCTTCAAGATGATATGCATATCGGTTTTGCAGGAGTCCAAGAACATATGCATGGTTTTGAGACTAGTATTGCACAAGTTAGGAATGACATGCATGCAAGCTTTACCAACATACAAGGGACTCAAGCCCAGATTATGCGTCTCCTTTCACAATTGGCACCATATCCTCCATCAACCTCTCACCGAACACCTCCGCCTCCTCCACCATTTTAAGCAATTTCTGGAGAAATTTGCTTATTAGTCGACTAGGACTATCAGTTAGTCGACTAATGTCTGTTTGTAACTGGTTGTTTTTCAGTGGTTCTGTTTGGTGTTCAATATTAAGTTATTGTTGTCAAGACCGCATGTAGTTGATTCGTACAACTTAGGTTGCGTTTTGTTGTGGTATTTTATTATTTTGTTTTTATCCGTACTCGATATCCTCTGTATGCACCTCTCCATGTACTACTTATGATGCAGTAATGGAATTTCAGTTCGTTTAGTTCATCCTCTCCCCTGAAATTCTGCCTTGATTAGTCGACCAGACCTTTTTATTAGTCGACTAGTTCACTAAATTTGCAGAAATTCCTCCCATTTTTGATAATTTCAAAGGGGGGAAAATATGAAATATGCAGTGAATATGCAGTGTATAAACATACATTTTTACAATCGGTTTACAATTTTATTATATGCATAAATATGCATGTCTATCACATTTGGCAAAATAGTTAAACTTTTCACTACAAGACACCTTTTTAATAAATCTGCAGTTGCTAAATTCATTACCTTGTTATCACACTTATTCCCATTTAGCAAAAGATTGTTCCATTTATCAAGCATAATTTCAGGAGGAGCTTTTCGATTATAAGTATTTCTTTACAAACACATATATTTCATATTATCTTAACATATATTGTAATCATTAAAAGGGGGAGAATGTTTGAAACATAAAGTTTCTCTTCCCATAAAGTTTTTGATGATATAATCATTTATATATATGTGTGTATACTAACTCTTTGGATGCAGATTATCAAGCTCAAACTCTCACATATGACAATCATCAAAGTTACGTTGCAAGAACAAGCATCAAAATGCACGATGAAGCTCAAGCAATGAATACTTATATCTTGAGAAAGATGATGTAATTTTATCTTCTATTCTTGCAAAACTTTAGATTGTTAAAGCCTTGATAATACTCTATCTTAGTTCTTTAGGACTCAGCCTCAAAATCCAAACTTCAGAAAATTAGCAGACCAGCACTTTCCCCTAGTCGACTAATAAATTTTTTATGAAAATTTTATTTTTGGTCAAAATCTATTTTCAAAGAATAAGGATCAATTTCTGAAAAATTTCTCAAAATTCTATTTTTAGTCGACTAATACATTTCCCTAGTCTGCCAGACAGTTTTTCAGATAGTTATAACGTCAGTTATAAATAACTGATTTCTATTAAATAATTTTTTATTATTTAATGGCAGTTAGAAACTACCTTCCAACGTCACTTTGTCAGTTCCTAGCCGTTTTTTGTCTGTTTGTGGAAGTTTATTTCCGTTATTCAATCAAAGGACACTTCAACAACCATTTTCTGACCTGGCAGCACTATTAGTCGACTAATAGTTTTGACTAGTCGACTAATTTTTGGAAAAAAGGATCAGATTTTTTTGAAAATTTAGGCAGTTGTCCAACGTTCAAAAACTAACTTTTGGACTATAAATAGACCCAAGACCCCTGCCTAAATCACACGAAAATTCTCTCACTTTCTCTTTTCTTAAGGTTTCTTTCTCTCTAGAAAGTGTGTGATTTTCAGATTTCCATAGGGAAAACTCTGCAGAAATTCTGCCCCTTTAGGAAGTCTAACTTTCAAGAGTGTTCTACCATAATTCACATCTTGAACCTTGGAGATTCCATCACCAACCTTGCGCTATAATTCCGATATTATCAAGGCTATATGCGATATTGTTTCATACTCTTTTCTTTATTTTATTTGGTGAATCTCTTGTTGAAGAGATTGTACAAGTTTGCAACCCGGGAGAGTGTTGGCATCTTTGTATGTTGATTACTTACGGGGAGCAAGTGTTTTAGTGGATTCAAATCTCTACTGGATAGAGGACTGAACGTAGGATCACAAGGATCCGAACCAGAATAAAAATCTCTGTGTTTGCCTTTGGATTTTCTGGATTATGATCTTTCTATTTTCTGCACTCTTATTGCAATTTTTTATTAACTTTTAATTTTGCAATATCGTCATGATTTACACTATTCACCCCCTCTCTAGTGTATTTGGTGTGTCAGGAGATCCAACAGGCTCCTCGTGAGCGGTGGGTACCCCGTAGAGGGCAGACCACGTGCATTCTTGTACCGTAGGCCTGAGGTTGTCACCTCCAGGAGCTTAGGTTCTCCCTCCGAAGCCTTTCACGCTCGGCGACAATGAAGCAGAGGTGTCGACGAGCAGCTTCTTCGTCAAGACGGGCTTGTCGTGCGACATCCGCCTCATCCTCCTGGCATCTTCTATTGACAGCAGCCTCTTCGTCGTGCTTCCTCTGATGGGCTGCCTCTGCTTCTTCGTCGAGGATTTTCTGCTGGGCAACTATCTCTTTGGCAAGGCCTCTTCGCCCCGCTTCTTCTTCGAACTAAGGACGAAGGTTTCGCCTCAAGTTTGGGGGCTCAGAGGGGCCTGGTGGTGCCTCAGCTCTGACTGCCTCGAAGTCTTTCTTCATCTTGGCGAAGGCCTCGAAGCTTTGCTGGAGAGCATGGGCTGATGCCTGAATGGTCTCAGCCATACCCTCAGCGGGTAAGTCTATCGAGGGGGTCCTCTGGTGAGAGTGCGACTCCTCATCCATGTGGGCTTTGCCACGGGCGGGACTACGATTGAAATGTATGGAATTTGACATGGGTGTGACCCTTCGTTCCTACAGACGACGTCAAATTGTTGCGGGGTAAGATCCGCGTATAATGAATTTGTTTAGAGGGGGACCAAGGGCACGTTGGTAACAAGTTGGATGAGGATTAAGTAGGATGTTTACAAGTGATGAGAGGGGTGGTGAGGCTAGGTGGACTACAGAGGTCGATCTCTGGATCAATCCTGCGAGTTCGTCACTTGTTTGTTGCACTCCTTGAATTGGACGCCGATCGCTCGCTGCTTGGACGAGCTCACCTGCGTAAAGAGCAGCTCGTCCGAAAGGCCGGGTTAGGTTCCAACCCTTAGCATCTCTGATGCCTAAGTCAGAATTAGGGCTTAGAAAAGGGGGCCAGACACGTAGGTCGAGCTAAAAGTAGGTTGACCTTGCGTGGCGAGCTATAATGGAAGAACAAAGATGTGGACGACCTTTGCTCTTGTGTGAGAGTGAGTTTTAAAATCAATTAGCCAACCCCCTCACTCGATGGAGGTGGAGGGGTATTTATACCTGATTGAGGCGGTTCGGTAGGGCTGATCTGGCATGATGAGCTGGCGTGTCAGACTGCGGAAGGCTCAGCCGAGGATGTCGGAGCTGTGCGTGTCAGCCATGCTTTTGTCATACCACGCAACAGCCTGGGGTGCTTTGTCGGGGTGTTAGAGCTGAAAGCATGAAGCGGTCAGATGGCACAGTGGCCAGGGGGTGCTTTGTCAGACTGTCAAGTGGCGGAAGTGTCAGTGGCTTTCTCGTACAAGGGCATTTGTCGTGTTCGATGGGGCGAAAGGTTATCAAAGTAGGTCCGAGGAGCGAGGCCGCACAAGAGTCACTTGGTCGCTCTCGATGGGTGACAGGTGAGCTATTTGTTGGCCTGACGAGCTTGGAGGGAGGTGTTGGGGGATATGCCCTCAGATCATTTGTATTTGATGCAAATGAAAATTTAAGCTTAGATAGGGACTATTTTGCATATGATGCAAACTGAGTTAAATGTGTCATAAATTATTTACGACAATATTTAATAAAATAAATGCATTGAAAAGATTACCTAGATGACGGGATCGTCCCGCTCTAAACGCATGTTCAAACCGCGTCAAAAACGGAGTCCAAATGCACAAGTTATAGCCAAAACAAGTCAAACCAAACTGTTGGACTGAACCCAGCGAAAATGGAGGCCCACCAAGCCTGAATTTTCTGATTATGGTTTTTTAAAACCCGGGATTTTTTTGACGGCTGGATTTTCCATCTTTGAATGGTTTTGGCTAACTTTGGACGATCAATTAGAGGGTCAAACGGACTCCGATTGACTCGCCGTTTTTTCCTATGCGTTCACCGTTGAACGCCCTTCGATTTGGTAGGTTGTACCAAGATTGAAGCTCAACGGTGAGGGAGTTAAAATTCACGGAAGTTTAGCCTTTGTGAAAGGCAACCTAAATTGAATTTATTAACTCCATTTAATAGTCCCACATCGGTTGTGGAGAAAAGGGGAGAGTCAGCCGCCTATATAAATAGGGGCCTCCCCCTTCCTCCAAACTCGTCCCAAGCTCCAGATCTGAGCGGCTCTCGTAAATGTTAGAGCGCGCACGGATCTAGGCTTAAATTAATTCTTCTTCTTCATATATTTCTGCCTTACTCCTGAGGGCTCTAGCAAAGCTACGCAGGAGTTCGGATTCAGATCCGAAATCTTGGCGAAGGCTTTCACTCGCATGAAACTTTCTTCGGCCCGTGGTTGGCTCGGCGACCAGAGGATTGCTCGCCTCGGGATGCGGAGCGGTTCGAGGAGCGGCTCGGCGTGGGACAGTGAGCGGCTCGGAAGACGGTGCGGAACATCTCGCCTGCCCCAGGGTTGAGATTCAGGGTATGTGTTTTATAAGCATTAGTTTAATTTAATCGCTGTAGGTTAGATCCTTTTTGGGATGGTCAGATCCATTCCGAGTCGGCATAAATCTTGGCTAAGAGTCTTGTACCTTAGGGCTAAGTTAAATTGTTTAACTGCATGTTAATTAGATTAACTAGTTTAATCTTCCGCTGCAAATTTTTATGTTCCGTCCGACTTAGGACGGGAATAGAGTTTTTGTGCCCTAAGG
The DNA here is from genome assembly GCA_030789695.1 of Scilla litardierei. Classification (NCBI taxonomy): domain Eukaryota; kingdom Viridiplantae; phylum Streptophyta; class Magnoliopsida; order Asparagales; family Asparagaceae; genus Scilla; species Scilla litardierei. The sequence continues at coordinate 94,125,179 of CM061142.1, forward strand.
GTCGTAGAAAACCCTTCAGGAGGTGGACGGACGAGCAACTGGCGAGGTTCGGGGCGAAGAGCGCCCTCCCGCTAATCGAGGTGGTCTTTGCGGAGGAGGAGCGAGCTTACTATGTGTCTGACGAGCTTGAATGGAAGGTCGAAGTATCACGATATTTAGGTCGTAACAACAACCATATCCTTATTTGTTTTTTTCCATTTAATGCATCAATTTTGTTGATGTTTTCCTTATCCAACGCATTGCTCATGACCTTATCACCGAGGATGGAGCCACTAGCTCGATTGAGGATGGATACATGAAATAAAATTTGAAGGGGTTTACCAACACTTCTATTACGTACACAATTCTTAGAGGATTATTGTAATATAAATGGGCAGGCCGACATACTTTTAGAAACATTCTTACCATGTTTGTATCATATTTTTAATACATTGACCTTAACCATATGACAATCTTTCATTTTAAGGGTTTTTTTAGAAATATGTCATCTTAATAATGGATATTTCGAAAAGAGTCTTTCTAAATCATAGCATTTACGATTAGACCTCCATATTTATATAAAATATGCGAAAAGAGTTCCGTTTGTAGAAATAGGTTATCCTAAAATAGCCATGATGAAATGAATCTATTTCTAAAAGGGAATCTTTTCATATATGTATGAATAGAGGGGCATAATCGCAAATACTATAATATAGAAGACTCTTTTAAAAACAGACATAATTATGAAGTTGCAATTTATCATTAGGAGGCATGATACTTAGACGACGTGGCTTGCCGACCACATGATGTGGCCGTGATTATGGCCAGAGAAATTAGTGAGAAGGAAAACTGGTTCCCTTTTTAATATTTGCTTTAGTCACTTAAATTCCAAATCGGAATGTGCCTGAGTAGTATTATTCTTACGATTTTATAACATTTTTTTTGATTCATCGGAAAGGAATTTTATAACATTTTTTTAATACAACAGAAAGGATGATTTTAAAACAGTAAACCCTCGGCTATATTGAAGGAAAGAACTTCCATTATAAACTTCGCAAAAACAGAAAGATATTTAAGTGATTTTCCCATAATAATGGATATTTCGAAAAGAGTCTTTCTAAATCATAGCATTTACGATTAGACCTCCATATTTATATAAAATATGCGAAAATAGTTCCGTTTGTAGAAATAGGTTATCCTAAAATAGCCATGATGAAATGAATCTATTTCTAAAAGGGAATCTTTTCATATATGTATGAATAGAGGGGCATAATCGCAAATACTATAATATAGAAGACTCTTTTAAAAACAGACATAATTATGAAGTTGCAATTTATCATTAGGAGGCATGATACTTAGACGACGTGGCTTGCCGACCACATGATGTGGCCGTGATTATGGCCAGAGAAATTAGTGAGAAGGAAAACGGGTTCCCTTTTTAATATTTGCTTTAGTCACTTAAATTCCAAATCGGAATGTGCCTGAGTAGTATTATTCTTACGATTTTATAACATTTTTTTTTTGATTCATCGGAAAGGAATTTTATAACATTTTTTTAATACAACAGAAAGGATGATTTTAAAACAGTAAACCCTCGGCTATATTGAAGGAAAGAACTTCCATTATAAACTTCGCAAAAACAGAAAGATATTTAAGTGATTTTCCCATAATAATGGATATTTCGAAAAGAGTCTTTCTAAATCATAGCATTTACGATTAGACCTCCATATTTATATAAAATATGCGAAAAGAGTTCCGTTTGTAGAAATAGGTTATCCTAAAATAGCCATGATGAAATGAATCTATTTCTAAAAGGGAATCTTTTCATATATGTATGAATAGAGGGGCATAATCGCAAATACTATAATCTAGAAGACTCTTTTAAAAACAGACATAATTATGAAGTTGCAATTTATCATTAGGAGGCATGATACTTAGACGACGTGGCTTGCCGACCACATGATGTGGCCGTGATTATGGCCAGAGAAATTAGTGAGAAGGAAAACTGGTTCCCTTTTTAATATTTGCTTTAGTCACTTAAATTCCAAATCGGAATGTGCCTGAGTAGTATTATTCTTACGATTTTATAACATTTTTTTTGATTCATCGGAAAGGAATTTTATAACATTTTTTTAATACAACAGAAAGGATGATTTTAAAACAGTAAACCCTCGGCTATATTGAAGGAAAGAACTTCCATTATAAACTTCGCAAAAACAGAAAGATATTTAAGTGATTTTCCCATAATAATGGATATTTCGAAAAGAGTCTTTCTAAATCATAGCATTTACGATTAGACCTCCATATTTATATAAAATATGCGAAAAGAGTTCCGTTTGTAGAAATAGGTTATCCTAAAATAGCCATGATGAAATGAATCTATTTCTAAAAGGGAATCTTTTCATATATGTATGAATAGAGGGGCATAATCGCAAATACTATAATCTAGAAGACTCTTTTAAAAACAGACATAATTATGAAGTTGCAATTTATCATTAGGAGGCATGATACTTAGACGACGTGGATTGCCGACCTCATGATGTGGCCGTGATTATGGCCAGAGAAATTAGTGAGAAGGAAAACTGGTTCCCTTTTTAATATTTGCTTTAGTCACTTAAATTCCAAATCGGAATGTGCCTGAGTAGTATTATTCTTACGATTTTATAACATTTTTTTTTGATTCATCGGAAAGGAATTTTATAACATTTTTTTAATACAACAGAAAGGATGATTTTAAAACAGTAAACCCTCGACTATATTGAAGGAAAGAACTTCCATTATAAACTTCGCAAAAACAGAAAGATATTTAAGTGATTTTCCCATGAAGGCCCCAGGCACCCTACACCTCCCAACCAAGACCGAGACAGCAGGCCACACAACGCACCACGTATATCGCACCACGACTTTTTTTTCATAGGCGGCCGGCCGTTGGAAAAAATGGGGGAAAAAAGATAAATAAATAAAAATAAATGAGGAAGATACTCTCTCTGCTCCTTTTCTTCTCTCTTCAGCACCCTACGACAAATCAAATCGAGGGAGAAGAGAAATTGTAGCAGAATTCTTAGAAGAGAAAGCTCACAGCTTCTCTAAACCCTAACCCTAAGTTTTCAATGGAGGCTGCTCTCTCCTCTTCCCTCTTTCACTTCCCCGCGAAAGGTTCTAGAATCATCCGTTCACCTCTTTATTCTGTGTCTTTATCTTCGTCATCCCGTGGTTCGATTTCTAGGTATGATTAGAACCTCAATTTGTTTGAAGCTGACTTATTTTTTTTTGATATATGTTGATTGTAAAAATTTGATCTTTGTTAGGAGGTTGAATAACGTGAGGGCTACGACCTTAAAAGAGAAAGATGCGAAGGTGAAGGTGGATGACTCTTTTCAAGCAAAGACTCTTCTTGAAAATGAGAGGAAAAGGATGGATGCGGAGGCGCCGGCGAGTTCGCCGGGTGCGGTGGAGAGATGGGTTGTAAAGTTTGAGCAATCTATCAATGTTCTTCTCACTGTACGTTTCGTTTGTTATTATTATTTTGCTTCTATTTTTGTGTAGCTATATGCATTGCATCATAATTGAGAGGCATATAAATTAAGCTAGCCTTTTCAATTCACTTAAACTCTAATGGTTTTGATTGTAACATGTTACATAAGTGGTTACAATTTTTCTAGAGAATATGAATGGGCACAACGAGCTCAATACTTTACCTTGTAAGTAACTCCTAGATCTGTGATATTAGGAAGTAACAAAATGAACCATAAGGCTTGCATTTACCACATCTGTTGGTTAAAGTGTAAAATTATCTCTCTACCCTTGCTGCAATTTTTTTGGTGCATCAGCAGGGTTTTAAAGTAGTATTGGAGTAATCTAAATTAAACTACCGTTCGGTGTGAAAAAAGCATGTCAATAAAAAATAGTGTTGTAAAAAAAACTTAGATTTCATCTGCGAAAAAGGTGGGTGTCTTGACTTTTGTGAGGCCGTCTTAGGGTATAAAACAGTATTCCACAACTCTTATTTTGGAGTTTTTGTGCAATGGCAATGACTTGAATATGGTATCAACCTTGGTTCTAATAATATTGGGCACATCTAAAAAGTCTTCCTTTTTTAAATATCGCTGGTGGGAAATCCCATGTTTAGGTGCATAAAATGGTGTGTGACTTGTAGAGGTGCATTAGAATGTAAAGTTATATCCCTTAACCTGCAGCTGTAGGGACTTTAATATTGTTTACATTCATCAATTGAATCTGTATTGCAAGTAAGCTCCCTATGCCTACTTATGTGGACCTTGGATCTTATTCTTGTTTTGGGCAGCTTTCTGTTTGTGGTTTATTTAAATACCTTGGAGAATATAACTGCCATTTGTTATAGATTTCTTTCACCTAATTTTTAATGACATTTTGTTTTGAAAATATCATTGAATATTGTTTAGTATTAATTATTTCTTCGGTGTAGTTGTCACAGTTTAAAATTGTCATCTAAGGTTTTGAGAGACCATATGTAATGGAGGTGAGTTCTAGAGCACTTCCCTAAGGGAGTAGGACAGTTGCAACTTTGACTTAGAGGATTGGAGAAGGCAGTGGGACTAGTTACCGTGTTTTAGTTGGATGAGCCAGGACAAGAACTGGTGCCAAAAGGTAGGACCAGACGTTGGATTAGAATGATAATGTAAGAAAAGACAAACTACCTTATCAGCCGTTGATATGTTGGATGAACAATTACCAGATACGATTACTAATCATCTGAATGTTGGTCTTTATGCAAATAGAGACATAGTGAGCAAGCCAATTTCATATTACATTTATGGTATTATAAACTGTATCAACTTTCTGATTTTACCAACTTTGCTAGGCTTAGACTTTGATCCCTTCTACTGAGAAATGTAACAGATGAGTCTAAACCTATGAAATGCATGTTAAATTTCTTTTTGAACAAATAATTTTTAATGTCTTCTAGCATGTGATTATTTTGAATTAAACTGGATATGCAGCTCTCGTTAAGTATGGCCAGCATTTGGGCATTTTGCCACCTCTACTAGGCTTGAACTTATGAAGTATCTGATAAATTTCTTTCGGAACAAATAATTTTTAATGTCATCCGACTCATGGTTACTTGGAGCTACACTGATATGCAATTGTCGTTAACTATGTCCAGCACCTGATCATTTCACCAAATTTGCTAGGCTTAAACTTAAAATATATGTTTATATTTTGTATGAACAAATCATTTTTAATTTCTTCTGAAATCAGGATTATTTAGAAATTAGAATTATTCTGGATATGCAACTATCATTACGTATGACTAGAAAATTCTTGATATATGTATGCACGTTGGAGAGGGAAGCTGCAGTTCATCTCAAAGACTTAAATTCCTATGGCGAAAATGGAGATATAACTTTAATTCGCTTTTTGGATATTTGAGCCTTTCATTGCATATTCCATTCTAAGTCATCATCTTCATCAATCCACCCCGCCACTGCACCCCAATTTCCACCGCCTATCCCCTCCCTTCTGAGCCAAAAATTCTCGTCATAACCGATGTCTACTTTCATTATTATCTCTTGTTTGAGGAAGACAAACCCATGCTTAACTTTTCTTCTCCATTACAGAATCTAGCGCTCTGTGTATTGGGTTTCCATTTGACAGTGAGACTGTCTATCCATCATCCATCATTCAGTGAGACTGTCTATCCATCATCCATCATCCATTGGTGTAAATTAGATCTATATTTACAGGAGTTCCTCTATTAAGCTATATCCCTTCTATTAATATCAGACACAATCTGTTTATCATTGCTAGTTTCTTAGTCTTATAATTTAAATGCTTCTTGTTTGTTAAAAGTAAATCAATTATGAAGTTTTTGTAATGCCCTACAAGCTACTGCACAAGTACTAGAGGGGGGGTGAATAGTACTTTAAAAATAACAATGAGTATAATTCCTAATTATAGTGCAAACAACTACCAAATCAATTTGTGGAAGCTTAAATTGAATGACAACAACAAAATTAACAATGCTAACAAAAGATGTTACTGGGTTCGGATCCACCCAAGTCTCTTCGACTTGTTCCCGGTGATCCTACGTCCCAACCACCCGGATCCCCTCCGGATACTTAGGTTAGAAACCATAACCCAAGATTTCCACTATGATATCTTGTGAAAAACCTTCACAAGATCAAATCGTACATGCAATGGCAATAGTGAATCCCACAACCCGGGATCACAACCTTCTCTCACAACCGAGAGAATCAACAAGCAATTAAACAAGTTTATAATGAAATAAACAATCTTACCACAAAATCCTATACCTTGAGTTTTCTTACCAAATAGGTTCAAGGAGGGATTTGAGGAAGATGAAGTCACCAAGACCTAGCACCAAAGAAATGACCAGCAATGGGTGCCTAGGAGTGATTTGGAGACTTGAATCAAGCTAGAGCTTGAAGGGCTCACCAAGAACAAACTTCTCTCAAGATGGATTCTAGATCTAGAAAGTGAGAGAATGGATTTCTTGTGAGGAAGAGAGCTTTGGAAATGAGTGAGAATGGCTATCTCTTTCAATCTCAATGAATCTCTTAATGGCAGCTCTAACCTAGAGAGAAATGACCAAGGTTCGTATTTATAGGGTCCCATAAAAACAACTTAGGTCAAATCCCAACGGTTAGAAATCTGAAGCAACTAGTCGGTCAAAGAACAACCACTGACCGACTAGTTCATCAACTAGTCGGTCAGTCAAACAACATGGACCGACTAAGTGAAGAACTGAGAAGAGATAGAATTTCAGACCTAGAAATCTAGTCGGTCCAAGAAGACTTTCTGACCGACTAGTTTCACAACTAGTCGGTCAGTCAGTGAACTTCGACCGACTAAGAGGCAAAAACAAATAGGCTGAATACAAATTGATTTAGTCGGTCCAAGAACAAATGTTGACCGACTAGATTATCAACTAGTCGGTCACCAAACGTTCTTAGACCGACTAACGATAAACAGTAGCTTAGGAGAAATTTGGCATGAACAGTAAAGCACAACTAGTCGGTTAAAGAAGCATCACTGACCGACTAGTTCACAAACTAGTCGGTCGGTGAGTCAACGTAGACCGACTAACTGTAAACAGTACTGAACAAGAAAAGATTAACACAAACTAGTCGGTCCAAGAAGCTCTGCCGACCGACTAGATCACCATCTAGTCGGTCAGTACTTCTTCTTGTACCAACTAACATGCACAAACAAGTCCGAATCGAAGCGCGACGCTTCGAGGAAGTTAGAATGGACTTGTACTAAGATCCTAGAGCTACGATATGAGCGTTATGAAGATAGAATTGTAAGATATACTCAAGGCTTAACATTCTATAGATCGAAGCTAAAAGACTATAAATAAAACCTTAATGAACGGTCTTCGAGAGCTTCGATCAATTCTTCATGACTTCCAAAACGGTCCAAGAGCTTCAACGAAGCTTTAGGCAATGAATACGAGCTTTGAGAAGTCTTGAGATGTCGCTTTGATTGTTCTCGTGAATTTGGCGACGATCTCCAATACTGCGCTCACAAATTGTTAGTTCATGAATTATTTATGTTTGCTCATCATCAAAACCAAATCCGGGGAGTCAGTTTTCTGTTCCAAATGGACTAGTTGTTGAAACTGTATTTTCAAGCATATGCTGAATTTAGAGTTTAAAAGTCAATAGCTTGAGTCTGGTGTCTTAGATCTTGACCTTTTAAAATTAATTTAAAAGTAAAATTAGTACCGGGACTTGCCGTAATAGGGAAACAAACTTTTCCGGAAACAAACTTTTCCGTAAGCAAGTCTGAAAGGAGATTTCCACAACCAACTAAATGTGACACGACCATTTTTAAGTTGTAAATCTAAGCGGCTATGATATGCCATTTTGGTTCTTTATAGAAGCTAAAAATGTGAACAAACACTGGTACATGCAACAACCATAATGAAGGAAACAAATGAATGAAAGAGCAAATGATGATGTGGCTCTTGAAAGGCGCTTCGGACTAGATCTTAGATGCATTATGCCCGTTCGTAAATCTAAGCAGCTATGATATGCCAATTTGGTTCTTTCCAGAAGCTAAAAATGGAACAAACACCAATACATGCAACAAAATAATGAAGGAAACAAATGAAATAATGAGCAAAGGATGATGTGGCTTTTGGAAGATGCTCAGGACAAGATCTTAGATGCGTTATGCCCTTTCGTAACAACTAACCATATTGCGTCATGTTGAAGCCATTGTGAGTATTAATTATATAGATCTTTTTATGGAGAAATAAGATGGAGCAAAAGCCCCAGCCATAAATATATAATTTATATAAACCTTTATGTTTTCCCATTATCTTTCCTTTTGTTGCTCATTGCATACATCACATTTTTGGTTCAAGAGCTCAAAATAACATGATATTGGTTCTCTTTCGTACATTTTTTTCATTTCACCCCCTTTGTATCATGTCTTTTTTGGGTTTATATTCGGTGGGTTGAAACATGATTATATTGTTTGATATCATTCTTGCAGGAGTCGGTTATCATGATACTAGATGCATTATACCGTGATCGTCATTATGCAAGATTTTTTGTGCTGGAAACAATCGCTAGAGTACCATACTTCTGTGAGTTCTTAGTTTATTCGTTATGCTGATCTACATTTGAAAGTTTGTTCTGATTTGAAATTCTTTTTGCAAATTATTTCTTTGCATTTTGGAAGATCATTAGTTTGATATTACTTTTTGCATTGTTTCGTGATCATCATTATGCAATATTTTTGTGCTTCAAACGTTAGCTAGGGTACCATACTTTTGTGAGTGCTCTAGTTTCTTTATTTTGCTTATGTAAATTTGAAACTTGGTTTGGATTTGAATAATTTCGGTGTTTCAGTAGGTCATCTGATTGATATTACTTTTTGCATGGTTTATTTACCAGGAGGAAGCGTGCATCCTAATATTGGCATGTTTTTTAAATTATTTTTATTGGCAGCCTTTATATCTGTTTTGCACATGTACGAAAGCTTTGGCTGGTGGAGAAGAGCTGACTATTTGAAAGTGCATTTTGCTGAGAGTTGGAATGAGTTGCATCATCTACTTATCATGGAGGTACCGTTGCTCCTCAAAGTACCAATTCCCAAAGCCTTTATTTGTCTGTCTTTTGTTTTTTTTCATGAAAGCATTGGGTAGTTGTCTGATAAGAGTTCAATGTTTCAATAAGTAACCTGTTTTTATTTCAATTTCATCTATGTAAACCATGTTTGTATTTAATTTCAACCCCACCCCCCCCACCCCACCACCCCCACCCCACCCCCCCCCCCCCCCCCCCCGCCTAGACCACCAAATTTTAAAATAATCTTTATCATTACTTGAGCTTCATTGCTGTGCCATCCGTTCTGGTTTACCTTTTGATTTTCTTATCCATTTTATACCATGCATGAATAGATGAATTAGTTTGCTTTCAGCACCTGAGCTTGCTGTATGTATTTCAGAAACATCGGATATAAGCTCTGACCTGTCTCATACAGCAAAAAAGTTTGTTTTTGTTGGGTTCTTTTTTGGATCGTTGATTTTATATGTGCCTCATAGCTGAATGCAATTCAGTGCAGCAATATACTTCTCCCTTCATCTAGACTTTTCTCCCAATCTGAGCGAACATGGAGGTTGCCACTGATCTTTTAGGATTTATGGCAAGCTCCTTTCTCCAGTTCACTTGGGCACAAATTTTTTACCTGAATTGCTAGAGGGTTTCATCAGGTTGAAAATCAGTCCGGAAACTTTTGTCATATCTTTCATGGATCATTGCACTATAGTTGGCCTCATTTTGGTGGGAGATGGCTTAGATGAAAATGGCAAAAACGATGATGATGGGAAAAAACGTGGAGAGGCAGACCTCTCTTTTCTGAAGGTTGATTATAAGATGGTTTACCATGCTTTTATAGGACTGACATCACTGACCCCATCCTTATGCAGCCAAACCATTAGCAACATTCCTCGACACATCTGCGTTAAGTCAAACCTGTTGGCCACACCTTCCCAGTAGAGCCCACTTATGACTTCTTTTGTCCTTTGCACTCTTTGTAACCCGTCAGACTACTTGCTCCCTTTTTAAATTGAGCTTGTCATTAAATAAGTTATTTTGCTAATTGTACTAACCAAGGTTTAAGGTTGCGGTTTCGTTCCGGAAATTTAGGTTTAGGTTTTGTCCGTTTCGACACATGTTGGGGTTTCGTTTCGTTTCATACATTTTGGATTTTTTAATTAATTTATGTAGTATAAGTTAATATTATATATGCAATATAAGTTAATATGTGTTAAAAATAATTAGATCTGTGAGTTTTAAATAGAAAATGGTGGCAGATTTGTAAATAACTTATATTTTGAATGGCAAACTTGTAATTGGTTTGTGAACTGAGCAAAGGTCTGATTGCATAGCAACTCCCACATTAACCTAATTATTTAAAAATAATTAGGTCTGTGCCTATTAAATTGATGGCAAACTTGTAAATAACTTATATTTTGAATGGCAAACTTGTAAATAAGTTGGTTTGTAAACTGAGCAAAAAGGTCTGTTCGCATAGCAACTCCCATATTAATTAGGTCTGTGTCTATTAGGGCTCAAACCCCTTCTTCATATGGCGAGTAGAGAGGGAGGGAGGCGGCAATCTTCTTCGCTTCGAGCGACGAGCAGAGGAGCTTCTCCGATGACGATCTTCTCCGGCGGCGAGGTAAGCATCCTAAACCTTTTCTATTTCTTCTTTTTTTGATTTGTTTCTATTGATTCTTAATTTTCTTAATTTTTTGTGTATTTTTGTCTTCTTACCTTTTTTTTCTCTCCCCTTTTTTCTGTTAGGGTTGCGGTCGAAACTTAGACAATGTAGTCGTTTCGGTCTTGGTTGCCTCCGAAACTGGAACAACATGGCCGAAACATATCCTAGGGTTTCGGTCGATACCTAAAACCTTGACACTAACCATTGGCCGTGGAAGTACATTTGCTAAATACCTGATAACATGAGGTTGTATAGGGGATACGAACAAGACAAATGTGAAATTTATATGGCAGAGACACAATTATAATTTTTATAGTGTCATAGATGGATTGTTATGATATGTCTAGTGTTATGAATGGATTGTCCTTAGTTGCTGAATATAACTTGAAAATAAAATGGAGAGAGGATATATGACAAGACTAGCGGTGGAACAAAAACAAACATCGATAGGTAGACACAGGCCGCACGTACTCGATACCATTAAGACAAGACAGACGTAGAGGTCTGTACAGAGGTTGTACAACCCCAAGTATGCATTGTCCCATATGGATATGCACAAGGTGTGCGGTGTAAACTCAAAAATTAATTGTTGATAATATTCTATTTTTTTGGGGGGGGGGGAGAGAACTGTGATAAAATGTTCTAAGCATGCTCTATGATGGCAATCCTATCGATAAAATCATTGTTTGATGCATTGTCGAGGACACCATATATGGGGGCATCATATCATGACCCAAAAGTTGTCATAGTCTCGCTTGGGATGGGCAGAAAATGATTTGTAGATAGCATTTTTGAGGATTGAACCATGGTAAAAATTCGATGATTGAGCCAACGTGGGGGAATAATACTATGATGGGGACCCTTTTGGAGTTCCCTGTTTGGGATGCTTCTATTGAAGCACTAAGATAAACATAATTATTGTTAACTTAATATAGCTGATCACTTCTCCTAGATCTGAGTGGCAAAAATGAGATTTGTGTATATGCTCTGTTAGAATCGGCATAAAAGTTTGTTTTTGTTAATTGCCAAGTATCTTTGCAATACAGTGTAATGCCCTGATAGCTACTGCACAAGTACTAGATGGGGGTGAAGTGAATATTACTTTAAAAATAATCAAGAGTATAATTCCTAATTATCGTGCAAACTCAACCAACAATGCGGAATGAAAATATTGACAACAAAGAAAGACAATTGCAAACAAAGTGATATAACGGGTTCGGATCCACCCAAGTCTCCCCGACTTGTTTCCGGTGATCCTACGTCCCAAACATCCGGATCCCCTTGATACGAATCGCTTGCCGTTTGAATCAAATCAGCGAGTAAATGATTAAAACAACGATTTAAAGGTGGAAAAATGTAAAATAGTGGAAAAATAATGAGAAAGCAAAGAACTTGATAAGGATTCTTCGAGACGAATCAATCTCCAAGCTTTTATTAAACGCCTAAAATCCTAAACAGCATCAAGATGATAACTAGATTGTTCGAAGACAAATCAAGCATAAACTAACAATGACGGCTAGCCCTAACTATAAAGGAAAATGGGATTTACTAATTTGGTCTGACTAGACCAAAATACCCCTGAACTGACTAATACCGGCCCCCACGTCTCCTCTGCGAAAGTAAACAATCGTGGGCTCCCCGCTAGCCGCATCTCCCGCGTGTGTGCCTGGCCCAAGCGGCGCATCCGCATCAATACCCCCCCTAAAAGAGCCACATTGTCCTCAAGGTGGAAGTCAGGGAACTGCTCCCGCATCACGTTGTAGGCCTCCCAAGTCGCATCACAGTCCGGTAGACCCGCCCAATAGATCAGTACCTCCTTCTGCCGCCCCGGGCCCTGACGAACCACCCTCACTTCCACAGGTTCAAGTAGTACCTCCATGTCATCCGTCAAGGTAGGAGGCAAAGTAGAAGACACCGCCTGATCTCCGATCGCCTTCCTCAGCTGCGACACGTGGAACACCGGATGTATCCCCGAGGACGCGGGCAACTCCAACCGGTACGCCACCTGGCCAATCCTGGTCACCACCCTGTATGGACCGAAATATCTAGCTGACAGTTTCTCATTCGGCCTTCTTGTCAACGATCTCTGCCGGTACGGACGCAGCTTGAGATACACCATGTCTCCCACCTGAAACTGTACATCCCGTCGATGCCCATCGGCCCTGGCCTTCATCACCTGCTGAGCTCATAGCAGATGCTTCCTCAGCTCCTCTAGCAAACTATCCCTCTCCCCCATGTACTCCTCCACCTGAGACACTGGAGTATGTCTGTCACCAAAACGGAGCAAGGGTGGGGGATCCCTCCCGTACAGTACTCTAAATGGCGTCGTCCCTGCCGCAGAGTGGTACGAAGTATTGTACCAGTACTCTGCCCACGCTAACCACCTATGCCACTGACGTGGTGTCTCTGAGGCGAAGCACCACAAGTACGTCTCTATGCTGCTGTTGACCACCTCCGTCTGGCCGTCGGTCTGGGGGTGGTAGGCCGTACTCCGCTTCAAGACCGTACCCTGCACCCTGAATAGCTCCCGCCAGAAGCCACTCATAAAAAACTGGTCCCTGTCGGACACGATGGACGCGGGCACCCCATGTAACCGTATCACCTCCCTCGTGAAAGCGGTAGCTACCGATACTGCAGTGTATGGATGCTTCAATGGAATAAAGTGAGCGTACTTACTCAGGCGGTCCACTACCACAAATATCACCGTGTAGCCATCGGACTGTGGTAGTCCATCAATGAAGTCCATCGTCACCTCCTCCCAAACCCTCTCTGGCAATGCCAACGGCTGTAGTAGTCCCGTTGGGGCCATGGCCATGTACTTGTGGCGTTGGCAAACGTCACAAGCTGCGACTAGGCGCGCAATCCTCTTCTGCATTCCAGGCCAATATAGCTCTCTGGCCATCCTCTGATAGGTCTGCTGTACCCCTGAATGGCTCCCGGTCACCGAACTGTGAAACTCCTGGAAGAGGACCGGTATGAACTCTGAGCTCCGTGGTATCACCATCCTCCCCTGGTACAGCAATCTGCTCCCTGTTAACGAGTAACCAACCGGTCCGTCCTTGCCACTCTGCAGCCTCTCCCAGATCTGTCGCAACTCCGCATCTGCCTCTGCCTCCTGCAACATCGGCTCCCAACCCAACCACAGAGGCATCGACAATGCCCTCAAGTCGATGCCCTTCTCCCTACGTGACAAGGCATCAGCAGCCTTGTTCTCCATCCCGGGTCTGTACTCGATGTCGAACCGGTACCCCACCAGTTTGGACAACCAGTGCTGGTGCTCCTCAGTGACAAGCCTCTGCTCCAGTAAGTACTTGAGGCTCCGCTGGTCCGTGCGAACCCCAAACTCCCTCCCTAACAAGTACGGCCGCCACTTCTTAATCGAGAAGACTATGGCCATCAGCTCCCGCTTATAAACTGATTTCAATCGCGCTCTAGCGGTCAGCGCCTGACTGAAATAAGCTATGGGCCTACCCTCCTGCATAAGTACCGCTCCCAACCCGTACCCCGAGGCATCCGTCTCTACCACGAACGATATGCTGAAATCCGGCAAGGCCAGAACCGGCGCCGTCGTCATAGCCACCTTCACGGCCTCAAAGGCCTTGGTGGCTTCCTCCCCACACTTGAAACCGTCCTTCAACTGCTCGGTGAGAGGCCAAGCAATCGTGCTGTAGCCTTTGACGAACTTCCGGTAGTAGCCCGTCAGCCCCAAAAAGCCCCGCAAAGCTCGTAGTGTAGTAGGAAGCGGCCAATCTAGCATAGCTGATATCTTCGACCTGTCGACCGCAACCCCCTCTGCCGACACTACATGGCCTAAGTACTCAATCCGCAGCTGTCCAAAGCTGCACTTCTTCCTGTTGGCGAAGAGCTGATTCGCCAACAGCTCCTTGAATACTATCTCCAAGTGGCCTATGTGCTCCTTCATATCCCGGCTGTAGACCAGGATGTCGTCAAAAAATACAAGTATGAACCGCCGTAAGGCTGGAACACCTTGTTCATGAGGGTCTGGAACGTCGACGGAGCATTCGTCAAGCCAAAAGGCATGACGAGAAACTCGTAATGCCCCTCATGCGTCCGAAAAGCGGTCTTCGGCACATCCTCTGGCCGCATCAGTATCTGGTGGTACTCTGCTCTCAAGTCGATCTTCGAAAAGACCGCTGCCCCATGTAGCTCATCTAGCAGCTCGTCAATTACCGGAATATGGAACTTGTCCGCGACAGTCTCCCTATTCAGCGCTCGGTAATCGACGCAGAATCTTCAACTCCCGTCTTTTTTCTTCATCAACAGCACTGGTGAAGAAAAAGGACTCACATTGGGCTGTATTACCCCCGTCTGTAGCATCTCCCGCACCATCCGCTCTATTTCGTCCTTCTGCGAATGCAGGTATCTGTATGGCCGCACGCTGACTGGAGCCACATCCCCCCGTAGCACGATCGCATGCTCGTGTCCCCTCTGCGGTGGCAGCCCCTGTGGGCTCTGAAACACCTCTTGGTACTGCTCCAGTACTGGCTCTACCTCCCCTGCGGTCTCTGTCTGCTGCTCCTCAGTCGACAACCCCTGGCACTCTACCAGGAAACCCTCACCCTCATCCTGCAACGCCCTAGTGATGGCCTTGAAGGCTACCACCGAAAAACAGAGTGTAGGGTCTCCGGTCAGCACCACCGTCCGGTCGCCGTCCTGGAACTCCATCCGCAGGAGCTTCCAGTTCACCTTCATCTCCCTCAACTTCTTCAACCACTGTACCCCAGAATGACGTCCACATTCCCCAACTCCAGCGGTAAGAAGTCCTCCACTATTTGTATGCCCTGCAGCATCAGGCACACCCCCTTGCAGAGCCCTGCGCTCTCCTCCATCTTCCCCGTCCCCAGTAACACTGTGAATCTCTCCAACGTGCTCAGATCCAGCTCATGACGATCCACTAACTTCTTAAAAATGAAGTTGTGAGTCGCCCCACTGTCAATAAGGACCGTCACCGCCTGCTCCGCCAACGCCCCTGATAACTTCATGGTATGATTCGGAGTGAATCCTACCACAGAGTTCAGGGAGACCTCCGCCACGTCCATGTGTACATTCACCTCCTCCACCACCACCTGCTCTGGCTCCAGTACCTCCTCCTCATCCTCTTCCTCGTCGGGTACGATCACGATCTGCAGCAACTTGCTCGCACATCGGTGACCGGGGCTGAACTTCTCGTCGCAACGGAAGCACAACCCTGCTGCACGCCTGGCCCGCATGTCCGCCTCTGTCAGTCGCCTGCCTGGTACCACCCCTGGCCTGACCTCTCCTCTAGGCTCCACTGGGGCTACTGCCGCTGGCCGTGGAGGAATTGGTGCTGTCGTACTGCGCTGGCCCGGGGCTCCCCAAGCCCCTCTGATGCGCCTCTCCTCCGTGTGCTTCTCCTCCGCCATGTGGGCTAGACGGAGGACATCCTCCAAGTCATTAGGCCTCTGCATCCGAAGCTCTGCCCGTATTGAGGGCTTCAACCCCCTCATGAAACTTCCAATCAACACCTGGTCAGACACCCCCCGCAACCTGCTAGCCAACATCTCGAACTTCTCCACGAAGTCTCGAACTGTCCCCTCCTGTCGCAGTGCCGACAACTGCTCATAGAAGTCCCCTCCGGACTTCTCCTGGAACCGGTCGAGAAGGTATGAAGAGAGCTCCTCCCAAGAACGAAAAGGAGAGTGTGTTGTCTTCCACCGGTACCAGGCTAGGGCCTTGTCCTCGAAATAGATCCCTATAGCACGCAGGACCTCCTCCTCTGTTAGCTGCATCACCTGGAAGTAACGCTCGGCCCGGTAGACCCAGCCGTCAGGATCGGTGCCATCAAACGTCGGCATCTTCAGCTTCTTCAACCTTCGATCCACGTTTATGTCACCGTACTGTGCTCCAAACCCCCCACGGCCGCCTCCCTGCACCATCACGCCCCCTTGCCCCCCTCCGGGGCCTCCGTCGCCTCCCTCGTACAGCTCATCAGGCCATTGAGGTCGCTCTCTATCCCCCTCAGGGATGTAGTTCCCCAAACACTCCAGTGGTCGTGGTGGCTGGGCAAAAATGGGCTCTTTAGCCTCTCCGTGCTGCTGAACGGGCGCTGTCCGGCCCTCCAGATGGCCCCGGGGCCCCAAAATTGGGCCGCAGGAGCCCCAATCGTTACCCAGTGAGTCCCTCGTCCTCTGTCGGGTCTCGTCATCTCTCCTGAGGGTTGAACAAACCCCGCCACGCCCCCAAAAGGCCTCAGTTGTCTCGTCGGGCATCCGAAACGAGTCCCCTGGTCCTCAGGAGGGGTGGCCCAGGCTGTGGCGCCACCCCGAGGCCCTACCGGGGCTGTCGCACCCCCAAAAGGGGCCCTCCAACCTTTTGCGCCCCCGTTGGGGGCGCCCAGCCTCCCGCGCCCCCCAAAAGGGGCGCCCAGCCTCCCGCACCCCCCGGCGGGGGCGCCCCGCCTCCGGCGCCCCCCGGAGGGGGCGCCAGCCTCCAGACACCCCCGCCAGGGGGTGTCGCCGCCGTGGGGGGGATTGGCCCGCCAGGCCCCCCCAGGCCCCGCTGGGCCTGTCGAGCTCGACAGGCCCAATTGGGCCTGTCGCACTTCCGGCAGGCCCAGTTGGGCCTGCCGTGCTCGTCGCGGTGGCCTGGTGGGCCCCGATGCCTTCCCCCGCAAACCCTAGAAGGTTTGGCCAGCCGTCTTCTTGGTTTGGAGGGTTGGTAGCCGCCGTTTCGACGACAAACCCTTCCGGGTTTTTTCCTCGATCTCCTCCGATAGCCGCCGAGATGGTCTGGAGCATCGTCATCATCGCCGGGATCTGTGCTACCTCCCTCGCCGTTTTCGCCGCCTCGATCCTCATGTGTTTGAGTTCGACTTGGATGTCCTCTTGCGTATGGGCGTGATCCTTGTTGGAGATCTCCATGGCCGTCTTCAATGATTGAATATCCTCGCCTATGGCTTTCTTCAATTCCTCCATCTCGCGGTTGATTTCTTCACGAAACCCTTGAAGCCGTTCTTCCGTCGCGCCGCCTCTTGTCCCTACCGCCATTAGATCTCACCGCTCTGATACCAATTTGATACGAATCGCTTGCCGTTTGAATCAAATCAGCGAGTAAATGATTAAAACATCGATTTAAAGGTGGAAAAATGTAAAATAGTGGAAAAACAATGAGAAAGAAAAGAACTTGATAAGGATTCTTCGAGACGAATTAATCTCCAAGCTTTTATTGAACGCCTAAAAGCCTAAACAGCATCAAGATGATAACTAGATTGTTCGAAGACAAATCAAGCATAAACTAACAATGACGGCTAGCCCTAATTATAAAGGAAAAGGGGATTTACTAATTTGGTCTGACTAGACCAAAATATCCCTGAACTGACTAATACCGGCCCCCACGTCTCCTCCTGCGAAAGTAAACAATCGTGGGCTCCCCGCTAGCCGCATCTCCCGCGTGTGTGCCCGGCCCAAGCGGCGCGTCCGCATCACCCCTCCGGCTACTTGAGTTAGAATCCTCTAACCCAAGCTTCGCACTATGAAATTCTTGTAGAAAAACCTTTACAAGATCAAATCATACACAAAAGAAAATGTGACTCCCACAACCCGGGATCACACACTTCTCTCACAACCGAGAGAAAAACTTGCAATAACAAAGTAAATGAAACAATAAACACTTACCAACAAAATCCTATGCCTTGAGTAAACTTACGATTTTAGGGCAAGAAGGATTTTGAAGAAGAAGAAGTCACCAAATCCTAGCTCCACCAAAATGAACAGCAAAGGTGGCTAGGGAGAAGTTGGAGACTTGGATTCAAGCTCCTAGCTTGAGTAGCTCACAATCAATGAGAATCTCTCTTGAGGAATAAGAGCGAGGGAGAGATTCTTGTGAAGAGAGGGAGCTTGGAAATATGAATTAAATGCTCTCTCTTTGATCTCTAAAATTCAATAATGGCAGCCTTGAATGCTATGAAGAAGCATATCAAGATTATATATGATAGAGAGGAGAGAGAGAGGGAAAAATTCGTGCAATTAATGCTCCAACAGATCTATTTCTGAAGCAGTCTAATCGGTCTAAGAAGGATCACTGACCGATTAGTTTCTCAACTAGTCGGTCGGTGATTCTTCTTGGACCGACTAAAAAGTTCACAGCCAAGAAAGATAGTTCAGAAGATGACGAACTAGTCGGTCTAAGAAGACTTACCAACCGACTAGTTTGACAACTAGTCGGTCGATGAGTGTTCTTTGACCGACTAAGAGTTGAAAAGAAATAGGCTGAATTCAAGGAGAACTAGTCGGTCTAAGAACAAATTCCAACCGACTAGTTTCACAACTAGTCGGTCGATAGTTGTTCTTGGACCGACTAAAAGTAAACAGTAGCTAGGCTGTGAAAATGAAGTTATATCTAGTCGGTCTAAGAAGGATTCCAAACCGACTAGTTTGACAACTAGTCGGTCGGTGAACCTTCTTTGACCGACTAATTGGTCAACAGTGAAGATGCTGAATTGAGCAAAGAGATTTAGTCGGTTCAAGAAGGATTACTGATCGATTAGATGACAATATAGTCGGTTGGTTCTTTTTCTTGAACCAACTAAGATGCACTAGAAGCCGCAAAATGAAGCGTGAAGCTTCGGGAAAGTTTATATGTGCTTCTAAGATAATCCTCTAGCTCTAATGATATGAGCGTTATGAAGATTATAATGTAAGTCCTACTCAAGGCTTAACATTCTACGAAAAGAAGCTAGAAGACTATAAATTAAACTTGACGAACCGTCTTCAAAGCTTCAATCCGAATCTCTTGACTTCAATAATGCTTCTAGAGCTTCAACGAAGCTTCAGGCACACGATCACGCGCTTTGAGAAGTCTTGAGACGTCGCTTTTGATGTTCGTATAATTTTGGCGACGATCTCCATAACTGCGCTCACAAAGAGTTAGTTCACGATATTTATGTTTGTTCATCATCAAAACCAAATCTGGGGAATTAATACTCAACATACAGTTCACAGCTAATTATACAGTTTAGTTTGTCTGTTGATGGATCATACTCAGCTTAATCTAGTGGATGAGGAATGATTTCTTTTTATCAGACTAAGATATGTATTATTTTCCTACAATATTTGGATACTTGTTTTACGTAATAGATTAAGATAAGTATAAGAAAGGAGTGCATTCAAAATTTTCTATTCCATCTATTCTGTGTCTTTGAGATGGTTACAATTGCCAATAGCAACCCTGCATTCTTTCTTTGTTGCTAAACCCTTTTTCCTAGGTCATTTGTGAAGTTGTTTCCCCTATAATATTGGTGATGTAGTATGCAACATAACCTTTTGGTAACGATGCGATGTTTGTCTCGCCCTTCACCTTCACATCTTTTGTTTTCTTCTTTTTTTATTTTTCCTTTTTCCTCTCCTGGGCTTATGCCATGAGATCCTCTTATAAATTTTTGCATAAGATGGTAGTTGAATTTTGTCTTGAATGTTCAAGTGTATTACGCCTCATCCATCTGAGTTTTTTTTTATATTCCATTTTGCAGGAACTTGGTGGCAATGCTTTTTGGTTTGACCGCTTTCTTGCTCAGCACATCGCAATCTTTTACTATTTCATGACAGTCTTCATGTATTTACTAAGCCCAAGAATGGCATGTGAGTACATGGATTCCACCTATTTTAGTCCTTATCATGCTTGTGTTTTACTTGTAGTTTAAATATTTCATTGTTTACTTCAAGCTATATTTGGAAAAACACTTATTTTGCTTCTTGCCATGCTCTACCTTCAATTCAAATATTTCCTTGTTTACTTTGAGCAGAACTTGTGACAGAGGGAAGGGCCGGAGGGAGGGCTTGCCATCATTGTAAATGAAGTTGGTGCTAATGAATTTTCAGTTTTACCGGCTTGATTTGCCTTGCATAGTGATGTGGAACGAACATAGGACACATGCGTGTTTTTTGGAAATCGAGGCAAATCCTAAGGAGGAATTATGATTGAAAAAAAAATAGAGTTCATTAGGATTTCCTTTAAGAGTTTCGGCGCTTTTAGTCTTTATATTTTTGAGTTCTTTTATGCCTCCTATTTGTGTCTTTTAGTATTTTTTTAAAGGTCTTTTTGAGTTTCCTTTTGAGAAAGAGTTTTTTAATTTATTTTTATATTGAGTTTGAGTTTCATAGGAGTTTCTCTCTTAATCTGGTTTTTATTAGAAAATGAGTCAATTTAGGATTTTAAGTCGAGTTTTTAACCTTAATTATAAAAGGCAGATTTCTTTTTATGTAGAATTCTAGTTTTAAGTAGGACTAGTTTTCTTAAAAGTTGATTTTTGTTTTCTATATAAAATATTTAGACTTTTATTGTAAGTAGATTATGTAAACTTGTGTTTGTGAAATTATTGTGATATCTATGCATGCAAGATGTAAGAGTGCGTGAGGAATTCCTGGGTGTAAGATCTAAAGGAATGTTCGATGTGTGAGGTGTTGAAATCTGTGATCAATCCAATCTAATCTTCAAGGTGAGAGGCCCAAAATCTTATCTCTATCTTTTATTTTAGAAACCCTAATTTAGTTCTTTTCCCAAATTCTACCATAAACCCTAAATGTGCAAACCTTTTGCTTCTTTGTTCCTCATCAATTGGTATCAGACTTAAATTTCATTTCCTTTTCACATTTATCTTTTTTTATTTTTTTGTTTTTAAAGGGCCTAATTTTCTTTAACAAAGGAAAATGAGTCCAAAAAATTCAGTTTACCAAAAAACTAATAATTTAGGAAAATTAAAAAAAAAAAGCATATTTGCTACAGTAACGGTGGTTGCTACAATACCAATGGTTATCATAGTACTGCCTTGCTATAGTTTTTTCTGCAAACTTGTTACAGTAATTGTGGCTATTTTGCTGATTTTGAGATGAGTTTTGAGTAGTTTAAAGCTAAATTTCAGCCATTTGATATTTCATGGTTGATCTATAAAAGCTCTACAAATTGCTGTTGGAACGCACTCATATCCTTAAGCAAATCATTGCATGCATCGATACATGGAAGCGCTATACCAGAAAAACAAGTTTGTTTCATTGGACCATCCCGCTTGGTATTCTTTTGAACTGAGATAAAAAAGCTTCTTAGGACCAAACCAAAGCAACAACATGAGCCTAAGCCACAAACAAAGCAAACATTGGAGACACCATTTGAGTCTTGAGCGTGAGCCTGATGAGATCGTGATACGTCGCAAATCAAGTCAAGGAGCGGCTAACTAACCCAGGTTTGGTTTTGTAATTTTTGGGGTTTCGGGGGAGGGGGTTGTTTTCGTAAATCTGGTCAAATGTGTCTTCCATATATATTTGGGGTTTGGGGTTAATGTTCATCATGTTGAAATTGAGAAAGTAGACCTTAGAAGTAGGGTAGAATCCTAGATAGAAAAGAGTTGAGCATTGTCTTTTGCATTAAGGCTAGGAGAGCGATTTCCTCTCGAAAGAAATCAACTTCTATCTTGTTTCCTCCTCTCATCTATAAAAATCTATAAAAATCTGAGTTTTATCTCTTCAAACCATAGTTTTTCCTATCAAATTGGAATTAGAACACTACGATCCTATGACGGCAAGGAAAGCTGATGCCTTAGAGGAGAAATTGGAAAGTGTGGTGGAAACCATAAAGGAGAAAAACCAAAAGTTGGGGGTGAGATGGAATCTCTTAATAAAAGATTTGCTACGGTGTAATCCATGATGAAGGAGCTCTTAGAGATCCATCGTCATCCAAGTCACGAGGATGAAACGCCAAAAGATGACAATTTAGAGGATAATCCCTCAGACCTAGGGTGAAAGGAGCAAGATTTGGGTAAGAAAAGGGAAAATTTGTGATCTTTGAAGGCGATCTACCACAAAGGATGACAAATGGCCGGAATGGAAGCAAAACCCTCATTTTACGGCGTCCAAGTCTTTGACGGAAGGGCCGCTGGCCCCCAAAACCTTAGATGGGGGCGGCGTCCCCTATCTCGGCCTACAGGGGCTTGCGGGTCTCTAGTGATCACCTGAGAGCCCTGCGAGTCTCCAACGAGTGCTCGTAAGACTTGCGAGCCCCCTGCACAATCGCAGGGGGGCCGCGGGCTCCCTACGCAGTAGCAGTGGCATCGTTGGCCCCCTGCCCAGCAGCAGGGGCATTCGGGTCCTCGATTCAGCCAACTACAGTGCCGTCGGCCCCTGGTGACTTACCAGGGGAGCGACATCCCCTTTCTCGGAGCCCAGCAGTCTCACGACACGTACGTGGGCTTTCGAAACTCGACGCTAGGTACATGGAGATGGCGACAACTTCCATGGATACGGTGATTGTGATGGTGGCCCTTCTGGCTTGGCAGATGGAGGAGATCTAGATTGGATTGCCGGATGTTGGAGAACACTGGTGAAGCTAGATGAGGACCTGGGGGTGATGGAGGAACTCCGCAGAATACCTATTAGCAATTTCACTTCAGCAACCAAGGAGAAAGCAGAACATGTGGTGTTAGACATGAGAGCAGTGTCAGAAAGCTAAAAATGTCAGTCTTCGATGCGGAGGATTCTTATGGATATGCTTACTATATGGAGAGATATTTTGCGGTGAACCACTTAACAGAGTTGAAGAAGCTGCATGCGACTGTCATTTGTCTGGAAGGGAATTTGTTGCATTGGTTCCAGCGAAGAGAACAGTGGCAACCTGTGAAGTCGTGGAAGGAGTTTAAGAACTGCTTGTTGGATCGAATTTGAGACACTAAAGGTGGGGATTTGCACGAGCGGCTCCTAGCACTCAGGCGGGATGACACAATTAGGGACTACAGAGAGAGGTTCGAGGCACTCTTAAGCCGTGTAAAGGGGATACCGGATGCGACATTGATGGAAAGCTTCATGAAGGGGTACAAGGTAGATATCCGAGCTGAGCTCCTCCTATAGAGACAGATGGGGCTGATGGATGTATTAGAGCTGGCCCAGATGATGGAGGATAAATACACAACAGAGCAGCGGGCCGTGGGAGCTTGGAGTGGCTCCACTTTTCGCAGCCGGTCACCTTCAGGAGAGCAGCGGGCCCATGTGGGTAGTCCAGTCTGGCAAGTTGAGGAGCAGCAGTGCACAGTCGAGTGGGCAGTACAGGCGCATGACGAAGGCAGAGATGTAGAACAAGAAGGCAAATGGATTATGCTTCCGATGTGACGAGAAATTTATCCATGTACATCGCTATCGAAGATGCACCCTCTAGGTGCTACTAGTGGATAATGAAGAGGATGAGATTGTGGAGGTGGAAGAAGGGGGGAAAGTGAGCATGAGCACACCCATTTGGACTTAGCAGAGGTGTCACTCAAGTCCTTGGTGGGGTTCACTCCAAACCATACTATCAAATTCACCGAAAGGATTTCAGAGCAAGAGGTCACAGTGTTGATTGATAGTGGGGTCAACCATAATTTCATATCCAACCGAGTAGTGGAGCAACAGGGTTGCATCTGGTAGACTTGGGGGTTTCGGAGTGATGACGAGTATTGTGCAGGTGGAGCACATCAGAGGGGTATGTCGTGGCCTGATTGTCTCTTTAGGAGATACAGAGCTTTGAGGATTTTTTGCCGCTCGACCTAGGTAGCACAGATATTATTTTGGGTATGAGGTAGATACAGTCCTTGGGGGACACCTAAATCAACTGGAAGCTACTGAGAATGGAGTTACAGGAGGGATGGAGAGGAGTGATGCTTCAGGGAGATCCCAGCTTGTGCCAAACCAGGGTTTTCTTGAAAATCATGGCTAAGGCGATCCAGACAGAGGGCGGAGGATTCTTGGTGGAGTTGCATGGGATGTCAGAGGAAGATGTGGAGTAGGACATTCCTCCAGTGGTGTAGCAGATTTTGGTTCGGTTCGAGGGGTGTTCCCGATACCTAGTGGGCTCCCACTGCCTCGGGATACGAGCATGCCGTAGTCCTGCGAGAGGATGTCTCACCTATCTGCGTGAGGTCATACCGCTATCCCCATCTGTAGAATGGGAGATCGAGAGGATGATGGAAGAGATGATCCAGGTAGGAGTGATACAAGCCTAGTTTGAGCCCTTTCTCGAACACAGTCTTGCTTGAGAGTAAAGAAGGATGAGGTGAGAGTTGAAGGTTTTGCATCGATTACAGTGCGTTGACTAAGGAGACGGTGTTAGACAAATTCCATATCCATGTCATTGCCGAGCTTCTAGATGAGGTTCACAGAGTAACAGTTTTTTTTCAAGATTGACTTGAAGTCTGGGTATCACCCGATCCAGACTCGAGCGGAGGATGTGGCCAAAACTGATTTCATGACGCATGAGGGCCATTACGAGTTTCTGGTCATGTCCTTTAGCTTTACCAATGCATTTGTCACTTTAAGGCACTGATGAATAATATATTCCGTCCCTATTTGAGGAGGCTCGTGCTAGTGTTTTTCGATGACATTCTGGTGTACAACCGATCTATGAAGAGACATATTGATCACTTAGAGCTTGTATTATAGGAGCTACATAGCCATCAGATTTATGCCAATATGAAGGAGGGCATGTTTGCTCGGCTGATGGTGGGGTACCTAAGGCACATGGTATCAACGGAGGGGGTGGCGACATATAGATCGAAGATTGCAGTCATGATTAACTGGCCACACCTTACCATTTTGCGAGGGTTGATAGATTTTTTGGGACTGGCGAGCTACTAAAGAAAGTTCGTCAAAGGGTATAGCACCATCGCCTGGCCACTGACGGAGTAGCTTAAGAAAGACAACTTCCAGTGGGGCAAGGATGCTATTCGAGCTTTTGAAGCATTGAAAAGGGCCATGACGAGCACACCGGTGTTAGCCATCCTAGATTTTAGCCGGCCTTTTGTGGTGGAAACAAACGCATCTGGTTATGGGCTGAGTGCAATGTTGATACATGACCAAATGCATGTGGCTTTAGCCAGGTGTTGACAGCTAGAACTTTGCTCAAGTCCGTTTATGAGCATGAGTTGATGGCTAATGTGATGATAGTGCAAAATTAGAGATCATATTTGCTTGGGCGTTGTTTTATAGTCCATACAGATTAGAGAAACCTCAAATACATATTGGAGCAGCGGATGGTTACTAAGGAGCATCATAGGTGGTTGACCAAGCTATTGTGGTATGATTTTGAGATCCAGCATAGTCCGGGGCTGAAGAATAAGGTGGTGGATGATTTATCACGAGTAGTGAATTCACAGTTGGTCGCCTTATCGGTACTGTTGATTCTTGATTGGAAGTCCTTGATGCTTGAGATTGGGAAGGATGATTCACAGTTGTCACTTCTATATGGATCGACAAAATATCCAGGGATTCATTGGAAGGGCATCATCTTTTGTACAAGGGACAACTGGTCTTGCTTTGGACTCTATACATATCCCAAGCATCTTGTTGGGAGTTTTATGGGAGTGCAGATGTGGGCCACTCTGGAGCCCTTAAAACCTATCAACGCCAATTTAGAGAGTTGTTTCTAGAGGATGAAGAAGGACGTCGTGGAGATGGTGCTGAAATGTGACATCTGTCATCGTCACAAATACATGGCGACAGCTCTTAGTTATAGCCTATGGGAGTTTGCTGCAGCTCCTATCATTTGCCAAATCGGGTCTAGGAGAAGGCGACGATGGATTTTTTTGATGGACTGTCGAGGTCTGATTGGTATTCAATCATTCTTGTTATGGTGGATCGACTCAACAAATACACACACTTTGTGGCCCTCCGACATCCTTACACTGCAGTGACAGTGGCAGCATCATTTATCAACGAAGTGGTGTGGTTGCATGGGGTACATGAGTCTATTGTGTCTAGTCGGGATCAGATTTTTCGTAGCCATTTCTGGATGGAGTTGTTCAGGATGCAAGTGACATTTTTGAAAATGAGCACCTTTATCATCCTAAGACATATGGCCAAACTGAGGTCGTCTATATGAGCATTGAGCCCTATTTGCGCTGCTTTGTTTCAGAGACTCCAAAGTAGTCGGCAAAGCAGATGGCATGTGCGGAGTATTGGTATAACACATCCTTCCATACTGTCGCTTAGACCACTCTTTTTCGAGTTCTATATGGGTGTGACCCGTCGTATTTATTTCACTATGGTCACAGTTCTACACCAATTTCTCAGGTGGAACAATATTTAGAGGAGTGTGACAGAATGCTGGAGGTGATGAAGCGCCGTCTGACGAGCAGATTATGAAGACCCAAGCCGATGGACATAGACTAGAGGTGCAGTTTGCGATGGGTGATAGTGTATATTTGAAGCTGCGGCCTTATCGACATCAATCTTTAACGCACAGGAGGAATGAAATGTTGTCACCTCGCTACTTTGCTGGCCAAGATTAGTCATGTTGCCTATAAATTGAAATTGCTCTTGGAGCACATCGATTTTTAGATTTTCATCTTGTGGACAAGATGCTCATGAGTAATGATGAGATCTTGACGTATCAGAGGAGGCCCAACAAATTATTAAGACATGCCGATAGACATATGCGAGAGGTGCAGTTCGCAGTGAAGGTATATTTGAAGCTGCGGCCCAATCGACATCGTTTTTTGGCGCACATGAGAAACGAGAAGTTGTCATTCAGCTACATTGGAGGTCAAGATTGGCCAGGTTGCCTATAAATTAAAGTTGCTTCCAGAGTCGGACATACACCAAGTTTTTCATGTATCGCAGCTTTGGGCGATTGGGGACCACACACTTCATCACTACCGCAGACTTTGATCGATAACATGGATGTGATATTGAAACCGACAGAGCTGAAGGCGGTTTTCAAGGGAAGTGCAAGGACAGGGACACGTGAGGTGTTGATTCAATGGAATGGCCTTCCAGACCATGTGACCACTTGGGAGCCTTTTGGAGTTATTGCGCAGCGATTTTTAGATTTTTACCTTGAGGACGAGATGCCCCTTTTGGGAAGATTAATGATGAGATTGTGATGTATCAGATGGGTTTCACAGAGATAGTCAAGGAGCGGCTAACTCCCCCAGTGGCGGTTTGGTAATTTTTTTGGGGGGTATTTTTGTAAATCTGGACAAATCTGTCATCTATATATGTTTGGGGGTCGGGGTTAATGTTTATCATGTTGGAATTGAGAAAGTAAACCATAGAAGGAGGCTAGAACTCTAGATAGAGAAGAGTTAAGCCTTATCTCTTGAATTAAAGGCTAGGAGAGCGATTTTCTCTCGAAATAAATCAATTTGTATCTTGTTTTCCCCTCTCATCTATAAAAATCTATGCTCTCTCTTCAAATCCTAGTTTTTTCCTATCAGATCTTGAGCTGGATTTACAACCACATACACTTGAATCGAATCCTAAGCTCGAGCTCGACCCGATCTCGAGTTTAAGCTTCTGTTAGAGGGCAAAATCAGAGACAATTGGAAGCACACAAGTTTGATTCACCTACTGTACTTGAGATAGAGCACATACTTTTTTATTTCGGCAGACCCACTGCCTATGAGCACATCTTTTCATATACTCATATTTACCACTGCTGGATTGTTACTTCCATCGTGGTTGCCTGAGTTTCTTCATATTGGGATATTCCAAAACTTAAGATCAACGTTTCTTCAACCAGGAGAGAGTTGATGTGGAATGAACATGAGACGCGTGCGAAGTCTTTTATGAATTTGAGCAACTCATGATCGAAGAACAAAAAATTAGAGTTTCATTAGGATTTTTTAGGAGTTTGAGTCATTGGAGTCTTATAGTTTTTGAATCCTGTAATTTGAGTCCAGTATTTTTATTTTAGGTATTTTTGAGTTTTCTTTTGAGAAATAGTTTATTTATTTATTTTATTCTTGCATTTGAGTTTATTAAGAGTTTCCTTTTTATTTGATTTTTATTTGAGTTTGAGTCAATTGCGGATTTTTTATTTGAGGTTTTAGCCTAGATTATAAAAGACGAATTTTCTTTTCATGTGTAATTTTAAATTAAGTATGACTAGTTTTTTGGAGGTTAAGCTTTGTTTTCTATATAAAAAATGTTAGCCTTTCATTGTAACTAGATTATGGAAGATTGAACCTGAAAATTAAGTTTGTAAACTTTATGTTTGTGAATCTATCGAATTCTCTGTCTGTGAGGTGTGCGGGAGTGGGCGATGAATTGCATGGGCATGAGGTTTGAAGGTATGTTCAATACATGAGGTGTTGAAGTCAGTGTTTGATCATTGATCTCGGTGAGAGAGATCCACAACATTATCTCTATCTTTTACTTTAGAAACCCCAATTTAGGTCTTTCCTCAAATCCCACCACAAACCTAGATGTTTAAAACTTCTGCTTCCACGTTTACACCCTACCACTTCCACGTCACATGGTAGATATAACTCTACCAAATCTTCAATATGCGGTTCATGTATTTGTTGTGTTAGTTATGTAACCCTGTACTACTGCCTAACATTTCATATTTCATGAATCCGTCCTCCTTTTTTCTTTGTTTTGGGTTGAAGCTAAACATAAATAGCTGCATGTATATGCAAGCAGCTTCTAGGAAACTTGGAATATGTTTATGTGCATGCTATTTCCTAAGAAAGTTTTACTGATTTTTAAAATTATTTGAACTTGAAACCCTTCCTACCTTTTTGTCAATAAACACATCTCTCATCTGAATCTTACCTGTTAATAACTTGTGATAGCCACTGCTTCTTTGTAGTTCAATTGATTTCTTCAGGATGAGATGATAGCCATTCTATTTCTTGGGGCGGCAAATTTCTGTAGTATAAGTCTCTTAACATATGTACTGTACATCAAGCTTATACAAGTGTGATCACAAGCTTTGTCCTTTCTTTGGTGTCTGAGGACACCCTATGTTGATTTAGGGAACAACCAATATTCTGTTGCAAAAAAACTCACCGGAAGTAGTAGTAAAAATTTATACCAATGTTTCTAAATTAGAACTTTACAGAAGTCATCCTTTGTCAAACATTGGAGAAATTTTCTTTTACTGTTATAATCGTGCCAGAATCCTATCTTCAAACTTGATTTTTTAAAGGGATCCAAACGTTTGGCTACGGTTTCAAGTTGATACCTTTTTTAATTTTCCGCCCAAAAAACAATAAATTTGGACGGAAATACACCTCCCATCATTCCAGCCATCTCTCTCTCTCTCTCTCTCACAATCTCAATCACACACACACACTCTCTACATATCCTCTCTACCGATTCTCTCACTACTGATTCTCTCTTTCTCACTCTCCCAATTTTCTCTCGCTCTACAGATTCTCTCTCGCTCCCCCAATTCTCTCTATCTCTCTCCAGATTCTCTCTCTAGGTGTGTGTGCATGGGGTTGGTGGGTGCATGGGTTGGTGGGTAGGTGTGTGCATGGGGGTGTGCGCGCGCACGCGTGGGGTGTTTGTGCTTGGAGTGGGTGGGTGTATGCATGGGGTGTGTGTGCATTGGGGTGGGTGTGGTTGTGGGTGTGTGCATGGGCGGGCGGGGCGGGTGGGTGTGCATGGGGGTGTGTGCACGCGCGTGGGGTGTTTGTGCTTGGAGGGGGGTGTGTATGGGTGTGGTTATGGGGGGGTGTGTGGTGTGTGTGCGCGCGTGTGTGTGGGGGGGGGGGGGTGGGTGTGCGTGTGTGCGTGTACGTGGGGTGGGTGTGAATGTGTGGATGTGTATGTGCATGGGGGGTGGGTGCTTGCATGTGTGTGTGTGCGTGCATTGGTGGGTGAGTGTGTGCATGTGGTGTGGGTGCTTGCATGGGTGTGTGCGCGCGCGTGCGCATGGGGTGTGTGTTAGGGTTAGGGTTAGGATTAGGGTGTGTGCACGGGTATGTGCATGGGTGTGTGCTTTGAGTGTGTGAGTGCATGGGGGGTGTGGGTGTCACCCACCCTACCAATGCACACACACACCAATGCACACCCCCATGCACACACACACCATGCAAGCACCCACCCACACACACCAATGCACACCCTCATGTACGCACACACACCTCCATGCAAGCACCCATCCACCCATGCACATACCCATGGGTGTGTGTGCGCTCGTGCGCATGGGGTGTGTGTTAGGGTTAGGGTTAGGATTAGGGTGTGTGCATGGGTATGTGCATGGGTGTGTGTGTGTGCGCATGGGGGTGTGGGTGTCACCTGTTGGATCCCCGTGCACCTCCCCCAACACTTAGGCTAGGTACACAACGCCACCTGCAATGCGCGGGAAACGGTGGCCAAACAATCCCAAGCCCGAATTCCACCGAGATGTCACCTAGGCACAAAACCAAACACCTCACGGGCACAAAAGAAAGTTGTCACCAACAAACAACCCTCTTCTTGATCTTGCGACAGATATATGTAGGCACACGCATATAATACGAAAGTAAGAGCAAACACAAAAGAGACGGAGATTTACCCTGGTTCGGTTGCGAACAACCTACGTCCAGCATCCAATGCACACGGTTCCACTACTGATCAAGCAAGGCATACACCGACCCCATCATCTTCTTCCTCCACAATGAGAGATTAGCTCCAAGCAACAAGACCTAACCCTAGATCTCTCACCAAGCTCACACACTCTCAACCAAGTGGGAATCCTTGATAACAAAGCCTCTACAACACGTAGAGCTCCTCAAGGGACCAATCCCACACCAATGGAGATCACTCCTTGGTAATATAGCCCCAAACTAGGAAGCTACCCAAGGGACTCTAGATCTCAAACACGGAAGAAGAAATACAGACACTCACATTGGATCTCACTAGCAAAGCTCCTTGGCTTTCCAAAACCCTAGCTTTGCTCTCCAATTTCAGATCCAAGCATAGCTCTCCCAAAAAAAAATGGCAGCAGAGCGTTCTTCTTTGCTCTCTGGAAAGACAAGCCTCTGCCCCTTTTTTTCTTCTCTGCAGAAAACTGAGAGAGCCACCTTTGCTCTCTGTCGGCAGGCTCAACAAAGGGAAGGCCCCCAAATGCCTTCAATTCCCACCAGCAATTCTAAGGAGGGGGGGGCCCATGAGTGATGTGCTGTGGGGTTTTGTAGCAATAAAATAACACTCTACCTTGCTACAAAATCTCCAGCACCAACCTGCACCTGTCGGGTATGAACTCACCTTGCCTTGACCATCGGACATGTGAACCTCCATCATGTGCATTGAAAATCGCGCCCTGTGGCGCCTCAATCCTCTGAGAGACATGCCAAGCTCAGAAGTCGTCTGAGCCTAGCCTCACGCATCTCCGCCTCGTCCATCGCCATGTCTGCGATGAAGTCATCTGTCTCTGAGGATAACTCTGCGAGCTCGGACTCCATGAACGAATCAAATGACACCGTGCCAGCGTCCAATGAGCCCTCTGTCGATCCATGAACATCCCTATCATCACCCAACGGGTCCGCGAGCAACTCATGCTCGCCATGGCCATCATCTATGAGAAACACGCCGTCATCCCCACTGTTCTGCAGACTGACCCCAGCTGGGTCACATCGATACGTCGTCTGTATCCGCTCTGTCTGCTGATGCCTGTCATCAAGACTCGCCGTCCATCGGCTCTGCGCCTCAACTGACTGTGCCGACGACTCAAGACACGAATGCGCACACACAAGCGCCAAACTGCCCGCCGCACCAACATCTAGCCTCTGAAGATCGTCCTCACCTGCCATGCTCTGTGATGAACTCGCCGAAGGTGAGATATGAGCGCACACAGAAGAAGCCCCACTTGGCTCTGCCTCCTCCCTATATCGAGCGAGAACGCACTCGATACGTGGCCTCATAACTCTCAGCTCCATGTCCCTAGTGGCAACTCCACCTGGGACCACCATCGCAGTCTCCACACTGCCGTGGGAGTCTCCATGCTCCACCACGCTATCAGATTCCTTGCTCCTCTGCATCTCCACTGGTCTGGCCTCTGAAGTATCAGAAGATGCGCCTGATAAGTTACCCCTAGCCAAACAAGAGCCATATCGTCTGTGCCCATGCTGTGAAGACTGCTCTACCATGCACAGCGAATGCTCTACCCTGATGTCAAGCTCCTCAGAAGACCTCTCTACCCTGAAGCTGAAGCTGCACAACTCAACACGCTGGTCCTCACAAGCAACCAACTCATGCGTGCTAGAAACGTGAGAGACCTCCGTCTTCTCACCCACTGCAACCTCTGGCATCGGTACGGAAACCAACTGCCCTACTCCTCCGTAGATCGACGGCTCTACCTCGAAGAAAGAGTTGCACACCTCAGCATGCTGGGTCTCCTCAAGAGCACCCATAACATGCACGCTGGAATTGTGAGAGACCTCTGTCTCCTCACACACTGCAACTGACTGCATCGATACAACAACCGACTGCAATGCCTCCTCGTAGACCGCTGTCCTCTGCACCTCCAACTGGACTGAATCTGGAGCTACATCGTGAGATGCCTGCTGATCACTGACACTGACCACATCGGATGAACTCTGCACCCTGTCCGTCTGCACATGTGTCTGATCATCTGCCTGAGTCTGAATCTGAATCACGTCATCCTCTCTATGGACCGGGCTGTCCTCTGTTCTCTGCACACCATCATGAGTCTGCTCCGCACTAAGCACTGCAGACTCGTCAATCATGACGTGTCGTCTGACAATCACCTCGTGGGTACTAGGACACCATAACCTGTACCCTCTCGCACCTCCACCAGCGTACCCGAGTAGGACACAATCATGTGCACATTGTCCTACCTCGACATGGTCCCTCTCGTGTGGCCACACAGGACATCCAAACATACGCAAGTGCGAGAATTCAACGACTCTGCCCGTCCATAACTCCTCGGGAATAGAACTACCTGCGGCTAGTGACGGTGTTCGGTTGATGAGGTATGCCGCAGTAGCAAGGGTCTCCGCCCATAATTCCCTAGGAAGGCCGGATGGTCTCAATAGCCCCCGTGTCTTCTCTACCAACATCCTGATCATGCTGTCTGCTACGTCACTGTGAGGGTCTCCATCAGGAATGGTGTATCGGCACGTGATCCCCTCTGACTTGCAAACATCCTGTATCTCTACATCGTTGGTACGGATCTCTCCTACGGGTCTACCCATCCGCCTCTCGACTATGCTCCTCCATAGCCGCACCTTCTCATGGATCTCCTCCCGAGATCCCATGAGAGTAACCATGACTCTCCTCGAGAAGTCATCTATGAAGGCCGCGAAATACCTCGCGCCTTCCAGGGAAGGAACTGGACATGGACCCCATACGTCGACGTAAACGCACTCCAGGGGCTCCCTGATGTGTCTGACACCTGTCCCAAACTGCACTTGCCTCGGCCGCTCTGCACTACAGTCACTGCAAGACTCAAGCCCACGATCACCTCCGAACACACTCCTCCTCTGAAGAATGTCAAGGCTCTGCTCATCAGCATGCCCCAATCTGAGATGCCATAGTCTCGCTGGATCTCTACACTCGGACTCCTGTGATCTGCCAGTCTCACCTACTACTGTGTGCCCATCGAGCGCATACAAGTTGCCACGCTTCTTCCCCCTCATGACAACCAGGCATCCTCGGGATATACGCAGTCGATCCTCCTCGATCACTGCCCTGTAGCCCATCCCGGTCAAAGCTCCTATCGATATCAGGCCACTGCGAAGATCAGGAACATGTCTGACGCCATTAAACACACGGACGATGCCATCGTGCATCCTGACTCTGACTGTGCCACTCCCAACCTGCTCACACTCCATACCATTTCCCATGAGAATCCGCTCTCCAATGCATGGAATGTATGAGTCGAACGCACTCCGATCCGGAGTCATATGGAATGAACACCCCGAGTCCAATAGCCACGAACATTGCGCTTCTCCCACGGAGTATGCCGCAAACACCGAGCAATCATCCTCGTCAGAAAACATCCTGTCTCGTGCTCCAACATGAGTCGAACTCTGAGCAACATCTTCCACAATTCTAATCGATGTCCTCGCTTTCAACCTCGGACAATCCCTCTTCCAATGCCCGCTTTCCTTACATAGAAAGCATTTGTTGTCACCTCGGCCCCTTGACTTGGACCGCTGCCGCTGCCCGCCGATTCCAACTCTTGGAACGGCCCGTCTTGGATCTTGGAGTGGGTCCGCCCTCTTGGCGACCCCTGATGACATTGGGTACCTCACAACCATCGGTGTCAGCTAACACCAAACTCTGGAAATCCTCCGTATGAAATGCAAACTTCACCTCATCCAACGTGAGTGAGTCTCGGCCATTCAACATTGAGCCTACAAACTTGGAATACACCGGAGCAAGAGAACACAATAGTGCCATAGCATGTTGCTCGTCCTCTATCACACTCCCCAATTCCCGTAGGTCCATTACTATACGGTCCATCTCACCAACATGGTTCCACAACGAGGTTCCCCTTTTCATCCTGTGAGTATAAAAGCGTTGCCACAATTGCAACCTTCGTCCAATTGGTGTCTTGGTCGAGTACCGAGCTTCAAGCATCCTCCATAGGTCGCTCACGACCTCCACATCGGCAAATTGCCGAAGGATCTCATCCTCCAAGGATTGCAATATCTCACCGAGGGCTTTAAGCTCCATCATTCGCTTATCATTCACCGTTGTCTTACATGGCATGCCTGTATCACATACGGCACCGTAAACTCCATGGTGCTTCAACAAAGCCACCATCTTTTGTCGCCACGGACCATAATTGTCCCGGCCTTTAAGCCTCTCTATTTCGTATAAAACACCCGGCCGTCTCCTCACATGAGCAAGACGCCATCACGGCACTACACTTCTTCGCAAACCGGAAGCTCTGATACCACTTGTTGGATCCCCGTGCACCTCCCCCAACACTTAGGCTAGGTACACAACGCCACCTGCAATGCGCGGAAACGGTGGCCAAACAATCCCAAGCCCGAATTCCACCGAGATGTCACCTAGGCACAAAACCAAACACCTCACGGGCACAAAAGAAAGTTGTCACCAACAAACAACCCTCTTCTTGATCTTGCGACAGATATATGTAGGCACACGCATATAATACGAAAGTAAGAGCAAACACAAAAGAGACGGAGATTTACCCTGGTTCGGTTGCGAACAACCTACGTCCAGCATCCAATGCACCCGGTTCCACTACTGATCAAGCAAGGCATACACCGACCCCATCATCTTCTTCCTCCACAATGAGAGATTAGCTCCAAGCAACAAGACCTAACCCTAGATCTCTCACCAAGCTCACACACTCTCAACCAAGTGGGGTGTGTGTTAGGGTTAGGGTTAGGATTAGGGTGTGTGCATGGGTATGTGCATGGGTGTGTGTGTGTGCGCATGGGGGTGTGGGTGCAATAAAATAACATCACCCACCCTACAAATGCACACACACACACCAATGCACACCCCCATGCACACACACCCCATGCAAGCACCCACCCACACACCAATGCACACCCCCATGCACGCACACACATCTCCATGCAAGCACCCATCCACCCATGCACACACCATGTACACACACTCACCAATGCACACACACCCACCCACTCCATGCACACACACCCACCCACCCCCATGCACACACCTCAACCCCCATGTACACACACACCCACACCCCATGCCCATGCCCACCCACCAATGCACACACACACACACTGATGCACACACTCAATGCACACCCACCCACCCACACTCAATGCACACACATCCCACGCACGCACACATCCCACGCCCGCACACACTCACCCACCCCATGAACCCACCCACCCCAGAGAGAGAGGACGGGCAAAACGGTCCAATTTTAACACCGTCAGCTATAATGCCCCACATGGTATCAATTTGTAACAAAATGGACCTCAGGGTATTTACTTAAAAATGGCCCAAACGTGAGGGTATTTTAATGCAATTTACCCTTTCTAAAATACCATTTGGCATGGACACACGGGAAGGAGTTGTAGTAAAAATTATACCAATGTTTCTAAATTAGAACTTTATAGAAGTCATCCTTTGTTAAACATTGGAGAAATTTTCTTTTACTGTTATAATCTTGCCAGAACCCGATCTTCAAAATTGATTTTTAAAATACCATTTGGCGTTGACACAACACAAAAATTGCAGAATTCTTGTATAATTTTTCTGAATTTAATAAGCATAATTTTTTTGCAGATCATTTATCTGAATGTGTTGAGAAGCATGCATACTCGACATATGACAAATTCTTAAAGCTTCAAGGAGGTAAAGATTCTATTTGCCTCCATATTAGATAAAGCTTTCACAGTGACCTGGCTATTTGTTTATGATAGTGGGGAAATTAATACTGTAAATAATAATATTTTTGAGAGTTTAAGGTTTTTGATTTTGACACTGTCCCGACCGAACCCTGACGTGGCTTCCAACCTAACAGTAGGAGAAGCAACATTTATATGACAGCACTATCGGAAATGAACACACATGGAAAGGAATAATTTGTATTTTCTTCTTCCATCTTGTGTATA
The DNA here is from genome assembly GCA_030789695.1 of Scilla litardierei. Classification (NCBI taxonomy): domain Eukaryota; kingdom Viridiplantae; phylum Streptophyta; class Magnoliopsida; order Asparagales; family Asparagaceae; genus Scilla; species Scilla litardierei. The sequence continues at coordinate 94,162,197 of CM061142.1, forward strand.
AAGGAAATACATGGAAAATGAGAAGAGAATTGGAAGACGCAACCTACACTATATGAAACCAAAAAAAGAAAAAAAAGAAGAAAAGAAAAGAATGTGCATGTTCGTTTGCTCATTTGTTCTTTTACGTTCTTTCCTTTTTTGTGCTTTGGGTTTTATTTTCATTTGTGTGTGTGTGTGTTTTGGGTTTTTTTGGGTGTGTGTGTGTGTGTGTGTGTGTGTTTGTGTGTGTGTTTGGGGGGGGGGGGGGGGGGGGGGGGGGGGTTGGGTGTGTGTTTTCATTGGTCGCCTTTGTATTTCAATCCTCTGCATTGGCACAATTGACTAACAATTGTGCTTGAAATCCATGTATGCAGTTTGTGGTTTGCCCTAATCCTACTATCTTGTGGTAAACTTAAAAATTGTTCCTTAGCGGAAAAAGAGAGGAAGCCTTTAGTATCGTACAGTGGAGAAAAATGAAGTTATTACCTCAATTTTTATGTTTGCAGCTGCCTTGAATCTTCCCCTAGACCCCTGGTTGGAGAAAATAGAAACTAATAGGTTGAACCTGACGTCAACCATGGTTTTGGACTCATCTAAATGGGCTTTACCCCAGACTGTCTTGCATATATTCTTCAGAAATGAAAATAAAAGTTATATAAAAATAATAAATGGAAAAAAAAACGACACACCTACCTAAAGAAGGGAAAAATGACAGAATAGTCAATAAGACTATAAGATCATGTCTTCGTTGTTTTATGGTTCGTGTGGACAGAACTAGCTTATGATAGGTCTTCACTGAAGTCCATAATGTATATTCGGATGGTTGATGCTACTGTTGTATCATGCTGGTTCAGTTTGTATTTAGTACTGCAGAATATTTGCAGGCAATGTATTTCTTTGAAAAAGTCAAAGGGGAATTGTCAGATTTAGCAGACTTTTATGAGATGATTTCCTTCTATTTAATTTTCACAGGCACTTTAGTTGTGGGAAACTAGGAATTTGTTTGTGTTATGTTTTGTTTTAGGATGTTTCAAATCATGAATATAATCTTAATATTGTCAACAACTAGACGTGCATGTACTGTTTGGACTCTTTCTGTAAGTTAATCATGGTCCAATTCTTGCTCATTTTATGGTCTCATGGCCAAATAAGTGTCGTTTAAGAAAGTAACGTTGCTCTCTTCATATGTATGTGGAATGTGATACTGAGAATATAATTGTACTCCAAACCTTTTGCAGAACTTGTTTTTCTACCTATAACAATAGTATGTATAAATATTTGGTGTTTGTGGGTTTCAGAAGAGTTGGAAAAACTGCCAGCTCCGCAGATTGCCATTGATTATTACATGAATGAGGACATGTATCTGTTTGGTAAGTTTCCCGACTCAAGACTGCCCTAATTATTAACTTGCAATCATCAATGTGCTAACTGTAACTACTTTTATTTGTCCTTAGATGAATTCCAAACAGCCAGGACTCCAAACTCCAGGAGGCCAAAGATAGGTACACGAAAATGTCAGACATCTCGTTTCCCATTTGTAGCAGACAATCTAAATGCCTATCTAAATTAATTTGTTTTGGGTTTACAATACAGAGAACTTGTATGATGTTTTTGTTAACATCAGAGATGATGAGGCTGAGCACTGCAAGACAATGAAGGCATGCCAAACTCATGGGAATCTCCGATCTCCTCATTCCACCCGCAATTTGCAAGTAGATGATGATTCAGGTTGTGCAGTCCCTGAAGTTGACTGTGAGGGGTTCGTAGACTGTGTCAAAAAATCATTGACCACTCGTAGATGAATGTGGGTCTCTCAGCATACATATCGTAATTTACACAGAAATATACTAGAGTAGAAGGTAACCCACATTTTTTTTTGCTTTGCTCCAATAGATAAACACGTCGATTAAGTTAATGCAAGTATAGCAATATTACCTTAGCAATGAAAGAACTTCTTACCATTTTGTCTACCTTTGTGCTGCAGTGGATGATAGAAATATAGCTGTGGGATTTGCTTCCTCCTTTTGTGATAGCTTGCAGTTCCCTTTTTTTCACCCCTTTCATCTACTATGTACCTCATCAGAGGGCTGAAAAGATTTGAATCATGAACTTATATGATAGATGCTACTTGAATTCGTTGGCAATGCATTCGAATTTGAATTACATCCAAATCTGATTTAAATTCGAAATTTATTTGTCGAATAATATATTATATACATTTAAATTGATTTGATTTAAATGTTTGGTGAGTGTTTGTTGTTCGATTAATAAATTTCACTAAGGCAATTTTTTTTTCATTCTTTTATATTATTCTTATCTTTTCATGCAAAATAGAGAGCATGCATTTGAAAATTTTATATATGTAAATAGCAGAAAACTTCAACGGGTAAAATGTATATGCAAATGATACTTAAATGCTTATGGTGGTGATCAAGCACTTGGGGTAAGGAATGGTTTGAGTTTTACCTGATTATTGGCATAGTCATGGTGAATGTGTGAGCAATGTGAATGTGACAAACATGATAGCTTTAGTAAACGATACTAAAATGGTGACCTAAAAGTTGTTATCCTGCTATCATTAAAATTTACATATGAACATAAATGTTGCTGAGTGACTCCTGGAATAGAGATTTCTCTATACCTGCATTCTTCCTTGTGCATGAATAATCATGATAATCATTAATTTGTAGGATAATTGAGACATTGGAAGAAACTAAGTCTTGATATAGGGGTAATGGTACTCTTCGTCTCTTTGAGAGTCCCTATAGTGACGCATGGCTAATGGTGTGGTTGGAGCATATATCAAACTGGTGCATGCATCTTAGCTTGCTGGTTATCTTTCGTTTATTTTTCAATATTTTTTGCATTGATTGGTAGCATTTAGGCAATATTTATTGTTATTAACTTATTATGCATTGGTGTAACAACTGGTTTGTCATTACTAGCTCAATACTAATTTCTAACTCTAAACTTTTATTCTTGTATTTTAATCTTTTCAAGAGTTTATTGGTTCTTCAAATCTTATTGTTTTCTTAATATTTGTAACTCATTGCACACGATTCTCTTGGAAGCATCCCTATTGGAAGCATCCCAAACACATAATTTCAATTTGATTTGGATGATGCACATATCAAAAATAATATACATACCATTCAATGTCATCTAGTATTCATAAACTACATATAAACAATTTATAATTTATAGACATTTGCAAGTTATTCAATACGCAGCCAAAAAAATCAACGCTTTGTACTAAAACAACTAAAACATTGGCCGCTTTGTACTAAAACAACTAAAACATTGATGCGTGAAAAAAACATGCCGCTTTGGCCGCTTTGATGCGTGAAAAAAACATGCCAAATTCTTTTGAAATTTTATTTGTGAGCGATATTTGAGTATAAATTGCATCTAATAGTGTGAATTTTAGATCAACCCAAATTGAATGCATTTGCATTTTGTCATCATTTACGGGTACACGAATCGATTTTCGGGTCTAACAAGCAAATAGATTTAGATATACTAGCAACATAAATGATATCTATGAATGATAATCAAAATCATAATAGCAAAAGGGTACTTTGGATTGTTTTGTCAGTCTTCTTAATTGATCTTGAGCTTTTGATCATCATACTGGATGGCTGTGCTTGGGTCATGAAAGATCGTATTGCAAGTATGGTTTTCATAGGAAAATGACTACAAAATGAATTCATGTCAATGGATGATCTTTGAGGGAGAGAAGCCGAGATATGTTCTTTAGTTGTACTAGTATTATATTTGTTTATTATGGGGGAGCCTAGGGGTTGACAAACCGTTGAGCCCGATGAACTCGATTTTTGGATGATGGTCGTGGCCTACAAGGGTGCTCAAGACTTGCTTATAATAATCATAACCTTAATGGTTAGGTTTTAAGGGGACAGAGAAAGCCCCTGAAAGCCTTTACTCTCTCTCCTCTCCTAAAGTAATCTAATAAAATTCATATGATCTTGTAAAGTAAAGCAGCAAACGAAATTGCAATAAATAAATCAAATCGCAGACACAAAGGTTTACCCTGGTTTGGTTGCACACAACCTATATCCAACAACTTCCGAGATGATTCCACTATCAGATAGATCTTCAAAGGGACTACAATCTTTCTTCCGCTTATGTGAGTAATAACTTGGCTAGATGCACAATCCCTCACAAACTCACTCAAGGAAGAAGAAAACAAAGGAGATAATGAGAGAATCACTCAACTCTAATCAAAAACTCCTAGCTCTAATCTCTCGACAATAAACTCCAATGACGGCAGCTCAAGCTCCTCTTTTTCTCCAGATATGAAAATTGTCTTTAACCGTAATCTAATCAACCATTGGATTAAATAGGGCATAAAAAACGAGCATGGAAACCCATCTGAACCGTCTACTAAAATATTTGGGCCCCCCACCGCTCGGTCGAGCGAGGTCATCGCTCGGCCGAGCAGCCGCAGCTCCTGGGTGGATGAATGGGGCACTCGGTCGAGCGTCTAGTTGAGCGTCTAACTGAGCGCTTTGCTCTGCAGAGCTTAAACTCCCTGTTTATATAGCTCGGTCGAGCGCTTAAACCGCTCGACCGAGCATACATTGCTCGGTCGAGCTGTAGAGTGCTTGATCGAGTGTATCCCAAAAACTTCAAGCCCTTCGTTTTGTGTCTTTAGCTTGGTCGAGCGTCTAGAACAGCTCGACCGAGCGACCTGGGTGTGGGAGTGAATGACTCGAATCACTAAAAGTTAACACTCATACATACTTCTTCACATCCACGTTGCTCGCCATGACCCTATCTCTGGGTTTCATCATCATCTCGGAGTTCGTGCCTTCTGGCGCCACCTAAGCCAATAAAGAGATCAACTCCAGGCACACCTGGAACTTGACGGCGGGAACTGGCTTAGTAAACATGTCTGCGGGGTTCTTCTCAGTCGGGATCTTCTAAAGCTCCACTTCCTTTTTCTCCTACTCTATGAAGGAATCTCGCACCTCAATATGCTTCGTCCTCGAACTGTATGCCTGATGCTTTGCCAGATGAATGGCACTCTGGCTGTCACTATACACTCGTGACGAACTCTGCGGCACCCCCAAATCTCTAAGCAGACTCCTCAAATATTTGGCATCCTTCACAGCTTCCACCGCTGCGATCAACTCGGCCTCTGTGGTTGATAACGCGACCACCGACTGTAGGACCGACCTCCACGATACCGCGGCAGTGTCCAAGGTGAACACGTACCCCGTAGATCGTCGCCTGGCTCTGTCTCATGCGTATTCACTGGCGTAATATTCCGTCAGCACCTTTCCGTCTCCTCTCCCGTAGAGGATCCCGACACTAGCTGTGCCTCACAAATACCTCAGACTCCACTTGACGACCTGCCAATGCTCCTTGCTTGGGTTGGCCATATACCTGCTAACCACTCCCACGGCCTATGCAATATCTGGACGCGTGCATTCCATAGCATACCTCAAGCTCCCTACTGCACTTGCATATGGCACCTGAGACATATACTTCTTTTCATCCTTAGTGCTAGGTGACTGCATTGCAGACAGCTGAAAATGAGCTCCTAATGGTGTTGTCACGGGCTTCGCGCTCTCCATCCCAAAACGGGTCGGCACATTCTGCATATACCTCTGCCATGACAATCTTAGCTCATGTCGCTTCATATCTCGGAAAATCTCCATTCCATGAATCTTCTTTGCGGGCCCTAAGTCATTCATGTCGAACTCTTGCCCCAGCTTCGCCTTCAGCTTCTTTACCTCAGACATGCTATTAGAAGCAATAAGTATGTCGTCCACGTAGAGCAGCAAATAAATCTTCATGCCATTCTCCAGTGTGTGCACATACACACACTGGTCCTTGATGCTCCTCTCAAAGCCTACTCACATCCTGAAGCTGTCAAATCGTTTGTACCACTGCCTGGGTGACTGCTTCTACCTGTACAACGATTTCTTCAATTTGCAGACCAAACTTTCTTTCCCCTCCACCCTGAACCCCTCTGGCTGTTTGTCACACCCCGCTTCCCATTAGGCTTGAGAGCGAGGACGCGAGCGGGTCCGCATGTGCAAGTAAAGAGGATGTACTTTTGCTTTTCTTTCCTCCCTGACTTAACACAATAAGCGTCTGTGTGAAATCCCGCAAGTTCTTGCTTGCATTACTAAAAAAAACAACACAAGTAAAATTTTATTACAATCTCATTCGTCTCAAACAGAATAACAACAATGCAGGAACAGAAGAGTGGGTCTTATAACCCGTACAACAAATGAAAGAAGTACAAAGAAGGTTCACTAGTCAACAACTCTTGGCCCACTGGTTCAGCTATTGCAACTAGGCCTCCTGGTACTCTAGTTCGGGACCTGACATACATCCAAAAACATGAATGTATGTCAGCAAGGGTCTGCAAGAAGATGTTAGAACCCAAGGCAAGATACATAACAGGTTATATATGGCAGTTTAAAGCAGTTATAACAATTTACACTAGCATGCATTTCTATTATGAAAATGAAACGTGGCAGTTAAATAATGTAATAGCAGTTCTGTAAGTTAACTTTCTTTCCCAATTGTTTAACGGTGTGTGCATGTCCGTGACTAAGGCCCCCGTTGTTAGACGGCTAGTAAGTGAATGCACCTTCAAGTGCCCCCGAAGGCGACCCGTTTACTACCGGCTAGTGCCCGGGAATCCAACCCCACCCACGCGTACTTCCTGGACCACGAGCCAGGATGCTAAACCGTCATATACTGGAACACGAGTCAGATTAGTCACATGTGACCCTACTGGAACACGAGCCAGACTAGTCATATGTGACCGACGAGCCGGCCTAGGCGGATTTGTAGTTTTTAATTATTTTATTTATTTTTATATAATATATTTATGTTTATATATAAATAAATATATATATATATTATTTAAAATACATCAAATATTTAATACATACTAAATCAAATCCACTTTACCTACTTTAGAGTATTTGTGTGCAATAAAATAAAATTTAAAAGATACTCTTGTGCAATTAAGCCATTTACCAAAAACGCCCAGAAACCGCCCAGGAACCGCCCAGAGCGCCCAGACACCGCCCAGAACGCTTAGGCGGCCGATTAATCCCAAAAACGCCCAGATTGACCGCCCAGGCCATAATCGGGGCGTTTACTGGCCGCCTAGCGCCTAGGCGCCGCCTAGGCGGCCGCCCAGGCCGATTTTTAGAACACTGCCGACGAGAATAGCCAACTATGAGCCAATGACATGCAACATCTAGTAGCCAACGGCTTGTAACATCTAGTAGCCAACGACATGTATCATTCTGTGAGTTGCCAAATCGGCTATCATGCTTATTCAAGTTATCCGTTTCCTGTTTGTTCAGTCCATGTTATAGCAGAGATGTTCATTTTCTTAACGGTGTCCACACACACGCACACGAGTACAAGTTTAAGTTTAGTTTTTCACATAGTGCGTTTTAGTGTCAATCTGTCAGCAATTTAGTGTACAAGATGTCACAATTTAAATTTAGAGGTAGCACGAATAAGCATGTAATAAACTGCCCGCTTGCCTGACTGAGACAATTTTGGTTGTCCGAGCGACAGTAGGAAGGGACGCGACGTATCTGCGTCATTAAATATCAACATTTGTAATAATTTAGCAAAAGTGTCGAACATAAGAATTTAACGAACATGCCACGGAAACTAACTTTTTTTGCTATTGTTCTAAACTAAGGTATATCAAGTTATATGTCGTTGGTCACATTTTTAGTCAAGAGCGTCATGGTAGTAATTTCATGCGTCATTTCACGTGTAGATTTTGAGTTATACAACTTTACAAGCAAAAGACTAAATGAGCATCTACCTTCAAAAATTCAATATAAATTATACACTTGCCTGATTTTAGCGATTTTGATGTCGTTGAGTTCGTCTTTTTGATGTCATTGAGTTCGTTTTGACGGGTACTACGTAATGGTACGTCTGGTTCTCTGTTTTAGTTAAATATATCACTAAATTAGTCTCGTTGCAAGATAATCAAAATATCAAGTTAATCCCTGAAATGGGTTCGTCTGATTTTATTGGGTTCTCTGGCTAGGGTGATGTCTATATTGTATTATACTAACATGATACACCTTATTTAATACTAATATTATTACCCTAACATTATTTACAACTACTAACTTGTTGGAATTAAATAACACTAACAAGTTAACTAACAATATGTAAAAGTTTTACTAACAAGTTAACATTAAATCTATCACTAACAACCTATTAATACTAACCTAATACTAGGTAATTACAAAGTTAATGTAAGGTTTAAGATTACATTCAATAGGTCTACTTATCCTAACATTATTAATACATACCCCACTCTCTCTCCATCTCTCTAACTCTATCTTTTATGCTGTCTCCTCTCTTCAACTCTATATTCTTTATTTTCTCTTTCTCTTTAACTCCCTCTCAGTCTGTCTCTCTGTCTCTTTCTTTTATTTCTTTTTTTTGTTTTGCAGCAAGAGGAGCAAGTCACACACTCAAGGGGGAGGCTCACACACCACGCAAGGGAGGAGGGGAGCTCGGCAGCTTACGCACGGGGGATGAACGGCGGTGGCTTCCTTCGGCAGGGCGGCACAGCTCCGACGCGGGGACGGCGATCTCCGACGGTCGGCGGCGGGCTGTTTCGGTGCTCGGCGATGCACATGCGCGCAAGGGCGGCGCTCTGGTCAGCAGGCGACAGCGTTGGGGATTCGCGGGCATGGCGGCCTGTCGGAGCTCCGGTGGATGCGCGAGGGTGCGGTCTTCAGGCAAGGGGGGAGCACGGTAGAGGCGGAGTGCAAGATCTGAAGAGGGTTTGAATTTGTTTGATCTGAAATGGAGTCTTGAATCTGAAATTTTATCCCTCAAGCTTCAATTTTCAGTTTGAGCTTTGTTTGGGAAATGGATTTTGGGAAGAAATTTGGGGAATTGATTCTGATTTGGGGCTGAAGTTTGATGGGAAACTGATTTGTTTCTGGTCTTGAGAAATTCGTAGACGATTTGGGTTGAATTTCAGTTTGGGGTTGATTTTGGTTGTGATGAGTTCCAATCGGATGGAATTGCAAGGAGGGGTTGCTGTTGCTGAAATACGAACAATGGAATGGAGAAAACTTGAAGGAGGAGAGAGCTGGAGGTGGGGAGAAGTGAAGAGAAATGTTGGATCTCACCTGCCTATTCGGTGGAATTGAAGAGGGGATGTAGATGATAATTAGGGGTAAGAAATAGATTAGTAAAAGTAATTATGTAGATGTAATTAGTGAGTATTAATAGTAATTCTATAAAGGTTACATAGTAAATGGTAAAAAGTAATTACTAAAGTTAATTAGTAAGTGATAAAGGTAATTAGTGAATAGTAAAACTAATTAGTAAAGCTGATTAGTAAAAGTAATTAGTAAAAATATTGAGTGGATGGTAGAATGGTAAACGTAATCGGAGAAGAGTAATTATTATAACATTAAAATACTGATTTTCACAACCTCCTCCGAAAATTACGAAAATACCACGGGTTCGTATCCTCGCGAGAAGTACGAATACGAAGTCCATTTTAAGATTAAACGACGAAAAATAGTAGGAAAAATCATTTAGTTATTATTGAAATCGTTTGAAATAATCTTCGTTTCGAAAAATGTGCACTAAGAAAACTGGCGAAAATTGGCCGTTACATTCTACCAACCTTATAAAAATTCCGTTCTCAGAATTCTTAAGATTCGTTTTAATAACCAGATGTTGATAATACCTAATTACCTCATAATTCTTGCCTTAAACAATCAATACTTTATACAAGGCAACATCGGAAAGGAAATTACCATTTATCCTCAATCAATACCTCTTACAAATTTTCCTCACTCCTTTGCTCATCATTGTTATCAAGGCAGTAACATCTTCTTGAGAAATCTTTAACATACGATATCCTCTATAACTAAGTTCTCCAAAAAACGTACATTCTCATAAGTTGTCTCATCCGTAATGTATCATCCCTTACTTATTGTATAACCTAACTTGTAGCACTATAAATCCAACTCCAATCTTATTCTAATATTAAGCAATTGATACAACGATGCTTTACCAATTACTAATTTAACAACAAGTGCAAATACGCCTAGTACACGTCACCTATTACAATCAATAATTGTCTAGCTTCCGATTCATTCTTCATCGTGACAATTCGTAAATTTATTCACCATAACTAACAAACCATTATATCATGTCTCCTCATGTCCTGTTATGTCTTATCTTAAGCAATTTCAGATCAATCTAATCGATTATCTATTTGTATCAATATATCGTATCATTTCTGATGTCTTCATCACTCAATCTGTATGGTGAGGTCTTGCTACTTAAATTCACTACTCATCATCATCGACACCATACTTCATGTAATACTTACATAGCTACCCTTAGCTGATACTAACCTGAGTTTCAAATCCGTAATGTACTTGTCTTCCTGTGCACCAATCATGACATGAAACCTTATTTGAAGTCATTATGTATGTGTATATCCAAATGTGAAATATAACTCTTGAACACATCATTCTATCTAACATATTGTAAACAATCAATACAACTACACCTTACATCATCTCAAACTACTTCTATCCGTAATTATAATCCCCTAATAATAATCATCATATATATCATTCTATCAACATAATGCATAAAAAAATTCAACACTGCTGATGATAGAAATGAAGGTAGAAGAAAACATTTTAAAAGAGGTTATAACACAAATTTAAAACTAATCTCGTTAAAGTGGTAATAAGTAAATATATGCACTAATGTGGTAACCAAGAGATAGTATAGGATACCGAGTTGTATGATGTAACGAATCAAGTTTGCGACGAATGTGTTTAGGTGAGGCGAGGATATGGAGTTAGCTTGATCAGGTGGCATAGAAATAGTTATGAATGATTAAATGGGAGAATGGTAGGTATGTGTAAAAATGTGACAATATCCCAATAACGTATATAAGGATAGTGAGTAGGTGGTATAAGTTAAAACAGTAGATAAGCAATAGACGAAAGAGTCATGTGGGTAGAGATGTAGAGTTTGTTTCGTAAATGGAGATAGATTTTTACAAAAATTTTAAAGTATGAACACGATGAATGCAGAACTGATAAACCGAGGTAGTTGGAGTTCTATTTAGTAGTTTAAATTTGTATATGATTGGTTGTTTTGAAATCCGTTGTAGTATAGTAAGAAAGAAAATGTTATACATAATCATGATTCACGTCCTTGCGGTCCAGCGGACACGACCAGGGAAGTGACTACGCCAGGATCACTTACCCCCAGTCTAGCTAGGGTGATCCAACAAACTTAGCTAAGCACATTGATCGGATTATGGTCCATTGAAAGAAGCTTATTATTTATATGTGTGCTATCAACAAAAAGGTTTTTTTAAACAACTAATTAATCCTATCAACTAGTTGAATCCTAAAAATTCAAAATTTTAGGTTTTGTTAATGACTTTTTATTAAGTCTTTATCAACTATACGGTTTTATTCGTATCGAAGATAACTTGGATTATCAACGAATGAGGTTATTAGCGAAAGTAACTCCAAGGAATGGAACACGAGTTCCTAGACAAGGGTTAAGAGTTCAAAGGAGATGATGAGAATCAAGGAAGACCTAATGAGGATGGTATAGATTAGAAATCATTATAATATAGTGACTAAACATTTTCAGCGAAGGAAACTCAAAATCAAAGAATAAATTTAAGTCAATTGAAAAATATGAGGCCTATGTATATATATTAAAGATTTTTAAAGAAGTTAAACTGGGCGAGGAATTCCATAAAAGAGGTATCGAAAGTAGAATCAGTATAGTAATGTGGATGATCAAAAAGATAATGATGGCTGTCAGGAAGATCACGTGGGTCGAGAGCAAGGATTAGAAGAGAATGATCAAATGTGAGTACGGATAAGAAATGACTTGTGAAAAGGCTACGATAGATTCCTAAGGTCATAATGTGAATGTAAAATGAAGGGAGCTTAAAAAATTAAGGATATACTGATTTGGTTGACTAAGGATCAGGAACCTTAGGACTATGATTTTCTAATGAATTAGATTGAGACAGGAAATTCCAGGGAAGGTGTTGTTTGAGAGTCAAGATTGTAATATTATCTATGCTATTTTAAAGTAGTTTGCATGAGCATAGACTTGCATGGGCTGCCACTAAAACCTGTCACGCCCCGCTTCCCATTAGGCTTGAGAGCGAGGACGCAAGCGGGTCCACATGTGCAAGTAAGGAGGAGGTACTTTTGCTTTTCTTTTCTCCTTGACTTAACACAATAATCGTCTGTGTGAAATCCCGCAAGTTCTTGCTTGCATTACTCAAAAAAACAACACATGTAAAATATTATTACAATCTCATTCGTCTCAAACATAATTACAATAATGCAGGAACAGAAGAGTGCGTCTTATGCCCCGTACAGCAAATGAAAGAAGTACAAAGAAGGTTCACTAGTCAACAACTCTTGGCCCACTGGTTCAGCTATTGCAACAAGTCCTCCTAGTACTCTAGCTCGGGAACTGATATACATCCAAAAACATGAATGTATGTCAGCAATGGTCTGCAAGAAGATGTTAGAACCCAAGGCAAGATATATAACAGGTTATATATGGCAGTTTAAAGCAGTTATAACAATTTACACTAGCATGCATTTCTATTATGAAAATGAAACGTGGCAGTTAAATAATGTAACAGCAGTTCTGTAAGTTAACTTTCTTTTCCAATTGTTTAACTGTGTGTGCAAGTCCGTGACTGAGGCACCCGTCGTTAGACGGCTAGTAAGTGAATCTACCTTCAAGTGCCCCCGAAGGCGACCCGTTTACTACCGGTTAGTGCCCGGGAACCCAACCCCACTTACGTGTACTTCCTGAAACACGAGCCAGGATGCTAAACCGTCATATACTGGAACACGAGCCAGACTAGTCACATGTGACCTTACTGGAACACGGGCCAGACTAGTCACATGTGACCGACGAGAATAGCCAACTATGAGCCAACGACATGCAACATCTAGTAACCAACGACATGTATCATTTTGTGAGTTACCAAACCAGCTATCATGCTTATTCAAGTTCGTTTCTTGTCTGTTCAGTCCATGTTATAGCAAAGATGTTCATTTTCTTAACGGTGTCTACACACACGCACACGAGTACAAGTTTAAGTTTAGTTTTTCACATAGTGCGTTTTAGTGTCAATGTGTCAGCAATTTAGTGTACAAGATGTCACAATTTAAATTTAGAAGGTAGCACGAAAAATCATGTAATAAACTGCACGCTTGCCTGACTGGAACAATTTTGGTTGTCCGAGCGACGGTAGGAAGGGACACGACGCATCTGATTCATTAAATATCAACATTTATAATAATTTAGCAAAAGTGTCGAACATAAGAATTTAACGAACATGCCACGTAAACTAACTTTCTTTGCTATTGTTCTAAACTAAGGTATATCAAGTTATATGTCGTTGAGTCACATTTTTAGTCAAGAGCGTCATGGTAGTATTTCATGCGTCATTTCACGTGTAAATTTTGAGTTATACAACTTTACAAGCAAAAGACTAAATGAGCATCTACCTTCAAAAATTCAATATAAATTTTACACTTGCCTAATTTCAGCGATTTTGATGTCGGTGAGTTCGTCTTGACGGGTACTACGTAATGGTACGTCTGGTTCTCTGTTTTAGTTACATATATCACTGAATTAGTCTCGTTGCAAGATAATCAAAATATCAAGTTAATCCCTGAATTGGGTTCGTCTGATTTTATTGGGTTCTCTGGCTAGGGCGAGTCTATATTGTATTATACTAACATGATACACCTTATTTAATACTACTATTATTACCCTAACATTATTTACAACTACTAACTTGCTGGAATTAAATAACACTAACAAGTTAACTAACAAGATGTAAAAGTTTTACTAACAAGTTAACATTAAATCTATCATTAACAGCCTATTAATACTAACCTAATAATAGGTAATTACAAGGTTAATGTAAGGTTTTAGATTACATTCAATAGGTCTACCTACCCTAACATTATTAATACATACCCCACTCTCTCTGTCTCTCTAACTCTATCTTTTATGTTGTCTCCTCTCTTCAACTCTCTATTCTTTATTTTCTATCTCTCTTTAACTCCCTCTCATTCTGTCTCTCTGTCTCTTTCTTTTATTTCCTTTTTTTTATTTTGCAGCAAGAGGATCAAGTCACGCACTCAAGGGGGAGACTCACGCACCACGCAAGGGAGGAGGGGAGCTCGGAAACTCACACACGGGGGATGAACGGCGGGGGCTTCCTTCGGCAGGGTGACAGCTCAGGTGCGGCGACGACGATCTCTGGCGCTCGGCAGCGGGCTGTTTCGACACTCGGCGGTGCATGTGCACGCAAGGACGACACTCCGGTCAGCAGGCAGGGCGCTGGGGATGCGCGGGCACGACGGCCTGTCAGAGCTCCGGCGGATGCACGAGGGTGCGGCCTTCAGGCGAGGGGGAGAGCACGGTAGAGGCGGAGTGCAAGATCTGAAGAGGGTTTGAATTTGTATGATCTGAAATGAAGTTTTGAATCTGAAATTTTATCCCTCAAGCTTCAATTTTAGTTTGAGCTTTGTTTGGGAAATGGATTTTGGGAAGAAATTTGGGGAATTGATTCTGATTTGGGGCTGAAGTTTGATGGGAAACTGATTTGTTTCTGGTCTTGAGAAATTGGTGGACGATTTGGGCTGAATTTCAGTTTGGGTTGATTTGGGTTGTGATGAGTTACAATCGGATGGAATTGCAAGGAGGAGGGTTTGCCGTTGTTGAAATACGAACAGTGGAGGGGAGACAACTTGAAGGAGGAGAGAGCTGGAGGTCGGGAGTGTTGGACGCAATGATCTAGGAACTTTAGTTTGATGATGACAAACGTGTGCGAACTATTTAACATGTGTGCTAAGTGTGTTTCAGGAATGACGAAGTCGAGTTCATGAAGTGACTTGAACACATCTGTGATCAAACTCACACACCAAAGTATCAAATTCAAGGCCACATTAATTGGTGGTGGGCAACAATTAATTAAGGTGGCTGGTGACAAAAGTTATTTATAAGTGAACTAATTAATTCATATAAGTGCATGCATATTCAGAATGGCAAGGACAAAAGTTATTTATAAGTACACTAATTAATTCATATAAGTGCATGCATCCATTAGTGTGTCATTCACATACCAAAGCTTTTTAAGTGCATTCATATGAACTTGCCTGAGCAATTCAAAACGAAAAGGGCTTTGGAAATTCAATTGGATTGGCTGAGGAAATCAAATAAGTGGCGATTGCTAATTTCTTTTTTGGCCGGCCCAGCAAAGGACTTAGATGGCATTGTTGTAAAAAGCCTATCAAACTAGGTTAGCCAGCAATCCTTATATAAGGCCCTTATGTTAATTGAGAAAAACTCTCTCTCTCGAATCAAAGAGGCGGCGGCTGCAAAATTAATAGGACAGAAGAGGCTGCAACAAATAATTGTAGAGGGAGCAAGGATCAAGAAAAGACAACAACCAACAATGTTATTCCATCTCAAGCTAATCTTCCTTGTTTCTTTTGCAGGCACAAGATCAAAAGGAACTCACGCACACCCAAGAGCCGCAGAAACTCTCTTCTAGCCATCTGCCGTTTTTTTGTGCACACATTTTTTTTTGTTTGCCAAAAATCCTTAGGCGCCGCACAGTTTTTATTGAAGGCAACATGCTTTTTTTGTTTGATTTTCTATTGACAGCCGCACGCTCAAACAAAGGCCGAAATCATCAGAGGGGTGCGCACGTTTGCTTTGAGGCAACAAAAATTCCCAGCTTGCAACCAAAAAAACCAAAAGGGAATGCACACAGATTCTTTGGTCTTCAAGTTTTTGGTTTGCATTTTTTTGAAGTGACATCCGAATCTAACCTTGTTGTTCTCTCAGGTGTGGCCGTACAAAAAGGGGCCGAAGCTTTGTTTGCGGAA
This sequence comes from Scilla litardierei, assembly GCA_030789695.1. NCBI lineage: Eukaryota > Viridiplantae > Streptophyta > Magnoliopsida > Asparagales > Asparagaceae > Scilla > Scilla litardierei. The sequence continues at coordinate 94,178,156 of CM061142.1, forward strand.
ATTTTTTTTGTATCCATGTTTCTGTTTGAGAGCAGCCGCACAATTTGTTTTTGGGCACAGATTTTTTTCAGCCGCAAGTTTCTACGGACAAATCCATCAAGCTACCGTAACTTTCAGAAGGCAATCAAAAGGTGAGGTCCCGCAAGTTTCAATATTGGGTGAAGGCTACAAGTTTCAACCTTTGGTGGAAGGCGCAAGCTTCATTGAGAGAGGAGCCGAATTTTTGTGGGGACATCAGAGACTACTACTTGTCAGATTGATCTGACCACGCGCTGACAGAGACGACACACCATTGTTGAGCATTTCTAAAACTCTATTTATTTATCTTTGTATTGGTGTAGCAATCTCTGTAGGGAAAACTTTACCTATATTTTGTGACTTATTTTGGGACTTGTCTGGTTGGGGTTAGACAAGTGGGACCCAGCTAGTTTGGGACTAGCTGGTAGAAAGCGTTACTAGGATTGATAGTGAGAGAAAACACTGTGTCTGGGGGTACTGAGAGCCTGGCGAGTGTAGAGACGTAGATGGTGCTCTGAGCGTGCTCTAACGTGTTGTTTTGTACATATTGCGCTATTCAATACTAGTATCTGCTTTGGGGCTAGACGTAGGTCGTTGGGGCGACCGAACCAGGGTAAATCTGTTGTGTACTTTGTGACTGCATTTTATTTACTCTGCTGCTGATATAACTGCGTGAGTTTGTTCGTGGGTTGCACGAATTATTTTGTAAGTCTATTCACCCCTTTCTAGGCTAGGATCCAGATCCAACAGGGAGAAGTGAAGAGAAATGTTGGATCTCACCTGCCTATTCGGTGGAATTGAAGAGGGGATGTAGATGATAATTAGGGGTAAGAAATAGATTAGTAAAAGTAATTATGTAGATGTAATTAGTGAGTATTAACAGTAATTCTATAAAGGTTACAAAGTAAATGGTAAAAAGTAATTACTAAAGTTAATTAGTAAGTGATAAAGGTAATTAGTGAATAGTAAAACTAATTAGTAAAACTGATTAGTAAAAGTAATTAGTAAAAATATTGAGTGGATGGTAGAATGGTAAACGTGATCGGAGAAGAGTAATTATTATAACATTAAAATATTGAGTTGCACAACCTACTCCGAAAATTACGAAAATGCCACGGTTTGTATCCTCGCGAGAAGTACGAATATGAAGTCCATTTTAAGATTAAACGACGAAAAATAGTAGGAAAAATCATTTAGTTATTATTGAAATCGTTTGAAATAATCTTCATTTCGGAAAATGTGCACTAAGAAAACTGGCTGTTACACTGTTGCATGTATATCTCTTCATCAAGATCTCCATGCAGAAAGGCGGTATTCACATCGAGTTGCTCTAACTCCCTGTCCATGCTTGCCACTAGTGCCAACAACACACGAATGGACGTGTGTCGCACAACAGGTGAGAATATCTCATTGTAGTCCTCTCATTTTCTTTGTGCGAATCCCTTGGCCACCAGTCTCGCCTTGTACCTGACATCACTACCATCTTGGGTTGAGCTTTCTTTTACCTTATATATCCATCGACATCCAATGGCACGCTTCTCGCTGGGTAACGACACCAACTCCCAAGTTGTCACGCCCCGCTTCCCAAAACTATGGAGGCGAAGCGTGATAAGGCCCGCTTGGGCCGGATCTGTGAAGCTCGGACCCAATAAGCGTCTGTAGGGGTACCGTTTTAAAATTTTCAAGTTCTTGCATTTATAAAATTCGTAACAACAGAAAGTACTGAAAGGAAATGCATTCATTTTATTCAATCAAGATATCCAAAAGTACAAGAGTCTAACAAAGGAAGTAATGCCCAGCATGGTAACACGCAGAAAGTAAACTACTGGTGCAAGCACCCAACCTAGGCAGAAAAGTAAACGGTGCTACGCACCCGAACTAGAAAGCAGGAAAAACTCTGAACTGCAACGGTGAGGGACCTCTAAGACTGGTCCTCGTTAGGTACGTACTCCGGGTCGACGTCCTCTGGCTCCACGTACTCAGGAATGTCCGACTCGTCCACGTGCTCTGGCTCAACAACTGACGTACAACACCCAAGAGAAAAGGAACTGTACGTCAGGTAAAGTCTACAAAAGAGGGTTAGACTCTACTGCAAGTGTACTGTAATTTAAAACAACGATTTACTGGTTGATTAACATGCTGGGGTTATAACATGGCAGTTAAAGAAAGTAAAACGGTGCAGAAAAGTAAACACGACACGTTGTAGCCGTAGCTTGTGCTACCGACTACGGGACTACCCTAATGGGACAAGACAAGACAAGTCAAGTCAAGAAGTGTGTCACTAAGGTTCACGCCTTTCGGTTAGAAGGCGGCCATCACCTTCTCAACCGAGGGAACGATCAACCTTGTGCACGGGACAGGACAAGACAAGAAGTGTGTCATTAAGGTTCACGCCTTTCGGTTAGAAGGCGGCCAGCACCTTCATAATTGAGGGAACGCTCAACCTTGTGCACGGGACAGTACAAGACAAGAAGTGTGTCATTAAGGTTCACGTCTTTCGGTTAGAAGGCGGCCAGCACCTTCTCAACCGAGGGAACGCTCAACCTTGTGCACGGGACAAGACAAGACAAAAAGTGTGTCACTAAGGTTCACACCTTTCGGTTAGAAGGCGGCCGGCACCTTCTCAACCGAGGGAACGCTCAACCTTGTGCACGGGAACAAGACAAGGCTGAGGATGACAAGAGAGATTCATGCCTTTTCGGTTTGTGGGTGGCCAAACTCGCCAAGCCGAGGGAATGCTCAACCTTCCTCCACCCAAAGTGCTCGAGACAAGACAACCAGAGATCACCCTCGCATGGAGGGCACCTGAAACGCCCGTAAGCTTTCGTGACATGACATGACAGAGTTGAGGGAAGGTTCATTCTAGGGTGTCCACACGCACGCACACACAGAATAACCCTAAGGTGTCAGTTGTTGTTGTGCTTAGACTTCGTCGTCAAGTCTAAGCTGTCAGGGGGGTCCTGAAAGCTATCATTTCACGTCCGGTTCTCTTTATTTACATTTTAACAGTTCTAAGGGTCCAAGGCCTAAACACGGCCGAAAGTACAAGTGAGTACACTTGCATGCGGTGGCGAGTGCGTCGTCTGTCTGGAGCGTCCCGTTGAAACATCGCGTCGGCGATGGTCCGTCTGAAACAGTATCACGGCGATGCCAGATCGCGCTTTTTGGTCAAACCTATTATGGTTTGTTTCTAGATTTGGCGGGACTAACTTATCAGTCAAAAAGTCACGTTTTTGATGTTTGTTCAGTCTAGATCGACGTCTACCCTATGTGCACAGAAAATAAGTCCGTTCGTCGATCTTTCCTATGGTGGGCAACATTTTAAAGATACTGAAATAAATTTTAGTTTATGTTGACCAATTTTAGTTTAGGTTTTGATGAACTATGGTGTGGGTTTTACTACTTGTTAGGGAAACCAACCTCGTGACGTCGTCCAACAAGCGGAAGTCGGGTCTGAACGGCGAAGCGTCGACGTCGTCTGGAACTCCTCGGCCACGGGTAGAGCAGCGAGGTACCTCTGGACAGTAGGGTGGTGACGCAAAATCAACGAGCTAACAGCGATCCTCCTCCCGTTGCGAGTAGCGCAACGTATCTTCACGATAACGGCGACGTCGGCTAAAAGTACGTGCATGCGGCAACACACGTGAACTCCGAGAGTCCAAGGGAGCTGTCGGTAGATGAAGTAGGACCAGTGGAAGATGCTCGGCCCGGTGGGTGGCCGACGGCGTGAGCGTATGGCGGTGGGTGGCCGTGAGAAGCCGGAGAGGACAGATTCGTGCAATGTTCGTTGTCGCGCGTCTCAGCGGAATTCCAGTGACGAATAGCGAAACGGGAAATTGCAGAAGGGAAAGGACTTCTAGACGAAGCCAACGGTGGTGGAGTTGTCGCCGGGGGTGGTTGGAGGTGGTCGTGAGCCGGCGTTGAAGTTTAGCTTCCAGATCTGTCAAAAATAGCCGATACGGCGTGTTCCGACGAAGTTTTACGGAGCTACAGGTGGGCTATGAGCGTGAGGGAAGTTTTAGAGCGGAGAGGGGTCAAAGGGGAACAAAGTGGAGGTGGTGGTCGCCGGCGACGGCGGCGGCCGGCGGCTGGGCGTGAACAGTAAATCCGGTGGTCCAGATCTGTGGTTTTTGGGTTGGAGAGCGCTTTAGAGAGAGAAAACGGAGGAGAGAGAAAGGGGGCCGGAGGTGAGAGATGGCCGACGGCTAGAGGAGGTCGGGGGTGAGGTTTGTTGGCCAGAGAAGAAGATGAAAACGCAGCAATGTTGGGTTGCGTGAGGTTACATGCGGCTAGGGGCTGGTTTCCTTTTTAGAGATGAGGGTTTTGCTATATGGCCTTTGGGATTTGGTTAATTGGGAGAGAGAGATAGAGATAGGAGGAGTGGAAATAGGGAAAAGGGAGAGTGTGAATAGTGGTTGCAACTAATTTCCATGATACGTGGGAGACAATTAAGGGATATGATTAGATTTGAATTTCAAATTGATTAGCGACTAATCAACGGTTGAAAATTGATTAGGGGATATCTTCCACTACGGGCACCGGAAAAATAATCCGAAAATACCGGACGATCGTGGAGACGAGAAGTACGGGGCTACCGGGTCCGATCGCGTGCTACACCTACCAAAATTTATTGTAAAATCAGGAACTGAGTATTGGTGCCAAAAGACCAAAACACCCTTCCATTTAAACCTGTTTTGCGAGAAAACGAGCTGTGAAAAGACGTTCCCAAAAATTACTATAAAATTCTATACTTCCATACGGTCACAACGACATATCACATCATATATATCGAAACCAAGAAAGAGCCAAATAAAATACGTGCACGAAAAGTACGTGCACGTAGAAAATACGAACGGTCGGAAAGCGGCCGTTACATTTTACCCACCTTAGAAATGATTCCGCCCTCGGAATCACTAATAATAATACTATCTATCTAATCGTATACCCGAAACTCTCATATCGACACATAAAGATCGTTAATCCTATAACTTCAAACGACGTTCCTTAATAATCTATCATAACGCGTCTCTCCACTGGATAATGCTACAACTAGAATCACATCCTAGCACCTGATTATAGATCCACGCCATCGCCTACCAGTCTTCAATCATCTCGTCCCCAAAGTATCATCCCCCATATCGACTCATGAATTTTTTCTCCTTAATCAATGAACCATCGAACCACAGCTATCCTTACCCCTATCATCTAATCTCCTAATATTATAAAATCCGTCTTCCTAACTATCCATTCATCTCAACATGTTGTGTTACTTCCAATGTCTTCTCACATCAACTTAATGATTAAGTCTTGATGCTTTAAATGTTCTACTCATTCTCATGACCACTCTAAATCATACTATACTCCGTAGCTACTCCTATCTACCACTCGTCCAAGTTTCAAGTCTGATAAGTTATCATCTCCTCGCAAATAATTTCATCCGACCAGAATTCTCCATTGAGTCTGTCACACATCGGTATTATAAATAAGTCTTGGACACCTCATTCTTTTCATCCAAAGAAATCTAATCTAATATCCTTGTGTTCCAAAATCAATTAATCATCGCTACGACATATCTCACCTCACTCTAAGCCTACCCACAAACATAATCCTATAGCAATAATAACCTGTTCTAATACTATAACAACAATGAAAATAACACTTCAAAGAGGGAAGAAGAGGAAAGAAATTTTAAGGCCAAAGACATATTTTAAAAAAATAACATGTGGGAAAACGTGTGGAGTTGTGGTAATGGATGAGAGAAGATAGGTGGGTTATGATCTTGTGGACTAGTTTCAAAACTTTAAAGATTTGATTTGAAAGGGAACGAAGAGCTTTGAAACATACATAAGTAGCCAAAAATAAGCTAAGCTATAATATAAAAGACTAAAACTATGGAGTTACCTGCAATGATGCCATCCTCTGCTGTCATGATATATGCTCCACGGACAACAGCTCCTCTCTGGGTAGGGGCAGGTGCTCTACTCTGCAGTGGGGTTGGTGCTCCGCCCTCCACATGGCGATACCTCGGGCAATCTTTAGTGACGTGTGTGGCGGCTCAACACGCCAGACACAAACCCAGCCTCTTCCTGCAATCGTTCTGACGATGTCCCAGCTTGCCACAGAAAAGACATCGCTCTTTGGTCTGGCTCTGAGGAGGTGCTCCTGGCCTCTTGAAAGGCACTGACTGAACTGGTCCCACTATAGACCTAGCAGAAGGCCTATGCTGCTCCATCGGTCGCTTTCCTCCATCAACAGAAGGATCAGGTAGACGTGCCACGATCTCATGATTCCTGGCGGCATTCAGCACAGCTCCCATGGTCGAAAAATCTATCGAAGACATAGAAGCTTGAATCTTCGGACGCAGTCCCTGACGAAACCGATCAGTTCGGTTCTCCTCCTTCTTCACCATATGAGGGGAAAAACGACTCAGCATCTCGAACTCCGCCTTATACTCATCGACGGTCATGTCCCCCTGCTTCAGATCCACGAACATGCTCATCAGTTCCCTCTTAGCAGCCTTGGGGAAATACTTCTCCTTGAACATCGATCTGAAGGTCTTCCACTCCACTGGCTTTTGCAGGCGCCTCTCCTCAATGCGCCACAAGTTCCTAGCATTCTCGATCAGCTGCATCTTCGCTATCTCAACTCTGGTATCCTCAGGGATCTTCGCAGCTACCAGCTTCTCCTCTGTACTCTGGATCCACTCATCAGCACCTAACGGTCCTTCCTTCCCAGAAAAAGTCTTCGACTGAAGCTCATTGAACTGCTTCACTCCTGGAGCAGCTCTCGGGGCAGGTGGCGGCAGTGGAGCCTGGACAGCTCGGGCAGCCTGATGGGACTGCTGAACCAATTGATGCTGAACATCTAGCATCTCTCTCATGAGACCCAGAAACTGACGGAATTCACCGCCCTGCTCTCCCGGAACTCCATCTGTTGAGCTCTCGGCTCGGGTATTGCGTCTCCCTGCCATCCTATTGACAAGGAACACCCAAATTAGACTCGTACACGATAACTGGATAATAAAAATGAATGCGAGTAATAATATTGCTACGAACTTTTATAATTACAAGACCTGCACGGGCCGCCACTAAAACCTTTCATGCCCCGCTTCCCAAAACTACGGAGGCGAAGCGTGATAAGGCCCGCTTTGGCCGGAGCTGTAAAGCTCGGACCCAATAAGCGTCTGTAGGGGTACAGTTTTAAAATTTTCAGGTTCTTGCATTTATAAAATTCGTAACAACAGAAAGTACTGAAAGGAAATGCATTCATTTTATTCAATCAAGATATCCAGAAGTACAAGAGTCTAACAAAGGAAGTAATTCCCATCATGGTAACACGTAGAAAGTAAACTACTGGTGCAAGCACCCAACCTAGGCAGAAAAGTAAACGGTGCTACGCACCCGAACTAGAAAGCAGGAAAAACTCTGAACTGCAACGGTGAGGGACCTCTAAGCCTGGTCCTTGTCAGGTATGTACTCCGGGTCGACGTCCTCTGGCTCCACGTACTCAGGAATGTCCGGCTCGTCCACGTGCTCTGGCTCAACAACTGACGTACAACACCCAAGAGAAAAGGAACTGTACGTCAGGTAAATTCTACAAAAGAGGGTTAGACTCTACTGCAAGTGTACTGTAATTTAAAACAACGATTTACTGGTTGATTAACATGCTGGGGTTATAACATGGCAGTTAAAGAAAGTAAAACGGTGCAGAAAAGTAAACACGACACGCTGTAGACGTAGCTTGTGCTATCGACTACGAGACTAACCTAAACGGGACAAGACAAGACAAGACAAGACAAGTCAAGAAGTGTGTCACTAAGGTTCACGCCTTTCGGTCTGTGCTGAGGGAACGCTCAACCTTGTGCACGGGACAAGACAAGACAAGAAGTGTGTCACTAAGGTTCACGCCTTTCGGTCTGTGCCGAGGGAACGCTTAACCTTATGCACGGGACAAGACAAGACAAGAAGTGTGTCACTAAGGATCACGCCTTTCGGTTAGAATGCGGCCAACACTTTCTCAACCAAGGGAACGCTCAACCTTGTGCACGGGACAAGACAAGACAAGAAGTGTGTCACTAAGGTTCACGCCTTTCGGTCTGTGCCGAGGGAACGCTCAACCTTGTGCACGTGACAAGACAAGACAAAAAGTGTGTCACTAAGGTTCACGCCTTTCGGTTAGAAGGCGGCCAGCACCTTCTCAACTGAGGGAACGCTCAACCTTGTGCACGGGAACAAGACAAGAATGAGGATGACAAGAGAGATTCATGCCTTTCGGTTTGTGGGTGGCCAAACCCACCAAGCCGAGGGAACGCTCAACCTTCCTCCACCAAAGCGCTCGAGACAAGACAACCAGAGATCACCCTCGCATGGAGGGCACCAGAAACGCCCGTAAGCTTTCATGACATGACATAACAGAGTTGAGGGAAGGTTCATTCTAGGGTGTCCACACGCACGCACACACAGAATAACCCTAAGGTGTCAGTTGTTGTTGTTGTTGTGCTTAGACTTCGTCGTCAAGTCTAAGCTGTCAGGGGGTCCCGGAAGCTATCATTTCACGTCCGGTTCTCTTTATTTTCATTTTAACAGTTCTAAGGGTCCAAGGCCTAAACACGGCTGAAAGTACAAGTGAGTACACTTGCCTGCGGTGGCAAGTGCGTCGTCTGTCCGGAGCGTCCCGTCGAAACGTCGCGTCGGCGATGGTCCGTCTGAAACAGTATCACGACGATGTCAGATCGTGCTTTTTGGTCAAACTTATTATGGTTTGTTTCTAGATTTGGTGGGACTAACTTATCAGTCAAAAAGTCACGTTTTTGATGTTTGTTCAGTCTAGATCGACGTCTATCCTATGTGCACAGAAAATAAGTCTGTTCGTCAATCTTTCCTACGGTGGGCAACATTTTAAAGATGTTGAAATAAATTTTAGTTTACGTTGACCAATTTTAGTTTAGGTTTTGATGAACTACAGTGTGGGTTTTACTACTTGTTAGGGAAACCAACCTCGTGACGTCATCCAACAAGCAGAAGTTGAGTCTGAACGGCGAAGTGTCGATGTCGTCTGGAACTCCTCGGCCACGGATAGCACAGCGAGGTACCTCTGGACAGCAGGGTGGTGACGCAAAATCAGCGAGCTAACATCGATCCTCCTCCCGTTGCGAGTAGCGCAACGGATCTTCACGATAACAACGACGTCGGCTAAAAGTACGTGCGTGCGGCAACGCACGTGAACTCCGAGAGTCCAAGGGGGCTGTAGGTAGATGAAGTAGGACCAGTGGAAGATGCTCGGCCCAGTGGGTGGCCGACGGCGTAAGAGTACGGCGGTGGGTGGCCATGAGAAGCCGGAGAGGACAGATTCGTGCAACGTTTGTTGTCGCGCGTCTCAGCGGAATTCCAGTGACGAACAGCGACAACGTGAAATTGCAGAAGGGAAAGGACTTCAAGACGAAGACAAGGCGGTGGAGTTATCATCGGGGGTGGTCGGAGGTGGTCGTGAGCCGGCTTTGAAGTTCAGCTTCCAGATCTGTCAAAAACAGCCGATACGGCGTGTTCCGACGAGGTTTCACGGAGCTACAGGTGGGCTATGAGCGTGAGGGAAGTTGCAGAGCGGAGCGGGGTCAAAGGAGAACAAAGTGGGGGTGGTGGTCACCGGCGGCTGGGTGTGAACAGTAAATCCGGTGGTCCAGATCTGTGGTTTTTGGGTTGGAGAGCACTTTAGAGAGAGAAAACGGAGGAGAGAGAAAGGGGGCCGGAGGTGAGAGATGGCCGGCGGCCAGAGGAGGTCGGAGGCGAGGTTTGGTGGCTGGAGAAGAAGATGAAAACATAGCAATGGTGGGTTGCGTGAGGTTACATGCAGCTAGGGGCTGGTTTCCTTTTTAGAGATGAGGGTTTTGCTATATGGCCTTTGGGATTTGGTTAATTGGGAGAGAGAGATAGAGATAGGAGGAGTGGAAATAGGGAAAAGGGAGAGTGTGAATAGTGGCTGCAACTAATTGCCATGATACGTGGGAGACAATTAAGGGATATGATTAGATTTGAATTTCAAATTGATTAGCGACTAATCAACGGTTGAAAATTGATTAGAGGATATCTTACACTACGGGCATCGGAAAAATAATCCGAAAATACCAGGACGATCGTGGAGACGAGAAGTACGAGGCTATAGGGTCCGATCGTGTGCTACACCTACCAAAATTTATTGTAAAATCAGGAACTGAGTATTGGTGCCAAAAGATCAAAACGCCCTTCCTTTCAAAGCTGTTTTGCGAGAAAACGAGCCGCGAAAAGATGTTCCCAAAAATTACTATAAAATTCTACACTTTCATACGGTCACAACGGAATATCACATCATATATACCGAAACCAAGAAAGAGCCAAATAAAATACATGCACGAAAAGTATGTGCACGTTGAAAATACGAACGGTCGGAAAGCGGCCGTTACACAAGTGTTATTGCGGTGAATGGACTCCGTCTCCTCATCCATAGCTCCTTGCCAGTGGGCGGCATCTCTTGAGTCTATGGCTCCACCATATGTCGTCGGCTCCTCATGCTCCAAGTTGAGTGCGTATGACGCCATGTCGTCGGAAGAAAATTTCGCATAGTCCAATGCTCCAAATCTCTCAGGCGCCTTCTTTACCCTCTTTGATTTCCACGTACGTGCATCACCTGCATAAGTGTCAATGCGTAGCTGAGATGGACCGGGTGTCTGCTCATGGTCCTCAACACGGACCTCAACACGTCCTTAACTGGGACGTCGACCATCAACTCTTTGCATGGTCGCTGAAGGGGCTAGACTGTAAGATTGACAATGTCTGCCAATGTCTTCTCTGCTGACGTGCCCCCCTTTGAATGAGAATGCTCCGCCCTGAGCATTGCATCCTCATCAAAAGTGACATGTCGGCTCACAATCGCTTGATGTCCATCTGTATCCCATAAGCAATATCCTTTGACGTCGTGGCCATATCCAAGAAAGATGCGCACTTCTTCGCTCTTGGATCCAACTTGTCGCCCTTCTCGTGTACGTACGCCGGGCAACCCACTATGCGCAAGTACTAATAGTCTCCAGCTTCTCAACTCCACTTTTCTTCAGAAATTTTGTAATCAATAGCCATCGACGGAACTCTGTTCACGATGTGCACTGCAGTGGTGAGAATCTCTCCCCAAAATTACTTTCTCAAACCGCTGAGCGTCTCAAGCATCGCACTCGCTCCGACAACGTCCGATTATCCGCTCCACCACACCATTCGACTGCGGATCTCTGGGTGTGCTAAATTAAGAGTGGATTCCATGGAATTTGCGGAAATTCCTAAATTCCCTCGAGGTGTACTCACCTCCATTATCGGACCTCAGCACCTTCACGTGCCTTTCAGTTTGCTTCTCTACCATGGTCTTCCACCCCCTGAACATTTCAAATATCCGGTCCTTTGTCTTCATCAAGTACACCAGACTTTGCGGGAGTAGTCATCTATGAAAAGAACACAGTATCTAGCTCCTCCTCTTGACGGCTCAGGGCACGGTCCCCACACATCTGTGTGTATATAGTCAAGCGGTCCCCTGCTAGTGTGCTTTTCCGTGTTAAACTGCACCCTCGTCTTTTTTCCGTACACACAGGATTCACAGAACTCAATGTAAGGGACCCTGCGGGGCTACACACACACACACACACACACACACACACACACACACTAGAGGGGGGTGAATAGTGTAATGACAAGTAAAGTGCTTAATAAAAAGTTACTGAAATTAAAGCACAATAAGTAGCGGAAATTAAACAGAGTGCTCAACAACAACAATCGCAAACACACGGATTTTACCCTGGTTCCCCAAAACTTGGGTACGTCCAGCCACACTAGTATTCACTATATTCCCACACAGAGAAGTGAATACAATCTCACACAGAGATACCTCACACATAGTATTTAGGATTCTCACAAAGAGATATCCTTACTCTCACACAGAGAGACCTCACACAGAGGATTTGGTTCTCTCAAATAGAAAGAACCAAACGCCCACAAAGAGAGTAACTCCTACAAAGAGAGTAACTAATTTCCACAAAGAGAATTAGGGTTTCAAACAAAAAACAAAACAAAACAACACTTACCTATGCCTTGATATGATCTTATCAATGTGAAGAAGAATGCATGCAACTGAATGACCAAGTGCTTGAGATTAGATTTGATTGCACTTGATGATCTTTCTCTCTTCTAGGAATGAATCCTAACACTTCTCACTTGAGTGTATGAAATGAAGAGAAGAAAGATGATCTCCAATAAAGGAATGAGAATTAGATCCCTTGGAGAATTTCCCTATGAGCTAGCTTCAATGCATAAAGAGAAATATGCTCATGAGAGGGAAATGTGAGAGATTAGGAGTGACTATTGATTCTCAAAGATATTCAATAATAACTAAGAGTTCTAAATGAACTAAGCCATCTCCTATATATATGGAGCCAAGAAGAGTCCATAAAACCAGCCAAAAACCCAAAGGGAAGAAATCTGCAACGGTAGATTTTGGCAGTTTACGACACAGACAATCGACTGATGAACAAATGACAGTCGACTGTTCAACGGCTAGAAAAATCCCAACGGCTATAATCTGAGCCGAGGCATTCGACTGTAGAAGACTACACATGCAACTGTAAAACAGAAAGTCGACTGTATATCCTTCATCAGGCGACTACTGCAGGGGATGGAGAAAAAAATAGAGAGTTTCACTCTTACTCCCAGTATGCATACATGTGACTGATGAACAAAGTACAATCGACTGTTAAGTAGATAGGCGACTGTATATCCTTCGTCAGTCGACTGCTGCAGGATATGGAGAAAACCCGAGAGATGCAATTTTCGCTCTTACGCCTTTCAGACGACTGATGACTATTTCACAGGCGACTGTAAATATACAGACGACTGTAAATACTTCATCAGACGACTGTCTTGCAAATTGGGATGAAGCCCAGAAAATGCAAGAAGCGCACAGTCGACTGTCGACCAATTCACAGTCGACTGTAGAAACACAAGCGACTGTAAATTGAACATCAGTCGATTGATGCAAAAAGCTCAAGAAGAGTCAATAGAAATGTTGACTTGAGCTATGCATCACAGTTGACTGTAGAAGGCTCGACAGGCGACTGGAATCACCCAGTCGACTGTAAAACCTTCATCAGGCGACTATTGGAGAGCCAGAGACTCCAAATGAGTCTTTGGGCTAGATGAACCTATAGGGTTGGATTCTATGATAATCCTAGGATTCTATGATAATCCTAAAGCTCACTAAGATGATGAAATGCATATGCATGAGAGTATGACCATCTATCAAGGCATTACTATAATCCTAGACTCAAAAAGAGAAATGCAAGTAATTGAAATTACATGGATTACATATTGCATCTCCTAGAGTCTAAGTCTCCAAGCTCACGATAACTTGATGCTCCCCATCTTCTCCAAGTTTTGGCACTCCTTGGTGAGCTTCTCTTCATCAAGCTCCAAGCTTTGTCAATGCTCCTCTAGATGTCCATCCATCATCATGCTCCAAGCTTTGGCTTCCTTAGATGATCTTCATGACTTCATCCAAGCTTGAGCACAACATCACTCTTGGAGGTCTTTAAGATATCCCTTGTAATATCCTCCAAGCATTATGCTTTGTCTCATCAAAATTTAATCATTAAGACAAACTGAGACTAAAACATAAGATTGATTAGCACACTAACATAATGTATTGATCATCATCAAAACAACGTTAGTCTTGAACCCAAGAACTAACATTCAACGCTCTCATTTATAGCATCAATCAACTTTCTCCTCCAAAGTATGTCAAGTGTCTTGTCACACGGATGACCCAAGCGATAGTGCCACAACTTGGCTGAATCTTCGGTACTTGAGCTAGTAGCGCCAACGTCTGCATCTCCTTCCACTGTGTTACCTTAAATGGCATATAAGTTTCCCACTTTCCTTTCCTTCATTACTATCATGGCTCCTTTCGACACTCTCAATTGGTCTTTCTCAAAGATCGACTTGCATCCGACATTGTCCAAAACGTCTACGGAGATTAGCCTCTTCCGCAGATCTGAGACATGGCTCACATTGGCTAGTATGCACTATGCCACTATGCATCTTGTGACGGCCTGTAACTATCAGTATGCGTATATTCGTATTCTGCATATTTTCATATATTAAAAGTATTTTAAAATGGTTAGTCAGGAGTTTAATATCAGAATTGGTTTCACAATCATTTATATTAAAAAATTATTTTGTAATATAAACATAGTTATTGCCTATTTTAGTGAGTTCGAGTGCCATCCAATGCCTCTAAATAATTTATATTTAATTATTACCGATATAGCCGTATCAATTATTTTTCTACATAAACATTATCAAAACGATTTCAAACTTCTACGATGTGATCCTATGATCATTTAGTGCTCCCCATTTTATTTTCGTAATTTTCTGAAGTCAAATCAATCTAGAACCCGCAAACCCACAACTTAAACGTTTTGGCCTAAAACTCGTATCTCCGTAACTCAAACTTCGAAATGGACCTTGTATTCGCGATCCTCACGACGATACGAACCCGTGGCTATGTTTTCGTAATTTTTTGAAGTCATATGTGATAAATGTGTATTTTGGTATAATGTTAATAATGTTATTTACTAATCATACCCTAATTACTATTCTAATTAACTTACCCTTTAACCCTCACCCATCGGCAACCCCATTTATTAAACATGGGATCACGTTTTAATTTTTTTCATTTACAAATTCATCCCCTCTAATAACTCCTAACCACCTTATTAATTACCCCTTATATTATTATAATATATCTCAATCCCTTTATAAACCCCCTTAAACCCTTCTCCCCTTCACTCAGCAAACGACCCGAACCCCGCTCCCTCACGTCGAATCCCAAGGGCGAACCCATGATCTCAGCCCAAACCACCGTTCTCTCCCTCTCCCACACTCTCTGAGCTCCACCTCCCTCTCGACTCCTCCCATCCTCCATCTCCGAACCCCACCTTCCATCACCGCTCCCCTCGCGAAGGTCGGCGGCGACGCTTTCATCAACCTCGTCGTCGCCTGCCTCCCATCACCGCCCACCGGCAAAACCCAGCCAGCAACAACTCCATTCACCACCGCCCTCCGACGAAGCACCCAGCTCCTCTCGTTGACGCCTCTCCGACGACACCGGCCATCGTCATCGCCGGTACCCTCCCTCTTCCCTCCGCTCCGACTACCGCCCACAACTCCCCATAGCTCTGCCACCGCCTCTCCTCTCCACAGCGACGATGACACCCCACGACGCTGCAGCGCTCTCGAGCAGCACCCACAGCGACCCCGAGCCTCGTCGTCGTCTCTGCCGTCGAACGGCGTCGCCCCCTCCGATTGAAACCCCCCAACAGCTGTCGCTGCCACACCACACTGCCGCTGTCGCTCATCCGCCGTCACACACCACCTCTATCGCTCGTCCCTGCCGTCGACAACCACCCCACCGAGCCTCGTCGCCTCCCACATCACCGCCGTCGCGTACAACATCGGACGCGAGTATAACATCGCGTTTTGAGGTGAGAACGACATGTTATGAGTTTAATACAAAAATACGTAAGAAAATACGTATTTAAATACATACTGTTAGTGCACGAGTACGAATCCAATTTGGATATTCGCATACTCGACCAGTTTAGCATCCGCGACCCTATACCCCCCCTGCGCGCTCTTAGTGGGTTACAGCTAAGTTAGACGAATGGGTCATTTGACCGTTGGGCTGGCGCCGACAATTAGGGGAGAGTTAATGTGGCTGAGTAAATGGGCAGCCGTTAACCGAATCTTGGAGAAGATCGTGTCCCAATCAATGAGGGACGGTTACATATCATCAAGGGAGAATTATCTATAAATAGACCGACGAACGAAGGTAAAGGGGTTCCATCTCCAAGGTACGAGGTCTAAGACATAGAATTCTACTTTCTCAGCTTACATTTCTTATATTCGAGCTTGCGTCGCCAGTCTTGAGACGAACCTCCATGGGTCGATCTCAGCTGTGCCAAGCTCCCTATCTTCCTTGAGTTCCAAACTAACTTAAGCATTAGAGGGGATTTGGGTCGAAACCCAAATCCGACATTCTAATGAGTCCTTGTGGTGAAGATCGACAGTCGCTATCCAACACAGAAGATCGACGTCTAGCTTCCCAACCTTGAACGATCGATGCAACTGCCGCCCGAAGATCGGTCGAAGATCGCATCACCTCCAACAACCATTACTCGACTCTGGTTCTCCAAAATAGGGTCCCACTACGACTGCTGAAGAGGCTCTGATTCAGCATCTCGAGTCTACGTCAGCTTGACAACTGTCTCGGTCAATTTTGACCTTAACAGTTTGGCGCCGTCTGTGGAAAACCATGAGTCGGCATCCCGATCGACGAACTACTCGACCATGTTGACTCGCCCATCCACACCCTCCGAGGTTTCCATGAGACCTCCCAGCGTCGGACTCATCAGCATGACAACGAGAGATCCCTCGCACCCAGAGTTATCAACCTCTCTCCAAAGTTCCTACGCTGGGAGGTTGATGACAGTATCCGTGGGGCGGAAGAGCCCCAGTGATTCAAAACCACATATCTCCTTCTCGGATGAAGATCTAGATGGTGTAGAACTACCGCACGATGATGCCGTCATCGTCACGGCCACCATCAAAGAGATCGTCGTGAAAAGGTTGCATGTTGACACCGGAAGCTCGTGCGACATACTCTTCTTCACTAAATTGGAGAGGATGAAAATGTCATCCATGGAGTTGACGCCTTGTACGAGACCCCTGGTGGGATTTACCGGACATTTTGACCTGATAACGGGCATCATCACCTTACCGGTGACCCTCGGTACGTATCCTCGACAAATCACTCGCTTAACCAGTTTTATGGTGGTGAAGATCAAATCGACATATAACAGGATCATCTGAAGACCACTGCTGAATTTCATAGAAGCGGTGGTCTCAACCTTCCATCTGATGATCAAGTTCCAAACCACCGAGGGAGTCGGAAAGGCAAAAGGGAATCAGAAACAGGCACGGTCGTGTTACACGCTGTCCACCACCCTGAGGAGCATCGAGCAGGCAGATCCAGTCGACCCACAGATCGAAGATCGACGGCCTACCACAGTCGAGGAAACGGAGAGCATTCGAGTTTCCGAAGAGGAAGGAAAAACCGTCTCTATTGGGTCGCTGCTCCCTCACGACCCAAAGGAACAGTTAATCGCCATCCTAAGAGAGCATTTCAACATCTTCGCCTGGACCCTAAAGGATATGCCTGGCATCGACCCCGAGGTGGCATCCCACAAGCTGGAGGTTGACCTGAACTCCAAACCCATGAAGTAAAAGAGGAGAAACATAGGATGCGAAAAGATGAAAGCTGTGATCGAAGAAGTGGATCGACTTCTAGAAGCTGGCTTCATTCGGAGAGTCAAGTACCCTGAATATCTCTCAAACATCGTGATGGTCAAGAAGGCAAACGACAAATGGCGAATGTGCGTCGATTTCACTGACCTCAAAAAAGCGTGCCCGAAGGATAGCTACCCCCTGCCACGAATCGACCATCTGGTCGATAGTGCTTTAGGCTACAAGCTTCTCAGCGTCATGTACGCCTTCTCAGGATATAACCAGATTCAGATGGCACAGAGGATGACGAGAAAACTTCTTTCATCACTGATCGAGGTATTTTCTGTTACACCAAAATGTCATTCGGTTTAAAAAATGCAGGGGTTACGAACCAACGCATGATGATCGACATCTTCGAGGCTCAAATAGGATGAAACCTAGAAGTCTACGTCGACGACATGTTGGTCAAGTTGAAGGAGCCAACGGATCACTTCGCAGACCTTCGGGAGGTATTTGCACAGATCTGGCGATACAACCTTCAGCTAAATCCTGCCAAATGTACCTTCAGGGGTTGGTCGAGGAAGTTCCTCGGTTTCATGCTGACGAATCGAGGGATCGAGGCCAACCCCGAAAAGATCGCTGCCATCATTACGATGAAGGAGCCATCGACTCTCAGAGAGCTCCAAAGGCTGAATGGAAGGATATCAGCCTTAGGACGATTCTTGTCGAAGTCAGCCAAGAGGTCGTTACCTTTCTTCAAGGTGTTAAGAAAGGCGATAGCCTCCGCATAAAGCGGCAAGAGAGTCATCAAATGGGATGCAGACTACAAAAAATCTTTCTCCGAGTTAAAGGGTTAACTTTCGCACCCCACCGCTCCTGACCAAACCAGATAAAGATGACCAGCTCATCATCTACTTGGCCGTCACCGAGGAGGCCGTAAGTTCGGTACTCGTCAAAGAAGACACAGACAGGGGTACAACGGCCTCTCTATTACGTCAGTCAGGTTCTCCGAGGCGTGGAGGTCAACTACTCGAGGATCGAAAAGATGGCTTTTCCACTGGTCCAATCCATAAGGAGGCTGCAACTGTATTTCCAAGCGCTCATCATCTTGGTCCTCATCGAAACTCCTTTAGAGTAGTCTGACCTCCCGTCCGTTTGGCACTCAAATCGGGACGGGGATACTAGGATTAGAATTTGTAAACCTCAAGCATACAGTGTCGAAGTGTGGCTTGGGGTTCTAACACGGGGAGGCGTGTGTTGTGCTTGTGAACAATCAGGAACTGGATCACCCGGTGGGTGAGCTAGCCTAATCGCTTGTTGGATGTCACGATAGTGAACTAATGAAAAGGGTGTAAGAGATAAAAAGGTAACCTAGGACTTTGGCTTCCGCCCTACCATGAGTTCTCACTATTACGACTGAAGGATAGGAATGTGATTGGATTCGAGGGTTTAGCGGTGAGACGTTGCCTCTAATAGTGGTACCTAGCGTACCATGGGCCCGATATTCTGGTCGATGCCCAGGATGATACGCTAGGTCTACCCGGGTTCGGACGGTGGGCATTCCCATGTGTAGCACCGACCGACTCCGGGAGCACTAAGCTCGCAACGATTGCTCCCGACATTTCATCCAAGCCGTTCCCACACGCAGGAATCAATGTCTACGCTGGATGGGTGAGCTATGGCTAGAGAATCAAACTCCCGTTTATTTCTCCTTGGCCCGACGGTCAAAGGCGGTCTTTCTCCCGCCAATGACAATAAAACGCCCCCGTGTAACCATCTAAATTCCTATATCCTATCGAATCCCTAATCCTATGGCCGTTCTAGGGAGAACACACGAAGGGGCTTCCACCATTGTCCCAGATTTAAGAACTACTCACTAATCATGGCATGAAAAGCGGTAAAATAGATTTTAGCCATCAAAATGGAAATCAAGCAATAGATTACTGTAGCAAATAGTAGTATAAACGCAATATCAAAGTATTAGAGCGATCAAGAAACTTACAAATACAGTTTAATTGAAAGCAACCAAAATCCCTAAAAACAGCTTAAAATGGGAATTAAGTCTCTGGGAAAACCTAGCTCAATTTGTACATTTTGGCAAGATGCCAGGGAATATTTCCACTAAAAAACAAAAATAAACGTTCACCTGATTGGGTGAGACTTCACCTGATCGGGTGAAACGACGAGAAATTCGGTCTTCAGCCTCTGATAAACCTCACCCGATCGCTGAACCGATTAGGTGAGTCTTCGAATTTTCAAGCTCGGGGAAGTAGCTGCTACATGTGACCCGATCGGTTGACAAGTCAACCGATCGGGTGAACTTGGGCTCTTAAAACAGTGTCTGTGCCACATTCACCCGATCACTGAACCGATCGGGTAGAGTTGCTTCTTCCCCGTGTCTGATACGGTCGCATGAACCGATCGGGTGGATTTGTCCACCCGATCGGTTGAGAGCTGATACGTGGTTTATCTTGATGATTGGCTCTCAGGATCTCATGCAACACATCCCGTTGCTCTGGAGACTTATGATGTTGGCCTTGTATGTCTCCTGTGCCAGCAATATCCTGCAAAAGGACACAAACACAACGAAAGTAAAAAGGAACTAGAAAACACAAGGGAATGGACTCGAAACAACGAAAAACGACAGGAAATTATGGAGAAAACATGCATGAATATGTAAAATATAAGCACACATCAAAATCCCCCAAGCTGAACCCTTCCTCATCCTCGAGGAAGACGAGTGAGAATAGGAGCTCGGAGGGGAAAATAGAAAGGAAGAAACAGAAAAAGAAAGGAAAATCCTAGATTACCCGTTAGAGCCAACGAAAACTAATACGAGACACTAAGCAAGTACGCGAGAAGCATAGCACTAAGCCCAGGAATACGAGTCCCTACTATGGTTGTGGGTCCACGCGGTGAAACGCAAGTGAGTGTGATTGTGAGCTAGCCAACGGTGTTGCTATCTAAATCGTGCAATCAAGCTCCATATACACATATCCATGGAATGACCCAAAAATCGAATCAATTCGAATTAGCAGTGAATAATAGTTCAAGCATGCATGAGAGTAGAGTAAGAATAGAAACATATCATATGTCAGAGACTCTACTGCTAGGAACTAGGGAATCACCGCACGATTGCCAAGATGATTGCCAGAAAGTTCCTTTGCCAAGTGTGTTCGAAAACGAAAGGGGTTGAGTAGGTGTGGAGGAGAGCACTTGGTGCAAATTCTCGCCTTCCCTTTATTCATGGCGGCAGGAGTAATATTCACAACAGAAGATTTTTGGGTGTTGGATATTTGTATTTTTTTTGAATTTTGGCTATACATATATCTCTCTCTTTTTTTCTTTTTTTGAACTTTCTTTTTTTTTCTTCTCTCCCTTTTTTGGAAGTGGGATAATGCATATTCTCCAAAAGCGGGAGAACGATGAGCAGGTAAGTGGCAAAATTGTATACTCTCCCAAGTGAAAGTAAAGTACACGACGAGGGGATTTGCACCAAGTAAAACAAAAAGAATTTGAATTCTAAACACTTGGGCAAAAGGAAATTCTTCGCGGATCAGAGCGTAAGCAACATATGTTATCCTAGTCCTATTGGTAGAGTCTCGACAAATGCGATTTGAAGCGTAAATATATAGATGATTCATGCATAATGAAGCAGAAAGTAGAGGCAATATACCGAATATTCGAAATTGAAGCATGATAGTCTAATGGTCATCCAAGGATAGGCATGTAAAACAAAATCACGACCTAGAAACACACCAACTAGCTAGTCACAACAATAACTTAACACAAAAAGCAAAGTGAACCCACAGAGCATAAAATACAATAGAACTCGGCTTCCTAGGGTTAGTGATGATAGGTGTCGTTGCTTAGCTAAGTGTGTGTGTGGTTGAGTGGCGGTTTCAGCATGTGGGGTCATCTCTAGGAGAGGGAGAATAAAAAGAAGGAAAGAAAAAGAAAACACGACGAAAACGACTCAAAAACGGTGGAAAAGACACGACTGACGCACATAGTACGACTCGCCCAAGCTGAACGTTGCATTGCCCTCAATGCAATAGGATTAATTGCGGGAGGGCAATGAAAGATGGGAGGGAAGTAGGCACTGACAAAGAAATGGAAAAAATATGAAAAACACACAAAACGAGACATTAAAAAATAAAGAAAATAAATACCGAAACCAACTATACAAAAAAAACACACACAAAATAAGCACACAACAAACAAGTGACACGACACCATTCACAAAATATTGATTTCCCCCAAGCTGATCTCGACAATGCCTGGAAAAAAGATATGATCATGGTGAATCAGAAAAAACTGGCTAGGAAAAAATCGAAAAAAAGGAAATCAAGGTGCAGGAGCGGAAGGTTCCTCATCCTCCTCGGAAGAGAGTGTAGGGGTATGGTCAGTAGAGGTGACAGGTGTGCGAAGCAGTGGAGAAAGAGGTAGAGATGGTGGACGGATGGGCTCGATGGGGATGTGAACGATGGGTGGGGTGTCGGTGGTGACGGAGGGTGGTAGGGATACGATGACTGATGAGGAGGGTATGTGTAATGATCTCGTGCGCACAGCCATCTGTTTCCTACGACGCGAGTAGCCGGTGGTGATAGAAGTGAAGGGTGGTGGGAGTGGGGGGTCAACGGCAGTGGTGGTGGGAGGAGAAGAAGTGGCTGGAAGGAAAACAGTGGTGGTGGGAGGGGATGATCATCTAGGGGGCTACGGAGGAGGTGATGGGGGTGAGATGGTGGTGGAGAACCGTGGATATGGGTAAGAAGACGGAGAATGGCGGCGACGTTTCGCTCGAGAGCGAGAAAACGGGGATGTGATAGGAAGGAAGTAGATGGATCCGAGGAGGTGGAGGAGGATGCGCCAGCGCGCATAGCAGCCATCTCTGCCTCGAGAGCGAGGCGAGCAGAGGTGGCACGTCGCACAGCAGAAGGGGTGCCGGTGGTAGTGGTCGTACCGGCACCAGAGGCTAGGCTAAGGAGGGCCGTATTAAGGGCCTCGGAAGAAACAACTACATTAGCCGGGGTGGTGACACTGGGTCCAGCCCCGGGGTCTTCTCTGAACTCAGGGATATCCTGCTCGCCTATGTGGACGGTAGGGGAAGTTGGTCTAGGAGCGTCAGTGAGAACAAACTGGAGGTGTAGCCCTCCCAACAAATTCAGGATCTGGTGGAAAAGACCAATCTGCCTGAAGCTCAATGGTCATACGGTTAGGGTTCGGCAGAATGGTATATGGTGCAGGGGGATGGCCGTAGTTGAAAGCAAACCGACCGCTGCATGCTATTTAGGGTAGTTTCAGTTTTACTTTCTATATGCGTGCATATTCTTTTGCTGATCTCTCTAAATTAATGCATGTTATGAATTGGAAATCAAATGCATGAAATAGTATCTAGTATGCGCTATGTTGGATAATGCACCTAGGTTCACGCATCATTAGAACACTTGGAGCATGTACTTTCTATATTATTCACTTTAGTTTGCATGCCTGATGTTATTGTGCTTATTATTGCATTCTTTTTCAGTATTCATCTAGATGAATGAAAATATCCATGCTAGTTGTGAGTTTAGTTAGAGTATTATCATATTGAACCATTGTGCACCTCTGATGAGTGAACCGGGTGATCCATTATTTTTCTTCTCCACATATCCTTATGATTCTCTACATATCAGTTAGTTTCACCCCCGCCGCTGCCCTTACCACATCTTACTTCCCAAGAATCCCAAAAGAAAAAGATATAGCTTCTAAAAAATGTGAAAGAAAAGAAAAAGAATAAAAACTGATAAAATTGTTTCATATTTCTTTATTAGAAGCTGATCGCTCCCTATTTTACACCTTTTTTCTGCATGTTTTCTTGTCATTTCGATCGCCCATATTGCGTTTTTCACGATTATTCGACGATATCGTGTTGCTTTTCACTATTTCTTTTTTTTGTCGTATTTCAGGAAATATGGAGCGATTTGTAGCAAAAATGAGATCAAGTGACTTTCACACGCACCGGAGTGCCGCCCACGGCTTTATTGAGGAGTTAGCTGCGCTAAAGGATGAGCATAAGAGGAAGAAATTCGATAGAATCGACGAGGAGGCGAGGAGGAAAAGAAAAGAGCCCATAAGCACTTCACTCGGTCGAACAGAGAGTTCACTCGGCCGAGTGAAGGAGTGCGTTCGGCCGAGTGAAACGGATACAGACTGCCGATTTTCAAAGTTCACTCGGCCGAGCAAGAAAGTTCACTCGGCGAGCAAGAAAGTTCACTTAGCCGAGTGAGGAAGACCACTTGCCCGAGTCTGACAGAGATTTTCTCCCAAAAAGCAGCCGACTTACTGGAAATTTGAGAAGACCCACTCGGCCGAGTAAGAAAGCTCACTCGGCCGAGTGAGGAAGCCCACTCGGCCGAGTATGACAGGGTGACAGACCCCCAATTTTTCCAGATTCTCTGTTTTTATTGGGTCTGTCACTCGGCCGAGTGACATGTTCCACTCGGCCGAGTGACGCAGTCCGATTGCTACGTGAATTAGGTTTTCTGGCTGCGCCAGGGCAATTCTGTCAGGAATTTCTGGACGAATTTGACTTGTGTTTAAGGCTAGTTTTATTATTAGTTTTAGGAAGGACTTGAATGACGGCTATTCTTATTGTAATTCTCAGCTGGAGATCAAAGACGCGCAATTTGGTTTGTTCTTTAAATCTAAATTTCTAATTTTTATGAATTGTTTTCTCTCTGCAATGAATTGTGCTATGATCTTATTTGTTATTTCTGAGATTTCTATTATGAATTGTGAGTAGTTTTGTCATTCTAGGGCATGGGGATGAACCCTATGGATCCGACCTTTGAATTGTGATGAATAAATTGAATTGTTGCTAGGATTGATAACAGTTAGGTTGTGATTGATTTACTACGAATAGCTAGGAATTTTCTTAGATTGGGGTTTGCAAGAGATTGGATTCTAATCGATGGAAAGGCATAGATATTCGATTTAGGTTTATAATCGAGATTCTCTAGACTTGGTTTGCAAGAGATTGGACCAAAGTTAGGATTTTTATTATAAATCTATACCCATATTCGTTTGCAATAGATTGGACGAATACGAACTATCATGACCTAGATCGTAGCTCGAGTTTGCACGAGAGTGGGCTCGAGGTGCGATTGGACAATGATGTCGATATTCATGCTAGTGGCTTAGGTTAGGGTTTGCACGAGAGTGTGCTCTAATCTAGGTTGCTATAGACCGACAATAGCGCGAGAGTGTGTGCTTGGTTCTACATTCAGTTGCGACTAGTTCGTCTTAAGTCAAGCCTTGCAACATTGAGATTCATGATCCACAAGGATACGTGACGGGTCGTAGTGGGGATTTCCTAGCCATATGTGCTTTTATTATATTGAATTCTACTTATTATTTGAACTACCGTGACAACCTTATCTCAACCATTTCATTCTACCATCAATAGCTAGGTGATTAAGATAGAGTACTGTCAATTGTCCTCCTTGTGTTCGATACCTGCTCGCCACTTTACCGTGTGCTTGCGATAAGACTACAATCGTTTTCCGGGTGTATATCCAGGCGTGATCAAGTTTTTGGCGCCATTGCTGGGGAGGTGGCGATATTTTATTCTTTTTACTTAGCTATTTCTTTTTATTTTATCATTTTCACTCTTTTATTCCTCTATCGTGCTGACAATTCTATCTTGACTCTCTTTTTCTGTGCATGTACATGAGATCAAAGGAAAACCAAGAAGACATATTATTTGATCCTGAGATCGAGCGTACAACACGAAGGCTTAGAGCTGAGAGGAGACTTGCTATAGAGGAAGATCATATGGTCGCGCCGAAAACACCAGATGAGTTAGCAGCGTGTATGGCTAGGCTTGTCTCCATCCGAGATAGGCTACGGCCCAAGACCACTTCTACTACCTCATCTATTGTGATGCCGAAGTTGGCGGCCGACAAGAACTTTGAGCTTAAAACAGGACTTGTGGTGTTGATGCAACAAGACCCATTTCAGGGGAACTCACAGAAAAACACACACTACCATCTACAATTGTTCTTGTCTAATGTGCTACTTTCCAGATGCCCGGCATACCCGTTGACGCTATTCGGTTGCGCCTCTTCCCATTTACTCTTCGAGACAAAGTATTGTATTGGTTGAGGACGCAAGCTGAGGGGATCTTTACTACTTGGAATGAGCTGGCGAGCGCATTTGTCAACAAGTTCTACCCGCCATCCAAGACTATCAAGATACGATGCGCACTCATGTCCTTCAAGCAAGGACCTCAAGAAACTTTATATAAGGCATGTGAGCGTTTCAAGGATCTCCAACACCAATGCTCATAGTATCGAGGCATGGAGCTTGTGCAAAGATTTTATAACGGATTGCAACCAAGCACAAAGCAAATAATTGATGCAACTGCCAATGGAGCTATTTTGTCAAAGACACCGGATGATGATACAGCCGTACTTGAGGAGATGGCCTCGAATAATCAACAATGGGCCGATGAGAGGGGACATTATTCATCATCCTTGAAGCCGACAAGTATTTATGAGGCAAAGACCGTAGCAGAGCTCTCTACAAAGTTTGATTCTCTTCACAAGGTCGTGGAGAGATTAGAGAAGTTGATTAGTGAACCGCATGGAGCCCCCACCGTTTCAACACCAGGAGGAAGCATGAGCGATTGGCAAGACCAAGCTCATGTTATGTATGTTGGAGGAGAGCAATGAGAAGGAGCTACAGAGCAAGTTCAATATGTTGCGGGGAACACCGGTTATTGGGCAAACCCGGCTACGAGGAATCACCCAGGATTTTCATATGCCAACAATGATGGAGCCTTGAATCCACCACCGCTACAACCACAAGCTCGGCCTCCACAACAACCACAATATCAACAAAGGGCACCCAAACAACAAAGCTATCTACCGAGGCAACAAACGGGGCCCTATAGACCCCCGGGGTACAATTAATGATGTAGGTCACCTAATCCACCACAAGCACCGCCGAGGTCGGATCATGAAGCAAGGGTCGAAGAGTTTATGGCCGAACAAAAGAAGATCAATGCAAGGTTGACGGCCCGACAAGACTCCCTCAACACCATCATGGCACAATTATCGGAGCAACTAGCATTGTTCAATAAGAACACTCAACAATTACCGGCTCAACCGAAACAAACCCACAGAGCAATACCGGCCACATCAATGTGGTAGTGGCGGTAACTACTAGGGGCGGGAAGGACACTACCCCCGACATGATTCAAACCAAGGAGCCGTGGGAAGAAATATCTGATGACAAGGAGCCGGTCAATGAAGATGAGGGCACAAAAGAGCCAAACGAGGGTGAAAAATCTGAAATTGAGATGCCACGAGATGAGCACACTTATATGCCACCGGTACCCTTCCCACAACGGTTGGCTAAGGCAAAGATTGAGAAGCGGCTCGCCAAATTTCTAGAGCACTTGCGAGGAGTGAGCTTGAATATTCATTTCTTAGATGCAATTGTCGAAATCCCGTCTTATGCTAAGTTCCTAAAAGACTCGAAGCGAAAGGAAAAGATCATGCTCGTCGAGCAAGGTACATGGTTTACTCGGAAGGAGAAAGCGCCGAGCCAAACGAGGGTGAAAAATCTGAAATTGAGAAGCCACGAGAGGAGCACACTTATATGCCACCGGTACCCTTCCCACAACGGTTGGCTAAGGCAAAGATTGAGAAGCGGCTCGCCAAATTTCTAGAGCACTTGCGAGGAGTGAGCTTGAATATTCATTTCTTAGATGCAATTGTCGAAATCCCGTCTTATGCTAAGTTCCTAAAAGACTCGAAGCGAAAGGAAAAGATCATGCTCGTCGAGCAAGGTACATGGTTTACTCGGAAGGAGAAAGCGCCGACAAAGTTTAAAGATCCAGGTAGTTTCTGAATTCCTTGCACGCTTGGAGGAGTCCCACTACAAAAAGCTTTGTTAGACTTGGGAGCAAGTGTGAGCCTCATGCCCCTTGCGATGTTTAAGAAATTGAATACGGGGACCAACCTAAAGGCGATGGACATGAGGATACAACTCGCCAATGTGCGAATAACTAGGCCGGTGGGGATTGCGGAACACATACCACTACAAGTACCGGGCGGAATTTTCTTGCCAGGCGACTTCATGGTGATGGATATTAAGGAGGAGGGCGATATGTCGCTGATTCTTGGACACCCCTTCTTGGCCACTGCCGGTGTGATTATTGACGTGAGGGAAGGAACCTTGTCCTTGAACGTTGGAAACATTGAGGTTGAGCTTCACATTCCTAAGGGGATGAATCATATGCCTTGGCTGGAGGACGTGGATTACGTAGACCTCCTCAACGAGGTGATTGACGATGCCATGCCGTATGCTATTGGCGCCATGCACAATGACGGCTTCGAAGAAGGCCAATCTTCTCAAGATGGCAAGATGATGGGAGACCCGTCGGACCCTCCTATGGATGAGGAGAAAGACGACACTGATGTCATCAAGATCAGAGAGCTATGCAAGCTCTCTACGACAAAGAACATAAAGAAAGCTCCACCGGACAAGAAATTATCACCGCCGGCCAAGAAAAAGGACGATAAAAGCTCAAGCTTGGGGGCTCATCCCCCACTACTACCCATGATGACGGGGAGCCGAGGGAAGCCGATGAACATCAACAACTAAATCCAAGTGGCCTTCCTGGAAAATTTGACGCGCGCATCTCACATGCGCCAAACATCGAGCTTTAAACACGTATCTTAAGGGGTCGAGCTCAAGACCTTAACAGAGCGCTTGTCAGGAGGCAACCCGTCGGTTTTATCTTATTTTTAGATTGAAATTATCTTTTTTATTTTTGTTTTAGATCTTTATTAGTGTTTAGAGTCAAGAGTCGAAGAAAATCCTGACATCGGTCAATATTTTTCATGGCAGGAGATGGAGATGAAAATAGCAGCCCACTCGGCCGAGTGAAATTTTCACTCGGCCGAGTGAAGACCCTACTCGGCCGAGTAGAGTACTGATCAGGGAAGATTTGCAAAACCGCTCTCTGTTATTTATATGCCACTCGGCCGAGTGACTTTGTCACTCGACCGAGCGAATCAGACACTTTCAGCACTTGAAAAGCATTGAGTGGCCTTGCCACTCGGCCGAGTGGCCATTGTCCACTCAGCCGAGTGGGAAGCGCTACTCGGCCGAGTGGGAACTTTCACTAAAATTTTTCGAAAATTTCTAAACTGTGTCACTCGGTCGAGTGGACGTGTCACTCGGTCGAGTGACTTATCCTATAAGTCGAAATCGCGCGGCTCAAAACCCCCAAATTCCCAAATAATTTCCAAATCTTTTCACTGCCGCCCGAGCTTCTCCCCATTCGACTGAATTGACTTCCCCCTTCATCCGAGCCGCACGGACCCCGTGCCCGAGCCGCGCCTCCCTCACCGCGGACGTCGCCCACCAGCGTCACCGGCGCCGCCTCCCCCTCTTCCGCGCATCCGTCGTTTCGTCCAAATTCATCCCCTTTTCTCCATTTCTCCATTTCGTAAGCCCTATTCTGCCCCAAATCCAAATTAATCCATATATATATCTATTACTCTTGATCTTACCCCATATATATTGATATACATTGCTAATTGACAATTTGTGTTTCAGGCTAGCTTGGGGGAGATTCAAGAGCCGATTTGGAGCTTCTAGGAGGAGGCGTTTGATCGCTCCCGGATATACACCCGAAAAACAATTGTAGTTTTATCGCAAGCGCACGACGTAGTGGCGAGCAGGTATCAAACACAGGGAGGACAATTGACAGTATCCTACTTTGATCACCTAGCATTAATGGAATAAGAATGGTTTTGATAATATTGTCACAATCGTTCGAATAGCTAATAGAATTCAATATAATAAAGCGTCTATGGATAGGAAATCCTCATTACGGACCGTTACTTATCCTTGTGAATCGTGAATCTCAATGTTGCAAAGCTTGAATGTAGGTGAACTAGTCTCAACTTAATGTAGAACCAAGCTCACGCTCTCTCGCTATTGCCGGTCTATAGCAACCTAGATTAGGGCACACTCTCGTGCAAACACTAACCTATGCCACTAGTATGAGGATCGACATCATCGTCCAATCGCATCCCGATCACACTCTCGTGTAAACTCGAGCTACGATCTAGGTTATGATAGTTCGTATTCGTCCAATCTCTTGCAAACGAATATTAGTATAGATTTATAATAAAAATCCTAGCTTTGGTCCAATCTCTTGCAAACCAAATCTAGAGAATCTCAATTATAAACCTAAGTTGAATATCGATGCCTTCCCATCAGTTGGGATCCAATCTCTTGCAAATCACAATCGATGGAAATTCCTAGTTACTCGCAATAAATCAATCACAACCTAACCTTTTATCAATCCTAGCAACAATTCTATTCATTCATCAGAATTTAAAGATCGGGTCCATAGGGTTCATCTCCATGCCCTAGAACGACGAAACTACTCACAAATCATCATGGAAATCTCAGGAAAAAAACAATAGATCATAGCACAATTCATTGTAGAGAGAAAGCAATTCATAAAAATAAGAGTTTTAGCAAGAAAGAACAAACCAAAATTCGCGTCTATGATCTCCAGCTGAGATTTTCAAAAGGAATAGCCGTCAAAAAATAATACAAGTCTCTCCTAAAACTAAGGATAAAACTAGGTTTAAATACAAGCCAAAATCGTCCAAAAATCCTAACAGAATTTCCCCTGCGCAGCCCAGAAAACCCAATTTGCGTAGCAGTCGGATTGCGTCACTCGGTCGAGTGACCCATGTCACTCGGCCGAGTGACAGACCCAATAAAAAACAGAGAGTTTGTGAAATCTGGGGGTCTATCGCTCTGTCTGACTCGGTCGAGTAGGCTTCTTCACTCGGCCGAGTGAGCAATGTTGCTCGGCCGAGTGGGTCTTCTCAGAATTTCCAGTAACTTGGCTGCTTCTCGGGAGAAAAATCCCTGTGGCACTCGGGCGAGTGAGTTTTCTCACTCGGACGAGTGGACTTCCTTGCTCGGCCGAGTGCATGCCTGAAAATTAGCAGTGCGTATCCGTTTCACTTGGCTGAGTACAGTTCTTCACTCGGCCGAGTGAAACATCTACTCGTCCGAGTGAGCTGTAACTTGGCTCTTTCCTTCTCATCATCGCCTCCTCATCGATTCTATCGAATTCTTTTCTCTTCCACTCATCCTCTAGCATTGATAACTCCTCAAATAAGCTGTGGGCGATGCTCCGATGTGCGTGAAAATCCATTGATCTCATTTTCGCTCCAGATCGCTCCATATCTCCTGAAATACAACAAAAACAAGAAATAGTGAAAAGCAACGCGATATCGTCGAATAATCGTGGAAAACGCAATATAGGCGATCGAAACGACATGAAAACATGCAGAAAAAAGGTGTAAAATAAGGAGCGATCAAAATCCCACAAGCTTACCTCTTCCTCGTCCTCGAGGAAGATGAGTAAAAGGCGAACCCGACGGGTAAAAATAAGGAAAAAGGAAAAAGAAGATAGAAAAGAAAACAAAGAGGGAGGTGCTAGATCATTTTCTCAGGACGTGGACTTGCTTACTCAAATAGCATACGATAAATAAAAACATGCCAAAGATTTTTATCTCTATGTCATGATCATAAGGATGCATTCGATATAGAAACCCAAGAATATAGAACCAATATGAAATATGAAATAATTCTAGAATTAGCATCGTCTGAAGCATCTAAAGTAATATACATAATCATAGATCACACACTTTTCAATTGATCACTTTTAATTTGGAGTATAAGAAGTATCACACAATATGAAGCAATAAGAATAGAAAGGAGTGGTTTTCATGAAATGCATGCCAAATCTCAATTCCTGAATTTTGTTATACTTCTAGTAATCTCCTCGAGTATAGAAAATTACCTATCTTAGGTTGTCATGCCCAGAAAAGTAGCCACTCTCTCACACATCATTGAATCCTCTCCCCCAAGCTTATTTATAAGCATGATGGCATCAAATAAAACAATAAGACTTTTCCCCATTTTTGAAGCTCCAGAAAAAATTGTAAAAGTGGAAAGAAAGAGAGAAACAATATGAAGTGGGATCATGTATGAACTTCTTTTCTCTTTTTTCTTTTTTCCCTCTTTTTTTAATCACATATATACAATAAGGATCCCAAATCAAAAGATAGAGAGAGAAACATGTATTTTATTCTTTTTGATTTTGGGGGGTTAGAGCGCGGACTTTATAGCAAGGGGGATATGCCAATACAAGATTCGCTAAAGGGAGATTCACCAATGATTTTAAGTATAGAAATAATGCTCAAGATATGTGGAGAAAGAAAAATATGTAACGCTCAGTTCACTCTATAGAATGTGCACGACAACTTTCAGCAGAGTAATGTAATCTACTCAGTTTGATTTCAGAAAGTAAACTAATCCAGTTATATCAACATAGCATACATTCAATCAACCTGAAAGTGAAGCGTACAATTTTCATGCAATAAGAAGTGATATCAGATAGCAAAGCGATACTCCAAATTTAAGCAATCAATGCGTGAAGCTTGGTGTGTTTTCTATAAAGATTATACAATATAAATCATCAGACTCAGCTAATAGTAGAATTTCATCCATATTCATATAATGAAGGTGAGGGATACTATCTCGAATGCACAGCAAAGCATAGCATATGATATCTGAAATAAAAACGATGGCATGGCAAGATAATATGCATATAGAGATAAGCTAATTCCACGTCATCATCATCACAGAAAATTCATCTCTAGCCAAAAGGATAAAGGAAATAAGGATAAAAGCAAAATAAGAACTATGTACATATGCATCACAAAAAAAAAATAAGAAAACGTGATGCATGAAATTTTTTTTGAAAAAGTGGGTGAAAATAAGTGTAAAACAAAGAAAGGTGGAAGAAAATAAAATAAAAATGAAGAAAATGAAAAGTGCGTGAGACGCTCACTCCCCCAAGCTAAACGGCACAGTGTCCTTAATGTGCAAAGTGTGGCACACGGAGAAACAAGATATGGGTGGGATGGGTGAGGATGCATGCATGATAAAGATAAAAGAAAATGAGATGAATATGCAAGTGATGCATGCAGAGATCAAGATCGTGCAATATAAGTATCCCCAAAAATACCTCCTCTCTCCCAAAATGATATAGACATATATGCAAAAAGATACCAAAACGTGTGTGGAGGAGGGGGTGCAAAATCAGCAGGCAAGAGATATACAGTAAAACAACAACAAAAGTATGAGAGGCATCCAGTGTGTGCCTAGGTGGGTGGTGGTGCACCAGCACCGTCCTGTGATGGAGGTGGCGGCGGCGGCGGCGGCTGGGTAGGTGTAGCGGCAGGTGGCGGCTGTGACAGTCGCGCAAGAATCTGGTTCAAGCTAGCCTGAATACCATGAAGTTAAGCGATGCGAGACTGTACAGCACTGACGGTAGCGGAGAGAGCCTAAAAATCTCCTCTGAGTCCACTAACGGCCCCCTCTAGAGCACGCAGGTGCTGAACTAGGGTGTCAGGGGAAGGTGGAGCAGAGGGTCGAACAGGTGAGGAACGGGGCTGCCTCGCTCGGCTACCGTAAACAACGGGTGCGACTACAAGGTGGGGCTGAGGTGCTGTTCTCGCAAAAGACGCTCAGCCTCAGTGAGAGGCTGAGACGCGGGAAAGGCCGAGAAAGAGGGAGCAGCAGCAGAAGCTGAAATGGGGACATAGGGCGAGGAGGACAGAGAGGTCGCTGACACAGAAATAGGGACAGACGTCACGACACTCTCGATGAAGACAGCTGCAGTGGAGACAGAAGGGTCGACGACTGGGGAGGCCGTGAAGTGTGCAGAAAATGACTCCCCAAGGGTCGAAAATAAGAAGGTGGACATGGTCTCCACTGCTGAAGCAAAGGAGAGGTCGCCGCTCTCAATAATGGTGGTGGGACGCTCAGGGCTCATAGCAGAAATGAGGTCTATGGACATCGGCACAGAGGTGGTGGTGGTGGACTAAGCAAGTGTACTCCTGGCACTGATAGAAGTATGGACAGAGGTGTCGGGAGGTGCAGACAAATCTGGCGCAGGCTGAGGGATCTCTGGGACCAGAGGTGGAAGGAGGGGCTCTTGCTGAGCACCCTCAAGCTCTAGTACGTACGCAGCAGGGATAAGGACGTCCATCGCTGGAATCCACTCACCTCCTGCGGGTCCAATATGAGTCCAGCGGGGCTTGGGAGAACCATGTAATCAGCACCGAAAGGACCGTGCAGCCATACCTAGTGGTGCTGGCCATGAGGACGCATCATCCTATATATATATAGATCAATTTAGAATTGGGGCGGGGTTGGGCTTACGAATTGGAAAAATGGAGAAAAATAGTGATTTTGGGCGAAATTGGGGGATGCACGGTAGAGGGGGAGCGGCGCCGGTGACGTGGAGTCGGCGACAGCGGTGGCACTGGGCGGTGACTCGGGCAAGGGCGGTGCGACTCGGGCGAGGGGAAGGCGGGCGAGTACGGGGAAGAAGAAGAGCTCTCGGGAAAAAATTCGGGAAATTTGGGGTTTTTTTGGGATTTGAGCCCGCGTCTCATGATTTATAAAGGATAAGTCACTCGGCCGAGTGACGCGTTCACTCGACCGAGTGGCACAATAAAATTTATTTCCGAAAATTATCCACAGAAGTCGCGACTCGGCCGAGAAGCTGTCTTACTCGGCCGAGTATATAATGGCCACTCGACCGAGTGGCAAGGCCACTCAGTGTTTTCAAGTGTTGCAAGTATCAGACTCACTCGGTCGAGTGACAAAGTCACTCGGCCGAGTGGCATATAAAATACAGAGAGTAGTTTTTAGGTTCTTCACTGATCAGTACCATACTCGGCCGAGTGGGCTGTTGTTTTCAGCTCCAACTCTCTGTTTTTGCTCCACTTTCTGTTTTTCTTGTCTCCGTCAGTTTCTTCCTTCTCCTGAGGCCGAGCGCATCCCTGGAGCGCTCTCCTTTGCCATGGTCATCCTCCATTCAAATGATTCCTTGTTCTCCATCTCCTGTCATGAAAAATAGAGCCCGTTGTCAGGATTTTTATCGACTCTTGACTCTAAACACTAACAAAGATCTAAAAGAAAAATGAAATGAAAAATCCAACTAAAATTTAGATGAAACCGTCGGGTTGCCTCCCGACAAGCGCTCGTTTAAGGTTTTGAGCTCGATCCCTTAAGATGCTCGTTTAATACTTGATATTCGGCGCATATGAGATGTGCGCATCAAACTTGCCGGGAAGGCCACTTGGATTTAATTGTTGTTGTTCATTGGCGTTCCTCGGCTCCCCTTCATCATGGGTGGTTATGAGGGATGAGTCCCTCAAACTTGAACTTTTACCGTCCTTTTTCTATGCCAACGGTGACAATTTCTCGTCCGGTGGGGCTTTCTTTGCATTTTGCACCGTGGAGAGCTTGCATAATTCTCTAATTCTTGCGACATCAGCGTCGTCTTTATCATCGTCCATAGAAGGATCTGGCGGGTCTCCCATCATTTCTCCATCCTTAGAAGATTGGCCTTCTTCGAGGCCGTCATTATGTAAGGCGTCGATAGCGTATGTCATAGCATCATCAATGACCTCATCGAGGAGGTTCACGTAATCGACGTCCTCTTGCCAAGGCATATGCTTCATCGCCTTGTGAATGTGAAGTTCGACCTCAAAGTTTCCGACGTTCAAAGACAAGGTGCCCTTTCTCACGTCAACTATTACGCCGACGGTGGTCAAGAAGGGGCGTCCAAGAATTAGCGACGTATCGCCGTCTTCTTTGATATCCATTACCACGAAATCGCACGATAAGCAAATTCCTCCCGGTACTTGTAGCGGTATGTTCTCCGCTATTCTCACCGGCCTAGTGACCCGACCGTCTGCGAGTTGTATTCTCATATCTGTCGCCTTTAGGTCGGTCCGCATATTTAATTTTCTAAACATAGTGAGGGGCATGAGGCTCACGCTTGCTCCCAAATCTACCAATGCTTTTTTGTAGCGGGACTCCTCCAAGCATGCAAGGAATGCGAAAGCTTCCGGGATCTTTAAATTTTGTGGGCACCTTCTCCTTCCGGGTGAACCATGTAGTTTGCTCGACGAGCATTATCTTCTCATTTCTCTTCTTTTCCGCAATCAAGTCTTTTAAGAACTTAGCGTAAGACGGGATTTCTACAATGGCGTCCAAGAAAGGGATATTTAGGCTCACTCCTCGTAAGTACTCCAGAAATTTGGCGAGCCGCTTCTCAATCTTTGCCCTTGCCAACCGTTGTGGGAAGGAAACCAGCGGCATGTAAGTGCGCTCCTTTTGTGGCCTATCAAATTTCAAAATTTTCACCGTCTTTTGGCTCTTTTGGGCACTCCTCTTCATTGACCGGCTCCTTGTCATCCAAAATTTCTTCCCTCGGCTCCTTTGTTTGAACCGTGGCAGGAGTGGTGTCCTTCTCACCCTTAGTAGTTACCGCCACAACCGCATTGATGTGGCCGGTATTGCTCCGGGGGTTTTGCTCCGGTTGAGCCGGTAATTGTTGAGTGTTCTTATTGAGCAATGCTAGTTGCTCCGATAATTATGCTACGACGGTGTTGAGAGAGTCTTGTTGGGCAGTCAATCTAGCATTTATCTTCTTTTGTTCGGCCATGAATTCTTTGACCCTCACTTCATGATCCGACCTCGGCGGTGCTTGTGGTGGATTAGGCGCCCTCCATCCTTGGTTGTACCCCGGGGGTCTATATGGCCCCGTTTGTTGCCTCGGTGGGAAGTTTTGTTGTTGGGGCCCTCTTGGTTGATATTGCGGTTGTTGTGGAGGGCGGGCTTGAGGTTGTTGCGGTGGTGGATTCAAGGCTCCATCATTATTAGCATATGAAAATCTCGGATAATTTCTCGTAGCCTGTAACGACCACTTTTCGTTGTGCGTCGTTCGTGCACGTGCTTTTGGCCGTGCACGTGTTTGTTTTAGACTTTGTTTGTTTGTGAACACTTTCGTGTGATATGCCGTTGTAAACGTCTCTGAGAATGTTAAATTGTGGCACTATTTTGGAACGATGTTTCTCGAGTCGTTTTCCCACAATTTAAACTTATTCGATGAGACGTGGCGATTTTCACTTTTGATGGGAGACGTTTCTATTTTTAGTTTCGACGTCCGACGTCAAAATTGAGATCCGTCTTCTTAGTTAGCTCACTCTCGTCATCACGATCACCCCGATATTTATTTTATAATTTTTGGAGTTTATTTGACCACTTTTATATTTTTAACAAGGTTTATATTATTTTTAATAATTGATTTTTAAATTATTTTCGGCCAAATAAAAATTTATTTGAGTTTTAAACGTATTAAAGAATTTTTGAGCCAATTTCCAGCTCATTTGGACCAAGTCAAATCCTTGGGTGAGTTGGAGAAGTTGAATTTCAAATTTTAAATTATTTTAAACTTCTAATCCTATTAGATTTAGCCCTAGACAAAGTCAACCCATCTACACTATATAAACAACTCCTAGCAAGACCTATTTTCGCAAGAAATTAACCTTAGCCTCTTCCAAAACTCAAATTGGACGTTGCGACGAAGATCTCCCGCTCTGACCGACGGAATCAGCCCCGTTCCCCCGCTCTGACCGGCCGCCCGCTCCGCACCAAGCATCGCTCCGCACCCGCTGCTGCCGCCCACTCCGTTCGATCGAACCGACCGAGAGAAGCTCTCGGTCAGACCGAGAGCTTCGCCCGCTTTCCGTTCCGCACAGCCGCTCGCACCCAACCCCGCTTCGTCCCCCGCTCAGCGCCGTGCCCGACCGAAGGGAATCCCCGCATCGCCCGCCCTCCGCAACGTTGCAACGTTGCAACGTTGCAGCGCTCCGTACCCCCGCATCCAAGGCGCCCGACCGACCGCTCCCTCCGCACCGACCCAGAGCACCAAGGCCCGCACCGCACCCGCAGCTGCACAAGCCCGTTCCCCCGCACCGACCGAGCCGTTCCCCGCATTTGGCTGTGTACGACCGATGGCCATACGTCGCAACCCCGCACCCGTCGCACCACTTGCCACCGTGGTCCCCCCA
Source organism: Scilla litardierei (assembly GCA_030789695.1). NCBI lineage: Eukaryota > Viridiplantae > Streptophyta > Magnoliopsida > Asparagales > Asparagaceae > Scilla > Scilla litardierei. The sequence continues at coordinate 94,215,549 of CM061142.1, forward strand.
AGTTCTCCAGAGGTATTGTGGGTCCCCCAAAGGTCCCTAGGACTACTGTGGGCCCCACCTAGGTGCTTTCTCTCCGACGATTCGCCGTGCACGACGTTGCGACACGTCAAAGCCGTCGTCGCACGTGCTAGCTTTGGAATCTGGAACCGTTGCTCCGGTTGACGCTTTGAACTTTCCAGCGAGGAAACTATATTGGAATCAGGACTTGGAGCGCGTTCTTCTATTCCAACCCCCCGGCGTCGCTACCCGACGCCGGTGTAGCTTTCGCGTCGTGTTGAGGTAACGCTTCACACCCTTAGGACCCCCAACCCATTGCATGCTAATCAAGACTAAAATTGATGTTTTTAAAATGTTTTAAATGTTTTAAATTCACTAATCAAGATTAATAATATGGACTTTAGGCCGGTGGGCTTGTGCACGTAGGATAATTGTGATTTTTGGACTCATTGGACGGTGTGCTCAGACGTCGTACTTGCAGGCAAGTGAAACTTGCCAACTCTTGTGTAGGGCCATGTTTTTAGGCCACTTCCTTGTTCCTAGCGTAAAAGAGACTAGTCAGTGAAATGATAGCTGGCTAGACGCCTACTTGATCTAGTTTGACAACGAAACTAGATCCGTCACCTAATTGATCTAGCTTGACAACGAAGCTAGATCCAACCCTTTAAACTTGTTGTTCATGCATACTAAACTGTCACGTTTACTTTCCTTATCTGTACGCACTTTTAACTGCCATGCATTGCATTCTACATGTCATCCAAGTGATTGTTGCATTCGTAGCACATGCTACAATACTTGTACTCCTTGAATACTACTTCCAGGGAAACGGGCCTCATGTGTTGGTCAAAAGCCAATGCCCGGGTTCCTGGACCGGCTAGGTGCACCCCTATGCCATACTTGTTAAAAACACTTCCTGGCTCGTGATCCAGAAGCGAGCATTCCCGTTCGGGGGTAAGGCCCTGGCTCGATACACGTGGAGGGGTAGGGATAAACGGTCAACTGAGCTTAGGAGTGGCCTGATCCGCCCTCTAGCCAGAAGACGGAATCTCTGTGCACGAGGTGCTTACTTTTCTTGTCTTGTACTTGTCTTGTGAATGATTCATGAAATATTTGTCATCCATGCCATGTTTAAATGTCATGCTCGTACTTTACTTTACTTTACCTTACCTGTTGCACTCATTACTTTAACTGCCATGCCATTACATCATGCTAGAACTGCTAGGTTGCTTTACTTTTACCTACCTTCAGTTTCCTTGCACAAGTCTCTTGTAGACTTGCTGACATGTGCCCCTTGCTCTTTTGGGTGTCACATGTTAGACACTGAGCCAGAGACCGTTGCTGAGTACGTGGTGCTTGCTGACGTTGAGCCTGAGTCCATGTCTGCCTAGGAGGTGTTTTGTGGATGCCAGTGATCTTTCTTGGTGGCTTTGCTGAGCTTTCTTTTGTTTTAGGTTTTCTGTTAGTTGTCGGTGCGTAGCACCGTTGTTTTGTACGTTGTACTTTTGTTGGCCATGTTTGGGCCTTTAGACTCTCTTTTATTTCAGCCTGGTGGCTTTTCTGCGATGTTGGAATTTATATTTATGGATATTCTGAGATTATTCTTTTGTCTCATTTCATTATTATTATCTTGTTTCGCTCGTGTTGCAAGGACCTGCAGTTTTAAATTTGATTGACGCTTATCGGACTTGCAGCTTTGTAGCTTCAAGTCTGAGCGGACCTTCTCACGCTTCGCCTCCATATTTTTGGGAAGCGGGGCGTGACAGGTTTTGTTGGTGGCCCATGCATGTCCGTCTTGCAATTACGAATTAACGAAACAACGATAATAACGGAATGTCCATTAAATAAATTGCAACATCCGAGTCATAAGCCCTAAGTCTTGTCGTTTTCTTACGACACTAGGTGGTAAGAGGCTTAGTTAGACGTCTGTGCTTGCTAGTTAGAGGCCCTGATTGTAGTTAGACTCCCTTTTAGCAATTGATTTAATCGTCGTAGGAGTTACCTTAGTGGTTATTGCCTAACCCTGACCATATTAGACTTCTAGAATTTCCTTTAGCCGTTCGCTTGGGTTCATCGATTTCGGGCCAAGCTGAATGCATTTCTTTACCGTCTAGCCCCTTAGAAGGTCTTAGCGCCTAGTTTCTAATCTTTAGTTGGTCGACCGTATGAGTTCCCCGTAGATTCTCCTGATTCATACCCTAGGCGTATGTATGTTTTGATCATCCGATAAATTTCCTTGCCTCGATTCACGAGATCTCCTCATGACGATCGTCGTCAATTTTTCAAACATCTCCATTGCAAAACTTGAACCTTCTGAAAGAATTTTTCAATCTTCTCTTCCACTAAGTTTAACTTTGTTCAAAATTTTAATATACTTATACTTCATACTCCTTCATTGATTTAAATTTTTAAAACGTTTGTTGGAATTTTTGAATACTAGCTTATAGTATTTTCCCAGCCTATGTTTTTCGTACTTATGCAAATGCGTCGTCCCTTCATATATTAATTTTATTCTGAATCGTACTTTTATTCAACTTGTAATTTTCCCTCCTGATTTATGCCATTCATATACTTTGCAAGACACATGGAATTTCAGCTTTCAGCAAGTTGGTTTTGCTCGTCGTTCTCGCTATTTCAGATTTTTGCAAAATTACTATTTTCATAACCACTTCCTGATTTAGACCCTCCATGATTTGATTTTAAAGACTTGCTATTCGATTTCGATAATTCTACTACTAAGTTAATATTATTTTCCGTGCACCATACATACTTTCAACTATTTTTATATCCGTGTCAGACTTGTTGTGCTCGTATATTAAGAACCTTATGCAAATCAGTTTCTCATTTCTGGCAAACCCTGGTTCTCTAAAAAGTAGTTTCAATGTTGGTTATTTTAAATTTTTCATAGCCTAAAAGTTTTGAAAGCATTTAATATGAGTTTAAATTCTTCCGTTACTTGATTTCATTCTTGACTTTCCAAAACTTTTTGACATCATTATATTAAATTACTGACGTATAAATTTTCTAAACCACGTCCTTAATATTCGTGTAAATGATTTTACTTCCTTTTATGATGATTTTTAAAACCAATAGACCATTTTCTCTTATTATGAATGTTCGACTCAAATTTATTTTGAACAACTCGTTTTATCGATCTCCAAATATTTCTTTTCAGACTGGGATTTCAACTTTGGAAGAACGACAGTTTTCAAAATCCACGTATTTTAGCTTATGCTATTCACCCTATTTTCCTTTCTGTGTTCTATTTAAGCATCACTATATCTCCTTTTCCTTCAACCTAAACATCACCATTGAGCCAATGTTTTCCCTAACTAAGCCGTCTCCTTGTATTCGTCCTATCTGAACTCGTGCCTATCGATCCTCCCCTCGTCATGCTCTCGACCTCTCTTTATTGCTTAGACCTTAGGGTCTGTCAATGTCTGTGTCAACCCTTAATTGTTAGTAGGCCCTTGGACCTTGTGAGGTAGTCGTGGTGCACGTACCTAAGTTGTGTACATGGGCTTGAATGAGTGTGCCCCCGTAGTATATTGATGCTTGCCTATTGTATGGTATATATATATATACTCGGAGTTATTCGTGATAGTATGAAGTTGTTGTGTGTTAGTAGTTATAGATTTTTGTGTGGATAGCTATACTATACTAGGGATGCCTGTGTATATAAGAGTTAGCGTTGAAATGTCTAATGGAGTGTATGAAGTTAGAGATACTTGTGATGGTTGAAATAAATGATTGGTAAAGCTATGTGTATGATAGGTGTGATAATAATAAGCGTGCGTATAGTTACGTAAGTAGGCCTATTGAGTGACCCATATATTAGTACATATGAGTATGTGCTCGTAGGTAGATATATATAGTGTTTAGACGTAAGTAGTTATGTTTTGTTGCCTGAGTATATAGGTGATATGCATATGATAGTAGAATTATAATTTTGATTGGTATTGCTTGCTTTTACGGGATGTTGCATGCGTGCATACCGTGAGGTATACACGACTATTGAACATCTTAATTATGTACGTGTGGATGTGTTAGTATACTAATTATAGGTAGTAGGCTATGTTGGATATGGAAGACGTTTGTACACCCTTGTGGGGGATGTACGAGGGATTACGGACCTCGAACGTCGCGTACACGAAGTCGTGTGCAAAGGGAATCTGTTCCCTTGCGGAGAGGATCTCTGGATGAGCGGGAAAGTCGCATTATATATGCATAAGTGCATGCGACATATGGCTAATAAAGGGGGAATATCTTAAGCTTATGTTGTACCATGCATATGGTACAACTTAAGCTTATAATGTGCCATGTATCATGGTACACCTTAATTAAGTTGTTCCAAAGGAACAACTTACCCTAAAATAACTACCTTGGGGGCTATAAATAAGACCCAAGGGTAGCCATTTTCCTTACACCTTTTGCATGAAATTCATGCATGCATCTTCTTCCTAGCGAAGCTTTGCAGAAATCCTCTCTCTTCCTCTATTCAAGTTCTTAATCTAAAATAGAGATTTAGATTGTGGATTAGTAGCCTTACTCCGTTCGTGAGAAGACTCGATCCGTCGTGGCGAATCCGAAGGCAAAGTTTCGAGACTACCGTTCCGCATACGCTAGCGTAAGTCTCCACTTTAATTATCGATCCTAACTCTGTTTTGGACAGGATCCTTCATTGGTATCAGAGCCATATGGGTTCGCCCCGGTCAAACCGCCGCCCCGTCGAAACTATGAACGAGTCGTTGTCTTTTTCACGAATGGGTCTCCTACTATTACGGATATAGTAGGAACGCTTCGTGACGGAGAGAACGCAGCGGTTGTTCTTTTCACGTTAGGGTCTCCTATCATTACGGATATGGTAGGAACTCTCCGTGACGGGAAGAACCGACCGTTCACGTAGTATGTTATTTTTCATTTTTGGCACACGGCCATTAGGAAATAACTAATTTCTCGACGAACGGGTGCTTCATCGACGAACGGGTGCTTCATCGAGGAAGATGATGGTAGTTATTTCCATCGGGTAAGAGGAAATTTGGTACATGTGCACCATGGCCAAATGGGCTATGAAGGCCATGCACCCCCCCTCCTCAAGCGGAGGGGGTTGGCTACGGCCAATAACCACCGGCGACCACCCCATCAAGGGGGAGGAATAAGTGCGGCAACCCCATTCAAAGGGGGTGGCCGGCCATGGCCAAAGGGGCCATGGCCGGCCAACGCCAAATGGCCTTGGCCATGACCGGCCATGGCCAAGCCATGGTCGGCCATGGCCAGGCCGGCAATGGCCGGCCATGGCCAGGCCGGCAGTGGCCGGCCTTGGCCAAGGCCTGCCGGCCAGGCCGGCCCTGGCAGTGGCCAGGGCCAGCCCTGGCAGAGGCCAGGGCCGGTGCCCTGGCCACTGCCAGGGACAGGCCGGCCCTGGCAGAGGCCAGGGCCTGGCCGAGGCCAGGGCAGGAGCCCTGGCCCCGGCCAGCGGCCAGGCCGCCCTGGCAGAGGCCAGGGCGGCGCCCTGGCCTCAGGCCAGGGCCTGGCCGAGGCCAGGGCAGGAGCCCTGGCCCCGGCCAAGGGCCTGGCCGGCCGGCCCTGGCCGAGGGGGCCAGGGCCCCTGGCCGAGGGGGCCAGGGCCCCTGGCCGGCCAGGGCAGAGGCCCTGGCCGGCCCTTGGCCAAGCACCGGCCAGGGCAGAGGCCCTGGCCGGGAAGAAGTTGCTTTCGAAAATTGGTCGACCAATTTTGTGTTTTTGGTCGACCAATCTGGCAGAAGGTCTGAGTCGACTGCAAACTTGCCTACTGACCCATACGGGGTGACAAAAGGCATTGGCCAAACTCGAATGTGCCGATTAGCCCATACGGGGCTAACCACAGTGCCGACTAGTTCATACGGAACTAACGTTTTTAATGAAGTTTTTTTCATTGGGCTCTACTCCTTGAAGATTAGCCATAGTGCTCTACTTCATGCGAGATTAGCCATGTCATTGTGCTCTACTCTACGGAGATTAGCCAATGTACTTGTGACGTTGTGCTCTACTCTACGGAGACTAGCCAACGTGCTTTCAAATTTTTGGAAAAAGATGTTTTTCAAATAGGTTATGTCCCGTCCTTAAATCGGGATAGCGCAATTTAGAATTCCAAGTCCTACCACGATCCGGCCATGGTTATCTAACCTATGGGTGTGTAGAACAGGTCTCGTGGCTTGGCAATTGTTGCGTTAAAATTCTTTGCGCTAATTCTCACCTATTCTATTTTGAAAAATATGTTTTTCAAAGTAATTTTCCGCTGCTAATACCATACGGGTATTATTTCTGATTTCTTTTTACTTAAGATAAGTAAGAGGGATACTTTGAAAGTTACTTCTAGATGGTAGTTGGGAACGTAGTGAACTTCTCGATTCTAGAGTAACATTTCAACGCATCCAAGGAACTTATCAAGTGTTTAAAGAATCAAAACTTTATGCATTGAATTTTGATCGTGTTTTTTCATTTTCTTTGCAGTTTTTTGAATCGAATATGTCTACCGCTTCTAAGAATATTGTCGCAGAGCTTAACAAAGGTGAAAAGCTCAACGGCGACAATTATAAACTTTGGTCAATTAAAATCCAATATGTTTTGGAGGAGCAAGATGTGCTCGAAACACTCCAAAACATAATGGTAGAACCTGAGTTGGGCAATACGGCCCAACACAAGAGGGACCGGGAAGCTTATGACACTTGGACTCGAAAGAACAAAATAGCACGCATTACGTTACTGTCCGCGATGGACAATGACATAATGCGTCTATTTCGGGAATTCGATCTAGCCAAAGACATATGGTCTGAGCAAGAAGTAAAGTTTGGTGGAACTTCGGTTACCAAACTCCGCTCCTTGAATATTCAATTTGATTCGTACAAGATGCGGCGAGATCATTCTATGAAAAAGCATCTCCGCCACATGGCGAATCTAATATCTGAATTAAAGGATGCGGGTGTTACGCTGTCTGACGAACAGCAGATCCAAGCAGTCATTCGTTCACTCCCAGATAGCTGGGATAACATGAAAATGCACCTCACTCATAATGAGTGCATTAAAACTTTAAGCGATGTTTCGAAACACCTCGAACTCGAGGAAGAGCGGATTCAAGCCGCAAAACCAAATGCAGAAGTGCACGTGGCCGCTAGTTCCTCACATGGAGGAAATAAGCGGAAACGCTTAAGGTTTGTGAACGAACGAAAGCAAGAACCGGAAACCTCAAAGAAGACTAAGAACAAAAAGTGGCAAAAGAATGTGCACTCAAAGAAGAAAAACTTGAAGAAGATCAAGTGCTTTAAGTGCAACAAGTACGGTCACTTCGCCCGTAAGTGTACGGATGGAAGTGATAAGGTAACTTGTAGGGCTAGTTACATATGTGTTTCTAGTTCCATGTTTCTTGCTGAATCTAACTATTTTTGGTTGATTGATTCAGGGGCCACAGACCACGTTGCGAAGGACAGAAGGTTCTTCGTAGAGTATCGAAGGATAACTCAAGGAACAAAGTGGATATACGTCGGCAACAACACTCGTGTTGAAGTCAAAGGCGTCGGAACTTGTAAGCTAGTTCTCGACAACGGCCGGACATTATTATTGCACGACGTCCTCTTTGCTCCAGATATTAGAAGGAATATCGTTTCCGTGGTCATGTTAATGTCTTTAGATTATGAGTGGAGGTTCTATAAACAATATGTTGACCTTGTTTGTAATAATTCTTTGATTGGTTCTGGTAATGTTTGTAATGGATTAATTGTTTTAAACACAATGTATGATGATTCTTCTTCCATTAATGAAAGTTTCCATTTGACAAATGCTTCTAACTCTGAGTCTGAGATCATTTGTTGGCATGCAAGACTTGGTCATATTGGACCAACTAGAATGGATAGACTTGCCAAAAGTGGCTTGCTATCTAATGTTTCAAAAGTTGAAATGTCAACTTGCGAACATTGTCTTGTAGGGAAAACTTGTCGCAAGCCGTTTGGAACTGGCACAAGGGCCGAAGTTCCATTACAGCTTATCCATTCGGACATTTGTGGTCCAATGAATGTTAAGACAAGACGCGGGAAGTCCTATTTCATCACATTCATTGATGACTTCACCCGTTTCGGACATATCTATTTGATATCCCACAAAAGTGAAGCTTTGGCTTGCTTTAAAAACTATATGAGTTTAGTGGAGAATCAATTAGATCGCAAGATTAAGGTTTTGCGAACCGATAGGGGCGGTGAATATCAATCAATAAGTTTTAAGGAACTTTGTGATGAAAAAGGCATAGTACATCAGGTAACTATGCCTTATACTCCACAACAAAATGGTGTTGCGGAAAGAAGAAATAGGACATTGATGGAAATGGTCCGATCAATGATGTCACAGGCAAATTTGCCTATCACCTTTTGGGGTGATGCATTATTGACGGCAGCGTTCATCTTAAACCGTGTACCCTCGAAGTCGGTAAGTTCTACTCCTTATGAGTTGTGGAACAATAGAACTCCAGACTTAAGCATTCTAAAACCTTGGGGTTGTGCCTCTTATGCACATTTATCCTCTCACAAATATGGCAAACTTGGGCCACGTGGGAGGAAGTGTATCTTCATCCGATACGCTGAAAACTCCAAAGGATATGCTTTCGTCGGTCAAGAGGACAATGGAGGTCTTATAGAATTCGAATCGAGGGATGTTGTCTTCTTGGAAAATGAGTTTCCAAGACAGGGTGAGATAAGTCAAGACTTATCCTTGTTTGAGACTTGGGATCAAGAAGGATCGGAACGTTCGAGTGGGAGAATTCTTGGTGAAGAAGAAAATACGTTTTAAACTTCACCAATGGATGATACGAACGATACCAATCCTATTCTGAGTGGGAGTGATGTTATTCCAAGTGGGAGTGATGTCATTCCAAGTGGGAGTGATCAAACTCAAACAAGACGTAGTAATCGAACGAGGCTAACACCTCTGAGATTTGAGGATGAATTTCCTCAAACATTCATGACATTACTACAAGATGATGACGAACCTGCAAATTTCAAACAGGCCGTCACATGCCCTGCTAAAGATAAATGGATAGCGGTAATGGAAGAAGAACTTCAATCCATGAAAACAAACCAAGTCTGGGACTTGGTTGATTTACCTAAGGGACGTAGAGCCATTGGGAACAAGTGGGTTCTCAAAATCAAGCATAAGGCTGATGGCTCCATCGAGAAATATAAAGCTCGCCTTGTTGCGAAAGGTTTCACGCAACAGGAAGGAATAGACTACGAAGAGACTTTCTCTCCTGTCGTGCGTTTTACCTCCATTCGCTTAATTCTGGAAATGGTAGCTTGTTTGGACCTCGAGTTACATCAGATGGATGTAAAGACTGCTTTTCTTAACGGAGAACTAGATGAGAAGATCTACATGGAACAACCAAACGGGTTTGTACAAGAAGAAAACAAACATAAGGTTTGTAAACTTCGTAAATCCATATATGGTCTTAAACAATCCTCAAGGCAGTGGTATATGCGCTTTCAAGAAGTCGTTTTGTCGTATGGTTTCTCCATGCTCGACGAAGACAACTGCGTATATATTAAGAGGATTAAAAACAAGTATGTAATTATGTCTCTTTATGTAGATGACATACTTATAGCCGGAAATGATAAGCGTCTTATATTGGATATCAAAGCTTGGCTTTCATCCGTCTTTGAGATGAAAGACATGGGTGAAGCTGCATATATCCTTGGGGTTAAGATATCAAGGAACCGTTCCACGAAACTTCTTTCTCTCTCTCAAGAGACATATATAAAGAAAGTTTTAGAACGGTTTAATATGCAGGACTGCAAGCCAATTGATACTCCAATAAGCAAAGGCGAGGGTCTATGTTTGGAGATGTGTCCCAAAGATCCAAAAGAAAAGAAAGCTATGGAAAAAGTTCCATACTCCAGTGCTGTCGGGAGTCTGATGTACGCCATGATGTGCACCAGACCGGACATTTGCTATGCTGTTGGTATGGTAAGCCGTTACCAATCCAACCCAGGACAAGCACACTGGAAAGCGGTGAAGAGGATATTAAGATACCTCAAAGGGACTGCGGACTATGCGTTATGCTATCAAGGCAATACCTTGAGACTCGAAGGCTATACCGATGCTGATTGGGCGGGTGATCTCGACGAGCGAAGATCTACCTCAGGCTTTGTTTACTTGCTCGGGAATGGTGCAATATCCTGGAGCAGCAAGAAGCAAACCTGCATCGCCTTATCAACCATGGAAGCCGAATTCGTAGCATTCAGCATGGCGGTCCAAGAAGCTGTTTGGCTTAGGAAATTCTTAGACAGGCTGACGAATGCCTCTGACTCGAGCACTGTTCCTATATACAGTGATAGTCAAGCTTCGATTGCCTATGTCAAAGATCCTAAATTTCATTGTAAGACCAAACACATTGACATTCGATTCAAGTTTGCGAAGGATTATGACAAACGGAAGGAAGTAGACATAGGATACATATCCACGCATGAGATGATAGCTGATCCCCTTACTAAGGCGATCCCCAGAGATGTGTTTTTCAAACACTTATCATCTATGGGAATGCGTAGGTGCTGAGCTGTATCATGTAATATTTCCCATGTCTATAGAAGATCAAAGTTTAATAAAAGAAAGAAGTTCTTTTATATATTGCATACAAGTTTCTTACAAATGATTTTAAACATTTGTGTTTAAGTCTCAGCTATTTTATTGTGTGTATGTCGGACAGATTAAGGTTGGCTCTCTCACATGAGCAACCGCCTTATCTTATCAGATGGATTAGATAGAGATGAGACTAGTTTAAAGTCAAAATCATTAGACAAATGATTTAGAGTCATGACTTAAACAAGATAGTCGAATAAAAGATCTGCATCATACGAATGCTTACAAAAGATCTGAGATCTGTATCACAAGGATATAAAGATCTCATTGGATTTTTTAAATCCTATCTGTCTTATGCAGGATGAGAGTCCGTGAATATTTCACGAGTAGTAAGGGGACTCAAAAAGATAGGCACTGTGGTGTCTGATCTTTCATCCGTACAACATCATTAAGACATACTCTCCCTGGGAAAGGAGTGATGTTGTAGTACGTGTTCATACCACGTATGCATTTCGACCACTGAGTTAGTAGCAATAGTGTTTGCTATTATGTGAGACTCAAAGGCCATACGGGTCTTAACTCTTACCCTCAAGGACTCCAATTGGTTCCTTTAGATTTGACGAGATGATCGCTATCTTAGCTTGTTGCTAATGGGCTATGGTAATTCGGCTCGGCGGGGCACGTTAGAAAAGCGAATCAAGTCAAGATCAGAAGGTTCGCAAGAAGAGGAAGATTGATTTCATATTCGCATTTGAACTTTAATGATTCAAAGCTGGCCAGCCAATTGTAATCCAGATGGGATTCAATTGTTGAATATAAAGTATAAAAAATGTGAAGAAATAATCTAGGGTAAAGCATGCGTTGAACTACTCAACTTTGCACCTTCGAGGTCGTTGTGTATCTCTAACAAGTACACAACAACAGACTCTACGCGCATGACGGTCGCACGGTCTATTTCTCGGTATGATAGATGAAAGAACTAAGGGAAAGACGTTCTCTTACAATCCCCTCAAGTGTGAGTGGGAGATGTTGGATATGGAAGACGTTTGTACACCCTTGTGGGGGATGTACGAGGGATTACGGACCTCGAACGTCGCGTACACGAAGTCGTGTGCAAAGGGAATCTGTTCCCTTGCGGAGAGGATCTCTGGATGAGCGGGAAAGTCGCATTATATATGCATAAGTGCATGCGACATATGGCTAATAAAGGGGGAATATCTTAAGCTTATGTTGTACCATGCATATGGTACAACTTAAGCTTATAATGTGCCATGTATCATGGTACACCTTAATTAAGTTGTTCCAAAGGAACAACTTACCCTAAAATAACTACCTTGGGGGCTATAAATAAGACCCAAGGGTAGCCATTTTCCTTACACCTTTTGCATGAAATTCATGCATGCATCTTCTTCCTAGCGAAGCTCTGCAGAAATCCTCTCTCTTCCTCTATTCAAGTTCTTAATCTAAAATAGAGATTTAGATTGTGGATTAGTAGCCTTACTCCGTTCGTGAGAAGACTCGATCCGTCGTGGCGAATCCGAAGGCAAAGTTCCGAGACTACCGTTCCGCATACGCTAGCGTAAGTCTCCACTTTAATTATCGATCCTAACTCTGTTTTGGACAGGATCCTTCAGGCTATGGTATGAATATATGTGTTACATGTGTGTGACTATACGATGAATACGTATGCATGTATTAGGGAGTGTATTATAATTATACGTGTGCTGATGTCTGTATTATTATTATTATGGTATATAGAGTGATTGAACTATGTAAGTATTACCTGACTAAATACTAAGTGTGATTGACCTATGGTATGCATATGGTTGTATTGGTAGATATATATATATGCATATATATATATATATATATATATATATATATATATATATATATATATATATATATATATATATATATATATATATATATATATATATAATGGAGTGGTATTGGTATATGTATGAATGCCGTGTTACGTATATAGAATATTCTGATATGTGTACTGAGTCTCACTCAAGCTTGAGTGGGTATACTCTAAGTATATTGAATGTATGTTTGTAGTTTGAATATAGCGATGTTTGATGTATGTATAGTGATAGGAGTGTTTGTGCCTGGTTGTGTTACGCACATGATTGTGGGTCGCTACACCAGTATATAGTTATAGGTGTTGGTCTTGTGGTATAGCTAATTACTAAGGACTTGCTCGTGTGAACGTATGTGTACTAGCTAAAACTAGGTGTATGTGTGCTAGTTATATAATGGTATGATTGGTGTATGTAAATGAAATGTTAGCGTGTATGGGTGTGCACCATGCACGGGTAAGTATGTGCTTAGTTATAGGTATTGATGACTATGATATATGTGGCGTGTCGTAAATACAGTTATAGGACCGTACGTGATGTGAATATATGGTGAACTATTTGCATGTATTTGAATGACTATGTATTGTGAAACAATAGTAGTGGTGAGTATATATGTATATATATATATATATATATATATATATATATATATTTTCAAATATATATGTTTTTATATATATATATATATATATATATATATATATATATATATATATATATATATATATATATAGTGAAACTTGTTTTAATGGTATGGTGTGACTACATGAGTTGATGTGTTTGGTATTGGATGTGAACTACGAAATATTAGAGGGTCGTATACCCTTGATGTTTGGGCATAGGTAGCTATCTATATGTAGAGCAATGATTGTATTTGCTAAGTGTGAGACTATCTTTATATGAGTATCTGAAATATTGTTTTGTGTTTAGGTAAGTAGTAGATATATAAGGGATGTATGCCTATATATATGATTGAAATACATGTATGAAATTGATTGACTATAATAAGTATAAGTGTATAACGTATGTGAATGTGTATATATGCGTGTTGGTAGTGATAATGTTTGACTACCTAGTGCGTATATAAGCACTTGTAATAGCTATACCTGGTTTGAAATATAATGTGACTTGATTGGGGTAGTTATTAGAGCAACTAGATATATTAGAAAGTCCGAGGACGGACTTTATTCTAAGGTGGGGAGGATGTAACGACCACTTTTCGTTGTGCGTCGTTCGTGCACGTGCTTTTGGCCGTGCATGTGTTTGTTTTAGACTTTGTTTGTTTGTGAACACTTTCGTGTGATATGCCGTTGTGAACGTCTCTGATAATGTTAAATAGTGGCACTATTTTGGAACGACGTTTCTCGAGTCGTTTTCCCACAATTTAAACTTATTCGATGAGACGTGGCGATTTTCACTTTTGACGGGAGACGTTTCTATTTTTAGTTTCGATGTCCGATGTCAAAATTGAGATCCGTCTTCTTAGTTAGCTCACTCTCGTCATCACGATCACCCCGATATTTATTTTATAATTTTTGGAGTTTATTTGACCACTTTTATATTTTTAACAAGTTTTATATTATTTTTAATAATTGATTTTTAAATTATTTTCGGCTAAATAAAAATTTATTTGAGTTTTAAACGTATTAAAGAATTTTTGAGCCAATTTCCAGCTCATTTGGACCAAGTCAAATCCTTGGGTGAGTTGGAGAAGTTGAATTTCAAATTTTAAATTATTTTAAACTTCTAATCCTATTAGATTTAGCCCTAGACCAAGTCAACCCATCTACATTATATAAACAACCCCTAGGAAGACCTATTTTCGCAAGAAATTAACCCTAGCCTCTTCCAAAACTCAAATTGGACGTTGCGACGAATCGTCACAACGTTGCGACGAAGATCTCCCGCTCTGACCGACGGAATCAGCCCCGTTCCCCCGCTCTGACCGGCCGCCCACTCCGCACCAAGCGTCGCTCCGCACCCGCTGCAGCCGCCCACTCCGTTCGACCGCACCGACCGAGAGAAGCTCTCGGTCAGACCGAGAGCTTCGCCCGCTTTCCGTTCCGCACAGCCGCTCGCACCCAACCCCGCTTCGTCCCCCGCTCAGCGCCGTGCCCGACCGAAGGGAATCCCCGCATCGCCCGCCCTCCGCAACGTTGCAACGTTGCAACGTTGCAGTGCTCCGTACCCCCGCATCCAAGGCGCCCGACCGACCGCTCCCTCCGCACCGACCGAGGGCACCAAGGCCCGCACCGCACCCGCAGCTGCACAAGCCCGTTCCCCCGCACCGACCGAGCCGTTCCCCCGCATTTGGCTGTGTACGACCGATGGCCATACGTCGCAACCCCGCACCCGTCGCACCACTTGCCACCGTGGGCCCCCCAAGTTCTCCAGAGGTATTGTGGGTCCCCCAAAGGTCCCTAGGACTACTGTGGGCCCCACCTAGGTGCTTTCTCTCCGACGATTCGCCATGCACGACGTTGCGACACGTCAAAGCCGTCGTCGCACGTGCTAGCTTTGGAATCTGGAACCGTTGCTCCGGTTGACGCTCTGAACTTTCCAGCAAGGAAACTATATTGGAATCAGGACTTGGAGCGCGTTCTTCTATTCCAACCCCCCGGCGTCGCTACCCGACGCCGGTGTAGCTTTCGCGTCGTGTTGAGGTAACGCTTCGCACCCTTAGGACCCCCAACCCATTGCATGCTAATCAAGACTAAAATTGATGTTTTTAAAATGTTTAAAATGTTTTAAATTCACTAATCAAGATTAATAATATGGACTTTAGGCCGGTGGACTTGTGCACGTTGGATAATTGTGATTTTTGGACTTATTGGACGGTGTGCTCAGACGTCGTACTTGCAGGCAAGTGAAACTTGCCAAATCTTGTGTAGGGCCATGTTTTTAGGCCACTTCCTTGTTCCTAGCGTAAAAGAGACTAGTCAGTGAAATGATAGCTGGCTAGACGCCTACTTGATCTAGTTTGACAACGAAACTAGATCTGTCACCTAATTGATCTAGCTTGACAACGAAGCTAGATCCAACCCTTTAAACTTGTTGTTCATGCATACTAAACTGTCACGTTTACTTTCCTTATCTGTACGCACTTTTAACTGCCATGCATTGCATTCTACATGTCATCCAAGTGATTGTTGCATTCGTAGCACACGCTACAATACTTGTACTCCTTGAATACTACTTCCAGGGAAACGGGCCTCATGTGTTGGTCAAAAGCCAATGCCCGGGTTCCTAGACCGGCTAGGTGCACCCCTATGCCATACTTGTTAAAAACACTTCCTGGCTCGTGATCCAGAAGCGAGCATTCCCGTTCGGGGGTAAGGCCCTGGCTCGATACACGTGGAGGGGTAGGGATAAACGGTCAACTGAGCTTAGGAGTGGCCTGATCCGCCCTCTAGCCAGAAGACGGAATCTCTGTGCACGAGGTGCTTACTTTTCTTGTCTTGTACTTGTCTTGTGAATGATTCATGAAATACTTGTCATCCATGCAATGTTTAAATGTCATGCTCGTACTTTACTTTACTTTACCTTACCTGTTGCACTCATTACTTTAACTGCCATGTCATTACATCATGCTAGAACTGCTAGGTTGCTTTACTTTTACCTACCTTCAGTTTCCTTGCACAAGTCTCTTGTAGACTTGCTGACATGTGCCCCTTGCTCTTTTGGGTGTCACATGTTAGACCCTGAGCCAGAGACCGTTGCTGAGTACGTGGTGCTTGCTGACGCTGAGCCTGAGTCCATGTCTGCCTAGGAGGTGTTTTGTGGATGCCAGTGATCTTTCTTGGTGGCTTTGCTGAGCTTTCTTTTGTTTTAGGTTTTCTGTTAGTTGTCGGTGCGTAGCACCGTTGTTTTGTACGTTGTACTTTTGTTGGCCATGTTTGGGCCTTTAGACTCTCTTTTATTTCAGCCTGGTGGCTTTTCTGCGATGTTGGAATTTAAATTTATGGATATTCTGATATTATTCTTTTGTCTCATTTCATTATTATTATCTTGTTTCGCTCGTGTTGCAAGGACTTACAGTTTTAAATTTGATTGACGCTTATCGGACTTGCAGATTTGTAGCTTCAAGTCTGAGCGGACCTTCTCACGCTTCGCCTCCATATTTTTGGGAAGCGGGGCGTGACATAGCCGGGTTTGCCCAATAACCAGTGTTTTCCGCAACATATTGGACTTGCTCTGTAGCTCCTTCTCATTGCTCCCCTCCAACAAACATAACATGAGCTTGGTCTTGCCAATTGCTCATGCTTCCTCCCGGTGTGGATACGGTGGGGGTTCTATGAGGATCACTGATCAACTTCTCCAATCTCTCCATGACCTTGTGGAGAGAATCAAACTTAGTAGATAGCTCCGCTACGGCCTTTGCCTCATAAATATTTGTCGGCTTCAAAGAGGACGAAGAATGTCCCCTCTCGTCGCCCCATTGTTGGTTATTTGAGGCCATCTCCTCGAGTAAGGCCGTAGCATCGTCCGACGTCTTAGACAAAATAGCTCCTTTTGCGGTTGCATCAATAATTTGCTTCGTGTTTGGTTGGAATCCATTGTAGAAGCTATGCACAAGCTCCCAAGCTTCAATACTATGGTGAGGACATTGGTGTTGTAGATCTTTGAAACGCTTACATGCCTCATATAGGGTTTCCTGAGGTCCTTGCTTGAAGGACATGAGCGCGCTTCTTATCTTGACGGTCTTGGATGGTGGGTAGAATTTGTTAACAAATGCGCTCGCCAACTCATCCCATGTAGTGAAGATCCTCTCAGCTTGAGTCCTCAACCAATACAATGCCTTGTCCCGAAGAGTAAACGGAAAAAGGCGCAGTCAAATGGCGTCCACCGGCACGACGGGCATCTGAAAAGTAGCACATTTGGACAAGAAAAACTGTAGATGGTAATGTGGGTTCTCTTGGGAGTTCTCATGAAATGGGTCTTGTTGCATCAAAACCACAAGTCCCATTTTAAGCTCGAAGTTCTTGTCCGTCGCCAACTCCGGCATCACAATAGACGGGATAGTAGAAGTAGTCTTAGGCCGTAGCTATCTCGGATAGATACAAGCCTAGCCATACATGCTGCCAACTCCTCTGGTGTCTCCGGAGCGGTCACATAATCTCCCTCTATAGCAAGTCTCCTCTCGGCTCTAAGCCTCCTTGTCGTATGCACGATCTCAGGATCAAATAATATATCTTCTTGATGTGCCTTTGATCTCGTGTACATGCACAGAAAAAGAGAGTCTTGATGGAATTGTTAGCACGATAGAGGAATAAAAAGGTAAAAATAATAAAAAGTAAAAAATAAATAGCTAAGTAAAGAAAATAAAATACCGTCGCCTCCCCGGCAACGGCGCCAAAAACTTGATCGATCCCGGATGTACCCCCGGAAAACAATTGTAGTTTTACCGCAAGTGCACGGCGTAGTGGCGAGCGTGTATCGAACACAGGAAGGACAATTGACAGTATCTTACTTTGATCACCTAGCTATTGATGGAATAAGAATGGTTTTGATAATAGTGTCACAATCGTTCGAATAGCTAATAGAATTCAATATAATAAAGCGTCTAGGGATAGGAAATCCCCACTATGGACTGTTACTTATCCTTGTGAATTGTGAATATCGATGTTGCAAAGCTTAAATGTAGGTGAACTAGTCGCAACTTAATGTAGAACCAAGATCACGCTCTCACGCTATTGCCGGTATATAGCAACCTAGATTAGGGCCCACTCTCATGCAAACCCTAACCTATGCCACTAGCATAAGGATCGACATCATCGTCCAATCGCATCTCGAGCCCACTCTCGTGCAAACTCGAGCTATAATCTAGGTTATGATAGTTCGTATTCGTCCAATCTCTTGCAAACTAATATTAGTATAGCTTTATAATAAAAATCCTTGCTTTGGTCCAATCTCTTGCAAACCAAATCTAGAGAATCTCAATTATAAACCTAAGTCGAATATCTAGGCCTTCCCATCAATTGGGATCCAATCTCTTGCAAATCCCAACCGATGGAAATTCCTAGTTACTCGCAATAAATCAATCACAACCTAACCTTTTATCAATCCTAGCAACAATTCTATTCATTCATCACAATTCAAAGATCGGGTCCATATGGTTCATCCCCATGCCCTAGAACGACGAAACTACTCACAAATCATCATGAAAATATCAGAAATAAAGCAATAGATTATAGCACAATTTATTGTAGAGAGAAAGCAATTCATAAAAATAAGAGTTTTAGCAAGAAAGAACAAACCAAAATTCATATCTATGATCTCCAGCTGAGATTTTCAAAAGGAATAGCCGTCAAAAAATAATACAAGTCTCTCCTAAAAGTAGGGATAAAACCAAGTTTAAATACACGCCAAAATCGTCCAAAAAATCCTGACAGAATTGCCCCTGCACAGCCCAGAAAACCCAATTTGCATAGCAGTCGGACTGCGTCACTCGGCCGAGTGACAGACCCAATAAAAACAGAGAGTTTGTGAAATCTGGGGGTCTGTCGCTCTATCTGAATCGGCCGAGTAGGCTTCTTCAC
Source organism: Scilla litardierei (assembly GCA_030789695.1). Classification (NCBI taxonomy): domain Eukaryota; kingdom Viridiplantae; phylum Streptophyta; class Magnoliopsida; order Asparagales; family Asparagaceae; genus Scilla; species Scilla litardierei. Next base: position 94,234,543 of record CM061142.1, read on the forward strand.
TCGGTCGAGTGAGCAATGTTGCTCGGCCGATTGGGTCTTCTCAGAATTTCCAGTAACTTGGCTGCTTCTCGGGAGAAAAATCCCTGTGGCACTCGGGCGAGTGAGTTTCCTCACTCGGCCGAGTGGACTTCCTTGCTCGTCCGAGTGCATGTCTGAAAAATAGCAGTGTGTATCCGTTTCACTCGGTCGAGTACAGTTCTTCACTCGGCCGAGTGAAACATCTACTCGCCCGAGTGAGCTGTATCTTGGCTCTTTCTGTCTCCTCCTCACCTCCTCGTCGATTCTATCGAATTCTTTTCTCTTCCACCCATCCTCTAGCGCTGATAACTCCTCAAATAAGCTGTGGGCGATGCTCCGATGTGCGTGAAAATCCCTTGATCTCATTTTCATTCCAGATCGCTCCATATCTCCTGAAATACAACAAAAACAAGAAATAGTGAAAAGCAACACGATATCGTCGAATAATCGTGGAAAACACAATATGGGCGATCGAAACGACATGAAAACATGTAGAAAAAAGGTGTAAAATAAGGAGCAATCAGCGTTTCTCTACACGCATCCATTACTCGCACTCGTGTCGTGTTCGGGTACACTCGTTCCTTATATTTAGCGCTTCGCATTCGGGGTAGGCACCTTTCACGGCTCACATGCCACCACGCACTAGGTCGTGCATGTGGGCGCCCGCCTCTAAGCGGAAAAGGACCAATGATCCTGTCCCCTCTTCCGCTAGGGCTGACTCTCTGCCACCTAGCCCACCTCTACCCACACTTCTGCCTCCTACCGCACATATTCCACCTCCACCTGCACAGCCTGCTCCCGCTTTCGACACGATGGGGATTACGTTCAGAGATGACGCACACCGCGCCAGATTTGAGCGTATCTCCCATCGTTTGATCGTACCCTCTAGGTTCGCGCACATAGCAGATTTTGAGCACCTAGGGGTATTTGAGGGGGCTACTCCAGTTGTATGACAACGTGGGGTGGAGTGACTTTTTGTCTGTGTCGGCGGACACATTCATCAGTCCTACATTAGAGGTCCTTAGTTCCATCCGTCGGACGCCTGTGGGTTGCTCATTTAGGTTGATGGATCGTGAGTGCGAGGTTACCCTTGATATGCTTTGAGCCTACTTTCAGTAGCCCCCTCATCCCGGACACCTCTCACCCTTATGGTCTCACGCACGTCCCCCCGCCGTCATATTATACCCACGCCTTCTGGACACTTATCACGGGATCGCCTCTTGCCTTTGACCCTAGCCGGGCCAAGGCCTCCGCTATCCTCCACCAATTCCTTCGCATTGCACAGCACCTTATGGCGACCACTTTCTTAGCGAGGTATGAGCCAGGGACGATGTCGATGCCTGAGCTTTACATGCTCTATGCAATGACTCGAGCGATGGACTTCGAGGTAGGTGGAGACGTCTTACTCCCTGCAGTTCAGATTGACATAGCTAGTTGGTACTTAGACCGCATCATTATCTCTGTCGACGCCAGGACGCCTATCTGTTGTGGCGGTCTGATTACTCTTCTGGCTATCATGTGCGGAGTAGAACTTCCAGCTGGTTTGCTACGACCCCCGTGCCCCACTTCCCTTTTAGTTGATGTTATGGCCCGCATGAGGATGTTACGTCCTCATGGTCAGCACCATTGGGTATGGCTACACGGTCCTTTTGGCGCAGATTGCATGGTGCTCCCGAGCCCTGCTCGGACATATGTTAGACCTGCAGAAGGGATGTGGATTCCAGCGATGGACGTCCTCATCTCAGCTGCGTACGTGCTAGAGCCTGAGGGTGCTCAGCAAGAGCCCCTCCTTCCACATCTGGACCCGGAGATCCCTCAGCATGTACCCGATTTGTCTGCACCTCCCGACACCTTTGTCCTCACTTCTGTCAGTGTCGGGAGAACACTTGCTGAGTACACCACCACCACCACCTCTGTGCCGCTATCCATTGATCCCATTTCATATGTGAGTTTTGAGAGGGCCCCCACCACTTTTGTTGAGAGAGACGAGCCCTCCCTTGTTTCTGCAGCAGAGACCTTGTCCACTCTATATTTCTCGACCCCTGGGGAGTCTTTTTCTGTATATATCACCACCTCCCCAGTCGTCGACACTACCGTTTCTGCTGCCACTGTCTTCACTAAGAGTGTCGTGACGTCTATCCCCATTTCTGTGTCACCGACCTCTCTGACCTCCTCGCTCTCTGTCACCGTCTCAGCTTCTGTTGCTGCTCACACTTCTAAGAGCATTCCTACGTCTCAGCCTCCCACAGAGGCTGAGCGTCTGTTAGTGAGCACAGCACCACCCACACACCCCGTAGTGGCACCACTTGTCTATGGTAGCCGTGCTCGGCAGCCCTGGTCCCCACCTATTCGACCCTCCGCTCCACCTCCCCCCGACAACCTAGTTCAGCACCTGCGTGCTCTAGAGGGGGTAGTTAGTGGGCTTAGAGGATATTTTCGGGCACTGGCCGCTACTGTTAGTTCTGTGCAGTCTCGCGTCGCTCTACTCCCTGGTATTCAGGCTAGCGTGAACCAGATTCTTGCGCGACTGTTACAGCCACCACCTGCCGCTACCTGTCCCATCTCCTAGCAGTCCCCACCAATACCCCCCACCACGGGATGGTTCTGGTCCTCCACCCGCTTAGGCAAGCACTGGATGCCTCCCATATATTTGCTGCTGTTGTGATTGCTTTCATTATTCTGCTGATTTTGCGCACCTCCCTCCCACCCACACATTTTGGTCACATTTTGCTCATATATATCTATATCATCCTGAGAGAGGGTAGGTATTTTTGGGACCCCTTACATTGCACCATCTTGATCTCTGCATGCTTCACTTGCATATCCATCTCATTTTCCTTTATTTTTCCCACTTTATCATGCTTGCATCCTCACCCACCCCACCCATATCATATCTTTTTGTACCACACTTAGCACATTGAGAACACTGTGCAGTTTAGCTTGGGGGAGTGAGTGTCTCACGCACTTTTCATTTTTCTTCATTTTTATTTTCATTTTTCCACCTTTCTTTATCTTACACTTATTTTCACTCACTTTTTCATTTTTTCTCATGCATCACGTTTTCTTATCTTTTGTGTGTGCTGCATATGTACAGTAGCTCTTATTTTTCCTTTATCCTTATTTCTTTTGCCCTTTTTGTTAGAGATGAATTTTCTGTAATGATGATGACGTGGAATTCGCTTATCTCTATATGCATATTATCTTCTCATGTCATCGTTTTTATTCCAGATATCATATGCTATACTTTGCTATGCATGCGAGAATAGAAACCTGCATCTTCATTATATGAATGTGAATGAAATTCTACCATTAGCTAAGCCTGATTATTTATATTGTATACTTTTCATAGAAAACACACCAAGATTCACGCATTGATTGCTTAAATTTGGAGTAATGCTTTGTTGTCTGATATCACTTCTTTTTGCATGAAAATTGTATGCTTACTTTCAGGTTGATTGGGTGTATGCCATTTTGATATAACTGGATTAGTTTACTTTATGAAATCAAACTGAGTAGATTACATTGCCCTGTTGAAGTTGTCGTGCACATTCTAAAGAGTGAACTGAGCGTTGTATATTTTTCTTTCTCCACATATCTTGAACGTCATTTTTATACTTAAAATCATTGGTGAATCTCCCTTTAGCGAATCTTATATTGGCATCTTCCCCTTGCTATAAAATCAAAGCTCCATTCCCCTAAATCAAAAGAAACAAATATACATGCATATCTCTCTATCTTTGGTTTGGGATTCTTATTGTGTATATGAGTTATGCAAGAAAAACGAAAAAAAGAAAAAAAGAGAAAAGAGAAAAAAAGAAAAGAAAAACAAAAGGAAGTTCATATGTATATACACGATCCCACTTCTTTCTCTCTTTCATTTCTTCCATCTTTTATTTTTCCTTGGAACTTCAAAAATGGAAAAAGTCTTATTGTTTTATCTGATGCCACCATGCTTGTAGATAAGCTTGGGGGAGAGGATCCAATGATGTGTGAGAGAGTGACTACTTGTCTGTGCATGACCACCTAGGCTAGGTAATTTTCTATACTCGGGGAGATTAGTAGAAGTATTACGAAGACCGGGCACTGAAATTTGGTATGCATTTCATGAACACCATTTCTTTCTATTCTATTGCTCCATATTGTGTGATACTTCTTATACTCTAAATTAAAAGCGATCAATTGAAAAGTGTGCAATCTATGATTATGTATATTACTTTAGATGCTTCAGACGATGATAATTCTAGAATGATTTCATATCTCATATCGTTTTGATATTCTTGGGTTTCTATATTGAATGCATCCTTATATGATCATGATATTGAGATAAAAGTCTTTGGCTTGTTTTTATTCGTTGAATGCTATATAAGTAAGCAGCTCCACATCCTGAGAAGATGATCTAGCACCTCTCTCTTCGTTTTCTTTTCTATCTTCTTTTTCCTTTTTCCTTATTTTTACCCGCCGGGTTCGCCTTTACTCATCTTCCTCGAGGATGAGTAAGAGGTAAGCTTCGGGGATTTTGTTCGCTCCCTATTTTACACCTTTTTTCTGCATGTTTTCATGTCATTCCGATCGCCCATATTGCGTTTTTACGATTATTCGACGATATCACGTTGCTTTTCACTATTTCTTGTTTTTGTCGTATTTCAGGAAATATGGAGCGATCTGGAGCGAAAATGAGATCAATAGACTTTCACGTGCACCAGAGCTCGCCCACATCTTTATTGAGGAGTTAGCTGCACTAGAGAATGAGCAGAAGAGGAAGAAATTTGATAGAATCGACGAGGAGGCGAGGAGGAAAAGAAAAGAGCCCAGAAGCACTTCACTCGGCCGAACATAGAGTTCACTCGGCCGAGTGAAATGGATACAGACTGTCGATTTTCAAAGTTCACTCGGCCGAGCAAGAAAGTTCACTCGGCCGAGTGAGGAAGACCACTTGCCCGAGTCTGACACGGATTTTCTCCCAAAAAGCAGCCGACTTACTAGAAATTTGAGAAGACCCACTCGGCTGAGCAAGAAAGCTCACTCGGCTGAGTGAGGAAGCCCACTCGGCTGAGTATGACAGGGTGACAGACCCCTAATTTTCCCAGATTCTCTGTTTTTATTGGATCTGTCACTCGACCGAGTGACATGTTCCACTCGGCCGAGTGATGCAGTCCGACTGCTACGCGAATTAGGTTTTTTGGCTGCGCCAGGGGCAATTCTATCAGGAATTTCTGGACGAATTTAACTTGTATTTAAGGCTAGTTTTATTTTTAGTTTTAGGAGGGACTTGAATATTATTTTGACTGCTGTTCTTATTGTAATTCTCAGCTGGAGATCAAAGACGCGCCGTATGTTTTGCTCTTTAAATCTAAATTTCTAGGTTTTATGAATTGTTTTCTCTCTACAATGAATTGTGCTATGATCTTATTTGTTATTTCTGAGATTTCTATGATGAATTGTGAGTAGTTTCGTCATTCTAGGGCATGGGGATGAACCTTATGGATCCGACCTTTGAATTGTGATGAATGCATTGAATTGTTGCTAAGATTGATAGCGCTTAGGTTGTGATTGATTTACTACGAATAGCTAGGAATTTCCTTCGATTGGGGTTTGCAAGAGATTGGATTCTAATCAATGGGAAGGCCTAGATATTCGCTTTAGGTTTATAATCGAGATTCTCAAGACTTGGTTTGCAAGAGATTGGACCAAAGCTAGGATTTTTATTACAAATCTCTACCCATCTTCGTTGCAAGAGATTGGACGAATATGAACTATCATGACCTAGATCGTAGCTCGAGTTTGCACGAGAGTGGGCTCGAGGTGCGATTGGACGATGATGTCGATATTCATGCTAGTGGCTTAGGTTATGGTTTGCACGAGAGTGGGCTCTAATCTAGGTTACTATAGATTGGCAATAGCGCGAGAGCGTGAGCTTGGTTCTACATTCAGTTGTGACTAGTTCGCTTTAATTCAAGCCTTGCAACATTGGGATTCATGATCCACAAGGATAAGTGACGGTTCATAGTTGGGATTTCCTAGCCCTAGGCGCTTTTATTATATTGAATTCTACTTATTATTTGAACGACCGTGACAACATTATCTCAACCATTTCATTCTACCATCAATAGCTAGGTGATTAAGATAGAGTACTGTCAATTGTCCTCCCTGTGTTCGATACCTGCTCGCCACTTCACCGTGCGCTTGTGGTAAGACTACAGCCATTTTTCGGGTGTATATCCGGGCGCAATCAGAAGCTATCACATATACATGGGAAAAGACAAATTTTTTTTCCATATCCTATTCCTAGATGCTACGCCTCGAGCTAAGCTTGGGGGGTGAACCAATTGATCATATGAGTGAGTATGCCATTAGAGTGGAGATGGTGCATAACAGGGAGATTAGGTAATGCTTAAACTTTATGAAATATTTTAGTTTTTGGAGATTCTTCATGATTCGAAATGAATATTTGAATATCATGACTCCTTCCATTCTTTATTGCATGCTGGTGTGACTTTTATATGCTCCATGAGTATCTATTGATTGAAAAGTGTATTGCCAACTCTTTTTATACTAGACTCTACAGACTGCATGAGATTGATATGAGTTGATGTCATTATTTTAGAAGATCCATATTTTTGTCTCTATTGCATGCTAGACATATGAATAGTAAAACTTGAAAATACCAATAGCATGTGTTTTTACCATTCGGAGCATCGTGACATACTGCTGAGGCTTGAGATCTGATTGAACAACCTTAGCACCCTCCATCCATCTCTATTCTCTTTTTATTTGTATTTATTTTTGTTTATCTCCCGGTAAACCTAGTATTCGTCTTCCTCGAGGACGAGTAAGAGGTAAGCTTGGAGGATTTTGATGTGTCATATTTTACATCTTTTCATAGCATCATGACATTGCATTTCATGCCATTTTCGCATCCAAATCCCATATTTTCCTACGATATTGAAATTCTAACGTTATGTTCGAGTTTTGTAGTGTTTTATGGATTTTCAGGGATTTTGGAGCGATTCGGGACCCATTTTGGATATGGACACATCTGACATGCCAGTGAGCCCGTTGGTGAAGCTCTACAGGAGTTCGTCGAGTTTTGAAAGACATGGGAGGAGTGGAGGAGAGAGCAAGAAGAGAGGAGAAGCTGCAGGAGCTTCAGCCAATGATTTCCTAGGCAACTCGACCGAGCAGAGCAGCTGCTCGGTCGAGTAGAGGCAAGATGGAAGAGGAGAGCAGATACGCAGGCTACTCGGACCGAGCACCCATGGTGCTCGGTCGAGCAGCCCTTACTTCCGACGCTCAGCCAACCTCCTACACGGCCCGAGTAGATCTTTTGACGACCGAGTCAGCTGGCTACTTGACCGAGTAGAGTTGAATCAGGCCGAGCATACAGAGTGGCGATTTTTGGAGAAGCATGACTCCCTGACGTACTCGACCGAGCAGGAGGGCTGCTCGACCGAGCAGCCCGACTGAGCAAGCTCATGCTCGACCGAGTCACTGACTCGGTCGGCGACACTGAAGGCTAATTTTGGAAATTTCGCGTGGCCGTCTGTTGAGCGATTGAGGAGTGAAGTGTGGTTCTGGGCTGCTGCGTTTAAGCGAGTTCATTCTATTGTAGTTTTTGAATTACTTTTAGAGGGAAATGAGGTTAGAATTATTTTTGTTAGATCTAAACCTAGTTTTTGGAAGATTATTGAATTGTTTTTGGCGTGATATATTAATCTTAGTTCTGGAAATTTTGGGCTTTCTTTGGAATTATTGATCGCTGTTTTTCTTCGTCTTCGGCATGTAAGCTATTCAATCCTTATCCGATTAATTTTCTACGATGTTTTCTCTTGCAAAAATCGTATTTTTATTCATTAAAATCACCATGAGTGAGTAGTCTCTTCTAGAGTTGATGGGTTAGCCCTAAGCCCTAAGATCTGGGGGGGAGATGTAGATCTGGATCTCTAGGTTGAATCAGGAACAAAAAAGGGGAGTATTTCAGTCGATCTTACCGGATCCCTAGGATAAGTCGCACTGAGATCATATCCACGGTCTGTGGAATTGATGAGCTTAAGGGGTATCCTAAGGATTTGAATAGGGAAATCGGTGGATCCAACCAAGACTCGTGACCATGCCCGGCTCGTGCCTTGAGGGGATCCACCGACGAACTATATCGCTACATTGACGGCTACCGCCATTGCGTCAATGAGAGCTACCGAAATACCTCGCAGTTCTAACCCACGAGAGTGGTATGAATTGAGAGATTAATCCCCTAAACCTAATGCAACGTAAGGATCCTATTCCAACATCGATCTCCGATAATCTTAGCGGTGATCCCTAAAACCCTAGTTTCCTTTTATTATTAAATCAACAACAATACCACAACCAATCCTTTCAACCCGACAGCTATCTCACTTTGAGATATAAAAATAATCCGAGAATCCAAATACACTGTCACCGTCCCTATGGGATCCGACATCTTTTATACTATAATTTGACACCGTCCGCTTGCGGATAGAGCCCAGAATTGACACTTAGGGGCCATACTACGCCTAGAGACTGTGACACCGCTAGGTGGAATTTAGATGTAGGTTCCGGGTGCGTCACTTTACTATAGACTGCTAAGTATACATTATCATACTCTAGGTATCGTCTTAGTAGCATTTACACCAGCATTATCTCTCTTTGATTGTGGAGCCTCCCATTGCCTTTTATCACAAAAATCCGCTACAACACATTCCATTCCTATCGATCGTTGTCCTAATCGATGGAACAATAACACCGGGAATGGCATAGTGAAGACTTCCGGGAGTTGTTGATCATGCCCTCTGGTGATATGTTGACGCGATCTCTTCGCTGACTTCATAATAATCGACATGCCAAGCTTTGATGATGTATTCGGAATGGATTGGTTCGGAAATTTTTACGCTACCATCGATTGTCGTAAAAAGAAGGTAATGTTCGAAATTCCCGACCATCCAGTGTTCGAATTTACGAGCAGAAGCCGTTCGCTTAGACCAATTCGATATCGGGCCAAGCCTATGGAGATGATAATGGCATCTATGCTAGCTGAACCTGAGAAGCCCAGAATCGTTCGAGAATTAGACGACGTGTTCCCTGAAGAAATTTCAGGATTACCACCCGATCGAGCTCTCGAATTAACCATTGATCTTATGCAAAACACTCAACCTATCTCCAAAGATCCTTATTGCATGTCGCCAACAGAATTGGATGAACTTTGTGCTCAATTAGACGACCTATTGTAGAAAGGATGGATACATCCCAGCGTATCTCCCTGGGGTGCACCAGTCCTATTGGTCAAGAAGAAGGATGGCTCAAGAAGGATGTGCGTGGATGATCGAGAGCTGAACAAGATCACCGTGAAGAACAAATATCCATTGCCATGCATCGACGACATCTTCGACCAACTTGGTGGATCTCGAGTTTTCTCCAAGCTTGATCTCCCAAGTGGATATCACCAAGTGAAGGTCAAGAAGGACGACATATCCAAGACATCTTTTCGAACCAAATATGGACACTACGAATTTGCGGTTATGCCCTTTGGCAGGACTAATGCACCATCACTATTTATGAACCCATCATCGTCTATGAGTTCTTGAATAAATTCGTAGTGATCTTTTTTGATGACATTCTGATCTATTCAAAAAGCGAGGAGGGTCATGCTGAGCACCTGCGGATCGTATTGAAGACTCTATACCGTTATCAACTCTATGCCAAGTTCAGCAAATGCGAATTTTTGCTTGGCCGCATTGCCTTTCTTGAGCATGTGGTATCTGGAGATGGTATTTTTGTCGATCCAAAGAAGGTCGCATCTGTTAGAAATTGGCCAACCCCTCGGTCAGTTTCGGACATCCGAAGTTTTCTTGGATTGGTTGGCTACTACCGTCGATTAATCCAGGACTTCTCCAAGATTGCTGAGCCCATGACTCGCTTGACGAGGTAGGACGTCAAGTATATTTGGTCTGAGACTTGTGAACAAGCTTTCGAAGGATTGAAGATGAAGCTGACGACTGCACCAGTTCTGACTATACCAGAGAGAACTGGGGGATTTGAAGTATATTGTGACGCATCTGGCAAGGGTCTCGGATGCGCTACATCAACATGGTCATGTTGTGGCATATGCTTTCCTACAACTAAAGACTCATGAGAAGAATTAGCCGACTCATGATCTGGAGTTAGCCGCAGTCATTTTTTGCTCTGAAGATTTGGAGACATTTTCTATTGGGCCAGCAAGTGAAGATTTTTCACCGACCACAAAAGTTTGAAGTATATCTTCATGCAAAAGGAACTGAATATGAGACAATGCAAATGGTTGGAACTCATGGCGGATTATGACATCGACCTCCAATATCATCCTGGGAAGGTTAATTTCGTACCTGATACATTGAGTCGGTTACCAACTGTTATGATACTCACAGCTCAGAAGAGACTACAACTAGAGCTGCGAGAGATGGAGATTGAAATCATCATACCTGGGATTGATGCTTCATTAATGAATCTTCAAATTCAGTTTACCATCATCGATTGTATCAAAGCTGCTCAAGTTGAAGATGCAAAGTTACAGAAGATCAAGGCTCAAGTGGAAGCAAGTCTTCGAACGGATTTTCTTATCCATGAAGACAGATCTTTGAGATATGGCAGCAGAATCTGCGTGCCTTCAGGCGATATCTGAGAAGAGCTGATGAATGAAGCACATAGTTCTCCATACTCCATTCATCCTTGTAACGACTGGTTTCCTTGTATCTGGATTTATTATAATATAATATATGGTCTGGTGGATTTTCTCCTCATGCGTGGTTTTCGTCTCCGTGACTTTCATTTTCGCTCGTTTCATCGTGTATTCTTGTTTCTTCCTTAGGATCGTCGATTTTCGAAGTATGTCGTTCGTGACGGGCTTCGTAATGGTCGTATCTTACTATTAGATCAAGCCTAGGAGTCTTAGGAATCGATCCCGGAGCTCCGCGCTCCGTATCGGAACTTTTGGTGCTTATTAGCCGGTGTAAGAAGGGGCACCGACCGGCTAGATGACGATCCAGTCGGTCGGCAATCCTTCTTGGACCGACTAGTTGGCTTTCTAAATTATTCAGGAGTTACTGTTTATCGTTAGTCGGTCTAAGAACGTTGGTTGACCGACTAGATTGCAAACTAGTCGGTCAGCAATGCTTCTTTAACCGACTAACTCATCATCTAAATTTTAGTATCAGTACTGTTCACTCTTAGTCGGTCTAAGAACGTTCACCGACCGACTCGATGCCAAACTAGTCGGTCAGTATTTGTTCATCGACCGACTAAATCCAAATCCTATTTTCGTTCAAAAGTTACTGTTTACACTTAGTCGGTCTGCGTTGGTCGACCGACCGACTAGTTGCCAAACTAGTCGGTCAGTGGTTGCTCTTTGACCGACTAATCTGTGTTAAAACCCTAATTTCTGGGCAGCCGCCATCCCATCCTATTTAAACCCCTCCCAAACGTTTTCTTCTTCCTCCACTCGACCTAAAACCCTAAAATCTCCCCCATTGAGCCCCCTTCCACCTCCAACCCTTATTCCTTCTTTCCAAGCCCTAAATCCATCATCCAAACCATCCATCAACTCATTCTACCTCTCATCTTCCCCAAAATCTCATCAAATCCCCAAAATCCCCCAAAAACCCTAATTCCCCCAAACTTCTCCATTCGTTTTCAGATCTGGTCCCTAGGTTCTCCGGAGTGTTTCTCCCGCCTCCTCTCGGTAAGAAATCGATCTCTTGATTTTTTCATAACCTATTTGTATTTTTATGAAACCCTAATGAATGAATGTTGTTTTGATGATTGTTTCCCCATAACAGCGACTTCCCCGTAGATTAGCATCCGCGAGACGAGCCTTCGTGATCGTCATCCCCGGTGCTAGGCAAGTGAAACTTGCCACTTAGGGTTTAGGCCATGTTTTAGGCCATTTGCTTGTTGTTAGGCATAAAAGAGGCTAGGCGACGAAATGATGCTCGCCTAGGCGCAAATTGGGGAACTAGCTTGACAACGAAGCTAGTTCCGACATATATCATGTTGCACAATTACCATGTCATGTTTACTTTCCATTAACGGTACGCAAATTAATTGTCATGTCATTGCATCCTTTAAGTGTTTCCGTGAATGTGTAGCTTCGCTACAATGCTTGTGTTCCTGGCTCGTGTTCCAGAAGCGGGCCATGTGTTGGTTGATAGCCAATGCCCGAATTGCTTGTTTCCGGCTAGGTGCACCCCTACGCCAATTGTTTATGAATCGTGATATAGAATACGAGCTCCTGTGCGGGGCAACCCCGGCTCATTTACTGAGCTCGTGTGCGGGGACCATGGCTGGATTACATGTGGGTATTTGAGGTAAGAGTTAAGCGGCCAATCAACTGGGAGTCTGCCCGATCAGCAACTGCAGTGGTAAGGCATAAACTCTGGGTTTGGGGTAGTTGTTAAGCGGCCAATCAGCGTGAATGTGAAACTGTTCAGCTGTAAGGCGTAAACATCTACAAAACAACGTGAAACGTGAATAGTGAATTGATTGAGATTTGTTAGTAGCTTGGCTACTCTTGTCTTGTCCCGATAATTGTTCTCTTGTACAAATTGTCTTGCCATGTCTTGGTTGTGCACTCATGTTATAACTGCCATGCCATGCATATTATAACTGTTAGGTTGCTAGTTGCCTTACTTTCAGTTTCCTTGCCCAAGTCTTTTAGACTTGCTGACATGTGCCCCTTTACTCTTTTGGGTGACACATGTTAGATCCTGAGCCTGAGTACCTTGTTGAGGACGAGGTGTTTGCTGACGCTGAGCCCGAGCTTGTGTTTGACAGGGAGTACGTGGACACTGGGGACCAGTCCTAGTGTCTTCGTTGTGTTTTCCTTTTGCTTAGACTGTTTTCTTTTGTTGTTGGTGCGTGGCACCCATACTTTGTTATGTTGTTGCTTTTGTTGGCCTTGTTCTGGGCCTTTAGACTCTTTCTTTTAGCCTGGTGGCTTTTCTGGATGTTGGACTTATTTTCATGTTGGACAATTTATGAGATGTGAGATTTTATTTCAGTCTCTCCTGGTGTTATTATTGTTGTTCCGTTGTGGTTACAGGGACCTGCTTATGTTTTATTGACGCTTATCGGGTTTGGGGCTTCACGGCTCCACTCTCGTGCGGACCTTTTCACGTCTCGCCTCCATTTTAGGGAAGCGGGTCGTGACAGGTTTTGTTGGTGGCCCATGCAGGTCCTTCTGTAACTGCGACTATCGGAATAGCGATAATAATATTAGAATGTCCAATAAATTAAGTTCGACGTCCGAGTCATAAGCTATGAGCCTAATCTGCTTCGTTTTCTTTGTCACTAGATGGCAGGAAGACGATTCACCCGTGGTGGGGCAACGGGGTGCTCCCTCATGATGAGGAGCCTGAGCGGGAACCCACCAACGGTGAGATGATGCGGATGATGCTGCAGATGATGCAAGTGCAGCCGGGCGTGCTCCTGCAAGTCCAGAATGCTCCACTTGCTCGAGCTGCCCGAGCTCTTCCGGATGCCCCTCGCTCTGAGCCAGGAGCGAAGCAATTTCGGGAGCTGGGTCCCGCATATTTTGATGGGTCTGAGGGTCCTCTGGCTGCCGATGAGTGGATTTGGAACATCGAGGATAATCTGAAGATGGCCAAGATCACCCCGGCTGGATGGGTTGATTTGACGAAGAGGCAACTCAAGGATAATGCTCGGAACTGGTGGGATGCGGAAGAGAAGATGTTGGTGGAGCCGATAGCTTGGACTACCTTTAAGTCCAGGTTTGATGAGGAATTCTTTCCGAAGGCTGCGAAGAAGGAGATGCTGCAGCGCTTCATTGACCTGAAGCAAGGGAGCTTGACGGTGGACCAGTACCACCAAGAGTTCACTAGGCTGAGTCGGTTCGCACCAAAGATGGTGCAGGATGCTGATGAGAGGGCTCAGAGGTTCTTGCAGGGACTTGCTTTGGAGCTCCAGAGTTTTGTGTCTTCCTCCGATCTGGACTCTTATCAGAAGGTTTTGGTCGCTGCCAGGAGGCAGGAGCTGAACCTGAGTCAGAGGAGGGGGTCTGTTGTTGGTGCTGGGAAGAGGCCTATGGAGCAGGCCAGAGCGGTGGTTAGGCCTGGTTTCAAGCCTAATCAGCCCGCTCAGTTTAAGAGGCCAGGAGGGCCTATTCTGAAGACTTGCCATTTCTGCGGCAAGCCTGGCCACATCAAGGATCAGTGTCGGAAGTTTTTGGGCCAGTGTCTGGTTTGTGGTGATGCTTCCCATGTCGCGAAGGATTGTCGGCATGCGAATCAGCTGCGCAGGGCACCTGTTGCAGCACAGCCGTTGCAGCAGCGAGCGTCTGTTCCTGCTGGACGTGGAGCGGCTCTTGTTCCACAGGGGCAGGCTTTTCGGCAGGCTGTTCCGCCGAGGAGGCAGGCTTTTCTGATGACTGCTGTGGAGAGCGAGGCTGTGGATGAGGTTATCGCAGGTAATCCTCAATCTAGCTGTTACTTTCCTAGCTGGTTTTGAATGTTAGATTGTGTTGTTTGCTTGAACATGGTTGTTTGCTAGACTAGGGTTTGATTGTTAATTGCTTGTTAGGTGTGGTTTTGGTGTGCACATTTCCTGCACGAGTCCTCTTTGACTCTGGTGCATCGATGTGCATTATTTCTCGGAGCTTCATGGAGAGGCATTCCTTGTCGATGTCCCCTCTTTCCAAGAGTTGGAATATCGTTACAGGGAATGGCATGGTCTCGGTGCATCGTGGTTGTAATTCTTGCTCGTTGGTGGTCTGTGGATATGAGCTTTTCGCTGATTTCATTGTCCACGACATCATCAACTATGATGCAGTTCTTGGGATGGACTGGCTTGCGAGCTTCTATGCTACGATCGACTGTCGGAGGAAGAAGGTGGTGTTCGAGATTCCCAGACATCCAGTATTTGAGTTCAGTCGTGGTAGCAGTTCGCTTGGTCCTGTCAGATTTCAGGCCAGGCCGGTGGAGGCTGTGGCTATACAGATGGAGTTGGAGTGGCCAGCTGTGGTGCGTGATTTTGGCGACGTTTTCCTCGAGGATATGTCTGGTTTGCCACCTGATCGAGCTTTAGAATTTTCTATCGATCTCATTCCAGGTGCGCAGCTGATTTCGAAGGCGCCGTATCGTATGTCACCTGCAGAATTGGAAGAGTTGCGGAAGCAGCTGGATGAGCTTTTGCAGAAGGGTTATATTAATCCTAGTGTGTCCCCGTGGGGAGCACCGGTGTTGCTGGTGAAGAAGAAGGATGGTTCGCGTCGCATGTGCATGGACTATCGGGAGTTGAATGCAGTGACCATTAAGAATAAATACCCGTTGCCTCGCATCGATGATATTTTTGATCAGCTTGGAGGTTCGAGGGTGTTTTCTAAATTGGATTTGAGGAGTGGTTACCATCAGTTGAAGGTGAAGAAGGATGATGTTCCGAAGACAGCGTTCAGGACGAAGTATGGACACTATGAGTTTGTGGTTATGCCTTTCGATGTAACTAACGCACCCGCAGTTTTCATGAATCTGATGAACCTGATTTTCTACGACTTCTTGGATTAGTTTGCCGTTATCTTTATTGACGACATTCTGATCTATTCGAAGTCGGAGAAAGAGCATGCCTCGCACTTGAGGACGGTATTGGAGATCTTGAGGAAGCATCGTTTGTATGCTAAGTTTTCGAAGTGCGAGTTTTGGCTGGATAGAGTTGCTTTTCTCGGGCATGTGGTGACTGGAGATGGTATTTCAGTGGATCCCGAGAAGATTAGGGCCATCAGAGAGTGGCCTGTTCCGTCGTCTGCATCTGAGATTCGGAGTTTCCTTGGACTTGCTGGTTACTATCGGTGTTTCATTAAGGACTTTCCCGTATTGCTGAGCCGATGACCAGGTTGACGCGGAAGGATGTTCCTTTTGTTTGGTCGGGTGATTGCGAGAGTGATTTTGGTGTTCTGAGAGAGCGTTTGACGACTGCCCCTATTCTTGTTGTGCCTGATCGCAGCGGTGGATATGAGATCTTTTGCGATGCTTCTGGCAAGGGACTCGGTTGTGTGTTGCATCAGCACGGGCATGTTGTGGCTTATGCGTCTCGTCAGCTTAAGGTTCATGAGAAGAATTACCCGACGCATGATTTGGAGTTGGCTGCCGTTGTGTTTGCTCTTAAGATTTGGAGGCACTTCTTGCTGAGTGAGAAAGAAAAGATTTTCACCAATCACAAAAGCTTGAAGTATATTTTTACTCAGAAGGAGCTCAACATGCGACAACGTCGATGGTTGGAGCTTATGGCAGATTATGAGATTGATTTGCAGTTTCACCCTGGCAAGGTGAATGTGGTTCCAGATGCGCTGAGTAGGCTTCCGGCGGTGATGATTTTGACTTCGCTGTGGAGATTGCAGCAGGATTTTTGCGAGTCTGGTGTGGAGATTGTTCTTCCTGGGGAGGCTTCTTCGTTGATGTACATGCAGGTACAGTCGACGATCGTGGATCGGATTAAGGCTTGCCAGGCTGAGGATCCGAAGCTGGTGAAGATTCGGGAGCAGGTGGAAGCCGGTCTGCGGACTGACTTTGTGATTCATGAGGATGGCTCGCTGAGGTTTGGAGCCAGGTTGTGTGTGCCCGCTGGGGATATTAGAGAGGAGTTGATGGTGGAGGCACACAGTTCGCCGTATTCTGTGCATCCTAGTGGCACCAAGATGTACCAGGATCTTCGTCTGAATTATTGGTGGCATGGTATGAAGAGGAGTGTGGCTCGGAGTGTAGCCAAGTGCTTGGTTTGTCAGCAAGTGAAGGCGGAGCATCAGCGTACGGCCGGGTTGCTACAACCGCTTCCGATTCCAGAGTGAAAATGGCAACACATCACTATGGATTTCGTGACTAGACTACCTCAGAGTCCGAAGCAGAATGACGCAATTTGGGTGATCGTAGATCGATTGACCAAATCCACGCACTTTATTCTGTTCCGAGTGGGACAGTCCACTGAGGCGCTAGCGAGGAGATATATGGAGGTAAATTCTTTTACTCTCCGTTCTATTTCCTTTTCCTAGTTTGGATGGTGATGTAACGTGAATCGTGCAGGAGGTTGTGCGACTTCATGGAGTCCCCGTGAGTATCGTGTCGGACAGAGACACGAGGTTCACATCTCAGTTCTGGCAGAGTTTGCAGAAGAGTTTGGGTACACGTCTGAGTTTCAGCACGGCGTACCATCCGCAGACGGATGGCCAGTCCGAGAGGACGATTCAGATTTTGGAAGACATGATGAGGGCGTGCATGTTGGATTTCAAGGGTTCGTGGGAGGACCATCTACATTTGGTGGAGTTCTCTTACAACAACAGCTTCCAGGCGAGTATTGGCATGGCGCCTTTCGCCGCTCTTTATGGGAGGAAATGTCGATCGCCATTGAGTTGGGATGACGTTGGTGATCGGGAGTTGTTGGGACCTGAGATGATCGTGGAGGCCGTGGATATCGTCAGGAATATTCGGGAGAGGTTGAGGATTGCTCAGGACCGTTTTAAGCATTGGGCGGAAAACGTCGTCCTTTGGAGTTTCAGCCGGGCGACCATGTGTTCTTGAAGATTTCCCCGAATCGAGGTGTGATTCGTTTTGGGAAGCGAGGGAAGTTGAGCCCGTGATACATTGGACCGTTTGACATTTTGGAGAGGTTTGGCGAGGTAGCTTATCGTTTAGCCTTGCCGCCATCTTTGGAAGGAGTTCATGATGTTTTCCATGTGTCGTAGATTCGTCGATACATTAGCGATCCATCTCATGCGGTGGATTTTTCGGAGATTACCGTTCGCCCCGATATGACGTATGACCAGCATCCAGTGTAGATTCTGGACAGGCGTCAGAAATCGCTTCGGAACAAGGTTGTCAATCTTGTGAGGGTGATGTGGCGACACGGCTCACCTGGAGAGTCTACTTGGGAGAATGAGGATGAGATGCGAGAGCGTTTCCCACTTTTGTTTTCGGACACGTGAGTGTTTGGAAATTCCGAGGACGGAATTTTTCTTAAGTTGGGGAGGATGTAACGACTGGTTTCCTTGTATCTGGATTTATTATAATATAATATATGTTCTGGTGGATTTTCTCCTCATGTGTGGTTTTCGTCTCCGTGACTTTCATTTTCGCTCGTTTCGTCGTGTATTCTTGTTTCTTCCTTAGGATCGTCGATTTTCGAAGTATGTCGTTCGTGACGGGCTTCGTAATGGTCGTATCTTACTATTAGATCAAGCCTAGGAGTCTTAGGAATCGATCCCGGAGCTCCGCGCTCCGTATCGGAACTTTTGGTGTAAGAAGGGGCACCGACCGGCTAGATGACGATCCAGTCGGTCGGCAATCCTTCTTGGACCGACTAGTTGGCTTTCTAAATTATTCAGGAGTTACTGTTTATCGTTAGTCGGTCTAAGAACGTTAGTTGACCGACTAGGTTGCAAACTAGTCGGTCAGCAATGCTTCTTTAACCGACTAACTCATCATCTAAATTTTAGTATCAGTACTGTTCACTCTTAGTCGGTCTAAGAACGTTCACCGACCGACTAGATGCCAAACTAGTCGGTCAGTATTTGTTCATCGACCGACTAAATCCAAATCCTATTTTCGTTCAGAAGTTACTGTTTACACTTAGTCGGTCTGCGTTGGTCGACCGACCGACTAGTTGCCAAACTAGTCGGTCAGTGGTTGCTCTTTGACCGACTAATCTGTGTTAAAACCCTAATTTCTGGGCAGCCACCAGCCCATCCTATTTAAACCCCTCCCAAACGTTTTCTTCTTCCTCCACTCGACCTAAAACCCTAAAATCTCCCCCATTGAAACCCCTTCCACCTCCAACCCTTATTCCTTCTTTCCAAGCCCTAAATCCATCATCCAAACCATCCATCAACTCATTCTACCTCTCATCTTCCCCAAAATCTCATCAAATCCCCAAAATCCCCCAAAACCCCTAATTCCCCCAAACTTCTCCATTCGTTTCCAGATCTGGTCCCTAGGTTCTCCGGAGTGTTTCTCCCACCTCCTCTCGGTAAGAAATCGATCTCTTGATGTTTTCATAACCTATTTGTATTTTTATGAAACCCTAATGAATGAATGTTGTTTTGATGATTGTTTCCCCATAACAGCGACTTCCCCGTAGATTAGCATCCGCGAGACGAACCTTCGTGATCGTCATCCCCGGTGCTAGGCAAGTGAAACTTGCCACTTAGGGGTTAGGCCATGTTTTAGGCCATTTGCTTGTTGTTAGGCGTAAAAGAGGCTAGGCGACGAAATGATACTCGCCTAGGCGCAAATTGGGGAACTAGCTTGACAACGAAGCTAGTTCCGACATATATCAAGTTGCACAATTACCATGTCATGTTTACTTTCCATTAACGGTATGCAAATTAATTGTCATGTCATTGCATCCTTTAAGTGTTTCCGTGAATGTGTAGCTTCGCTACAATGCTTGTGTTCCTGGCTCGTGTTCCAGAAGCGGGCCATGTGTTGGTTGATAGCCAATGCCCGAATTGCTTGTTTCCGGCTAGGTGCACCCCTACGCCAATTGTTTATGAATTGTGATATAGAATACGAGCTCCTGTACGGGGCAACCCCGTTTCATTTACTGAGCTCGTGTGCGGGGACCCTGGCTGGATTACATGTGGGTATTTGGGGCAAGAGTTAAGCGGCCAATCAACTGGGAGTCTGCCCGATCAGCAACTGCAGTGGTAAGGCGTAAACTCTGGGTTTGGGGTAGTTGTTAAGCGGCCAATCAGCGTGAATGTGAAACCGTTCAGCTGTAAGGCGTAAACATCTACAAAACAACGTGAAACGTGAATAGTGAATTGATTGAGATTTGTTAGTAGCTTGGCTACTCTTGTCTTGTCCCGATAATTGTTCTCTTGTACAAATTATCTTGCCATGTCTTGGTTGTGCACTCATGTTATAACTGCCATGCCATGCATATTATAACTGTTAGGTTGCTAGTTGCCTTACTTTCAGTTTCCTTGCCCAAGTCTTTTAGACTTGCTGACATGTGCCCCTTTACTCTTTTGGGTGACACATGTTAGATCCTGAGCCTGAGTACCTTGTTGAGGACGAGGTGTTTGCTGACGCCGAGCCCGAGCTTGTGTTTGACGGGGAGTACGTGGACACTGGGGACCGGTCCTAGTGTCTTCGTTGTGTTTTCCTTTTGCTTAGACTGTTTTCTTTTGTTGTTGGTGCGTGGCACCCATACTTTGTTATGTTGTTGCTTTTGTTGGCCTTGTTCTGGGCCTTTAGACTCTTTCTTTTAGCCTGGTGGCTTTTCTGGATGTTGGACTTATTTTCATGTTGGACAATTTATGAGATGTGAGATTTTATTTCAGTCTCTCCTGGTGTTATTATTGTTGTTCCGTTGTGGTTACAGGGACCTGCTTATGTTTTATTGACGCTTATCGGGTTTGGGGCTTCACGGCTCCACTCTCGTGCGGACCTTTTCACGTCTCGCCTCCATTTTAGGGAAGCGGGTCATGACAATCCTGGTGGTACCAAAATGTACAAGGATCTTCGTCTAAATTTTTGGTGGCATGGAATGAAGAGAAGCATTGCTCGAAGCGTCGCCAAATGCCTGGTTTGTCAGCAAGTGAAGGATGAACATCATCGTGTCGTAGGGTTGCTTCAACCACTGCCTATTACCGAGTGGAAGTGGCAGCACATCACCATAGATTTCGTCACTAGATTACCTCGGAGTACAAAGCAGAATGATGCTTTCTGGGTGATCGTATATCGATTAACCAAGTCGGCACACTTCATACCATTCCGAGTAGGACAACCGACTGAATTACTCGCGAAGAAGTACATGGAGGTAATAATTATTCTTATATCTTATAACTTCTTCCTAGTATATATCGTAATATGAACGATAACTGTGCATAAAATCGTAAGATTACATGGAGTCCCAGTAAGCATTGTCTCTGATCGAGACACATGTTCAATTCTCACTTTTGGAAGAGTCTGCAATCATATCTTGGTACCAGTCTAAGCTTCAGCACTGCGTATCACCGCAGACGGATGGACAATCAGAACGCGCCATTCAGATACTCGAAGATATGTTGAGAGCTTGTCTGCTTGACTTCAAAGGCTCGTGGTAAGACCATTGCACTTAGTGGAGTTTGCATACAACAACAGCTACAAGCAAGTATCAGAATGGCCCCATTTGCAGCACTTTATGGAAGAAAATATCGTTCTCCAGTAAGTTGGGATGACATTGGCGATCGAGAACTTTTGGGTCCGGAGATGATTGTAGAAGCCGTTCACGTGGTGCGTACTATCAGAGACAAACTTTGCATTGCAAAAGACCGATACAAACACTGGGCCGATGCGAAGCATCGTCATCTAAAGTTTGAACCTGGAGATCATGTATTTCTGAAGATATCTCCTAACCGGGGAATGATAAGATTTGGAAGAAGAGGAAAGCTCAGTCCGAGATTCATT
This sequence comes from Scilla litardierei, assembly GCA_030789695.1. NCBI lineage: Eukaryota > Viridiplantae > Streptophyta > Magnoliopsida > Asparagales > Asparagaceae > Scilla > Scilla litardierei. Next base: position 94,255,995 of record CM061142.1, read on the forward strand.
AGACCTTTCGATATACTGGAGCGAGTTGGATAAGTAGCATATCACCTGGCTCTACCACCTTCACTGGAAGGAGTACATGACGTGTGTCATGTCTCCTAGGTGCGTCGTTATATTAGTGATCCTACTCATGTGGTTGACTACTCAGAGATCACAATATGACCAGATCTTTCATATGAGCACCAGCCAGTGCAGATTCTGGATCGACGTCAGAAGACTCTCAGGAATAGCATAATCGACCTCGTAAAAGTGATGTGGCGACATGACTCACCCGGTGAATCCACATGTGAACGTCAAGATGAGATGTGCGAGCGTTATCCATATTTGTGTAATGTATCTTAGTTTCATTGTATCTTAGTTCTCTGTATTTTAGTATGAGAAATTTCGAGGACGTAATTTTTATAAGGTGGGTAGGATGTGACGGCCCGTATCCATCAGTACACGTATATTCGTATTCTATGTGTTTTCATATATTAAAAGTATTTTAAAATGGTTGGTCAGAAATTTAATACCAGAATTGGTTTCACAATCATTTATAAAATATATATTTTGTAGTATTAACATAGCTATAGCCTATTTTAGTGAGTTCGAGTGCCATCCAATACCCCTAAATAATGTATATAATAATTTATATTTAATTATTACCGATATAGCGATATCAATTATTTTTCTATATAATCGTTATCAAAATGATTTCAAACTTCTACGATGTGATCCTATGATCATTTAGTGCTCCCCATTTTATTCTCGTAATTTTCTGAAGTTAAATCAATTTAGTACCCACAAACCCACGACTTAAACACGTTGGCCCAAAATTTGTATCTCCGTAACTCAAACTTCGAAATGGACCTCGTATTTGCGATCCTCGCAACGATACGAACCCGTGGCTATGTTTTCGTAATTTTTCGAAGTCATATGTGATAAATGGGTATTTTGGTAATAATGATAATGATGTTATTTACTAATGACCTTACTAATCCTACCCTAATTACTATTCTAATTAACATACCCTTTAACCCTCACACATCGACAACCCCATTTCTTAAACGTGGGATCACATTTTAATTTTTTCATTTACAAATTCATCCCCTTTAATAACTCCTAACCATCTTATTAATTACACCTTATATTATTATAATATATCTTAATCCCTTTATAAACCCCCTTAAACCCTTATCCCCTTCACTCAGCAAACGACCCAGACCCCGCTCCCTCACGTCGAAACCCAAGGGTGAACCCATGCTATCAGCCCAAACCCACGTTCTCTCCCTCTCCCACACTCTCCGAGCTCCACCTCCCTCTTGACTCCTCTCCTCCTCCATCTTCGAACCCCACCTTCCGTCACCGCTCCCCTCGCGAAGCTCTCTGGCAACGCTTTCATCAACCTCACAGTCGCCTGCCTTCCATCATAGCCCACCGACGAAACCCAGCCCGCAACAACTCCGCACAATTCTCCGTTCACCACCGCCCTCCGACGAAGCACCCAGCTCCTCTCGTCGACGCCTCTCCGACGACACCACCCGCTGTCATCACCGGTACGCTCCTTCTTCCCTCCGCTCCGACTACCGCCCACAGCTCCCCATAGCTCTGCCCCTGCCTCTCCTTTCCACGGTGACGACGACACCCCACGACGCTGCACGCTCTCGAGCAACACCCACAGCGACCCCGAGCCTCACCGCCGTCTCCGCCATCGAGCGACACCGCCCACTCCGACTGAAACCCACCAACAGTTGTCGTTGCCACTTCCACTATCGCTCGTCCACCACCGCACACCACCACTACCGCTCGCCCTCGCCGTCAACGACCACCCTGCCGAGCCTCGCTGCTTCCCATACCACCGTCGCCGCGTACAATGTCAGAGGTGAGTATAACGTCGCTTTTTGAGGTGAGAACAACATGTTATGAGTTTAATACAAAAATACGTAAGAAATTACGTATTTAAATACATATAGAAATACGTAAACGTATAGATTGTTTGAAATAAATTCATACTAAATTGTGTAGGCCTCAGAAAAATACGAAACAATGCCCAGGAAATAAAAAACGATGAAACAAACCCATTGGCGCTGGTTTCATCTCCAAAAGGCAAGTACATCTCCCATAATTATTTTTTAAAGGCAAAATTTAATAAAGCTAATTTCGCTTTAAAATTCATATCATAAGATTTTCACGTAGGAGAAAAATATATGTTATAGTACTAGTTAATACGGACGTTTTGACCACTTGTTTGAAGAATTTCGACGTATGGTTTGCCCTAGGAAAATCTTTGAAAAATATAATGGAAAATCATTTTCTCATTTTTAATTAGTTTTTGTGTCGTATAAATTAAGAAAAATTTCAATTAATTAGTTTAAGATCTTGCAAGACGTTTACTAGCCATAGGAAAATATTTTAAACTTATTTATCATCATTTGCTTAGTCAAAACCGTTTTCTATGCTCGTTTCTTTAAATTATTATGCATTTCTATACTTCGTGTAATTGCGTAACTAAATCACAAAACTGTAGAATTGGTTAAGATTATTGAATGGACTGATGAGACATCATACACATCTAATATGATGCAAATGAACTGAATAGAATGAATGAAAGATGAAACCTCAATATAAATGAATGGATGATGGAACTTCAATATAAATAGATAGAACACGAACTTTAGCCTTGCACTTGACTTGATCCATGGGATTGGGTTAGTCTATGGTCACAAGGGTTACGGAGTGACTGGATGCCCCGACCGAATACCTCCAACACATTACGGAGGTTAGAGCTTGACCGTCGCCATATAGGGACGGTGGGTAGCTCTTCGGATTGGCCCCCGTAACAGGGTGTATGTTGGTCATTTCTCGTCCTCTTGGACATGGACTTAGTACTAGAATAGTTTGGTTATTAAATATTGTTCTAACCTCTTCTTTTACAGGTTGCTGACAACGCCACGGTTTTGTTATCAAATGTTAAATTGTTACAGGTTACTAATAGTATTGCAAATTGCTATCAAATAATTAATTTGATGCAGGTTGCAAAGTGCTGTGAATACTTAACTGCCATAAATCTGTTAAATTAAACTCATTGTGTGCCTTTAGTTCAGCATGGTTTAATTAAAATGCTTAACATTTTGGTTTTGGAGATTATTTTGCCGAGTAAACCTCGCAAACGGACATTTCACTTTCTTTTTTACGAAATGCCCGTCAGGTATCGATAGTGAGTTCTCTGAAGACATTGCTGCAGTAGTCGAGCCAATGCTCGAAGAATATGTGGAGTACCTACCCGCTGAAGACTAGACAATCACATTCGCGACTGCACCTTTTAATATTTTAAATAATGTAATTTGTGTACTTTGTTGATTCGGCCATACTAGGCCTATGTTGTACTTTACTTTCAAACGCTTTGGTATTGTAATAATGTCATCTGCACTATTTCTTATAAGCATGCAAGATCCTTCCACTTTATTTCATAGACGCATTATTGTGTTTAAGCCAAGGAGGAAGAAAAGAAAAAAGTACTCCTCCATGTTTAAAGCACATCGCGGGCCCGTTCACGTCCTCGCTCCCTGTAGAATGGAAAGGGGACGTGCCACATCTTGATCCAGACGGCTCCAATACATGCAGTCTTGCACACTGCATTGTTTCCCATGCGTATTAAGCCTCCATCTTTCTTGGAACGGTACGTCGTGAACCAACTCTTATGTGGAGTCATATGGTATGAGCATTCGCTATCCATAAGCCAAGCAATGTTTGCTTCACCTGCAATCCCTGCTGCAAACATCTTCGGATCTTTACCTTCATCATGAATATGCATACCATCTATTCCCAATGATGCTGAACCGGACTCTTTATCGGCACTTTCTTCCTATTCTTATAAGGACACCGGTTAGCAAAATGACCATTCTGCTGATAGTTGTAATATGTGATCTTCGCGAACCTATCCTACGAATGTCTTGACTTGGAGCGATCATTGTTCTTCCTTTGCCTCCTCTCCTTTCCTGTCGACCTCTCACATGTAGGGCCTCCTCACGGTTACTCACATGATCTCTACCTTGAACCTTGCCACATAGCTGCTCAGTATGAAGCGCCACATTCACCTCTTCCACGGTGAGATTCGTTCGGTTATAAATCATAGATCGGACAAACTGACTATACTCCTCAGGCAATGACCACAACAGGATGACTGCCTATTGCTCATCTTCAATCTTCACATACATATGTCGTAGCTCTAGCATTATCCTGTTCAATTCATCTATGTGATCCTTCACAGCGGATCCAGACTTCATCTTGAGCATTTACAATTGCTGAAGCAAATAGAGACGACTCATGAATGACTTCTTCATATACAGTCCATCAAGCTTCTTCCAGATATCAGACTTCGTTGCTTCATTCAAGACTTCTCTCAGGACATTATTTGCCAACGACAACTGAATCACACTGTATGCCTTCCTCTCCAACTCAATTCTAGTGGATTCCCTTCACCTCCTTATTTGATATTCGCCTCATCGAATACGATTTGGTAACAACCCTTCTGCATCAAAACATTTTCACCTTCGTCTGCCAGATTCAGAAATCATTCTAGCCAGTGAACTTCTCAATGTTCAAAGTTGCTAACGACACCATCTTCGCCACTAACTTCCTTCACAAACGAACACAAGCTTTGATACCACTTGTTGGGAATCAATCGACCAAATTGAGATCCCCTTGGAAACAACCAATCCTAAAAGCTGATCAGGAATCTAGAACTAGCAAAAATCGGATACTCAAATAGCCCAACAAAATCCCTACGAACTTGTAAAGTAAAGCAACAAACGAAATATCAACAAATTAATCAAATCGCAGACACAGAGGTTTACCCTGGTTCGGTTGCTCACAACCTATATCCAACAACTTCCGAGATGATTCCACTATCAGATAGATCTTCAAATGGACTACAATCTTTCTTTCGCTCACGTGAGTAATAACTTGTCTAGATGCACAATCCCTCACAAACTCACTCAAGGAAGAAGAAAATTAACAAAGGAGATAAGGAGAGAATCACTCAACTCCAATCACAAACTCCTAGTCCTAATCACTCGACAATAAACTCCAAAGGTGGCGGCTCAAGCTCCTCTTTTTCTCCAGATCCGAAAACTGCCTTTAACCCTAATCTAATCAACCATTAAATTAAATAGGGCATCAAAAACGAGCCTGGAAACCCATCTGAACCGTCAACTAAAATATCTGGGCCCTGTACCGCTCCGTCGAGCGAGGACATTGCTCGACCGAGCGGCCGCATCGCTGCAGCAGCTCCTGAGTAGATGAATGTGGCACTCAGTCGAGCGTCTGCTTCGCTCGGTCGAGCATCTGTTCGAGCTTTGCTCTACAGAGCTTAAACTCCTTATTTATATAGCTCGGTCGAGTGCTCAAACCGCTTGACCGAGCAGACATTGCTCGGTCGAGCGGTAGAGTGCTCGATCGAGTGTATCCCAAAAACTTCAAGACATTCATTCTGTGTATCTAGCTCGGTCAAGCGTCTGGAACAGCTCAATCGAGCGACCTAGGTATGGGAGTGGGTATGTGAGTGAAAGACTTGAATCACGAAAATTTAACATGGATGTCACCCGGTTTATCCAGGCGATGCATAAACAACGAACTTTACATTTTTACTATGGCAAAGAGATTTAAAATGTGCAGAATATCTCATCCTTTGCATTCCTTGAATGCGAAAAGAGCACTTGCTCGTGTAAATGAGCCAATCAGATTTTACTTACTGTACTTTTAAGGGTTTTTATTAATGTCAATAATTATATGTGTTCAAACTAATTAATGTGAGATAAAACCGATGTCATTTATTTATTCAACTGAAGAAGGTTACAAAGAGTGCATTTTCATTCTCGGCAACCCAAAACCCTAATGTCCATTTTAAATAGTTCACCATATGACGGCTTCGTAAGTGGGTTAGCCAACATTTTGCCGTGAGAATGTATTTGGCTCGTCTCAAAAGATGTGAGAGCTACTCCCAAGTATAGAAAATCGAACAAGTAATAAATCTGGGGAGATCAGGATCATATCCACATGACAATTGATATGTAATGCCACAAACTTCAATTATCAAGAGAAATAATCTAGTGAGAAAACCACCACCTTTTGAAGGTGAAAGAATTGTTCAAAAAGTTTTAAATACTAAAAAGTGGTCATAATATAACTATGGAGAAGTCGGTGCTAGGATATCAATACGAAGAGTATGTGTCGGTTGTGATTTCGTCAGGATGTTTACAATCAATGAATATTAATGTCGTTCAATTGGTTAATCAATTGGTTCATAGCATATGTAATCATGATTAATAGATGAGCCTCGCGTATCCCGCCCTCGTGCGTCCCTTTGGGTATGCACACATAGATGTAACCTTGAGATACGTCATCCTTTTGGAACCCTCATGGTATGTGTGTGAATCAAGATCTAGAATGCTAGAAACAATTGATTAACCTAAATAACACAATGTTTCATCCGGTTAGGGCATGAGAATGTCAGAAGATATAATAATCAAGGTCATACAATAATGCCATATGTAATCCAGTGAATCATCAATTTCATAAAGAATCTAAGTATAAGCGCCCGCTAGGGTCACGATATGTTAGCTAGGATCGTATCACAAATAAGACTTATTAGGGTCATATTTGATTTAAGCATGTTCACGTTGACAATGATCATACTCAAATATATTGAACCAATAAAGCACTCGATATGCCATGAAAATAGGGCAAAAAGATATTAACATCAAAGATCACATAATCCTAACTACATCACAACAAATACATATTTGTTTTAGCCAAGCATTGGGAGAAAATGATCAATTTTTATAAGCAAAACACCATCTTTAATCCTAAATACATGGTATAAAAATTAATAAAAAGTAGAAAGATACGAATTTTATCCCCAAATCTCTTCAATTAGACCCGATATCTTCTTCACAGATATATCTCCTTCTAGCTCCTAAGCCCTCAAAATTTACTCAAAATGCGCTCCAAAATACTTCAGCATACTCCAGAATACTGACCCAAATATGTACATATATATTGATGGGTTTAGGTCGGTCAGCGGATCTCAAATCCACGTAAAATCTGTTGGGAGATGTGTATGCCCTCGAGGCAATTTATCTCTGTGTATATGTACAACCATCTTGTTTGAAATAACAGTAAGCTATTTGGGAAGAATTTACCTAAGTTAATAATAATGTAGTCTACATTAGAACTTAGGTAAAGTCCTGAGACTTGATGCGAGGTCAAACAAGTATCGAGATGAGGATCTCGATCATGGAAAATTGCATGACTGTATGTAGCATAAGTTAAAATCGTTCGTGGTCATAGATGTTTCGAGAACATGATATCGATGAATCGGATAGACCATTGTGTCTTTGTCTTCACCATGGAGTGCTGATGATGATCTCATGGTCGTTTGACTTGGCAAAGTTGGAGATGAGACATATGTGCTTATTGGAGAATGAGTTCACTGAACAACTCAACGAGAGTTATCATATGGTTAACATTAACTAATCTTTCAGTGCTAACTCTCAGTAATGATAGGCAAGTTAGTCCTTAGAATTGAGGTCATTGTACAAACATGTACGTGAATGGTGTCACTTAGATCCCTGACCTAGCTTCGAGGCAAGGTCTGTCGAAAGGTCTTTGGTTGGGTGATACTTGAAGCGTGTGAGGAGAGTAAATACCAAGAGAGGATTCGTCTCTCCCGTTTATGGGAAGTTAGTGTCGCATATGTTGGGTCTATCTTTAGTAAAAACTTTGGCCAAAGTATGTTGGGAAAATTCCAACATTGACAGACTAAAGACCGATGTAGACTAACTAAGTTCAAGCTATTATGGTTGACAGTCGACCCTACCCTAGGCTTGGCAAAGCGACATAGTTATGATAAAGGGACTAAAACTACGACATTCATCACGGATATAGTCAAGGTGGTCCCGATAATACTTATAACAATGAGTTAACCACATAATAATGAAACCGAAACAAGGACGCCACCTGTTGTTCGTGGTTACTGTCGTCTGGGGTTTCGAGCTCCACCTGTAATAGGGTCAGGCTGTAGGGTCTCACACAGAGTGAGACCTTCGTCAAGTAGTAGGTAGAATTAGGGATAAAACACATCGGATGTATGTGAATTAATTGTGTCGCAAAAGGTTTGCGATACAGACTTCAGGATATTAAAGATGTGGGATTAATTACATTTGATACAAAAGAATTTAATTACATCGCAAAATGTTTGCGAGCCTATTTATATAATAAAAGGCATAGAACAAAGATTAATCCAAGAAGTTAAGGAATGTCCAGACACATTTGTTTTAGTTCAGGCCCAGTAGAGCCAAATGAAGAAAAAACAAATACTTAAAAAAGGAGGGCAAAAGCCCCTACCATGCCGAGCTGGGTGCTGAGCAAGCCCTGGCCCAGTTGCCCAGCTGGGCACTGGGCAAGCCCTGGCCCAGTTGCCCAGCTGGGTGCTGGGTGCCCAGGCTCAGGCCGGGCATGTGCATGCGACAGGCAGGTGGGGCCCCGCGGTGGGCCCCACACATAGGGTTTCGAACCCTGATTTTTTTCTACATATTTCACGCTCATTTCATATGCATTTCGCCTATCTTTATCCACCATTTCAGTCTATTTTCCCGCTTTTGTTTCCTTTTTACTTTTTGGGTCTTTCATGTGCGTTTCTGGTGAACATGAATGATATCAGAGCCATAGAGCGGGAAATTGCGGAAAAGTACCAAAAGTGCCAAAAAGTGTCAAAGAAGTGAAAGGAGCAAATAAGGCGATGAGATGGCATCAAAAGAAGAAGAATCTGAAGGAAACAAGCTCCATGCGATCGCCTGAGACACCCTACACGACCGCATGGAAGGGAACAAAGAGGGGGCCATGTGTAACGACCAGTAATTTTCAACAGTTCAATTTACGTAGTTTTAAGAATAAAAATACATTATAAATGTTAGTCAAGAATTTTCTAACAAAACTGACTTTAAAAATTCTTATAAAATATTTTAGAGTACTAGACTTATCGTATTGTATTTTAGCAATTTCAGATTTCCTCAAATACCCAAAACATTTCTGTTAAAATTCATCTTCCAAAATTACCGTTTTGATTCGACGAATTTATTTTCTATACAAATATCTTCAAAACGTTTTCAAACTTCTACGGTAACATTCAATGATCATTTAGGGCTCCCCACATTAATTTCGTAATTTTCTGACGTCAAATCGATAGAGAACCCGCAAACCCGCTTCCTAAACGTTTTGGCCTAAAACTAGTATCCCCGTCGCCCAAACCCTGAAACGAACTTCGTATTCGCCATCCTCGTGACGATACGATCCCGTGGGTATGTTTTCGTAATTTTTCAGACACGTTTACTAATAGGGGCAAAATCGTAATTTTCGTTACAAATTTTACCGTCACCATTTACATTAACTAGTTACTATGACCTAATTACCATTTACCTTAACCCCCCATGCTTAACACGTTTAAACACTTTACAAATTTTTCCAAAGTTAGTCAAAAAGACTAACCTAACGTATTAAAATTGTTGGAATTAGTCAAGAGCTCCTAACTACCTCATTAACTACAAATAGTAGGGTATTAACCCTATAAATAACCCCTAAGTCCTTTCTTTCACAGCTTAACCCTTAATCTCTAAGTTAAAATTTTACTTTAAAATTTTCACACATCTCTCTCTCAGCTCTCCCGCTCTTCCCTCTCTCTCTCTCCCTTTCATTCTCTCTCCCCCAGCCCCGACCGCCGCCACCCTCTCTCCGACGACGGCCACCGCCCCGCAGCGCCTCCGTCCGCCGCCGAGCGCCGAAGCAATAGGCCCCGACGAGCTCCCGCCAAGCAGCGCCCCTCCCTCTCAGTCGCCGTGCCCGGAGGACGCTGCTCCGCCCTCTCCCGATCGCCGCCCGCCTCTGGAGGAGCCCGCCGCCGCTTGCTCCAAGGATCTCAGACGAGCCCGATCGCCGGCCACCTCCCACGTCACCGCCCGCAAGCCCAGCAGCTCCGTCACTTCCTCTCTCGAAGCCACGCCGCCGCCGCCATCCTCGTCACTCCGCCACCGGCCCCGCCTGACTCCGCCGTCGACTCCGCCGTCGCCCCGCCGTCGCCCCGCCTCCGCAGGCGCCGCCCGAGCCCCCCGCCGACGAGTTCCCCTCTCCGATACCGTCTTCAGACGTCGGGGCAGCGTAAGTTTGCACAGTGGCAAACTTGTAAATACGAGGAAATTCGTATTTTTCGATTTTTTAATTAATTATTAAATAGGGTTAATTGGTTATAAATCCATAACTTAAAATACATGACCCAGAAAAATGTGTGGATAGCCCCAGAAAATCAGAAACGACATTTCAGAGCCATTGGCGCTGGTCTCACCTCGACCAGACGCCTACTTTTTCTGGAATGATTTTTCGAACCTAAAGATTAAATAGGTTTAATTCATTCTAAAAATCGTAACTCGCTGGTTTTACCTATACTAATATTTGATAAAATTATACGTGACAATAGACTTTGAGACGGTCATTTTGACTACTTATTCCTGTAATTCCGATTTGTATTGCTCCCGTAAGAAATTACGGAAGATACACGTTCCTTAAGTTTTTCGGATTTTTAAGCTATTTCTAAGTTTCTAAAAATTATAAGAAATTACAGAAGTTTCTGAAAATTCTCCCCTCTTGCAGTAAAATCTAAATAATTATTTTAGGTTTATATAAAAATTTTAAATATTTTCCGACACCGTTTTAATGAGTTTAAAAATCAAACTAACTTAATCGTTTAAATAGAAAAGGTCGTGTTTTTACTAATTAAGTATTTTGTGTTGCAGGTACAGACTCTGGTGTACTAGTCTCAGAGGAAGCACTAGATCCTCTTCCGGCTAACTACAACGGTATTAATTTTGGTAAGTCACGATAGGTTCTAACCTTAGAAATCTAGCCACTGTGCCCGTACGAACTTGTAGCACCGCACTACTACGTGCTCGAAGCACGGAAACACACGCCACTTTCTTGTGTTGGACTTGACTTGAAACATCCCGTGGAACGTTCATGTAAAGAACTTGTACTTGACACAACACCGGGTTTTGGGGTAACTCATAGTTGCGAGAGTACGGGAGTGATTAGAGTTCGATCTACATGTCAAGCTGCCTGTGTTTCGGCCTCCTGTCTAGCTGCCTGCGTTTCGGCAAACCATCCTGCTGCCTGGGTTCCGGCAATCGTCTGGGTAGCACCCAGGCAAGAGACGAACTGAACGGTCACATATTGTACTCTCCGACTTGAGTCACGTAGTTCTAGTGGAGCTTGCACGGTTACTTCTTTACAGTCATGCACTTTACTTTCTGCACTTGTACAGACACTACACCGTACTTTACTTTACCTCTGCTTGTCATACTTGTACAGTACTCCTTTTCTTTGTTTAGAATCTTTGTGACTTACCTTCGGTTCCACTTGTGGCACCGACAGACGACGACCTGATCGAGGAGATCGCCCCAGAGTACGAGGAGCCTGCGTACGACCCAGAAGCCGCGGAGTTTTAGTTATCTGTGTTGGTGTGTGTTGTGAGATGTATTTCCATTCTGTATTTCCTTTCCATACTTTTCCTTTCATGTATTGGTGTGAGAGAGTGCTGGTTGTTGTACTTTAATTTGGACTGTAATAATGTCTGTAAGCTGGTTTGAGTGTTGTTGGTACATCTCTGCGTTGTGACTATGCTGATTTCACTGGTAAACTGCGGAACCTGCAAATATCAAATAAGTAACGGGCCCCCGAGAGCGGGTCGTTACAAGTTTGGTGGCCCATGCAGGTCCGCGCTAACTACCTCGTGAACAGTATAGCAAAACCAGGGTGTATCGTGTACGATACTCGACTAAGCTGACATTTTTCTATGAATGCAGGTTTGACACTCGAAGGATGGATGGAGACCCTTCAGAGAACCCCAATGGAGTTGACCTATCCGGTCTTAATAAGAAGTCATTAACAAAACCTAAATTTTGATAGGATTAACTAGTTGTTAATAAAAATCTTTCTGTATCGGTGGCGCTCGTATGAATGATAATCTTCCTTCAATGGACCATGATATCGGTCAATGTGCTTGGCTAAAGTCTGTTGGATCGACCTAGCTAGACTAGGCATAAGTGATCCTGGCTTAGTCACTTCCCTGGCCGTGTCCGCTGGACCGCAAGGACGTGAATCATGATTATGTGACGTCATCGATCTTCTCCACCACCAACCTTCCTTTATCTTGATGACCTTTCGATTGACCTTCTTAGAATATTCTATCTCTAGTTTACTTGAACCCTAGCTACGTTTATTCCAAGGAGGGTAGCGTTCGAATTTTTCGGTCATCAGAAGTTCGGATTCCTCAACTAAAGCAGATCGAAGGACGTTCAGAAGTATTCAAGGATGATGCTGGAAATTTTGAGACGAGCCAAACATTGCGTGCACGTATAGGCTGTTACGTTTTTGAAACTTGTATTTCTTTTCTAACCCTGCTCCCATCTTGTACCCGATTTTTCCACGTGTTGGAATTCCTTCCCACCTACCACCTCCCCTCATTATTGCCTTTGTCCTCATCCTTGCCTCGAGCCTCGTTCCCGTGTCCGTTTCCCCGCCTCGATCCCCGTTCCCACCTAACACCGACGACTTTCGGTGCCCCCCCTTCTCTTTTTAACCCCTCTTCTCCTTCCTTCCCAAGCCACCCCGTGGTTCCCTTTTTCGCTCAGACATCGCCCCTCCTCCTCCCGGCCTCTTCCCCAAGCGATCTCGCCATCTCACCCGAAGCCCCGCCAGCTTCTGCTCCACTCCATCGGAAGTCCCTGCCATGGATCGTCAACCAGCCGCAGCTCTCATCGCCGTGGACCTGCAGCCGCCGATGGCCCCTCGACATTCTGTTTTGGGATTCTTGACCTTAGCGACAGTCCTCGTCGTCGCCCTCGCTGTTGCCGTGTGGTCAGGATATTGGGAACCCGCCGCTCTTGGCATTATTTCGAGCTCCTTTTTCTGGTTCTTCCCCCTCGAGCTACCCCACTTCGATTCCATCTTAGGGCCGCTCCTTCGTGTTGGTTGGTTTGTGAGTTTTTGGTCGTTGAATTGCTTAGGACTGATGGTGATAGCCATAGATGTCGACCAATGGTATTGGCAAGCAGTATCATTGGGAATGAGTATTGGCTTGCTCCTGGCCTTAGGTGTTGAAGTTGGATGTCGGTCCTGTGCTAGGATTTGGGAGACGGCTAGGATGTTGACTTCGTGTTGGATGTTATGGAGATTGCTGGAAAAAGTGGTAGCAATGATCTTGACCCGCGAGAGTTGGCCTTATATTGGCCTGTTAGTGTTGATCTGGATATTGGCTTGTAATTTGGTAGCGTGGCAGATGAAGTCCTTTGTGTTCGGCTGGTTAAGTTGTAACCGTAAGGATGCACTAGGTTTATCCCTTACGTTTATGTATGCTATGGCAATGATTTACATGATTGAGACCATGTAATCATCATTTATAGACGTTCTGCCCTTCTCTTTGATGTGCTTGCTTCTGACTTGTCACCTTATAACCCGAGTTCGAACAGATGTTATTATATTAATTATCATTTTCATGTAATGCCATATTAATCCTTGGCGACTTGAAAAGTCAAAATAATTATTATGATGATACTGGTCGGGACTAGTTACGGAAGCTATGGTAATAGTAATAGTATATATTTATAAGTAACATCTCTTGTTTTCTTGATGCTATAATATCACATTATATTTCATATTATTTACAACCTGATTTACTAGATTTCCATCTTTTTCAATCTTTTATTTGCTTGAGCTTCTTTATAACATCAATTATTGTTTCAAAAATATTTTTAAATTCCGAGGACGGAATTATTTTAAGGAGGGTAGAATGTAACGACCAGTAATTTTCAACAGTTCAATTTACGTAGTTTTAAGAATAAAAATACATTATAAATGTTAGTCAAGAATTTTCTAACAAAACTGACTTTAAAAATTCTTATAAAATATTTTAGAGTACTAGACTTATCGTATTGTATTTTAGCAATTTCAGATTTCCTCAAATACCCAAAACATTTCTGTTAAAATTCATCTTCCAAAATTACCGTTTTGATTCGACGAATTTATTTTCTATACAAATATCTTCAAAACGTTTTCAAACTTCTACGGTAACATTCAATGATCATTTAGGGCTCCCCACATTAATTTCGTAATTTTCTGACGTCAAATCGATAGAGAACCCGCAAACCCGCTTCCTAAACGTTTTGGCCTAAAACTAGTATCCCCGTCGCCCAAACCCTGAAACGAACTTCGTATTCGCCATCCTCGTGACGATACGATCCCGTGGGTATGTTTTCGTAATTTTTCAGACACGTTTACTAGTAGGGGCAAAATCGTAATTTTCGTTACAAATTTTACCGTCACCATTTACATTAACTAGTTACTATGACCTAATTACCATTTACCTTAACCCCCCATGCTTAACACGTTTAAACACTTTACAAATTTTTCCAAAGTTAGTCAAAAAGACTAACCTAACGTATTAAAATTGTTGGAATTAGTCAAGAGCTCCTAACTACCTCATTAACTACAAATAGTAGGGTATTAACCCTATAAATAACCCCTAAGTCCTTTCTTTCACAGCTTAACCCTTAATCTCTAAGTTAAAATTTTACTTTAAAATTTTCACACATCTCTCTCTCAGCTCTCCCGCTCTTCCCTCTCTCTCTCTCCCTTTCATTCTCTCTCCCCCAGCCCCGACCGCCGCCACCCTCTCTCCGACGACGGCCACCGCCCCGCAGCGCCTCCGTCCGCCGCCGAGCGCCGAAGCAATAGGCCCCGACGAGCTCCCGCCAAGCAGCGCCCCTCCCTCTCAGTCGCCGTGCCCGGAGGACGCTGCTCCGCCCTCTCCCGATCGCCGCCCGCCTCTGGAGGAGCCCGCCGCCACTTGCTCCAAGGATCTCAGACGAGCCCGATCGCCGGCCACCTCCCACGTCACCGCCCGCAAGCCCAGCAGCTCCGTCACTTCCTCTCTCGAAGCCACGCCGCCGCCGCCATCCTCGTCACTCCGCCACCGGCCCCGCCTGACTCCGCCGTCGACTCCGCCGTCGCCCCGCCGTCGCCCCGCCTCCGCAGGCGCCGCCCGAGCCCCCCGCCGACGAGTTCCCCTCTCCGATACCGTCTTCAGACGTCGGGG
The DNA here is from genome assembly GCA_030789695.1 of Scilla litardierei. NCBI lineage: Eukaryota > Viridiplantae > Streptophyta > Magnoliopsida > Asparagales > Asparagaceae > Scilla > Scilla litardierei. The sequence goes on from CM061142.1 coordinate 94,271,170, forward strand.
CAGCGTAAGTTTGCACAGTGGCAAACTTGTAAATACGAGGAAATTCGTATTTTTCGATTTTTTAATTAATTATTAAATAGGGTTAATTGGTTATAAATCCATAACTTAAAATACATGACCCAGAAAAATGTGTGGATAGCCCCAGAAAATCAGAAACGACATTTCAGAGCCATTGGCGCTGGTCTCACCTCGACCAGACGCCTACTTTTTCTGGAATGATTTTTCGAACCTAAAGATTAAATAGGTTTAATTCATTCTAAAAATCGTAACTCGCTGGTTTTACCTATACTAATATTTGATAAAATTATACGTGACAATAGACTTTGAGACGGTCATTTTGACTACTTATTCCTGTAATTCCGATTTGTATTGCTCCCGTAAGAAATTACGGAAGATACACGTTCCTTAAGTTTTTCGGATTTTTAAGCTATTTCTAAGTTTCTAAAAATTATAAGAAATTACAGAAGTTTCTGAAAATTCTCCCCTCTTGCAGTAAAATCTAAATAATTATTTTAGGTTTATATAAAAATTTTAAATATTTTCCGACACCGTTTTAATGAGTTTAAAAATCAAACTAACTTAATCGTTTAAATAGAAAAGGTCGTGTTTTTACTAATTAAGTATTTTGTGTTGCAGGTACAGACTCTGGTGTACTAGTCTCAGAGGAAGCACTAGATCCTCTTCCGGCTAACTACAACGGTATTAATTTTGGTAAGTCACGATAGGTTCTAACCTTAGAAATCTAGCCACTGTGCCCGTACGAACTTGTAGCACCGCACTACTACGTGCTCGAAGCACGGAAACACACGCCACTTTCTTGTGTTGGACTTGACTTGAAACATCCCGTGGAACGTTCATGTAAAGAACTTGTACTTGACACAACACCGGGTTTTGGGGTAACTCATAGTTGCGAGAGTACGGGAGTGATTAGAGTTCGATCTACATGTCAAGCTGCCTGTGTTTCGGCCTCCTGTCTAGCTGCCTGCGTTTCGGCAAACCATCCTGCTGCCTGGGTTCCGGCAATCGTCTGGGTAGCACCCAGGCAAGAGACGAACTGAACGGTCACATATTGTACTCTCCGACTTGAGTCACGTAGTTCTAGTGGAGCTTGCACGGTTACTTCTTTACAGTCATGCACTTTACTTTCTGCACTTGTACAGACACTACACCGTACTTTACTTTACCTCTGCTTGTCATACTTGTACAGTACTCCTTTTCTTTGTTTAGAATCTTTGTGACTTACCTTCGGTTCCACTTGTGGCACCGACAGACGACGACCTGATCGAGGAGATCGCCCCAGAGTACGAGGAGCCTGCGTACGACCCAGAAGCCGCGGAGTTTTAGTTATCTGTGTTGGTGTGTGTTGTGAGATGTATTTCCATTCTGTATTTCATTTCCATACTTTTCCTTTCATGTATTGGTGTGAGAGAGTGCTGGTTGTTGTACTTTAATTTGGACTGTAATAATGTCTGTAAGCTGGTTTGAGTGTTGTTGGTACATCTCTGCGTTGTGACTATGCTGATTTCACTGGTAAACTGCGGAACCTGCAAATATCAAATAAGTAACGGGCCCCCGAGAGCGGGTCGTTACACCATGGCAAGTGGGTGAGGCATTTGATGCGACCTCGTGAGCATGATACACGCGACCACATCGAACGGAGCAAAAAGAGGGGAAATTATTCCGAGGAGAGCCTATTCGACGCGACTATTTCGCCAAAATGACGCGGTCATTTAAGGTATATGGACTTACTGGAATTCTACAGATAATATTGACGTGACTGCATGGATCCCGACGAGACCGCATAGACGAACTCAAATCAAGCCAAAAAGAAGAGGAGCCATGCGGTCGCATGGCTACCCCACGCGACTGCCTGGAGAAGATGCTACAAGAAAGTGCACAAGCCTTGTAAAGACTAAAGAACTGCTCACAGGTCTGTGGTTATCTTCACTTCATTTTATTTTTCTATCGAAGAGCGTCTCGTATCGATTCCAATGCATATTTATTTGTATTTTTTTCCAGATCGGAGCGATTTTATACATTTTCCGGAAGACGAGGCTGCGTTGCAAAATTTTCCACGTGACCGCGTAGGGTTCCCCAAACAGTCGTTTCGGGTTGGGTTATTTCTGATCCATTAGGGTTTCTAAGTGGTTATTTAAGGGTTTTGTGCGCATTTTGAGGGGGGCGCCGAACCTTGGAGGCGGTTTCTTCCTCTTTTTTCACTTCTTTTCTTAGTTTTTAGGAGTAGGATATGTTAGATTAGGTTTTTTTCTTGGTTTCTCTTCATGGATTCGCATGTAACTTGGATATTTTGTATCGCTACGATGGAGTGCTAAGTATTTCTTTCTTTATTTTGTGTTTTTATAATTGTTTTATGTTCTCTTCATTGAATCTTTGTTATTCTCCGTGTTTCTATATAATTTGTGAGTAGATTTTAATCTAGGGTTTGGTGGATCCTTAATTGTAGGTTTATGCATGGATTGATCTTGTTGGCTATTGAATGATTTACTAAGGTAATATCTAGGACGATTATTATCCATATATATTGATTCCCGAGATTGATCGCCAACGAGAGTTGGGATTACTCTATTGCTTTAATCTCTATATGTGATCCATATTAATTATGTCGCCACTGGGAGTTGAGGCGTATTGAGAGCCCTCCTAGCTTTGACCGAGTTTCTGTCTCTGAAATATGGCTGAACAATGGTTGGTGAAATTGTCTGCTTAATGCGTACGTCATGTGATCACGCACTACGGGAGTAGGTTTAGTCACACGAGGAATAGTCGTGTCATGGAATCACAGAAGTGGGGGGCACGAGATCACATAGGAAAAGACCCTATCATATCATCACGGAAGTGGGGGGTATTTGATTTCCTCTAGGCCAGACAACCTCAACCTAGGATGGTTCGATAGCCACACAACAAGTCCATTCCCATGCTCAATTCCCCGGCAACGGCGCCAAAAACTTGATCGCGCCCCGGATACACGTCCCGGGACGGCGACACTGTAGTCTTACCGTAAGCGCACGGTGTAGCGGCGAGCGGGTATCGAACACAGTGAGGCCTAATAACAGTGTCTTCTTCAATCACCTGGCTATAGGAAAAGTCGAGAAATGTTCGCAATAATGCGGTCACAGTCGTTCAATTGTATAAAAGAAATATCAAATTAATAAAGACGCCTAGGGGTAGGGAATCCCCGCTACTCGCCGTATCTTATCATTGTGATTCGTAGGTTTCACAATTGCTAGACTTGAAATTCGAAAGAACTAGTTGCAACTAAATGTAGAACCAAGCTCACGCTCTCTCGCTATTGCCGGTCTATAGCAAACCTAGGGTAGGGTCCAATATCTTGCAAACCCTAACCTAGGCAAACTAGTGTGAAGAACAACATCATCGTTCAGTCGTATCTCGAGCCCACTCTCGTGCAAACTTGAGCTACGACCTAGGTTGGGATAGTTCCTACCCGTCCAATCTCTTGCAAACGGGTATTGGTATGGAATTGCAATTGAAAACCCTAGTTTCGGTCCAATCTCTAGCAAACCAATTTCGGAGAAATTCAATTGCAACCCAGTTCGAATTTCTAGGGCTTCCTATCGAGTTGGGATCCAATCTCTTGCAAATCCCAATCGGTATGAATCCCTAGCTATTCGTATTAAATTAATCCTAAACTAACCCGAATCAATCCTAGCAATTATTTCACCAATTCATCACAAATTTGAAATTGGGCTCGTAGGGTTCATCCCTACGCCCTAAGACGATGAAACTACTCGCAATTCATAATCAAATTCAATAGAAATTCACAAGTAAAATGAATGAAATTCATAGCTATATTCAATAAATCAATAAAAATGGAGTTTTTGAGAGGGAGAGAGACAAACCAATGAAGAACAAAATAGCATCCAACAAACTATCACTTTTCTCTCCTCCCTAAAAGCTAAATCTAATCCCTAAAAAGTTAATCTAAAAAAAGGCTGCCAAAAGTTCTGACAAAGCTCTTCAAACTAGGTTAAAAACTGGGGTTAAATACCCCCCAAAATCGCCCAAAATATCCTGACGAAAATGCCCCTGCGCAGCCTCAAAATCGCAGTTTACGCTACAGGCAGCGCGGCTCACTCGGCCGAGTGACAAATGTCACTCTGCCGAGTGAGAGACCCTGACGGATTCCATATAGTTAGGGGTCTTGGGGGTCGTCTCCTCGGCCGAGTGACTTTTCTTCACTCGGCCGGTGGGCGTTCTTCACTCGGGCGGACGGTCGTTCGTCACTTGGCCGAGTCGGTCTTTGGGGCTGACTGACGGATTCTAGAGAGTTCAACATTTTTGATGCCGTCGTCTTGGCTCCACTCGGGCGAGGGATGACTCGGTGCTCGGCCGAGTGATATGGCGATGCTCGGCCGAGTGCACGCTGATATTGGCTCTGTTGCGTGTCCGATCTGGCCGGTCGAGCGGGCTGTCTATGCTCGGCCGGGTGACTCCTTCACTCGGCCGAGTGGTATGCTGAAAATGCCCATCCTTCGTGTTTTTGCCTCCTCGTCGCTACTATGACGTTCTTTCTTCTTCCATTCCTCTCCAATCGCAAAATACCCCTCAAGAGAGTCGTCGGTGACACTTCAGAGTGGGTGCATCTCAGAATCACTCCAAATTACTCCAAATCTCCTGAAATACGACAAAAACAACAAATCGTGAAAAGCATCGCAATATTGTCGAATAAACGTGAAAAACACGATTTGAGCGATCTAAATGGCATGTAAACATGCAGAAAAAGGTGTAAAATACGGAGTGATCAACAACCTCAACCTAGGATGGTTCGATAGCCACACAACGAGTCCATTCCCATGCTCAATTCACGTTAGGGTGATACCTAGCCCTAGAGTCCTTTCATTCTATTTGTTTCTCCATATTCTACATATATGCCACATATCACTTACGTAGCTAACCATGACCTAGGATTGAGCTAGTACCTAATTCCCCAACCTCCCTGCAGACAACCTGTTATTGCTACGACGATAGCTGTGTGCTTGTTGTTATAATTATTAAATCTTACACATACGCCTAATTAAATCTTACCAATGTTTATGATCCTTAAATTTCAGATTTTATTACAGAAACAATTGTTAATAACTAAATTTTGATAAGTTCTAATTATGAATTACAAGGAGGGGTGTTGGAAACTTGTTACGACCTGAAGATCGTGATAGTCCGACCTTTCGCCCCAAACCGTCAAATTACCACATTGGCACGCCCCTCCCCCCTGAACGGGCGGCCAGCCCTGTGACAGGGTGCTCCACGCCTGACCTTCAGAGGCCCTCAGGGCACCTGTCGATCCTAGAGTCCGACACGATAAGGAGATGGGTGCACCCCGCCTCGACCGCTGATAGGAGCGCTCTCCAACACGACCCCAGCAGGATACGCATCCGTTCTCCCCCAGTTCGCCAGGACCAACGTGCAAAATGTGCGTCTGGACCGCTCAGCCTCAGCCCGGGCCGGCCCGACGACGCGTCTCGGGCCCTGCCCCTGGGAGGCGCTCCGACGGTTCCTTGGCACATCAGACACGACAAACAACCTAGTACAAGGACGCTACTGACACTTACACCACCCGACCATCTGACAAAGCACCCCCTGGCCACTGCGTCCCCTGAAACTTAATGCTTTCGGCCCTGACACTCTGACAAAAGCGCCCCTGGCCGTTGTGCCGTCTGACAAAAGCGTGGCTGACACTCCTGTTCATGACATCCTCGTCCGAAGCTTCTGCTGACACCAGGGCTAGCTCAGCATGTCGAGTCAGCATGACAGGTCAGCCCCACCTAACCACCTCCCGTTAGGTATAAATACCCCTTCACCTCCAACGGTGAAGAGGTTGGTAAATTTACTCTCAATCTTATTATACACACACAAGAGCAAAGGTCGTCCATATCTTTGTTCTTCCATCCATAGCTCGTCACATACTGTCGACCCACCCACAGTCCGACCTGCGTGCCTAGCCCCCGCTTTAAGTCCTATTACTGACTTAAGCATCGGAGAGGCTAAGGGTTGGACCCCAACCCGGCCTTTCTGACGAGTTGCTCCTTGCGCAGGTTAGCTCGTCATCATCGGTCGTCCTCGTGCCCGCCTCAGGAAGTTCGGCCCTCATACCGCATCCTTCCGGATCCGAGACCGTGGTCTGCCCTTACAACAAGTTTAGCCTCATCACCCCACTAATCACCTATCAAATAGCCTATCCTAATCCCGTCATTAGCATAACTACCATGCCCTTGGTTCCCCTTAATATAAATTCATTGTACGCGAGTTCCACCCTGCAATAATTGGGGCCGTCTGTGGGAAAGAAGGGTCACACCCATGTCAAATCCCATACCAGTCAACCAAAACCCTGACCACGGAAAGTATCCAATGGATCAAGAATCGCACTCTCACCCTGTGACTCCTGCGACTAATCCACCCCCGTAGGTGGGGGTCGAAACGGTCCATGCCTCGGCCCGTGCGGTGCAGCCGAGCTTCAAGGCCTTTGCCAAGATAATGGCGGGCTTCACAACGGCAAGAGCCAAAGCACCCCCGGGCCCCTGTGAGCCCCCGAACGTGAGGCGAAATCTTCACCCTCAATTCGTCGAAGAAATGGGGGACAAAGGGCTCGCCGATGAGATTGCGGCCCAACAGAAGCTCTTGGAGGAAGAAATGGAGATCACGCGGCTGTGAAGGCGCCAGGAGGAAGCAGCTGTCGCACAGAGACATATGGATGTGGCGGCCGAGGCCGCTCGGTAAGCCCTCCTTGACGAAGAGACCGCCCGACGCCAGCTCCGCTTCATTATCGCAGAACGCGAAAGGCTCTGAAGGGAGAATGAGGTGAACCGGGAGATCCCAGAGGTGTCGACGATGGGTAGGCAACACATGAACAAGCACAGCCCGTCGCTCGCCAGGTCCCCACCTCGGGGGCGAAGTCCGCCCCGTCGGCGTCTCTCCCCAGATCGTCTGGACAAGGAAGCCGTTCGTCAACAGCCCCGCTTCCTCGCCGCGGAGCACGAAAGGCTCTTAAGGGAGAATCAGGATCGGAGAGAGATCCCGGAGGCGACGGCTGTGGGATGGTGCTACTGGAATGACCGTAGCATGCCGTCCGTCGAACCCCCAACACGCGGAAGGAGTCCTCCCCGGCGACCATTTCGCCATTCCCCGGGGCATGATGACCGTCGGCAGCCGAGGCGGGACCGCAGACAAACCCCAGAATGGCGGAGAGGACACACGCCAGAGTGCCCCGCCTACCCTGAGGAGGCTACACCATTGGCGCGGTGGATCACGTCAGCCCCAAGACCCACAAGGTTCAAAGCCCCCCAGCTGGCTACCTACAACGGAAGAGGCGACTCCCTCTCGCACGTACAACAATACCGGGGGGCGATGGAGGTGCAGGATGTGGATGACGCGTTCCTGTGCCAGTTTTTCTCACAGAGCCTGCGGGACACGGTGTTGGAGTGTACTACGGCTTACCTACGAGATCCATCAGGAGCTTCGGTGAATTGTCCCATAAGTACTGCCAGGAGTTTTGGGCCGGACGCACCAATAAGAAACCATTGGACTACCTCAGCACGATAGTTCAAGAGGAAGGAGAGATGACTGGGAAATACCTGCGTCGCTTCCAAGATGAGAGACGGGCGGTGGTGGCCTGCGGTGATGAAGTGCTCATGCTAGCCTTCAAGACAGGACTGCGGAATCGGAGCCTCCGCAAATCCTTGCTCCGAGACCCGCCGGCCGACTACGACGCGTTAATCGTGCAGGCGGAGAGGTACGCGCTGACCGAGGAGACTCTCGGTGCAAAGTGTAAGGACCCTGTGCTATGAGGAAGAAACACTGGGGATGAATAGTGTTTTATAGAATTATAAGGAATTTACGCCAAATAAAACCCTAATTAACCAACAAAAACGGAATTAAAGAAATGATCAACAACACAAGGAAGAATGCAATGCAAACATGCAATGTATCCTGGTTCGGTGCCACCCAAGTCAAACCTGAATTGTTACCAGTGCCCTAATCCAGCAATACCCGAGATCACACTCGGATACTCTAGTAAATACCACTAGAGCTTTCCTTTAGCCCACTTACGAAAACCCCAACAAGTACAATCGACCTACAATCGATGTCCGTGTATCACACAACCCGGGAACACACAAATACCTTAATCCCACAACTTGGAACTAAGCACACTCTCACAAACCGAGAGCAAATACTTATCCTTGACTCCCACAACTTGGGATCAAGCCAATCCTCTCACCAACCGAGAGTACTCAACAAATTAGAAGTAATGAGAATGAAATATACAACTTGAAACACTCACCTATGCCTTGAATAAGAACTTACTTGTAAAGGCTATAGTGTGTGTGAAGTGCTCAATGAGGGAGGAGAAATCCCTTGAGATGCTTTCCCAAAGATGAAAGCAAATCTAGCTTAGATGTGTGCTTTAGAGCATTGAGGGCAAGAGAGAATTAGAGAGCACTTGAGAGGAGAAAGAGGCTTGAAAATGAGACTTGAATGTTTTCTTAAGAGGCCAAGACTACTCTCATAGTTAGCCTAACTCCTATATATATATTAGCTCAAGGGAAGCCCAAAACCCTAAGCAAAAGACCCAGAAATCAATCTCCCAACGGCTAGAAACAGGCTGAAAACGACTCGGACAGTCGACTATAGAAGGGGAAACAGTCGACTGTTCCACTGTAGCCAACGGCTATAAACTGAAAAATACTGTCATGACAGAGGATGGACAGTCAACTGTAGAAGGATGACCAGTCGACTGTCCACCTGGGCATTCGACTGGTCAGCCTTCAACAGTTGGCTGTTCGAGGGTCAGAATCTGCAGTTTCTGTAGAGCTGATCACTAAAACGCCCATAACTACCACTACAGATATTCAAATGGAGTGATTCAAACTGTGTTGGAAAGATAACAAAAATTTCTTTCAAATGAGATTTAAATGGATGGAAAATTCGAACTACAGAAAAACTGACAGCACTTTGAATCTGACTGATAGGTGCAGGAAATCTGTTATCGGCTCACGAAAACAGTCATAACTTGAACTGCAGATATCCAATTGGAGTAATTCAAGTTGAGTTGGAAAGCTTAGAGAGTTAGTTAACTACTGTAGATGGTTCTGGATGACAAATTCCACCTACAGAAAAATTGGCATCAGTTTGAAGGCAGACTGGTCAGAAAAACAGAATATGATCGGTCCATATTTTACACCTTTTTTCTGCATGTTTGCACGCCATTTCGATTGCTCATATTGAAATTTTCACGATTATTCGATGATATTACGTTACTTTTTCACTATTTCTTGTTATTGTCGGATTTCAGGAAATATGGAGCAATTGGGAGCAAAAATGAGCTTAAAGGACTTGCACGCGTAACGGAGCATCGTTCACGGCTTTATTGAGGAGTTATCAGTGCTAGAGGATGAGTGGATAAGGAAAGAATTTAATAGAATCGACGAGGAGGGGAAAAGGAGAAGAAAAGAGCTCAAGAGTACCCCACTCGGCCGAGCAGACTGCTCACTCGGTCGAGTGAAGGACCGCACTCGCCCGAGTGAAACGGATACGCACCGAAGATTTGCCATGTTCACTCGGCCGAGCAAGGAAGACCACTCGGACGAGTGAGAAAGCCCACTCGCCCGAGTGCTACAAAGATTTCGTCCAGAGAAGAGGCCAACTTACTGGAATTTAGAGAAGCCTCACTCGACCGAGTGGCAAAGCCCACTCGACCGAGTGAAGAAGCCCACTCGCCTGAGTGTTACATGGTTTTTCTCCTGAGATCTAAGCAGACTCTCTGGAATTTTTGGAGAACCATAGAAGACCCTACTCGACCGAGTAGAGAAGCCCACTCGACCGAGTGAAGAATCCAACTCGGCCGAGTGATGCCAATGACACTAGCACCCAGATTTTCAGATGGTCTTCCACTATTTTGAAATTTTCTATCATTCCAGCAATAAAAGTATTTTTCTCATTTTTTTATGGATAGTAGACTTCATGACGGTTCCAACGCTGCCAAGAACGTGCCAATCGGAGGTCGGATGAAATCTAGAGAATTTCTGCAAGTTGATGCTGCAGTGCTAGATTTCCACTCGGCCGAGTCATATTCCCACTCGGCCCGAGTGACTGCGGGCCCAGATTTTAAGTTGCGGCCAAGCTAATTTAGGGCACGAATTTGAGAGGGTTTTGAAGGGTTATTTACTAGGGTTTTGGAAGGATATATAAGAGGTTTGTAGCCGTCATTAGAGGGGGTCCCCATATGTTTTCTTAGGGATTATTTTAGAGGTTAGGCCATGCCCTAGGCCCCCCTGGATCTAAAAGCTTGTAATTGGATTGAAGTTCTTCATCAAAGCTAAGTATCTTTGTTCTTATTATTTGAATCTTTGATTTGGTATCTTTTACATGCAAGTAATGTCTCATATTGATTTCTATATCGTTGTTGCTATGCTTGAGTAGATTTGATGTTCTAGGGCATGGGGATGAACCCTATAGATCTAATTTCAAATTTGTGATGAATGAATTTCTAAGTTGCTAGAATTGCTAGGAGGTTAGGTTGTGATTGATTTATTACGGATAGATAGGAATTTCCATCGATTTGGGGTTTGCAAGAGATTGGATTCCAATCGATGGGAAGGCCTAGATATTCGAATTAGGTTTATAATCGAAATTCTCTAGACTTGGTTTGCAAGAGATTGGACCAAATCTAGGATTTTTAATTGTGATTCTACACTAATATCCGTTTGCAATAGATTGGACCGATAGGAACTATCACAACCTAGGTCGTAGCTCGAGTTTGCACGAGAGTGGGCTCGAGATACGATTGAACAATGACGTCGTTCTTCACGCTAGCCGCTTAGGCTAGGGTTTGCACGAGAGTGGGCCATATCCTAGGTTTGCTATAGACCGGCAATAGCACGAGAGCGTGAGCTTGGTTCTACACTAAGTTGCGACAAGTTCACCTAAACACAAGTCTAGTAATATTGAGATTCACTATTTACAATGATGTATGACGATCCGTTGTGGGAATTCCCTAGCCCTAGACACTTTTATTATATTGTATTTGAATCGATATGTGACCAACATCTTATCATCGACACCGACAACCACCACCATTTCCATTACATTACACCATAACCATCTCCACCAATAATAAATTCGTAGTCGAGCTAACCTAGGATAGATTGGAACCAACACCACCTCCTCGTGTTCGATACCCGCTCGCCACTTAACCGTGCGCTTGCGGTAAAACTACAATCGTTCTCCGGGTGTATATCCAGGGCCGATCAAGTTTTTGGCGCCATTGCCGGGGAGGTGTTTCCCATTGGGTGCCAATTTGTCATAACTAGGTTGATTAGACTACGAAAATTTTTGTTTTAACAAAAGGGAATTTTCACCCCTGCCACCATTATTATCATTCTATATTCTTTTGTGCCACTGATATTTTTCTCTAGGTATTTATCTTTGTTGATCAGGTGCTATGGATTATACTACGTGGACCACAGATTTTGATCAGAGTGCTCAGATGGGAGAATACTATTATGATTAGAGTGCTCAGATGGGAGAATACTATTTTGATCAGAGTGCTCAGACGGGAGAATACTATTTTGATTAGATTGCTCAGATGGGAGAATAGTTTTTTGAGGAAACGCACTGGCCCGAGCTTGATGAGAAACAAAGGATTTTTTTGATGAGATGCATGCACACCAAGTTGAAATACAAGCCAGGCTTGATAAGGGCGACCTTCAATTGGAATGGGTGAAGAGGGAACTTGAAATGAATGCGCTCGTGCTTAAGGTTGCAGAGATTTCCAAAGATATCAGTTCTGCTTCTTCATTTTATGGGCAAGAGGCATCACCGGTCATATTACCAGAGCCAGATGTGCTGTCGTCGATCCCACATCCTATGATACAGCTATTGCATGTGAAGAATGGGTGGACGAAGAGGCCGTGGAGGAAGCAGAAATTGAGTCATATGCGCAGCCAGAGGAGGACGCATTTCAGAGATTATTGGAGGGCCTCTTGGAGTCAGTGAGGTTCGTCGGTTCAGAGAGCATTACAGCAGGTGATGCATTTGAGCTATGATTTGCAGATTTTGTTATGAACCGTGTTTCAGCTGCAGGAACAATTGAGGAGGACATCCATGTCAGTCTTGAGGGGGATAGACTATATTTTCAGATTGCTTGCGGGCATTCCCCTCCACATGATACATCCCCACAAGTTGACACACATGAGCAGCCAACATCACCATTCCAGAGAGAGCCTACATTGATAGTTGATGAGAAGGCAAATGACCACACTGTCGAGCCAGAGCATATTGACGCGGAGGCCTCACATGCGGAGCCAAAGCATGCTTTTGAGGAGGCATTACACACAGAGCTAGAGCTTATCACCGAGGAGGTTATACATTGGGATGAGGACATAGCCATTCATAAGGATCCCGAGCAATACCCTCATCCATTGGAGCTCCCGCAGCCACCTCATCCTTCCACTGACATCGAGGACTATCCCACAGAGCTTACTGCTCCCACTCAGGGAGATATTTTTACCCACTCCATTTCCGAATCATGCATTCCATTCGATATTTATTTTGATTCAGATATTTTTGACACGTCATACCTTTTGCAGCACACATACGATTATGGACCGGAGGTATGCTTGGACATGTCACAGTTTGACGAGCCTATCGAGGAGGTCCACACCTATGATCCAGATTTACCTGAACAGCTGAGAGAGCACACCCCGAAGATAGCAATCAAAGCACAAGAGGATATTGAATTATTTTCAGGGAAGTATTGTCCACCACTATTTATTTCATATATTTCTATTGACGATCCTCTTTGGAATACTTTTATTATGAGGGTGAAATTTTTGCAGTGAACTGATGCATCCTATCCTCTGCAGGGTACATGTGGAGTCCTTGTGGGAATGCTGGAGGATGCATTGCTGGAGTTCATTGGTGTCCGTGGACACACGCGCCTGGCGGAGCCATGGAAGGAGCAGTTAGAGCAGTTGCCTGCACCGGCAAAGATACTGGATCCGCCTTTTGCTATAGGTGATATCAATCCAGTAGTGTAGAAATTTTATGCTTTCAATAAACACGAATCCTCTCGACAGCGAGAGGACCGTATAGATTTGCTTGAATAAATATCACCTCATATGATGACAACAAAAATCTTTTACACTACTAACCCATTATATATATTAATTGCCCTCTTCACATTTTGATATGTCCGACCAGTTTGCTCACCACCCATCGAGCATCTCTTTCAAGTGAATACTTACTTTCATATCATTTGACTTGATCACGCTTTGCAAAGTCATGATTTTATTGATCGAGTCATTTCAATAGGATTGTTTGGCATAAGCTTGGGGGAAGGCGCTCTCATGCATCTTGTATGTGCATGTAGTTGCATTAGGATTTCACGTCATTCATTTCATCATTTTTCATTCACCCCCATTGTTATCGTTGTTCCTCATATTCTTCCACCATGATCACATTGAGGACAATGTGAAGTTTAAGCTTGGGGGAGTGCATTTTCATGCCATTTAGATGCATTAGTTGCATTTTTACTTTATTTTAGGGTTTTTAAAATTTTTCAAAATTTTTGCATCATCTTTTAGATTTTTCCATCTTATTTTTCTTTCATGTGTGTTCATGCATCATATTGTGTGCTTGTTTTTTCTTTTCTTTCCTCTCTTTTATTTTTATATCTTTATTTTCTTTTCCTCCTTTTGCTAGATTTGTTCCTTATGATGATATACCTTATTGCTTTAGTAGCTATCACGATGCTTATTATTCCTTGCCATGCTACTTAGAGTATTTCATAGTGCCATGCTTAACATGTGCTTGCTTATATATTCTTTTGATGATTTCTGTCACGACCCGCTTCCCTAAAATGGAGGCGAGGCGTGAGAAGTCCGCTCAGACTTGGAGCTGTGAGGCTCCAGTCTGTAAAGCGTCTGGAATAACCATGTAAAGGTCTCTGCAAGTGCGTAGCAGAACAAAGAAAATAATAAAAGAAGGAGACAGATAAAAAATTATTCAATCTCAGAGTGTCCAAAATAAATTCCAACATCACAGAAAAGCCACCAGGCTAAAAGAAAAGAGTCTAAAAGGCCCAAGCATGGCCAATAGAAATAAACAACGTACAGAAAGAAAGGTGCTACTCACCGAAAACCTAACAACAGACTAAGCAAAAAGTAACGACGAAGGAAAACTCTACGACTGGTCACCGGTGTCCTCGTACTCCACGTCAATGGTGGACCCAGGCTCAAAGTCAGCAAACGCCTCGTCCTCAGCAACGGACTCTGGCTCGGCAACTAACATGCGACACCCAAAAGAGACGAGGGTGCATGTCAGCAAAGTCTACAAAGACTTTATGCAAGGAAACTAAAAGGAAAGTAAAACGACCTAGCAGTTCTAAAAATGTACGATGACATGGCATTTTAAAGTATGGATGCAATAATTAAATAGATGTGACAAGTTTGACATGGCAGCAAGTTTAACAAGGCACACGTACATCATGGCATGGGTAGCAAAGCTACTAAACAATCACATGGATTTTACAAGTCAAGTAAACACGTCGTGCACAGAGATTACGTCTTTTGGCTAGAGTGGCTGTACGGGCCAACTCCTAAGCTCAAGTGATCGCTTATCCCTACCCCTCCACGTGTATCGGGTATTGTATTTTGACCAACACATGTAGCCCGCTTCTGGATCACGAGCCAGGAAGTGTATTTGGCATGTGGTTGTACTTGCAATCCAGGTGCCTAGCCTGAATAAGGATGTACAAGTATAGTAGTGTGTGCTACGAATGCAACACTCAAGCATGGATGACATGGCATGGCAAGTTGTAATTTAAATGCGTACAGGTAAGGAATTTAAACGTGACAGGCAGAGCACAAGAAAAATGCGTACAGATATGAAAATTAAACGTGACAGGCAGAAATGCATGGATGACATGGCCGGGTGACAGATCTAGCTTCATTGTCAAGTTAGATCTTAAAATTGCGTCTAGGCGAGTATCATTTCGTCGCCTAGTCTCTTTTATGCCTAAAACAAGAAATGGCCTAAAGCACGGCCTAAACAAAGATCTGGCAATTTTCACTTGCCTGCAATCAACCGTTCTGTAAATATCGTCCAACCAGTCCAGTCTACTTATGTGCTCAGATCCACCAGCCTACAGTCCCAAATTAAGTTATCTTTATTAGTGAATTATCAGACAGCTAAAATACCGATTTTTATCTTGTTTAACATGGATGGGTTGGGGGTCCTAAGTGTTCAGAAATTTACCTTTACACGACGCAAGAGCTACACTGGCGTCGGGTAGCGACGCCAGGGGTTGGAATAATAGAAAAACGCTCCACGTCAAGATTCCAAATAAGATTCCACACACGCCTATTCTCGGGCAGTGACCAAATCAGCGAATCAAGATTCCAACATCGAGTAATAGGCCGGTAGGTGTTTCTACGGCTTCCGGGAAGCTGTATCAATGAACCGGGACGAATGGTTCGACGTTCACGATGTCTACGACGTTGAGCATCGTAGAAGATGTTCCTGACGTCTGAAGACACCCCCAGGAGATGTAGAGGACTGTCGGAAGATCCCAACAGCGAGGGTGAGTGACGAGAGACGATACAACGTGATGCAACGTCGTAAAACACAAAACAGCGAGTGCTCTCGCTGTTTTAGACTTGCAGCGGCCTGAGAACATCCGCGAGAGGTGTAGGGGGCCAAGAGGGGTCGACGGCGGCGACAGGGGGCGGCGGCGGTGGCGGCGGCCGCTGCTTGCTGCTGCGGGCTGCTGCACGCTTGCATCGAGAATCACGACAGCTGTGGTTGTTTTCGGTGGCCAACAGCGGTCTACGATGACGTGGGAGGGAGGAGGGTGATCGCGGATGATAAAGGGCGCCGCCGGCGGCGGGCTTTGGCCGGAGAATGCGAGAGAAATCCCCGGCGCTGGAGTTTGCGTGAACGAAAGTAGAGGCGGCGGCTGCTTGCGATAAGTTGCTGTGAAAGAGAATGGCCCTAAGTCATTTTAAATAGGTTAGAGGGCTGATCACGTGGGTAGTGGGGGCTAGGTCATAGGCTAGTTAGTTAGGGTTTTCTTTTTGAATTGAAAAAAGATATAAAAGAATTATTAAACCCAAACTCTTACCCACACTCTCTCTCACCCTCTCTCATGCGTGAGTGTGTGGGGCTAAGGCTAAAAATGGCTGGCTAAGTCAACATAGGATGATATAGGGATTATTATAAAATACTAGGGGATATGTGTCACATGAAACTTAGGGTTAAACAACTAATAGGTTGGCAAAATAGTGAAAGTAGGTCAAACGGTGCCCAAAAATCGTAAGATAAATACTGGGGTGATCGGGACGACGAGAGAAAGAAGACGGATCATAATTTCGATGACGAGAAACGAAATTAAAAATAAAAGGGCCTCGCGACAAAAGTAAAAATCGCGACGTCTCTTTAAGTAAGGTCAAATCGTGGGAGAACGACCCGTGAAATGACGTTCCAAATCAACACCAAAATTTTAACACTCTCAGAGAGGGTCAAAACGACATATCACACTATCGGGTTTGGATACAGACAACGTCTAAAATAAATACGTGCACGTACAAGACTATGTGCACAACAAAGCGTACAATCGAAAACAGACCGTTAAATTCTTCCCACCTTATGAATGGTTCCGTCCTCGGAATTAACATCAACTACTACTGGAAACAAGTGCGGAAAGCGCTCTCTCATATCATCCTCACACTCCCAGGTGGACTCCCCAGGGGAACCATGACGCCACTACACTCTAACCAAGTCGACGGTCTTATTCCTCAGCTGCTTCTGCCGTCGATCCAGAATCTCAACTGGCTGCTGATCATAAGATAGATCTGGACGAACCGTGATCTCCGAGAAATCCACAGTATGGGACGGATCATTAACGTATCGACGTAACTGAGATACGTGAAATACATCGTGAACACCCTCCAGTGACGGCGGCAACGCCAAGCGATAAGCCACCGCTCCGACTCTCTCCAGGAAATCAAACAGCCCAATGTACCTCAGACTCAGCTTGCCTCTCTTCCCAAAACGGATAACTCCACGGTTCGGAGAAATCTTCAGAAAGACGTGATCTCCAGGCTGAAACTCCAAAGGCCTCCGTTTAGCATCAGCCCAGTGCTTGAAATGGTCCTGCGTGATCCTCAGCTTCTCCCGAATGTTCCTCACAACATCCACAGCCTCCACGATCATCTCTGGCCCTAACAGCTCCCGATCTCCAATGTCATCCCAGCTCAGTGGCGATCGACATTTCTTCCCGTATAGCGCGGCGAATGGCGCCATGCCAATACTCGCCTGGTAGCTGTTATTGTAGGCAAACTCCACATGATGGATATGATCCTCCCAAGATCCCTTGAAGTCCAACATGCATGCTCTCAGCATGTCCTCCAAAATATGAATCGTCCTCTCGGACTGGCCATCCGTCTGTGGGTGGTACACCGTGTTGAAACTCAGACTCGTACCCAAGCTCTTCTACAGACTCTGCCAAAACTGAGATGTGAATCTCGTGTCTCTGTCCGACACGATACTCATGGGGACTTCGTGAAGTCGCACGATCTCCTGCACGATTCACGTCACATCACTATCTAAACTAGGAAAAGGAAATAAAAACGGAGAGTAAAAGAATTTCCTCCATATATCTCCTCGCTAGCGTCTTAGTGGACTGTCCTACTCGGAAGGGAATAAATTGCGTGGATTTGGTCAATCGGTCTACGATCACCCAAATCGCGTCATTCTGCTCCGGACTCCGAGGTAGTCCAGTCACGAAATCCATAGTGATGTGTTGCCACTTCCACTCTGGAATGGGAAACGGTTGTAGCAACACTGCCATATGCTGATGCTCCGCCTTAACCTGCTGGCATACCAAACACTTGGCTACGCTCCGAGCCACACTCCGCTTCATACTATGCCACTAATAGTTCAGGCGAAGATCCTTGTACATCCTGGTGCCACCAAGATGCACAGAATACGGCGAACTGTGTGCCTCAACCAATAACTTCTCTCTGATATCTCCAGCTGGCACACACAACCTGGCTCCAAATCTCAACGAACCATCTCCATGAATCAAGAAGTCAGTCTGCAGACCATCTTCTACCTGCTCCCGAATCTTCACCAGCTTCGGATCTCCGGCCTGACCTGCCTTGATCCGATCCACGATCGTCGACTGCATCTGCATACACATCAACAAAGAAGCCTCTCCAGGAAGCACGATCTCAATAGTAGACTCGCAAAAATCCTGCTGCAACCTCCACTGCGAAGTCAACATCATCACCGCTGGGAGTCTGCTCAGCACATCCAGAACCACATTCACCTTGCCAGGGTGATACTGCAAGTCGATCTCATAATCTGCCATGTGCTCCAACCATCGATGTTGTCTCATGTTGAGCTCCTTCTGCGTAAAGATATACTTCAAGCTTTTGTGATCGGTGAAGATCTTCACCTTCTCACTCAACAAGAAGTGCCTCCAAATCTTAAGCGCAAATACGACTGCAGCCAACTCCAAATCGTGCGTCGGGTAATTCTTCTCATGAGCCTTAAGCTGACGAGAAGCATACGCAACCACATGCCCATGCTGATGCAAAACACAACGGAGACCTTTGCCAGAAGCATCGCAAAAGATCTCAAATCCTCCACTCCGATCGGGCACAGCAAGAACAAGGGCAGTCGTCAACCTCTCCTTCAGAATAGAAAAGGCCATCCCACAATCATCAGACCAGACGAAAGATACATCCTTCCTCGTCAGTCTGGTCATCGACTCAGTGATCCGAGAAAAGTCCTTAATGAAACGTCGATAATAACCTGCAAGCCCAAGGAAACTCCGGATCTCAGATGCAGACTGCAGAACAGGCCACTCCCTGTAGCCTTAATCTTCTCAGGATCCACCAAAATTCCATCTCCCGACACCACGTGTCCAAGAAAAGCAACTCTATCAAGCCAGAACTCGCACTTGGAATACTTAGCATACAAACGATGCTTCCTCAAAATCTCCAATACTGTCCTCAAGTGCGATGCATGCTCTTCCTCCGACTTTGAATAGATTAAGATGTCGTCAATAAAGATAACAACAAATTTATCTAGAAAGTCATAGAAGATCAGATTCATCAAGTTCATAAAAACTGCGGGTGCATTGGTTACACCGAAAGGCATAACCACGAACTCGTAGTGACCATACTTCGTCCTGAACGCTGTCTTCTGAATATCTTCCTTCCTCACCTTCAGCTGGTGATAACCACTCCTCAGATCCAACTTAGAGAACACTCTCGATCCTCCAAGCTAATCAAAGATTTCATCTATACGAGGCAATGGATATCGATTCTTGATGGTCACAGCATTTAGCTCCCTGTAGTCCACGCACATGCGACACGAACCATCCTTCTTCTTCACCAGCAACACCGGTGCTCCCCACGGAGACACACTGGGATTAATGTAACCCTTCTATAGAAGCTCATTCAGCTGCCTACGCAACTCTTCCAACTCAGCTGGAGCCATACGATATGGCGCCTTCGAAATGGGCTGCGCTCCCGGGACAAGATCGATCGAAAACTCGAGAGCTCGATCGGGCTGCAGTCCAGACATCTCCTCGGGGAAGACGTCGTCGAATTCTCGAACCACAACTAGTCTACTCTGCTCCATCTGCATAGCAACGATCTCCACTGGCTTGGCCCGAAACCTGACAGGACCAAGCGAACTGCTGCCTCGGCTGAACTCAAACACTGGGTGACCTGGGATCTCGAACACCACCTTCTTCCGCCGGTAATCGATCGTGGCGTAGAAACTCCCAAGCCAGTCCATCCCAAGGACGGCATCATAGTTGATGATGTCGTGGACAATAAAGTCAGCGTAAAGCTCATGTCCACAGACCACCAAAGGACAAGAATTGCAACCATGATGCACCGAGTTCACGCCATTCCCTGTAACGATATCCCAACTCTTGGGAAGAGGGGAAGTCGACAAGGAATGCTTGTCCACGAAGCTCTGGGATATAATGCACATTGATGCACCAGAGTCGAAGAGGACTCGTGCAGGAAATGTGCAAACCAAAATCACACCTAACAAACAGTCTAACAATCAAATCCTATTCTAGCAAACATAACATATTCAAGCAGACGAATACATTCTAACAAACAAGATCAACTAAGGAAAAGGAAACAACTAGACTGAGGGTTACCTGCAATAACCTCAGCCTCAGTCTCAGCCTTAACTGCAGTCATCAGGAAGGCCTGCCTCCTCGGCTGCAAAGCCTGCTGAAACGCATGCTTCTGTGGAATAAGAGGCGCTCCATGTCCAGCAGGTACAGGTGCTCTCTGCTGCAACGGCCGGTCCTCTCCAATGCTGTTTAGACTTCGGGCAATCCTTCATGACATGAGCAGGATCTCCACAAACAAGGCACTGTCCCAACATCTTCCTGCACTGCTCCTTGACGTGCCCAGTCTTGCCGCAGAAATGGCAAGTCTTCAGAGTAGGCCCACCTGGCCTCTTGAACTGCACCGGCTGGTTAGGCTTGAACCCAGGCCAAACCACTCCTCTGACCTGCTCCATAGGCCTCTTCCCAGCTCCAGAAGTCTGTCCTCTCTTCTGGCTCGCAATCCGCTCCTGCCTCCTAGCAGCTACCAGCAACTTCTGATACGACTCCAAATCCGACAAAGACATCAGGCTCTGCAAGTCTAAGGAAAGACCCTGCAGAAACCTCTGAGATTTCTCCTCAGCATCCTCCACCATCTTCGGTGAGAAGCGACTCAGTCTGGTGAACTCCTGATGATACTGGTCCACCGAGAGATCTCCCTGCTTTAGATCAATGAATCGCTGCAACATCTCCCTCCTGGCAGCCTTCGGGAAATACTCCTCATCGAACCTAGCCTTGAAAGTAGCCCAAGGAATAGGTCTCACCAACAGTGCTTCCTCTGCATCCCACCAGCTGCGGGCATTATCCTTGAGCTGCTTCCTCACCAAATCAACCCTTCCAGCTGGGTTGTTCTTCGACATCCTCAGATTATCCTCAGTATTCCGGATCCACTCCTCTGCAGCCAGCGGTCCTTCAGATCCATCAAAGTAAGTCGGGCCCAGCTCCCGAAACTGCTTCGCTCCCGGCTCGAAGCGAGGGGCATTCTGGAGCATGCCCTGCTGCACCTGCATCCTCTGATGCATCATCCTCATAACTTCAGCGTTTGTGGGTTCTCTATCCAGCACCGCATCACGGGCGGGCCCACCACCAGCTCGGGTCTGTCGTCTTCCAGCCATCTAATGACATAGAAAACGAATTAAATTAGACTCAAAGCTTATGACTTGGATATTTAAATTTATTTAATGGACATTCTATAACTATTATTGTTCCGATAATTTGCAGTTGCAAGAGGACCTGCATGGGCCACCAACAAAACCTGTCACGACCCGCTTCCAGTCTGTAAAGCGTCTGGAATAACCACGTAAAGGTCCCTGCAAGTGCGTAGCAGAACAAAGATAATAATAAAAGGAGACAGATAAAAAATTATTCAATCTCAGAGTGCCCATAATAAATTCCAACATCACAGAAAAGCCACCAGGCTAAAAGAAAAGAGTCTAAAAGGCCCAAGCATGGCCAACAGAAATAAACAACGTACAGAAAGAAAGGTGCTACTCACCGACAACCTAACAACAGACTAAGCAAAAAGTAACGACGAAGGAAAACTCTACGACTGGTCGTCGGTGTCCTCGTACTCCACGTCATTGGCGGACCTAGGCTCAAAGTCAGCAAACGCCTCGTCCTCAGCAAAGGATTCTGGCTCGACAACTAACATGCGACACCCAAAAGAGACGAGGGCGCATGTCAGCAAAGTCTACAAAGACTTTGTGAAAGGAAACTAAAAGGAAAGTAAAACGACCTAGCAATTCTAAAAATGTGCGATGACATGGCATTTTAAAGTATGTATGCAACAATTAAATAGATGTGACAAGTTTGACATGGGAGCAAGTTTAACAAGGCATACGTACATCATGGAATGGGTAGCAAAGCTACTAAACAATCACATGAATTTTATAAGTCAAGTAAACACGTCGTGCACAGAGTATGCCTTTTGGCTAGAGTGGCTGTACGGGCCAACTCCTAAGCTCAAGTGATCGCTTATCCCTACCCCCCACGTGTATCGGGCATTGGATTTTGACCAACACATGTAGCCCACTTCTGGATCACGAGCCAGGAAGTGTATTTGGCATGGGGTTGTGCCTGCAATGCAGGTGCCTAGCCTGAACAAGGATGTACAAGTATAGTAGCGTGTGCTACGAATGCAACACTCAAGCATGGATGACATGGCATGGCAAGTTGTAATTTAAATGCGTACAGGTAAGGAATTTAAATGTGATAGGCAGAGCACAAGAAAAATGCGTACAGATATGAAAATTAAACGTGACAGGCAGAAATGCATGGATGACATGGCAGGGTGACAGATCTAGCTTCGTTGTCAAGCTAGATCTTAAAATTGCGTCTAGGCGAGTATCATTTCGTCGCCTAGTCTCTTTTATGCCTAAAATAAGAAATGGCCTAAAGCACGGCCTAAACAAAGATCTGGCAAGTTTCACTTGCCTGCAATCAACCGTTCTGCAAATATCGTCCAACCAGTCCAGTCTACCTATGTGCTCAGATCCACCAGCCTACAGTCCCAAATTAAGTTATCTTTATTAGTGAATTATCAGACAGCTAAAATACCGATTTTTATCTTGTTTAACATGGATGGGTTGGGGGTCCTAAGTGTTCAGAAATTTACCCTTACACGACGAGAGAGCTATACTGGCGTCGAGTAGCGACGCCAGGGGTTGGAATAATAGAAAACGCTCCACGTCCAGATTCCAAATAATATTCCACGCTCGCCTATTCTTGGGTAGCGACCAAATCAGTGAATCAAGATTCCAACAACGAGTAATAGGCCGGTAGGCGTTTCTACGGCTTCCGGGAAGCCGTATCAACGAACCGGGATGAACGGTTCGACGTTCACGATGTCTACGACGTTGAGCATCGTAGAAGATGTTTGTGACATCGAAGACATCCCCTAGGAGATGTAGAGGACTGTCGAAAGATCCCAACAGCGAGGGTGAGCGACGAGAGACGATACGACGCGATGCAACGTCGTAAAACACAAAACAGCGAGTGCTCTCGCTGTTTCAGACTTGCAGCGGCCTGAGAACATCCGCGGGAGGTGTAGGGGGCCAAGAGGGGTCGACGTCGGTGACAGGGGCCTGCGGCGGCGGTGGCCGCTGCTCGCTGCTGCAGGCTGCTACGCGCTTGCAGCGAGAATCACGGCAGCTGCGACGGTTTCTGGTGTCCAGCGGCGGTCTACGGCGACGTGGGAGGGAGGAGGGTGATCGCGGATGATAAAGGGCGCCGGCGCCGGCGGGCATTGGCCGGAGAACGCGAGAGAAATCCCCGGCGCTGGAGTTTGCGTGAACGAAAGTAGAGGCCGCGGCTGCTTGCGGTAAGTTGCTGTGAAAGAGAATGGCCCTAGGTCATTTTAAATAGGTTAGAGGGCTGATCACGTGGGTAATAGGGGCTAGGTCATAGGCTAGTTAGTTAGGGTTTTCTTTTTGAATTGAAAAAAAGATATAAAAGAATTATTAAACCCAAACTCTTACCCACTCTCTCTCTCACCCTCTCTCATGCGTGAGTGTGTGGGGCTAAGGCTAAAAATGGCTGGCTAAGTCAACATAGGATGATATAGGGATTATTATAAATTACTAGGGGATATGTGTCACATGAAACTTAGGGTTAAACACCTAATAGGTTGGCAAAATAGTGAAAGTAGGTCAAACGGTGCCAAAAAATCTTAAGATAAATACTGGGGTGATCGGGACGACGAGAGAAAGAAGACGGAGAAGATGGATCACAATTTCGATGACGAGAAACGAAATTAAAAATAAAAAGGCCTCGCGACAAAAGTGAAAATCACGACGTCTCTTTAAATAAGGTCAAATCGTGGGAGAACGACCCGTGAAATGACGTTTCAAATCAACACCAAAATTTTAATACTCTCAGAGAGGGTCACAACGACATATCACACTATAGGGTTCGGATACAGACAACGTCTAAAATAAATACGTGCACGTACAAGACTACGTGGACAACAAAGCGTACAATCGAAAACAGACCGTTACAATTTCTCTATATGAATGCATGATATTAATTGAAGCTGAATGTATGGATTAGTGTTTTGTATGCTTTTGTTGGAAGTGCACCAAGATTCATACATCAATTGTATATCGGAAGCATATGCCTTATTGTCTTATTCACCTTCTGTTGCATGTCTGATATGATTGTACCCTTTACTGCTTAACTTCACTATTTATTGAAATGATTGAGAATGTCCATGCTTACATATGAGTTTAGTTGATGTATTATCTTATTGAACCATATGTGCACGTCTTAGAGTGAACCGAGTGTTACATTATTTCCTTCTCCACATATATCTTTTTATTTTCTACATGTCACTTGAGTTCACCTCCTAAAGCTACTTATATCGCATCGATTTCCCAAAAATCCAAACAAAAGAAAAAGTTAGCTCCAAAAAGTACAAAAAGCCAAAAAGGAGCCAAAACCCAAAAATACAAATCAAATAGCTCCTACAAAAATCCAAAAAGAAAAATGAGAAACAAAAAGTTTAAAAAGGAAAAGAAAGATATTTCTCGATCTCATTATTGGAGCCACAAAATACTTAGGAAAACCAAAGCAAAAATCCCATTTTCCACTATCATATTCCTTTAGATGTGATGCCTCAAGCTAAGCTTGGGGGGATGAATTCACTTGACCATATGAGTGAGTGCGACATTAGAGTGGAGAGGTGCACGAATGAGGAAGTTTGATAACACTGAGACTTAGCGAATTACTTTAGCTATGGAGATTTCTTATGAATTGATATGAAAATATGAATGACATGTCTCTTATTCCATTGTCTATTGCATGATTGGTGTGATTCTTATATGCTTCTGTTATAACTCTTGATTGAAAAGTGCATCGCCAACATTCGTACATTAAATTCTATGAAATGCGTGATGTGGATATGAATTGATTGTATGAATTTAGAGAGTCCCTCTTATTGTTCTTAAAAGCTTGCAAGTACCATGTTTAAGTAAGATATGGAATCTTTATAGCATGTGATTCGTATTTTCATATTTATCGTGATGTGTGGCTTATGGCTTGAGATCTGAGAGAATAATCTAGCGACCCTTTCCACTTCGTATTATTTTTCTTTCCTTTCATTTCGTTTGTTTTCATTTCCCGAGTTCTTCTCTATACTTATCTTCCTCGAGGACGAGTAAGCGGTAAGCTTGGGGGATTTTGATCGGTCCATATTTTACACCTTTTTTCTGCATGTTTGCACGCCATTTCGATTGCTCATATTGCGATTTTCATGATTATTTGAAGATATTACGTTACTTTTCACTATTTCATGTTTTTGTCGGATTTCAGGAAATATGGAGCAATTGGGAGCAAAAATGAGCTTAAAGGACTTGCACGCGTAATGGAGCATCGTTCACGGCCTTATTGAGGATTTATTAGCGCTAGAGGATGAGTGGATAAGGAAAGAATTTGATAGAATCGACGAGGAGGCGAAAAGGAGAAGATAAGAGCTCAAGAGTATCCCACTCGGCCGAGCAGACTGCTCACTCGGTCGAGCGAAGGACCGCACTCGCCCGAGTGAAACGGATACGCACCGAAGATTTGCCATGTTCACTCGGACGAGCGAGGAAGACCACTCGGCCGAGTGAGAAAGCCCACTCGCCCGAGTGTTACAGAGATTTCGTCCAGAAAAGAGGCCAACTTACTGGAATTTAGAGAAGTCTCACTCGGCCGAGTGGCAAAGCCCACTCGACCGAGTGAAGAAGCCCACTCACCCGAGTGTTACAAGGTTTTTCTCCTGAGATCTAAGTAGACTCTCTGGAATTTTTGGAGAACCGTAGAAGACCCTACTCGGCTGAGTAGAGAAGCCCACTCGACCGAGTGAAGAATCCAACTCGGCAAAAGTGATGCCGATGACACAAGCGCCCAGATTTTCAGACAGCCTTCCACTATTTTGAAATCTGATATCATTCCAACAATCAAAGTATTTTTATCATATTTTTTATGGATATTATACTTCATGAAGGTTTCAACGCCGCCAAGAACGTTCCAATCGGAGGTCGGATGACATCTGGAGAATTTCTTCAAGTTGATGCTGCAGTGCTGGAATTTCCACTCGGACGAGTCATATTCCCACTCGGCCCGAGTGACTGCGTGCCCAGATTTTAATTTGCGGCCAAGCTGATTTAGGGCACGAATTTGAGAGGTTTTAAAGGGTTATTTGCTAGGGTTTTGGAAGGCTATATAAGAGGTTTGTAGCCGTCATTAGAGGGGGTCCCCATATATTTTCTTAGGGATTATTTTAGAGGTTAGGCCATGCCTTAGGCCCCCTCTTGGATCTAAAAGCTTGTAATTGGATTGAAGTTCTTCATCAAAGCTAAGTATCTTTGTTCTTATTATTTGAATCTTTGATTTGGTATCTTTTTACATGCAAGCAATGTCTCATATTGATTTCTATATCGTTGTTGCTATGCTTGAGTAGATTTGATGTTCTAGGGCATGGGGATGAACCCTATAGATCTAATTTCAAATTTATGATGAATGAATTTCTAAGTTGCTAGAATTGCTAGGAGGTTAGGTTGTGATTGATTTATTACGGATAGCTAGGAATTTCCATCGATTTGGGGTTTGCAAGAGATTGGATTCCGATCGATGGGAAGGCCTAGATATTCGAATTAGGTTTATAATCGAAATTCTCTAGACTTGGTTTGCAAGAGATTGGACCAAAGCTAGGATTTTTAAGTGTGATTCTATACTAATATCCATTTGCAAGAGATTGGACGGATAGGAACTATCACAACCTAGGTAGTAAGTCGAGTTTGCACGAGAGTGGGCTCGATATACGATTGAACAATGATGTCGTTCTTCACGCTAGCGGCTTAGGCTAGGGTTTGCACGAGAGTGGGACATATCCTAGGTTTGCTATAAACCGGCAATAGCGCGAGAGCGTGAGCTTGGTTCTACATTAAGTTGCTACTAGTTCACCTCAACACAAGTCTAGTAATATTGAGATTCACTATTTACAATGATGTATGACGATCCGTAGTTGGAATTCCCTAGCCTTAGACACATTTATTATATTGTATTTGAATCGATATTTGACCAACATCTCTATCACCGACACTGACAACCACCACCATTTCCATTACATCACACCATAACCATCTCCACCAATAATAAATTTGTAGTCGAGCCAACCTAGGATAGATTGGAACCAACACCACCTCCTTGTGTTTGATACCCGCTCGCCACTTGACCGTGCGCTTGCGGTAAAACTACAATCGTTCTCCGGGTGTATATCCGGGGCCGATCAGAATTTAGCTTCAAATAGATTTGGTCTCTGTTTGAAAACAGGAGACTGCTTAAGGGAAACCAGTCGACTGGTGATCCTTCATCGGTCACCTGGTGATCCTTCATCAGTCCCCTGTTATGTGTCAAAAGTTCAGATTTCAATTTTTCAAAGCCTAGAAGCATATGGGGTCAACTAGAGGCTATACTAATGATGTGTATAGGTGGTGTATGTGCCTTTAAGTAGTTCTAATTTAAGGCTTAACATTCTAAGACTCACAAAGAAGTAAATAATAAAGATTACAATGAATATCCTTACTTCTTCATGGTCTTGAGTCTTTTAGTTGTATGTCTTGAATGTCTCCAACGTCATCTAGTCTTTGATCCTCAAGATGTTCTTTGAAGCTTTTGAATCATCCATTCCTTCTTCTCTTTGGATTGAATCTCCATTCATTTGTTGATGCCATTAGCTTGAGGTTTGAGGTAGCCTTTGAGTTCTTCAAGCCAATGCTTCACCTTTGTTGATCTACCAAGTTCTCCACTTGAATCAACATGTGTAGTCACTTTTGATCTTCTTGAATCTAATTGGTGACTCTTTAGCTAACTGCAATCACATGGGTTAATCAAAATGATTTATGTTTGATTATCATCAAAATCAAGGTGGAGAGTCCAATACTCAACATTCTCCCCCTTTTTAATGATGACAAACCAAATATAAACAAAATAAATAATTGTGCATTAAATATACTTACTCCCCTGCAATGATGCCAATCAAGTTAATATCAATAATCAATAGCATCATTCAGCAGTTAATAGTGTGTGTATCACATGAGGTTGTGTATATATCGCATGAATGACCAAAAATACTATGCATACACAATACAAATCATATAGGTGATACACATCATAAACATGAGCATGATTACCAACATATACCAAATGTAATCAATATAAACTAAGGTAATCACCAATGCTCCCCCTGAATCATATGCATGTTCAATCATACATAAAGGCTATATGATTCAAGTTATTGTTTAACACTCAACATTTAATTAGCACAAAGCACATCCTTTGTTTATTTCTCTCCCCATTTGGCATTATCCAAAAGGCATGGTGGCATAGAAACAACAAATGCAAAAAATAGAGTGAAAAACATAAAGGTATATCTAATGTAAACTAGATAAGCTACCAAGTGAAAACAAGATATCAAAATAAAGATATCAATTGCAAGAGCAAATATCCAACGACAACTCAACCACCTTCAATTATCACAAATAGATAATAAGCATATTATGATAAAAGACTACAATACATACTAATTGTAAACAGCAGTGTGAGAAGTGTTAGAAATGTGACAATAGCATAATTAGCAGTAGCTACTAGCTGTAAACATGATAACACAATATGGATAACAATGCAAAAATCAAGACATCACTTGTGACAGAAAAACAAGTGACCAAATAATGTCAAGTACACAAACAAGCTTAATTATCACAAAATTTATAACGTTAAGCATAATGTGATATACTATCCTTGAGCAAGGACATGACATATGACATGAACATGATTAAAGACATAATGATAGAATCAATATCATCACAATGACATAGATCAACAAATAATATCAATAAACTGAGATCTAAGCCAAACATAGCAAAAAAATGCAACTAACATGACTATGGAAATTTTTAGCCACGTGTATCAAGTTAGGTTATGAAATAATAGCTCAAATTAAGTTCTAATGATCATAATACCAATGAATTAATCACTACATGTCAAAATATATCAATTGAAAGAGAAGTCACAACAAGTGGTGAAATATGGTCAAAAGGACATGAATAATATCACAATCATGTTTATGAACTCATTACTCAAAATAAATTCTAATGAGCATACTAACATACTCAAAGCATCAGAAAATGTAATTACATCAAATGATCACATCTAGCATAAACCATCTCAAAGATCTCATAAAAGAGTGAAAATAGACGTATGAGATATGAGATGACAAAAATTAAATATAATGGCATGTGCTAAACTCCACAAAACATCTCCAAAAGTAAGCATACCAAATCTAAGTGAAGTATGCGATGTGGGATGACAAGGTGATAAAAATGTATGAATATCAAATATCAATATCATGTAAAAGTGTTATGCCAAATAGAGATAGTACCTTAATAAAAATTATGGCATACACAATTCTAGCACACTAAGATACTAATTGAAACAATGTTCAAAAGAACCACAGTACTAGCATGCATTCCAGAATAGATACTCACAGAATGAGTCAATGATAAGCATGGAATGCCATGAGCATAAGCAAGATAAGCACTATATCATAAGCTCAAAACTAGCATCAAGCAAGAGCATGTAAAGATGATATCCAATATAAATAGTCTAACAAAGTATGCAAAACAGGCAAATAATGTCAAGATTATGACATCACTTGTGAAGGAAACCAAGTGAATAAATAGAGTCATGATCTCATCCTAGCTCAATTATCACACATGATTCAACATGAGGCAAAATGTGACAAAACAACTTTTGAGCAAAGGCATGGAGTTAGCCATGAACAAATATATAAGACATAATGAAGATAGTCTACGTTCAAAGTCATTAGGTAGGACATAAATGAATAAAGTTATCATGAGCATTGCATGCATGCATACCAATTGTGCGAATAGAACAAAAGTTTATGTAAACACAATTTAATCGGAGGTAGAATTAATGAAGTCATAGTGCATTAGGATATATTCATGGAAGAATATCTATGACAAAATATACTTATCATTATACATAATATAAAACTTATATGATCTTGTATTGCACAAATTATCTCTAGCATCTCATAAAAATATCATAAAATATGAGCTTGAGATGAGATATAATCATTTTGAGAAATATAGCATGAAGATCACTAACCAATATGCACGAGTGTTATGACACTTATGAAAATATCATACATGAAAGATTTAGCTATAGACATGAAAGATCTCTCAAATAAAATTATAGCTAAACATCAATCATAAAGCAATTAAAATGATAAGTAACATACATTGATTATCCCAAATTATATCAATACGTCTCATAAAGATAATCATACCAACTGTAAGAAAAGTATGAGATGTGTGATGATACAATGAACAAATATGCATAAAGATCCTAAATCAAATAATCTTATTCATGGCATGAATTATATATAACATGATGAAGTAAGCATGCCATTAGGAAATGAATGATTAGATTTTGAGATTTAGGGCTTTTGAATGAAATGAGAGCTTGAGCCTTGAAATTAAATCAATAGAGTTTAGAGGGTTCCAAGAGATCTCAAATAGAACTGTAAAAGCACTATTTATAAGATCTCTAAACACCCCTAAAACGATTTACCCAAACCTTCAACATAATCAGATGGAAAAAGGCTCAATGACTAAAAATCCTGACACGACAGGCGACTGAGGAAGAATCACCAGGTGTCTGTGTGGCAGAAGTGCGAGAGTTGCCAAAATCAAGAAATCTGGGTAAGCAAAGACATGTGACTGATGTGGTATCCACAGGCGCCTGTGCCATGGGCAAGCGACTGTGGAACCAACATCAGTCGTCTAGCCGAAACTTGCATAGCTTGCCAAACACAAAGTGTTAGGACAAGGATTGACAGGCGACTGAAGAAGCATTCACAAGCGCCTGTGCCATGGGCAGGCGACTGTGAAACCAATATCAGTCGTCTGATCGAATGATGACAAGTTAGGGATCTTTGGGCAATAGAGAGACATGCGACTGACTAACAAGTCACATGCGCCTGCAAGGAGCCAGGCGCCTGTACATTGTACAGAAGTCGCCTGTTAGAAATGGATAATGCAAACCCAAAGTATCCAATCAAAAACGTGTGCATGACAGACGACTGTAGAACAAATCACAGGCGCCTGTAAGGAGACAGGCGCCTGAAACTTGTTCAGCAGTCGCCTGAAAATCAACCAAAATGCACATGTTAAGGAAGAAATGAATGATTCTAATAGAATAGCATGACATAATATGATATGATCTAAATAATCCATGAACATAATCATCTATGAAAATTAGGTCCACGAGGTAGAATCAAAACAACAATGAATTTTTAATGAAAGAATTCAAAGGTTTTCATTGAAGGTTAAGATCTACATATACTTAATACAATCTAATAAACAAACAAGCATGTCATACTCATCAGTTATCATATCCATAATATTTAACAATCTTCATAAAGAAACATGCATATGAGGAATGAGGTGTGTAATGACAACGTGTTCCAAAGATTTAAACATCAATAAACAACTAACCAATTCATTATATGAATGTTATAGCTACCATGATACATGAGTCATAATAAGACATATAGCATACATGGGCATGGTAGTCACATAAACAAACAATCTCCATAATAAGACATATATGGCATACATGAACATGGTAGTCATATAAACAAACAATCTCTGTGAGGGTGTGATAAGAATTAGCTAATGAAGAAGTATGATATATTACACAAATCCAAAAATACCAATTGTACTAAACACATACTTACAACCATTTAGCTCTCCATATATGTGTGCATCTCCAAGGCACCATCCTCTCCTTTGAATTGATCCTTCATTTGTAAACTAAGGAGTGTGTAGGGTAGGCATCTTGTACAACAATCTGACAATTAAACAATTGGTGGTATCCAAAAACTTTTTTTTGGATCCAAGGGGTTAATGAACAAAATTAAGTAGTCCATTAACCAAATATATACCAATTGTAAATAACAATCATCAATAAAAATGCATGACATGCATTGATAGGAGTTATTATAATCATGAAAATCATACACACACGGAATTAACAATTCTCAACCATTAGGAATTTAGATACACCTAGACTAAAAATTCCTATGCATATGATTTAATCACAATACATTATACAAGCAACATCACTATGAATACACACATCTAATACAATAGTGTGTGCTAGAAAGATTCCCCGTTCAATATGCATATGTGCACAAAACAAACGTTCACGGCACAACACATATTGATGGATGGAATGAAAACTAATACCACAAAGAGTGTGCATGAAAAGCATATAGTATTATTTTTCATAACCAAATTTCTCTTTCCCTTTGGCATATCAACAAGATGGGAAGGTGTAAATTGATAATAAATCACCAAGGGTTAGAGAAATCAACTAATCTATATGCACAACATAATATGAATGAAATGCAATGACATATAAATGTAAATACCATGATAGCAATCAAACATTTCATACTCCCACAAAATCATTCAAAATATGCAAAATTGGGAGTAATGGACGAACTCACATATATATGGGGACAAAAAGTAATCATACAAGCATGGTACCCAAGCAACGAAGTGCAATATGAGTGAGTTAGCAAGGTGGAAATCAAATAAAGGCTGAGTTTGATTTATATATATAGTCGCATGAGAATATGTCATTCCTAATATATGATTCTATATATGTGTTCCTATCATACCTAGAAACATTCTTAGAAATCCACAAAGTTAGTGATTTGGGATTCTTAAGGAGAGGTTGTGTAGAGGCATGAGTAGGAAGTTGGGATGCACGCTAGGGGGAACATAAATATTAGTGTGTCCCGTGTGTGAAACATGCAAATGAGTATTAATTCTAGCATGAAAATTTTTAATCCACATGTTATAAATAATCCATGAATAAACATATGAATATGGATTATGAATACACAATGCACATGACACTACAAGAAGGGCAAATAGTAGAAGCGGTTCCAAAATCCGTTACTAGCGGGTCGTAACCGCCACTATCCACGTTTCAAGCGGTTCTGGAAACTGCCACCGAAATGGCCGAGAGAAACGGCATTACTGGCGGTTAACAACCGCCACTACCAAACCGCATGTAACACAATTTTGTGGCGGTTTCAAACTGCCACAATCTCCATTTTTGTCAGGTTGTTCATTACAAAAAATTAAATTAATTTCCGTTAGTCTGTGGCGGTTAAGAACCGCCACAAAACGTATTTAAGACGGTGCTAAACCGCCTAAACGAAATCGTTTTGCAACGGTTTCGAACCGCCACAATATATGTTTTGGGTGGCTTTTATTACAAAAAATTGTTGTGTTTATGGCGGTTACTAACCGCTAAAACGAAATTAAATTTTTTTAAAAAAATAAAAATGATCTGTTCGAATGCGGTTCTAAACTGCCGATAACAAAAATAATTAACAAAAAAATAAAAACTGGCATCCAAAAAACACAAAATATAACCACATGATAATATTTTATACAAAAAAGTAAGTCTTCAACACAACATACACCACATTATAATATTTAATAAAAAATGTAAGTCTTCAACACAACACAGCATACACCACATGATGATATTAAATAAAAACGTAAGTCTTCAACACAACATACACCACATGATGATATTTAATAAAAATGCTAGTCTTTAACAAAAATGATACTAAGTAAAAAATAAATTAAGGCTGGGACGACGAGAAGAGGTTTCGAACTTGAGGGTCTTCCTGTAATTTCTGCAGTTGTTCTGGAGTACAGAGCTGTGTCACGAAGAAGTTCAAGAGAGACCTACACTGATCAAGCTGTTGTTGCTGCCTCTCAACTCCTCCCGCGTCACCATATTTGAACCGTGTCGTGATGCACCGAAGATCTGAGATTGAGACCCACTTGAACCAAGACCAAACACCCGACCTGGGTGGTCTTCTCCTAAAACACGAGCCACAGTATCATCCCTTCCTTGCCTCTCAACTCCTTCATGGTGTGAGTGTAATCAAATGCTCTCCTATACAATAAAAAGTGATTAGTTACTGTCATTCTAGTTCCAGACATTTCAGTCTAACAAAAACAAACATATTCAAATAACTTATACAATGAAATATTCAAATAACTTATACAATAAAAAGTGAAAAAGTGAACATGTAAACATGTAAATTAAACAATTAAAAAGTTGATAAAATAAAAAAGTGAGCATGTAAATAAAAAAAGTCTATCAAAAATAAACACATTTCAGTCAACTTGTATACCTTGACCCTTTAATGAAGCCTCAATTCTAGGAATAGAATCGTGTAATATTGTTATCACAAGATTGAAATGAAAAGAAAATAATTATAACAAGCAAGCAAAATGAGAAAAAACACAGAAATTTACAGTTACAGAGGCCTACTTTGTTTCAGATTGATTACCCATTATGGTCATGTTCCATTAAAAATGAAATACTAGTAATTAATCTTGAGTTACGAAAAAGTTAATTCATACTCTTCAATCCATATTTAAAATCCAGAAATTTACATTAACTGTACACCATATGAACAAGAAAAAGTCTAAACTATTATGCACATTGGCAAACTATCCAATTAACTTCTCTCAAATAAAAATCCAATTTATTGTGATATTATTTGAATGATGGGTTTTGTTCTACTTGTACAGACTACAGTGTAAAGACCAAAAGCAAGTTATGAGCCATGTAAGGTGAATTTTTTCCGCGGTAGGAAAAATCTCTACCAATAAATTTATTTTTCTCTATGACAAAGTTTACTAATCTAAGAATAAGTAGTAACAATAAAATCCACAATAATCGCAATAATTTTTGACAATCACATAAATTACCAATAATTTTTTCCTTCTTCGTCTTCTATTATTATTGTTGTTGTTGTTATAGAAAACAAGCTAAGCATTATCTAACGTAGAATCATCTTATTCAGACAGTCTCAGAAAATTTTCATCAAACAGAAGTTGGGATCTTAGTGAATCAATACATATGTTGAAACATGGCTGTATGGCCTTGTTGATTCATTTGGTTTGCTGACTGCATGACTAGTGATATTCAGTTTGCTGAACCGGTATTATGTGTATGTGCTGAACTTTATCTATTTCACTATCTATTTAACTTGTTTAAACTGATACTACTTAATGCTACTTATAGCAATCAAGTAGTTATCTATTTAACTAGTACTTATTAAATGCTACTTACAGACCTTTATTAAATACAACTTATAGACCTTGAACAAGTGCTTAACAGTCTAACTTGAAGATATGAATCCATTTAAAGCTTTGTTTGCTTTGTACTATGTGTATGTTTATCATGATTTCAAATTGTTTGTACTATGCGTATGTTTTCAATAAGTAGTATAAGTAGTATTTAAAATGCTCGTGCTTTGCCGACTGCATGCTATTCAAAGATTTCCTAAACTGATACATCGTCTCCAGTGTCTTATTCTTTAAAGAACTCAATTGCATAAAACAACCCTTGTAATACATTGCTTGAACCATACGTACTATCTACATGGCAAATTGGAGATCAGGGCCTTATCAAAGTTGGTGAGAATTGTAGATATCTTACAAATTTGAGCCTTTGGTTTCTTGACAGGCGATTGCCACGTATATTCCTTTGTTTAATGCTTATAATATGTAAACCTACAATGATATGATCTGCCCCTAAACAAAGAATATCAGTAATGTTAACTAATTGAAAAAGAAATCAGATAAAATCATCACACAAAAATCCAAATATTCACTGATAAGATTAGATAGGAAGAAGATAGAGGTAAGTTAAATTTTAACCAAGTTCGTTAGCATCTACGCAACAAAAACAAGACAAACAGTTAATTTCAATGCAACAAATGAATCAAGATCATCCAATGATTAATACTAATTTCTCATTAGTGGAATGTCCCAATTAGCTACTAAAGAAACTAATGCTTAATCAAACTGTTGGTTATGTGAAGGAAATATGAATCTAAATTCTTAATCAAACTGTTGGTCTCAATTAGCTACTAAAAACAGAGGGCATGTGAAGGAAATAGGAATCTAAATTCTAATCTTTGATCAGTGTAAAGATGTACACAACAAACAAGAGTTTTCAGCAACCAATTTCTTCTCTGCTTTCTATTGAGCATTCAGAATGCTGCTCAACACACGAGTTGGGAAGTGAACACGAATCATCAATGGATTATTTTACTTTGAAATTTATAACAAAAAGGACATATTTATACTTACAATGATCTCCATCGCAGATTCGTTTGGATAAGACCCGTCATCTCTGGAACGTGTCAACAACACCATATCTGTCCGAGTGGGGTCCACTCATGTTTCCGCAGCCTAATGCATCCACTTCAATAATTAGAGCAATATCTAAAACTTCATGGAATCGAAAAACAAAATATCTTAATCTTAATTAATTCTATGATAAGTTTTTGTTACCATTAAACCAAAAAGTTGAGCCAATGGACGTGACCTGGTAGTTGGATGACAATCTTGCTTAAGAGCATTCTCCATATTCCTCTCACGATTATACTTCAATACAGATAAGATTTGACACAATGTTAAAATCTTGGAAAATATAAAATGAAATATATTATTTAAAGTATAACAATTTATAAACTTACCAACCACTTTCAAAAAATCGTAGAGCAATGAAAGATGTCCAATCATCTTTACTAATCCTATCAAGTGGTGTTTCCTTATTATCTTTCTGACTTTTCGTTTCATCGTAATATTTGTTCCATAAGTTGTTCCTTCTAGTTTTCCATTGACGGCTCATTGCTTTCTTTTTTTCGTGGCAAGCAACTTCTTCGCACTCACGTGGTTCAATGTAAATATTAGTCTGCAAATAAATGAAAATCAATAAGTTAGATTGAGGGTAAGATTGAAAATTGAAAAAAAAAGTGAATTACATAATTTTGGTGAAAGTAATCATACCAGAATTTGAGTTAGGATCGCATTATCCTTGATCTCCATTGGTATTGACTTCTAATTCGTTACACCCACAGGATACTTTTCATTATCCAATATCACCTCCTTTAAAATAGCATGGAGTGGCTTAATAGCCTCTCCTACAATGCCAATGCCCCTTGGTTTAAATGTTAGTATTACTCTCTTTTGGAAGGGGACCTTATCATGAATGTCACTAGCATTTTTCAAAATCATTGTCCCACACTTTTGGGGGTTTGCAGGATCTGAAACATTTGCATAATTAAGATCATTAAATTATATTCAAGATGCAAATCCTTTATAATCATGACTTGAATTTAAACCAACCTATCATCTCACAGATCCCAGTGGACTTGTACACTGACGACGCTCCTTTTTTGCGGTGGCGTCTTACGCTGCTACCCTCACCCTCTGATGTCATATGTAACTGCAAAGGTAAGCATTAAAACTTTAAGGTATTGTTTAACTTAACATTCCATTGTTTTCGATATTATTTGAACATTCCATTGTTTTATGATCAGTTGACAATTATATCTCGAACCATTTCCATCCTTCGAAATTTTCTCAAGATGCGTTCACGCTGTTATTAATCAACCGAGTTAATCCACGAAAAAATTCTACTCTGTTTCGTTAATTAACCTTTTTACATTTAAAAATACCATGCAAATTACAAAAGAAACCAAGCACAAACAACCAAGTTGAAAGCCTAGAAATTTAACTGGCTTTCATATTAGTAAATCATCTCATTTTGTTTGAATCGAAGCATCTTAACATAAACTAAACCTTGCTTAATCTCTCATTAATGTTCTCAGGTTTTAATTTCTAGATTACATATTTAAATACAATTATATTATGAGTTGTCTATTTAAAATGGCCGGTATATATATATGTATGTATATATATAGATATATGTATGTATATACATATATACATATATATATACATATACATATGTATGTACATACATATATGTATTTACATATACATATGTATGTATATACATATATGTATATACATACATATGTATATACATATACATATATGTATACATATGTATATATATATACATATTTATGTATATACATACATACATATATATATATATACTATCATTGTCAAGGAAAATGGGGAAGTGTATTAGACTTATAAATACAAGTCCATAGTTTTAATTCTGCAATGTTAAATAATTTTTCTTTTTCTATCTACAACTCAAGGTTGTGTCATAAGGAAAGAACTTGCATAATTAGAAACGAAAGGTACATAAAGAAGACATCTAGAAAATCCATGATCCTGATACCTTTAACACAACTGATTTACAATAATTTGGTATCCAATGGTGTCTCAATCTCTACTCTTGCATGGCTGAAATTAGGGAGAGTGAAATGTCTGAAATTAACATGGCTGAGATATTGTTGCATAAATGCATATGTGAATCGGTGAAAGTTTGTCTTTAATGGATTCTCTTTGGCATTTACAATAGCATTGCAATAGCATGCTCAACTAACAAAGCTTCAGCTAGTTTATATGAGTTGTCCATCAAATGTTCTGCTACTATTATAAAAAGTTCATCCATACTCCTAGTTTTAAAGCCCCACATTTAAGAAATCTGAGAAATAAATTTCATGATAAAAATGTATTGAAAGAGGTCTTGACATTTGCTAGCAAGTGAAAATCAATCTTGGATTACAACATAGTGGAAATTATAGTTATCATATCATAAAAGCTCAGATGTGAGGTATGCAAGAGTACCATACATAGATTGCCTATTAAAATTCTACTGTGTGGTGCAATCTAATACACGGACTTCAAAAAATCAATGAAAAATAATAGTCAACTGATTTTATGTCAATGTGTGATATTGTAAGTTTACAGAAGCTAATACAATAATAACTTTTTTGTAGACAATTGTTGTCTTGGTATGTGTACTGTAGGCAATCTCAAGCTAGCAACCAATTGCCAACTGAGCATAGCTCAAAGGATATGAGACCAAATGTTTAGCTGTATACAATAAGAAAAGATTAGATTTTAAGCATCAATATTTCTATCTCTTGGTGCTAACAATACAAAGCATTTGGAAACGAAACAACCGCCACTGTTTCCATAATTCGCAGACCACAATAGTCCAACCAATTCAGAATACGAATTATATGCTATATGCAATAGTAAATGTACTAAGCGATACAATAGGTTATTTTTCATCACACAAAAAGATTGTTTGAAATTGGCGCTATTAGGAATTTGCCATGTTAGTTGTAGTAGTATGCTTGAGGCATAAAGGTTTAACTTGTTTATTTGAAAAGCTCCACAACCATCATAAAAATTGAATCCATACACCATGTTCTTAAATCACCAACCGTTCAAGAAATTCAACATACTTGAGAAAATAAATTTTAATGACAAATATGCAAAAAAAAAAGTTTGAGCATATGCTGCATAGTTAAAAGCAATATAGGATTATAACACAGTACGAATCACATATCTTCCATCATGAAATCTCAAAATTTGGTTATGGATAGAAATATCTCCTTTATCCATATTGCAGGTTTTGTTTAAAACTATTGGGCATAATGATGCATCACTCTCCGCACCATTTGAGCTTTTTAGAATGTTTTCAAATTGCATCTTATCACCAAGAAAGATCATATATCATCATCATAAAAAAATCCTAAGAGAATCTCCATGACAATGAGGTCGAACCCAAAACGCCATCGGCATCTTCCGATAGACGACAGTTAAAAATGTGCTGCATATTATACCAACATACTGCAATCCATGTACATAATAAGTTACTTTTCAGATTAAAATCAAGAAGAAATTAAAAATCCAAACATCCAATAACTTATAAATAGCACTAGCTGGCCGAGTGAAATGTCTGAAAATTAGCATGGCTCAGATATTGTTGCATAAAAGCATATGTGAAAGAAAGCGTAAGAGACAAAATGTGAGAATAATCATGTCTTGATTTAAAGGATGATTCATTTTAAAAGAAAAAAAGCGTTTAATGTATGTACATGCAATCCCCTCTTGCAATACAAAAACAGAAACAATTCATCCAGAAAACAAAATATCCATGGCCAGGTTAACTTTCATGTAGCATATACGACTACAGATATAGTTAATAATCATGTATAAAAGAATATATCCATATTTGTTAAATAGACATTATCATTCATTTGGAATTTTGACTTGCATCAAGATGCCTCAAAGACTACTGCAAATTTCTACAGCATGTTTATCAACATCATGTTTGATGTCAGGTTTAGATTGGATTTTGGAAAATTTCTCTCTAAACCTTGTTCAATCTTCCACCCTAAGGATGTTGTAAGATGTATCTCCAAACTGCAGATAAGAAGATGTGTTTCTGAACCTATAAATTAGTATTTAGATACATGAATCATGCATTTTAGATGTAACATACACATACTTGCATGTGTACGCGCGTGCACACACACACACTCTCTCTCCCCAACCCCCTACCCCCCCCCCCCCCCCCCCCCCCCACGACAAAGCCTGCAGATAAGAAACATTCAAGGCTGTTGTCTACTCTGTATTATTATCAGCTTCACCATTAATAGTGTGCATAATTTGTAGAGCAATACATGAAGGGAGGAATAAAATTTATTAATCATTACATGCTCTGAAATGATCCAATTTTTTAAAATTTTCTAAAAGAAACAAAAATTCTAAAAGCATGTTACT
This sequence comes from Scilla litardierei, assembly GCA_030789695.1. Taxonomy (NCBI): domain Eukaryota; kingdom Viridiplantae; phylum Streptophyta; class Magnoliopsida; order Asparagales; family Asparagaceae; genus Scilla; species Scilla litardierei. The sequence continues at coordinate 94,312,015 of CM061142.1, forward strand.
TAGCAGTGAGAAATTGTTTAATTACCTCGAACATTGTGTGAAATTGACAGAATCAAATTGGCCATAGCCTTTAGTTCTCTAAAGTCCATGCCAAAATCCAAGGCTCAAAAAAATACTCAACAAAGAACCACCTTGATAATCCAAATACTTCACATTTTTGCTATTTTTCCCTTGTCCATAACTAGCACTGGACGATCGCCATTACAGCCATATCATTACAACAATCATGCACATGTTTCTCTTCAACAGAATAGGCTCAGTAATGGCCAGAAGAAAGTTTAAGCTGAGAATCCCCATAAAAGATTGATCTAATTTGTTCGCATCGGCAATGATATACAAAACCCTAACTGCATATTTGGAAGGTAGACATTATTAAGCCTAGACCCCAAAAGCTTTATAGGATATCAAGTCATAAAATTTCCAAAAACTCAGCATTCTTCAATCAAGGGTTTTTAGCTGCAACTATATTTTTGGATAAATCATCAAAACTGTGCTTTTATAATTAAAATAACTCTTGAGCGTGATAAATGTGGCACCTTTCCCATTAATTTTCGTTGTTTACTTTAAATAATGATAATTTTATTTGAAAAACAAATATTCTCACCTCTGCTATGTCCGCAAACGCTGGCTAAAACCTCGAGTCCGAAGAAATTGATAAAACTCAGCAAACCCTGTAGAAGACCATTAAACGAGTCAATTTGATTTGAAAAAAATCCCCCAAATTAATTCAATGAAACAAAACAAAAACCCTAACGTGCCAAACGCATGAGATCTAATCCCTATTAAGCATCAAATTAAACCAAAAATCGAAAAGCTAATTACCTGCCTGCACGATCGATGAACTCCTGGGCAGCAATCGAAGAAAATAGACCGCGATCGCTCGAAGAAATCGACAGCGATCTGAGAAGTAAACGTAGGCACTCGACGGCGATCGATCGAAGGCGATCGCTCAACGAAGGTGACAATGAAGAATTATTTCTTCGCCTCAGGTTAGGGTATATGGAGAATAATGTTCTACCGGTTTACAAGCCATACAAAGAATGAACAGGGATGCGTAGCTTTATTATTAAATCATTTACTTTGGCAATCGGTTGCCTTTTGTAGCGGTTCGTAAACGCTATACACATATGTATTATCGGTATCAAATCCGCTTGGAACAAAAAAATTTCCCCCCTTCCCGCTTTTTGTTCCCGTCTTTATATTTATTTAATTTTTTAAAACTATGGCGGTTTAGAACCGCTACAGAATATTCATTTGGCACCGGCGGGTCGTAACCGCTACAAATAGAAGGATTTGTGGCGGTTTTTCAAACCGCCACAAACAAAACCGCTGGAAACTGCCCTGTGTTTTGTAGTGTGAGTCAAGAATTTGACACAAATGACATACATAGACATGAATGGCATAAACGACATATAATATACAAACATAGGATATGCATGAGATAATCTCAAATACAAAGTGACATCTACACGCATCCAACACACATAGATACCAAATGTAAGAATATACTTACAACATTAAGCTCCCCCTACTTTGGTGCATCACTTAAGCACCATCAACTCCATTTGAATGGAAATCTTTGCAAATCAAGGAGTTGGTAGAGTTGGTATCCCAAAGTGGATTAAACCTAGAAAACATAATTTTGGTATCCAAAAACCTTTTTAGATCCTATGGGTTAGGCAACAAATTTAAATACTAAATTCAAATAATTATAACCCATATCCTAATGTAATCACACACAATTTTTATGATACATGTAATCATGTCACTTGATAAATATTTAACCATATACATGCATGTACCAATTGTACCAAAAGTAAATATTTATATTAATCCAAAAGCATGACATGTATCACATACAACAAAACATAAATATGAACCAAAACATGTATTGCATAGAAAGTATTAAATATTCTAGACATGAAAATCCTAAACACAATGATTTACTAATAATCAAACAATGAAAATCAAATTCAATAAGAATTTAAGTTTCCAACAAACTTGAGCATCCAAGACATGTTGGGTACCCATTCTTAACACAAATAATGCAAACTAAAGAATAAACCAATTTTTAACATAAATGCTTTGGTACCCATAAAATAAATATAAACTTATGGTACCAAGCATGTTGGGTCAACGGAAACTAACCTTTTTGAAACCAAGTCCAAGAGGACCTTGATTTCCCAACATAATCATCATTCAAAATAATTTCATGAATATAAGATTGCACATACATATCCTTAGCATGATTGCTAGTGTTCTTAGGACCACAAATAGTGTATGTTTTGGGTATCATCTTCCTAGTGGTTGCATGCACAAAAGGTTGATCTCTACGTGGTGCATGTGGCCTAGGAACATGAGATCTAGCAAGAGCATGTGGATATGTGTAAGGAACATTGTGTTGTGCAAAAGCATGATGATGGGCATGTGATCCATGGTGTGGTGTTGCATACATACGTGGATGAACATGAGGTGCATATGCATGAAGATGATCATGAGAATAAGCATGCATATGTGGATGTGATGTATGATCATGAGCATGTGATGGTGCATGGGCATGAGTACGTGCATGAGAGTGTCTCAAATGAGTGTTTGCACGTGCTCGTGGGTGTGAAACATAAAAACTATCATTTGTAGGAATGTGAGGAGTGGAGGCATTCCTACGAGTATTGGTGTACATGAATGCATGTCCCTTCCTTTGATGTCCACCCTTAGTGGGTTTCTTTGCAAAGGAGGGAGGAATAGGAGTGGTGGTTTCCTTAGTAGTAGAACTACTCAAGTTGTTATAGGCACCACTCATGGATGCACCGGAGGATGGCCTCACAAAATCTATAGTTACTTCACTATAGGAGGTGCGTGCATTGGATGCACTTGCCTTAGAATAACCAAGGCCAACACGATGGTTTGCCGATAGTTGATTATTTAGCAAATCATCCAAATTGTCTTTTTCCTTATTGAATCTATCAACAATGGAGGACATGAGCTCATATTTCTTCGAAATTGAAGAAATATTGGCATTCAAGGTGGATGCATGTGTGGTGAGCTCGTGCACTTGGGATTTGAGAGCCTCATTCTCAATGCCCAAACTAGTGTTTTGAGATTGAAGATTTTCAATCTCAAGATCGTTACTATCCGTAATGGAAACACGATCAAGTTGAGATTTGAGGGACTCCACCTCTTTTCTCAACTTACCATTTTGTGTAAGCAAACTTGCTTTCTCAATGGCAAGTGTCTCAACAATGGTGTCATTGTTTGAGGTGCTACATGTAGATGTGTTAGTGAGACTAGCAATCTTATTCTTTCACAATATTTATGCATAATCTTTTTATATTTATCAAATAATTGTTCATTTGCAATTCTAAGATAATCCATTGATACCTCTTCATCGTCGCTATCACTTCCACTAGAATCACTTGATTCATCACTAGAATCATCCGTAGTGGCATCCTCTCGTGCCATCAAACCCATGAATGAATCCCTTTCATCATTAGTGGAAGAACACTTTCAGGTGGACTCTTCTTGCTCTGCTAGCATGTTCCATATTTGATATGCCGTTGTTGCCTTGGACACACGCATAAGAATTTCATAAGTTAAATAATCAAGCAAGATGTCCATTACCTCTTCATTTTTCTCCCTCAATTCTTTTTGCTCATTTGTCCATTCATGTTTGGAAGTGGTAGGTACATGAAGGGGCTTCGCCACAAGCTTCCAATAATCATCATCAATGGATTGACTATAAGCATTCATCTTTACACACCAAATTTGATAGTTGGATCCAATGAGAAATGGTGGAATAGGCCTTCGTGTGTTGTTGTTGTTGGTTGCCATAGCTATTACCTCGCTTTGATACCAATTGTAAGGACCCTGTGCTATGAGGAAGAAACACTAGAGGGGGTGAATAGTATTTTATAGAATTATAAGGAATTTACGCCAAATAAAACCCTAATTAACCAACAAAAGCGGAATTAAAGAAATGATCAACAACACAAGGAAGAATGCAATGCAAACATGCAACGTATCCTGGTTCGGTGCCACCCAAGTCAAACCCGACTTGTTACCGGTGCTCTAATCCAGCAACACCCGAGATCACACTCGGATACTCTAGTAAATACCACTAGAGCTTTCCTTGAGCCCACTTGCGGAAACCCCAACAAGTGCAATCGACCTACAATCGATGTCCGTGTATCCCACAACCCGGGAACACGCAAATACCTTAATCCCACAACTTGAAACTAAGCACACTCTCACAAACCGAGAGAAAATACTTATCCTTGACTCCCACAACTTGGGACCAAGACAACCCTCTCAACAACCAAAAGTACTCAACAAATTAGAAGTAATGAGAATGAAATATACAACTTGAAATACACTCACCTATGCCTTGAATAAGAACTTACTTGTAGGCTATAGTGTGTGTGAAGTGCTCAATGAGGGAGGAGAAATCCCTTGAGATGCTTGCCCAAAGATGAAAGCAAATCTAGCTTAGATGTGTGCTTTAGAGCATTGAGGGCAAGAGAGAATTAGAGAGTACTTGAGAGGAGAAAGAGGCTTGAAAATGAGACTTGAATGTTTTCTTAAGAGGCCAAGACTACTCTCATAGTCAGCCTAACTCCTATATATATTAGCTCAAGGGAAGCCCAAAACCCTAAGCAAAAGACCCAGAAATCAATCTCCCAACGGCTAGAAACAGGCTGAAAACGACTCGGACAGTCGACTATAGAAGGGGGAACAGTCGACTGTTCCACTGTAGCCAACGACTATAAACTGAAAAATACTGTCATGGCAGAGGATGAACAGTCAACTGTAGAAGGATGACCAGTCGACTATCCACCTGGGCAGTCGACTGGTCAGCCTTCAACAGTTGGCTGTTCGAGGGTCAGAATCTGCAGTTTCTGTACAGCTGATCACTAAAACGGCCATAACTACCACTACAGATATTCAAATGGAGTGATTCAAACTGTGTTGGAAAGATAACAAACTTTTATTTCAAATGAGCTTTAAATGGATGTAAAATTCGAACTACAGAAAAACTGACAGCACTTTGAATCTGACTGATAGGTGCATCGGCTCACGAAAACAGTCATAACTTGAACTACAGATATCCGATTGGAGTAATTCAAGTTGAGTTGGAAAGCTTAGCGAGTTAGTTAACTACTGCAGGTGGTTTGGATGAAAAATTCCAACTACAAAAAAATTGACATCAGTTTGAAGGCAGACTGGTCAGAAAAACAGAATACAGCTTCAAACAGATTTGGTCTCTGTTTGAAAACAGGCGACTGCTGAAGGGAAACCAGTCGACTGGTGATCCTTCATCAGTCACATGATGATCCTTCATCAGTCCCCTGTTACGAGTCAAAAGTTCAGATTTCAAGTTTTCAAAGCCTAGAAGCATATGGGATCAACTAGAGGCTATACTAATGATGTGTATAGGTGGTGTATGTGCCTCTAAGTAGTTCTAATTCAAGGCTTAACATTCTAAGACTCAAAAAGAAGTAAATAATAAAGATTACAATGAATATCCTTACTTCTTCATGGTCTTGAGTCTTTTAGTTGTATGTCTTGAATGTCTCCAACGTCATCTAGTCTTTGATCCTTAAGATGTTCTTTGAAGCTTTTGAATATTCTATTCCTTCTTCTCTTTGGATTGAATCTCCATTCATTTGTTGATACCATTGGCTTGAGGTTTGAGGTAGCCTTTGAGTTCTTCCAGCCAATGCTTCACCTTTGTTGATCTACCAAGTTCTCCACTTGAATCAACACGTGTAGTCACTTTTGATCTTCTTGAATCTAATTGGTGACTCTTTAGCTAACTGCAATCACATGGGTTAATCACAATGATTTATGCTTGATTATCATCAAAATCAAGGTGGATAGTCCATTACTCAACACAAAGGAACCAGTCGCCCTGGTGAGATCGTCCCAGGGCGAGCCTCAGTCCTATCCCAGGCCGAGGCATGAAGATGGGTCCTGAGTCCGCGACCAGCTGACTCAACCAAGACGCGACCCATGGGGTCGTCGTCTGTAAGATCGCCCGGGGCCAGCGCGTGAGTTCGCCCCCACCCGAGATCCCGACCGAGCGATCCCGAGGCTGGAGGGATCCCTCTGAGCCCAGTACACGTAGCTCAATGCCCCCATGATAGTGGTGCTGGCTGCGGCGGCGAGGGCTAGACTGCTGCTAGACCCCTCAGAGAAATGAAGTCCGACCCGGTCAAGCGAGATCTCTGGAAGTATTGTCGGTATCACCGGGACCACATTCATGATACTGACGATTGCTACACCCTCAAGAGGGAGATTGAGCGGTTGATCCAGGCGGGTCACCTAGGAGGCTTCGTGGAGGGCAGAAGGCCGATCCAGGAGGAGAGGGCCCCACGAGGAGCACGGAGGCCGGACCCAACACCAGACAACGGGCTGGAGGAGCCACGCCCTCCCAGGGCAGTCATGTACATAGACGTGATATGCGGAGGACCGTCCTCGGGAAAGCGTCGTCGTCAGGCAAAAAGGCGTACGCCCGACAGGTGATGGCAGCGGGCCTCAGCGGTGAGGCAAAACGGAGAAGGATGGCTCGACCCCCCATTACTTTCACCGATGAAGAACTAGAAGGAGTTGAGCTGCCACATGACGACGACGTTAGCATCGAGGCTCAGATCGGGATGGCCATCATCAGCCGCCTCCTGATCGACACAGGAAGCTCCTGTGACATTTTGTTTATGTCACCGGTGGAGAAGATGGGGTTGAAGCAGGCGAACCTGAGGCCATGCACAGGGCCCATCGTCGGCTTCACTGGCCACTCGGTTCCCATTGTGGGGGTGATCACCTTGCCGGTGTCACTTGGAGAGGAACCGAGGGTCGTCACCCGCATGACGCAATTTGTTGTCGTCGACATCGCGTCGACGTACAACTGGATCATAGGGCAACCATACATGATAGCCATTGAAGCGCTCCCCAGCCTACTCCATCAGATGGTGAAATTCCAAACTCCGCGAGGGGTGGGGTTCGTGCAGGGGAGCCAGAAGCTATCCAGGAGCTGCTACGTGGGGTCGACCAAGCACAAGGGTCTGGAGCAGGCCTTGTCGGTCGACCTCCTTGATGAAAGGGAAGACTTTTTCGGCCAACGACCGACTCCTGTCGAAGAGGTCGAGGAGGTGCCAGTGGCCGTAGAGGAGGGCAAGACCATCTCCATCGGTACGAAGCTCCCGGCCTCTCTGAGGGCGGCCCTCATCAGCCTCCTCCAAGAGAACATGGACGTATTCACCTGGTCGCCCTCAGACATGCCAGGAGTCGACCCGGCGGTGATCTCCCACAAGCTGAATGCGGATCCGGGATCCCGACTGGTCCGGCAGTAGAAAAGGAGCGCCGGAGGAGAAAAGATGAGGGCAACCGGTGAAGAAGTGGAGCAGCTGCTCCAGGCCAAATTCATCAGGCCGGTGGACTACCCGGATTGGCTCGCCAATGTCGTCTTGGTAAGGAAGGCCAATGGGAAGTGGCGCATGTGCGTTGACTTCACCGATCTCAACAAGGTGTGTCCGAAGGACAGCTTCCCCCTCCCAAGGATCGACCACTTGGTCGACCAGGCGTCCGGTTACGAATTATTGAGCTTCATGGACGCTTTCTCAGGCTATAACCATATCCCGATGGCGAAGGAGGACGAGGTGAAAACATCCTTCGTCACTGATAGCAGCACCTTCTGTTACACGAAGATGCCTTTCGGGTTGAAGAACGCCAGGGCGACCTACCAGCGGATGGTGGACCGAATATTCAGCTCGCAAGTTGGGCGGAACCTGGAGGTCTACATCGACGACATACTGGTGAAGAACAAGAGAGCCCCGAACCACCTTGCTGACCTGTGGGAGACATTCCAGAAGGTGTGCCAGTATGGCTTGAGGCTGAACCCGCCGAAGTGCGTCTTCGACGTGCAATCGAAAAATTCCTTGGCTTCATTATAATGAAGCGGAGGATCGAGGCGAACCCCAACAAGGTATCGGCCCTCGTTAACATGGCGGATCCATGCACCATCCAGGATTTGCAGCGACTGAACGGCCGGATCGTAGCGTTGGGGAGATTCTTGTCGAAGTCGGCGGAGAGGTCGCTCCCTTTCTTCAGAGTCCTGCGCACGGCCCTCGGTGAATAAAAGATCAACAGGAAGGTGATCCCGTAGGACGACGATTGCATTCGAACATTTGCGGAGCTGAGGGCTTACTTGCAGAGCCCTTCTCTGCTTGCCAAGCCGGAAGAAGGGGAACAGTTGGGGTTGTACATGGCGAGCAATGAAGAAGCCGTCAGCTCCGTCTTGATCAAAGAGGAGAATGGAGTTCAACGGCCAGTATACTATGCGAGTCGGATTCTTCGAGAGGCGGAGACTCGATACAGTCCCATCAAGAAGGCCGCCTACTGTCTGATCACAACAGCGAGGAAGCTCCGGCCATACGTCCAGGCCCATTCCATCGCCGTCCACACCGACCTGCCCCTCGAGAAGAACCTGAAAAGGTAAGAAAGGTCGGGCAGGATGCTTAACTGGAGTGTCGAGCTAAGCGAATTCGACACAACATACAAGGCTCAGACGACGATCAAGGGCCGGGCACTGGCAGACTTCGTGGTGGAATGCACTTTCGACGACCCCCCAGAGAACTTGCCGGACGTACCACCAGCGGCTGCACCCCCACAAACAATGGAGGTGGGTGAACCCTTCGAGCCTGCCTGAGGAGACACGGGCAAACTATGGACCGTTCACATCGATGGCTCGGTGACAGGATCTGGGACGGGGGCAGTTATCGTCATCCAAACCCCCGACGGATACCTACTGGAGTACGCCCTACGCTTCAACTTCCCGGCCACCAACAACGCCGCGGAGTATGAGGCCGTGGTCAATGGGCTGAAGCTTTGTAGAGCGGTGGGGGCGACGAACGTGCTGCTGTTTGGTGATTCACGGCTCGTCGTCCAACAGATCCAAGGGAGCTTCGAGGCCCGAGAAGAGACGATGAAGCACTACCTCAAGCGCATCCAGGCCGAGCTCCAGAAGTTTGAGAGGGCAGAGGTCCAGCAGTTACCCTGCTCCAACAACCTTGGGGCAGACGCCCTGTCCAAACTAGCCTCCTCCTCTGTGGCCGAGATCGGAAAGGCCATCTACGTCGAAAGTCTGATGGCGCCCACCATTGAAGAAGAATAACTAATGTGTGTCGGCCCGACGACGACGTGGATGACCCCAATTGTGAAGTACTTGGAGACAGGGGCCCCGCCCGAGGAGCGGCTGCAGGCCAAGAAGGTAGAGAGGCGGGCCCAATCATTCATACTCCTCGACGGAGTATTATACCACCGGTGTCGTGCCAACTTTGACGTCTTGCCATTCCTGAAATGCTTGGGGCCAGAGCAGGCTGAGCAAGTCATCCGCGAAGTACACGAAGGCTTCTGCGGGAACCACCACGGCGGCCGCACTATCGCCCACAAGATAGTGCGCCAGTGGTACTACTGGTCGACTATGATCCATGACACGGCTCGGTACGTCAAGAAGTGTGAGGCATGCCAGAAATTCGGTCGACACACAACAGCGCCTCCAGCCAATTTGGTGCCTATTGTAAGCCCGATCCCGTTCGCCAAATGGGGGCTTGACATCCTCAGACCTTTCCCAAAGGCTTCCGGGGGAAGGAAGTACCTAGTCGTTGCCGTGGACTACTTCACTAAGTGGGTCAAAGCTGATCCGTTGGCACACATCACATGGACGGATATGAATGGGTTTATTTGGCAGTCTGTGATATGTCCCTTCGGGATACACCGCTCGATTGTAATGGACAATGGAAGACATTTCAACTGCGAAGGCTTCCACGACTTCTATTCGGGCTGGGGGATCAAGCTTCATTTTGCATCTGTCGCCCACCCGCAGTGCAACGGGATGGCGGAAGCCGCAAATAAATGCATCCTGGGCCCCCTGAAGAAGAAGGTCGATGCCGCTCTTGGGATGTGGGTGGATGAGCTACCGTGCATTCTCTGGTCCTACCGTACCACCCACAAGGCCTCGACCGGAGAGAACCCGTTCATGCTGGCATACGGGTCGGAAGCGGTCGTTCCCGTGGAGATCGGAGAGGAGACACTTCGGCTGAAGTTCTTTGATGAAGATATCACTGGTGAGGGCCTCGGCCTCAGTCTCGAACTCGACTGACCGGGTTCGGGGGGGCACCACCTTGGGCTCGGCCCGCCCCTCACCTCCGCCCTCAAGATCGATGACCGAGGTGGCGTCCCTTTATCAGTCCCTCCCCCGGGCCGACTGATACTCCTCTCCATCCGAGGATCAGCGACGGTCGACGTCGCGGGCAGCCTCACCCTCTTCGAGGATGTCTTCCCCTTTCTCGAGGCATCCCCTCCGGCCTCCTTGCACGACCTCTTCGGATCTGCCTTCTTCGCTCTCTGTAACGCCTGCTCCGCAGCTCGTTTCTTCATCTCTTCCAGCGAGATACTCATGGTGCGACCTACAGGAGAGAGAAAGCTTAGAGTGAGCACTTCAGATGCCGCAATCACAAAGTTCATTTTACCTTCGGGCCAAATGTGTCGGGCTATCCTGTCAGGCTTAGCAAGAATCCCATATTCCCGGCCCTTTTCCGGGATTGCCATCAGGAACCGGGCTATATCTTCTTCCTCATCACTCAGCTCGATCCCCTTCGTTGCATCGGGATTCAGCTCCCCCAAGTTCGCTCTCATAACCACATCCGCGGGCAACGAGACGAACACGTATTTCTTACTCCACCCCTTGATCTTGTCATGTAGCCCTCTGATGAGGGGATGGTTTTTCTTTGCGGACAGGTAATAGTAGGACCTCAGCCTCTTCACTGCGAAGAAGTACCGGAATAGTGACAGGACGAACAGACTCGATTGCTCATGCACAATATCAGAAATCCGATGATCGCGCAGAAGAAATTCGGCATCAGGCGGAACAGTGGCAACTTCAGGAAGTCCAAGATCTATAGTACGAAGGGATGGATGGGGAAGCGTAACCCCTGCTGAAAGCAGGCTACGTACACCCCCACCTCGTCATCTCCCGCATAACACACCCGCTCCTCCGCGGTGGGCTCCCTGACGGAATGAGGTGGCCTGATGAACGACTCCCTGATTTCTGAAATGGACGTCCTCAACACCCACCTCACACCCGTGATCTCGTCGGGCACCTCTCTGGCCTCCGCCACCGTAACAGCGGCCGGAATAACGGGTTTCGAGATCTTGTTTACGGGTCGTTTCCCCTTCTTCCGGTCCTTCGGGACCTCCAAGGGCGAGCCTACTGATTGCTCATCGCCTGCGCTACTGCTCCGGCTCTCCGATGACCCTTCCCATGTGCTCTCTACCATATCCGCGGCAGAGCTCACTTCCTCCACCACCCTCGACCCCGAAAAGTGGAAGGAAGATGTTGATGAAGACATCAAGAAAGAAGAGGTTAAGTACCTAAACGATATCGACGGCTTCGACGACGACGCTATGACGGTGGCTGGATCTCCGACGACAACTTCGGCAGAAGCTAAACAATCTCCGGCAACCACACGCTCTCAGAAATTTTTTCAAGCAAGAAACCCTCAATGGCGCCACACCCATAGCTCTTTATAAGATGCCTCGAAAGATCGCGACCGCAGACTTCCCGTCACGCGTCGATGATCCGCGCCCCTCGACGCTTCGATCCATGGTATGACGCCTCGATCCACGCAGTATGACGCCTCGACTGATAGCAGCTATCGCATCAGCCACGTCTCACCCAGAGAGTGGCCGAACCGCTTCGATTTTCATCCGCTGCCGATTCGGAAAGATAGCCTCGGTTCGTGCAATGGACATTGAAACGCTTCGATACCCACCCTCTTTCGCGTCGAAATGATTATGCCGAGTCAAAATAACTTCAAATCCCCCCTCTTACCCTACCTGGGCCAAAGAAGGGCCCCGCTAGCATTGCAACGGCTGGGGACATTGGGCATCACCTGTTCGGGGTCGGACTGCGACGCCGACCCCCCACAAACTGACAGGGCAGAATGCCTCACCTCGCCCCGAACCAATGGTTCTCCAATTCTCCCCGAGCTCATTCGCATGATGTCAACATATTGTGTCTCAACATCCCTATCCCCATAACCTAGTGCTCGTGGACAGACGGATGTTGGGGGAAATTATACCCTCGCAAGCAAGCAAGCGGTCCACACACTTAGAAAGGAGAAGAAGAAACCAAGACAAGATCAATCCAACCCATTTATTCTAAATGGCGAGGCTATTCACGGAGCCCGCTGGGAATACAACATTACATCAGCCGGCCGTACAAAAAATAGACAAATTTTCCCTACTCTAAGTCCTCAGCGTCGTCGCCTCTCCTCCGATCGAGCCCCCATGTCCCTCGACACCTGGCAAACTCTCGTCTCCCTTGCCTCCCGCAGCATCGGGACGACATGCTCGTCATGGTAACAGCGGATAGCGGCTTCGATCACGTCGCACTCAACCCCCCGTCTCTCCTCCAGCTGCTGCCTCAAGATACATTTCTCCCTCCTCTCTGCTTCGATGGTCTTCTTTAGGTCAGCTATCTGCCCAGTCTGTAGCTCGATCACCCTTTTGTTGCTAGCCATCTCCTCGGTGTGCTTCGCGTGGACATCGGCCTGCTCTCGCTCTCCCTCCAGGAGTTGGCACTCGATTGTAGCCATCGACGAATCGAAGTACACGGCCCGCGCCTTCTCAACCTTGCAGGCCACTGCAACCCGCTCCAGCTTCGCCACCTTCTCCCTTAGCTTGTCTCTGACTTCACCAAGATCGGTCCTCGTCTTGTCGAGAGCCGCCCTCGTGGCAGCCACCGGAGTTCGGCACTGCATGGCCACCATAGTCGTGACCATCTATAAGAAGACCCCACTCAGTCGGACACAAACAAAGAAAATTTGGAAGGCAAGACAAGGAATTCGACCTACCTGCATAGCGTGCCACACGGCGGATCCACACAGCCGCTCCGCCCCCACGCGGATCAGGGACTCCCGATCCCGCGGTAGCATGCAATACTCCGCTAGACGCGCTGCCACCCCGACATCTTCGAATATCGACTTATCGCAGCCTATCCGATAGGTCGGCTGGTGAAGACTATTGCTTGGCAGCACCTCGACCTCAGCCTTGGTCCTCTTGAAATGAATGAGAGTGTTCTCACAACTCGGGTTCATCACCCTTCCCATATCCCGCAAGGGAATTCCATACGGCCACTTCTGGACCGGGGGTGCCTTGTGAGGTTCAACCGCCTCGAGTATACATGTAGGAACCGGGGGGATCATTCCCCGAACCGGCGGAGCCTCAGAGAGGCCCTCGTCGGCTCGACCGGAAGAGGCACCCGATTCGGACGTCCTTCGTCTTTGGTTCGCCCCCTCCTCACCTGAGACTTCGGCCCCCCGTTTTCGAGATCCCTCTTCGCCCATCACTTTCTTACCCTTCTCGTAAGGGCCGACGTTCTCCGCCACCGACACCTCGGCTGCCCTCGATACCTCCTCCGGCGCTTGAATTACGTCCTCACCTGCAAAGGAGGGAAAGATTAGGGTAAGCTCGTATAAAGGCTCGCCAGATTCAGACTACCTTGGGGCCAATAATCCTGACTGAGCCGATCGTCCTGAGTTAGGCTCGCCAGCTGGCGATGTGCCTCGGGTAGCTTCACCCTTTCATTCACTAGAGGGCTCCGTGCCCCCCAGTTCGACATCAACACCATGTCGACCTGCATCATAACAAAGGCAAAATCCTCCATCCACCTACCAACATCGGTGGGCACCCCGAGGATGAGCTCCCGTCCTCGCCTTGCGCAGACGCAGTGGTACATCCCCCTCTTCCGAACTACGAAGAAATGCTGGAACAGCGCCAGGGATGGACTCAAGGAGCAGGCGAGTTTTAGGACGACAAACCCCACTAGCAAGCCCCAGGGGCGGGGCGCCAAGTTAAAATTCGACAACTCCAGGAAATTCAGTAGGTGGAGGAGATAAGGGTGGATCGGGAAGAGAAGTCTCAACTTGAAGGATCGGGCGTAGACCAAACTTCGTTATCCCCAGGCGAACACACCCTTTCCTCAGGTCCCGGGACCCGTGCTTCGCAGGGCGGACGCATGAACCGCATCCGAATATCCGTAATGTTGATCCTATCCAACCTGCACCTGACGACTACAACCGCCCTTGGTACGTCAGTGTGCCACGTCCTCCTCCGCTGAGGCCTCTGTGCCCCCTACCACCTTTCCTCAGACATTGACTCCTCTATCACCGCACTGCTACCCGCTCCGGAGTCAAAATAAGAAGCCATCGATTAAAGGATACGTGGATTACCTAACAAGCAGCCGAGCTGAGAAGACGATCGGAAATGGACCTCCGGCGAAGACAATAGCGACAACATCCGCTAGCGAATGACAAAAATCGGGAGGCAGGAAGAAGAGTTGAAGATGGAAGAAAGCTTCCGCCGATCTCTTTCTCAATAATTATAGAAGACAACAGGCCATCTCGACAGTCGATGCACCACCATGCGGCGCCCATCCGAGCATCCCTAACGCCTTGACTGGCGTGAAAGTCGCCTTCATCCACGCGTCGCGAGATGACTAGCGGAGGCGATTCGATTTCCCCCAGGCACTTTCGAATTGCAATAATGGCCAATATGGCAGGAATTCCTAGGCCTGCGCCGCTGCTCCCGAGCACGGATCGAAATTCGAACTGCCATTTCAAAGAAGGGGAAGTAATACGTCATCCGAGCAGAGTCGGGCTCCCACCTAGAACTCGAATGCCGGGGGTAATTGTTACGACCTGAGGATCATGATAGTTCGACCTTTCGCCCCAAACCATCGAATTACCCCGTTGGCATGCCCCTCCCCCTGAACGGGCAGCCAGCCCTGCGACAGGGCGCTCCACGCCCGACCTTCAGAGGCCCGCAGTGTGCTTATCGATCATAGAGTCCGACATGACAGTGAGATGGGCGCACCCCGCCTCGACCGCTGATAGGGGCGCTCTCCAACATGACCCCAGCGGGATACACATCTGTTCTCTCCCAGTTCATCAGGTCTAGCATGCAAAATGTGCGTCCGAACCGCTCAGCCTCAGACCGGGCCGGCCGGGCGACGCATCTCGGGCCCTGCCCCTAGGAGGAGCTCCGATGGTTCCTTGGCACATCGGACACGACAAACAACCTAGTAGAAGGACGCTACTGATACTTATGCTGCCCGACCATCTGACAAAGCACCCTGACTTGCATTTATATTTCATATATTTACGCACTTTTTCTTCCGTTTTTACGTATTTTACCGCCGTCTTATATTCGTTTTCTCGTGTTTTCTCGTGTTTTCTTGTTTTCTTTCACTTTTCCGTGTTTTCTGTGTTTTACAGGAGATTACTGGCATTTGGGGCATAAAACGATGATATCATGTGTCCCCGGAGCAACGGGAGGAGTCAAGCATGATCCAGGGGGTCAACCGACGAAGATTGCATCTTTCAGCCCCTCACCCGGTCGGTTGGTCAACACCAACCGATCGGGTGATGCACGCGTGCACCACCTGGGCGCAGCTTGGAGCTCACGAGAAGTCACCCGGTCGGTTCAGTGACCGGGTCAAAAGCTCAAAGTCTCTGGAAATTCGAAGCTGATTGCCTACCGATCGGGTGACCTTCACCCGATCGATTCACCTGTAGCTGAATTTCAACAGCCCAAACTTGAAGATCCAACCGGTCTCTTCACCCGGTCCGCACCAAGATCCAACCGGTCGGCACCAAGATCCAACCGACTGCACCAAGTTCCAACCGACCGGTTCATACTGACAGGGTGAAACCCCGCTTTGCGCTGTAATTTTGTGAAGCGGCTCACCCGACCGGTTGACTTGTCAACCGATCGGGTGATGTCGTTTTCTATAAATAGAACCCTAGGTTTCCCAGATTCGGGAGTTGGTTATTTTTTGCTGTTTTCTTCATTTTGTGACGGCTGTAATTTTCCAGTTTTTGTAAGTTTTCGGATCTTTGTAAAACTTTAGTATTATCTTAATTGCTTTACTACCATTGCATTTCTATTGTCTGATTATGATTTTGACGGTTCATTTTCGTTTAGATCGCTTTTTAATGAATATTTGTGAGTAGTTCCCAAATCTGGGATTTTGGCGGAAACCCCTTCGGAGGCTCTTCCCGATGCATCCATAGGGTTAGGAAATCGATAGGGATTAGGAATCTAAAGGTTACGCGGGGTGTTTTATTGTCATCGGCGGGAAAAAGACCGCCTTTGACCGCTGGGCCAAGGGGGAATAAACTTGGCGGTTGACTCCCTAGCCATAGCTCACGCCCTTAGCGTAGACGCTGAATCCTAGCGTGCAGGAGCGATAGGATGAGACGTTGGGAGTTATCGTTGCGAGCTTAGTACTCCCGGAGTCGATCAGTGTTAATGGACACGGGAGTGCCCACTGATCGAACCCGGGAAGTCCGGCGTATCATCCTGGGCACCGACCGGAATATCGGGCCCATGGGATACCTGTACCACTTTCAGAGGCAACGTCTCACCATTAGACCCTAATTCCGATCGCCATCCTACCCGTAGGCCGTATCGGCGAGAGTCGCTCGTTGGGGTCGAAACCAAAGTCCCGGGGTTTTCCTTCATATTGTCTATACTTTGCATTCATTTACCGTGACAACCCATCAATCAATCTGGGCTAGCTCGCCCATGGGGTGATTTTGACCCTCTTTGACACAAGCACATCATCGCCTCCCTGTGTTCGACCCCCAAGCCACACTACAACACCGTGCGCTTGCGGTTACAAATATTTAGATTTCCCACGCCCCCGTTCGCACCGTTCCAGAAGGGCCGGCTAAGTTTATGTTGTCGTTGCCGGGGAGGCAACGTACTTGTTATTTTTGGATCTCATGAACCCTAGTGTCTAGCTCTCATCCCTACCTCGCGATAATTTTCGTATTCTTCTTTTTCCTTTTTATTTTCTTATTTTTATTTTTATTTTTATTTCTTATCTTATCAGTTTCTTTCCCACTTGTCGCTTCACGGGTGTTTGTGTAACGGCCGGTAATTTTTAGGTATGTTTAATTGCGTGTGTGTTTGTAATTTTACTTCCGATTGTCCGAATGTTTTTATCCGTAGAGTCGACGTGAGCACGTCTAAATTTTTCACTGTAGTTTAATAGTTAATATAGTTGTTTTAATTTACTAATTACCTTAGCTAAGTTATTTTCCTAATTACAAATTACGATCACTAAATTATATTACCAATTATCGATAATTACTTTGGTTAATTATTAGTTACTTAATTAGATACTTAATTAGTTAATCACCCTCCCACGTTTTTCTCATTCCAAGCCAGATGCATTCCCCTAAAAATTCTTAGTCTTCCTTCATTAATGCCAAAGTTGATTTTTTAAACATTTTGTTTAACACGTCTCTTCCACGTCTAAATCCTCAGTTAATGAGCCATGTCTCCCTGCCTCTTCCTTCTTCAAGGATAACCACGTATATCAGTTCCCCTCCATCTCTAATTCCCCATCCCTGCAACGTTCATCATCCCTCATCCCCTTCACACATCTCCATTTCCCCAGCAACTTCATCATCTTAAGCCACAACCCATCACCAACACAACAACACCAGATCACCACCTCCTCCTTCATCCCAAAAATCAAACAACAAACAACAAAAACAAAACTGAAATTGAAGAAGAAATCGGAGAAATTGAAACTGAATTCCCCCAGATTTCACTCCCAATCAACCCAATCCCGTTCCCTTTCATCCCCCATTTCGAAATCCCCTTGGCCTAGATCCTAGCCCCCCACCTCGCGCAGCCGGCCCCCTCGCGTCGCCGGAGCCCACCAGGCCGCCCCCGCCCCCGATCCGCGCTGCTCCCCCAGGCCGGCCGCCCACGGCCTTGCGCCACCGGCCCCCCTCGAGCTGCGTGCCGCCGCCTATCGGATCCCGCGGGCCCCCCTCGCGCTGTGCCGCCCCCCGCCTCGCGCCGCCCGCCGGCCACCCCCGACCCCAACTCGTGCCGCCCCATCCCCCTTGGCCGCCGTGCCCTAGCCTCCTTTGGCCGCCGCCCCCCCTTGCCCGTGTGCCCTTCTGCAACATCAAAAAAAAGAGAAGGAAAGAACAGAACGAAGATGGGAAGGAGAGAAGACAGAGAGAGGTTGAAATAAAGGAGAAAGTTTGGGTAGGTGAGTATATATTAAATTAAAGTTATATTACTATATGTTGCATGGTTAGTTTGGTAGATATTTAATTACAGTTAGTTGATATTTTAACCTATATTAGTTGTCAGCCTATGTAATTTAAAGTTAAAGTTTAATTATTATTATTGAGTTTTTAATATAAGTATAAGTTTTTAATAAGAGTTATTAATAATTTCTAACCCTATAAATATGTTAGTAGCTAAGTTGATTTATCTGATATAACAAGTTAAGATAAGTTGGTTTACAAAGTTTTATTTTTATAAGTTATTAAGTTAAGTTTCTTAGCATGTTAACAATTTTGGGTAGCTAACTCCTTTGTACCGTGTGAACCCAGGTGTCGCTACCACTGATTGAAACGCGCCTTTCACTACAAGGCAATTTGGTAACTCATCGTACCCTAGCTATGGGGTTTTAAAAACAATATTGATGCATGCCAAAATTAGTTTCTTTTATTAGCAAAGTGTTTCACTGGAACAGTTAGCTAAACTTGATAAATGGCACCGTACCGTAAATTGAATTGGACTCTGTGACATGCTTAACTGTTAACCGGAAGATGTAATTGGAAAAGTAAGAATGGTGATTGACTCGTAAATTGTAAGTACGGTAACCTGCACACACACACTGGGTTTTTGGGGTAACTTATAATGGCGAGGGTACGAGAGCGACTAGTCCAGACTTTGTTGTCACTGTGCGGGTTCTAGCAACCCATAACAGTGCCGGTGACAACCATCACAGATCACAGATCACAGATTATTGCACAGTACTCAGAGAATTGGTTCGCCCGGGTAGCACCCGCGGCAAGAGTTGGCCTCTTGGTTGCTTATTGTACCCCGCATTATAAGTCACGTAGGCTCAGGCACAACTAAAAGTCTCGTAACTGGTCATTTTAAATATTGTTATTGCTGATAGAAGTAGATAGCTATGTTACTTTTCTGCTCTATTGCTCGCATTTTACTTTTAGTTTGCCATGTTAGTTTTGTCATGCTCATTTATTGTTTTAAATAACATGCTAAAGATACTTTGAGTTACGTCTGATCCTGGCGACCCTTCTTTTTGTGGTGGTTCCGCCAGATACAGCACAGGTTGAAGAAGTTGCACCAGGAACTGCAGACGCTGAGTTTGCTGTAGAATTTGATCAGGAGGACGCTGGTTACTAAGTGTGAGTGTGAGTGTGTTTGTTTTTATTATATGTATCAGAGTGGCTTGCTTGGTGTGTATTTGTATTCTCGAGTTGTATTTCCTTTCATGTACGCTGCTGGTTTGTAATAAGGTTTACACCACTTTCATGTATGAGTATTTTGGCGCATTTCTGCAACAGAGCCTGTATTGATCTCATCGGTGCCTAGCAGGACTTGTGCATTTCCAAACAGTAACGGGCCCTGAGAGTGGGTCATTATAGGTTTGGTGGCCCATGCAGGTCCGCGCTAAGTACCACATGAGCAGTACAGGAAGTTCAGAATGTGATGTATAAAATACTCAATGAAACTGATCAAACCATATGAAAACGCAGGAAAGCAATGGTAAGGAACACTTCTGGAAGCGAGGACAGTGCATTTGGATCTGGGATCAATCACCTGAATGGGGGTCCCAACCAAAATAATGTTGGCAATGGAGCTAACACCGGTCCGAACGCGACAGCATTTCCGACCGCACCATTGTCTGCAGAAGATTGCATGCGGGGCATGTATGCCCTTCATCAGCAGCTTGGATAGGCTTTGGAGCAGGCTTTGCACAGAGAACAGAAAGCTGACCCGAGTGTTTATCACTTTCGAGGGATGAACCCGAAGTCTTTCGCTGGGACCGAGAATCATCTCCAAGCGGAAGAATGGCTCAAGAGAATCACTGATGATCTGAGAGCATCTCAGATTTGAGAAGAAGCATGGGTGGCTACCGCCAAAAGGCAACTAACTTATGGTGCTCGAGACTGGTGGCAGGCGGTAGAAGACCGCTTGGGATTGCCGATTTCATGGGATGTCTTCACCAAAACATTCAATGCTCAATACTTTCCCCCACAGGCAAAGATCCTGATGAGAAAGAAGTTCATTAACCTAAAGCAGGGTTCGATGACCGTGGATCAGTATGACGCTGAGTTCTCCAGGCTCAGCAGGTTTGCCCGGAGATGGTTATAGTACCATTGACTCGAGCCCAGCAGTTCCAGCAGGGGCTCAACATTGAGATTCGGAGGATGATGGTCGGTGCTAGTCCGACCACACATGCTGAAGTTTTAGCCATTGCTCAGAACCATGAGATGGTTGAATTAGAAGCAAAGGAAGAGCAAAGGCTGACAGCACCTGCGAGGCCCCCACCGACCCAAGTTGGGCCAAGCAGACGGTCCCAGATACACCGCCCTATTCAGCAGGTTCAGTTTAAGAAACCAAGACCACAGCAGCAGGCACTCCCGGGCTGCCACTTTTGCGGAAAATCTGGACACATCAAATCTGAGTGTCGAGGATTTTTAGGCCTTTGTTTGGTTTGTGGAGACCCTGGACACGTGCCTAGGAATTGCCCACATCATAAACCACGTGCTCCAGCTCCGGTTCCAGTTCCAGCTCCAGCTCCTCGTGCTGACCCGACTGGGAACGCCCCACAGCGTCCACCTCTACCTCCACAGCAGAGGGTGTTCCAGCAGGCAAGGCAGCAGCCACCACCGAGACGCCAGGCTTACACCATGACTGTCGAAGAGGCTGAGGCCACCGGTGAAGTGATCACAGGTATATTTCTTGCATAGTTCGTAACTCATTTCTTTCATTAGCATTGGTTGCTTAGATTAGTGTTTGAACCTAAGTGTGGTGCTAGTATCTGGGCAACCTGACCTCTCCTTGTTCGACTCGGGAGCATCACATTGCTTTCTGGCGAGTTGATTCGTTCGCACCCACACTATTCCTGTCAAACCTTTAGCATCCGATTGGAACGTCAACACGGGTGGCGGAGTGATAAAGACGACCCGTGGGTATCCACAATGCCCAGTGGTTATTTATGGGCGAGCGTTATTTGCTGACTTTATGATGATAGACATACCGAACTTTGATGTTGTATTCGGGATGGACTGGTTGGGGACTTTCCATGCCACCATCGACTGTAGTCGAAGGAGGGTAGTCTTCGAGATTCCTGATCATCCAAAGTTCGAGTTCATTAGTGGAAGCAGATCGGTAGGTCCAGTGGAGTACAGAGCCAAATCGACCAAAGCAATAGCAGCTGCTATGGAAGCTGAGCCTGAGATACCAGAAGTGGTTCGAGAGTTCTTGGATGTGTTTCCAGACGACCTTACAGGTTTGCCTCCGGATCGCACTCTCAAATTTGCCATAGAACTAATGCCAGGAGCTCAACCAATATCCAAGGGACCGTATCGTCTAGCACCTTCTGAGCTAGAAGAATTGCGGGTCCAGTTAGATGAGCTTCTAAAGAAGGGATGGATACGGCCCAGTGTATCTCCCTAGGGATCTCCTATATTGCTGGTAAAGAAGAAAGATCGGATCCCTTCATATGTGCGTTGACTACCGTGAGCTGAACAAAGTCACTGTGAAGAACAAGTACCCTCTACCGTGCATTGACGATCTTTTCGACCAGCTCGGTGGATCAAGCATCTATTCGAAGCTGGATCTGAGGACAGGGTACCATCAAGTGAAGGTGAAAGACGAAGATATTCCCAAGACTGCATTCAGGACCAGATACGGACATTATGAGTACTTAGTAATGTCGTTTGGTGTAACCAATGCACCCGCGGTATTTATGAGTCTCATGAACCAAGTATTGTATGAGTACTTGGACAAGTTCTTAGTAGTCTACATCGAAGACATTCTCATTTACTTGAAGAATGCAGTGGAGCATGCTGAGCATCTCAGGAAGGTTCTCGAGACCCTGAGAAGACACCAGCTTTATGCCAAACTTAGCAAGTGCGAGTTTTGGCTGAACAGGGTGGCGTTTCTAGGCCACATATTGTCCGGAGAAGGAATTGCTGTCGATCCTGAAAAAGTAGCAGCTGTTCAAAACTGGCCAGTCCTCCGAACGGTGACCGAAATTCGAAGTTTCTTGGGACTTGCTGGCTACTACCGGAGGTTTATCAAAGACTTCTCAAAGATCGCAGGAGCCTTGACGCGATTGACGAGAAAGGATGTGGTGTTTGTTTGGTCAAAAGCATGTGAGGATGCTTTCCAGGAGCTGAAGAAGAGGTTAACGACTGCACCCATCTTGATCATTCCAGACCGATCAGGAGGATTTGAAGTCTTCTGTGATGCATCTGGTAAAGGACTTGGATGTGTGTTACATCAGCACGGTCGAGTCGTAGCATATGCATCCAGGCAGTTGAAGATCCATGAGAAGAACTACCCCACCCATGATCTTGAGTTGGCGGCAGTAATTTTTGCATTGAAGATTTGGAGGCACTTCCTTTTGGGAGAGCATGTGAAGGTGTTCTCAGATCATAAGAGTCTGAAGTATCTCTTCACTCAGAAGGAGCTCAACATGCGTCAAAGACGATGGATAGAGCTCATGGCAGATTATGACATTGACCTTCACTACCATACTGGGAAAGTCAATGTCGTACCTGATGCATTGAGTCGTTTACCAGCGGTGATGACCCTTACGACTCAGTGGAGATTGCAGTAAGAGATACGGGACATGGGTATAGAAGTGATTCTACCAGGGATGACTGCATCTTTGATGGGCATGCATATCCAGTCGACCTTGGTAGAAAGGATCAAGAATGCTCAGATGGATGATGAGAAGCTGCGGAAAATCAAAGATCTGGTGATAGCAGGCCAGAGGCTAGAGTTTAAGATTCATGCAGATGGATCCTTAAGGTTTGGAGATAGGATCTGTGTACCGTCTGGCACCATCAGAGAGGAGCTATTGGAGGAAGCTCACAGTTCTCCATACTACATACACCATGGAGGTACCAAGATGTACCAGGATCTGCGACAGCATTACTGGTGACATGGCATGAAGAGAAGCATCGCACGGAGTGTAGCAAAATGTAGTGTGTGCCAACAGGTGAAGGTTGAACATCAGAGGACTGCCGGCTTATTACAGCCATTGCCCATTCCTGAGTGGAAGTGGCAGCACATCACGATGGACTTTGTGACTGGACTACCCAAGAGTACGAAGCAGAATGACGCTATCTGGGTCATCGTAGACCGATTGACCAAGACATCGCACTTCATTCCTTTCCGAGTGGGCCAGTCTACAAAAGTTTTGGCCAAGAAGTACATGAATGAGATTGTGAAGCTGCATGGAGTTCCTATCAGCATTGTCTCAGACAGAGACACCAGATTCATTTCTCATTTCTGGAGGAGCCTACAGGAAAGCTTGGGAACTCATTTGAGTTTTAGTACGGCTTACCATCCACAGACAGGTGGCCAGTCAGAGCGTACTATTCAGATACTTGAAGACATGCTGCGGGCATGTATGCTAGACTTCAAAGGATCCTGGGAAGACCATCTCCATTTGGTGGAGTTTGCATACAACAACAGCTATCAGTCTAGCATCGGTATGGTGCCTTTTGCGGCACTGTATGGGAGGAAGTGCCGATCCCCCTTGAGCTGGGATGATGTAGGAGATCGAGAGTTGGTTGGTCCTGAGCTAATCATAGAAGCCGTGGATGTGGTTCGAACCATCAGAGAGAAGCTGCAATTGGCTCAGGATAGGTACAAGCATTGGGCGGATACGAAACATCGACATCTAGAGTTTCAGCCAGGAGATCATGTTTTTCTGAAGATCTCGCCTAACCGAGGGATGATTCGTTTTGGGCGGAGAGGAAAGCTTAGCCCTCGATTCATTGGACCTTTCGATATTTTGGAGCGAGTAGGAGAAGTGGCCTACAAGCTTGCATTGCCCCCTGCCTTAGGGGGAGTGCACAATGTGTTACACATCTCGCAGCTGCGTCGCTATGTGAGCGACCCTAGTCATGTCGTGGACTACTCGGAGATCGCAGTTCGTCCGGACTTGACATACGAGCAGCAACCAGTGGAGATCTTAGATCGACGTCAGAAGGTCTTCAGGAATCGGACTATTGATCTAGTCAGGGTGATGTGGCGTCGCGACTCACCTGGTGAATCTACCTGGGAGCGAGAGGATGAGATGCGAGAACGTTACCCCTACCTTTTCCATGCCCTGTAGAGAATTCCGAGGACGGAATTATTCTAAGGAGGGTAGGATGTAACGGCCGGTAATTTTTAGGTATGTTTAATTGCGTGTGTGTTTGTAATTTTACTTCCGATTGTCCGAATGTTTTTATCCGTAGAGTCGACGCGAGCGCGTCTAAATTTTTCACCGTAGTTTAATAGTTAATATAGTTGTTTTAATTTACTAATTACCTTAGCTAAGTTATTTTCCTAATTACAAATTACGATTACTAAATTATTTTACCAATTATCGATAATTACTTTGGTTAATTATTAGTTACTTAATTAGATACTTAATTAGTTAATCACCCTCCCACGTTTTTCTCATTCCAAGCCAGATGCATTCCCCTAAAAATTCTTAGTCTTCCTTCATTAATGCCAAAGTTGATTTTTTAAACATTTTGTTTAACACGTCTCTTCCACGTCTAAATCCTCAGTTAATGAGCCATGTCTCCCTGCCTCTTCCTTCTTCAAGGATAACCCCGTATATCAGTTCCCCTCCATCTCTAATTCCCCATCCCTGCAACGTTCATCATCCCTCATCCCCTTCACACATCTCCATTTCCCCAGCAACTTCATCATCTTAACCCACAACCCATCACCAACACAACAACACCAGATCACCACCTCCTCCTTCATCCCAAAAATCAAACAACAAACAACAAAAACAAAACTGAAATTGAAGAAGAAATCGGAGAAATTGAAACTGAATTCCCCCCAGATTTCACTCCCAATCAACCCAATCCCGTTCCCTTTCCTCCCCCATTTCGAAATCCCCTTGGCCAAGATCCTAGCCCACCACCTCGCGCAGCCGGCCCCCTCGCGTCGCCGGAGCTCCCCAGGCCGCCCCCGCCCCCGATCCGCGCTGCTCCCCCAGGCCGGCTGCCCACGGCCTTGCGCCACCGGCCCCCCTCGAGCTGCGCGACGCCGCCTATCGGATCCCGTCGACCGCCCTCGCGCTGCGCCGCCCCCCCCCCCCCCCCCCCCCCCCGCCTCGCGCCGCCCGCCGGCCACCCCCGACCCCGACTCGTGCCGCCCCATCCCCCTTGGCCGCCGTGCCCTAGCCTCCTTTGGCCGCCGCCCCCCTTGCCCGTGTGCCCTTCTGCAACATCAAAAAAAAAGAGAAGGAAAGAACAGAACGAAGATGGGAAGGAGAGAAGACAGAGAGAGGTTGAAATAAAGGAGAAAGTTTGAGTAGGTGAGTATATATTAAATTAAAGTTATATTATTATATGTTGCATGGTTAGTTTGGTAGATATTTAATTACAGTTAGTTGATATTTTAACCTATATTAGTTGTCAGCCTATATAGTTTAAAGTTAAAGTTTAATTATTATTATTGAGTTTTTAATATAAGTATAAGTTTTTAATAAGAGTTATTAATAATTTCTAACCCTATGAATATGTTAGTAGCTAAGTTGATTTATCCGATATAACAAGTTAAGATAAGTTGGTTTACAAAGTTTTATTTTTATAAGTTATTAAGTTAAGTTTCTTAGCATGTTAACAATTTTGGGTAGCTAACTCCTTTGTACCGTGTGAACCCAGGTGTCGCTACCACTGATTGAAACGTGCCTTTCACTACAAGGCAATTTGGTAACTCATCGTACCCTAGCTATGGGGTTTTAAAAACAATATTGATGCATGCCAAAATTAGTTTCTTTTATTAGCAAAGTGTTTCACTGGAACAGTTAGCTAAACTTGATAAATGGCACCATACCGTAAATTGAATTGGACTCTGTGACATGCTTAACTGTTAACTGGAAGATGTAATTGGAAAAGTAAGAATGGTGATTGACTCGTAAATTGCAAGTACGGTAACCTGCACACACACACACACACACTGGGTTTTTGGGGTAAATTATAATGGCGAGGGTACGGGAGCGACTAGTCCAGACTTTGTTGTCACTGTGCGGGTTCTAGCAACCCATAACAGTGCCGGTGACAACCATCACAGATCACAAATCACAGATTATTGCACAGTACTCAGAGAATTGGTTCGCTCGGGTAGCACCCGCGGCAAGAGTTGGCCTCTTGGTTGCTTATTGTACCCCGCATTATAAGTCACGTAGGCTCAAGCACAACTAAAAGTCTCGTAACTGGTCATTTTAAATATTGTTATTGCTGATAAAAATAGACAACTATGTTACTTTTCTGCTCTATTGCTCGCATTTTACTTTTAGTTTGCCATGTTAGTTTTGTCATGCTCATTTATTGTTTTAAATAACATGCTAAGATACTTTGAGTTACGTCTGATCCTGGCGACCCTTCTTTTTGTGGTGGTTCTGCCAGATACAGCCCAGGTTGAAGAAGTTGCACCAGGAACTGCAGACGCTGAGTTTGCTGTAGAATTTGACCAGGAGGACGCTGGTTATTAAGTGTGAGTGTGAGTGTGTTTGTTTTTATTATATGTATCCGAGTGGCTTGCTTGGTGTGTATTTGTATTCTCGAGTTGTATTTCCTTTCATGTATGCTGCTGGTTTGTAATAAGGTTTACACCACTTTCATTTATGAGTATTTTGGCGCATTTCTGCAACAGAGCCTGTATTGATCTCATCGGTGCCTAGCAGGACTTGTGCATTTCCAAATAGTAACGGGCCCTGAGAGCGGGTCGTTACAGTTTGTTGTTTTTTATGCGCAGGAGTTCAAGAAGTCTCGACGACTTGATCCCCGTTGATCCAGAGATAAACGTCACCCTAATGTGTTTGGCCGCCGAGAAGCGAAGAAGAGAGGATCCTGAAGCCATGGGGGAGAACACCCCGCCTCACAAATCCCTGTTGGAGTACTCGATGCCTTCCATCGAGTCCACCTCCGCCATCCGTCCTCCAGCTATTACGGCCCAAAGCTTCGAGCTTAAGCCATCTTTGGTGACGTGGATCCAGCAGGATCAATTTTCGGGTGCACCCATAGAGAGCCCGATTGAGCATCTAGACTCCTTCTTGGAGAAATGTGACACCTTTCGGATAAACGGTGTCACAACTGAGGCGATCCGACTGAAGCTGTTCCCCTTCTCCTTGCGAGATAAAGCCAAGCTGTGGCTTAGGGGGAAGGACCCAAATACATTCAACACCTGGGAGAAGCTCTCAAATGCTTTCCTGACGAAGTTCTTTCCCCCAGGGAAGACCATGAAGCTGAGGAGTGAGATCTCCTCCTTCTCCCAGGCCAGCCACGAGTCCTTGCATGAGGCTTGGACAAGATACAAGGAGATGCAGAGAAGATGTCCCCACCATGAGCTCCCCAAGTGGAAGATCATAAATCTGTTTTATAATAGGTTGAGGGACGATTTAAAATCTTCCATGGACGCCGCGGCTGGAGGGTCCTTCATGTCGAGAAGCGAAGAAGATGCCGGACAGATTCTTGAAAATATGGCATCCAACAATGAACGGTGGTGTGACGAGAGAGCCACACCAAGATCTGGGGGCATCCATAGAGTGGAAGACGTCGACAAATTGTCAAGAAAGTTTGACTTGCTGTCAACCCAGATCTCCGCATTGATGGTAGGCGCCGGTGGCGCCGGTACACAACAAATTGCTGCGGTAGAATCCGAAGTTTTTGGAGAGTTCGACGGTGGTGACATCTCACCACCATTGGATCAGGCGAGCGCATTGTTTTACAATCCTACGGGGAATGCGCCATTTCCACCACGAACCAACTCAAACCCGGCCTACTCTCCCAACAACTGGAATCATCCGAACCTCAGTTACCGGGCGCCTTACCAACAGCCGGCTCAGCAACAACAACAGATATATCAGCCGGCTAGGCCCCAACAACAGTTTCAGCAGCAGCAATTTCAGCTGCAACAACCTCCATCGCAGTATCAACAGTATGCTCCTAGGAATCAGCAGCCCACCCAGCAGCAATACGGCCAACAGAGGGCCATTTCTCCGATTGAGTCCCTCTTGACTTAATACATCGCCAATCAGGAGAAAATAAATCTGAAGCTGGAGATGGGACAAAGAGTCCTCACTGATCAGGTGACCCATCTGGGGTTGCAAGTGGCTAACCTTCAGAGACCGCAGAATCTTTTACCGCCACAGCCTGAGGTGAACCCGAGGGGGGTAAATCGGACCTTGGCGCTCACACATGAGCATGAGAACGCGTCTGCCATCGTCTTGAGGAGTGGAACTCAAATACCTACGAGAGAGCCCCCCAAAGGACCGGAAGCACCGTTGGTCATGGAACGACCAACTGAGAAATTAAATGACGACTGTGCTTCGTCACCCAAGACAACTACTCCGGAGGGAGTTCATAGAGAGGAGAAGAAGAAGGATGAGGAAGGGAACCCAAGAGTATTCAAGCCCATTGTGCCTTTCCCACAACGGCTTGCCAAAGCCAAAATCGATGAGAAATATGGCAAATTCTTTTCCATGGTGAAAGATATGAGCTTACAAATCCCCTTCCTCGAGGCCATCGAGACAATTCCCTCATATGCCAAATTTCTGAAAGACTTGGTGACACGGGGATCTAGAAAAGAGAAGGTCGTGTTTACGGCAGAGTGCAGCGCACTCATTCAGCGTGCAAATCAGCCCAAGCTCAAGGACCCTGGAAGTTTCTCCATCCCTTGCTCTATTGGGAAAGTGCAAATCCAGAGGGCGCTCGTCGATCTAGGCGCAAGCGTCAGCTTAATGCCCCTATCACTGTACAAGAGAATAGGGATGGGAGACTTAGAGCCCACCGGCATGACATTACAACTTGCTGACCGTTCGATCAATTATCCGGTGGGAGTAGTGGACGACCTCCCCGTCGATGTGAAAGGAGTACATGTACCGGTTGATTTCGTGGTGATGGACATACCGGAAGACAAGCATACCCCAATTATTCTTGGACGACCCTTTATGGCAACCGCCGGAGTTTTGATAGACATGAAGAATGGGAAACTTTCCCTCAACGTGGGCCAAGAAAGATTCGAATTTGACTTAGGCTTGTCGATGAAGCATCCAAATCCCCTGGACGATCCGAGTATCAGTATGCTGGAGAATGAAGAAGATAGAGCTGTTGAAACAAGTGCCTGGGAAGTGCTCTCAAGGAATCCCCCGATAGCTTGGAGGACCTTGGAGAGCAAGTTGGCTCCCCAAAGAATGAAGTTGCTAATGAGGCGGTCGCGCGACATGTGATCCCTCCCGGATTCCCTAAGTCTCCTCCCATGAGGAGAAAAGGAAAAGAACCCATGGACCTCACTGGTGATGAGGTCCGGATCCTGAAAAAGATGGCGGTAGACCCCAATTTGAGGGAGAAGCCCCCGGATCCTGTAGACAAAGGGAGGGTAGTCGAGCAAATCTTTTTACAACCGTCGACTACACCAATAGCCACAACCTCTGGAGCTGAAGAGATGCCGGATTTTGGGCATCACCCGTATCGCCCACCATGAACATCATCAACGGGCGTCGAGCTAACGACGTTAAACAAAAGCACTTCATGGGAGGCAACCCATGTTCTAAACTTTTACTTCCGCTTTTAGGACTTTTTCTTAACTTTATTTTATCTATTTTAATAAATAAATCCAGCCGGAAGAACTCCCGTCGTGAAACTTAAGCGATTTTTGGGTTTTGCAGGAAACAAGGCCCCAACCGATCGGGTGATAACTCACCCGATCGGTTGGGACGTATCAGCTATCGGCCGTGTCTGTCACCAAATGAACCGACCGGGTGGAGAATGATGAGACCGGGTGAGCAGACCGGTTGACCTGGGGGAACTCTCGGGAAAATTTCAGTATTCATCAACCGACCGGGTGACAATATGCGAGACCGGTTGAGGGACCGGTTGAGAAACTCTGAGTTCTCGGGAAAATGTGTGGAGCGGTAAACCGATCGGTTGAGTTCTCAACCGATCGGGTCGCCTGTAGCGTTTCTTCAGCATCAAATTTTCGACCTAAGGTCAACCGATCGGGTGAAAACTCACCCGACTGGTTCGACTTAAAACCTATAAATAACCCCCGACCCACCTGTTCACAAACCCTCGCCTGATCTCATCGTCTCGCCGTCGTTTCGTCTCCTCCAACCGCCCGACTGCCAAAAACCCCTCTCCCACAACCTCAAATCCTCCATTAACCTCTCTCTCCACCTCCCCCTTGCATCTCTCCGTCTATTTCTCTCTCTCCCTCTCCTATTTCGCATTTCTCTAGCCCTAATTCCCAACACCAACCCCCACTTTCGAATTTTTTGCTAAAGAAGAGTGCCGCGGCTCCACACTTCTCCCATTGCACGGCATTGGGGTCATCTACAAGCGAGGAGCTCTAATTTCTGCGGGGTAACTTCGCTCCACTTCTCGAATTTCAATTTTTACCCTAGATATTTGATTTTCTTGGTTTTTGTGTGTGTGCACTTTGATAGTACTTTGCACCCATTTGCACCACTCACGCACACACATGGCCCGGGAGAGAGATAAAGGGAAGAGTATCATGCGGGAGGAGGAACCGTTTCGTAAGAGACGTAAACAAACACGTCATCCTCCCCACACACGCAAACTGACACTTGCCCCTCCCGCACCTATCACTCCCCCTGTGGACCCCATGTTGGGCCCGCATGGGTACCTATTTGGGAACCAAGAGCAGAAAGACTTCTACCACAGACTAGATGCTCGGGGGCATTTATCAACCAAGTTTTCCCACACCCAATCACTCGTCGACCTCGGTGTCTTCACCGAGGTCGAGACTCTTTTCGCTAACCTTGGTTGGTTGGGCTTACTGAATGCATCTGCGGTATCCTACCCGTCACTCACCCTAGAATTTCTTTCCTCCCTCGTTTGTGAGTCGGGGTCGACTGTCACTTTCCAGGTGCATAACCAAACCATACGCACCAACCTGGATACCATCAATCGTATATTTGGTTTCCCTGTTCTAGGGAATGACGCTATCCGACACTACGGATACCCCCGAAATTTGACGTAGATAACTTTTGGTTCGCCCTCACCCTAATAGGTCGCTATCCCCCGGGGTAAGGCCAAGGCCTCCTCCATCATCCATCCTATATTCCATCTGGCCCATAGGATCATATCATCCACATTTTTTCCGCGGGATGAGCAGGCACCGTGACTATCCCCGATCTTTTCATTCTTTGGGCCATGACTTTCTCTTTTGTGCCTGACGATGGGATTAGCTTTAGGGCCCCGACTGTCCCTGTCCATGCCGACGATTGGCTTGTTTACAAGCTTCTCGAGATTAGCAGGGCCGAGAAGGGCAAGATCTGATGTGGGGGCATTATCACTATTATAGCTTCTTACCCCCCGTTTAATATCCATATCCCCCGTGGTCTTCCCTTCACCGCAGGACCCTCACGTCTAGATCTTGACGTCCTGCGGCACATTCATAAGATTAAGCCCCGCCCCGACGGTTACTTCGAATTCAATTATGGCCATCCCCCTCGCCCCTACACCATTCTCCCCAACCCTGCTCGCATGACTATTGCTCTTAGGGGAGATTGGACCTTTCCGCCCGACCCTGAGTTCTTTGAGGGGTTGCGCCTTCCTTTCCTTCCCGCAGACGCACGTAGACCACATTCCCCTGTCGCCCACTTAGGCATGCAGGATATTCCTGCGTCCTGGGGAGATATTGGGGCTGGCCCGAGTCACCCTGTTTCTGCTCCTGGCCCCATCACTTCTGAGCACCTTCTTGCAGCCATCTCTGGCCTTGTGTCAAGTGTCGGCATGACCACTGCCGCCGGCACTACTTCCACATCACCTGCCGGCACCACTTCTGCCTCACGTCAGTCCACTTCCTTCGGTCGCCGCCAGGTCTCTGCCTGTCTTGCTCTTGAGAGGGAGGTCGCCGCCCTCCGTAATCTTGCCATGTCCTCTGCCCCCTCGGACCCATCTCCGTCCTCCTTTCTCACTCACCCACGGTTCCTCGCACTTGAGAGGAACGTGGCCGCCATTCTTCGCCTTCTCACTCACATCCACGGACCCCCTCCACCTTCACCACCTCGACGATCTTCTCCTCCACCCTCCCACACATCACCTCCCCCATCACCTCCCCCATCACATTCTTCTCCTCCACCATCCCACCCATCCCCACCTCCCCCACCCCCACCTAGGCGATCATCTCCCCCACCCCATCCATTCCCATCCCTGTATCCACTTCTCCTCTCACGACCACCTCCGTCACGCCCACACCACCTTCTACCTCCTCCACCGTCACATCATATGTGCGCCGTAGAAAATTGCCGGTGCGCTCCAAATCTCTCCCACCTCCACCCACTACTGTCACCATCACATCTTCTCCCCCCCCCCCCCCCATTTCTATTCCTTTCACCACCGCCTTGATCGTCGTCCTTCCACCACCACCCACCTCCACCGACACTCCTCCCATCATTCACACCACCACTGCGCCTATTCCTCCACCTCTTTCCCCGCTTCTCCGCACACCCCCTGTTTCCCCCACCCACCCATCCATACCCTCTTCCGAGGAGGGCGAGGATTCGCCTTCTCCTGATTTTTGATTTCTCTTTGTTTTTTTTGACATCCCCCTTGCATATTTCTGCACTTTCACGCTCATATTTTAATGCTAGCATTGTCATGACTAGCTTGTGGGAAGTCTGTTTTGCTATGTTGTCGTGTTTTGTTTTCTCTTTGTGTGTGTGTACTTGTTTTACTCTTTGTCGTGTCGTGTCGTGTGCTTTGATCGTGTCGTGTCATGTCGTCTAGTTTGTTCATTTTCCTTCTTTCTTTTTCTATTTTTATGTCGTGTGGTTTGATTTTGACTTTTGTTTATTTTCAGTTTCGTATCTGTGTTTTCCATGTTTTTCATTTCTTTTTGTGTCGGTGCGTATTCCCCCCATTTTCATTGCCCTCCCATACTCACTCTTATTGCATTGAGGGCAATGCAAGCTTCAGCTTGGGGGAGTCGCACTTTGTGCGTCATTTGAGTCTTTCTTTTTCGTTTTTGTGCCGTTTTCATCGTGTTTTAATTTTTCTTTTCTTCTTTTTATCTCTTTCTCCTAGAGATGAACCCTATGATGAATTGCCACAAAATCACACACACCTAGCATAGCATCGATAATCACACTCACTAACCGTAGGATATTAAGTCCCCTGCATTTCACGCATCGGGGGTCCACTTAGCTTTTTGTGAGTCGTGTGTCGTGCCTAGCCGTTTGGTGTGCTTCTACTTTGTGATTTACTTTATATACCTGTCCAGGAATGATCCCTAGATTATCACGAGTCGATATGAATAAGGCGGTATTTGCTTCTCATGCATGTTCTGTATGCATGCTATATATATCGTACGCTTCATTTCGCATGTGTCGGGATTCCACAATTAAGGACTAGGATAACCCATTTAGCCCATGCTCTATTTAGCGAGAAGAGTTTCCTTTGCCCAAGTGTTTAGATTCCGACTTCTTTTTTGTTTTACTTGGTGCAAATCCCATCGCCGTGTACCGTTCTCCCACTTGGGAGAGTACACATGTGTATAGCCAAAAAACACCAAAAATCCAAAAAAAGAGAAAAGAAAAGAAAAACCCAAAAAGAAGAGAAAAAAAAGAAAGAAAAAAATATTGTATAGCCAAAAATCCAAAAATATATACAAATACCCAAAACCCAAAAAAAAAATTCCCGTGTGAATATCTTTTCCTACTTGCCGAGAATAAAGGGAAGGCGAGAATTTGCACCGAGTGTTCTACTCCACATCATCTCAACCCCCATCGGTTTCGAAAACACTTGGCTTAGGAACTTTTTAGCCATTATCTAGGCTATAGTGGTGTGATTTCCTTAACCCTAGTTGTGGAGTCGCTGACGCATGATATGTTTCGATTCTCTCTATTCTCATGCATGCTTGAACTATATATTCGCCGCTTTATTCAATTCGAATCGATATTTGGGTCGTTTCCTGGATTTGTGTATATCGAGCTTTATTGCACATCGTAGATAGTGACACCGTCTGCTAGCGCACGACCACACTCACCCGCGCTTCACCGCGCGGGCCCACGGCACTTGTTTGGACTCGTGTTCCTAGGTTTAGTGATGTGATTTGGCGTTTGCTTGTTTGGTGTGTCGTTTTTGATTTTGTTGGCCCTGACGGGCGATCTAGGATATAGAATTTTCTTTTTCTCTCTTCCTCTCTATTTTTCCCCTCCGAGCTCTTACTCTCACTCGTCTTCCTCGAGGACGAGGAAGAGTTCATCTTTGGGGATTTTGACGTGCGTTTATATTTCATATATTTACGCACGTTTTCTTCCATGTTTTTCCATATTTTACCGCCGTCTTATATTCATTTTCTCGTGTTTTCTTGTGTTTTCTTGTTTTCTTTCACTTTTTCGTGTTTTCCGTGTTTTGTAGGGGATTACTG
This sequence comes from Scilla litardierei, assembly GCA_030789695.1. Classification (NCBI taxonomy): domain Eukaryota; kingdom Viridiplantae; phylum Streptophyta; class Magnoliopsida; order Asparagales; family Asparagaceae; genus Scilla; species Scilla litardierei. The sequence continues at coordinate 94,346,554 of CM061142.1, forward strand.
GTATTTGGGGCATAAAACGATGATATCATGTGTTCCCGGAGCAACGGGAGGAGTCACGCGTGATCTAGGGGGTCAACCGACGAAGATTGCATCTTTCAGCCCCTCACCCGGTCGGTTGGTCAACACCAACTGATCGGGTGATGCATGCGTGCACCACCCGGGCGCAGCTTGGAGCTCACGAGAAGTCACCCGGTCGGTTCAGTGACCGGGTCAAAAGCTCAAAGTCTCTGGAAATTCGAAGCTGATTGCCAACCGATCGGGTGACCTTCACCCGATCGGTTCACCTGTAGCTGAATTTCAACAGCCCAAACTCGAAGATCCAACCGGTCTCTTCACCCGGTCCGCACCAAGATCCAACCGGTCGGCACCAAGATCCAACCGACCGCACCAAGTTCCAACCGACCGGTTCATACTGACCGGGTGAAACCCTGCTTTGCGCTGTAATTTTATGAAGCGGCTCACTCGACCGGTTGACTTGTCAACCGATCGGGTGATGTCGTTTTCTATAAATAGAACCCTAGGTTTCCCAGATTCGGGAGTTGGTTATTTTTTGCTGTTTTCTTCATTTTGTGACGGCTGTAATTTTCCAGTTTTTGTAAGTTTTCGGATCTTTGTAAAACTTTAGTATTATCTTAATTGCTTTACTACCATTGCATTTCTATTGTCTGATTATGATTTTGACGGTTCATTTTCATTTAGATCGCTTTTTAATGAATATTTGTGAGTAGTTCCCAAATCTGGGATTTTGGCGGAAACCCCTTCGGGGGCTCTTCCCGATGCGTCCATAGGGTTAGGAAATCGATAAGGATTAGGAATCTAAAGGTTACGCTGGGTGTTTTATTGTCATCGGCGGGAAAAAGACCGCCTTTGACCGTTGGGCCAAGGGGGAATAAACTTGGCGGTTGACTCCCTAGCCATAGCTCACGCCCTTAGCGTAGACGCCGAATCCTAGCGTGCGGGAGCGGCAGGATGAGACGTTGGGAGTTATCGTTGCGAGCTTAGTGCTCCCGGAGTCGATCAGTGTTAATAGACACGGGAGTGCCCACTGATCGAACCCGGGAAGTCCGGCGTATCATCCTGGGCACCGACCGGAATATCAGGCCCATGGGATGCCGGTACCACTTTCAGAAGCAACGTCTCACCATTAAACCCTAATTCCGATCGCCATCCTACCCGTAGGCCGTATCGGCGAGAGTCGCTCGTTGGGGTCGAAACCAAAGTCCCGGGGTTTTCCTTCATATTGTCTATACTTTGCATTCATTTACCGTGACAACCCATCAATCGATCTGGGCTAGCTCGCCCATAGGGTGATTTTGACCCTCTTTGACACAAGCACATCCTCGCCTCCCTGCGTTCGACCCCCAAGCCACACTACAACACCGTACGCTTGCGGTTACAAATATTTAGATTTCACACGCCCCCGTTCGCACCGTTCCGGAAGGGCCGGCCACACCCCCTGGCCGCTGCGCCCCCTGACACTTAATGCTTTCGGCCTTGACACTCTGACAAAAACGCCCCTGGCCGTTGCATCGTCTGACAAAAGCGTGGCTGACACTCCTGTTCCTGACATCCTCGTCCGAAGCTTCCGCTGACACCAGGGCCAGCTCAGCACGTCGAGTCAGCATGCCAGGTCATCCCCACCTAACCGCCTTCAGTCAGGTATAAATACCCATTCGCCTCTAATGGTGAAGAGGTTGGCAATTTTACTCTCAATCTTATTATTCACAAACATCACTTACGTAGCTAACCATGACCTAAGATTGAGCTAGTACCTAATTCCCCAACCTTCATGCAGAAAACCTGTTATTGCTACGACGATAATCATGCGCGTGTTGTTATAATTATTAAATCTTACACATACGCCTAATTATTAAATCTTACCAATGTTTATGATCCTTAAATTTCAGATTTTGTTACAGAAACAATTGTTAATAACTAAATTTTGATAAGTTCTAATTATGAATTACAAGGAGGGGTTGTTGGAAACTAATTCATAATTTTCTAGAATAATTTAAAAGGATGTGAAAGCAAGTGAAAGCAAGTGAAAATGATATATGTTCTTAGTGTTTCTAATGTACTTATGTGCATGAATCTTCATAAATGTTATTGTATTCTCCAATGCAAATATGTGCATGTACTTAAAAAGTTGTGACGCAATTAAGTATGCATTGTTGTGAGTTGAGGGAGGCCTTTGGCCTCCCTCCCCTCATCACTCTCCATTACTCCCCACTAAGTTAGTGGGGAGGCCCTTTGACTCCCAAATCAACATGAGAGTTTTATAAATATAGTACCATGGCTATTTGCCATGGTCAATCCTCTCCAATCCTCTTCTAACACGTTATCAGCACGAATTCGCTCTAGAGAAAATTTTTGAGCCATAAAATATATTTTTTTCATCTTCCCCACAAAATTTCCCTCTTGCGAAGGAATCTTATTTGTTGCGGCAAAGTTGCGACGAATCTGCAAGGCGTTATGGTAGCTGGGATTTTATCTTTTCTACGGATTATATTGATTCTTCCATAGATCACTGATCTTGAGGTAAATTTCTTGGCTCGTAGATAATTGGATTATGCAAAATATTAAACATTTTTTTTGCTAAAAATAAGGAACATACACCTTTTTTGATGAAAAAAAATTCTTTAGCACAACCATTTGAGTTTTTTTTGGTGTACTTGATCTGTTTGTACGATCTAATGATCTAGAGTAATTAATCTGGGAAATTTGCATACTCCTTGCCAAGGCATCTGGAAAATTTGCCTGAAGTATCAAATCAGAAATTTGTATTTTCTCGCCATGTTTTCATTTGTCACAAAATATGGGGATATTTGTAGTTATGAGTTGATAGAAAGTAACTTCCACTAAATACATCTAGGCAGTGGAATTATTATATCATGATATCACAAATATCCAGAAGTTACTCGCCCTGTTTTCTGTTTATATCACAAAATATCATAAATTTGTAGTTTTCATTTCGTCTGGCGCCTGTCAAAATAATTTGTGCTACTCGTCATGTTTTCATTTCGTGAAATTAACAGGGATCACAAAATGAGTTATTCTCACCACACAAATTTGTTGTCGTCCCCCTATATACGGATTTGTACGGCGCCTTGTACCCCCCCGAAGGGGGAGCTTTTTTGGGACCCCCCCTGAAGGGGGGGCTCTGTCGTCACGGACCCCCCCAGCAGCGGGGGGGCCTCCGGCAAATAACCCCCCTGACAGCGGGCGGGGGGCTCAGGCGATACCCCCCCTGACGGCGAGGGGGGTTTTTCGCATCTCCTCCCCCCCCGAAGGGCTATCATCTGAGCGCCTGAGATCCGAGCGTCGACATGGGGGATGTTTCTGCGCCGAAGTTACCACGCCCCCTCCTGTCGAGGGAGTTCGTCGGAATGCCTCCCTGAGTTCGCGCAGCCCCCTCCCACCGCCTCGCTACCTCCCCTCCTGTCGGGGGGAGGGCTCTTCACCCGCTATGCTTTTCACTACAAGAATTCGAAGAGGCCGATGGTTGAAATCTTTGGGGAAATGAGGAGGATTAAGCCCAGATGGCTGGAATTATTCTTGAGTAACAATTTTTTTTAGAATTTTCGAGTTACACAGAAAGACGAGGAAGATTGACAATTTTATTGGGCCGTTTATTGGGCCTGAAGCCCAGTACATAAACAATTACAATTAAAATGATTTTCATTTTACTTATGGGCCTATGCCAGTAGATGGGCTATTTATTGGGCCAGAAGCCCGGTTTATAAATGAAAATAAGTTTTACGGGTCAGTCGCCCCATTTAGATTAACAATTAATTTTGACTACCAAAATGGTGCTAGAAGCCCAGTTAATCTAATTTTACTTTTAAATTTGTTTGTTAAGATTTTGTAACTGGGCCTGAAGCTCAAATATTAACAATATTTTTATTTGACTTATTGGGCCTGACGCCAAGTTAATTCAATTGCAATACTTTATTTGTTAGTTTTTGGCAAATGGGCCAGCAGCCCAAATATAAATAATATATTAAAATGATTAATATTTATGGGCCTGCAGCCCCATTCAAAATATTAATTTATTTTAATTCTTTGTTATGAGCCTGTTGCATCATATTGCTAAAATTATAACACTCTTGCATTATTATTAATTTATGGAATATTAGGATTTTTTCAAAATATAATTATCTTAAGGATCTTGCGACCGCTCTGCCGTTAGTTAACTAACCTAACGGTGTATGACGTCTCCCCGTGGTCCGAGAGATTATTATATTTTCTAGCCTATTTTTCCATTTAATATATGCATGTGTTATATAAACTGCGTGGTTGTTTCTTTTGTGCCTGTAGCATATTATAAACTGCGTGGTTGTTTATATAAGCTAAAATGTGATTTTTGGGATCGGCCAATTTGATACCCTTTATATTCCTTGCAATTTTATTTTCTTTTTGAGAGAATTTTGTAAGTGAGGATTAAATGTATTAATGCCAAAGACCGGTGAAAGACCGGTACACCAGCAAATGAAGACAGAGGCCAAAATTGGAAAATATAGGGACCCATTCTGGGTTTCCAAATTGTATTTTTCTTTTGTTTATGGACTGTATATTCGGACTTTGGACTTTGTATTTCTTTGGGTATCTGGCCGATCCCCACATTTTATTTATTTTATTTTTAATGCGTGAATTTCAATTTTAATTAATTCATGCTTATTTTAAATTGCGTAGATAAAATGGCAAAAATTGGCATGCGTCGATTTCGAAGTCCTTGACTCTGCAGGGAACAATTACCTGAGTTGACGAGTGGACCTGAAGTTCCACTTGCGTTCGATGGCCCTCCTTGGGTCCATTTTGCCTCCTTCCTCGGCCCTAGCAGCGGCTGATGCTTCTACTGCATCTTGCAGCGGCACTCCAACCACTGAATCCGATGTAGATAAATGTGAAAGCCATAATCTACATTCGGAAACATATAGATCGGACCTTAAAGGCCGAATACTTAACGGTTGAGGACCCGAAGGACCTGTGGACAGCGCTGGAGGCACGGTATAAACATCAAATTGATGTAATATTACCGCGTGCCAGTTATGAGTGGGAAAACCTCATACTTCAGGACTATAAGTCCGTCGCTGAGTATAATTCTGCACTTCATAATATCACCTCACGCCTGAAGTTGTGCGGTGAAGAAGTGACAGAACAACGCATGTTGGAAAAGACATTTACCTCGTTTCACGAGAAAGATGCAATCCTCATGCAGCAGTATCGTGAACGCAACTTCACAAAATTCTCTGATCTAATCTCATGCCTACTTAGGGCAGAGCAGAATCGAGATTTACTGCTAGCCCCTTATAATTTACGTCCACCTGGCACTGCACCTATCCCTGAAGCCCACCACGTTTCTCCCCAGAAGTGGAAAAACAAGAAGAAGGCTAATAATAACATAGGGAAAGCTGTGATGAAGAATGGACGAGGAGTAGCACCCCCGTCCAACAACAATACAGGAAAGAGTAACTTCATATGGAAGCAAAAGAACACTGACCAAGTGTCACTTCCGAAGAAGAACTGGGAGGATAAATGCCATAGATGCGGCATGACTGGCCATTGGTCCAGAATCTGCCGCACTCCTCGCCACCTCCAGGAACTATATCAGGCGAGCCAGAAGTCTCTGCCTGAAACAAACTTGGCGGTTGTTCAACGACCAATGATGTTCATTGCAAAAGACTTCGAGAACGACGACCTGCTCGATTAAGCTTCATCTTTTATCTATGCATTTAAAATTCAATGTTTCTTCATCTTTAATTTGCTTAAATACGAACTTTTATTTTAAATGTCTTTTTCATTGACTTAAATAAAATTTCGTTTTAGTTATAGATGAAGTATGGAATATTGTGGACAGTGCCTCGTTGCACTGGTGTAGCATTGATATTGCTCCCACATACAACGAGACTATAAGATGCAAATTCTCCTCTTAAACATATAGGAAATCTCCAATTTTCAAGGACATTTCTTTTAAAGAAAATATCTTGAAAATTGTGGACAATATATATTGAATATCAATATGTAACTCGTCAAGAGAATGGCCAGAAGACCATCTACTTACGATTTCATTGGACCCCCGTCGGGCCCGTATAACAATAGATATTCATCCTATATAAAGCCAACTCGACTGAGCACCAGAAGTGCCTTTCTTTGCCATAGTTTTTAACTCTAGCAAAATGGACTTGGTCATCCTGGATCAGCGATGATGTACGCATCATCAACTGAATCCATTGGAGAACCTGAAGATCCTTCAAAAGGTTGATTTTCCTTGTCCCCCTTTGTCATAAGGGAAAACTACCATAGAGACCTTCCCTCCTGAAAGTGGGTTTAAAGTCTCCTGGCTTCATTGAGAGAATACATGGTGACCTTTGTGGGCCTATTCACCCCGCAAATGGCCCATTATCGGTACTTCATTACTGTACTGATATATGCATCTACTAGATGGTCTTATGTGTGCCTTTATATTCACTCGCAACCTAGCTTTCTCAAAAGCTTATAATGTGGGTGGATTTACTACACATTTCATTCAAGACTTCTGCCAAGCAACTGGCATTAAAATTGAACATCCTGCAGCATGTTCAACCTCATAATGTGTTAGCAAAGTCTCTGGTAAAGAGGCTCCAATGGATTTCATGTCCATTGTAAAATCGCAGTTGCATGTTGATGTTTAGGGACCATTACACTGCATTCCGCATCGCTTATCATGATACGGCCCGCTTGTTGCCATATCTTATTGCTGATGCTGCTTGCTTATGGTTTGCCACCAAGTCTTTATTTTGATGAGCAAATTCTCATTGAAATAGGCATGCAGTCTAAAGAAGCTTGAAGCTTCTGAGACGATATCATGGGACACAAAAGTCCTCATCTCGTTATGATCCGCATACTTTTTTCTGTGTGAAGTTGAGATCCAGAAGATCCTTCACATTCAGAATAAAGTACATCAATTGCCGGATAAAATTACGGACAACCAGAAGATTGTTCGTTCACACGTCCCTGCTGCCAACACGCCAGCTAGGATTGACATTCCCAAAGATGGATGTAATCCACCGGCAGCAAAATTGGCTGTACCTCAATTTAAAAGAGGACGCCTGCCATGATCAAAATATAAAATTCCTCAAAATAGGAAGATTCCTGGATATATCAAAATGATCCAACCACAGGATGCTGAGCTCAGACCAGCAACCTCTCCCCTCCTAATTTCCCCTGCAGAGGAAATAACAGGAGAAATATCATTATATTACGTACGTACTGGAGAGGTACTGGATAGATATAGCACAGTCGTCGACGACGGTTTTTGCTTTCGCTATTGCCGTTCACGTCGCTGAATACGACGATGACGTCTACCCACTTTTCTATAGCGTAAACGCATAGAATGGCCAAAGTGGGACGAGGCAATAAGAGTAGAGCTGGCCTCACTCTTGAAAAGCAAAGTCTTTGAACCAGTAGTCTATACACCTGAATGTGTAAAAACCTGTGGAATATAATTCAGATTTCATAAAGAAATTGAAATGAAGGAAAAGTGATCATTTTCCTACTAAGCCTAAACTTCTCTGCAAAAGCCAATACATGCAGCTCATGGACGTTGTGACTGCATATATATACGGCAATATAGATATAGAGATCTATATAAAACTTTCAGAAGGGTATACTCTACCCCCAGAGAGGAAAGAGAGACGTAGAAACGTCTTCTCCATAAAGGCTACAAAGATCATTAGTTGATCTTAGCAATATTCTGCCTGTGTATCTTTTTCGAAAGATCGATGACATAATTTGTAATATTCGCCGTATATGTGGTCGACTTAAAGCTAATAGGATCTCCTGCAGAGACCATTTAGAAATCAGATAGCTTTAAGCATACCTTGTAAATGAAAAACCTAGGTATAACAAGGTATTATCTCGGCTTATATGTTTAACACCTTCGTGGTGGAATCCTTTAATATCATTCATACACCTGGAGTTTATGAAGAATGATGTCCACTTGCATCCAATTAAAAATGTATGCTTATTTATGACACCTTCCAGTAGCTGGAAGAGGGGGAGAACATCCTAGGTCCCGAAGAGCCTAGCTTTAGTGTACTTGTTACACTTCTTTATATGGCCAACTGCACGTGTCTCTGATAGAACGTCTGCAGTAAGGTTGTTAACCAGATAAAGTGTTGCCCTGGAGAGCACCACTAGACCAAGGATAAGCTGCTTCTGCGCAACTTCCAAGGGTCAAGGAATATTTATTGCATATGCAGGTTTAAAGATCATCGCGATGACTGAAACACAATAGGCCAGCCACCTCCTAAATATATACACATCATCATCCAATGTCTACATCTTCTGAGAAGCTCATCATCCACGAAGCAAGTATTGAAAACGCTCAGCCAGGTCTAGCAGTACCTTGCAGACATACTGAAGACTGATTCAAAGAATACTTTAGTGGAGTCATCTACCAACTTCGAAGAGCATTACACTCCAGAGCGACTCTACCTTCCAATAGCCGCTAGATGAGTGAAACTTGTATAGATGAGTGATAATTGTATTTTCTTTCAGAAAATGATGGATGTATAGACGAATAGGAGATGATTGTATAGATACATAGGAGATCTGCAAGCCTGAAGCTTGTACAGATCAGGGGGAGTCCCTCGATAGTTGTACTCTTTTCCCTTAAGCTGCTGGTTTTTCCCACTGGGTTTTCCACAGCTAAGGTTTTAACGAGGCAACCACAATGGCTCTGGATCCAGAAGTATCCACCCCATTGGCATACTGAATTCTGAAGTATTCATATGCTTAACCCAAGGTAATGGAGAGATGAGGGGGAGTGTTGTGAGTTGAGGGAGGCCTTTGGCCTTCCCTCCCCTCATCACTCTCCATTACTCCCCACTAAGTTAGTGAGGAGGCCCTTTGACTCCCAAATCAACATGAGAGTTTTATAAATATAGTACCATGGCTATTTGCCATGGTCAATCCTCTCCAATCCTCTTCTAACATGCATCTTGAATAGTCCATCTAAGCCTATAAAAACTCAAAACATACATCATTAGTAATCAATTCAATAAAATGAGACTACTTTGAGCTGTAGAAAAGGTAAATTACAAAATTCATAAAAATTCCTAAAGTAAATCTCACAATCCAAGAAGTTTAAAGAACTACCTTCCTCCACTCCAACATTAATGAGATTGGGAAACAAAACTGCAGAACAATTATCGATAATAAGCCGTGGAGTACAACAATAAAACAGACAAATAACAACTGCTTAATCACTGATTTTAGACTACATAGATTTCAAACCCTCTCATTGTACAAGGAGTAGAAGAATCTACAGCGAAATGTACGAAACCCAATCGTATAAAGTGGATGCAGAAAGAAAACCATGCGCTTCAAGAGATCCCAACTGTCTTTCCTAACAGCCACAGGACCAAGCTAAGCTCAAGCATGAAAATTGTATGGAGATATCCCCTGTCCAAGGCAAAACCAAACAGTGTGATCCCCGCCATATTGTTCTCCAAATATGTCACTGCAATTCAGGGAACAAGTTGTTAGACCTTTGCAATGTACCGACCATGGTTAAAATTGAAATCGAAACCGGGCACCGATGCTAAAATCACCTAGTGCCTGCCTCTTCTGGAAGGAAATCGTGTTGGCACGAGGCTGCACGATCCTGAGCCCCTCGAGCTCGTCCTCGATGCTGCCTTCATACTCGTCCGATTCGGCTCCGTTCTCGGCATCCGTCGCCGTGAAAGCGGGCGTCTCAGGATCGGCAGCGAAGCAATCGATGGTCGCGGTCACGTGCCATTTTGCGGCATGGCTGGTGATCCCTCGGGCTTTGTGGGTGATCCTTGCGGCGCTGCGCAGGCATATCAGCAGTCCGGTGACTAGCCCAACCGAACATATCTGCCACAGTTACAAGGAAAACAGGGAGTGATCAACCGGCCCACGAGTTGAACGCAAGCATTCTGATGGTTGTGCGAAAACTTACAGCCAGCTCTCCGGTGTTGAACAGGTTGACGACAGCGCTGCGCCTGGTCGTCAGCAGAAGAGCGGCGAACTGGCTGGCCGTGACGACGATCAGCACCCCGATAATGAACCAGCGGAACCTGTGGCTAATGACCATCAGGTGCCTCCTGATCTTCAGATGCTCCTGCAGCACGGCCTCCACGTCGGATTCCTCCTCAAACACCTTGTTGAAATCCTTTAGCCTCAGGATCTGAAGGTGGCAGATCAGTCGGAAGAGGACGCAGACAAGCAGGAAGATTGCCGTCCTGTAAATCCACGACGCGAGCTCCAGAGCGCACGCCAGCGCGTCGCTCGCAATGGGATTTCCCAGAAAGGGGATCCGCCTCGCTCCGGCGCTGTACCAGTACACCTTGTACCCGCATTCGGCGAGAAAGCAAGGCAGGACGAAGCAGGAGAGGATCCTGAATGAGCCGTGGAGCTCCGCCGTGTAGCCAACCTGGACGTGCTCGCTGGCCCCGCAGAGCTTGTCCAGGAAGAGGAAGCGGCGGAGGCCGTACCTGCGGATGGACGCAGACAGGCAGAAGAAGGCCAGGGAGGCGGCCGCGGTGAGCGACAGCTGGACGACGTCGTTGAAAGGCCTGTGATGGTCGGAGAATTCGAGGGCGTGGGAGATTGCGGGGGCGACCACGGCCAGCAAGACGAAGAGGGACCAAGATATGAAGGCGCGCCAGAGATTGGATTGGTCGACGCACATCCAGCGCAGGCACGACCGGAAGCGCCTCAGCTCGTCGTCCGGCCGCGACAGGCACCGCAAAAATGCCGCGGATTTTGGGGTCAGCAGCGGCTGTTTAGTGCCCATGATTGCGTGCTGGTGTTTGCTTTGGTGCACTGTGGCTCAATGTCTATAAAATCTGTGAAGAAGGAATCGAATAAGGAGCAGGTGCTCTTGATTGATTGTGGAGCAATCTATTCCGAATTTTTTGCTTCTTTTTTTTGGCAGAATGCACAACTGTCAGATTCAATTGTCTGGTTGCTTAGGGCCTGTTCTTTTGCGCGGAATAGGGGTGGGAATGGGAATAGAGATACTGTTCATGCACTATTCACCCTATTCCAAGGTTGTATTCCAAGCGGTTGTTCTTTTGGGCGTGGAATAGAATCATACGTGGCTATTCCAATTTGGTAATGATGACTACTTTTCTATTCCAAGATTTTTGCTTGGAATACAATGGAATCCTTGGGAATGGTGGGCCCCAATCTCTCATCTCTCTTTCTCTCTCCTCCAACTCATCCCCTTTCCACTTTTTCATTCAAACTCTCCAATTCCAAAAGAACACAAGAATAGAGAGTGGACCCCACTTTCTATTCCAACCCCTCATTCCATACTCTATTCCACCCAAAAGAACACAAAACTACATTTTCTCTCTCATGAGAATACAACTTTTCACTATATTCCATTTTTCCTATTCCTGGAAAAGAACAGGCCCTTACAGTAGTTTTTTGAACTGTGAACCCACATAAATAAAGAAACAAATTAATGCGTTTTTTAATTAAGGAAAATGGATGTATAAAAGGAAGTAAATGCTAAAAATGATTTTGTTCTTGTTTTTGCCATCAAAATAATCAGATTGATAGCTTTTTTGGGGGAAAAACTGAGAAAATGGAAACTGTATTGAAAATAGCAGGCAACAACAAGGAAAGTTGATGGGTGGAATTAAAGAATAAAGGGGGAAAATGAAACGGAGATAGAACAAGTCCGAAATTAATGGAGCATGGTATAATTTTGTAGATACCTTCAACATGTGACCAGTAAGCTGGCACATGGACATTGGGACCCACGCGAGGGGATCATTAAGCTACATTATGGTGGTAATCAAAATCAAAGAGAATACTTAATTTATAAGAAAATGCTGTGATTTCAACCAACCAAATGTTATGATGATTGGTCGTGAGTGTGACTGCTTTAGTTATGGTTTTTGTGAGGAAGCCCAGGTCTTTGGTGGACCAATTGCGTGGTGCCAGGCAGTAGAGCTTTGTGTTGCGGGGGTTGAGCAAATTTTGCACTGGTCTGAGTAAGATTGGGCAATGAATTAATTTATTAGTTGAAAGTCCTAATTAGTACTAATTAAGCGTAACGTTGGCATACACTATAATACATTATTATTTATACCTGTATTCTCTCTGTTTTTCAATGGAGAGAAGATGATGACAACCCACAACTTCTACACAGCTGACAAATGAGTTTTTTTTAAATCATTTTCATTGGTTATCTTAGTCTGTTGGTGATGACGCGGTGGGTAAATGAACATGTATGGGTTGTATAGGCTATCTAGCTGCTCATCATACCGAATTTTTCGATTCTTCTTTTCTTTTCGCATTTCCAAAAATAAACCATTGGAAGGGTTTACATAGCATCTAGGGCCGTTTGGAATCTTAGGCGTCTGAATTATATTAAGTTTTAGATCAAAAACTTAAAGCAAAACCTGAGTTCTGATCGATTCTGAACAGTCTGCGAATCGGCATGGCCGTGCCACAGCTTGCGAAAACCATGTATGGGTTTCCAATGATTTGGCACGGCAATGCCAATTCTACAGTTAATTTGGCACGGCCGTGCCACTGCTCCTAAAGGTCCATTCAGCTTCACACGATCGTGTGGATTGACCTATGGGCTTGGCATGGCCATGCCAACCCAAGAAAGTGACTTTTGAAGCATAAAACACAACAATCTATTCATCTTTAAAACTCGCTTCATCACACGATCAATGTACAGGTTACCACCATGGCATCTCAAGATTTTTAAACAACGGCTCTACTCAGAATCCAAACCTTCCTATCTGATAATGAAATCACCATCATGTCATCGAAAACTGTAATGGCCCTAGTGCCCTATACGTAGGATGTATATAGTAATGTGTGTGTATATTAATTTTGTTATATGCGTAGTAATTTCCTACGTGAATGATTATATGGTTGTGTTGGATGTTGTTCTTGTTCATTGGTGTGCTTAGTGATGACATTCTAAAGAGATTATTTCATGAGATTATTGTTGTTGTTGTTGTTGTTATCATTACTATTATTGATTGGGCATTTAGCTAATTTTAGTAGCTAGAGCTCGGTGTTGGGGCTTTAATTGTTGGGCTTGTATTATTTTTCTTGATACATACTTAATTGCGTCATTACTTCTAACTTCATACAAATACATGCATCAAGATACATTGGAAAATACAATGATATTTATGAAGATATATATATATGCCCGTAGGTACATTGGCCACTCCAAAAACATTTATAATTTTCACATATTTTGAAATTATGAATTACATTTGAACAATTAGTACCCATATGCAAATGTAATAGGGATAGTTCCTATAACTTCACCCTTGAAAAAACGCAAGGTGCTCACTGAAAGAACTGATAAGACATACTCGATGTTAATTCAAAAGGGGAGATCATCCCTGATACGACTATTTTGACAGGGTCCGGAGGAGCCAAGTCAACTACGACCAGTCAACCGGCCTACTACGGTATTGGAGCCCCGGCCCAAGAATCTTACGGGCGGGCCGCGCTTCTCCACCCGAGACGAAGGCCCAAAAGATTGCCCACTTTCATAGTGGAGGAAATCAGGGCCCAAATCGAGGAAGCATTCACCAAGTATAGCAACCGCCAAATGCCATCACTCTCGCCAATAATGGCCCGAATTAAATGTCCATCACTCCAGTCATCATGGCACATTATTATGAGGATAAGCCAATATGAGGAAGGGGGTTGCGTCATCGCCGGGGGCCGGATCGTGGCGATCTACAACGGAGGTATCTCATACCCACTCTTTCTCCTTCTTCCACCTAACGTATTTCTCCTCCATAGCTCGGTCCGAGGATCGATGCTTGGTCTCTTCGCGAACCAAGTCCGATCTCACCGAGCATCTATCAAACCAGATCTAAATTTGGCATCAGAGGGGAATTGGTCGGAACCAAGGTCCGACCCCCCTGACGAGCTATCTCTTCTATTCAGGTCCAGGAGATCCAGCGACGCCGAGGCTACCCCTTGGCGTCTTCCCAGCCGGAGCCGAGCGCCTCGTCCCCGAGTCCGCTCATCTCCACCACCAGGAGGTCGTCGCTCCGCCGAGGCTACCCTTCGGCAAGATGACGTGAGGATCTGCGTGTCCCTCACCGAGCGACTCCGCCTTCAACCGATCCTGGAGGTTGTCGTCCCGCCGAGGCTACCCCTCAGCATGCCGAAGAACGGAACTGCGCCTTCCTGCTCAAGCGAACACGCCATTGACCGACCCCAAGGATCATCTCTGTCTCACATGACAGCTACGACAACTCGGAGGTCCCGCATGTCCCCTTTGACTGCGTTGACCTCGCACCCTCCGATCAATAAATCAGCAGTGAGAAAACACACGTAAACATCAGGCACCGTCTGTGGGAACGAGTTGACATCCACGTCACCAACTACCCCGACGATTATTTGTTCCAATAATCGAATTACAGGGTCAATCTCCCAGAGCGATGCTTATCGGGATCATCTCCCCAATCGTATATATAAGAATCAACCCACGAGGAAACGCCAAAGGGAAATCATTCCTTCTCTCCTCTAATTCTATTGGATTCTCCATTTAATTAATTATTTCAATTGCAAAACTTTTCTCAAAACGCTTTCCACAGTCTGTAGTGTTTGGAGGAGAAACTAAGAACTGACAATTAACAGTGCTCGTTTCTTCTCTGAGGAAAACGTTGAAGAAGCGCACGGTGGGGCCGATGATGATCCGAGCCTTAACGGAAGCTCGACGGTCTGCCGAGCTCCAATATGCCTCCCAAAAGCTCGATGGGATAAGACTTTGCCCATTCGAGACATGACGAGCAATGCGCAGCACCTTCGACCAAAGCAAAGCTTTCATTGAGGCGCAGAATGCTTGGCTAAAAAAAGTCTGGCTGACTCAACTTCCAGTCGGACCCACAATCTTCAAGCCATCTTCTCTAATCAACCGTAAGCAGATCTCATCAAGTCGAGGCAACTCTGCCGAGATCCAGTCGTCTCTGATCACCCTTAAGCAGACCTGACCCTCAACCGACCAGAGAGCGGCCGAAGTTCACCAGATCTACGCCTCTTGTAACGACCCGCTCCCCAGGATACCCAGGAAGTACGAATCGGTATACTTCCCAAAAATATACGGACGTATCTATGTCAAAAATACGTACAAATACGCGTATATGAAAAGTAGGGTCATTACACCTCTCAAGGGATCCCGACCCTCAAACCATCAGAGATGGACCGAAGTTCATCGGATCAACGCCTCTCGAGGGATCCCGACCCTCAACCCACCAGAGGGCGATCGAAGTTCACCAGATTTGCACCTCTCGAGGGATCCCGACCCTTGACCCATCGGAGATCGGCTAGAGTTCATCAGGTCTCTGCTTCCTGAAGAAGCTCGACCCTCGATCTTGGTTCATAGGTCTCCCAAACTCATCGGAGATCGATCTTTTGCATCAATCTCCTCCTATCGACGCTCCTCCAAGCTCAGATCAGACCGGAGCTTGTCTGGGTCAGATCTCATCCAATCGCTGCTCCTCCAGCCTGCTAGTGCTCGACGAAGCCAGCCTGGGTCGGATCTCCCCTGACCGATCCCCCTCCGGTTAGTAAAGTCTCCTCCGACCCTACCTCCAGCCTGAGCGAGCTCGACCCGTCGAACCCGTGTTTTATCCAGCGAAACTCATCCACCGATGAAGCTCGATCTTTCATGTTCCCCTTCGATCAAACGAGACATCTCTAGCTCGAGCAAGCATCAACACAAGATCCTCAGGGTCTCTAGTCATCGACACGATCGAATCTTGACGATCCATCAATGATTGACAACCAGATTCGTCGATCCAGATCCCAAGCTCTTCGACCCAGAAGAGCTACGGATCCAACGACATCCAAATTTCTTTGACCCAAATTCTTGAGGCATCAACCGTCGATTCGTCTACTCATCGAACGGCATCGCCTAGATCTAAGCCAATAAAGTCTGAGTAATCTCTTGGTCGGATATCTGTGCAACGCTCTAATTAATCTAAACGACCCACTGATCGGAGCTCCGAGGGTGCCACTGATCAAATCCCCAAGCGACTCTCCGTGCGGATCTGAATCAGTCGAGGCTTCATCTAGACGGGCTCGACTCCGATCAGATTTGGCAATCAGAAGTTTTGAAGAGACCAAAGCATCATATCTTCTCCGGTGAAGCGGCCCAGACATTGGACCCTCTCTGACGAAGCAGCCAAAGCGTCGAATCTTCTCCGAATAGGCTACCCAAGAGTCGGATCACCTTCGATGATTCTGCCAAATTTGCCCCTCCTTCAATCCAAGCTCACGAGGGTTATACGAGATTCGACAGAGCTTTCTCCCAAGCTCAAGTAGAGCTCCCAAAGCACCGATCCTCGGGTACCTCTATGCATCTCTGTCGTATGAACTTCCTTGGGCATCTCTGCAAGCTCGACGACGTCATTCGTCGTTCCCCCATGTGGCAAGAATTGCGGAAGACCCAAGCTTAGCCTAAGCGAGGGTCCAATGCCTCCGAATCTCGATCCAAATCAAAATTCGTGGAGATCACCGACCCAGATCCAACGAGGTTTGCTCGTCGACCCTGCCAAGCTCGTCGATCTACAGAGCTTGAAACCCAGCGACGCTCGAGCTTCTTCAAAGCTCTGCGTCGTTGACCCTGCGACAGTGGAGGCTCGACAATCAGACATGCTCATCAACCTGTACACGAGATCCGTCAACCATCGAAGCTCGTCAATCCAGCGCCTTAGATCCCGACTGATCTCATCGTCCCAGTTGCAAGGCTGTCAATCTCTATAGCCTGTCGATCAGCAGAGCCTCAGACCCAGTGATGCGTCAGATTCGACAGAACTCAGCCACTAAGGCTCGTTGTGGGTCCGCATCCATCGGGCATCGATCCGAGTCACCCTGACTCTGGGAGCTTGCCAGGGGTTGAGCTACTCCACCATGCCACGATGAAGCAAGACCCTGGTCATTCTGCTTATTCTGAGCCCGCTCGAGTTAGCCAAGTCCCGACGACCTTGCAGTAGAAGACCGAACCATCGATTGAGTGGAGATTGAATCTCTACCCCAACTTGGAGCTTCGATGGTCAAGCTTCTTCGACCCCAGTCCGCGCTATGAGTCTTCTTCGAGGCACACTTCGAGTCTTCGACCTAACCGCACCATCTTCAGAGGTTGACCCATGCTACGATACTCCGTTTGGATCGCCCAAGATCGCGCGAATCGACTGAGGCATGCTACGCCTCAAGCGAGAGAGATACGATCGTGCCTTCAACCCTCCGAGTTTCATCTCGCTCAAATCCGAGTGACGAGAGAGACTCGAGACCAAGCCGCCTTCTCTCAAAGGAGCTGCCATGAGCGACCAGGCCCTTACTCCCGAATCTCACCGAGGGACGATCCAAGTTCCTGAAGGTTGAAGTGCTGGGCATTCGAATTCAAAATTCAACCTACATCTGAGCCGAGCTCGGAGCTTCCCCGTCAAAAAGGTTAATCTACCACTTACCTCTTTGCTAAATTAATTGATATTTTTGCAAGTGCTTTCTTAGTAACCGACCTTCCTTCAAATCCTTGCAAGCATGGGATCATCACCGAAACGCCTCAAGTTCAGGCGGGAGGTTGGCTTGCCAAGATGCCAATGAAGTGGAGCCTCGGATGACGAAGCAGGCTCAAGTTGTCTCCTCTGTCGCTCAACACTGGGAGTTGATTTTTGATTAAAGGGAACGTCCGATCCGAAGAACCCCAACCGATGGAGTTGGCGTTCGACCCAAGAGGTTGACCTTCGATCCCCAGGGGCTAGCAAGGCCGACTCCCAAAGCTGACCAGTCAGACTAACCTGCGCCTCGATTCACCCACTTTCCAGACCTGAAGGAAGACCCGGCCACCCTAAGTCCAATCAAAGAAGAGACGTCTCGGAACTGCTCGAACTCTGGAATCAGCATCCTCATTAGTTTGTGCAACAGTCTCTCCTTGCCGACGAGACTCGGTGGAGCATACCCAGCATACCTGGCGTGCCCCCTACCGTTGGGCTTCTTCCCATCAGGCCTGGCCGTGAACATGTTCATTTTCATGCATGAAGAGTTCAAATCCCTTCAGTAATAGACCAAGAGCAGTCGACTTCGGAGGCAGCGAGCCGAGGAGGTCTACATGCACCGTACCAAGTTCATATGCCGACAATGTGCTCGCTGGTGCAATGCCTACTAGGGATCTCTCAACAGAGAATTTTGGTGGAACCTGATGCAGATCTTGTTGACGATAGGGCCGAGGAAGTGGCGCTTGCCACCCATCTATCAAGCGACAATCGGGAAGGACCTATGGGTGATATAAAGGAAAGAGGCGGCCAACGGTTTACAAAGGAGATCGTAAGGAGGCTCGGCCCAGTCTCCAGACGTCATCCAAGAGTACGAGCATCCGAGCTTAAGGCCAAGTTGCCAGCCATGCTGAGCTCTCTTCACAAGCCAGGCCGAAGCACCACCATCCGAGTTCGAGTAACCACACAGCTCCTCCAACCGTGGCCGAGCTGATCTGGCCGAAGCACCACCGTCCGAGTTTGAGCAACCAAGCAGCTCCTCCAACCATGGCCGAGCCGATCTGGTTGAAGCACCACCGTCCGAGTTTGAGCAACCAAGGAGCTCCTCTGACCGTGGACGAGCCGATCTACCCGAAGCACCACCGTCCGAGTTTGAGCGCCCAGACCGCTCCTTCGACTGTGCTGCTGGGTCCCAGCTTGCGAACTGCTCCTGCATCCACCCGAGCTGGACGAAGTAGTGGCAGGGCGCCACCGTGGAATCTTCGAAAGTCTTCACAAGGTCCTCACCCCTTTCGTCGGCCATAAGTCGAGGGGCAACTTGTCACGCTCCGCTTCCCAAATTACGGAGACGAAGCGTTACTAAGGCCCGCTTAGGCCAGAGCTGTGAAGCTCAGACCCAATAAGCGTCTGTGTGGTACTCCAAGATGAAGGAACAGGTCCCTGTAGGTTAGTACGGAACAACAAAAAGTACTGAAAGGGAAACATTCATTTTATTCCAAAACAACAATCCAGAAGTACTGAGAGTCTAACAAAAAGACTGACACGGCTACAACAACCGAAAGTAAACTACTGGTGCAAGCACCCAACCTAGACAGAAAGTAAACGGTGCTACGCACCCAACAAAGGCAGTAAGAACTCTGGAAAAGCAACGTGAAGACCTCTATCTCTGGTCCTCTTCAGGCACATACTCTGGGTCGACGTCCTCGTGCTCCACGTACTCTGGTAGGTCCGCCTCGTCAACGTACTCTGGCTCGACACCTGACGTACAGCACCCAAGAGAAAAGGAACTATACGTCAAGTAAAGTCTACACAGAAATGTTAGACTCTACTGCAAGTGTATTTTAATTTAAAACAATGATTTACTGGTTGATTAACATGCTGGGGTTATAACATGGCATTTAAAGAAAGTAACTGAGCAGAAAAAGTAAACACGACATGCTGTAGCCGTAGCGTGTGCTACCGACTACCGGACTAACCTAAACGGGTCCAGACATGACGTGACAAGACAAGACAAGACAAGACAAGACACGATAGGACACGTGTGACTCGAAGGGTTCACGCCTTACGGTTCGAGGGGGATCAGACCCTCTCTCCGTGCGCACGCTCAACCTTACCCCAACCCAAGTGCACAAGACAAGTCCATACAAGGGATCACTCACTCTAGCTTGGTGAGTGCCCTATTGCCCGCAAGCTGTGTATCCGTACAAGGGATCACTCACTCACTGGTGAGTGTCCTATTGCCCGCAGGCTGTGTATCCGTACAAGGGATCACTCACTCACTCACTGGTGAGTGCCCTATTACCCGCAGGCTGTGTATCCGTACAAGAGATGACTCACTCACTGGTGAGTGCCCTATTGCCCGCAGGCTGTGTATCCATACAAGGGATCACCCACTCACTGGTGAGTGCCCTATTGCCCGCAGGCTGTGCATAACAAGACACGACATGACAAGACATGGATGGTTCTTCTAGGGGGTCCACACGTACGCACACACAAGAAAACCCTAATGTATCAAAAGTTGTTGCGCTTAGACTTCGTCGTTAAGTCTAAGCGGTCAAGAGGTGTCCTTGACGCTATCATTTCACGTCCGGTTCTCTTTGTTCACATTTTTAACAGTTCTAAAAATCTAAGGCCTAAACACGGCTGAAGGTACAAGTGAATACACTTGCCTGCGGTGGGGAGTGTGTCGTCCATTCAGAGCATCCCGTCCAAGCGTCGCGTCTGCGGTAGTCCGTCTGAAACTGGGTCACGACGACGGGGTCGGGTCGCGTTTTTCATCAATCCTATTAGGGTTGTTTCTAAAATTGGTGGGACTACCTTAACAGTCAAAAAGTCATGTTTTTGATGTTTTGTTCAGTCTAGATCGACGTCTACCCTATGTGCACAGAAAATTTGTCCGTTCATCGATCTTTCCTACGGTGGGCAACGTTTTACAGATGCTAAAATAAATTTTAGTTCACGTTGACCAAATTTTAGTTTAGGTTTTGATTGAACTACGGTGTGGATTTGCTACGTGTTAGGGAAAACCAACCTCTCCGGTGTTTGACGCAGAATGGACGTAGAGTCTGAACGGTGACAGATCTGAACGGCACGGCGATGAAGCGTCTCTGTACGGCAATGGAGGATCTATGGTAGTGAACTCAAGGGGGGCAGTGATTCAGCAAGGCGAAACAGCGAGCACGGTTGATCCGCGAGTGAGGGGCGTCGTGAAGGCGTCTACGGCTACGGATAGATTATCCCACGTGAAAGCAATGACGTTGGGCGTTGTTGGGACTGATCGGACGGCAAGAAATACTGCTAAGCATGGTAGAGGGCTGCCATAGGGTTCAGAACAGCGAGGGACCTTGCGGGGACGACGCAACGTCAAGAACGTCGCTGAAAGAGCTCGCGGCCGGTTGTCGAAAAGATCGCAACAGCGATTTCGGGCTTGCGCGCGGCTGTGGAATGAAGACCGCTGCTCGAGGGTTCTTGGCGGTGCAGCAGACCCGTATGGGGGGTCCTTCGACGATCTGGGGCGGCTGTCCTGGCGTCGGGCGGTGCTGGAAATGGCAGTAGCAGCCGGCGGCGGTTGTTGTTGCTGCTGTTACGTGAAAAACAGCCCGCACGGCTGTTTCAGGCGTCGAGGACGATTAACAGGCCGCCGGAGACCGGTGTTGGGTGCGCTGGGTGGCGGGGCTTCGTCTGGGTGGCGGTCAGAGGGGTTTGCCGGTGGTGAGGGCTAGGCTCGGGGGTTGTGAACGAGAGAGAGGGTTAACTCGGGGGCTTCTAGGGTTTTGGAAAAAAATGCGGCGGCTGCTGAGTATTGCCCAAGGATGTAACGCATGGGGGTCTTTGTGTTTGCGGCTGTGAGAAAAGGAATATGGTTTCAAAAATATTTAAGATGGGAATATGAAATGTGTGGCTCAGATACTCTTGGGTAGGCCTAGGTAGGGTATTGTATATAAAGGGGAGAGGGTTTGTTGCAACGTGGGAGAAAATTTCGGGTGGGGGGGCTGATTACAAGGGATTTGAATTGATTTGGTTTAATTCAAAAAGTTTTAAAATTGATTAGGGTTAACTAGGGGTTGAAATTGGTTTAGGGGATAAGTCTCGATACCGGCATCAGAAAAATAATCCGAAAATACCGGGACGATCGTGGAGACGAGAAGTATAGGGCTTGGGTTCTGGCCGCGTGCTACACCTACCAAAAGTTATTGTAAAATCAAGAACTGACTATTGGTGCCAAAAGACCAAAAAGCCCTTCCATTCAAAGCTGTTTTGCAAGAAAAAGAGCCGTGAAATGACGTTTACAAAAATTACTATAAAATTCTACAGTTCTATACAGTCACAACGGCATATCACATCGTATACACCGAATCCGAGAAATAGCCAAAGAAAATACTTGTAAGAAAGAGTGCGTGCACGTAGAAATTCATAAAGTCGGAAGGCGACCGTTACACAACTCCCCTCACAACCGAACAAACGGATCGGTCGAAGGGCTGGGGGCAACCCCCCAGCAGGCCGATCACTCCTACGTCGGACGTAAGTTGAGGGGCAACTCCCCTCGCAACCGAATGGATCGTTCGTAAGGCTGGAGGCAACTCCCCTGGATCACATGATTGACCCTAAGACAGGGACTAGCTCCCCCAGCAGGCCAATCGATCCGTCGATCATAAGGATGGGGCAACTCCCCTAGCAGACCATCAAGATCAACCATAAGGCTGGGGGTAACTCCCCCAGCTGGCTGATCATTCGATTGACCATAAGACTGGGGGTCGTCTCCCCAGCAGGCCAATTGACCCGTTGATCATAAGACTGGAGGGCAACTCTCCCAGCAGACCGACCAGATCAACCGTAAGGCTGGGGCAACTCCTCCAGCTGGCTGATTACTCAATTGACCCTAAGACTGAGTGGTAGCTCCCCAAGCAGGTCAATCGACCCATCGATCATAAAGCTGGGGAAAACTCCCCCAGCGGACCGACCACATCGACTGTAAGGCTGGGGCAACTCCCCTAGCTGGTCAATCCACTCCTACGTTGGCTGTAAGTCGAGGGGTAACTCCCCTCGCCACCGAACAAATCTCGGGCCGACGATCTATCGTCACTAGCCAACTCCGCAAGACGGACCAAAATTTTTACAGAGAAAGCAACTTCTCCCCCTTTAACTACATCTCCCAACCTCCACCTCAACAATGGTAGAGCTCAGAAGATGGGGGCAATTGATACGACTATTTTGACCGGGCCCGGAGGAGCCAAGTCTACTACGACCAGTCAACCGGCCTACTACAGCCTTGGAGCCCCGGCCCAAGGATCTTACGGGCGGGCCGCGCTTCTCCACCCGAGAGGAAGGCCCAAAAGACTGTCCACTTCCACAGTGGAGGAAATCGGGGCCCAAATCGAGGAAGCATTCACCAAATAGGGCAACCGCCAAATGCCATTACTCTCGCCAATAATGGCCCGATTTAAATGGCCATCACTCCAGTCATCATGGCCCGACTTAATGGCCTTAAACTTGCCAATCATAGCCATGTTCATGACATTCATTCCCTCATCAAATGGGTGCCATTAGTGGGGGTCAACACTTCTCCATTTGCACGTCCCCATGAATGATGGCCATGATGTCACATCATGGCACATTATTAGGAGGATTGGCCTATATGAGGAATGGGGGTTGCGTCATTACCGGGGGCCGGATCTTGGCAATCTACAACGAAGGTATCACATGCCCACACTTTCACCTTCTTCCATCTAACGTATTTCTCCTCCATAGCTCGGTCCGAGAATCGGTGCTTGGTCTCTCCGCGAACCAAGTCCGATCCCACCGAGCCCCTATCAGACCAGATCTGGCTTTGGCATCGGAGGGGAATTGGTCAGAACCAAGGTCTGACCCCTGATCGCTCCATATTTTACACTTTTTTCCTGCATGTTTGCATATCGTTTTGATCGCTCATATCGTGTTTTTCATAATTATTCGACAATATTGCGATGATTTTCACTATTTCTTGTTTTTGTCATATTTCAGGAAATATGGAGCGATTTGGAGCGAATTTGAGATCAAGGGATTTGTACGCGCCTAGGAGTGTCGCCCACGGCTCATTCGAGGGCTATTCGGTGATAGAGGATGAGCGGAAGAAGAAGGAAATCAATAGGAGTGACGAGGAGGCAAAAAGAAGAAGAATGAGCTCAACAGCACCTCACTCGGCCGAGTGGACCACTCACTCGTCCGAGCAAGAAGCCCTACTCGGCCGAACAGAATGGATACGCACACGATAATTTTCAGCGTATACTCGGCCGAACGAAGGAAGCCCACTTGGCCGAGTGAGAAACTTCACTCGCCCGAGTGGTACAGGGAAATTCGTCCAGAGAAAGGCCAAGTTAATGGAATTTTCAGAGATCCTGAGGAGGCCTACTCGGCCGAGTATGAATGCTCACTCGGCCGAATGAAGAAAGCCACTCGGCCGAGCCACCCCCCGATGACAGACCCTGAAACCCCCGAAGTTACTGTTTTTATACAGGGTTTGTCACTCGACCGAGTGACCCTCTCCGCCTGCTGTTAGGGTTGCGATTTCTGGGCTGCGCAGGGGCAGTTTCGTCACGATTTTTTAGACGATTATAGAGGGATTTAAACCCAGTTTTTGCCCTAGTTTGGGGAGCTTTTTGAACATTAATTTTTAGACTTTCTTTTAGGAGTTTTGACGGCTACTCTTTGTGAAATCTCAGCTGGAGATCGTCAGCATCTACATTGGTTTGTCTATTTCTATTAAAAACTCGATTTTATGCGTTATTTCTCTTTTGCAATGAATTGTGCCGTGATTATTATTGATTTTTATGAGATTTGCATGATGATTAGTGAGTAGTGCCGTCGTCTTAGGGCATGGGGATGAACCCTATGGACCCTATCTCTAAATTGTGATGAATTCGTTGATTTGTTGCTAGAATTGATTAAGGTTAGGTTTTGATCGATAGATTACGGGTAGCTAGGAATTGAAGGACCGGCATCTCGAAGATGCCAGCATTGAAGTACCTAATCTGATCTCTGAAAGTGTCCAGTAAGCATATCGATTGGGATTTGCAAGAGATTGGAACCCAATTGATAGGAAGGCCTAGATATTCGATTTAGATTGACAATTCGATTTCTCTAGATTTGGTTTGCAAGAGATTGGGCCAAAGCTAGGATTTTTAATTGTGATTCTATACTAACATCCGTTTGCAAGAGATTGGACGGATAGAAACTATCAAAACCTAGGTCGTAGCTTGAGTTTGCACGAGAGTGGGCTCGAGATACGATTGAACAATGATGTCGTTCTTCACGCTAGCGGCCTAGGCTTGGGTTTGCATGAGAGTGGGCCCTATCCTAGGTTTGCTATAGACCGGCAATAGCGCGAGAGCATGAGCTTGGTTCTACATTAAGTTGTGACTAGTTCACCTATATTCAAGCTTAGCAACAATGAAACTTATGATTCACAAGGATGAGAGAAGGTCCGTAGTGGGGATTTCCTATCCCTATACGCTTTATTATATTGATACTTTCTAGATATTTGAACGATTGTGACTGCGATATCCAAACTATTCTCACTCTTTTGATAGCTAGGTGAATTGAATAAGGTACTGTCATTTGTTCCGTCCTGAGTTCGATACCCACTCGCCGCTACACCGTGCGCTTGCGGTAAGACTACAAGTCGTTTTTCAGATGTACACTCGTATGCGATCAAGTTTTTGGCGTCGTTGCCGGGGAGGCGACAGTGCTTTTCTTTCCTTACTTAGCGATTTCCTTTTTTGTTTTATTTTTTTATTTTACACCTCTATCGTGCTAACAATTCCATCGAAGCTCTGTTTTTCTTTGTATGTACACAAGATCAACGGTGGACCCAGAGGATATAGTATTTGATCCGGAGATCGAACGTACTGAGAGGAGGATCAGAGCCGAGAAGAGACTCAATATAGAGAACAATTGTATGAACCGACGAGAGACGCCGAAAGAACTAGAGGCACGTATGGCGAGGATTATATCTATCAGAGATAGGCTTCGGCCTAAGACTTCCTCCAATACTTCCTCCATCGCTATGCCGGAGTTGGCGGCGGATAAGAATTTTGAGCTCAAGACGAGATTAGTGGTCTTAATGCAACAAGACCCATTCCATAGGAACTCCCATGAGAATCCACATTATCACCTCCAGCTATTCTTGTCCAAGTGCGCCACCTTTCAAATGTCGGGTGTTTCCGCCGATGCGATCCGTTTGAGACTCTTCCCCTTCACCCTCCGAGACAAAGCTCTATATTGGTTGAGGACGAAGGCGGAAGGGATATTCACTACTTGGGATTAGTTTGCTAGTGCTTTTGTTGATAAATTCTACCCGCCATCTAAGACAGTGAAGATTAGGAGCGCACTCATGTCCTTTAAAAAAGGACCGCAGGAGACCCTATACGAGGCGTGGGAGCGCTTTAAGGATCTACAACATCAGTGCCCCCATCACAGCATAAAAGCATGGGAGCTAGTTCACAGTTTTTATAATGGACTCCAACCGGGCACTAAGCAAATCATAGATGCAACCGCCAACGGAGCCATTCTTTCCAAAACATCGGATGAAGCTACGGCCCTATTAGAGGAGATGGCTTCTAATAATCAACAATGGGGCGACGAGCGAGGGCAAACTTCTACCTCCTTGAAGCCAACGAGCATATATAAGGCCAAGGCCGTAGCAGAGCTTTCCAATAAGTTCGACTCTCTCCACAAGGTAGTGGAGAGATTGGAGAAGTACATCACCGAGCCATATGAATCCCCCTCCACATCTACGACGGGAGGCAATATGAGTGATTGGCAAGACCAATCTCAAGCTGTGTTCGTAGGAGGAGATCATGGAGAGGGAGCCTTGGAACAAGTGCAATACGTTCCGGGGAACTCCAGCTATTGGGCCAACCCGGCCGCAAGGAATCATCCGGGATTTTCGTATGCGAATAATGAAGGGGCTCTAAACCCGCCACCATAACAACCTCAAGCTAGGCCTCCACCTCCACAACCTCAATACCAACCAAGGGGGCCACCACAACAAAGTTACCCGCCTAGGCAACAAGCGGGACCGTATAGGCCGCCCGGTTATAACCAAGGTTGGAGAGCTCCAAACCCACCACAAGCTCAACCACGATCGGATCATGAAGCTAGGGTGGAGGAATTCATGGTGGAGCAAAGAAAAATCAATGCTAGGTTGATGGTGCAACAAGATTTGCTAAATACCGTCGTTGCGCAACTTGGAGAGCAACTTGCGTTGTTAAACAAAAACACTCAACAATTACCGGCTCAACCGGAGCCCAATCCAAGGAGCAATATCGGCCACATAAATGCGGTAGTGGCGGTCACAACTAGGGGTGGGAAGGATACCACTCCCGCCATGGTCCAAACCAAAGAGCCCGTGGTAGAGATTTTGGATGACAAAGAGCCGGCTATTAAAGAGGAGAGCACGAAAGAGCCGCAAGAAGTTGGAAATTATGAAATGAAGAAGCCTAATGAGGAGCGCACCTACATGCCGCTGGTGCCCTTTCCACAACGGTTGGCAAGAGCCAAAATAGAGAAGAGGCTCGCCAAGTTCCTTGAATATTTGAGGGGAGTAAGCCTCAACATACCTTTCTTGGATGCTATAGTGGAAATCCCATCATATGCAAAGTTCTTGAAGGACTTAATATCGGGAAAGAAAAGGAAAGAGAAAATAATGTTTGCCGAACAAGGAACTTGGTTCACCCGGAGGGAAAAGGAGCCCGCGAAATTCAAGGATCCCGAAAGCTTTCGCATCCCATGCACACTTGGAGGAGTCCCATTGCAAAAGGCCTTAGTTGACTTGGGAGCAAGTGTGAGCCTAATGCCCCTTAACATGTTCCGAAAATTGAATCCGGGGACCGACTTGAAGCCAACCGACATGAGAATACAACTAGCAGATGGTCGGGTTACTAGGTCGGTAGGGATTGCGGAGGACATTCCTCTACAAGTTCCGGGAGGGATATGCTTGTCTTGCGACTTCATCATTATGGACATCAAGGAGGAGGGGCGACACTTCACTTATACTTGGACGCCCGTTCCTAGCCACCTCTGGAGTTATAGTCGACGTGCGGGAATGCACTTTATCCTTGAATGTCGGGAACATCGAAGTTGAGCTCCACATACCCAAAGCCATGAAGCATATACCCTACCAAGAGGAGTTGGATTATGTGGACCTCCTTGATGAGGTGATCGATGAAGCTATTCCACATTCCATCGGCGCTCTCCATGATTATGGCCTTGAAGAAGGCCAAACTTCTAGCATTGAAGAAAAGTTGGAGGACCCTCCAGATAGCTCAACGGCCGATGACAAAAACGACGCTGATGTCGCAAGGATAAGGGAGCTTTGCAAGCTCTCAACAGCCAATAAATCGAAGAAAGCTCCACCAAATAGAAGATCAGTGTCACCGGTGAAGAAGAAGATTCGTACTAGCTCAAGCTTGGGGGACTTATCCCCCAACACTACCCATAATGAGGGGACACCGAGGAAAGCCCACGAGCATCAACAACCAAATCCAAGTGGCCTTCCCGGCAAATTTGACGGGCGTATCTCGCATGCACCCAACATCACACGCTAAACGAAAATCATAAGGGGTCGAGCTCATGACCTTAAACAAGCGCTTGTCGGGAGGCAACCCGACGGTTTTATACCATTCTTGGTTGATTTTCATTTTTATTTTAGAATTTTCTTAGTGTTTAGAGTCTAGTGTCTATAAAAATCGTGACAACGGGCTTTATTTTTAATGACATGAGATGGAGAACGAGAGATCATTCATATGGAGGATGAATAAGGCAAGGGAGAGCGCTCCAGGAATGCGCTCAGGCCCCAGGAGAAGGGAGAGACTGACTGGAGGAAGAAAAACAGAGAATGGCACGAAAACAAAGAGCCGTTGCAGAAAACAGGAGGCCACTCGGCCGAGTAACATATGTCACTCGGCCGAGCAAAGACTCTACTCGGCCGAGTGGAGTACCAATAAGGGAAGACCCTACAGACCAACTCTCTGTTATTTTCTGTCAATTTACAATATAATTTACCACTCGCCCGAGTATAATTTACAATATAATTTACCACTCTGTCAATTTACAGTATAATTTATAGTATAATTTACCACTCAGGCGAGTGACTTGTCACTCGGCCGAGTGAATCAGATACCCTCCACGTTCAAAAATCGCTGAGTGGCCATGCCACTCGGTCGAGTGGAACTTGTCCATTCGGCCGAGTGGGTAAGACCACTCAACCGAGTCGTAAGTTGCGAAGATATTTTCGAAAACTCTTCACTCGACCGAGTCGCAACTTCCCTATATAAGTACGGAGCGGGCTGCGTGAATTTCGAAACGCCATTTTCCCCCAAATCGCCCGAGCCCGCTGCCGCTTCATCTCCCTTCGACCGAATCGAGCCATTCCGACCGCCCGAGCCGTCGGCCGCCGCCGCCGCTGCGCCGTTGCTCGCCGCCGGCCCCGCCCTCCCAGCCGTCGGTTGGTGGGACCGGAAAGGTGCTCTCTCTCAAGTGCAAGAGTCCGTACAAGTAGTAAAATCTGGGAGTCCAGATGTCGAATCCACGGGAAGAAATCTGTTGCAACCACAATTCAAATCAAATAGAAATCTATCGGAAAGAAACTAAACACTTTTAACGGTGATGGCGATGATGGTGATGTGAACACGTGAACAAAATAAACATAGAAAATCGTGTAAGAAAATATCTATAAAGAGTATGCACATGGTATGGGTTCGCTAGGGTCAATGATTCGTATTAATTTGGTTGATGAATATATCACAATGAATTCTCTTTTTGAGAGCAATTCACCGGGAAAAATATCCAATATAACTCAATGAATTCTCCTTTTGGGAGCAATTCATCGGAAGATGCCCTTTTGGGGGTTCAAGCAAAATATTCAAAAAGATCGTCGCTAAAGCTATAATACGATATGAAACTCTCTTTTGGAGAGATCAAGACTACGGTATGAAACTCCCTTTTGGGGAGATCAAATCTCGCCCTTTTGGGGCGATCATCAACTTAATCAATTCTTTTGGAATCTAAAAAAGTAGATTTACGAACAACGATTACAATTTTAGCGACGTTTAACGATTTAGCACAAGGAATTTCAACCAAATAAACACGAATAGTATCCCCTAACTACTCCATACCAAGCACAAATAAGTTCTAGCTACTCATAATTCCAGAATAAACAAGTTCCATAGCCAAATACATCAAGATTATAGCAAAATACGGAAGAAAAAGCACTAAATAAGGAGTTTAAGTTAAGAATTCATCACCAAATATCCTTGAAAATACATCAAAACTCTCTGGAAATAAGAAAATAGCCTCTGAAATTTTACAGAATTTTTCAGAGGGGAAATACGGCTTCTAGAGCCTCCAATACGCTCAAAATACGCCCCAATCTGCTTGAATACACCCAAAAAACCCTAAATACGCTTATATAATAAGATTGCGGGTTTGGGTTGCTTAACGGGTTCACACCCGCAATATATTCGCACCCGATTCGATCTCAGCCGCAGATCTAAAGCGGATCAAATAAGAGCCGCTCATCAAATGCGGGATTGAACAGCAGCTTGCCACGTGTCCCCGCTTAGCGGGTTTCTTCGCTCGTTCGCAACCGCTTCGTTATGGCTTCGACCTCGTCCGTCCGATCGGCATCGGACCGTTCGTTAGAGTCCATCTTTGCATTCGGAGGGTGTTTAGATTGTTGCCCGCGTGTCCCTTCGATTCGCGAACGTTCGCTAGCCAGCTTCGTCCGCGGAATAGTTGGATCGATAATATGATTTAAATTCGTCGGGCCGGGAGCGATATTGGCTGAGGCCGCGTCGGCTCAATTTCGAATGCGGGGATCTGCAAAGCCGTCGGATCTGGCGGTGATTGCGTGGATGGCCGACACGTGGCCCCCGGATCTCGATCTGCTTCTCACATTCCGCTTTGATGAAGACCGTTGGATCAGGATCCAACGGCGATAAAGAAGCCACGTCTCCCGCATTTGCTGAAGGACGTGCCAATGGTTGCTGCATTCAAAAATTCATAGAAATTAGCACAGATCTCAGAAAAATACAAATAAATAGTCGTTGGAATCATGAGATCGAGACCAAGCTAGGAAAAATATAAAAAGTGCAGAAATACGTCGTTAAATGCTGTTTTGTGCTCAAATAGTGTGTTTTCTCTAATAAATAAATGTGTAGAAAATACGTATGAATTAGAGAACAATGTAGCATCACATGAGCACAAAATAGGGCTAAATGGGGGGTTAAATATGTAATATTGAATCCGAATCACACCCCCCAACAAGCGATTTGCTAGTCTCTAGAAAAAAGAGCGATAAATACGGATGAGTAATAAAACAATAAGTTCTTTCAAATTGTCCATGGCGTGGCTCAATAATACGTATTCCAACATGGTCTTGGCCATCAATATACACATCCCTGAACAAAATCAATCACATGAAATTTTCTCTAATTTAGTTTGAATAAATAACATGCAAGCATCGTTTTGCGCAAGCGAAAGTATAACACGTCGTTATAAACTAGTATTCGTGTTTCCAAGGAATTGCCCTATCAAAACAATCACTCAAATTATGGGTATTGAAGTTGCTTAGTATATTCACCATTTCTTTTCTTTTATTCGTTCTGCGTAACGCGCATCAAGCAACATTCGCAGAAAAAAGTATAACTTGGATCGCTCCATCAAATGAGTGAGTTTCCGGTCAATGGCTCCCAAATCAGACGATCATAGGGCATTAGGCCAAGAAGGACCCCTCGGACTGTACTACTCGAGCCAACCAAGTTATTTATTAGTGACATACTTATTCATTCATTTTTCATCATTCATTTTACATTTCATTTCCAACTCAACCACCATTCAGTAATCATGGAGATTGAAAAATTTTCATGAATAGCATATTAACGGCAATTCCATGAAGGAAAAATAATTAATCAAGCCATAAACAATTTTTAGAACACAATTAATGTATAATCATCCGCATTAGAGGCATATGAATGAGTTTTAAAATGATGAGATTTGGTGATTTATTCTTCTCAAAAAAAAATTCCTAAGGTCTCATACACACCCCCCAACTAAAGATGGACATTGTCCTCAATGTCGGAAGAGGTACGAGTTTATTCAAGCAAGCAACCTAGAAAGCATTAAAAAACTACACTACTGGAAATAACACACCGTGATCAAATGGAGGATCCCGAATCTTTGATGGTGGAGGAAGTTGTTCAATTTGCTCCTTGCGCTCCTCGGCGATTATTCTTCCTCCAACGACTAAACTGGATCCCAGCAACGTAACTCCCAGCATCTCTATAAGATCAAAATTAGTGAAATATTTGCACCGCTCTCTGTACGATGCTCGATCGTTGGGGAGAGGGATAAATGATTTTGGGACAAAACTGGAAGAGGGAATGGTTCTGGCTCCATGGCGATAATCTCAAAACCTTTGTCCCTAGCTGTCTCCTCCTCTCGTTCATCCAAAATTGCTAGCTCATCCTCTCTTTCGCACACACTTTTTGCCATGTATATATTTATATTCGTGTCCTCGCTCGGTATACCTGCAGTAGAAGATAAACTCGTATTAGTTTCTTTAAATTGAGTTTCAAAATAATTACCTTCTTCTAAGCAAGTGGCAATCAGAGTAAGATCTTCAATGGATTTCTGAATCTGCCGACTCCGAGCAAGGAAATTCTCCTGGAATTGATGGGATGTGGCCTCCTGTGTCTGAATAATCAGGTAAGCGTCCTCTCTCAAGGATTGCAAAGGTACGTCTACGCTTTGCTCTTCTTGATCAAGGCACGAAGGCTTCGTTGAATCGCTCTCTGAAATCTCTTCCACGTTTTCTTCGTTTTCTTGCAGAGACTCCATGTATTCCCACGCCACTGTCGGCGTCATGCTTCCCAATAATTCTTGCAGCTGTGGATGTAGTCCATCTAGGAAGAACGCCATAAGCTCTTCATTTGTGTACCCATGCTGCGGATAGCTCGATATTAGGTCTGTGAACCTCCTCCAGGCCTGAAAGAAAGTTTCACAGTCAGTTTGATTAAAATTAACAATTTTGAGCTTTTCCATTCTATGTTTGTGTGCATTTGCATACCATGCATCATACAGGTTGTTTGTGCAATAGAAGTTCATGAATTCCATTTTGAAATAAAATAAAATAAAATAATAATAAAAAAGTTTATGTACAGTAAAGTGGAAAGATCTCACCGAAGGTCCTCTAAATAAAATAAACCGTAGTCACAAACCATTCCTCCCCGGCAACGGCGCCAAGAACTTGGTGGGACCGGAAAGGTGCTCTCTCTCAAGTGCAAGAGTCCGTACAAGTAGTAAAATCTGGGAGTCCAGATATCGAATCCACGTGAAGAAATCTGTTGCAACCACAATTCAAATCAAATAGAAATCTTTCGGAAAGAAACTAAACACTTTTAACGGTGATGGCGATGATGGTGATGTGAACACGTGAACAAAATAAACATAGAAAATCGTGTAAGAAAATATCTATAAAGAGTATGCACATGGTATGGGTTCGCTAGGGTCAATGATTCGTATTAATTTGGTTGATGAATATATCACAATGAATTCTCTTTTTGAGAGCAATTCACCGGGAAAAATATCCAATATAACTCAATGAATTCTCCTTTTGGGAGCAATTCATCGGAAGATGCCCTTTTGGGGGTTCAAGCAAAATATTCAAAAAGATCGTCGCTAAAGCTATAATACGATATGAAACTCTCTTTTGGAGAGATCAAGACTACGGTATGAAACTCCCTTTTGGGGAGATCAAATCTCGCCCTTTTGGGGCGATCATCAACTTAATCAATTCTTTTGGAATCTAAAAAAGTAGATTTACGAACAACGATTACAATTTTAGCGACGTTTAACGATTTAGCACAAGGAATTTCAACCAAATAAACACGAATAGTATCCCCTAACTACTCCATACCAAGCACAAATAAGTTCTAGCTACTCATAATTCCAGAATAAACAAGTTCCATAGCCAAATACATCAAGATTATAGCAAAATACGGAAGAAAAAGCACTAAATAAGGAGTTTAAGTTAAGAATTCATCACCAAATATCCTTGAAAATACATCAAAACTCTCTGGAAATAAGAAAATAGCCTCTGGAATTTTACAGAATTTTTCAGAGGGGAAATACGGCTTCTAGAGCCTCCAATACGCTCAAAATACGCCCCAATCTGCTTGAATACGCCCAAAAAACCCTAAATACGCTTATATAATAAGATTGCGGGTTTGGGTTGCTTAACGGGTTCACACCCGCAATATATTCGCACCCGATTCGATCTCAGCCGCAGATCTAAAGCGGATCAAATAAGAGCCGCTCATCAAATGCGGGATTGAACAGCAGCTTGCCACGTGTCCCCGCTTAGCGGGTTTCTTCGCTCGTTCGCAACCGCTTCGTTATGGCTTCGACCTCGTCTGTCCGATCGACATCGGACCGTTCAAATGCCGCCACGTCGCCCGCCTTTTGCACAGCTCCGAGACCGCTTCGTGATCGCGTTAGAGTCCATCTTTGCCGTTGGATCATTCGGAGGGTGTTTAGATTGTTGCCGCGTGTCCCTTCGATTCGCGAAATTAGAGTTCGAGCGGGCGTCGTCCGCAGCCGTTGGATCGTGATCGGACGAACGTTCGCTAGCCACGTAGCCGCCTCAAATCCCCATTGCCGCTTCGTCCGCGGAATATTTCGTGGCCGTTGGATCGATAATATGCGGATTAGTTGAAGCCACGTTGCCGGCTGATTTAAATTCGTCGGGCGTCGTTGCGGGAGCGATATTGGCCGTTGGATTTCGATCCAACGGCCCGGATGAGGCCGCGTCGGCTCAGTTGATTTCGAATGCGGGGATCTGCATAGCCGTCGGATCTGGCGGTGATTGCGTGGATGGCCGACACGTGGCCCCCGGATCTCGATCTGCTTCTCACATTCCGCTTTGATGAAGACCGTTGGATCAGGATCCAACGGCGATAAAGAAGCCACGTCTCCCGCATTTGCTGAAGCCGTAGGATGACGTGCCAATGGTTGCGATGCTGCCACGTGTACTTTAAAATTCGTGCGGAGACCGTATTTTCGTATTTTCGTGCGTATTTCTCCATTTAAATGGTATTCTGCATTCAAAAATTCATAGAAATTAGCACAGATCTCAGAAAAATACAAATAAATAGTCGTTGGAATCGTGAGATCGAGACCAAGTTAGGAAAAATATAAAAAGTGCAGAAATATGTCGTTAAATGCTGTTTTGTGCTCAAATAGTGTGTTTTCTCTAATAAATAAATGTGTAGAAAATACGTATGAATTAGAGAACAATGTAGCATCACATGAGCACAAAATAGGGCTAAATGGGGGGTTAAATATGTAATATTGAACCCGAATCATCGGTCACCCCCAATTTCGCCACAACGCCTATTTTCTTCTCCTCTCTCAATCAGTACGCCTATTTCGACCACAAATCTAATTTAATCCTATATTTATCTATTACACCCCCATATCCTCCCATATTTTGTTGATGTACACCGCTGATTTTATTGTTTTCTTTTCAGGATAGCTTGGGGGAGCTTTGGGGAGCTTTTGGACGCATTCGGAGCTTCGCGGAGGAGGCGTCTCTTCTCTCACATCATGCTCAGGTATACTCGTTCCATCATCTAGCACTTCGCATTTTTATTTGGGTAGTGGACACGTCTCGCGGTACACATGCCGCCACACCTTAGGCCACACAATCGGGAGCCCGCTTCCAAGCGGAAGAAGTCAGGTGATCCTGGCTCCTCTTCCGCTAGGGCGGACTCCCCGCCACCTAGTCCACCCCCACCTACATAGCCGCCTCCTGCCGATCCCATTCCACCACCTGCACAGCCGGCCCCCGCTATCGTTGTGATGGGGATCACGTTCAGAGATGACGCACACCGCGCCAGATTTGAGCATATCTCCCATCGCTCGATTGCATCTTCTAGGTTTGCATACCTTGCTGACTTAGATCGCCTAGGGGTACTTGAGGGGCTGCTCACGTTGTACGACAACGTGGGTTGGCGTGACTTTCTGTCTGTGTCAGCGGACACCTACATCCGCCCGACACTTGAGGTCCTGAGCTCTATTTCCCGGACCCCTGGAGGATGCTCATTTTGATTGATGGATTGAGAGTACGAGGTCACTCTCGACATGCTTCGAGCTTTCTTGCAGTGGCCCGCTGTCCCGATCCCAGACCGCGCCTACACTCCCACGCACATCCCACCCCCGTCGTTCGACATGCACGCCTTTTGGACACGGATCACGGGTTCACCACTCACCTTTGACCCTAGTAGGGCCAAGGCATCTGCGATTCTCCACCCCTGCCTCCGCATTGCACATCGCCTTATGGCGACCAATTTTCTTGCGAGGTACGAGACCGGGACGCTGTCTACGCTAGAGCTCTACATGCTCTATGCGATGACACTACCTAGGGACTTCGATAGGGGTAGTGACATCCTGGTCCCCGCCGTCGAGATTGTTATTTCCAGTTGGTACATCGACCGCATAGTTATTTTTTTCGGTGCTCGGACGCCTATTTGCTGCGGCGGTCTGATTACCCTCTTGGCCCTTATGACCGGTGTCGACCTACCTGTTGACTTGCTTCGACCACCGGGCCTCACTTCACTTTTGATAGACGTTATGGCCCGGATGAGGATGATGCGTCCTCATGGTCATCAACACTGGGTGTGGCTCCACGGTCCTTTCGCTGCGGATTACATGATTCTCCCGAGCCCTGCTCGGACACATATAGGACCCGCGGGCGGAGATTTGATTCCAGCAATGGATCTCCTTATCCCCGCCGCATAGTGCTAGAGCCTGAGGGTGCTCAGCAGGAGCCCCTCATTCCACCCCAGGACCCAGTGATCCCTCAGCCTGCACCTGACCTGTCTGCACCTTTCGACACCTTTGTCCACACTTCTGTTAGTGTCTGGAGCACTTTTGCTGAGTCCTCGTCCACCACCGCCACCACTACTGTGCCCATTTCTGTCGATCACATTTCCACTGTGAGCCCTGAGCGCCCCACCACCATTTTAGAGAGCGGCGAGACTTCCTTCACCGCCGCGGTAGAGACCCTTTCCTCATTGTTGTTTTCGACTCCTGAGGAACCATTTTCTGCACCCTTCACAACCTACCCAGTCGTCGACCTCACTGTCCCCACCACCGTTGTATACTCCGAGAGTGTCGTGACATCTGTCCCCACTTCTGTGTCACTGACCACTCCGCCTGCCTCGTCGTCTGTTTTCACTCCTGCTTCTGCTGCTGCTCCTTCCTCTTCTACCTTGCATGTGTCTCAGCCTCATACAGAGGCTGATCGACACTTAGCGAGCACAGCACCCGAGCACCACCCCATTGCTGCACCTATCCTTTATGGCGGCCGTGCAGCCACCCACACCCACACCCACCCAGCAGCCACCACGCCCGCCACCACCTCCCCCACAGGACTGTGCTGGTCCACCCCCACCCCCTTAGGCACACACTGGATGCCTTCCACATTTTTGCTATCGATACGCTGGATACTTTCTGTGAGCCTGCTGATTTTGCACCCCTCCTCCACACATTGTTTTGTTCACATTATGCTCATATCTGTATATATCTGTTTGGGAGAGAGGGAGTACTTTTTGGAGACACTCATATCTGCACTATTTTGATCTCTGCATGCATCACCCGCATTCTCATATCATTTTCTTTCATATTTTTTTCCATCATGCATCCATCCTCACCCACCCCGGCCAGTTTTTGCCTCTCGGTGTGCCACACTTCGCACATTAAGGACACTGTGCACTTTCGCTTGGGGGAGTGAGTTCTCACGCGCTTTTTTATTTTTGACGCCTTTTATTATTTTTTTTCACATTTCTTCGCTTTTACACCTATTTTCACCCACTTTTTCGTCTTTATCATGCATCACGTTTTTTTTATTTTTCGTGAGTGTGCTGCATTGTACAGAAGTTTTTTATTTCCTTTTTATCCTTATTTCTTTCATCTTTTTGCTAGAGAAGAATATTCTGTGAAAATGATGACTTGGTTTTAGCTTATCTCTAGATGCGTATTACTTTGTCATGCCATAGTTTTTATTTCAGATATCATATGTTGTGTCTTGCTATGCATTTGAGATAGTAACCCACTCTTTTCTGTATGAATATTAATGAAATTCGTTTATTAGCTGAGTCTGAAAATTTATATGTATACTTTTCGTAGAAAACACACCATGCTTCATGCATTGATTGCTTATATCTGAAGTACTGCTTTCCTTTCTTATATCACTTCTTATTGCATGAAAACTATACGCTTCACTTTCAAGTTGAATGAATGAATGTTGGGTTGATATAACTGGATTAGTTTACTTTCTGTGAGTTAACTGAGTAGATTACATTACTCTGATGAAAGTTGTCGTACACGTCCTATAGAGTGAACTGAGTGTTACATATATTTCTTTTTCCACATATCTTGAGCATTATTTCTATACTTATATTCATTGGTGAATCTCCCTTTAGCGGATCCTATTTTGGCGTTTTTCCCCCGCTATAAAAGTACATGCTCCACTACCCCCAAAATCAAAAAGAAAAAATGTATGAATATATTTCTTTTGATTTGGGATCTCATATGTATATATGCTATTCAAAAAAATTGAAAAAAAATGGGAAAAAGAAAAGAAAAGAGAAAAGAAGCGTGTACATGATCACATCTCATACTCTTTCTCTCTTTTTTCCCTCTTTTGTTTTTATTTTTATTGGAGCAAAAAATGGGGAATGTACTTAATGATTTATCTTATGCCACCACGCTTAGAGATAAGCTTGGGGAGAGGATCCAATGATGTGAGAGAGATTGGCTACTTGACTTTGCACGACGACCTAAGCTAGGTAATTTTCTATACTTGGTGAGATTACTAAAAGTTATACGAAAACCAGGAATTGAAACCTAGCATGCAATTCATGAAAACCATACCTTTCTATTCTTATTGATCCATATTGTGTGATATCTCTTATACTCCAAATAGAAAGCATTCAATTGAAAAGTATGTGGTCTATGATTATGAATACCGCTTTAGATGCTTCAGACGATGTTAATTCTAGAACGATTCCATATTTCACATTGTTTTGATATTCTCGGGTTTTCTATTTGAATGCATCCATATGATTATGATATTGAGATAAAAATCTTTGGCAAGTGTTTATTATATTCTCCGTATGCTATATGAGTAAGCGATATCCACGTCCTGAGAAAATGATCTAGCACCTCTCTCTTTGCTTTCTTTCCTTACTTTCTATTTCTTCCTTTTTTTCCTTTTTATTATTTTTCCCGTCGGGTTTGCCTTTTACTTATCTTCCTCGAGGACGAGTAAGAGGTAAGCTTGGGGGATTTTGATCGCTCCATATTTTACACCTTTTTTCTACATGTTTGCATGTCGTTTTGATCGCTCATATCGCGTTATTCACAATTATTTGACAATATTGCGATGCTTTTCACTATTTCTTGTTTTTGTCATATTTCAGGAAATATGAAACAATTTGGAGCGAATTTGAGATCAAGAGATTTGTATGCGCCTAGGAGTGTCGCCCACGCCTCATTCGAGGGCTTATCGGTGATGGAGGATGAGCGAAAGAAGAAGGAAATCAATAGGAGCGACGAGGAGGCAAACAGAAGAAGAATGAGCTCAACAGCACCTCACTCGGCCGAGTGGACTACTCAGTCGGCTGAGCTAGAAGCCCTACTCGGCCGAACAGAACGGATACGCACATGATGATTTTTAGCGCATACTTGGCCGAACGAAGGAAGCCCACTCGACCGAGTGAGAAACTTCACTCGCCCGAGTGGTACAGGAAAATTCGTCCAGAGAAAGGCCAAGTTACTGGGATTTTCAGAGATCCTGAGGAGGCCTACTCGGCCGAGTATGAATGCTCACTCGGCCGAATGAAGAAAGCCACTCGGCCGAGCCACCCCCCGATGACAGACCCTGAAACCCCTGAAGTTACTATTTTTATACAGGGTTTGTCACTCGGCCGAGTGACAAGGGTCACTCGACCGAGTGACCCTCTCCGCCTGCTGTTAGGGTTGCGATTTCTGGGCTGCGCAGGAGCAGTTTCGTGACGATTTTTTGGACGATTTTAGAGGGTATTTAAACCCAATTTTTGCCCTAGTTTGGGGAGCTTTTTGAACATTAATTTTCAGACTTTCCTTTAGGAGTTTTGACGGCTACTCTTTGTGAAATCTCAGCTGGAGATCGTCGGCATCTACATTGGTTTGTCTATTTCTATTAAAAACTCGATTTTTATGCGTTATTTCTCTTTTGCAATGAATTGTGCCGTGATTATTATTGATTTTTCTGAGATTTGCATGATGATTAGTGAGTAGTGCAATCGTCTTAGGGCATGTGGATGAATCCTATGGACCATATCTCTAAATTGTGATGAATTCGTTGATTTGTTGCTAGAATTGATTAAGGTTAGGTTTTGATCGATAGATTACGGGTAGCTAGGAATTCATATCGATTGGGATTTGCAAGAGATTGGATCCCAATTGATAGGAATACTTAGATATTCGATTTAGATTGACAATTCGATTTCTCTAGATTTGGTTTGCAAGAGATTGGGCCAAAGTTAGGATTTTTAATTGTGATTCTATACTAATATCCGTTTGCAAGAGATTGGACGGATAGGAACTATCATAACCTAGGTCGTAGCTCGAGTTTGCACGAGAGTGGGCTCGAGACACGATTGAACAATGATGTCATTCTTCACGCTAGCGGCCTAGGCTTGGGTTTGCACGAGAGTGTGCCCTATCCTAGGTTTGCTATAGACCTGCAATAGCGCGAGAGCGTGAGCTTGGTTCTACATTAAGTTGCGACTAGTTCACCTATATTCAAGCTTAGCAACAATGAAACTTATGATTCACAAGGATGAGAGAAGGTCCGTAGTGTGGATTTCCTATCCCTAGACGCTTTATTATATTGATACTTTCTAGATATTTGAACGATTGTGACTGCGATATCCAAACTATTCTCACTCTTTTGATAGCTAGGTGAATTGAATAAGGTACTGTCATTTGTTCATCCCTGAGTTCGATACCTGTTCGTCGCTACACCGTGCGCTTGCAGTAAGACTACAAGTCATTTTTCGGGTGTATACTCGGACGCGATCAACCCCCCCTGACGAGCTATCTCGTCTATTCAGGTCCAGGAGATCCAGGGACGCCGAGGCTACCCCTCGGCGTCTTCCCAGCCGGAGCTGAGCGCCTCGTCCCTGAGTCCGCTCATCTCCACCACCAGGAGGTCGTCGCTCTGCCGAGGCTACCCTTCGGCAAGTTGATGTGAGGATCCGCGCGTCCCTCACCGAGCGACTCCGCCTTCAACCGGTCCCGGAGGTTGTCGTCCCGCCGAGCCTACTCCTCGGAACGCCGAAGAACGGAACCGCGCCTTCCTGCTCAAGCGAACGCGCCATCGACCGACCCCAAGGGTCATCTCTGTCTCACGTGACAGCTACGACAACTCGGAGGTCCCGCGTGTCCCCTTTGACCGCGTTGACCTCGCACCTTCCGGTCAACAAATCAGCGGTGAGAAAACACCCATAAACAATCCCCTTTCAATTGAGCAAAGAAAATGGCTTCTCGAAGACGACCAAAAGATTTCTCTCAAGATTCTTCTCGACTCATAGAAAAGAACACTATATTCATAAGATGTTTGCATAACAATAACAGGAGGAAAACATCAACAACTTACACCGGCTTCATGAACTCAGACTCATTTAAAGGAGAATACATGCCTTCATCTTTCTATTAAACGAAACATGCCTTCGCTTTATGCACGAAGAACAATTTACATGTGAATATCGAAAAGAATTGAATGAATTGAAAAGGAGAGAAAAAAGAGACGAGAGAAAAAAAAATGGAATGAATATCGAATAGAATTGAGTGAATTGAAAAGGAGAGGGCAAAAAAAAATTGCACTAAGAGATGCCAATTGTCTTCCCTAATAGCCATAAAAACAAGCTCAGTTCAACCATGAAAACCATATGGAGACATCTCCTGTCCAACATGAACCCGAAAATATTGATGCCTGCCCTGTTATTCTCCAAATATGTCACTGCAAAAATGAACATTAATAAGTAATTAAAATCAAATTTCAAAGAAGACATATACTGTATAATGAACATATAGTCTATCCCTCACCTAGAGCCTGTCTCTTTTGGAAAGAGATGGTGTGGGCATGAGTATGCACGATACCCATGCTTCCAGCTTCGTCTTCGTCATTAACCTCGACCTCGTCGGATTCCTCATTTTCGTTGTTATTTGCGGTATAGATGCAATTAGAAGCAACGACTTCACAAGGTGCTTCAGGATCAGTTACATCAAAGGAGTCGATGGTCGCGCACACGTGCCATTTCGCCGCGTGGCTGGTG
The DNA here is from genome assembly GCA_030789695.1 of Scilla litardierei. Lineage (NCBI taxonomy): Eukaryota > Viridiplantae > Streptophyta > Magnoliopsida > Asparagales > Asparagaceae > Scilla > Scilla litardierei. Next base: position 94,388,477 of record CM061142.1, read on the forward strand.
ATTGCTTGAGCCTTGTGTGTGATCTTCGCCGCGCTGCGCAAGCATATCAGCAGGCCAGTGACAAGAACCACCGAGCATAGCTGCAAAATTAGGACGGAACACATCAATTTTGACCGTAACACAAGATATCCAAAACAGCTAGCTAGGATTTCGATTGGAAGCGCACCGCTAGTTGGCCGGTGTTGAAGAGGTCAAACACGGCATGAGGGCGGGTCATGAGAAAGAGCGTCGCGAACTGGCTGCCGGTGACCAGGATCACCGCGCAAACGATGAACTTGCAGAACCGGCGGCTGATCACGGCAAGCTGCCTCGTTATCTTGAAATGCACCTCCAACACCGCGGCGACCTCCGACTCCTCCTGAAACGCCATGGCGAAGTCCTGAAGCCTCAGTATCTGCAGATGGCAGATCACGCGGAAGATCACGCACAAGAGAAGGAACATCGACGTTCTGTACATCCACGACGCCATCTCGAACGCACACGCCACCACGTCGCTCGCCAGCGGGCTCCCCAGGAAGGGGATCTTCCTATACCCCTCATAGTACCACCACGCCTTGTACCTGTCACAATTTAAACACATCAGTCATGCATGTGTAGCAGCATACTAGCAAATTTTCATGTACCTCGGTGCATCTAATAAAGTACGTACCCGCACTCGACGACAAAGCAGGGCATCACAAACAAGAACATGATCCTAAACGATCGGTTGAGCTCCGCGGTGTACCCGAGCCTCACTCTTCTGCTCTCCCCTCGCAACTTATCTAGGAAAAGAAACCGACGAAGCCCGTATTTTCGCGAGAACGCAGAAAGACAGAAGAAGGCTAGAGAGGCGGCGGCGGTCAGAGACAGCTGAAGGACCGAGCGATAAGGCCGTCGATACTCGGAGTACGAGAGGGCGAAGCGAGAGACGATGGGCACGACTATTGCGAGCAGAAAGTAGAGCGACCACGAAACGATGGACCGCCACGGGTTGGTTCGATCGACGCACATCCACCGCAGGCACAGCCTGAAGCTGCGCAGCTCGTCGTCCATGTGCGACAGGCATCGGCTGAGCACTGGCTTGGTGTCGAGGAGAGGCTCGCTGACCACCATCGACTCTTTTCAATTTTGAAGTCTGAGCGAATGGTTGATGATCAAATTTCGTTGCTGGCAGGCTTTATGAAGTACTCTGCTTAGTGCAGCCATTTGATGTGGGACCCACGTTTCTGGTTGCCAGGCTGATTGGGTTGAATGGAAAGTAGTACAAAGGAGACTGACGGCGAATGATTCCGATCGCCAGTGAGCGGGATCTGCCTATAAAGTTACGTAAATACCCTTACGATTCACCGAACCGAACATAAGTGTGCAGTGGCATTTTGGCAATTTTCTGTGACGGAGATCGACGTCCAGGCTGCTTACAAATCCCACACGTTTTGGCGGCGCCAACGGAAGGGGAGTATAAAATGATAACATATAATAAAAATGTTTTAAAACAAAATTATATATATAATAATAGAAAAAATGATTCACCGAATCTCTGAGAATAGAAAAAAGAAACTTCGGAGTTGCTACAAAAGTATAATGATGGAAAATTTGACGTCTAATCCGTGGTGGGCACAAATGTGCAGTGATCGCCAACAAGAAGGAAGACATTCATTAGTTTGAATACCTACGACGGCCCAACTACAACCAACTAAGCAAATCTTGGGAGTGCGAACAACCCAAATTCGACCAGCCAGACAGGCTCTGAGGGTAACAATAAGAAGACCCAGAGCGGCAATTGCACCGGCTTGTATCATTTTCTGGATTTAACCAGTACGTGACCCATAAATTCACAGATTCCGACTCGTGACTCATATCTGACAATAACTGGTCGATCCATGACATGGGCATGTAAGGGTATTGGCCTTCAATGACCCAATTAAACAGAAACCGGTCCAATAAATACCTAACACATTAGTTGAGAAGCCTTCAATGACCCAATTAAACAGAAACCGGTCCAATAAATACCTAACACATTAGTTGAGAAGCCTTCAATGACCCAATTAAACAGAAACCAATCCAATAAATTCCTGACCTATTAGTTTAGGTATCTGAGGGTTTTTCTCAACTAATGGGAGTTCGTTGCATGATTTTCTTTCACATACCGTGGGGTTGGTTGAGAAAAATATGGACGGTTACTTAGGGATGGAGGGAGTAGATGTAGATTACAAATAGATATGTAGATTACAAATGTACATGATCGTCTACAAGAAGGAATTTGTCAATCCAATACATACATAAGTTTATATATACACGAAGACCCCACTACAAACAACTAAACCCATCTTAGGAGTTCCAACAGCCCAAATTCGACCAGTGAAAGAGGCTCCGAGGGTAACAATAAGAAGAGCATGGATGGCAATTGTGTCTGTTTGTATCTTTTTAGCTATTTAAGCAGTACATGACCCCATAAATTCATAGATTCCGACTCGTGACTCATATCCGACCATAATTAATGGTCGATCCATCGACCTGTAAGCGTATTCATTTTCAATGACCTAATTAAATAGAACTCGTCCCAATAAAGACCTGACATGTTAGTTGAGATCACTAAGGATTTTTCTCAACTAATGAGAGTTCGTGGCATGATTTTCTCTCACGTATCGTGGGATTGGTTGAGAAAAATATGGGCCGTTACTTGGAGGTGGAGGGAGCAGATTTAGACTACAAATAGATTGGAGCTTTTCTCCTCTATCATAAAGAAAAGAATCTGTTCTTCGGAATACCAAAAACAACTCTTGTTCTGGTTTTATCTCTGATACAAAATCTTCATTGGTATCAAAGCAATCGATATGCGTGCTAACAAAAAAATCAACAAATACCTCATACTTCTCCTTCCACCTCAATCCAAATGCCCCACCGCCTTTTAGTCTTCGATCTACATGATGCTATTTCTCATCTCAATTAACTCCTCAGCCCTCAACTCCAATCTGCTTCTTGAGATCCCAACTCCCGTTCTTTGCCCAAGATCCAACCACGTCTCTAAAAGATCACAGCTTTCAACAACGAGATCAGAGCTCCAACAAGTCACAACCCGAGCGACCCTCACTCTATTCGGCCATTGATCTCTACTTCATCCTCTCTCGGGCCATCTCCATCAACTCAAATGAACGTGGATCCTACCTCTCGTCGAGCATTCTCGATCTCAGTTACGATCGGCGAAAAAGAGCTCATCGATCCGCTTGTAGGATCTATCTGCAACATTAATAAACATACTAGAGATGGGTGAATAGTGTAATGGCAATTTAAAGCTAATTAAGAAAATTCTTGCAGTGTGGAATTATAAATAGCAAGACAATAAGCAAATCCATAAAGAGACTATACAAACACAAACAACATGATGTATCTTGGTTCGATAATTGCCTACTCCAGTCACACACTCTTTTTAGAGTCTTGTGGATTTCCACTATAAAAGCTTTTTCCAAGACAACCCCAATACAATCTCTTCTGAGATACAAATTACACACTCTTTTCCAAGAGCCACACACCGTTTCAACTGCAACACAATCTTTTCCAAGATTGCAAATTAACTATTCCAAGATAGCTCATCATATTCCAAGGGCATCACATCTCTTTCCAGAGAGACACTTCCATAAACCGGTAGCTTGGTTTCACAATGAAACAAATAAGAAATACACTCTTCCTATTGCCTTGATTAAATGAACTTACAAATGTGAAATGCTAGGCAACGGAGAGTGGCTGTCTAAGTGCTGGAATGAAGCTTTGTGCACTTATGGACTTCCTTTGAGCTTTGGAGTTGGATGCACCAAACAAAGAGCTCAAAGAGGGAAATGTAAGGTCCCTGGCTATGAGGAAAACACTAGAAGGGGGGTTGAATAGTATTTATGCAATTTAAAAAGATAATTACACCAATTTAAATTCCTAACCAACAAATAGTGCGGAATATAAATAAACCCAAAATGAAACAAATGCAAACGTAATGATGTTTCAAGGGTTCGGATTACCCAAGTCAATTCCCGACTTGTTCCCGGTAATCCTACTTCCTTTCCACCCGGTTAACAACCGGATACTCAAGTTAGAACCCTAACTTGAGGTTTCCTTAAAACCCACTTGTAGCAACCCTACAAGTGAAATCGAAATACAATCGATTGACCTTGACTCCCACAACTTGGGAGCAAGCAAACCACTCTCACAAACCGAGAGTAAATCCAATAATGAAAGTTATGAAAATATGAAATAGAGCAACACTTACAATCACCTATGCCTTGAAGTAGAACTTGAAGGAGAAGTGTGTTGTGTGTTGAAAAGACTCTCTTGGAAGAGAGGAAAGCCCTTTCTCTTGACTACACCAAATGCTTAGAAGATTTCTCTTTGGTTCTAGGTTGGAGAGCAAGAGATTGAAGATTGGAATTCTAGGGCTTTACGATTTGAAAGCTTTGATCTTGAGAGAATGAAAGCTTGAAATGATTAAGAAAAATGAGTTGCTTGGGTCACCTCTCAATGGAACAGTAGAAGCTTCTTTTATAGGTTTCTCAAACCCTTCAAATGAAATCAGCAAAAACCCCTTTGTAATCCGTGAGAAAAAACTCAACGGATATAATCTGCACCCGCGACAGTCGACTGTTGAAGAACTCACAGCCGACTGCTGCACAGAGACAAAGGGTAGGTGAGAATTCATAACGGTAACTTACTACGTGGACAGTCGACTGATGAGGCATAGACAGTCGACTGTTGAACCAACAGGCGACTGTAAATCCTACTACAGGCGATTGGCTGAAGCAGGGTAAGTTGATGAAATCTGAAAAATGTCTGGGAGAACAGGATAGACGACTGATGAAGAGAAGACAGTCGACTGTTAATCTGAATAGGCACTGTAATTCCTTCTACAGACGACTGTCATAACCCTGAGATTTTCCAGAGAGTTAAGTCATCAAATTGGCTCACAGACAAACGACTGTTGAAGCATTGACAGTCGACTGTTCCATTGGACAGTCGACGGTAAAATCAACAGTAGTCGACTGGCCAGAATAAACAGACAAATAGAATTTGGTGTCACGCCCCGCTTCCCAAAAATGCGGAGGCGAAGCGTGACTAGGCCCGCTTAGGCCAGAGCTACGAAGCCCTTACCCAATAAGCGTCTGTGTGGTACCAAGGCAAAGGTACAGGTCCCTGCATATTAGTACAGAACAATAAAAGTACAAGAAGGAAAGAACATCACATTTTATTCCAACATATCAAGAGTACCAAGTCTCAATGCCTGAAGGGCTACAACAGCAGAAAAGTAAATCTAATGATGCAAGCATCCAACCTAGACAAAGGAACATAAAGGTGGTACGCACCCAACAGAAATAATAAACGTCTCTGGAAACCTGCAACTAGAAATCTCTAGCTCTGATCCTCCTCAGGGTCGTACTCGGGATCGACACTCTCTGGCTCCACGTCAGCTGGCAGGTCAGTCTCCTCAACGAACTCTGGCTCTATCCCTGACGTACAGCACCAAAAGAAGGAACTGTACGTCAGGTAAGGTCTACAAGAAAAGATTAGACCAACCTACAAGTGTACCAATTACTTACAACGTTTTACTGGTTGGTTAACATGCTGAGGTTTAAACAACAGAAGTAAACGCAACGGAAAAGTAAACAAGACAAGTAGTAGTCATAGCGAGTGCTACGGACTACGGGACTAGCCTACAGGTGTCAAGACACGACGGAACACGGAAGCCAGACACGACAAGACAAGACAAGACACGAAAGGGTTCACGCCTGTTCGGTTCGAGGGGGATCAGTCCCTCTTGCCGCTTGCACGCTCAACCCTACCCCATAACCCCAAGAATCTTGACAAGACATGGGATCACTTGCTCTAGCTTGACAAGTGCCCAATTGCTCCATGAGCTGTGTATCGGTACATGGGATCACCTGCTCTAGCTTGACATGTGCCCAATTGCCCATCGGGCTGTGAACTAGTACACGGGATCACTCGCTCGGGCTTGGCGAGTGCCCTATTGCCCAGCGGGCTGTGCAGACGGAAAGGAACAAGACACGACAGAACAGGAGGGGTTGCACTAGGGTGTCCACAACTCACGCACACACATGCCAATCCTATGATGTCAGAAATTTGTTGTTGTTGGACTCAGATTTCGTTGTCAAATCTGAGCCATCAAAGGCGTCCCGGACGCAATCATTTCACGTCCGGTTCTCAAGTTTCTAAATTAACAATCCTAACAAGATGAAGGCCTAAACATGGCCAAGAACGTAAGTGATACACTTGCCTGTGGTGGCGGGTGCGTCCTCTCCCTGGTACGTCTCGTCCAAACGTCTCGTCGGCGGAAAAGTGTCTGAAAATCGTGACACGGCGACGGTGTCAGATCACGATTCATTAATCCCTATTAGGGTCGTGTCTAGATTATCGGGACTATCCTATTCAGTTAAAAATCACATTTTTAATATAATTGACCTAATCGACGATCTATCCTATGTGTGCAAGCATAACGTCCATTCGTCGATTTCTACGGTTTGTACGATGTTTTAAAGATCAGCGGAAAATAAATTTAGTTTGATTAGGTTGCTGATTTTAATTAGGGTTTGATCATCTATTGTGTGGGTTACTACGAATTTAGAGAACCAACCTGGAATTGACGGTTGCACGAAGATCCGACGTCAAATCTGGAAAGGGTGGAAGCTTTACGTCATCCGGAAATTCCCAAGCCGCGGGTAGCGCAGCGAGAAACGTTGATCGCCGGTGATGGTGAAGATTCCAGCGTCTCCCGGCGTCGTTGCTGCTGGATCTGAGATGGGGACACCGTGCTAGGGCAAAAGGGAGAAATGAGAGAGGAGGAGAGAACCTTGGGGAAGATGGAGGGTGCAAGGATGGAGGAGGACGAGCAAGGGAAGGATGTGGGAGGTAGGGAAATAGGTTTGGGGAAGATGGAGACTGAAAACAATCAGGAGAAATGAAAGAGAAAGCCCCGTTTAAATAAGAAAATGAAACGGCGGCTAGCACAGAAATTAGGGTTTCGGGGTCAACTATTCGGTCAGAGAAGGGCAGTTGACCGACTAGTTTGGGAACTAGTCGGTCGGTCGTATAACTGTGACCGAATAAAACCCAAATCGTGAACGGGGTTGTTGTAGAATTCATAGAGTTAGTCGGTCTGTGAAGGCTCGTCGACCGACTAGTTTGCAACCTTGTCGGTCGGCCAGTGTTCATAGACCGACTAAAGGGTGAAAATGGTCAACAAGATATTTTGAAGGTTAGTCGGTCAGAGAAGGATACCTAACCGACTAGTTCGTCAACTAGTCGGTCGGTTTTCGTTCTTTGACCGACTAACGGTAAACAATAACCTGGTGCGAAAAATGATCTCTGTACTTAGTCGGTCTGTGAAGAAGTGTTAACCGACTAGTTCGATAACTAGTCGGTCGGTGGTTGAACTTATACTGACTAAGCGTAAACAGTAACTCAAGGAAAAAGCCTGACGGAAACTAGTCGGTCCATGAGGAGTTGTTGACCGACTAGATGGACATCTAGTCGGTCGGTTCCTCAACGTGAACCGGCTAATTGGCACAGGAAGTCGCAAATTGAAGCGTGAAGCTTCGAAATGATTCCAATGAGTTCCAAGAGTGAACCTATACTAAGATATGAGCGCGGAGAGGTAAACAAAGAAGTCTCGCAATTCGCATATATATATAAATAGTAACATCATACAAAAACCAGCCGTTACATCCTACCCACCTTAAGAAAATTCCGCCCTCGGAATTTCTTTCAGAATAGGTGAGGGTAACGCTCTCTCATCTCATCCTCTCTCTCACACGTGGACTCTCTAGGCGATCCGTGACATCACATCACTCTCACCAGGTCGACTACCTTATTCCTCAACTGCTTCTGTCGACGGTCCAAAATCTGCACGGGCTGCTGGTCGTAGGTCAGGTCCGGACGGACCGTGATCTCCGAGAAATCCACCGTGTGCGACGGATCACTGACGTACCGACGTAACTGTGATACGTGGAATACGTCGTGAACCCCCACCAAAGATGGTGGCAGAGCAAGGCGGTAGGCTACTGCTCCCACACGTTCCAGCACATCAAAAGGTCCAATAAACCTCGGGCTCAGCTTCCCTTTCTTCCCAAAACGAATAACTCCGCGGTTCGGAGAAATCTTCAAGAAAACGTGATCTCCAGGCTGAAACTCCAACGGTCTCCTCTTGGCATCAGCCCAATGCTTAAAGAGATCCTGTGCAACTCTGAGCTTCTCCCTGATGTCTCTCACGACATCCACAGCTTCAACAATCATCTCTAGACCCAACAGCTCCCGATCTCCAACGTCATCCCAGCTCAGTGGCGATCGACATTTTCTCCCATATAAGGCAGCAAACGGTGCCATGCCAATGCTCGCCTGATAGCTGTTGTTATAAGAAAACTCCACCAAATGGAGATGGTCCTCCCAAGATCCCTTCCAGTTGAGTGTGCAAGCTCGCAGCATATTCTCCAGAATTTGTATAGTCCTCTCGGACTGGCCGTCGGTCTGCGGGTGGTACATCGTGCTGAAACTCAGACTCGTACCCAAATGCTCTTGCAGACTTCTCCAGAACTGAGATGTGAACCTCGTATCTCTGTCAAACACGATGCTCACGGGGACCCCGTGTAAGCGTACAATCTCCTGCACGTACACGGTCTACGTCACAACTAATCAAAGGAAAAATAAAGAGGAGTAGAAATGAAATTTTACCTCAAGATATTTCCTCGCCAATGCTTCCGTAGACTGGCCTACTCGAAAAGGAATGAAATGCGCAGTCTTGGTCAACCGATCCACGATCACCCAGACTGCGTCGTTCTGCCTCGGGGTCCGAGGTAAACAAGTCACGAAATCCATCGTAATATGTTGCCACTTCCACTCCGGAATAGGAAGCGGTTGCAGCAACCCAGCAGTACGATGGTGCTCGGCCTTCACCTGTTGGCATACCAAACACTTGGCAACGCTCCGTGCCACACTCCTCTTCATGCCAATCCACCAGTAATTCAGTCGAAGATCCTTATACATCTTGGTGCCACCAAGATGTATAGAATAAGGCGAGCTATGAGCCTCGCTCAAAAGCTCCTCCCGAACATCACCCGCAGGTACGCAGAGTCTGCTGCCATACCGCAGCAAACCATCCTCATGAATCACAAACTCCGCATGCAGTCCAGCTTCAACCTGCCTCCTGATCCTCTGCAACTTCGGATCTCCTGCCTGTGCTGCCTTGATCCGATCCACGATCATGGACTGAATCTGCAAATTCATGAAAGTATGAACCACACCAGGTAGGACAACCTCCAAATCCATCTCCTTCAGCTCCTGCTGAATCCTCCAGTCAGCAGTAAGCACCATAGCAGTGGGAAGTCTACTCAAAGTGTCCGGCACAACGTTCACCTTCCCCGGATGATACTGCAAATCTATCTCGTAGTCAGCCATGAGCTCCAACCATCGTCTCTGACGCATGTTGAGCTCCTTCTGGGTGAATATGTACTTCAAGCTCTTATGATCGGTAAAAATCTTCACACACTCACCCAGCAAGAAGTGCCTCCAAATGTTCAGCGCAAAGATCACTGCTGCCAACTCTAGATCGTGCGACTGGTAATTCTTCTCATGAGTCCTCAATTGACGAGAAGCATACGCGACCACGTGGCCATGCTGATGCAGAACGCATCCCAGGCCCTTCCCCGATTCATCATAATAAACTTCAAAGCCTCCGCTCCGATCTGGTACCGTCAAAACTGGTGCCGTGGTCAATCTCGCCTTCAAGATACTGAAAGCCTCCTCACAAGCATCAGACCACAGAAACTCCTCATCCTTCCTCTCAGCTTCGTCATCGGCTCCGCAATCCTCGAGAAATCTTTGATGAACCGCCGATAATAGCCTGCTAGACCAAGAAAACTCCTGAGTCGGACGCTGACTACGGAGTCGGCCAATCTCTGACTGCTCTGACCTTCTCCGGATCCACATATATGCCATCACCGGACACCACGTGTCCCAGAAACGCGACTCTGTCCAGCCAGAACTCGCACTTGCTATACTTGGCATACAATTTGTGTCGCCTCAGCGTCTCCAACACTGTCCTCAGATGACAGCTGTGCTCCTCCTCAGACTTCGAGTAAATAAGAATGTCCTCAGACCTCGATAATCTACGCACATCCTGCGGGACCCATCCTTATTCTTCACGAGCAACACTGGTGCACCCCACGGTGACACACTAGGGTGGATGAAACCCTTCTGCAACAACTCATCCAACTGCTTCCGCAGCTCCTCAAGCTCCGCGGGAGCCATCCGATACGGCGCCTTCGATATCGGCTGCGCACCCGGCATCAGGTCGATGCCGAACTCCAAAGCTCTGTCGGGTGGCAGACCTGAGATATCCTTCGGAAAGACATCGTCAAAGTCTCTGACAACCGCTGGTCGGTCAATCTCCATCTCCATCTGCAACGCTGCTATCACCGGCACCTCCGGCTTGGCCCGAAATCTGATGGGCCCAAGCGACTCATCTCGGCTTCGGAACTCGAACTCTGGATGTCCTGGAATCTGGAAAACCACTCTCTTGCTGTGACAATCGATCGAAGCATGGAAATCTCCCAGCCAATCGATGCCAAGGACGACATCGAAATGCGGCAGATCGTGGACGATAAAATCTGCATATAGCTCATGTCTACTAACCACTAAAGGAATCGACCGACATCCCAGATTCACAGTCACCACTCTGTTCCCAGTAGTGATGTCCCAACACTTATGAAGTGTATGGGTACGAATGGAGTGCTTTGTTATAAACCTCCGGGATAAGATGCACATAGATGCACCGAAGTCAAACAAAGCCAAAGCGGGGTGAGAGGACACAAGAATGGTGCCTAATAAAACAAGGTTCTAAGGTCAGACACTACTCTAACAATCAGACAAACTAACAACACTAACAAACTAGCAACACAATATAATTATGAAATGAAAAGACTAGGTCAAGATATTACCTGCAATCACTCCATCCAGCTCCTCGGTCTCTACAGCAGTCATAGTATAGGCCGGCCTCGGGGGCTGCACTGCTCGCTGGTATAGCTGCCTCTGTGGCACCAAGGGTGGTCCACGAACGGCAGGTCTTCTCTGAACCGGAGCAGGTGCCCTCATCTGTAACGGTGCTGGCGCTCCAACAACAGCAGTGCGGGCTCTAGGACAGTCCTTCGCAACATGCGAAGCATCTCCACAAAGTAGGCACAGTCCCAGCTTCCTCCGACAGTTGGTCTGAACATGTCCGGGCTTGCCGTAGAAATGGCACGGACCCTTGCTCTGCTGCTGCACTGGTGCTCCAGGCCTCTTAAATGGCACAGTCTAGACTGGCCTCATCGCCGACCTCGCAGGTGGCCGATACTGTTCCATGGGACGCTTCCCCTTATCAGCTGGAGGGTCAGGCAGAAGAGCTATGAGCTCATGATTCTTTGCAGCATCAAGCACCTCCCTCATAGTCGAGAAACTCGTCGAAGACATAGAAGCCTGAATCTTTGGACGCAGTCCCTGACGAAAACAATCAGCTCGCTTCTCCTCTTTCTTCACCATATGCTGGGCAAAACGGCTCAGCATCTCAAACTCAGCTTCATACTCCTCGACTGTCATACCCCCTGCTTCAGATCTATAAACTTGCTCAGCAGCTCCCTCCTAGCAGACTTGGTGAAATATTTGTCCTTAAACATCGATCTGAAGGTCCTCCACTCCACTGGTTTCTCCAGACGCCTCTCCTCAAGGCGCCACCAGTTCCTCACATTCTCCGTCAGCTGCATCTTTGCTATCTCCACTCGGGTATCGTCATGAATCTTTGCAGCAACTAATTTCTCCTCCGTGCTCTGGATCCACTCGTCGGCACCCAGAGGTCCTTCCTTCCCAGAGAAGGTCTTCGGCTGCAGCTCGTTGAACTGCTTCACTCCTGGAGCAGCTCGTGGGGCTGGCGGAGGCGGAGGTGGTGCAGCAGGTGGAGCCTGGGCAGCACGCTGAGACTGCTGAACCAGCTGATGCTGAACATCCAGCATCTCCCTCATCACACCCAGAAACTGACGGAACTCTCTGCCCTGGTCCTCCGGAACTCCATCGCCTAAGTTTCCCGATCGGGTAACGCGTCGTCCGGCCATCCTATTGACAGAAGGCGAAGGTTAGACTCGTACAATGTTTGAATATTAAAAGTGATTGTCCTTACTCTTACTGTTCTGTACTTGCAGAAAGATTGGGACGTGGACCTGCATGGGCCACCACTAAAACCTGTCATGCCCCGCTTCCCAAAAAGGCGGAGGCGAAGCGTGACTATGCCCGCTTAGGCCAGAGCTACGACCTGACCCAATAAGCGTCTGTGTGGTACCAAGGCAAAGGTACAGGTCCCTGCATATTAGTACAGAACAATAAAAGTACAAGAAGGAAAGGACATCACATTTTATTCCAACATATCAAGAGTACCAAGTCTCAACGCCCGAAGGGCTACAACAGCAGAAAAGTAAATCTAATGGTGCAAGCACCCAACCTAGACAAAGGAACATAAAGGTGCTACGCACCCAACAGAAATAATAAACGTCTCTTGAAACCTGCAACTAGAAATCTCTAGCTCTGATCCTCCTCAGGGTCGTACTCGGGATCGACACTCTCTGGCTCCACGTCAGCTGGCAGGTCAATCTCCTCAACGAACTCTGGCTCGATCCCTGACGTACAGCACCAAAAGAAGGAACTGTACGTCAGGTAAGGTCTACAAGAAAAGATTAGACCAACCTACAAGTGTACCAATTACTTACAACGTTTTACTGGTTGATTAACATGCTGAGGTTTAAACAACAGAAGTAAACGCAACAGAAAAAGTAAACAAGACAAGTAGTAGTCATAGCGAGTGCTACGGACTACGGGACTAGCCTACAGGTGTCAAGACAAGACGGAACACGGAAGCCAGACAAGACAAGACAAGACAAGACATGAAAGGGTTCACGCCTGTTCGGTTCGAGGGGGATCAGTCCCTCTTGCAGCTTGCACGCTCAACCCTACCCCATAACCCCAAGAATCGTGACAAGACATGGGATCACTTGCTCTAGCTTGACAAGTGCCCAATTGCTCCATGAGCTGTGTATCGGTACATGGGATCACCTGCTCTAGCTTGACAGGTGCCCAATTGCCCATCGGGCTGTGAACTAGTACAAGGGATCACTCTCTCTGGCTTGGCGAGTGCCTTATTTCCCAGCGGGCTGTGCAGACGGAAAGGAACAAGACACGACAGGACAGGAGGGGTTGCACTAGGGTGTCCACAACTCACGCACACACATGTCAATCCTATGATGTCAGAAATTTGTTGTTGTTGGACTCAGATTTCGTTGTCAAATCTGAGCCATCAAAGGCGTCCCGGACGCTATCATTTCACGTTCGATTCTCAAGTTTCTAAATTAACAATCCTAACAAGATGAAGGCCTAAACATGGCCAAGAACGCAAGTGATACACTTGCCTGTGGTGGCGAGTGCGTCGTCTCCCTGGTACGTCTCGTCCAAACGTCTCGTCGGTGGAAAAGTGTCTGAAAATCGTGACACGGCGACGGTGTCAGATCACGATTCATTAATCCCTATTAGGGTCGTGTCTAGATTATCGGGACTATCCTATTCAGTTAAAAATCACATTTTTAATATAATTGACCTAATCGACGATCTATCCTATGTGTGCAAGCATAACGTCCATTCGTCGATTTCTACGGTTTGTACGATGTTTTAAAGATCAGCGGAAAATAAATTTAGTTTGATTAGGTTGCTGATTTTAATTAGGTTTTGATCATCTATTGTGTAGGTTACTACGAATTTAGAGAACCAACCTCGAATTGACGGTTGCACGAAGATCCGGCGTCAAATCTGGAAAGGGTGGAAGTTTTACGTCGTCCGGAAATTCCCAAGCCGCGGGTAGCGCAGCGAGAAACGTTGATCGCCGGTGATGGTGAAGATTCCAGCGTCTCTCGGCGTCGTTGCTGCTGGATCTGAGATGGGGACACCGTGCTAGGACAAAAGGGAGAAATGAGAGAGGAGGGAGAGCCTTGGGGAAGATGGAGGGCGCAAGGATGGAGGAACGAGCAAGGGAAGGACGTGGGAGGTAGGGAAATAGGTTTGGAGAAGATGGAGACTGAAAACAATCAAGAGAAATGAAAGAGAAAGCCCCGTTTAAATAAGAAAATTAAACGGCGGCTAGCACAGAAATTGGGGTTTCGGGGTCAACTAGTCGGCCAGAGAAGGGCGGTTGACCGACTAGTTTGGGAACTAGTCGGTCGGTCGTATAACTGTGACCGACTAAAACCCAAACCATGAACAAGGTTGTTGTAGAATTCATAAAGTTAGTCGGTCTGTGAAGGCTCGTCGACCGACTAGTTTGCAACCTAGTCGGTCGGCCAGTGTTCATAGACCGACTAAAGGGTGAAAATGGTCAACAAGATATTTTGAAGGTTAGTCGGTCAGAGAAGGATACCTAATCGACTAGTTCGTCAACTAGTCGATCGGTTTTCGTTCTTTGACCGACTTACGGTAAACAGTAACCTGGTGCGAAAAATGATCTCTGTACTTAGTCGGTCTGCGAAGAAGTGCTGACCGACTAGTTCGATAACTAGTCGGTCAGTGGTTGATCTTAGACCGACTAAGCGTAAACAGTAACTCAAGGAAAAAGCCTGACGGAAACTAGTCGGTCCATGAGGAGTTGTTGACCGACTAGATGGACATCTAGTCGGTCGGTTCCTCAACGTGAACCGGCTAATTGGCACAGGAAGTCGCAAATTGAAGCGTGAAGCTTCGGAATGATTCCAATGAGTTCCAAGAGTGAACCTATACTAAGATATGAGCGCGGAGAGGTAAACAAAGAAGTCTCGCAATTCGCATATATATATAAATAGTAACATCATACAGAAACCAGCCGTTACATTTGGGCTAAAGATAGACAGGTGACTGATTAACAAAACACAGTCGACTGTCACTAGGACAGGCGCCTGTGAATCGTTCATAAGTCGCCTGTGAGTGTTAAAGCTGAGAAGCCCAAAACTAGACTGAAAAAGTTTGTGCATAACAGGCGACTGTAGAACAAAACACAGTTGACTGTTTTGAGATATGCGACTGTAAATTGTTCAGCAGTCGACTGTTTTAAACATGACATGCAAAATCTAGATAGAAATGAATTGGAGTCTAAGGAATGTTGATCAAATGATATCCTAAGACTAAGATGGAAATGTGTGTGTGCTCCAACAAAGTTCTACTTCTAAGCTACATACTAGAAGAGCAATAAGAACGTTAACATTTGACGAACTCTCTCTTCTATCCAACGCATGAGCTTGAAGTCTTCTAGGAGCTTCAATCACCATCTACGATCATCCAATCCATTTCATTTGCTTTCAATGATCTTTGAGTGTCATCCATTGCAAGTAGATCTTCATAATAAGCTTAGGCAATGGATTACCTGTAAAATAGGAGATTAGTTACATGTATTTATGTTTACTCATCATTAACACCAAGTAGGGAGAAGTCCAATACTCAACATTCTCACCCTTTTTTGATGATGACAAACAAACATAAACAAATAGATAAATAATTGTGCTTAAAGAAAACTTACTCCCCCTACATAGATTCCAATCAAGTTAGTCAATACGTATTAGGGCATCTATAAATCAAATGAAGTAAATGAGTAAGATATACATGAGTGAAATGAATTCATGAAATCTAGGATTTAAAATCCATATTCATTGTATCTTACTCCCCCTGAATCTAAGGCAACTTTAATCTTAGATTCAAGTATTATTAGTACAAACTTAGCACATTCAATTATGAGTCTGTCTGTTTATTTCTCTTCCCTATGGCATTATCCAAAAGGTGGGAGTAAAATAACAACAACAATCGTGCTAAATAAGTACTAGCAACAATTACAAGAGTCTAATGATATAAAAATTAAAAACTCATAAAACCACATCATAAACTTATGTGATTAGAGGAATGGGAGTCCAATATCAACATTGAGATATACGAAGAAGACATATCATCTCAAATCACATCACATGTAGAATACAACATATACAGAGATGATATCTCAAAATTCACACAGATATGATAAGCAATTATACATTGTGTGAAACAGACGAAGAAACGGCAACTTCATATATATGTATAAAAGACCATATAAGTACAAAACATATGAACAACACCATGTGTCTCAAAATGAACAAAATACATCATTCATAATATATCATCACTACACAAAATATATCCATCATACATACAACACTAAAAAACTAAACAAAATCTAGGAGTGAGTGTCTCGAGGTGCAGCAGAGGAGGAAGCTGTCTCTGGGTCACAAGGGACATTCTCTGGAGGAGGAGTAGCAGCAGCAACACCCTGAGTAGCAGCTACGTCAGGATGCAAAATAATCTCAGTGATGATATGATGATGAGGCTGACGAGGCTGGGGTTGAACAAATCGTTTGAGGTGCTCAAGGAAGGGCATACCATGATGCTGGAATGACAGGAAAGCAAGCTCATAAAGACCAGTAACCATCTCAAACAGAATGTCATGAGAGGATAAAGTAGAGGTAAATGGCTGGTCAACAGGAGGAACCGTGGAGGAAGACGAAGTAGATGTGGATTTCACATGATCCTTCCTTTTGATGACTAAAATGCAGTCGCCTGTTGATCCAACAGTCGACCGTAAATTTGTCATCAGTCGACTGGGTGAAAGGTACAGTCTGCAGACAGAGAAGTTAGAGTAGGGCAGTCGACTGTCGAAGGAAAGACAGTTGTCTGTCCTGGTCCAAAAATGTACAGTGAGGTTAAAATCCAGAAGATATGCACAACTCACCCTAGGACCTATACTCTAACACAAAATCATCATAAATCAAAATCAAACGATAAACAATTTATTACACAAATCTCTTAAGACACTCTGAAAACTCATATAAACACGAAATCTTAATAGCCTTTCTTAAAAACCAATGTATGATATATCAAATTAAGAGAGGCAACATGATGATATGAGTTCAAAAGATGTTATCACAAGTAAGTTGAACTCCTAAATCTCAGATTCACCCATAGTCACTAATTCTACACGCAACCTCACAAATGAATCTTCTTTAAGAGGTTTTGTGAAGATGTCTGTGATTTGTTTTTGGGTTTCAATGTACTCTAAGATAATGTCCTTCTTAGCTACATGATCATTAAAGTGGTGTCTCACATCTATGTGTTTGGTACGAGAGTGATGTACCGGATTCTTAGAAAGACATATAACACTTTGGTTATCAACCATGATAGGGCAAGTATCACAATTGACACTATAGTCCTTAAGAGTGTGTCGCATCCAAAGAACTTGTGCATATGCAAGACCCGCGGTAATATATTACACTTCAGTCGTGGACAATGATACCGAGTTCTATTTCTTGGAGAACCAAGAAAATAGGGAATTTCCTAGAAAATGGCAAGTGCCACTAGTACTTTTCCTATCGGATTTGCATCCGGCAAAGTCGGCATCACTATATGAGATTAACTCATATGTGCTAGATTTAGGGTAAAGTAACCCATAATCTAGTGAATGATTGAGATAACAAAAAATTCGTTTAACCGCAATCAAGTGTGACTCCTTAGGTCTAGCTTGATATCTAACACTACGGAAAACATGATATCGGGCCTACTAGCAGTTAAATAGAGTAAGCTACCGATCATACCTCGATATAGACGGACGTCTACATCTTTTCCGTTCTCATCCTTGTAAAGATGGGTTGTCGTACTCATGGGAGTCCTTTTGCTTGAAGACGATTCCTTCCCGATCGCTTAATAAGCTCCCCTGTGCACTTGGTTTGATGTATGAAAGTCCCATCCTTCATTTGTCAAATGTGCAATCCAAGGAAATAGTTGAGCTCACCAATGTGGCTCATCTCGAATTCATCCTTCATGGACTTAGAAAATTCTTGACAAAGATTGAAGTTAGTAGAACCAAATATTATATCGTCTAAATAAACTTGAATCAATAGGATGTCATTTTCATAATCCTTAATGAAAAGTGTTGAATCAACTTCACCCATTTTAAAACCTAAATCCAAAAGAAAGGTCTTGAGTCGATCATACCAAGCTCTAGGAGCTTGTCTCAACCCATACAACACTTTCTTAAGTTTGAAAACATGGTTTGGAAATTTTTCATGAATGAAACCGAGAGGTTGAGAAACATACACTTCTTCATCGACAATACCATCTAAAAATGCACTTTTAACATCCATTTGAAATAATTTGAAATTCTTATGAGATGCAAAAGATAAAAGCAATCTAATAGCTTTTAATCTAGCTAGGGGACAAAGGATTCCTCGAAATCGATACCTTCCTCTTGCCGGTAGCCTTGAGCTACTAACCTTGCTTTGTTCCTTGTAATGACCTCGTTCTCATCGGTCTTGTTCTTGAAGATCCACTTGGTCCCAATAAATTGATGACCACTTAGAAGAGGAATGAGCTCTAAAAATTCATTTCTCTTGAATTACATGATCTCTTCTTCCATTGCCACTATCCAAGAGCTACCCTCACAAGCTTCTTGGATGTTCTTTGGCTCAATGGTAGAGACAAATGCACAATGAGAGAATTCTTCAATTCTTGACCTCGTTCGAACACCCACACCAATATCTCCAATAATTTGGTCATGTGGATGGTTGCGAACGGTTGGGTAAGCTTTGGGTATTCTTGCATCACGAACATCTTCAACAATCTCATTAGTAGTGTTAGTCTCAATAATTGAATCATTAATCTTGACATTACTAAGAGAATTACATATAGCATCTACACTATCATCAATAACATGAGGAGAATCAAAATCTTTATAAAATAATACGTGTAGTGATTCCTCGATCGTTGGAGAGGTTTTGTTGTATATCCGGTAGGCTTTGCTACGTGTGGAATATCCAACAAAAATTCCTTCATCGGATCTTGGCTCAAATTTATCTAAATTTCCAAAGGTGTTCTTGATAAAATATTTTGAACCAAAAACTCGAAAATATTTAACTTGAGGCTTTTTGTCATAAAATAACTCAAAACAAGTTTTTTTCGTTCGGGGTCTCACTAGGATCCTATTGAGCACATAACATGTCGTGTGCACCGCTTCTACCCAAAATTATAATCCAAGATGACTATCATCGAGCATAGTACGAGCACACTCAATTAGAGTCCTATTCTTTCTCTCTACAACATAATTTTGTGGTGTCGCCCGAGAAAAAAAATTGTGAGTAATCCCGGTGTCATCACAAAACTTTGTGAAAAACTCATTCTCAAATTCTCCTCCATGATCACTACGAATAGTGATAATGGTGGATCCAAAGAGATTCTGAATCTTCTTTGCAAATATGGTAAACTCTTCAAAAGCTTCATTCTTATTAGTTAAGAATGAAATCCAAGTAAATCTAGAGAAGTCGTCAACGACAACTAATCCATAATGAGCATTGCCTAAAGAAGCGGTTCTAGTTGGCCCAAACAAATCTAGATGAAGTAGTTCTAGGGGGTCTCTTAGAAGTAATGCCTTCTTTAAGCTTAAAAGATAATTTACTAAGTTTACCTCTTTGACATGAATCACAAAAGTTTTTCTTACTAAAAGCAATTTTTGGAAAACCTTTGACTAGATGATGCTTAGCTAACTTATATATAAGTGCTTGAAATGAACATGACCAAAACGGCGATGCCATAATAGTTGTTCATTTGTATTAGAAACTAAGCAATGTTCTACGGTTTTAGGCAAGCTCAAATAATAAATATTTTTACGCCTAATACCGGTAAATAAAGCATGTGAATTAGAATTAACAATTTAACACACTCCTTCTTCAAAGTTAACCTTGTAACCTTTGTCACAAATTTGACTAATGAAAATGAGATTGTGACACAAACCACTAACTAAAAATACATTAGTAATTAAAGGTCTGGAGGAGTTTCCGACTATACTTACTCCAATGATGGTTCCCTTTTGGTTACCACCAAAAGTGACCGTTGCACCATTATTGATGCTAATCACTTCGGAGAGTAATGAAGGATCTCCTGTCATGTGTATGGAGCAACCACTGTCGAGAATCCATATTTTCCTTTTAGAGCTAGTTTGACCTTTATAGCTCTCTTTCTTTCTCTTGGGTACCTACATAGTATACCATAAGCTCATGGTACCCAATTTTTGTTGGGTCCAAGGGGATTAGCCCTTTGGAAGCCAAGTCCAAGTGGACTTCCGCGTCCCAACATAATTACCATTATTAATAACATCTTGAAAATAGGAATCAACATATGCATTCCTATCATTTAAGCTAGTGTTCTTAGGAACCCAAATAGTGTATGTTTTGGGAGTCCTTTTCCTAGTTGCATGCATAGTTGTTAGATTTCTTTGTGGTGCATGCTTCTTAAGAATATGGTTTCTAGTATAAAAATGAGGTGGTTGATATGCATAGGACATATGAGGATTATATATATGCTTGGGAACATGCATGTTGTATGAAACATACGGGTCATGCATGACATGTGGGAATGTGCATACATGTAAGAATGATGCGTATGAGCATATGGGTGTATAGGAGCACGTACATGAGTATTTCTCATGGGTGGATTTGTATGTGTCCGTGGGTGTGGAGCATAGAAAGTGTCATGAGTATCCACTTGTGAAGTAGGAGATTTCATACGTGGATGAAGGTTTGTGTACATGTAAGCATGGCTTCTCTTTTGGTTTCCACCCTTAGTGGGATTCTTGCCAAAAGGAAGAGACGGTGAAGTTGTGACTTTCTTGGTAGGTTTGCTACCTATAGTGTCTTTGACACCACTTATGGATGCACTGGAGGATGGCCTCACAAAGTCTATAGTGACACCACTATAGGAAGTGCGAGCATTGGATGCATTTGCTTCCACAAAACCAAGACCACCATGATGTGTGGCCGGAAATTAGTTTGCTAGCAAATCACCCAATTGTCCTTTTTCCTTATTGAATCTTACAATACGGGAGGACATGAGCTCATATTTCTCCTTAAGAGAAAAAATGTGGGTATCCAAGGTGGACACCCGTGCTTTGAGCTCGTGAACTTGGGTTTTAAGAGAATCATTCTCTAGACCCAATTGTGTGTGTCGTGAAACTAGATCACTATTATCCTTAGGATGTGTTTGATCTAGTTGAGATTTGAGGGTACTCACATCATTTCTCAGAGTGACATTTTGAGAAGCTAAATTCGATTTCTCAAGAGTTAAAGTATCAACAATGGTGTCATTGTTGATAATGCATGGAATGGATGGATTGCTAACATTCAATTTCTTTAAACTAGTATATCTAAGCATTAAAGATTGATACTTAGAAAATAATCCTTCATTAGCACTACGCAATTCATCCATAGTTACCTTGGTATCATCCATGTCGGAATCACTTTCATCGGAGAGTGAATCTTCTCGGGCCATGAAGCACATGTGGGCACTTGAATCATCGAATGTACCTACCAGTCCTTTCTTCTTTATCTTTCTTATTCTTGTCGGACTTGTGGTACTTTGGAGCCTTCCACTTCTCTTTGTTTCGTAGCATTGGGCAATCCTTCTTGATGTGCCCTGGCTTATTACACTTAAAGCAAAGAGAGGAAGTGTTATTAGTAGAATCCAATCTATTCTTAGATGAAAATTTACCTTTGCAAAGAAGCGTTGGAACTTCTTCGCCATTTGAGCCATTTCATCCAAGTCCATCTCATTTTCTGATTCTTCACTAACGGATGATGAGGAATTGGCTTTGAATGCCAAAGCTTTCTTCTTGGCCTCCGAAGGGTTCATCATTGCTCGAATCTTTAATCGGTTCTCCCGTCTTACTTCGTAAGGCATGAGAGTCCTGATAAGGTTCACAGCTGTGTAAGTCTTCAAGCCGTTGACCTCCTTGATGGCGATAGCTCTTCTTTCCCACTTGGAGGTCATTTCCATTATGATCTTCCTTACCTTATCTTGTTGGGAATAGACTTGTCCGAGAGCTTCCAATTCATTAGTGATATCTTGTTGGGAATAGACTTGTCTGAGAGCTTCCAATCCATTAGTGATATCGGTAAAACGTCCGTACATCGATGCCATGCTTTCATTTTCCTGGATATGAAACATATCGAAGTTTTGCACGGCAACATAGAGTTTAGAAAGTTTTACCTTGTTCGTGCCCTCATGGGTAACAACGAGATAGTTCCAAATTTGATATGCACTCTTACATGTGCATATCTTGTTGAACTCATCTGGGTCCAACGCACAATGAAGAGCGTTCATTGCATTTGCGTTGTAGACTTCGGCAGATTTCTCGGAAGCCGTCCATTTTCGAAATCCTCTTCGGTGGGCTCGACGTATTCCTTATGGAGGGTTCTCCAAAGGGAAGCACTCCTTAGGAATGTCTCCATCCGGCAATTCCAATAGCCAAATTTTGTGTCATTGAAACGCGGAGGACGCACCGTTGATTGACTTTCGAAAACTGTGGACGCTCCATCACGATCGTGATTGTTGTATGAAGTCGGTGGAGGAACGTTGTTGTTATTGGATGCCATTGCTATAAACCAGCACTTTGATACCAATTGTAAGGTCACTGGCTATGAGGAAAACAATAGAAGTGGGGTTGAATAGTGTTTATGCAATTTAAAAAGATAGTTACACCAATTTAAATTCCTAACCAATAAATAGTTCGAATAGAAATAAACCCAAAATGAAACAAATGCAAACGTGACGTCCCCTCGTTGTGCGTGTCAGATGTGTGCAATATATGATTGGGGGCGTGAGATTTAAATATTTATAACCGCAAGCGCACCGTGTTGTAGTGTGGCTTGGGGGTCGAACTCAGGAAGGCGTGGTTGTGCTGTGTGTCGAGAAGGAACAAATTCACCCCATGGGCGAGCTAGCCCGAATCGGTAGATGGGTTGTCACAGAAATAGAATGCGAGGGATAAACAATAAAAAGGGAAAACCCGGGACTTCGGTTTCCACCCTATCGTGCGATTCTTGCCGATACGGCCTACGGGTATGATAACGATCAGAATTAGGGTCTAATGGTGAGACATTGCCTCTAAGAGTGTTACCAGCATCCCACGGGCCCCGATATTCCGGTCGTGCCCAGGATGATACGCCGGACTACCCGGGTTCGGTCAACGGGCATTCCCATGTCCATTAACACTGACCGACTCCGGGAGCACTAAGCTCGCAACGATAACTCCCAACATCTCATCCTACCGCTCCCCCGCGCGCTAGGATTCGACGTCTACGCTAAGGGCGTGAGCTATGGCTAGGGAGTCAACCGCCAAGTTTATTCCCCCTTGGTCCAACGGTCAAAGATGGTCTTTTTCCTGCCGATGACAATAAAACACCCCGCGTAACCGATAGATTCATAATCCCTATTGATTTCCTAGTCCTATGGATGCATCGGGAAGAACCCACGAAGGGGTTTCCACCAAAATCCCAGATTTGGGAACTACTCACACATATTTACTAAAAATCAATCTAAATCAAAATCGACCGTTAAAAACATGATCAGGCGATTGAAAAGCAGTAAGAGCAATGCAAATAACACTATATTAAAAGTTTGGTAAAGATCAGACAACTTACAAATATCTGAAAAATTACAGTCGTCAAGAGAGAGAAAAAACAGCAAAAAATAACAACTCCCCCGAATCTGGAAACATAGGCTCTGTATTTATAGAAAATGACATCACCCGATCGGGTGACCGCCTGCGAACTTCGGCAGCCATCTTCGAGACTTCACCCGGTCAGACGACACGGTCGGTTGATGGAAGCTGCTCGTCGTTTGGATCTTGATCGTCGTCGGGTGAACCGATCGGTTGATAAATCAACCGATCGGTTGGAATTGTTGCCCAAAAGACAGTACCTTCGGACGTTTTGGCACAGTCTGCTGATGGTCGGGTGAGCTCTCGGGTCGTCTTCTTCGGGGAAACGGCTACAGGTGAACCGATCGGGTGAATATCACCCGATCGGTTGAGTTTCAGCTCCAATTTCCAGAGATATTAGTCGGGTTGACCCGGTCGACGACCGGGTCGGTTGACACTTTCGTTGCTTCAGCGGCTGACCGGGTCGTGCATGCGTGCATCACCCGATCGATTGGCTGAGTCCAACCGATCGGGTGGGGGGCTGAAAGATGCGATCTTCGTCGTTTGACCCCTGGATCACGCGTGACTCCTCCCGTTGCTCCGGGGACTCATGATATCGTCGTTTTATGTCCCCTACGTCGGCAAACTCCTGCAAACATACAAAAACACGGAAAAGTGAAAGAAAATAAAAAAACACGAGAAAACGAATACAAGACGGCGGAAAATAGAGGAAAAACACAAAAGAAGACATGCGTGAATATATGAAATATAAACGCACGTAAAAATCCCCCAAGCTGAACCCTTCCTCGTCCTCGAGGAAGACGAGTGAGAGTAGGAGCTCGGAGGGAAAAAATAGAGAGAAAGAGAGAAAGAGAGGACTCTAAATCCTAAATCGCCCCGTCAGGGCCAACAAAATCAAAAACGTCACACCAAGCAAGCAAACGCCAAATCACATCACTAAACCGAGGAATACGAGTCCAGACAAGTGACGTGGGCCCACGCCGTGAAGCGCGAGTGAGTGTGGTCGTGTGCTAGCAGTCGGTGTCACTATCTACATCGTGCAATAGGCTCCATATACACAAATCCAAGAAATGACCCAAATATCGATTCGATTTAGAAGTAGCGGCGAATATATAGCTCAAGCATGCATGATAAGAGTATGAGAATAGAAACACATCATATGTCAAGGACTCCACAGCTAGGGACTCGGACATCACCACACTATCGCCTAGATAATAGCTATAAATTCCCTATTCCAAGTGTTTTCGAAAGCGACGGGGGTTGAGATGATGTGGAGTAGAACACTCGGTTCAAATTCTCGCCTTCCCTTTATTCTCGATAGGTAGGGAAATATTCACACACATTTTTTTTGGGTTTTGTATATATGTATTTTTTTTCTTTTGGATTTTTGGCTATACACAGACACACACATATATATATTTTTTCTTTTCTCTTTTCTTTTCTTTTTGGTTTTTCTTTTCTCCCTTTTTTTGAATTTTTGGATATTGGGATATAAAAATGTGTACTCTCCCAAGTGGGAGAACGGTACACGACGAGGGGATTTGCACCAAGTAAAAATAAAAATAAGTCGGATTCTAAACACTTGGGCAAGGGAGATATTTCACTGATCAGAGCATAGGCTAAAATGGGTTATCCTAGTCCTAACTGTGGAATCCCGACACATGCGAAATGAAGCATACAATATGTATATTCATGCATGCAGAAGCAGATAAGATAGGCAAATACCGCATATTCAAATCAAAGCATGATAATCTAGGGGTCATTCCTGGACAGGTATATAAAACACAATCACAAAGTAGAAGCACACCCAAACAGCTAGCCACGACACATGACTCACAAAAAAGCAAAATGGACCCACGATGCATGAAATGCAAGAGGACTCGACTTCCTAGGGTTAGTGAATGTGATTATCGAAGCCATGCTAGGTGTGTGTGTGTGATTTTTGTGGCAATTCATCATAGGGTTCATCTCTAGGAGAAAGAGATAAAAAAGAAGAAAAGAAAAAGAAAAAGAGAAAGACAGAGAAAAAACGACTAAAAAAAGAAGAAAAAGACGCAAATGACGCACAAAGTGCGACTCCCCCAAGTTGAAGCTTGCATTGCCCTCAATGTAATAAAAGTGAATACGGGAGGGCAATGAAAATGGGGGGGGGATACGCACCGACATAAAAAGATATGAAAGACAAGAAAAACACACAAACGGAACTTAAAACAAGAATAAAAATAGAAATCACAACACACGACATATAAACAGAAAATAAAAAAGAAAATCACACGACTCGACAAATAAACAAACACACAAAGAAAAACGACACAGCATAGCAAACAGAAAAATTTGACTTCCCCCAAGCTAGACGTGACAATGCTAGCAACATGATGTGATCGTGAAAATGCAGAGATAAGCAAGGGGGATGTCAATAAAAGAAAAGAATGGAAATAAAAATAAAAATGGGACCTGATGCATGAGTGGTTCCTCCCCCAATCTATGGTAAAGCAGGGCCCCGCAAAGACAGATGGGCACTAAAAATAGGGGGAGGCAAAAAAGTGGATGGAAATATATCAAGCAGAGGCACCACCCTCTGGGGTGGTGGATAGGGCCCTGTGCTGAGGACCAGAAGTGGTGGGGGGGTGGGATGTCAAGCTCGGAATCATCGGGTGAGTCAGTGCGAATGTGACGAATGAGGCTTTGAAGGATGGGTAGGTCACGCTCGACTGACTGCTGAGTTGCATGACCCACCAACTCCTGCTAGGAGGAGCATGGACATGAACCGGTCAGCTTGGTCGTCGTCACGGAATGTCACCTGGTATTCGGTATCGCCAATGTAAACGGGGTCAGAGGGGCCTGGGGCGGGGGGTGGTGGATGAATTGGTGGCGGTGGTGGGGTCGGGGTGGGGGATTGTGTGCGACGAGCACGCCGGGTAGGTCTAGGGTTGGACGTGCTGGCGTCGGTGGGTTTAGCACGGCGAGGAGGCATTGTGCAGGAGTCGTGTGTGTGTGAGTGTATGCAAGATACGATGAATACACACTAACACAAAATGAAATTCTAGGGCAAAATATAAAATTGAGCTAAGGAGCGAAGTTACCCAAGCGAGACGAAGATCCTTGCTCGTAGATGTCCCAACCCTATGTAACGGGGAGAAGTGTTAAGCCGCGGCGCTTCTTTTCAGCAAAAATTTTGAAAGGGGGGGGGGTTGGGTGAAAATTAGGGCTTGGATGCGGACAAAATCGAAGATGGAGGGGGGTGGATCGATGGAGAGATGGAGATAGAGGGTTGGGAGATCGACGGAGGGAGTTGTGTGGTCGGTTGAGGGAGAAACGGCGCCGGTTAGAGCTCGGGGAAGTCGAAACGGTGATGAGAATCGAGATCGGGCGAGGGGGAAATGAACGGGTGGAGTTGGGTTATTTATAGGGTTTAAGTCGAACCGGTCGGGTGAAATGTCACCCGATCGGTTGACTTTTAGGTCGAAAAAATTTTGCCGAAAAGAGGCTACAGGCGACCCGATCGGTTGAGAACCCAACCGATCGGTTCGCCGCTTCAAAAATCTTCCCGAAAGTTTAGTACAGCTCACCCGGTCTGTCACATGACCATGCTTTGCCTCACCCGATCGGTTGATCATTTCCAAAAATTCCCGAGACTTCTGCTCAGCTCACACGGTCTGCCACCCGGTCACGTTTAGCTTCACCCGACCGCTTCGTAAGGAGAGCAGATACGGCCATCGTCTGATACGTCTCACCCGATCGGTTGAATAACCACCCGATCGGGTGAGCGCTTGTTTCCTGCAAAAATTCACGAATGGCCTAAGTTTCTCGACTGATGATTCGCGGGCTGAATTTAATTATTAAAATAGAAAAAATAAAGGTAATAAAAATCCTAAAACGAAGATAAAAGTTTAGAGCATGGTTGCCTCCCATGAAGCGCTTTTGTTTAACGTCGTTTGCTCGACGCCCGTGGATGATACTTAAGACGGACGTGGGTGATGCCCCTAAGGCCGGCATCGCTTCGGACTCAGAGCTGGCAGCCTTCGGTGTCGTCGGCGGTGAGAAGACAACTTGCTCAATGACCCTACCCTTGTTGACGGGATCCGGGGCTTTTCCCTCATGTTGGCGTCCACCGCCACTCGTTTTAGGATTCGTATCTCGTTACCGGTGAGCCCCATGGGCTCTTTCCCTTTCCTCCTCGTCAGAGGAACGTTTTGAAATCCGGGAGGGACCCGTGTGTGCCGCATCCGCTTTTCCAGCAACGTCACGTTTCTTCAGGCCGACTGGTTCTTCTAAGTCCCCCAAGCTATCGGGGGGATTTCTTGAAAGAATTTCCCAGGAGCTTGCCTCCGCATCTCTCTCTTCTTCTAACTCCAGCACATTGCATCTTGGATCGTCCGGGGGATCGGGGTGCTTCATTGACAACCCCAAGTCAAATTCGACTTTCTCGTTGCCGACGTTAAGGGAAAGCTTCCATTCTTCACATCCTATCAAAACGCCGGCAGTGGCCATGAAAGGCCGTCCAAGAATGATGGGGTGTATGCATCTTCAGGCATGTCTATGACAACGAAGTCCACAGGCACATGCACCCCACTTACGTTGACAGGGAGGTCATCTACAACCCCCACCGGATATTTTACCGAACGGTCTGCAAGCTGTAGGGTCATTCCGGTGGGCTCCAAGTCGCCCATCCCTATCCTCTTATACAGCGACAGGGGCATCAAACTGACGCTTGCTCCCAAGATCGACGAGCGCGCGATGGATCTTTACCTCCTCGATCGCACAAGGGATAGAGAAGCTCCCCAGGTCTTTAAGCGACCTGAATGAGAGCACTGCATTCCGCCGTGATGGAAAAGGCACAACGGGCTTGAATACCTTGAGGCTCCCTTGAGGGTTTTTCTTCTTTTCCTCGTCAGGAATTCCCTCCGGAGTTGTTGGCTTTGGCGACGAAGCACCGGCGTCATTCAATTTTTCAATCGGACCGCTCCACGACCAATGATGCTTCCGGTTCCTTTCTGGGCCTCTTGTGGGGATTTGCGTTCCGCTCCTTAACACGATAGCGGACACATTCGCATGCTCGTGCATGAGTGCCAAAGTTTGGGTTGCTCCCCTCGGGTTCACCTCCAGTTGTGGCGGCAATAAGTTTTGCGACCTCGAAACGGTTTGCCACTTGTAACCCCAGCTGGGTTACTTGGTCCGTGAGAGCCCCGGTGTCCCATTCCAGTTTCAAATTTATCTTCTCCTGGTTGGTGATTATATTGAGTCAAAAGGGACTCAACCGGAGAGATGGCCCTCTGTTGGCCATATTGCTGCTGCTGCTGAACTGGTTGCTGATTCCTGGGAGCATATTGCTGATACTGTTGTGAAGGCTGATGTTGATGAAACTGCTGCTGCTGAGGCCTAGCCGGCTGGTATATCGACTGCTAATGTTGCTGAGGAGGCGGCTACTGATACGGTGCCGGTAACTAAGGTTGGGGTGGTTCCGGTTGTTCGGAGAGTATGTCGGGTTGGAGCTAGTCCGTGGTGGATACGACGCATTTCCGTAGGATTGTAGAATAGTGCGCTCGCTTGGTCAACGGTGGTGAGATGTCACCACCGTCGAATTCTCCATAGACTTCAGCTTCCACCGTCGTAATATGTTGTGTACCGGCACCACCGGCTCCTACCATCAATGCGGAGATCTGGGTCGACAGCAAGTCAAACTTGCTGGATAATTTGTCGACGTCCTCGACCCTGTGGATACCCCCAGATCTAGGTGTGGCTCTCTCGTCACACCACCGCTCATTGTTCGATGCCATATTTTCTAATATGTTCCCGGCATCTTCTTCACTTCTGGACATGAAGGACCCTCCAGCCGCGGCGTCCATCGAAGATTTTAAATCGTCCCTCAATCCGTTGTAGAACAGATTAATTATCTGCCACTTGGGAAGCTCGTGATGAGGGCATCTTCGCTGCATCTCTTTAAATCTTGTCCAAGCTTCATGCAGGGACTCGTGGCTGGCTTGGGAGAAGGAGGAGATCTCACTCCTCAGCTTCATGGTCTTCCCCGGAGGAAAGAACTTTGTCAGAAAAGTGTTTGAAAGCTTCTCCCAAGTGTTGAACGTATTCGGGTCCTTCCCCCTAAGCCACAGCTTGACCTTATCCCACAGAGAGAAGGGAATAGATTCAGACGGATTGCCTCAGTAGTGACACCGTTTATCTGGAAGGTGTCACATTTCTCCAAGAAGGAGTCCAAATGTTCGATGGGGCTCTCTATGGGTGCCCCCGAGAATTGATCCTGCTGGATCCACGTCACCAAAGATGGCTTAAGCTCGAAGCTTTGCGCCGTAATAGCAGGATGACGGATGGCGGAGGTGGACTCGATGGATGACATCGAGTACTCCAGCAGAGACTTGTGAGGTAGGGTGTTCTCCCCCATGTCTTCGGGCTCTTCTCTTCTTCGCTTCTCGACGGCCAGACGCCTTAGGGTGGCGTTTATCCCCGGCAACGGCGCCATAAAGCTTGACGTCCCCTCATTGTGCGTGTCAGATGTGTGCAATATATGATTGGGGGTGTGAGATTTAAATATTTATAACCGCAAGCGCACGGTGTTGTAGTGTGGCTTGGGGGTCGAACTCAGGAGGCGTGGTTGTGCTTGTGTCAAGAAGGACCAAATTCACCCCATGGGCGAGCTAGCCCGAATCGGTAGATGGGTTGTCACAGAAAATAGAATGCGAGGGATAAACAATATAAAGGGAAAACCTGGGACTTCGGTTTCCACCCTATCATGCGATTCTTCGCCGATACGGCCTACGGGTAGGATAACGATCGGAATTAAGGTCTAATGGTGAGACGTTGCCTCTAAGAGTGATACCAGCATCCAATGGGCCCGATATTCCGGTCGGTGCCCAGGATGATACGCCGGACTACCCGGGTTCGGTCAATGGGCATTCCCATGTCCATTAACACTGATCGACTCAGGGAGCACTAAGCTCGCAACGATAACTCCCAACATCTCATCCTGCCGCTCCCCGCGCGCTAGGATTCGACGTCTACGCTAAGGGCGTGAGCTATGGCTAGGGAGTCAACCGCCAAGTTTATTCCCCCTTGGCCCAACGGTCAAAAGGCGGTCTTTTTCCCCGCCGATGACAATAAAACACCCAGCGTAACCGATAGATTCCTAATCCCTATAGATTTCCTAGTCATATGGACGCATCGGGGAGAACCCACGAAGGGGTTTCCACCAAAATCCCAGATTTGGGAACTACTCACACATATTTACTAAAAAGCAATCTAAATCAAAATCGACCGTTAAAAACATGATCAGGCGATTGAAAAGAAGTAAGAGCAATGCAAATAACACTATATTAAAGTTTGGTAAAGATCAGACAACTTACAAATATCTGAAAAATTACAGTCGTCAAGAGAGAGAAAAAACAGCAAAAAATAACAACTTCTCGAATTTGGAAACCTAGGTTCTGTATTTATAGAAAACGACATCACCCGATCGGGTGAAGAATCACTCGATCGGGTGATCTACTGCAAACTTCGGCGACCATCTTCGAGACTTCACCCGGTCAGACGACACGGTCGGTTGATGGAAGCTGCTCGGTCGTTTGGATCTTGATCGTCGTCGGGTGAACCGATCGGATTGATAAATCAACCGATCGGTTGGAATTGTTGCCCAAAAGACAGTACCTTCGGACGTTTTGGCACAGTCTGCTGACGGTCCGGGTGAGCTCTCCGGGTCGTCTTCTTCGGGAAACGGCTACAGGTGAACCGATCGGGTGAATATCACCCGATCGGTTGAGGAATAGAAATAAACCCAAAATGAAACAAATGCAAACGTAAGGATGTTTCAAGTGTTCGGATTACCCAAGTCACTTCCCGACTTGTTCCCGATAATCTTACGTCTCTTCCACCCGGTTAACAACCGGATACTCAAGTTAGAAACTTAACTTGAAGTTTCCTTAAAACTCACTTGTAGCAACCATACAAGTGAAATCGAAATACAATCGATTGACCTTGTAAGCAAACCACTCTCACAAACCGAGAGTAAATCCAATAACGAAAGTTATGAAAATATGAAATAGAGCAACACTTACAATCACATATGCCTTGAAGTAGAACTTGAAGGAGAAGTGTGTTGTGTGTTGAAAAGACTCTCTTGGAAGATAGGAAAGCCCTTTCTCTTGACTGCACCAAATGCCTAGAAGATTTCTCTTTGGTTCTAGGTTGGAGAGCAAGAGATTGAAGATTGGAATTCTAGGGCTTTAGGATTTGAGAGCTTTGATCTTGAGAGAATGAAAGCTTGAAATGATTTAGCAAAATGAGTAACCTCTCAATGGAACAGTAGATGCTCCTTTTATAGGTTTCTCAAACCCTTCAAACGAAATCAGCAAAACCCCCTTTGAAATCCGTGAGGAAAAACTCAACGGATA
Source organism: Scilla litardierei (assembly GCA_030789695.1). NCBI lineage: Eukaryota > Viridiplantae > Streptophyta > Magnoliopsida > Asparagales > Asparagaceae > Scilla > Scilla litardierei. The sequence continues at coordinate 94,420,445 of CM061142.1, forward strand.
GAATCTGCGTCCGCGACAGTCGACTGTTGAATAAATCACAATCGACTGCTGCACAGTGACAAAGGGTAAGTGAGAATTCATAACAGTAACTTACCACGTGGACAGTCGACTGATGAGGCATAGACAGTCGACTGTTGAACCAACATGCAACTGTAAATCCTACTACAGGCGACTGGCTGTAAGTTGGGTAAGTTGATGAAATCTGAAAAACATCTGGGAGAACAGGACAGACGACTGATGAAGAGAAGACCGTCGACTGTTAATCTGAACAGGCGACTGTAATTCCTTCTATAGACAACTGTCAAAACCCCGAGATTTTCCCGAGAGTTGAGTCATCAAATAGGCTCAAGGACAGATGACTATTGTAGTATTGACAGTCGACTGTTCCATTGGACAGTCAACTATAAATCCAACATAAGTTGACTGGCCAGATTAAACAGAGAGATAGATTTTGGGCTATAGATAGACAGGCGACTGATTAACAAATCACCCACAGTCGACCGTCACTTGGACAGGCGCATGTGAATTGTTCATAAGTCGCATATGAGAGTTAAAACTGAGAAGCCCAAAACTAGACTGAAAAAGTTTGTGCATCACAGGAGACTGTAGAACAAAACACAGTCGACTGTTTTAAGACAGGCGACTGTAAAACGTTCAGCAGTCGACTGTTATAAACAAGACACGCACAATCTAGATTGAAATGAATTGAAGTCTAAGGAAGGTTGATCTAATGATATCTTAAGACTGAAATGAAGATGTGTGTGCGTGCTCCAACAAAGTTCTACTTCTAAGCTACATACTAAAAGAGAAACACGAAAGTTACATTTGACGAACTCTCTCTTCTATCCAACACATGAGCTTGAAGTCTTCTAGGAGCTTCAATCACCATCTACGATCATCCAATCCATTTCATTTGCTTTCAATGATCTTTGAGTGTCATCCATTGCTAATAGATCTTCATGAAATACATGGGCAATGGATTAACTGCAAATAGGGGATTAGTCATAAGTATTTATGTTTGCTCATCATTAACACCAAGTAGGGAGAAGTCCAATACTCAACACTATCAGCTTATGTGTTAACTATACAAGGATATGATAGCAAGTGTGCATGTAAACATGTAACCCAAGAACACATCATGACTTGTGCAAAATCTTGAAAATTGCAGGGGTGTGATGCCTTAGTCCTGATCTCATCCCCGATGGCAGCATTTGCCTCGATATTCTAAAAGAGCAGTGGAGCCCGGCCTTGACCATCTGTAAGGTATTTTCTGTTGTTCGTTGCTTTTTAGGAATGCTCTCATGTTCTTTTCTTGTAGTCTCACCCGAGTGATCCTTCTCCTTTGAAATAGGTCATGTTATCTATATGTTCCCTGCTCACAGATCCCAATCCTGATGACCCCTTGGTGCCTGAAATTGCTCATATGTACAAAACCGACAGAGCCAAGTACGATTCCACTGCCTGTTCTTGGATGCAGAAGTATGCGATGGGTTAATGAAGAAGTCGCGGTGCTAAGAATGGAGCTTTGACGTATGTTTAAAAGCAGCCATCGCCCCTAGTAAGCATTTGCATGGGTTAAGCCGTCGAGATTGCATGCCCTTGTGTCATCTCGTGTGCTGACATTCTGGCGGAATGTTACTGGCTGCTGCAAACAAAGAAAAATCGCTAAAAAGGAACAATACAAAACATGTTTAAATCATGTTTAAATCATTCAATGCTGTATTTAAATACGGTGATTAACATGGTGATTCAAATGATTCAATGCACTGCACTATCTTGTATAATCTTCAATGATTCAAATGATTGCATTGGTTTTGATGATGTTGGTAATTATTATGTACAAGTTGTAGGGTTGGGTTTGAGTTTTGGTGTTGAAAGTATGATATTGTTTTTGGTATTGGTAATTAATATGTAATTTTCTATAAATTTCTAATTAAGGTTGGCCCAATGGGAATGCCTAAAGCCCGCTTTATGCCCATTTGGGCATTCTTAAAAAAGCCCGTATGGGCTTTGGACTGGCCCGAAAGACCGTCCATTTAAATTGGGTATCTATTTGGCCCGGCCCGGCTCATTCTCATCCCTAAGTGCGAACAGCCCAAATTCGACCAGCCAGAGAGGCTCGGAGGGTAACAATAAGAAGAGCAGGAGCGGCAATTGCACCGACTGTATCATTTTCTGGATTTAACCAGTACGTGACCCGTAAATTCACAGATTCTGACTCGTGACTCATATCTGACAATAACTGGTCGATCCATGCCATGGGCATGTAAGGGTATTGTCCTTCAATGACCCAAATAAATAGAAACCGATCCAATAAATACCTAACACATTAGTTGAGAAGCCTTCAATGGCCCAATTAAACAGAAACCAATCTAATAAATACCTGACCCATTAGTTGAGGTATCTGAGGGTTTTTCTCAACTAATGGGAGTTCGTTGCATGATTTTCTTTCACATATCGTGGGGTTGGTTGAGAAAAAATATGGAAGGTTACTTAGGGGTGGAGGGAGCAGATGTAGATTACAAATAGATATGTAGATTACAAATGTACATGATCGTCTACAAGAAGGAATTTGTCAAATCCAAGACATACATAAGTTTATATACACACGAAGACCCCACTACAAACAACTAAACCCATCTTAGGAGTTCTAACAGCCCAAATTCGACCAGTGAAAGAGGCTCCGAGGGTAACAATAAGAAGAGCATGGATGGCAATTACGTCGCTTTGTATCTTTTTAGCTATTTAAGCAGTACATGACCCCGTAAATTCATAGATTCCGACTCATGACTCATATCCGACCATAACTAATGGTCGATCCATCGACCTGTAAGCGTATTCATCTTCAATGACCTAATTAAATAGAACCCGTCCCAATAAAGATCTGACATGTTAGTTGAGATATCTAAGGATTTTTCTCAACTAATGGGAGTTCGTTGCATGATTTTCTCTCACGTATCGTGGGATTGGTTGAGAAAAATATGGGTCGTTACTTGGAGGTGGAGGGAGCAGATTTAGACTACAAATAGATTGGAGATTTTCTCCTCTATCATAAAGAAAAGAATCTGTTCTCCGGAATACCAAAAACAACTATTGTTCTGTTTTTCTCTCTGATACAAAATCTTCATGGGTATCAAAGTAATCGATCTGCGTGTTAACAAAAAAATCAACAAATACCTCATACTTCTCCTTCCACCTCAATCCAAATGCCCCATCGCCTTTTAGTCTTCGATCTACAGGATGCTATTTCTCATCTCAATTAAGTGCTCAGCCCTCACAACTCCACTCTGCTTCTTGAGATCTCAACTCCCGTTCTTTGCCCAAGATCCAACCACGTCTCCAAAAGATCACAGCTTTCAACAACGAGATCAGAGCTCCAACAAGTCACAACCAGAGTGACCCTCACTCTATTCAGCCATTTATCTCTACCTCACCCTCTCTCTGGCCATCTCCATCAACTCAAATGAACGTGGATCCTACCTCTCGTCGAGCATTCTCGATCTCAGTTACGAACGGCAAAAAAGAGCTCATCGATCCGCTTGTAGGATCTACCTGCAACACTAATAAACATACTAGAGATGTGTGAATAGTGTAATGGCAATTTAAAGCTAATTAAGAAAATTCTTGCAGTGCGGAATTATAAATAGCAAGACAATAAGCAAATCCATAAAGAGACAATACAAACACAAACAACATGATGTATCTTGGTTCGATAATTGCCTACTCCAGTCACACACTCTTTCTAGAGTCTTGTGGATTTCCACTATAAAAGCTTTTTCCAAGACAACCCCAATACAATCTCTTCTGAGATACAAATCACACACTCTTTTCCAAGAGCCACACACTTTTTCAAGTGCAACACAATCTTTTCCTAGATTGCAAATTATCTATTCCAAGATAGCTCATCATATTCCAAGGGCATCACATCTCTTTCCAGAGAGACACTTCCATAACCCGGAAGCTTGGTTTCATAATGAAACAAATAAGAAATACACTCTTCCTATTGTCTTGATTAAATGAACTTACAAATGTGAAATGCTAGGCAATGGAGAGTGGATGTCTAAGTGCTGGAATGAAGCTTTGTGCACTTATGGACTTCCTTTGAGCTTTGGAGTTGGATGCACCAAACAAAGAGCTCAAAGAGGGAAAGAGAGAGAAGTGAAAGATGGAAGCTTTCTTGAGATTTTGACTCACAAAAAAATCTTTATTCTATTCAGATGAGTGTTCAAAACTCCCTCACAATCGGAATTAAATAGCCTCTCAAATCTACACGAAATCTAAGAAAATAGCCAAGCAAATACACAGTCTAACGGCTATAAACAGACAGATTTTCCTAGTCATCAGATGTCTGGAGTAGTGTTCTCAGATGGATAATCAATTGTTCAGACGTTTGGAAACATAACATTAGACGACCAACAGAGAGGTGGTCAAAAGAAAATGGCTTGACCAATCTCACAGCATCCAGATGTCTAAAGAACAACAGTCAGATGACTGAGACACTGTTTAGACGTCTGATTATTCTACATCAGATGGTTGAGCCAAAGTGGTGAGGACAGAGACAACTCTCAGAAAATAAACCCACGATAATCAGATCGCTGGGGTTCATTACTCAGACGTCTAAGAAACAGTTCAAACGGCTGACCAATGTACTTCAGAAGCTGAAAATAAGATGTGTCTGAGAAGATAAAAACATACATATCACACGTCTGGACATCCTACATCCGACATCTAGTCTTGGTTCAAAAACACAATAAAGAGTGTTTTGGCCATGGAACCTATTGGGATGGATTCTAGACTTCTTCTATGGTTTTCAAAGATGTTAAATGACATTAATGTGTTTGTGTGAGACCATCTAATCAAGACATACATGTATTCTACAAAATAAAGAGCAAAATACATAAATAATCAAAATGAAAATACCTTAAGCTTCTTGATTCGTCTTGGCTTCAATGCACTTATGCTCCATGCCTTGAGAGAACCAACCCATCATCTCTATTTTTTGTCTCCAACAAGATATTGCATCTAAATTAATTTGTGACTTAAACATTAAGAGTCCTTAGCAACACATAATGTGGTGATCATCATCAAAATCATATTAAGTTTAATGGCCAATATCCAACAATCTCTTCCTTTTTGATGATAACACACATTATGTGAAAATAGACAACAACAAAATGCTAATGGTTCCCCCTACTTATACGCATATCAATTGAAACATTGAAATACCAATTGAAATCAATAAAATGCCAATTGTAATGAAATAAATACAATAAGGCATAAGTGAGGTCATGTAAAAACAATGTAAATGAAATATCAATTGTATACAAGCATACATTTTTACATAATTGTATATATATATGTTTTGGTGGATTTTCTCCTCGTGTGTGGTTTTCCATCTCCATAGCTTTCGTTTTCGTTCGTTTCGTTGTGATTTTCTAGCTTCTTCCTTAGATCGTTGAGTTTGGAGTAAGTCATTCATGACGAGCTTCATCTCTCTTCCTGGAAACTTCACGCTTCGATTCGAGACTTTTCGTGCACTTTAGTTGGTTCAAGAAGGGGGACCAACCGACTAGATTTCAATCTAGTCGGTCAGGAACCCTTCTCAAACCGACTAGTTCATTAAATCAATAATACATGAGTTACTGTTTACTTTTAGTCGGTCTAAGAACAACCACCGACCGACTAGATGTGAAACTAGTCGGTCAGAACTTGCTCTCAGACCGACTAGTTTCTTTTAGTAAAATTCGCCTAAGTTACTGTTTATCGTTAGTCGGTCAATGAACACTCACCGACCGACTAGGTTGCAAACTAGTCGATCGATGGGCCTTCACAGACCGACTAATTCTTTTCCCAGATTTTTCCCTACTTTCGCTGTTTGATCTTAGTCGGTCACAGTTGGTCGACCGACCGACTAGTTCTTAAACTAGTCGGTCAATAACCCTTCTTTGACCGACTAATCGCCCCCGAAACCCTAGGTTTCGGGCAGCCGCCGCAACTTTTCCTATTTATACCCCAAACGTTTTCTTTTCTTTCTTTCACCTCTCTTGGCCATTTTCTTTCCCCCTTGACCTCTGATCTTCCCCAAACTTCCCCAAGCCATTCCTCCTTTCCTCAAGAGCCCCTCTCCCCCTCCATTTAGGCCGGCCACCTCCTCTAGGCCGCCTCCAACCCCCAAAACCCCACAAAACTTCATTTCTCCTGATTTTCTCCCCATTTCCAGATCTGAGCCGTAGTTCTTCGGATCGTTCTTCCGTTGCCGTGCTTGCTCGGCATCGTTCTTCCGCTACGATACGGTAGTGAATCGATCCTTTAATATTCTCATGACCCACCTTGTGATTTTTGTTAAACCCTAATAAAAATGGATATTAGAGATATTGTTCTGATGTTGTTTTGCCATGGCAGCGATCTCATCTCCGTAGTCTAACATTTTGTGACGTGCCTCGTTGATCGTCATCCTCGGTGCTAGGCAAGTGAAACTTGCCACTTAGGGTTTTAGGCCATGTTATAGGCCATTTGCTTGTTGTAGGCGTAAAAGAGACTAGGCGACGAAATGATACTCGCCTAGGCGCAAATTTCAGGATCTAGCTTGACAACGAAGCTTGATCCGACTACTTTTAATTATTGGCACTTGTCATCCATGCATCTTATCTGCCATGTTTAAATTCAATTAACGGTACGCGAATTATTATGTTGAATGTTGCATTCGTAGCACACGCTACATTACTTGTACTACTTGATCCGGCTAGGCACCCGTTATATGGGCAAAACCCTACGCCATACGTGTTAAAACACTTCCTGGCTCGTGATCGAGAAGCGAGCATACGTGTTCGGGGGTAATGCCCTGGCTCGATACACGTGGAGGGGTAGGGATAAGCAATCACCTGAGTTTACGAGTTGGCCTGATCCCCCACTCTAGCCAGAAGACGTAATCTCTATGCACGACGTGTTACTTGACGTGATTTACTTGACTTTTACTTGTCCGTGTTTATACTTGTAAAACTTGTCATCCATGCCATACTTGTTACTTGTTACTTGCACTTTCCTTTACTTGTTACTCCCATACCAAACTTGCCATGCTATGCATCATACTATAACTGCTAGGTTGTTAGTTTTCCTTCCTTTCAGTTTCCTTGCCCAAGTCTTTTAGACTTGCTGACATGTGCCCCATTACTCTTTTGGGTGACACATGTTAGATCCTGAGCCTGAGGTTGCTGCTGAGGACGTGGTGTTCACTGACGCTGAGTCAGAGCCCACGTTCATCGAGGAGTTTGAGGACACGGGAGATCAGTCGTAGAGACTGTTGGTGTTGTTGTTTAGACTGCTTTAGTTGTCGGTGCGTGGCACCAATACTTCGTTCTTGTGGCTTTTGTTGGCCATGTTCGGGCCTAGACTCCTCCTTTTAGCCTGGTGGCTTTTCTGTGATGTTGAATATCGTTGTGGACAAATTCTGAGATTGGTTAACTTTTATCAGTCTCCCTTCCTTGTTATTATTGTTGTTGTTCTGTTTGCATTTACAGGGACTTGCATATATTCATATTTGACGCTTATCAGGCGGGTAGCTTCACAGCTCCACGTCTGTGCGGACCTTCTCACGTCTCGCCTCCACTTTTGGGAAGCGGGGCGTGACAGGTTTTGTTGGTGGCCCATGCAGGTCCTCTCATGTAGCTGCGATTACCGGAATAACGATAATAATATTTGATGTCCACAAATGAAAGTTCGACATCCGAGTCATAATCTATGAGTCTAATTGTTTCGTTTTCTGTGTCATTAGATGGCAGGAAGGCCAAATACCCGAGCTGGTGGTGGTGCGCCCACTCATGACGAGGAGCCTGATAGGGATCCCACCAATGGGGAGATGATGCGGATGATGCTTCAAATGATGCAGGTGCAGCAGGGCGTGCTCCTGCAAGTCCAGAATGCTCCAGTTGTTCGAGCTGCTCGGGCGATTCCGGAGGCCCCTCGTTCCGAGCCAGGAGCAAAGCAATTTCGAGAGCTGGGTCCTGCATATTTTGATGGTACTGAAGGTCCTCTAGCTACTGACGAGTGGATCAGAAATATTGAGGACAATTTGAAGATGTCCAAGGTCAACGAGGTTGGCTGGGTTGACTTGGCGAAGAGGCAGCTTAAGGATAATGCCCGGAATTGGTGGGATGCCGAGGAGGAGCTGTTGGAGGAGCCGATATCTTGGGCTACCTTCAAGTCCAGTTTCGATGAGGAATATTTTCCGAAGGCTGCCCGGAGGGAGATGTTGCAGCGCTTCATTGATTTGAAGAAGGGGGAGCTTGTCGGTGGATCAGTACCACCAAGAGTTCACCAGGCTGAGTCGGTTCGCACCGAAGATGGTGCAGGATGCTGATGAGAGAGCTCAGAGGTTCCTGCAGGGACTTGCTTTGGAGCTTCAGAGTTTTGTGTCCTCCTCTGATCTGGAGTCCTATCAGAAGGTTCTGATAGCGGCGCGGAGGCAGGAGCTGATTGTGAACCAGAGGAGAGGACATGTTACTGGAGCTGGGAAGAGGCCTATGGAGCATGCCAGGGCGGTGGTTAGGCCTGGTTTCAAGCCTAATCAGCCGGTGCAGTTCAAAAGGCCAGGAGGGCCTATTCAGAAGACTTGCCATTTCTGCGGCAGGACCGGGCATATCAAGGAGCAGTGTAGGAGATTCCTGGGCCAGTGTATTGTCTGTGGAGATCCTACCCACACCATGAAGGACTGTCCGAAGTCGAAGCAGCCTTGGAGAGCACCTGTTGCAGCACAGCCGTTGCAGCAGAGAGCATCTGTTCCTGCTGGACGTGGAGCAGCTCTTGTTCCACAGAGGCAGGCTTTTCAGCAGGCTTTTCAGCCGAGGCGGCAGGCTTTTCTGATGACCGAGGTGGAGAGCATGGCTGTGGATGAGGTTATCGCAGGTAATCCTCAATCTAGCTGTTCCTTTCTTATTTGGCTTGTTTGTTAGATTATGTTGTTTGCTTGAATATGATTATTTGCTAGACTAGTGCTTGATTGTTAGACTGTTTGTAGGTGTGATTATGGTGTACACATTTCCTGCACGAGTCCTCTTTGACTCAGGAGCATCGATGTGCATTTTGGCGCGGCGCTTCGTGGAGAAGCATTCCTTGTCGACTTCCCCTCTTCCCAAGAGTTGGAACATCGTTACAGGAAATGGTGTGGTCTCGGTGCATCGAGGTTGCAAATATTACCCGTTGGTGGTGTGTGGATATGAGCTTTATGCCGATTTCATTGTCCACGACATCATCAACTATGATGCGGTCCTTGGGATGGATTGGCTTGAGAGCTTCTATGCTACGATCGACTGTCGGAGGAAGAAGGTGGTGTTCGAGATTCCCGGACATCCAGTATTTGAGTTCAGCCGGGGTAGCAGTTCGCTTGGCCCTGTCAGATTTCGGGCCAGACTAGTGGAGGTTGTGGCTTTGCAGATGGAGCTGGCGAGGCCAGCGTTAGTGTGGGACTTCGATGACGTCTTCCCCGAGGAGATGTCTGGATTGCCACCCGATCGCGCTCTCGAATTTTCGATTGATCTTATTCCGGGAGTGCAGCCGATTTCGAAAGCGCCTTATCGTATGGCACCCGCTGAGTTGGAGGAATTGCGGAAGCAGCTGGATAAGCTTTTGCAGAAGGGTTATATCAATCCTAGTGTGTCTCCGTGGGGAGCACCGATGTTGCTGGTGAAAAAGAAGGATGGTTCACGTCGCATGTGCGTGGACTACAGGGAGCTGAATGCGGTGACCATCAAGAATAAATACACGTTGCCTCGCATCGAAGATATTTTTGATCAGCTTGGAGGTTCGAGGGTGTTTTCGAAGTTGGATCTGAGGAGTGGTTATTATCAGCTGAAGGTGAAGAAGGAAGATGTTCCGAAGACAGCGTTCAGGACGAAGTATGGACACTACGAGTTTGTGGTTATGCCTTTCGATGTAACCAACGCTCCCGCAGTTTTCATGAATCTGATGAACCTGATTTTCTACGAATTTTTAGACAAGTTTGTCGTTATCTTTATTGACGACATTCTGATCTATTCAAAGTCGGAGGAAGAACATGCCTCGCACTTGAGGACAGTATTGGAGATCTTGAGGAAGCATCGTTTGTATGCTAAGTTTTTGAAGTGCGAGTTTTGGCTGGACAGAGTTGCTTTTCTTAGGCATGTGGTGTCGGGAGATGGTATTTCAGTGGATCTCGAGAAGATCAGGGCCATCAGAGAGTGGCCTGTTCCGCAGTCAGCATCTGAGATCCGGAGTTTCCTTGGACTTGCTGGTTACTATCGGTGCTTCATTAAGGATTTTTCCCGTATTACCGAGCCAATGACCAGATTGACGCGGAAGGATGTACCTTTTGTTTGGTCGGGTGATTGTAAGAATGCCTTTGGTATTCTGAGGGAGAGATTGACGTCTGCACCTGTTCTTGTTGTGCCTAATCGCAGTGGAGAATTTGAGATCTTTTGTGATGCTTCTGGCAAGGGTCTCGGTTGTGTGTTGCATCAGCACGGGCATGTTGTGGCGTATGCTTCGCGTCAGCTCAGGACTCATGAGAAGAATTACCCGATGCACGACTTGGAGTTGGCTGATGTCGTGTTTGCACTCAAGATTTGGAGGCACTTCCTGCTGAGTGAGAAAGTGAAGATCTTCACCGATCACAAAAGCTTGAAGTATATTTTCACTCAGAAGGAGCTCAACATGCGACAACGTCGATGGTTGGAGCTCATGGCGGATTATGAGATCGATTTGCAGTTTCACCTTGGCAAGGTGAATGTGGTTCCGGATGCGCTGAGTAGGCTTCCAGCAGTGATGATGTTGACTTCGCAGTGGAGATTGCAACAGGATTTTTGCGAGTTTGGAATTGAGATTGTTCTTCCTGGAGAGGCTTCTTCGTTGATGTGTATGCAGATAGAGTCGACGATTGTGGATCGGATCAAGGCTGGCCAGGCTGAAGATCCGAAGCTGGTGAAGATTCGGGAACAGGTAGAAGCCGGTCTGCGGACTGACTTTTTGATTCATGAGGATGGCTCGCTGAGGTTTGGAGCTAGGTTGTGTGTGCCAGCTGGGGATATCAGAGAGGAGTTGTTGGTGGAGGCACACAGTTCGCCGTATTTTGTGCATCCTGGTGGCACCAAGATGTACAAGGATCTTCGCCTGAACTTTTGGTGGCATGGCATGAAGAGGAGTGTGGCTCGGAGTGTAGCCAAGTGTCTGGTTTGCCAGCAGGTAAAGGCGGAGCATCAGCATACGGCAGGGTTGCTACAAGCGCTTTCAATTCCGGAGTGGAAGTGACAACACATCACTATAGATTTCGTGACTGGACTACCTCGGAGTCCGAAGCAGAATGACGTGATTTGGGTGATCGTAGATCGATTGACCAAATCCGCGCACTTTATTCCATTCCGAGTAGGACAGTCCACGGAGGCGCTAGCGAGGAGATACATGGAGGTAAATTCTTTTACTCTCCGTTTCTATTTCCTTTTCCTAGATAGATAGTGATGTAACGTGAATCGTGCAGGAGATCATACGACTTCACGGAGTCCCAGTGAGTATCATGTCGGACAGAGACACGAGGTTCACATCTCAGTTCTGGCAGAGTTTGCAGAAGAGTTTGGGTACGAGTCTGAGTTTCAGCACGGCGTACCATCCGCAGACAAATGGCCAGTCCAAGAGGACGATTCAGATCTTGGAGGACATGCTGAGGGCGTGCATGTTGGATTTCAAGGGTTCGTGGGAGGACCATCTACATTTGATGGAGTTCTCTTACAACAACAGCTTCCAGGCGAGTATTGGCATGGAGCCTTTTACCGCGCTGTATGGGAGGAAATGTCGTTCGCCATTGAGTTGGGACGACATTGGTGATCGGGAGCTGTTGGGACCCGAGATGATTGTGGATGCTGTGGATGTTGTCAGGAACATTCGGGAGAGGCTGAGGATTGCTCAGGACCGTTTTAAGCATTGTGCGGATGCTAAACGCCGTCCTTTGGAGTTTCAGCCAGGCGACCATGTGTTCCTGAAGATTTCCCCGAATCGTGGTGTGATTCGGTTTGGGAAACGAGGGAAGTTGAGCCCGCGATACATTGGACTGTTTGACATTCTGGAGAGAGTTGGCGAGGTAGCCTACCGCTTAGCCTTGCCGCCATCTTTGGAAGGAGTTCACAATGTTTTCCATGTGTCGCAGCTTCGTCGGTACATTAGCGATGCATCTCATGCTGTGGATTTCTCGGAGATAACCGTTCGCCCAGATTTGACGTATGACCAACAGCCAGTGCTGATTTTGGACAGACGTCAGAAGTCGCTCCGGAACAAGGTTGTCAATCTTGTGAGGGTGCTGTGGCGACACGGCTCGCCAGGAGAATCTACTTGGGAGAGAGAGGATGAGATGCGAGAGCACTATCCACTTTTGTTTCCGGACACGTGAGTGTTGGGAAATTCCGAGGACGGAATTTTTCTTAAGTTGGGGAGGATGTAACGACTGGTTTTTCATGTATTTGGATTATCTATATTATATATATATGTTTTGGTGTATTTTCTCCTCGTGTGTGGTTTTCCATCTCCGTAGCTTTCGTTTTTGTTCGTTTCGTTGTGATTTTCTAGCTTCTTCCTTAGATCGTTGAGTTTGGAGTAAGTCATTCATGACGAGCTTCATCTCGCTCATATCTTAGAGATAGGTTGATCTTAGAAGCCGTAGGAATCTTCCTAGAAACTTTGCGCTTCGATTCGAGACTTTTCGTGCACTTTAGTTGGTTCAAGAAGGGGGACCAACCGACTAGATTTCAATCTAGTCGGTCCGGAACCCTTCTCAAACCGACTAGTTCATTAAATCAATAATACAGGAGTTACTGTTATTTTTAGTCGGTCTAAGAACAACCACCGACCGACTAGATGTGAAACTAGTCGGTCAGAACTTGCTCTCAAACCGACTAGTTCTTTCAGTAAAATTCGCCTAAGTTACTGTTTATCGTTAGTCGGTCAATGAACACTCACCGACCGACTAGGTTGCAAACTAGTCGATCGACGGACCTTCACAGACCGACTAATTCTTTTCCCAGATTTTTCCCTACTTTCACTGTTTGATCTTAGTCGGTCACAGTTGGTCGACCGACCGACTAGTTCTTAAACTATTCGGTCAATAACCCTTCTTTGACTGACTAATCGCCCCCGAAACCCTAGGTTTCGGGCAGCCGCCGCAACTTTTCCTATTTATACCCCAAACGTTTTCTTTTCTTTCTTTCACCTCTCTTGGCCATTTTCTTTCCCCCTTGACCTCTGATCTTCCCCAAACTTCCCCAAGCCATTCCTCCTTTCCTCAAGAGCCCCTCTCCCCCTCCATTTAGGCCGGCCACCTCCTCTAGGCCGCCTCCAACCCCCAAAATCCCACAAAACTTCATTTCTCCATATTTTCTCCCCATTTCCAGATCTGAGCCGTAGTTCTTTGGATCGTTCTTCCGTTGCCGTGCTTGCTCGGCATCGTTCTTTCGCTACGATACGGTAGTGAATCGATCCTTTAATATTCTCATAACCCACCTTGTGATTTTTGTTAAACCCTAATAAAAATGGATATTAGAGATATTGTTCTGATGTTGTTTTGCCATGGCAGCGATCTCATCTCCGTAGTCTAACATTTTGTGACGTGCCTCGTTGATCGTCATCCTCGGTGCTAGGCAAGTGAAACTTGCCACTTAGGGTTTTAGGCCATGTTATAGGCGATTTGCTTGTTGTATGCGTAAAAGAGACTAGGCGACGAAATGATACTCGCCTAGGCGCAAATTTCAGGATCTAGCTTGACAACGAAGCTTGATCCGACTACTTTTAATTATTGGCACTTGTCATCCATGCATCTTATCTGCCATGTTTAAATTCAATTAACGGTACGCGAATTATTATGTTGAATGTTGCATTCGTAGCACACGCTACATTACTTGTACTACTTGATCCGGCTAGTCACCCGTTATGCGGGCATAACCCTACGCCATACGTGTTAAAGCACTTCCTGGCTCGTGATCCAGAAGCGAGCATACGTGTTCGGGGGTAATGCCCTGGCTCGATACACGTGGAGGGGTAGGGATAAGCAATCACCTGAGTTTACGAGTTGGCCTGATCCGCCACTCTAGCCAGAAGACGTAATCTCTGTGCACGACGTGTTACTTGACGTGATTTACTTGACTTGTACTTATCCGTGTTTATACTTGTAAAACTTGTCATCCATGCCATACTTGTTACTTGTTACTTGCACTTTCCTTTACTTGTTACTCCCATACCAAACTTGCCATGCTATGCATCATACTATAACTGCTAGGTTGTTAGTTTTCCTTCCTTTCAGTTTCCTTGCCCAAGTCTTTTAGACTTGCTGACATGTGTCCCTTTACTCTTTTGGGTGACACATGTTAGATCCTGAGCCTGAGGTTGCTGCTGAGGACGTGGTGTTCGCTGACGCTGAGTCAGAGCCCACGTTCATCGAGGAGTTTGAGGACACGGGAGATCAGTCGTAGAGACTGTTGGTGTTGTTGTTTAGACTGCTTTAGTTGTCGGTGCGTGGCACCAATACTTCGTTCTTGTTGGCTTTTGTTGGCCATGTTCGGGCCTAGATTCTTCCTTTTAGCCTGGTGGCTTTTCTGTGATGTTGAATATCGTTGTGGACAAATTCTGAGATTGGTTAACTTTTATCAGTCTCCATTCCTTGTTATTATTGTTGTTGTTCCGTTTGCATTTACAGGGACCTGCATATATTCAGATTTGCCGCTTATCAAGTGGGTAGCTTCACAGCTCCACGTCTGTGCGGACCTTCTCACGTCTCGCCTCCACTTTTGGGAAGCGGGGCGTGACAATAATCCTTTCTCTCTCCTCCTTGTCATTGTCAAAAAGGTGGACATATATATATATCACAATCCACCTTGTCATGAAAAATGAGTCAATGGACATGAGATACAAAGAAATGTAAGATACCAAATGTAGAATTAAAAGTGGATATCAATCACTATGCCTGCTCCCCCTAGATTATAGAATGTGTCAAACATTGACTCTATGAACAAACACAAATTGGAGACATGTGCTTAAAAATTTATCAATGCATTGATATAATACATTAAGCGTGGACATTGATACATGATATTGCCATTTAAAATAAATCATGTAAATGATGGAAACATTAAAACATTGATATTGAAACCATATCCAACAATAAATGGAAAGATTTCAATATCAACAAAAGAGATGAAATTATGCTTCAAAATAATTTTGAAATATATATAGCATAAAATTGTTCCCTATGTCATATACATGGATAATAATTGCATATATGACATAAATTTCCCAAAGTCCCATTTTCATGAAAAGTTACAAAATATTTTCAAATACATGAAAAATCACACTAATAGTGGGCATGCTAAAGATAAACAATTGAACAATATAATCATGCAATCAAGCATAAGTGTGAAGACATAAACATTAGGGAACCAAACCCAAGAAGAGTTTGACTTTCTAATATAATCACATGATGTGATCACTTCACTAACCAAAGTGTTTATGTAAGCATTCATCTCTTGCATACTAACATTAGTGGGTATCCATAGAATCATGGATTAACTAGGCAAAGTTTTTACCGTAGCAAGAGGGAAGAATGTGGCATGCATACGTGTATAAATATTTTTCTTGGCATGAATAAAATGAGGGGCTTGCCTCTTGGCATAAAATGAAACATTTTCATTTTTCCTCACCACCTTGTGTAGTACATACCTCTTATTTATGTTATTGTTGCATAAGAAAGCACGATGGTTCTGTTGAATATTGGATTCTCCACTATGGTTCTGATGATAAGCAAACATAATTAATTGTGATTAATCCCTATATTTTGTAATTAATGAATGAATCGTCAATAAAGATAAAGTCATATCAAATGAAGACGATGAGTTGCATCATTGAAGGAAGGACATCAATCAATGAAGCATGGAAACCAAGGAATGGACGCATGAAATTCAAATGTCGGACTCATCAAGTTCAATGGAAGTCTTCAAGGAATTCAATAGGAAGTGAAGAGGATTAATGTGTAAATCTTTCTCTTTCTTTACTTCATTGTTGAATTAGCATGTTTAGCCTTGAATAGACTTGATAGAATCTCATTCTTGACACTCACAACACTTTAGATCATATATCTTTGAGTCGCAGAGGGTTAGAACTTGCATAAGCTCAAAGTAGAGCTTTTCAGTCTACCCAGGCACCTGGTGGTTGGTCTCCAGACGCCTGGTGAAGTTGCACAGATAGTTCATCAAACCCTACATAATACAGACGCCTGAAGTTCTCATCCCAGCAGTATGCACAAGTATATTAGACGCCTAGACGATGAACTCCAGACATCTCTATAATTCGAGCTAAATTTCCAGTATCTCAGCCTCTTTAGTCTGACTTAATCAAACGTCTAAAGATATTGTTAAGGCCAAAATTGACCGGTACAGTTGTCGAGCTGACGAAGACTCGGAGCGCTGAGCTGGAGTCTAGTCTGCCTTCAGAGTGGGACCCTTGGTTGGAAGAACCAGGGTCGATGGTTGTTGACAGAGGACGATATGACGAATGATCGACCTAGGAACGATCGATCGACAGGGTCGTTCGAGGTTGGAGGGCTCGAAGTCGACCTTAGACGTTGGACGGCGATCGTTGATCTGCACCACAGGGAGTCGGATCTGGGTTCCGACCCAAATCCCCTCCGATGCTTAAGTTAGTGATGAACTTAAAGGTGAGAGGGAGCTTGGCGTAGCTGAGATCGACCCACTGAGGATCATCCCTGGACTAGCGATACAGGCTCGAATATAAAATGGAGAAGTTAGAAGATAGAGTTCTAAGTATTAGCACTCGTACCTTGAAATTGGAACCCTTTTACCTTTGTCCGTCGGCCTACATATATATGCTACTCTCCCTTGATGAGGTGTAACCGTCCCTCATTGATTAGGGCACGATCTTCTCTGAGATTTGAGCTAACGACTGTTCATTTACTTGGCCCCATGAACTCGTCCTTGAATGTCGGTGTCAGTCCAACGGTTGTCTGACCCGTTCGCTCGACTCAGTCGTAGCCTGCTTAGATTGTGGGGGTAACGGGTCATGGGGGAGAAACGGGTTGGGTATGCGGATACCCAATCGGGTTTGTATCCATGCACTAACAATGGCCATCATCATTCGCTTTCAAGAGGTAACGTTAATCGAGGCCGAATGATGATTACTTCTATTAAATGTGCACGGACTTCAAAAAATTTGATTTAATGTGTGCAGCCAAAACCCCTTTGCCTTTGGAGCGATCTCCGCCGCTCCTGGAGGCCGGTTTTGGACACGCGGCGTGCATCGAGGGCTAGGCGGTTGAGTTTGTCATCATATAAGAGGAATTTCGAAGAGAACGACTGAAATTTTCCAGCATCATCTGTTGGCCTAGTTAGTCTACTAACTAGGTCGTACGATTTACTTTTGATGATGACAAACAAGTCACACGTGACTAACATTTTTCATTGAGTGATTACAGGGAGCAAATCGCAAAATAAATTCTATTTGCAAGAGAAAGAGTATATGAGGACAATGGTGCAAAAAGGAAATAGTCTTACATTATCAAATGAAGATTTGATTGGATACGCAAGAGATTTTCTATTTGAATTCAAACTCCATGTTCTCATCCAGAAAATCTCCTATTCAAAAATCTCCTATTCAAACTGCCACATGATCGCAAACTCCACATTTTTTTGAGTTAGTTTGTTGGTTTTTGATCTCATCATTTTTTAGCTAACGCACTCTTTAAAATATATATGAATTGCAAAAGGGGAACTCATGTTCTGTTTTTTGATCACATCATTATCCACGTTCTGTTTTTGAACACAAAGAATTCAAAAAACAAAATGATTTTGTGGTGCTCCTGGCATTTTGCAAAAGATAGGAACGCACAATATATATTTAAGAAGTGTGCCTCATTTCTTAGTGCTGTAGCAAATTAAAAAAACAAAAGACACTCCAAAAACAAAAAGGGGAACACACCAGTTTTTGCTTCCTTGCGTGACATTTTTTGTGTTGCGTTCCATTTTTTGTGTGCCACCTTCTGTTTAACGCACGCACGCACCAAATTTGCTTCTTTGCGTTCTTTGTGGCGCCTCTTGTCAAACAACGCATGCAAACATTTTTTTGGGTGATTATTTGCTGCGCCATCTTCTGTCAAAAACAAGTTTTTTCTTCCAAGTTTTTGCAGATTTCAAGTGCAGATTCCAGATTCGCGCATCCGACTTTGTACGCTCATATCTCCTGATCCAGACGTCGGATCGACGAGCCGTTTGTGCTCACGCGACCACATCTTCATGCCATTCGCAACGGTAATAGTCTTCTTCGCTCAGTTCTCAGGATCAAACATCGTTTGGGCGTTTTTCTACAGATTCATCACTGCAGATTTCAGATTCGCGCATCCGACTTCGTACGCTCATATCTCCTAATCCAGACGTCGGATCGACGAGCCGTTTGCGCTCACGCGACCACATCTTCATGCCCTTCGCAACGGTGATAGACTCCTTTGCTCAGTTCTCAGAATTATATACAGTTCGGGCGTTTTACTCCAGATCAGCCACGGCAGAATTCAGATTTGCGCAGTCATCTTCCGAAGACTATATCTTCCAATCCAGACATCGGATCAGCGAACCGTTTGTGCCCACACGATCACGATCTCACAAATTTCATTACGGTGATATCTCTCTGATCTTTCACTGCAGTATTATAGCTATTTGAATCTGTTTTAGTTGTGAGATTGTATTAAGAATAGCTTTACTCTGAAGCTATCTCTGCGCTTTAACTCTTGAACTATATTTGTGTATGGTTAGATCACTACCCGTAAGTGTGATCGGTTTTATTAAGTGAAATCCTCATAGGTCTTGGGGTCGGAGTTTTGGTGGGGAGCCACTCTGTTAAAAAATATCTATGTCTGATTATCTCTGTGTTTGTGATTATTTTTAAAATTTGTGCCACACACCCTATTCACCCCCCTCTAGGGTGTTTTTCAATTGGTATCAGAACGGGATTTCTTTTAGACTCAAAGTCTAGTGGAATTTCGATCCTATGGCACAAATTCCACACACATATTCATATGACACACACAATCAAAGAGAAGGTCAGTCGTATCTCAGATCTCCTCTATTTGATGGTACGGACTATAGTTACTGGAAACAACGCATGTCCATACACATCAAAGGCATCGATATGGCATTATGGAAAATAATCAGTGAAGGCTTTACATTGTTTGATAAACCCACTCCTGAGCTGTAAAAAGAAAATGATCGGTTAGAAAATCTAAATTTTAAGGCCATGAGCATATTGTATTGTGGGCTTAGTAAAACCGAATTTAACCGCATTAGTTCTTGTTCTACTGCTAAGGATATCTGGACGAGACTTGAAGTTACTCATGAGGGAACTAGTGAAGTTAAGAAAACTCGTATTAGAATGTTATTACAGAAATATGAAAATTTTGCTATGATGCCTAATGAGTCTATTGATGCTATGTTTTCTCGTTTTGCAGATATCGTCAATCCACTGAAATCCTTAGGGAAGGACATCCCAGAGGAAGATCTGGTCGGAAAGATTTTATACTCCTTATCTGGCGATTGGATTCAAAAGAGGACGGCGATCGAAGAAGCACATGATTTGGCAGATATCAGTTTCGAGAAGTTAATGGGAAAATTAATGGCTTATGAGGTTCAATTGAAGATGGCCAATGACAGCACACCAAAGACGGAAGAGAAACCTAAGAAGGAGGAAACAAAGGAAAAGAATTTAGCTTTTCAAATCTCCAAAATGCTCAAGGAGGAGATGAATGAATCAGATGATGAAAGCATGGCTCTTGTTACAAGAAAATTTGTGAAATTCATGAAAAACAACAAAAGAAGGACGTGAAGAATTTGGGGAGCCAAGAAAAATGAAGAAAATGATGGAGAAAGTTCTGCACCTCAGTGTTTCAGATGCAACAAGAGAGGGCACATGAAAACAGAATGTCCACTTCTGAAAGGAAAAGGAAAGGAAAAGACTGGTGATGGAGAAAAGAGAACATCAACGCGAGGAATGGTGGCTACGTGGGGAGAAAGTGACGCAGAAGAGCTCTCCTCAGATGATGACTGGAACGACAACACTGGAACTTGCTTTATGGCTGGAAACGAAAAGGTAAAAATTAGCTCTCTTGTTCAAAGCTTTGATGATGAAATGAATATTAGTGATGATATGTTTTCTAGCATGGAGGAAGCTTATGAATTTCTTGTAGAACTCCTTCAAGAAATGGGTCCTAAATTCCTTAAACTAAAAAAGGTTCGTGATTCATTAAAAGATGAACTAGGGAGCATGACAAGAGAGAGAGATGAGCTATTTGTTAAGTGGAAAGAACAAAAGGAAATAATATATAATTTTGATGAAACCCAACTAGAAACAAAAACCTTAGAGCTAGAAAATACTAATAAAAAATTTGCTACGTTAGAGTTTAACCATGTTAACCTCGCTAAAGAACTAAAAGAGAAAATTAGTATTCTTAGTTCTAAAGATTCTGAAATAAAATTATTAAACCTAAAAGTGGCTAGCTATGAAGAAAAATTGGAAGAGCTTGAAAAAGAAAAATCTAATTTAATAAAAGGAAAACATATAGCCATCGATTCTGAAACTAGTGAAAAAGAAAAAAGGTATGAGACTAAGATTGGTGAACTTGAGAATGAAAATCAAAATCTTAGCTTGACATTAAAGAAATTCACAAATAGCCAAGAAAGCTTTAATAAGATGATAAATGGGCTTAATGAACAATTAGTAAACATGGTCTTGGCTTTCAGAAAAAACAACCTAAGAAAAAAACTAGGAAGATCATTGAAAAGAATTTTGCAAGAGACATGAGCTTTGAACATTGCATGCACAAAAATCATATGTCATCTACTAATAAGCATTTCAATGTTACATGTTTTTATTGCAACAAAAATGTGCATGTTATGTATGATTGCTTGGTCAGATATTATCCTGCACATTTTATATGGGTTCCAAAGCATCGTACTAACAATTGTGGATCCAAAATTTGGTTACCAAAGGGTGCATCTTCTTTTGCAGGTGCATCTTCAAGTGGAAAATGACAGCATTTGGTACCTTGATAGCGGTTGCTCGAATCACATGACGGGCAACGAATCCCTCTTCACGACGCTATCAAGGAAAGATGGAGGGACGGTTATTCTTGGAGATGGAAAGAAGTGCAAAATCTTGGGTAAAGGTAACATTGATATTACAGGTGGTTTGGATGGACTGGAGATAAACACTAGCAATTCCAATGATCAAGAGAATAACAATGATGTTGTACCAAAAGAAACAGAAGCTACTACGTCATCACAAGATCTCCCTAAGGATTGGCGCTTTAAGAATGATCATCCAAAGAATCAAATCCTTGGAGACACGACGGAAGGTATACGTACTAGAAGTAGCTTTAATTTGATGGTTAACTTTGCATTTATATCCATTTTGGAGCCTAAAAATGTTGATAGTGCTTTAGAAGATTCCTATTGGATTATGGCAATGCAGGAGGAATTGTCACAATTTGATAGGAATCAAGTTTGAGAACTTGTTCCTAAACCAAAAAATCAAACAATTATAGGCACTAAATGGGTATTTAGAAACAAACTTGACGAAATGGGATATGTTGTGCGTAATAAAGCAAGATTAGTTGCACAAGGTTATAACCAAGAGGAAGGGATTGATTTTGATGAAACATTTGCTCCCGTCGCAAGATTGGGAGCAATTAGGATGCTTTTAGCATTCGCTAGTTTCATGAAATTCAAACTCTTTCAAATGGACGTCAAGAGTGCCTTTTTAAATGGAGTTTTATCTGAGGAAGTCTATGTCAAACAACATCCTGGGTTTGAAGACTCCATCCACCCGGACTATGTTTTCAAGCTTAAACGTGCTTTATATGGGCTCAAACAAGCTCCTAGAGCTTGGTATGAGCGACTTAGTAAATTTTTGCTTGAAAATAATTTTTCCATGGGAACGGCGGATAAAACTCTATTTGTTAAACATCAAAATAAAGATCTACTTGTAGTACAAATATATGTTGATGATATCGTTTTTGGTGCTACTAACAATCTACTGTGTGAGGAATTTTCTTCATGTATGTCTAGGGAATTTGAGATGAGCCTGATGGGTGAACTTACATTCATGCTTGGTTTGCAAATCAAACAATGTGAGGACGGAATTTTCATCAATCAAGCAAAATACGCAAAGGAGTTAGTGAAGAAGTTTGGACTTGAAAATGCTAAGGAATGCTCTACTCCCATGGCAACGACGTCAACGATGGATAAAGACGAAAAGGGAAAGAAAGTGGATGAACGCTTATACCAAGGTATGATTGGTAGCCTATTATACTTGACAGCTAGTATGCCTGATATAATGTTCAGTGTATGTTTATGTGCAAGGTTTCAATCTTGTCCAAAAGAGTCCCATCTTTCTTATGTTAAACGAATAATTCGATATGTTAAAGGAACCCTAGATTTTGGTTTATGGTATTCTTGTTCCACATCATTTGAGCTTGTAGGATATTGTGATGCGGATTTTGCGGGAAGTAAGACCGATCATAAGAGTACCACGGGTACTTGCCAACTACTAGGTATGTCTCTTGTTTCATGGTTCTCCAAGAAGCAAAACTCCATAGCATTGAGTACAACCGAAGCCGAATATGTTTCAGCAGGTTGTTGTTGTGCTCAAATTCTATGGATGAGACAAACCCTCAGAGACTATGATCTTACTTTCCAACCTACAACCATTTGGTGTGACAACAAGAGTGCTATAAATCTATCTAAAAATCCTATCCTACACTCTAGGACAAAACATATTGATATTCGTCACCACTTCCTTAGAGATCACGTTGATAAGAAAGATATCTCTTTAGGATATATTGATACAGAAAAACAATTAGCGGACATTTTCACCAAACCCTTAAACCAAAAACAATTTTGCTTCATTCGAAGGGAGTTGGGGATTATGTCACTAATTGAGCATTAGCATGCATATCCATGCACATACACAAGCTTACTTATTGTACCTAAGCCACACACTATTTCATCTTAATGGTGGTTTGCTTATTCTTGGTATGTGCATGCATGATCGTCATCACTATTATTGATTTTGGTCGAGAATTTGATATGAACCTTGTTAGACATCTTAGAAACATTAAAATGTTTTTGATGATGATGCACCATATTATTGTAAAATCCCCATGCATGAATTATTAATAAAAAAATGAAACTTGTAAGCATGCCAAATTGTACGAATCAAATAGATTGATTGAGTCTTATAAACTGTGGAGATAATTGAATGTGCTTAGATTCTAAAGTTTCTGAATTTATATTTTATCTTTACAATTTTGTGCGCTTAAATCTCTATGGTAAATTATTTAGTAGGAGTCGAGTATGTGATGCCTTCATGCGTCACTATTTTGAGACACCAACATTGTAATAATTATAAAAAAATAGAAAAAGAAAAAGTGAATAGCAAAACATCTTCAAATATACCACATTTGATACCGGCGGCTAGTAACCGGATTTCGGGGGTTTGTTGAGCAATGCGTATGAAATATGGTAGATAAAGCAACCACTTAGCGCACCTCAATTCCAAAGGACCCGAAATTTAACACCATGGTATCCCTTGATTGGTGTCTCCCTACACATTACTTATTGATTATTCCATAACAACGAAGGCTCACAAAATGTATTAGATAATTTTATATTTTCATCGCTTAAGCTTCTAAGCACCCTTCATATTGTCAAAGTGTTTCATAATACAACATCTTCTTGTTAGATCTCTTACAATGACCGTATGCTATCGATGCTCATGACATTTGTTATACTTTAAGTTCGTGGGGAAAAAGCATTACTATGAGCATCATCATCAATTTCTTATTTCTTTGATATGCTACACTTGTTTCATGTCTCATTCTAAACCTTTTCAATTTATTTTTTTTGTGATCTTTTCGATTAATGGCAAAAGGGGGAGAGGTAGAAAAAATGCGAAAATTAATGCACAAGGGGGAGAGATGCACATCTTGAGGGGGAGCTTTGTATGATGTCTATAATCATGTGCACTATATGGCTTGCTCCTTAATATCATTTCTCAATTTTTCCAGACTTGTTTGCCATCATCAAAAAGGGGGAGATTGTTGGCCTAGTTAGTCTACTAACTAGGTCGTACGATTTACTTTTGATGATGACAAACAAGTCACACGTGACTAACATTTTTCATTGAGTGATTACAGGGAGCAAATCGCAAAATAAATTCTATTTGCAAGAGAAAGAGTATATGAGGACAATGGTGCAAAAAGGAAATAGTCTTACATTATCAAATGAAGATTTGATTGGATACGCAAGGGATTTTCTATTTGAATTCAAACTCCATGTTCTCATCCAAAACACATCGCCTTGGTCTCCTATTCAATCTCCTATTCAGTCTCATCCAGAAAATCTCCTATTCAAAAATCTCCTATTCAAACTGCCACATGATCGCAAACTCCACGTTTTTTGAGTTAGTTTGTTGGTTTTTGATCTCATCATTTTTTAGCTGACGCACTCTTTAAAATATATATGAATTGCAAAAGGGGAACTCATGTTCTGTTTTTTGATCACATCATTATCCACGTTCTGTTTTTGAACACAAAGAATTCAAAAAACAAAATGATTTTGTGGTGCTCCTGACATTTTGCGAAAGATAGGAACGCACAATATATATTTAAGAAGTGTGCCTCATTTCTTAGTGCTGTAGCAAATAAAAAAAACAAAAGACACTCCAAAAACAAAAAGGGGGAACACACCAGTTTTTGCTTCCTTGCGTGACATTTTTTGTGTTGCGTTCCATTTTTTGTGTGCCACCTTCTGTTTAACGCACGCACGCACCAAATTTGCTTCTTTGCGTTCTTTGTGGCGCCTCTTGTCAAACAACGCATGCAAACATTTTTTTGGGTGATTATTTGCAGCGCCATCTTCTGTCAAAAACAAGTTTTTTCTTCCAAGTTTTTGCAGATTTCAAGTGCAGATTCCAGATTCGCGCATCCGACTTTGTACGCTCATATCTCCTGATCCAGACGTCGGATCGACGAGCCGTTTGGTTTTTCTACAGATTCATCACTGCAGATTTCAGATTCCAGCATCCGACTTCGTACGCTCATATCTCCTAATCCAGACGTCGGATCGACGAGCCGTTTGCGCTCACGCGACCACATCTTCATGCCCTTCGCAACGGTGATAGACTCCTTTGCTCAGTTCTCAGAATTATATACAGTTCGGGCGTTTTACTCCAGATCAGCCACTGCAGAATTCAGATTTGCGCAGTCATCTTCCGAAGACTATATCTTCCAATCCAGACATCGGATCAGCGAACCGTTTGCGCCCACGCGATCACGATCTCACAAATTTCATTACGGTGATATCTCTCTGATCTTTCGCTGCAGTATTATAGCTATTTGAATCTGTTTTAGTTGTGAGATTGTATTAAGAATAGCTTTACTCTGAAGCTATCTCTGCGCTTTAACTCTTGAACTATATTTGTGTACGGTTAGATCACTACCCGTAAGTGTGATCGGTTTTATTAAGTGAAATCCTCATAGGTCTTGGGGTCGGAGTTTTGGCGGGGAGCCACTCCGTTAAAAATATCTGTGTCTGATTATCTCTGTGTTTGTGATTATTTTTAAAATTTGCTTCCTTGTTTTACATGTTTGCTTCCATCGTCGCCTTTCTCGGAGATTGCTTGTTTTTTTCCCAAGGTATCTCATTTCTTCGATCTTGACTCTCTTAACAGGTTGGTCGGGTATGTTTGCTCCGGTGGTGTTCAAGGTGCCGACTCCTGAGGAGCTGGCGGAGCGTCTCTGGCCCCCTCGCCTGGTGGAAGTTCCCGGAAAGGGAAAATGTCACGCGTCGCTTCCCATTATACCAGGGAGCGAGGACGCGAGCGGGTTTGCATGTGCTTAAAACAAGAAGGATGCACTTTTTCTTTTCGTCCTCCTTGGTTTAAGCACAATAAGCATTTGTGATAACAACTTGTAGATTCTTGCATGCAACTCAAACAACACAGATAAGTTATTTATTTACAATCTCAAATCTCAAAAGATAGTTTACAACAATGAATGAAATGAAGGAGGGTCATAAAGCCTAGACAAGTAATAAAAGAAAGATAAGTACAAGGATGCTGTGAAGGTACGTTGCTCCACGGCGGTGATCTCAGTGTCTGGCACCCTAGTCAAACTGCTTAGTCTCTAGGCTTCCTCCTCGGTAAAACTGTCTAATACCTGACGTATATTTCACAAGACAAGAAAATATACGTTAGCAAGGGTCGCTCGGCAAGATTTAGAAGGTTAAGAAGTTTTGACCCTCGGTAAGGTTTTCAAAAGCTTTTCATGGCAATAAGAGTGACATAATAAGATTGCAGTAATTAAAGCATGGCAGCGTAAGAAACGGGCGGGTATAGAAAATGTGGTGTATGGAGTAGTAAGCATAGCAATTGTAGTGTGCAAAGTAAATGGCAAGAGTAGTGTGTAAAGCAGT
The DNA here is from genome assembly GCA_030789695.1 of Scilla litardierei. Classification (NCBI taxonomy): domain Eukaryota; kingdom Viridiplantae; phylum Streptophyta; class Magnoliopsida; order Asparagales; family Asparagaceae; genus Scilla; species Scilla litardierei. Next base: position 94,446,976 of record CM061142.1, read on the forward strand.
AGCATGGCAGGTGTAGTGTGTAAAGCAGTAGCATGTCAATTTTATTAAAGGCGATAACATGGCATTTCTGAAAGGAAACATAACAGCAGTTTAAATGTTAAACATTTGGCAGACTAATTAAAGAAAAGCTGTAGCAGTTTCATTTGTTAACACGTCTATATATCCATTTTAATCTATCCGATAATGTGTGCAAGTTCGTGACTAAGGTTCACGTCGTTAGACGGCTAGTAGTGGATCTACCTTCAGGTGCCCCGGTGCCCCGAGAGATAGTCCGTTTACTACCGGCTAGTGCCCGCGAACCCAACCCCACCCAAGTGTACTTTATTGTCTGGACCACGAGCCAGATACGGCCAACTGAGCCATCAGGAGTTATAGTGCTGGCACGAGCCAGAGTAGCCAGACATGCCGTTTTGTTCTATGATTTGCCAAACATGCCACATGTTTTATGATTTGCCAAACCGGCCAACAAGTCTATATGTAGCCAACCGGCCAGCAAGTCTATGATGTGTCTTCTGCAATTTACAAGGCATTTATCAATTACTATTAACTTGTCCACATGCACACACACATGTCTACATCTTGAAATGCACAAAAGTTAACATATACAGTTTTAAATGGAACGGTAGTTAAAACGTGGATAAATGCACAACTTGCATATCAGATCATCTCAGTTTAAACAATTAAAAGCAACGGTTACAAGATATGTAAAAATGTACACTTGCATATCGGAATGTCTCAATTTAAAACAATCAAATGCGGCGGTTATAAAACATGAAAAAGGTACACTTGCCTGACTTGACGAATCTGGTGTCCGAGCGAACGTAACAAGGGGCGTGATATATCCGTGCAAATGGATACGCGATATCAAGCTTGAATTCTAACAACATTATTAATACTGATTATATATAAACTAATGTATACATTTATATACATGCTAACATATATAACTAACATCTAGTATTAAATAATCTATATACTAAATATGTCACAACTTTTAAGGGAAGACTTACTAATTATTACACAGCTTAGTTAATATACAATATTTAATATGGTTTTCTGTTTATGATTTATGATCATAAACTTAGCTAATAAGGTATATTGTATAAGCACACTAATATATATATATACTGCTCATATGATATACCATCCACATAGTATCCAAACTTAAGAATGAATTATAGTTTACGTACGTTCCTCTTTGCCTCGTGTTACCTCAGGAACGTGGAGCTTGGTGACAAGGGCAACGGTGATCGGTGGTGACGACAGCTGCTGGCGTCGGTCCAGGGGGTGTGTACGACGGCTGCAGAGGGTGGCGCGACGTCTTGGGTGGTGCGGAAGTTGTCGACGGCACGGAGCTTGGAGCGACGGGTCGGAGGCGAACGCTGTCAGGGTGGCGAGGGAGTGATCCGATGTCGGAGATGGTGTTTACAGGGCTGTTGGTCGAAAGAAGGTATCGGAGGCTGCAGCGAGGGTGGAAGAATGGCGGAGGATGCTGGGCGCATGGGTGAGGCGAGATGATGGGATGGAGGGAGGCGATGGATTCGTCGGAGGTGAAGCTCGGTGAGAGGACGGTGGGAGGGCTGTGTGGGGTGGTTGCGAGGCGAGGGTTGTGAGTCGTTCGTCGGTGATGAGAGCGGTTGGTTGGAGGGGGCCTGGGGGTTTGGCGGAGTGGCAAGGAGAAGAGACGCGGGGGTTTTGGGTTCGTCGGTGAAGGTGATGACGAGCTCGGAGGGACGCGGTGGAGGTTTGAGGGAGTCAGGGTTTCTCGCCATGGCTGTCGACGTTCGAGGCGAGGAGAACATGGGCAGAGGAGGGGCTCAGGCGAGTTCGAGGGCGGTGCTGGGCTTCTGTGGGCAGTGAAGTGAGGAAGGGGAGGGTGAACGGCGAAGGGTCAGCGTGGTCTGAGGGCTGGAGGAAGGCAAGCGGGTCGCCGGGGTGTGTGCGGCTGTCAGAGAAGCGGGCTTGGCGGGTGTTGAGGCCAAGGCAGGGGCTGGGGGTGTTCGGATGGGGAGGCACGATGGTAGGGTGGCGAACGGAGTTGCTCGGAGGAAGGTGGCGGTGTAGGTGAGGCCGGGCTTGGGAACGATGAGGTCGGGGTCACTGATTCGGGTTCAATATTACATATTTAACCCCCCATTTAGCCCTATTTTGTGCTCATGTGATGCTATTTTGGTCTCTAGTACATACGTATTTTCTACACATTTATTTATTAGAGAAAACACTTAATTTGAGCATAAAACAGCAATTAACGAAGTATTTCTGCACTTTTTATATTTTTCCTAGCATCGTCTCGATCTCACGATTCCAACGATTATTTATTTGTATTTTTCTGAGACCTGTGCTAATTACTATGAATTGTTGAATGCAGAATACCATTTATTGGAAATAAATTAAATAAGCACGAATCTTGGCGCGCCACGCGGCAGAATCTTGACCGCACACTCTTCATCCAGCGGTTAATAACAATGGGGAGACGCGGCCATCATTCGACCGTTGGATTCAGATCCAACGATCCACGCACGCGGAAGAAATCGATCGAAAGGCGGGTGACGTGGCTACATCCGGTCCGTCGACTCACGATCCAATGGCCAGATTTTGGCCCGCTGCTACGATTCGAAAGCGGGCAAGGAGGCCGTTGGATCTCGATCCAACGGTCCGCAAGCGATATAAAACGACGCAGCGACGGAGTCGCGATCGAGCGGGAGTCGGTCCGCTAGTGACACGCGGCGCGACGAGATTCAATCTCGCTTCATCCAACGGTCGAGGGAAGCGGGCTGCTGCGGAAATATTCCGGGCTACGTGGAGCCACGACGTCTGTTGGATTCGAATCCAACGGACTCCGCTGCTTGCGAAGCGGATGCGAAGATCAGCACCCGATAAGCTTGTACACGTGTCGCCACGGTGTTAAATCCCGCTTGATCGGACGGCCACGGTTTGATTCGATCGAGATCTGTGGCTGGGATGAGTTTGGGTGCGTTTTGGTGTGGGTTTGGACCCGTTAACACATAGTAAACCCGCAAGCCTATTATATAAGCGTATTCTAGGGTTTTTGGGTGTATACAAGAAGATTTGGGGCGTATTTTGGGCGTATTGGAGGCTCTAGGAGCCGTATTTTCCCCCTGAAAAATTCTGTAAAATTCCAGAGGCTTGTATTATTATTTCCAGAGAGTTTGAAGTCTTTTTAAGGAGAATTGGTGATATTTTCTTTAACTCAAACCCCGTATTTTGGTGTTTTCTATTGTATTTTGCTATGAACTTGAAGTATTTTGCCATGAAAGTTGTTTATTATTGCATGATGAGTAGCTAAATCTCTGTTGTGCATGGTATGGAGTAGTTAGGGGATATAATTTGCGTTTATTTGGTTGTATTCCTTGTGCTAAACCGTTAAACGTCGTTAAAATTGTAATCTTTGTTCGTAAATCGACTTTTTCAGATTCCAAAAGAATTGATTTAGTTGATGATCGCCCCAAAAGGGTGAGTTTTGATCTCCCCAAAAGGGAGTTTCATACCGTAGTTTTGATCTCTCCAAAAGAGAGTTTCATATCGTATTATAACTTTAGCGACGATCTTATTGAATATTTTGCTTGAATCCCCAAAAGGACATCTTCCGATGAATTGCTCCCAAAAGGAGAATTCATTGAGTTATATTGGATATTTTCCCGGTGAATTGCTCTCAAAAAGAGAATTCATTGTGATATATTCATCAACCAAATTAATACGAATCATTGATCCTAACGAACACATACCATGTGCATACTTTTTATAGATATTTTCATACACGAATTTCTTTGTTCACACGTCACCATCACGTACTTTCACACCATCATCACCACCATCATTGAAGTGGTTAGTTTCTTTTCGTAGGATTTCTATTTGATTTGAATTGTGGTTGCAACAGATTTCTTCCCGTGGATTCGACATCTGGACTCCCAGATTTTACTACTTGTACGGACTCTTGCGCTTGAGAGAAGCACCTTTCGGAGCCCACCAAGCTTTTGGCGCCGTTGCCGGGGAGGAATGGTTTGTGACTACGGTTTATTTCATTTAGAGGACCTCCGGTGAGATCTTTCCACTTTACTGTACATAAACTTTTTTTTATTATTTTATTTTAATTTTTTTAAAATGGATTATATGAATTTCTATTGCACGAACAATCTATATGATGCACGGTTTGCTAATGCACATAAACATAGGATGGAAAAGCTCAAGATTGTAAATTTTAATCAAACTGATTGTGAAACTTTCTTTCAGGCCTGGAGGAGGTTCACAGACCTAATATCGAGCTATCCGCAGCATGGGTACACAAATGAAGAGCTCATGGTGTCCTTCTTAGATGGACTACGACCACACATGCAGGAATTATTGGGAGGCATGACGCCGACAGAGGCGTGGGAATACATGGAGTCTCTGCAAGAAAATGAAGAAACCATGGAAGAGACTTCAGAGTGCGATTCAACGGAGCCTTCGTGCCTTGATCAAGAAGAGCAAAGCGTAGACGTACCTTTGCAATCCTTGAAAGAGGACGCTTACCTGATTATTCAGAAACAGGAGGCCACATCCCATCAATTCCAAGAGAATTTCCTTGCTCGGAGTCGGCAGATTCAGAAATCCATCGAAGATCTTACTCTGATTGCCACTTGCCTAGAAGAAGGTAATGCTTTTGAAACTCAATTTAAAGAATCTAATACGAGTTCATCTTCTATTGCAGGAATATCGAGCGAGCCATGTCACGTTGATGACACGAATAAAAATATCCACATGGCAGAAAGTGTGTGCAAAAGAGAGGACGAGCTAGCAATTTTGGATGAACGAGAGGAGGAGACAGCTAGGGAAAAGGGTTTTGAGATTATCGCCATGGAGTTAGAACCATGCCCTCCTCCAGTTTTGTCCCAAAATCATTTATCCCTCTCCCCAACGATCGAGCATCGTACAGAGAGTAGTGCAAATCTTTCAGGGAGTAGTCGTCAACTTGCTTTAATTCATTTCACTTATTTTGATGACTACGTTTGGAATAATTTTATTGAAAGGAATCTTAAATTAAATTGGACTGACATAACTCATCTCTTGCAGGACATTGGCAAACAGCTTATAGAGATGCTTGGAGTTGTGTTGCTGGGGTCCAAATTAGTTTTTGGAGGAAGAATAACCGCCGAGGAGCGCAAGGAGCAAATTGAACAACTTCCTCCACCATCAAAGATTCGGGATCCGCCATTTGATCACGGTGTGTTCTTTCCAGTAGTGTATTTTTTATATGCTTTCTAGGTTGCTTGCTTGAATAAACTCGTACCCCTTTCGACATTGAGGACAATGTCCATCTTTAGTTGGGGGGTGTGTACGAGAACTTAGGATTTTTTTGAGAAGAATAAATCACCAAATCTCATCATTTTAAAACTCCTTCACATGCCTCAAATGCGGATGATTATACATTGATTGTGTTCTAAAAATTGTTAGTGGCTTAAGTTAATTATTTTCCCTTCATGGAATTACTGTTAATATGCTATTCATGAAAACTTTCAATTTCCATGATTAATATCTCGAAATAATTTGAATATATTTCATGCATGCTAATATGATGAAAACGCTTAAGTATACACGATTTTTAAGAATAGTCTTCAAGTTGAAGAGGAATTTGGCCTTTGATTCTAATATTTATATTCAAAGATGGGTTTTGAGTTGCTTACAAAAAAAAGAAAGAAGGAAAAGAAAAGAAAAATGAATGAAAAATGAATGAACAAAAATGAATGAATAAGTATGTCACTAATAAATAACTTGGTTGGCTCGAGTAGTACAGTCCGAGGGGTCCTTCTTGGCCTAATGCCCTATTATCGTCTGATTTGGGAGCCATTGACAGGAAACTCACTCATTTGATGGAGCGATCCAAGTTATACATTTTTCTGCGAATGTTGCTTGATGCGCGTTACGCGGAATGAATAAAAGAACAGAAATGGTGAATATACTAAGCAACTTCAATACCCATGTCTTGAATGATTGTTTTGATAGGCCAATTCCTTGGAAACACGAAAACTAGTATAAAACGACGTGTTATACTTTCGCTTGCGCAAAACGATGCTTGTATGTTATTTATTCATACTAAATTAGAGAAAATATCATGTGATTGATTTTGTACATGGATGTGTATATTGAGGGTCAAGATCGTGTTGGAATGCGTATTATTGAGCCACGCCATGAGCGATCGAAAGAACTTATTGTTTTATTAATCATCCGAATTAATCGCTATTTTTGCTAGAGACTAGCAAATCGCTAGTTGGGGGGTGTGATTCGGGTTCAATATTACATATTTAACCCCCCATTTAGCCCTATTTTGTGCTCATGTGATGCTATTTTGGTCTCTAGTACATACGTATTTTCTACACATTTATTTATTAGAGAAAACACTTAATTTGAGCATAAAACAGCAATTAACGAAGTATTTCTGCACTTTTTATATTTTTCCTAGCATCGTCTCGATCTCACGATTCCAACGACTATTTATTTGTATTTTTCTGAGACCTGTGCTAATTACTGTGAATTGTTGAATGTAGAATACCATTTATTGGAAATAAATTAAATAAGCACGAATCTTGGCGCGCCACGTGGCAGAATCTTGACTGCACACTCTTCATCCAGCGGTTAATAACAATGGGGAGACGCGGCCATCTTTCGACCGTTGGATTCAGATCCAACGATCCACGCACGCGGAAGAAATCGATCGAAAGGCGGGTGACGTGGCAACATCCGGTCCGTCGACTCACGATCCAATGGCCAGATTTTGGCCCGCTGCTGCGATTCGAAAGCGGGCGAGGAGGCCGTTGGATCTCGATCCAACGGTCCGCAAGCGATATAAAACGACGCAGCGACGGAGTCGCGATCGAGCGGGAGTCGGTCCGCTAGTGACACGCGGCGCGACGAGATTCAATCTCGCTTCATCCAACGGTCGAGGGAAGCGGGCTGCTGCGGAAATATTCCAGGCTACGTGGAGCCACGACGTCCGTTGGATTCGAATCCAACGGACTCCGCTGCTTGCGAAGCGGATGCGAAGATCAGCACCCGATAAGCTTGTACACGTGTCGCCACGGTGTTAAATCCCGCTTGATCGAACGGCCACGGTTTGATCCGATCGAGATCTGCGGCTGGGATGAGTTCAGGTGCGTTTTGGTGCGGGTTTGGACCCGTTAACACATAGTAAACCCGCAAGCCTATTATATAAGCGTATTCTAGGGTTTTTGGGAGTATACAAGCAGATTTGGGGCGTATTGGAGGCTCTAGGAGCCGTATTTTCCCCCTGAAAAATTCTGTAAAATTCCAGAGGCTTGTATTATTATTTCCAAAGAGTTTGAAGTCTTTTCAAGGAGAATTGGTGATATTTTCTTTAACTCAAACCCCGTATTTTGGTGTTTTCTATTGTATTTTGCTATGAACTTGAAGTATTTTGCCATGAAAGTTGTTTATTATTGCATGATGAGTAGCTAAATCTCTGTTGTGCATGGTATGGAGTAGTTAGGGGATATAATTTGCGTTTATTTGATTGTATTCCCTATGCTAAACCGTTAAACGTCGTTAAAATTGTAATCTTTGTTCGTAAATCGACTTTTTCAGATTCCAAAAGAATTGATTTAGTTGATGATCGCCCCAAAAGGGTGAGTTTTGATCTCCCCAAAAGGGAGTTTCATACCGTAGTTTTGATCTCTCCAAAAGAGAGTTTCATATCGTATTATAACTTTAGCGACGATCTTATTGAATATTTTGCTTGAATCCCCAAAAGGGCATCTTCCGATGAATTGCTCCCAAAAGGAGAATTCATTGAGTTATATTGGATATTTTCCCAGTGAATTGCTCTCAAAAAGAGAATTAATTGTGATATATTCATCAACCAAATTAATACGAATCATTGATCCTAACGAACCCATACCATGTGCATACTTTTTATAGATATTTTCATACACGAATTTCTTTGTTCGCACGTCACCATCACGTACTTTCACACCATCATCACCATCATCATTGAAGTGGTTAGTTTCTTTTCGTAGGATTTCTATTTGATTTGAATTGTGGTTGCAACAGATTTCTTCCCGTGGATTCGACATCTGGACTCCCAGATTTTACTACTTGTACGTACTCTTGCGCTTGAGAGAAGCACCTTTCGGAGCCCACCAGTCACCAGAGGGGTTTAATAAGAAGAGAAGGCGAAGGAGAAGGAGGACTGAGATAAGGAGAACGAGGTGAACGTGTGTTGTGGGATGTGGGGGTGAGTTGCGTGGAACGCGGGGGCTTGAGCCTATGCATGGGTTGGTGGGGTGATTGACATGGCTTGGGGAGGCTGAGTTGTTGGGTTTTAAAGAAGAAACGAAAGAAGATGAAGAAGAAATGGGAGAACAGAATGGGGGCGGTTGCGGGAAATACACGGAGAGAGGGGAGATTGAGTGCGGACGTGGAGCGTCCTTGAGGCACGTGGGGCTAATACGCGGTAAATGAAATGAGGGGTTTGGGGGTATTACAAAATTAACTAGGATATGATTTGTTTCAATAAGATTAAGATATCCAAACGATTTATTTGGTAAGGTTATTTAAGATATGGGGAAATTAGTACAGTTAAGGTACGATTTAATGTTAATTAAGATTTAATTAAGATGTATCAAAGCTTGTCAAAATTCAATTAAGATCTGTTTTGGAAATTAGTATAATTAAGATGCGTAGAGATATTAGGATTTAGATTGATTTAACCAATCAACTTAAGGGTAGATTTAGGAGGATCGGTTCGGTTAGGATTTTTAGATCTGGGGAACCAGTTTACTTAGAATAATTAGATGATAATTGGTTAGTGTATTCACATGGTTTATTTAGCTTAGAATATTAAGATATGATTTGGGGAAATCCCGTTAATAAAGATATTTTGATAAGATTTGATTTAGGGAAACATTTAAGATATTTAAAGTTGATATTTGGATATTGGATAAATTCAGTGGTTAGGATTCGTTAGATAATATATGATTAGAAAAAGATGATTGTTAAGATGATATAAGATCAGGATAATTCTTTTAGACTTATTGGTTATGATAATAGACCTGATTACGATTTGATTTAATGAATCGGGTAGACGTTTAGATCAGGATCGGTTTGGAATTATATTTGGTCTGAGATTTGATTAGTGAAGATTGACTAAGTGAAGATGTGTTTTAGTTAATACGATTTCGCCCCTGCAACCAACGTCAATCACAAGTTAAAGAAGATAAAGACACGATCGTTAAATCGCATGCTCGAGCTATGAAAATAATGAAAACAAATAAAATCATACATTAATACTCGAATAAATCAATATACTAATCGAACACGTACGAGATACGTATATATGGAACAGGCCGTTACATCCTACCCACCTTATAAAAATTTCGTCCTTGGAATTTAATAAACTAACGGGCAGTGTAATGACCGCCAGTACCAAATGAGATTGCAAAATAGGAAAGATGGAGATGATCCTTATGGCCAACGAAGACCCAAAAAGTATGATGACTTAGATGTCACGATGGGAAATCAAACGAATTAGTATTAAATAATGATGAAGTAGACATGACCCGAGAAAGATATTTTAGGTCAACTACCGAGTATTTCTATGTTTGTCATTATAGGAAATAGTGTCGAAGATGGCTTCATGATTTATTGGGTCGACTAATGTTTAGAAATACTAAGACTAGGATTTTCTAAGGAACAAGGATGAGACAGAGATTTCAAGGAAGGTGATCTTGAGGATCAAGATTGTAATCTCATCTAAGTTGTGTTAGAGTATTTAGCACGCACGACCAACATGGGCCACAACTAAAACATGTCACGCCCCGCTTCCCATTATACCTTGGAGGGAGGACGCGAACAGGTCCGTATGTGCTGAAAACAAGAAGGAGGTACTTTTTTTTCGTCCTCCTTGGTTTAAGCACAATAAGCGTCTATGATAACAACTTGCAGATTCTTGCATGCAACTCAAACAACACAGATAAGTTATTTATTTACAATCTCAAATCTCAAATCTCAAAGGATAGTTTACAACAATGAATAAAATGGAGGGCCATAAAGCCCATAAAAGTAATAAAAGAAAGATAAGTACAATGATGTTGCAAAGGTACGTTGCTCCACGGCGGTGATCTCAGCGTCTGGGCACCCTAGTCAACCTGCTCAATCTCTAGGCTTGATCCTCTGCAAATCTGTCTAATACCTGATATATATTTCACAAGACAAGGAAATATACGTCAGCAAGGGTCGCTCGGCAAGATTTAGAAGGTTAAGAAGTTTTGACCCTCGGTAAGGTTTTCAAAAGCTTTTCATGGCAATAAGAGTGACATAATAAGGTTGCAGTAATTAAAGCATGGCAGCGTAAGAAACGGGTGGGTATAGCAAATGTGGTGTACGGAGTAGTAAGCATAGCAATTGTAATGTGCAAAGTAAATGGCAAGTGTAGTGCGTAAAGCAGTAGCATGGCAGGTGTAGTGTGTAAAGCAGTAGCATGTCAATTTTATTAAAGGCGATAACATGGCATTTCTAAAAGGAAAAATAATAGCAGCTTAAATGTTAAACAGTTGGCAGACTAATTAAAGGAAAGTTGTAGCAGTTTCATTTGTTAACACGTCCGCATATCCATTTCAATCTATTCGATAATGTGTGCAAGTTCGTGACTAAGGTTTACGTCGTTAGACGGCTAGTAGTCGATCTACCTTCAGGTGCTCCGGAGAGATAGTCCGTTTACTACCGGCCAGTGCCCGTGAACCCAACCCCACCCAAGTGTACTTTATTGTTTGGACCACGAGCCAGATACGGCCAACTGAGCCATCAGGAGTTATAATGCTGGCACGAGCCAGAGTAGCCAAACCGGCCATTTTGTTCTATGATTTGCCAAACATGCCACATGGCTTATGATTTGCCAAACCGGCCAACAAGTCTATGTGTAGCCAACTGGCCAGCAAGTCTATGATGTGTCTTCTGTAATTTACAAGGCATTTATCAATTACAATTAACTTGTCCACACGCACACACACACGCACGCACACACATACACACACACACACACACACACACACACACACACACACACACACACACACACACACTGGTCTACATCTTGCAATGCACAAAAGTTAACATATGCAGTTTTAAATGTAACGATAGTTAAAACGTGGACAAACGCACAACTTGCATATCAGATCATCTCAGTTTAAACAATTAAAAGCAACGGTTACAGGATATGTAAAAATGTACACTTGCATATCGGAATGTCTCAATTTAAAACAATCAAATGCAGCGGTTATAAAACATGAAAAAGGTACACTTGTCTGACTTGACGATTCTAGTGTCCGAGCGGACGTAACAAGGGGCGTGATATATCTGTGCCAATGGACACGTGATATCAAGCTTGAATTCTAACTACATTATTAATACTAATTATATATAAATTAATGTATCTATTATACATTTGACAGCGATTTTTGAATCCTATGGCTGACTAGGACAAGCTGGCTAGGACAAAGGGGTCGATAGAAAGATGTCCAGGATTAATTCTTTGGAAATGAATGGGTTAGACGAAGATTTGAGGTTGCTTGGAAAATATCCCCCTCATGTATTAACTCAGCCTTTTGAGTTGTGGTCCCATTTGATCATACTGCAATTCTTTGCGTGACCTAGGGTAAATCAAGAGTCTCTTTATTTGAGGAGAGCCAGAGACGTTTTTGGGGATAGCAATAGTCGCGGCTCTTGCTCTTCCCCAAACGAGAGCAGCGAGTCTTATCGCGAAGAAAGCAACAAGATCATTTCAATCTCGCGATCTCCCTAGCTAGCCCTCAGGCGTCGACCTCCGCCCTTCGCTGCTCCGCTCCGAAAAAAACCCTACTCCTTCATTAGATTGCTCCACGGACCTCTGACCAACCTCCGCCCTTCGCTGCTCCGCTCCGAAAAAAACCGTAGCTCCTTCATTAGATTGCTCCGCGGACCTCTGAGCAAGGATGAATTCAGGGCCCGATCACTGGATTGGTCGCATGTACAGGAATGGCAAGGAGAAGGCACATCGCTTTCAGGTACATGAATGTTTCTTTTTTGATCTTCTTAGTTTGATTACTTTTTTGATCTTCTCAAATATTTTTGAATACCTTGAAAGGCATCGCTGAGAATTTTGCAACTTGAGATTGATATATGTTTTATAAAGGATCCAAAAATTTTGATATTGAAACTCTCATCATGCAGGTAGTCAATGAAAGGATCCATAGTTAAAAAGCAACAATCCACTTGCCTGCAAAAAATATTTCAAAATAGGCAGCTTCCCACTCATGTCTATTGAAAAAATTCACATTACACTGATGACGAGTGCCTGTTTTGATGTTGTATGTGAATCCTTCCTTTGTGAGTCTATCCCCAACTCATGTCTGTTGATAAAATTCACATTACACTGATGACAAATTTCATGTTCCAATAAAATTTTTGCAGTGGTAAAACAGAACATTGGCAGAGGATCTGATTATAGGTTTATGGAGAAAGTTGAAGTTGCAATCAAGTTTGTTGATTGGTATCAATCTGAAGCGTACATTCTGGAGGTATGAATTTTTGGTATGTGTCACTCAACCCCTCCATATTTGATTAAAGAGATCAGGGTAATGCTTTGGCAGTTCATTTATATTTTGATGCTATTATCATGTTTAGTGGCTGGATAAGATTTTTGGTGGATGGTATAGCATGTGTGATAGGTGTATAAGCATTCATATTGATTTTTAGTTTATTTATTCCTACAAAATTCTTCTGTCCTCTGTTACTTCTTACTCTTAGATATATATGAATGAGGTTGTGATGCTTACTCATAAATTCATATTGCTTTTTTATTTACTGTTACTCATGAAATTGAAGGAGGTTATGACGCTTTAAACACTGGTCCAAATGCAGTTCGTTTAGATATGGGCATGTCTTGGGTTAACCTCACAATGCAAAATCATGGTCGATCACTGTCGCTTCACAAGTATGCCATTAGGTCACCTGAAGAACCACTAATCGGAACCCAAATCTCGTCATCTAGGTTAGTTTCTCATTTCTTGATTTTTTCTGTCAAAGATTTTACATGTTTCTGTTGGACTCGAAATTTTGGAACAATAGAAACTTTTTTGACACAGTCTGTACCCAAATATTTCTGTTGTACCCAAATCACGGTCTATACCTCAAATACAAAATTTCCTCAAATGACAATGATATAAAATCCAACATATTTGAATTTTTCTGTTGGAGTCCATATAATTTTTTCCAAATTAGTTGAAGTCTGAGGCCTCGAGGCCATGGTGCCAATTACATAGGTAAGGCGTATATAATGATAATAGAACATGGGTGTCTGTGTATTTAACCCTACAAATAATATTGCAGTCAACTTCTTTGCTTCAGGTGTGAGTTTCTTATGTAATGGTGCTTGCACATGATTTCTATTAAAGACCTTTTTGTTTTGTTGAATGTGATTGGAGAAATTCAGTTTGATTTGTTACAAAAAATGCCTAAATTGATTTAATTTGAGCATGATTTGGTTACTATTATCCTGCTATCACACATGGTTCAAGATTTTGAAATTGTCTGTTAGATTAAGCTGCATGTTTTGCCTCGCTATACTTAATCATAACACAATAGTGTCGTCGTATTAGCGTGCTTGCATGCTTCCAATTCTCTACCGTGAAGTTGCAAAACAAAATTCAGATGCCTAACTGAAATGTGCTGGCAAATAAGTGTGTCGATCATCCAGACCATACTGATTACAGGTTTGTCCTCACATATTTGGTTTGCATGTATATTTCTGGTGTGTATATTGTTCATGAATTTTCTTCATATCATGTTATCATCTCTGTTTGTTTAGTCAGTTTGCAAATGCCTCTTTTTGATTACTGGTGTTTGTGGTGTTCTACAACAAGGATCATGCATTTAAACGTAAGATGATATGCAGACTTCTGTTAGATTTTCAAAATTGTTAGCTATAAGAGTTGAGGACGTTGAATGTTTTCAAAAGTTAAGGTCGTCCTTTGGAAAATTGTGTTAATATTTCATATGCGTAAAGTAAATTTCGAATTAGGGTAATATAATGGGTGAAACTCGAAAATGCTACTAATATTAAGAAAGGGTTTTGTAACATGGCCCTAGAAAGTATGTTTCTTCATGCATGTTGTACTACTTGGAAGGGAAAGTTAAATGGTAGATTCGATTAGTTTGGTGTATAATCATGATGGCATCTATGCGGGCCATTTGGACTAAAAGAAATCACATGTATCTTTACCAACAAAAATTTCTTCTATTTCTAACTAATTGGATTCTATATTATTGTATGGGCGAGGATCTTATGTGTTCATTGTTAGCGAAAGGCGGTTGTTTCTATGCTCGCTTATGCTAACAAGAGATTTCATGTGCCTGATTCATCCGTTGCTGCTTCGTAAGTCTCCAACTTGAATGCTGGTAATGCTTTCTGATACTGATCACAACGTTCTGCCACTTATTTCTGATGCTTGGAGTCTTTCTTTAGCTGATGTTTTTTGGGTTTTGTTGTGAGGTTGGAGAATACTGTTTTTTATTTGCAGATGCATCCTGCGATTTACCTGCCGGCATATTCCTTGCATTCTGCTTGAACCCATCAAGCACCCATGGTCCGTATCATTGGAACATTTTCTTCAAATCTTACATTTTGATTTTTATTGAAAGTATGCATGTTTCCTCCAATTTTTATAATGTTTTTGTCTTTTTAAGCGCATATTTACCTAACATGCTAATTTTGCTTCCTTTTATTTAGAATAATGATTTATGTTCCTCTAAAATTTGTAATATTTGCATGACCTATTTTATAATTTCCTTTTAAAATCCTTTTGAAATGCTAAAGATTAGATTTTGATAAAAGTGTTTTTGATTTGTAAATGCATTCTTATCATATTTTTCAATTATATTTTATTACCAGAGTAATAAGTCAATTTGGTTATTTTTAATATTTCTCTCACTCTAAATTGGATACAGTAATAAGTCAATTTAGTGTCATTCACATAAATTTTATTTATTAATATTTCTCTCTCTCATTGTATATATAAACCTTCACATGAATTAGCTTTATATGTCCAAAGTTTTATGCTGGACCATGCACTCGCAACGAGACCTACCACTTAGAGGTCTTCACTTGAGAGGTTAGTTACTAAAATTTGAAGAAAATCTATATCTTTTTATTATCTTTTAGTGTAATAGAGGAATGGTCTTTGATCTTTTTTAGCACGTGAAAATCCAAAACTTGAAAATGCTAAAAGGAAAGGTGATGCCTTCTATGGACAATGGTTATCAATGTACAGTTTTAGTGACAATTCGAAGCTAAATATTGACTTTTTTTGCTGTGTCAACCTCTGGAAGGATATACCAAACCAAAATAGTGCCTAGAACGAAGGATTGGTACCAATGGTAATAAGATATGATCTCGATAAAAAATCAAATATGCTTTATTTTTCTGTAAACAAGAATGCTAAAATCATTGTTGTTGGTGTAGTTTGTTTTCATGACTTTTTTTGATGTCACAGACTCACATTTGAGAGGTTTATGATTCTTGCATATATATGTCAGCATGTTCCTTTCTGTAATGGCTAGAAATGCATTGTGTTTCTCTTAACTGATATGTATTTTTTTGTAAAGTGTGGCATTGTTCCGTAGAGTGCGTTATTATTTTTTTCTTTTGCCATATTTTTCTCCTGACATTTTTATTGCACTCTTTTTATTTTTGATTAGTTCTATCGGTAAAAGTTTGAGGAATAATTTTTTGGAAGAGTGCTGCATTATACCAACCTCTTGAGAAGATTCAATGTGTGTTTGCAACTCTCAAAACATCTTTCTACAAAATCTCATGTGTCTCTTGATATCATTACATGTTAATAAACCAATTGCATCCTCAAACAACATACTTGAACACAAACACTTAAAACTAGAATTTTGTCACATAATTAGTGAACACATATGCGTCTCCTAAGCAGCTTAACAATTTCTACATACCATACCATGAACTGAATTATTTAATAAATTCCTAATCATTTAATTACTTTTGGTTTCATTAATATGTTTTCATTAGATTGGTCTTTCTAATTCTTTTTTCTATTTTTCTATATTTTTTCCATCTATTGATAATCCTCAAAGTAATGCTGAATTTTAAGTTACAGAAGACTAACAATTTTTCATTCTCACAATGCTTTTGTGTTTCAACATAGATAGAGAGATCCTTCACTTCCTTGACTTACAAAGGCTCGGTTTCGGATGCAATTATTGAAGCAAAAGAAGCTGTTTGTGGTCTACATTTCAGGTGCGCCTAATTCATATGTCATTTCTGTAGCAATATATTTCACGAGTTTATTATTATACAAATCTATCTGATTTGAATCCAAAAATAAGATTCTGTTTCGTTGCTTGGGTAAGGATTATGCTTTTTTTAAGCTTTTTTATCAGAATTTGATGTTGTAACTTACTATAAAAAGAGAACTAGAATGAACAATGTAGAAAGATAGAACTAGAATGAACAATGGTTTCTGTATTTTTTCAAATGATACGATAGTTTTTTGAGTTACAATTTACAAGGTAGTTTTTGGAAATATATGTGCAAAGTTCATGGTAGTTTATGAAATTTAGCCACATATTACATACAAGTACAAAGAGTTGCATGTGTCCTCATATCTAATTTTTTGAGATTTGTCTTCTCCAGCACTCTATGTCTGAGTTGGCGCAAGATATTAGTGTCCATTCTATAAACTATTACTTTTGTTCATAACTGTTAAAATGTTTTTAATTACTTCATGCTGAATGCACCAATCCAGGTGGCCAAGTATTTGGTTCTCAATATGTATTCAACTCCATTTCCTTAGCCAAATGAACTCTGCCCTTGAAAGTTAGAATTATCATATGGCTTGCTTCTTAGGGGAAGTTGAATACATTATTTATTTTGCAGCGGAAAGGATTGCAATGTACCATCATTTTATTTTTGTATAATGAGCAAACTAAAATACGTGGTCATTTTTTGATCCACTGCTTCTTTGTTCAAGCTATTTTGTGTTCACTTAAATCTAATCTTAATGAAGTTAGACAAATTCCAAATTTGTAGAGCCTTTGGACAGTTTGGAGAAAGCAAAATCTCTCGAACACATTTAGAATTGAGCGAGTCGGATATTTTTATTATGACAGTCATATGGATGATTTGACGTGAATGAAATACAAGAATTTTTCAACATAAGAGTCTTTAGTCACTTGAATTATTTGGTAAAATTTATTCTTTTGCTTCCTTTTGGCTAGGTTCTTTACCCCAAAACAGTGGTAACAATTGTTTTCTTAAAGGATATGCGATTGAGGAGTAACAGGAAGGAATGCATTGAAGGTCCTACTGCTCATACTATGGAGGCAGCCAAGGAAGATGGAGAACCAGATGTCAGACACAAAAATGTATATAGACCGGACCGTTACCACAAGTTCTACAAGTTCAATCTTGGACACCTAAAGGAATTGATATAACTATATTTGACTGAAATGATGTGTGCTTCTTGTCATTAAGCTTTAGTGCGTTCTGATTTGGATGCCATGTTAGTTGTTATTTTTGTTAGTCTGGTGTTTCACAATTTTGTTGTTAGAGCATTTTGGGCTCTTTACTATGTACATATGTTTTGGAACATATCTTTTTGATCATTTAATCTTTCAGGCTTGATGAAATTCCTTGGGATGGATGTTAGTTGGTTTCTTAACTTCAACCTGAAAATGAATTGTTGGTGATCTGAAGTTTATTTGTCTATTTGTCTGATGAAAAAAATTAAAGAAAGGTTTTATCTTTTTGATGCCTGATCTTTGTACATTTTTGTTTAATTTTTTGATTTAATTTAAGGGTTTTTTTATTTTTGTTTTGCAGGCCTGATGAGTTTTAATCTTTGAGGTAGCAAAGATTCTTTACAAGTGCAATGACGCTGTGATGGAGTAGTTGAGAGGGGTCAAATTGCATTTTAATCGGTTTATTAAGGATCTCAATGTTAGGATTTTATTGTTTTGGACTGATCAAATTGGAAAAATATGACTTTTTAGCCAGTTTGTTAATTTGTTTGCGATTGTAATTAGAAAACGTGAAGCTCGACACTTATATTATGATTATGAATTTTTTTAACCATTTTGTTAATTTTTTAGCCAGTTTGTCACCACATTAGGCTTTTTTGTTTTTTGTTTCTCCAAGATCTATCCATGGTTAATGGTTTATATTATGATTCATTCTGGTAACGGGTTGTCAAATTTCAAATAACATCAAAAAAATTAAATTAGTACAAATAGTGACTGCACTTAGAATGTTGCCTTATTGATAGAATAATTTACTAAAATAGATCTAAAGAAATCCTCAGAAATCAACTCAACTAGAGAAAATCAAGACAAATTTGCTAATAAAACGATGAATAAGTTTATAAGGCATGGTACATATGGTGCGTCAAATGCAACTGAGAATACTAAATATATCGGTTGCCTTCGATGCAGAACAACAAATACGCGTAAAAAAATTTAGCATTTAGCGAGGGTGGGCATCGTCGGCGAGGGTGGGTGCTGTCGGTGTCAGCCCGCACGGAAGCAAGCGCGCCGGCTAAATTTTTTAATGCTATTTTGTTGTTCCGCATGCGCCGAATTTGTTGTTCTGCGCCGAAGGTGTCCGCATCGAATTTGTTGTTCCGCGACGAAGGTGCCTGTGCAACTAAATATTGTTATGCTAATTTGTTGTTCTTTTAAGTTTTGCTGTGAAAATAATTTTTTGGGGAACAAAGATTTCGCATGGAAAAATCTTACATGAACCGTGCCCGCGGGCATGGGTTATGACTAGTACATTTATATACATGCTAACATATATAGCTAACATCTAGTATTAAATAATCTATATACTAAATATGGCACAACTGTTAAGGGAAGACTTACTAGTTATTACACAGCTTAGTTAATATGCAATATGTAATATGGTTTTCTGTTTATGATTTATGATCATAAACTTAGCAAATAAGGTATATTGTATAACACACACTAACATATATATACTGCTCATATGATATACCATCCACATAGTATCCAAACTCAAGAATGACTTACAGTTTACGTACGTTACTCTTTGCCTCGTGTTGCCTCAGGAACAGGGAGCTTGGCGGCAAGGGCAGCAGTGATCGGTGGTGAGCGGATGATGCTGGCGGCGGTCCAGGGGTGTGTACGACGGCTGTCGAGGGTGGCACTGCGTCTTGGGTGGTGTGGAAGTCGTCGACGGCACGGAGCTTGGAGTGGCGGGTCGAAGGCGAACGCTGTCAGGGTGGCGGGGGAGTGACCCGACGTCGGAGATGATTGTCGTAGGGCTACTGGTCGAACGAAGGTGTCGGAGGTTACAGAGAGGGTGGAAGAATGGCAGAGGATGCTGGGCGCATGGGGGAGGCGAGGTGACGGTACAGAGGGAGGCGACGGGTTTGTCGGAGGTGAAGCTTGGTGAGAGGACAGTGGGAGGGCTGTGTGGGGTGGTTTCGAGGCGAGGGCTGTAAGTCGTTCGTCGGTGATGAGAGGCAAGGGCGGAGCCAGGATTTTTTCCTGCCATGGGCTACCATTACAAGAAAACCTTAGGCCTAATTTGAACACAAATTTTGTGCAGCTGCAGTTACGTTTTATGTTAAAAACAAAGGTATTGTCATTACCCGAGTTGAAGAAAGTTAAAAACAACAGATAATCTACATCTACATCTTTTGGAAATCAATTATGTAATCTATGATAATCTACATCTACATTTTTTGGAAATCAATTATGAAATCTATGATACCAGCTCATCAAACAACCCAAAACAATTAGAAACCCCTAAATCGAAAAATTTCTTACATCTTGTTGAGTCGTTGACGATCCTCACAGCCGGCGCCAACCCTCCGACCCTGGAACTGTGGAACTGTTCAACCTCTGACTCCGAACTTGATTTCTTCTATTATGAAAAAGAGAAGAACCCAGAATGGCGGAACCTTCGAACAAAGAATTTTTGAGAAGGGGGAGAGAATTCGGCATAGAGAGAACAAAGAATTTGAAGTCCTAGCAAAGAAAATTTGAAGCCCTAGCAAAGAAAATTTGAAGCCATAGCGGAGAGAGAACTGGATCCCGCAACTCGGAGAGGCGAATTCGAAAGGTCGCCCTTTGCTATCGGCGTATCGCCCGCTGCTGCTGATGGCTAGGCCCTAAATCACCCCTTTCTAATTTTCCTCTCCTTAATAAAGACTACACCCTTTATTAATTTTTCTTTCATGTTCTGAGGGGAATCGTTGAATGAAAGAGACCTCTCGAAGACTGATCACAGCCTGGGCCCTGGGCTAAGTATAATGTAGTTGGGCCTTTATGTTTCACCCAATATATATTCAACATTTTACCAAAAACTGACCCAGGCTGTAGCCCGGGTCAGCCCAAGGGTGCATCCGCCCTTGATGTGAGGGGAGGTAAGGCCAGAGTGGTTGGTCGGAGGATCGGGTTGCCGGTGGACTGAGGTATGGGGCTAATCGAAGGTGGCCTGGGGGTTTGGCGGTGCGGTGATGAGAAGAGACGCAGGGATTTTGGGTTCGTCGGTGAAGGTGATGGCGAGCTTGAAGGGATGCTGTGGAGGTTTGAGGGAGTCGGGGTGCTCGCCATGACTGTCGGCATTCGAGGCGAGGAGAACAGGGGCAGAAGAGGGGCTAAGGCGGGTTCAGGGGCGGTGCTGGGCTTCTGTGGGCGGTGAAATGAGGAAGGGGAGGGCGAACGACGAAGGGTCGGCGTGGTCTGAGGGCTGGAGGAAGGCATGCGGGTCACCGGGGGTGTGTGCGGCTGTCGGAGAAGCGGGCTTGGTGGGTGTTGAGGCAAAGGCGGGGGTTGGGGGGTGTTCGGATGGGGAGGCACAGTGGCAGGGTGGTGAACGGAGTTGCTCGGAGGAAGGTTGGCGGTGTAGGTGAGGCGCGGGCTTGGGAGCGACGAGGTCACGGTCACCGGGGGGGTTTAATAAGAAGAGAAGGCGAATGAGAAGGAGGACGGAGAGAAGGAGAACGGGGTGAACTTGGGTTGTGTGATGTGGGGTGAGTTGCGTGGAACGCGGGGCTTGAGCCCATGCATGGGTTGGTGGGGTGATTGGCATGGGTTGGGGAGGCTGAGTTGTTGGTTTTTAAAGAAGAAGAGGAAGAAGACGAAGAAGAAATGGGAATACAGAATGTGGGTGGTTGCGGGAAATACACGGAGAGATGGGAGGTTGAGTGCGGACGTGGAGCGTCCTTGAGGCACGTGGGGCTAATACGAGGTAAATGAATTGGGGGGGGGGGGTTGGGGTATTACAAAATTAACTAGGATATGATTTGTTTCAATAAGATTAAGATATCCAAATGATTTATTTGGTTAGGTTATTTAAGATATGGGGAAATTAGTATAGTTAAGGTACGATTTAATGTTAATTAAGATTTAATTAAGATGTACAAAGTTTGTCAAAATTCAATTAAGATCTGTTTTGGAAATTAGTATAATTAAGATGTGTAGAGATATTAGGATTTAGATTGATTTAACCTATTAACTTAAGAGTAGATTTTGGAGGATCGCTTCGGTTAGGATTTTTAGATCTGGGGAACCAGTTTACTTAGAATAATTAGATGATAATTGGTTAGGGTATTCACATTGTTTATTTAGCTTAGAATATTAAGATATGCTTTGGGAAAATCCCGTTAATAAAGATATTTTGATAAGATTTGATTTAGGGAAACAATTAAGATATTTAAAGTTGATATTTGGATATTGGATAGATTCAGTGGTTAGGATTCGTTAGATAATATATGATTAGAAAAATATGATTGTTAAGATGATATAAGATCAGGATAATTCTTTTAGACTTATTGGTTATGATAATAAACCTGATTACGATTTGATTTAATGAATCGGGTAGACGTTTAGATCAAGATCGGTTTGGATTTATATTTGGTTTAAGATTTGATTAGTGAAGATCGACTTGGTGAAGATGTGTTTTGGTTAATACGATTCCGCCCCTGCAACCAACGTCAATCACAAGTTAAAGAAGATAAAGACACGATCGTTAAATCGCATGCTCGAGCTATGAAAATAATGACAACAAAGAAAATCATACATTAATACTCGAATAAATCACTATACTAATCGAATACGTACGAGATACGTATATACGGAACAGGCCGTTACAGAAAGCAATTTGGATTGAACCCGACCTTCTCATTCGTCGAAGGGATAGGAAATCGAAGGCTTATAAAGTTATCTTAGACATGGCCCCTAGGTTCTCCCTTGACTTGACCGCAGAGGTTTGGCGAGGTTGTTTCTGCGAACCTTTTAGAGTTAGGGTGCCTGACCCGGATGAGAGAGTGTGTTTCTCGCAGAAGAAGTAGGTCGGGGTATATATTAAGTCTTTCTGCTTAGGACTTCGATTCCCCCTTCACCCTTTCATCATCAAGGTTTTGTGCTCCTTGGAGCTTTCTCTCTGTAAACTAGCTCCTTACTCCTTCTCTCCTCTGGTGGGTTTCATCGAGATGTGTGAGCTATGTGGAGTTTGTCCGACCCTCGGATTGTTCGGGTATATCTTCAGGATAGTTGTCGACCCTCGCCGAGTGTGGTATCATATTGTCGCTCGCCCAGGTATGAGGCTTATATACGACCTCCCAATTTCTGACCCAGGGTGGTTGAATACTTTCGTGGTTGTCGCTCTACCCGATGTGGGTCCATTGCTCAATGGTTGGAGTTCCTCAAACCCTGAGCTTGCGCGGGAGTCTCGCTTGTCCCTGGAGCAAGTCAGAGCCGAGTTGTTGTCGAGCGAGGCTGAGGCAGTGAAGACTCTATTGGATCGATTGAGACAGTATAGATCGATTCATTACCTGCTGGATGATCGAACAATAAAGATCCTTCTATGGTGCCCGAGTGAGGTATTCCGCATCGATGTCCTTATTTTCGCAACTCACGGTAATTATCTCTGTTGTCTACAGATATGACCAACGGGACCCGATGCAGTGGCGAGTCCAGCCTGGACCGAGTTTGGAGGGAGCAGAGGAAGAAGAAAAGGGCGGTCGAGAGGTCCGGTGCTCGGGACGACCAATCAGGTGCTCACGTAGAAGGATCAGACTCTCGTCCCCCTCCCCATCCACCAGAGCTCCTCCTCTAAAGGAGGAGAGACCCGACGGGTGTCCAGGCCTCCTCCTCGAGCCTCTTCGAGGGAGTCCTCTAGCCGGGCTCTCCCGCGAACTCTAGCCCCTCTGGCTTTCGTCGCTATCGACCATCCATTAGTCTACCAAGCTCCAGTAGCAGACGGAGAGGGCCCAACTCGAAGAGGAGCTCGATGCGTTCAAGAAAGAGGTGGTCGAGCTTCGGACCAAAGTCTTCAACCTTGAGCGGTGGGGGGAGGCTCGCCAGGCGGATAAAGCCGAGCTCCAAACCAAAGTAACGGCACTCGAGGAGGCTGCCGCGAAGGAGAAGACCGAGCTGACTGCTAAAGTCACGAAAGCAATGGAGGCTTTCGCTAAGGCTTTGGTGTCGGGGAGCACTCCCTCAGCCCCTTAGGTCATAGACAGTCCCCTGGTAACAAAAAAATTTGTAATTTTTTCGATTTGTAGTCAATGAATAAAGTCCTTTAGTGTCTCTATTTATATATCTGAAAAACTTTCTTCAGACATCTGTTGCGTGATATCTCCGTGTGTACGGCCCCTCGAAGACCTAGCTTGAAAGAACACAGAAGTCCTTAGGCAAGTTAGTTCATGGATAGGTTAGGTGGATTCACCTTGAATCACGCTTCTTTGGCCATACAATGGTCGTTCTGTGACGCGGGGCGTGGCCCCTTCGACTTACGGCCGACGAGGGTCGTTCGGTAGCGAGGGGCATGTCCCCTTCGACTTACGGCCGACGTGGGTCGTTCGGTGGCGAGGGGCGACAGTCTTTCGCTCCCTTGTACTTGCCCCACCCGCCGCGGGGTCTGAAATTTGACCATTTGATGCAGCATGCTGGGGAGAGCATCAATGGCGGTCATGTATGGCCGCCCTATGATGCCATTGTACGCCGACTCAATGTCGACGACAACGAATTGTGTCATGTGGGTGACGACCCTTGGCTCCTCCCCCAGAGATACAGGCAAGGTGATCACTCCGGCAATGGGGACCGAATGTCCGGTGAAGCCGACGATCGGGCCCATACAGGGCCTCAGGTCTGCCTGTTTCAGCCCCATCTTCTCAAACTTCGACATGAACAGGATGTCGCGGGAGCTCCCAGTATCGATTAGGAGGCGGCTGATGATGGTCGTCCTGATCTGAGCCTCGATGACAATGGCATCGTCATGTGGTAGCTTGACCCCCTCCAAGTCATCGTCGGTAAAAGAGATGGGTGGCCGAGCTACTCTTCTCCTCTTTGCCCCTACGTCAAGGTCCGTCGTCATCACTTGATGAACATACGCCTTCTTGGCCGATGATGACGTGCCACCCGAGGACGGTCCACCGCATATAACGTCTATGCGCATGGCCAGCCTTGGTGAGCGAGGAGCTTCTTGTTCGACGTTCTGGGGTGGGTTTGGCCTCTGCGCTCCCCGGGGCGCTCTCTCTTCACGAGCCGGCCTTCTTCCGTCAACGAAGCCTCGGAGGTGGCCCTCTTGAATCAGTCGCTCTATCTCCCTCTTCAATGAGAAGCAATCATCGGTATCGTGACCATGATCACGGTGATACTGACAATACTTTTGCAGATCTCTCGTAGCAGGGTTTGACCTCAACCCCTGAGTTGGGTCCTGGATTAGTCCGGACCTCGTCACGACGGCCAACACCTTGATCATTGGGGCGTTGAGCTATGTGTACTGGGCCAGCTGCCACCTCTCTGGCCTCTGGACCGCCCGCGGGGGCTCCCTGGCAACGGCAAACTCCCGCACTGGGCCAGGACAGTCTTGCGATCAATGGCCTTCCGGGTCGCGCCTTTGCTGGCCCGGCTGATCACGGTCCCTGGATCGGTCTTACTGCCTCGGCCGAAGCTAAGCCGATGCTCACTGGGGGGCGCCCCTGACCTGGCGACTTCTCTCCTCGTTCCCACGGCCTCCTCTCTTAGCATGTACTTCTCCGCTCGAATGACAAGTGCATCATAGTCGGTCGGCGGGTCTTGGAGGAGAGACTTGTGGAGACTCTGGCTAGTCAGCCCCTTCTTGAAGGCCGCCATGGAGAGCTTGTCCTCGCAGATCGTCACACCAATCCTTTCATCTTGGAAGTGGTGCAAGAACTTCCGGATGGTTTCTCCTTCCTTTTGGACAATCGAGAACATATAGTCCGAGGGCTTCCTCCTTATCCGCCCCGCACGGAATTGCTGGCAGAATTTGTGGGATAGTTTGCGAAAGCATTCGATGGTCTGGGTGGATAGACCATTGTACCATTCTAGGCCGACCTCTGCAAAGTGTTCTGGAAAGCCCAGCATAGGAGCATGTCGTCTGCGCCCTGTATCTCCATTTCCCCCTTGTACCTCTGCACATGCTCGAAGGGGTCGCTCGCACCATCATAGAGCTCAAGTTGGAGAAGCTTGAACCTAAAAGGTATCAGGAAAGAAGTCATCCATCTGGCCAATGGGTTGGCCTCATCGGGGTAGGAGGACGCTCGGGCGACCTTCGGATGTCGCGATGCCCGTCTCGGCCTTCACGCCGACCTTCGAACCTGGCTGGCGAGATGCCTCAGCGCTCGGGGACACGCCTCCTCGCCTCTCGGGGGTTCTACTCTGATCTCGGCTTCGTTGACGACTATCATCACGCCCAGGGGAATAGCACGGTTGTCTGAGTGGGCTCCTCCTGAGTGGGCTCCTCCTGAGTGGTGGGGACCCCACCGACGGCAAGCTACGCGCGTTCCTGCGTCGTAGGGCTAAGGTTGACATCCTCAGGATCTAACGGTTCTTCTGAGCAGCTTCTTCGTCGAGACGGGCTTGTTGGGCAGCATCCACCTCGTCCTCCGAGCATCTTCTGTTGACAGCAGCTTCTCCGTCGTGCTTCCACTACCGAGCGGCCTCTGCTTCTTCATCAAGGAGTTTTTGCTAGGCAATTATCTCTTCGGTGAGCCCTCTTCGCTGAGTGGCTTCTTCTTCTTCGAACTGAGGATGAAGGTTTTGCCTCAAGTTTGAGGGCTCAGAGAGGCCTGGGGGTACCTCAGCTCTGGCTGCATCGAAATCTTTCATCATCTGGGCGAAGGCCTCGAAGCTTTGTTGGAGAGCATGGGCTGAGGCCTGAATGGTCTCGGCCATCCCCTCAGGGGGTAAGTCCGTCGAGAGAGTCCAGTGCGACTCCTTATCCATGTGGGCTTTGCCACGGTTGGGACTGTGATTGATGGATATGGAGTTTGACATGGGTGTGTCCCTAAGTTTCTCATAGACGGTGCCAATTGTTGTGGGGTAAGATCCACGTAAAATGAAATTGTATTGAGGGGGAATCAAGGGCACGATGGTTACAAATGTGGGGTATTTGGTAGGTCGTTTACAAATATTTGGGGATGTCGATGCTAGGCGCACTTTGGAGGATGATCTCAAGATCAATCCTGCAAGGTCGCCCTTTGACCACCGCTCTCCTTGAGTAGGTCGTCGATTGCTCGCTGCTTGGATGAGCTCACCTGCGGAAAGAGCAGCTCGTCAGAAAGGCAGAATTGGGTTCCAACCCTTAGCCTAAGTCAGAATTAGAGCTTTAAAATGTGGGTCGGACATGCAGGCCGAACTAGAAGTAGGTCGACCTTACATGATGAACTTAAGTGGAAGAACAAATATGTGGACGATATTTGCTCGTGTGTGAGTGAGAGTTTGAGAGTCAATTTACAAACCCCTCTCTCGATTGAAGTGTAGGGCTATTTATAGCTGATAGAGGTGGTTAGGTGGGGCTGAGCTGGCGTGCTGAGCTGGCGTGTCAGACTGTGGAAGGTTCGGCCAAGGATGTCAGAGCTGTGCGTGTCAGCCATGCTTTTGTCAGACGACGCGACGACTAGGGGTGCTTTGTCAGAGTGTCATAGCCGCAAGCACCTGACGATCAGACGGCACAGCGACCAGGGGGTGCTTTGTCAGGCTGTCGAGCGGCGGAAGTATCAGTGGCGTTCTCGTACAAAGACATTTGTCGTGTCTGATGGTCTAAAGTGTTGTGTATTGATTCCCCGGATTTGGTTTTGGATGATGAGCAAACATAAATAATGTATACTAACTTATTTGTGAGCGCAGTTATGGAGTTCGTCGCCAAAAGAATACGAACATCCAAAGCGACGTCTCAAGTCTTCTCAATACGCGTGATCGTATGCCTGAAGCTTCGTTGAAGCTCAAGGAGTTTTGTTGAAGTCAAGAGGAATGAAGATTGAAGCTTTGAAGCCGGCTTGTAAGGTTTATTTTATAGTCTTCTTGCTTCATAGATTAGAATGTTAAGCCTTGAGTAGGACTTACATTATATACTTCATTTCGCTCATATCTTAGAGTTAGGATTATCATAGAAGCCATTAGAAACATTCCTGAAGCCTATCGCTTCTTCCCTCGGCTTCTTGTGCATGTTAGTTGGTTCAAGAAGAGTCACCAACCGACTAGATGACGATCTAGTCGGTCGGAAACTCTACTTAAACGGACTAGTTTGCCTTCTCTAATTCAGCTCTTTCTATGACTACAGTTAGTCGGTCAAAGAAGAGTCACCGACCGACTAGATGACGATCTAGTCGGTCAGCAATCCTTCTTAGACCGACTAGTTGTGTACAGTCATTTTCAGCCTGAGCTACTGTTTCGAGTTGGTCGGTCAAAGAACGTTTACCGACCGACTAGTTGAGAAACTAGTCGGTCAGCATTTGTTCTTAAACCGACTAAGTCATCTTGAAGTCAACCCATTCTATTTCGACGTTAGTCGGTCAAAGATCATTCACCGACCGACTAGTTGTGTAACTAGTCGGTCGGCAAGTCTTCTTAGACCGACTAGTTGTCTTTGCCTGTACTTCGACTTCTTGGTTGTTCTTCCATTAGTCGGTCTACATTGATTGACCGACCGACTAGTTGATGAACTAGTCGGTCGGTGGTTGTTCTTTGACCGACTAGTTGGGTTCAGAAAAGAGCCGTTGGAGTTTCTCTTGAAACGTTTTTCTCTCTCTCTCCTCTATCCTATATATAGTTGGAGGGGCTCTTTCATAAGATCCAAGGCTGCCATTTTAGAGATTTGGAGAAATCTAAGAGAAGCTATTCAACTCCATTCTAAAGCTTTCTCTTCCTTACAAGAATCTCTCCCTCAACTCTTTGAGCCATTTCCTCAAGAGAGATTCTCTCCATTGTGAGCCTTCCAAGCCAAGAGCTTGATCCAAAGTCACCATCCTCCATCCTAGCCTTCGATCGCTGATCTTATTGGTGGAGATTTAGTTTGGTGACATTCTCTCCTCAAAATCCATCATTGCCCTAATTTGGTAAGTATACTCAAGGCATAGGATT
Organism: Scilla litardierei; assembly: GCA_030789695.1. NCBI lineage: Eukaryota > Viridiplantae > Streptophyta > Magnoliopsida > Asparagales > Asparagaceae > Scilla > Scilla litardierei. Next base: position 94,475,398 of record CM061142.1, read on the forward strand.
TTGTAAGGTAAGAGTTTATTTCATTTCTATCGTATTTGAATTGTGTCTCTCGGTTGTGAGAGAGGGTGTGATCCCGGTTTGTGGGAGTCACATGTCTTTTGTATGATTTGACTTGTGAAGGTTTTTCACAAGTATTTCATAGTGGAAATCTTGAGTTAGGGTTGCTAACTCAAGTATCCGGAGGGGATCCGGGTGGTTGGGACGTAATATCACCGGGAACAAGTCGGGGAGACTTGGGTGGATCCGAACCCAGTAATATCCTTGTTTGCATTGTTTAATTCTTGTTGATTGTTGTTAATTCCGCATTGTCGTTTGTTTCTTGCACAATAATTAGGAATAACTATCTTGATTATTTTAAGTACTATTCAACCCCCCTCTAGTACGTGTGCAGTAGCTACCACAGGGCACTTCAATTGGTATCAGAGCCAAGGTTCAAAGCTACACATAGCCAAAGTTCAAAGCTATGACGAACAACGACTACAACGTCTTCAAGAACCGCGATGGAGCTTCTTCAGTTATGGAAGGACTATCCTCAGTCAGGCCTCCACACTTCAGCGGTACCAACTATGGGTACTGGAAATGCCGGATGCAAATTTTCCTCCGGAGCGCTTCACTATGGAGAGCCACCATGACGGAGTATGTCGAGCCTTTCGAAGAAGATTTCGCGAAGTGGACTTCCGCGGAGGTCGCCGTGGAAGTAGCCAATGCCAAGGCAATGAATGCCTTGAATTGTGCGTTGGAGCCCGAGGACTTCAACAAGATATGCACATGTAAGAGTGCATATCAAATATGGAACCAACTCCTCATATTGCACGAAGGATCGAGTACGGTAAAAGATTCTAAAATCGTTGTTGCTAATAAAGAATTTGAGTTGTTTCATATGGAGCAGGGCGAAACCATGAAGGAATATTACGCTCGCTTCGTGGATATATCAAATGACTTGAAAGCTCTTGAGAAGGTCTATACCCAAAAGGAGAAAGTCGCGAAGATTATCGACGGTCTTCCATCATATTGGGAAAAGCGTACCTTCGCCATCGAGGAAGGTAACGACATGAATAAATATACCGTCATACAACTAATGGGTACCTTGTTGTCTTACGAGGTACGCAAGGATAGTAAGATCCGAATGAAGGAAAAGATGAAAGCGTACTTGAAGCAAGATGAGCCAAAGAAAAAGGCGATTGCCTTCAAGGCCGCTCCATCTACCGATGATGAAGAATCGGAAGAAGAATCGGAAGAAGAGTTGGACATGGAAGCTTTGGCCGACTTGGCAAAGAAGTTCAACCGATTCTTCCGACAAGATAAGTTCAATCATAAATCAAAATTTACTTCGACTAATGCTTCTACTCCCGTGTGTTATAAATGCAATAAGCCAGGACATATCAAGCCGGATTGTCCTCTCTACAAAAATAAGGGGAAGTGGAAGGCATCCAAGCACGACAAGTCAAGAAAGCACAAGAAAGGACTTGTCGGGACATTCACCGACTCTGAGGACTCCTCAAGTGGAGAGTCGGATGATGAACGTGTGGAGAAAGCACACACGTGCTTCATGGGAAAAGAGGATCGTGATGAAGACACCTCCTCCGATGAAAGCGAGGATGGAAGCGAGGATGAAGGCGATGAGGTAACGAACGATGAACTTAAAATAGCAAACGAACAACTTTGGAATAAGTTTTCTAATTTGGCTACTAGATTTATTAAGACTAAAAATGAACTAGATAGTCTTAAAAACTCGCCTAAGCCTATCATCGTCAACAACGACATCGTTGTTGAAGGGTTGAGAAATGAGATTGACCATCTCAAATCTCAACTCGAGCATGTTCATATCGAGGATTCGGATGAACATGTGATAGCGGATTTGACGTCTCAAATCTCAACGTTGAGTATTGAGAATAAAAATCTCAATTCACGTGTTTGTGCTCTCGCATCGCAAGTGTCCACTTTGGATGCTTCTTTGCATTCTCTCACCGAGAAGCATGAGAGCACATTAGGCCGAATTCATGAATTCAACAAAGGTAAGGGCAAGTTAGATGATATCCTAAATGACTTACCTCCGGCCAATCATCACATTGGTTTGGGGTATAAGATGGGAGAGTCATCCAAATCGTCTGCCACCTTTGTTAGGCCATCTTCCGATGCTTCTACTAGTGGAAGTAAACACGTCATGGGTAGATCGTCTACCAATGGTGCTTCCGCTAGGAAAACACCCCCATTTGGAAAGAAACCCACTTTGGGTGGACCTCCAAAGAAGGGTCATGCTTTCATGTATACCATGCCATATAGGAACACAAATCCTACCCCACATGTTAGCACTTATGCCGATTTCTATGATCCGCACCCACGAGCACGTGCACACCTTGTGAGACACACTCATGCACGTGTTCCTCCACATTCATATGTTCATCCTCATTCTCATATGAATAATTATCGTCATGCACCATTGCATCGCATGCCATATGCTTACCCCCGACATGCATCACATAGAAATCAACAACGTATGCATTTTCCCAATAGGATTAGGACTCCCAAGACATACACTATTTGGGGTCCGAAGAACACAAGCATGCATAATAAAAACTTGTATGTGAAATCGTTTATTAATGATGTTATTTTGAATGATGATTATGTTGGGAAATCAAGTTCCTCTTGGACTTGGTTTCCGAAGGGTTAGTTTCCTTTGACCCTTCATTGCTTGGTACCATAAGTTTAATTTCATTTTTTTATGGGTACCAAAGCAATTGTGGTAAGTATGGGTTACATTTAATTTGAATTTAGTTCGCTAAATTTATTGCCTAACCCATAGGATCCAAAAAGATTTTTGGATACCAAAATGATATTCTCTAGGTTAAATCCACCATGAGATACCAACCCTACCAACTCTGTGATTTGCAAGGATTTTCATTCGATTGGAGTTGATGGTGCTTCAGTGATGCACCAAAGTAGGGGGAGCTTAATGTTGTAAGTATATTCATACTTTTGAGAAGTATTGGTATCAATTGGTAGATTATATTACGATTGGTATCATTTTGTTTCTTTTTGTATGCTAGTTTAGTGTATGCCATTGTTCTATGATGTTCTATCTATTTTTGGCATAACACTTTTGCATGCTACATTTGGTATGCACATCGGATTATTTTTTTCTCTGATGATGATTTCGTCGTTCGACGATTTTATGGATTTAATAGAATTCTTTCTATGGAAACATAGAATTGTTTTCCATGCATTCTTTTGATTTTGGAGAGTATGTTCCAAAACTCAATAAGTGAAATTGTTTTGAGTTTTGATGATCTCGGACTTCGATTTTCGCCTATGGCTTGATGATCTCGTATTTCGATTTTCACCTATGGTTTGATGATTTCGTTTTTCGATTTTCACCTATGGCTTGATGATTTCGTATTTCGATTTTCACCTATGGCTTGGTGATTTCGTTTTCCGATTTTCGCCGATGGTTTATGATTTCGGTTTTCGATTTTCGACTTTGGTCTCCTTGACACGCCTTGCTTTTATTCGGTATTTTGCATTTGATATTTTGCATTGGTGTTATTTTGGACCTTGGTCGTTTTCTTCGACTCCCATGCGTTGTTTTTTAGCCATTGGTTTTGTCGTTGATCTCCTCCAGCTCTTTTTGCTAATGCCAAAGGGTGAGAGATATAATAATGACAATGTGCTAATTAATAATTCAAAGGAATTTACCATGAATCTAATTTGATGTGTTAGATTCAGGGGGAGTGAAGATATAAAATGGATTTAGATCCTATATGTCAATATGTGGTTCATATTTCATATCTTCCTCATCTGCATGATGCGAATGATCATTATTGAATATGGAACTAACGTGTCATCAATGCAGGGGGAGCAAGTAAATTTCAATTGAATCATTATTATTGTTATTATTTATGTTGGTTTGTCATCACCAAAAAGGGGGAGAATGTTGTGTATTGATTCCCCGGATTTGGTTTTGGATGATGAGCAAACATAAATAATGTATACTAACTTATTTGTGAGCGCAGTTATGGAGTTCGTCGCCAAAAGAATACGAACATCCAAAGCGACGTCTCAAGACTTCTCAATACGCGTGATCGTATGCCTGAAGCTTCGTTGAAGCTCAAGGAGTTTTGTTGAAGTCAAGAGGAATGAAGATTGAAGCTTTGAAGACGGCTTGTAAGGTTTATTTTATAGTCTTCTTGCTTCATAGATTAGAATGTTAAGCCTTGAGTAGGACTTACATTATATACTTCATTTCGCTCATATCTTAGAGCTAGGATTATCATAGAAGCCATTAGAAACATTCCTGAAGCCTATCGCTTCTTCCCTCGGCTTCTTGTGCATGTTAGTTGGTTCAAGAAGAGTCACCAACCGACTAGATGACGATCTAGTCGGTCGGAAACTCTACTTAAACGGACTAGTTTGCCTTCTCTAATTCAGCTCTTTCTATGACTACAGTTAGTCGGTCAAAGAAGAGTCACCGACCGACTAGATGACGATCTAGTCGGTCAGCAATCCTTCTTAGACCGACTAGTTGTGTACAGTCATTTTCAGCCTGAGCTACTGTTTCGAGTTGGTCGGTCAAAGAACGTTTACCGATCGACTAGTTGAGAAACTAGTCGGTCAGCATTTGTTCTTAAACCGACGAAGTCATCTTGAAGTCAACCCATTCTATTTCGACGTTAGTCGGTCAAAGATCATTCACCGACCGACTAGTTGTGTAACTAGTCGGTCGGCAAGTCTTCTTAGACCGACTAGTTGTCTTTGCCTGTACTTCGACTTCTTGGCTGTTCTTCTATTAGTCGGTCTACATTGATTGACCGACCGACTAGTTGATGAACTAGTCGGTCGGTGGTTGTTCTTTGACCGACTAGTTGGGTTCAGAAAAGAGCCGTTGGAGTTTCTCTTGAAACGTTTTTCTCTCTCTCTCTCTCTCTCCTCTATCCTATATATAGTTGGAGGGGCTCTTTCATAAGATCCAAGGCTGTCATTTTAGAGATTTGGAGAAATCTAAGAGAAGCTATTCAACTCCATTCTAAAGCTTTCTCTTCCTCACAAGAATCTCTCCCTCAACTCTTTGAGCCATTTCCTCAAGAGATATTCTCTCCATTGTGAGCCTTCCAAGCCAAGAGCTTGATCCAAAGTCACCATCCTCCATCCTAGCCTTCGATCGCTGATCTTATTGGTGGAGATTTGGTTTGGTGACATTCTCTCCTCAAAATCCATCATTGCCCTAATTTGGTAAGTATACTCAAGGCATAGGATTTTGTAAGGTAAGAGTTTATTTCATTTCTATCGTATTTGAATTATGTCTCTCGGTTGTGAGAGAGGGTGTGATCCCGGTTTGTGGGAGTCACATGTCTTTTGTATGATTTGACTTGTGAAGGTTTTTCACAAGTATTTCATAGTGAAAATCTTGAGTTAGGGTTGCTAACTCAATTATCCGGAGGGGATCCGGGTGGTTGGGACGTAGGATCACCGGAAACAAGTCGGGGAGACTTGGGTGGATCCAAACCCAGTAATATCCTTGTTTGCATTGTTTAATTCTTGTTGATTGTTGTTAATTCCGCATTGTCGTTTGTTTCTTGCACAATAATTAGGAATAACTATCTTGATTATTTTAAGTACTATTCACCCCCCTCTAGTACGTGTGCAGTAGCTACCACAGGGCACTTCATAAAGGGTCATCAAGGTGCGTCCGAGGAGCAGGGCCGCACATGGGTCGCTTGGTGGCTCCTGGAGGATGACTGGTGAACTGGTTGTTCACCTGTCGAGCTCTGAGGGAAGCAGGCGACCAACTGGCGAGGTTCGGGGTGAAGCACACCCTTCCCACTAGTCGAGGCGGACTTCGTGGGTGGCGAGCGGGCTAAGGGTGGAGCAGGCGACCAATCGATGGGGTTGGTACGAAGCGCGACATTCCCACTAGTCGAGGTAGACTTCGTGGGTGGCGAACTTGGAGGAAAGGTCGAAGTATCACGATCTTTAGGTCGTAACAAGTATTAAATGTTCAATTATCATACTCATATGCCCAATAAAATGTTAAATCTTCAAGGTTTACTGGAGGATTTCGGTATTATTAGTAAATTGTTGAAGGATATTGGAAGAAGTGTAAACAATCTCCGATGCCATGGCTCTCTATATATTCATTGAAAATAGGATTTAAGAGTCCAAGTGACTCCCCACTAAGTTAGTGGGGAGTAATGGTGTGATAATGAGGGGAGGGAGGCCAAAAGCCTCCCTTAACTCACAACACTCCCCCTCATCTCTCCATTACCTTGGGTTAAGCATATGAATACTTCAGGATTCAGTATGTTAATGGGGTGGATACTTCTGGATCCAGAGCCACTGTGGTTGCCTAGTTAAAACCTTAGCTATGGAAAACCAGTGAAAAAAACTAGCAGCTTAAGGGAAAAGAGTACAACTATCAAGGGACTCCCCCTGATCTGTACAAGCTTCAGGCTTGCAGATTTCTTATGTATCTATACAATCATCTCCTATTTGTCTATACATCCATCATGTTCTGAAAGTAAATACAGTCATCACTCATCTATACAAGTTTCACTCATCTAGAGGCTATTGGAAAGCAGTGGCGCTCTGGAGTGGAATGCTCTTCGAAGTTGGTAGATGACTCCACCAAAGTATTTCTTTGAATCAGTCTTCAGTGTGTCTGCAAGGTAGTGATGGACCTGACTGAGCGTTTTCAATACTTGTTTCTTGGATGATGAGCTTCTCAGAAGATGTAGACTTTGGAGGATGATGTGTAGATATTTAGAAGGTGGCCCGCCTTTTGTGCTTTAGTCATCGTGATGATCTTTAAACCTGCATATTCGATATATATTCCTTGACCCTTGGAAGTTGCACAGAAGCAGCTTATCCTTGGTCTAGTGGTGCTCTCTAGGACAACACTGTATCTGGTTAACAGCTTTACTGTAGATGTTCTATCAAAGACACGTGCAGTTGGCCATATAATGAAGTGAAACAAGTACACTAGAGATAGGCTCTTCAGGACCTAGGATGTCATCCCCCTCTTCCAGCGACTTGGAAGGTGTCATAAATAAGCATCTATTTTTAATAGGTTGCAAATGAACATCATTCTTCATAAACTCCAGGTGTATGAAGGATATTAAAGGGTTCCACCACGAAGGTGTAAAATATGTAAGCCGAGACAATACCTTGTTATACCTAGGTTTTTCGTTTCCAAGGTATGCTTAAAGCTATCTGATATCTCAATGGTCTTTGCAGGAGATCCTATTAGCTTTAAGTCGACCACATGTACGGCGAATATCACAAATCCTGTCAATAATCTTTCAAAAAAGATACACAGGCAGAATATTGCTTAAGATCAACTAATGATCTTTGTAGCCTTTATGGAGAAGACGTTTCTACGTCTCTCTTTCATCTCTGGGGTAGAGTATACCCTTCTGGAAGTTTATATAGATCTCTATATCTATATTGTCGTATATGTATGCAGTCACAACGTCCATAAGCTGCATTTATTGGCTTTTTCAGAGAAGTTTAGGCTTAGTAGGAACATGATCACATTTCCTTCATTTCAATTTCTTATGAAATCCAACTTATATTCCACAGGTTTTACACATTCAGGTGTATCGACTACTGGTCCCAAGACTTTGCTTTTCAAGAGTGAGTCCAGCTCTACTCTTATTGCCTCGTCCCACTTTGGCCAATCTATGCGTTTATACTATAGAAAAGTGGGTTGACGTCATCGTCGTATTCAGCGATGTGAACGTCAATAGAGAAAGCAAAACCGTCGTCGTCGACTGTGCTATTTCTATCCAGTACCTCTCTAGTACGTACGTAATATAATGATTTTTCTCTTGTTGTTTCCTCTGTAGGGGAAATTAGGAGGGGAGAGGTTGTTGGTCTGAGCTCAGCATCCTGTGTATGGATCGTTTTAAAATATCCAGGAATCTTCCTCTTTTGAGAAACTTTTTATATTTTTGACCTGGCGGGTGTCCTCTTTTCAATTGAGGTACAGCCAATTCTGATGCTGATGGATTGCATCCATCTATGGGAATGTCAATCCTAGCTGGCGTGTTGGCAGCATGGACGTGTGAACGAACAATCTTCTGGTTGTCCGTAAATTTATCCGGCAATTGATGTACTTTAGTCTGAATGTGAAGGATCTTCTGGATCTCATCTTCACACAGAAAAGGTATGCGGATCATAACGAGATTAGGACTTTTGTGTCCCATGATATGGTCTCAGAAGCTTCAGGCTTCTTTAGACTGCGTGCCTATTTCAATAAGACTTTGCTCACAGTTATCAAGACTTGGTGGTAAACCATAAGCAAGCGGCATCAGCAATAAGATATGGACACAAGAGGGCTGTATCGTGATAAGCGATGCGGAATGAAGTGTGTTGGTCCCTAAACATCAACAGGCAACTGAGCTTTAACAATGGACGTGAAATCCATTGGAGTCTCTTTACCAGAGACTCTGATAACCCATTCTGAGTATGAAAATGCTACAGGATGTCCAATTTCAATGCCAGTTGCTTGGCAGAAATCTTCAAAGATATGTGTAGTGAATTCACCCACATTATAAGCTTTGAGAAAGCTATGTTGCGAGTGAATATAAAGGCACACATAAGACCATCTAGTAGATGCATCTATCAGTACAATGAAGTACCGAAAATGGGCCACTTGTGGGATGAATAGGCCGGTAAAGGTCACCATGTATTCTCTCAATGAAGCCATGAGACACTCATCCCACTTCCAGGAGGGAAAGTCTCTCTATAAGTTTGCCCTTACGACAAAGGGGGACAAGGAAACTCAATCTTTTGAATAATCTTCAGGTTCTCCAATGGATTCATTTGATGATGCGTCCATCATCGCTGATCCAGGATGACCTAGTCCATTTTGCCAGAGTTAAAAACTATGGCAATGAAAGGCGCTTCTGGTGCTCAGTCAAGTTGGCTTTCTATAGGATGAATATCTGTAATTATAGGGGCCCGACGGGGGTCCAATGAAATCGTAAGTAGATGGTCTTCTGGCCATCCTCTTGACGAGTTACATATTGATATTCAATATTTATTATCCACAGTTTTCAAGTTATGTTTGTTTAAACGAAATATCCTTGAAACTTGGAAAATTCCTATATGTTTAAGGGGAGAAGTTTGCATCTTATAGTCTCGTTGTATGTGGGAGCAATATAAATGCTACACCAGTGCAACGAGACACTGTCCATAATATTACATACTTCATCTATATGCAAAACGAAATTTTATTTAAGGAAATGTAAAATGACATTCAAATAAAAGTTCGTACAAAAACAAACTAAAGATGAAGCTATATGTAAATTTAAATGCATAGACATAAAGATAGGGCACAATCGAGCAGGTCTTCATTCTCGAAGTCTTTTGCAGTGAAATTCGTTGGCGGCTGAACAACCGCCAAGTTTGTTTTAGGCCGAGACTTCTGGCTCGCCTGATACAGTTCCTAGAGGTGGCGAGGAGTGCGGCATTTTCTGGACCAATGTCCAGGCGTGCCACATCTATGGCATTTATCCTCCCAATTATTCTTAGGAATTGACACTTGGTCAGTGTTCTTATGCTTCCATGTGAAGTTTCTCATTTCTCTGTTGTTGTTGTTGGTCCGGGTTGCTTCTACTCGTGCTGGCTTCATTATAGCATTCCCTTTGTTCTTTCTAGCCTTTTTCTTGTTTTTCCACTTCTGGGGAGAAACGTAGTGGGCCTCAGGGATAGGGGCAGTACCAGCCGGACGCAAATTATGAGTGACAAGCAGTAAATCTCTATTTTGCTCTGCCCTAAGGAGGCAAGAGATCAAATCAGAGAGTTTCGTGAAGTTGTGTTCACGATACTGCTGCATGAGGATTGCATCTTTCTCGTGAAACGAGGTAAATATTTTTTCCAACATGCGTTGCTCAGTCACTTCTTCACCACACAACTTCAGGCGTGAGGTGATATTATGAAGTGCAGACTTATACTCAGCAACGGACTTATAGTCCTGAAGTCTGAGGTTTTCCCACTCATAACTGGCACGTGTGTAACGACCACTTTTCGTCGTACGTTTTTCGTGCACGTGCTTTTGGCCGTGCACGTGTTTGTTTTAGACTTTGGTTGTTTGCGAACACTTTTGTGCGATATGCCGTTATGAACGTCTCTGAGAGTATTAAATAGTGGCACTAATTAGGAACGACGTTTCTCGAGTCGTTTTCCCACAAGTTAAATTTATTCGATGAGACGTGACGATTCTCACTCTTGACGGGAGACGTTTCTATTTTTAGTTTCGTCGTCCGACGTCAAATTTTAGATCCGTCTTCTTAGTTAGCTCACATTCGTCACCACGATCACCACGATATTTATTTTATAATTTTTGGAGTTTATTTGACCACTTTTATAATTTTTGCAAGTTTTATATTATTTTTAATAATTAATTTATAAATTATTTTCGGCCAAATAAAATTTATTTAAGTTTTAAACGTTTTAAAGAATTTTTGAGCCAATTTCCAGCTCATTTGGACCAGGTCAAACCCTTGGATGAGTTGGAGTAATTGAATTTCAAATTTTAAATCTTTTTGAACTTCTAATCCTATTAGATTTAGCCCTAGACCAAGTCAACCCATCTATACTATATAAGCAACCCCTAGAAAGACCTATTTTCCAAAGAAATTAGCCATAGCCTCTTCCAAACTCATTTTGGACGTTGCGACGAATCGTCGCAACGTTGCGACGTTCAGCCCCCGTACGACCGAGGAAAACACCGCCGTTCCCCCGCTCAGACCGATAGCCGCCCCCGCATTCTCACCGTCCGCACCGCTGCTGTCACCCACGCCCGTTCCCCCGCTTGACCGAGAGAAGCCCTCGGTCTGACCGAGGCCCCGCTCCGCACCGACCCCCGCTTGTCGCCCGCTTGTCGCCCGCTCGTCGCCCCGCTCCGCAGCGTGTCTGACCGATCGCCCCGCCCGCTGTGACCGAGCGCCCAAGCGCTGCATCGTTGCAACATCGCCCACCGCGCATCCCAAGCGCACGACCGAAGCCCCCGACCGGTCTGACCGAAGGAAGCGCCCGCACCCGCTGCTGCGACCGACCCCCGCTGCTGCACAGCGCCGTTCCCCCGCAGCGACCGAGGGATTCTCCCGCATTGGAGGGGTACGACCGAGAGCCACTCGTCGCAACCCCGCATCTGTCGCACCACTTGCCTCCGTGGGCCCCCCAAGTTCTCCAGAGGTATTTTGGGTTCCCCAAAGGTCCCTAGGACTACTGTGGGCCCCACCAAGGTGCTTGCTCTTCGAGGATTCGTCGCGTATGACGTCGTCGCACGTCGTAGCCCGTCGTCGCACGTACGAGCTTTGGAATCTGGAATCGTCGCCCGAGTTGATTGCTCTGAAATTTCCAGCGAGGAATCTAATTGGAATCTGGACTTGGAGCGCGATCTTTCATTCCAACCCCCGGCGTCGCTACCCGACGCCGGTGTAGCTTTCGCGTCGTGTTGAGGTAACGTTTTGCACCCCTAGGACCCCAAACCCAATTGCATGCTAATCAAGACTAAAATCAGTATTTTTAAAGTATTTTAAATGTTTTAGAAATCACTAATCAAGATTAATAAAACAGATGTAGGCCGGTGGACTTGTGCACGTAGGAATCGTGACTTTGGACTCGTTGGACGGTGTTTTCTTGACGTGATAGTTGCAGGCAAGTGAAACTTGCCAACTCTTGTGTAGGGCCATGTTTTTAGGCCACTTCCTTGCTTTTAGCGTAAAAGAGACTAGTCAGTGAAATGATAGCTGGCTAGACGCCTACTTGATCTAGTTTGACAACGAAACTAGATCCGTCACCTAAATGATCTAGCTTGACAACGAAGCTAGATCCAACCCTTAAACTTGTCATGCATGCATGCTAAACCTTCACGTTTACTTTTCTTACTTGTACGCTTTACTACTTGCCATGCCATGTCATCCATGCATTGAATGTTGCATCGTAGCACACGCTACAATACTTGTCCTCGTACTACTTGTCCGGCTAGGTGCACCCCTACGCCATACTTGTTTACACACTTCCTGGCTCGTGGTCCAGAAGCGGGCCTCATGTGTTGGCTAGAAACCAATGCCCGATACACGTGAAGGGGTAGGGATAAACGGTTACTTGAGCTTAGGAGTTGGCCCGCGCAGCCACTCTAGCCAAAAGACGGAATCTCTGTGCACGAGGTGCTTACTTTACTTGTCGTGTACTTGTCTTGTGAATGTCATGCCATGCTCGTACTTTACTTTACTTTACTTTACCTGTTGCACTCATTACTTTAACTGCCATGTCATTGCATCATGCTAGAACTTTTAGGTTGCTCTTACTTGTACTTTCAGTTTCACTTGCACAAGTCTTTTAGACTTGCTGACATGTGCCCCTTTCTCTTTGGGTGTCACATGTTAGACCCTGAGCCAGAGATAGTTGTTGAGGTTAAGGTGTTGCTGACGCTGAGCCTGAGCCTACGTCCGTCGAGGAGTTCGTAAACACCGGAGACCAGTTTTAGAGACTGTTGGCGTTGTTGTTGCTTTAGGTTGCTGCTAGATGTCGGTGCTTGCACCATTACTTCGTTTCTGTACTTTGTACTTTTGTTGGCCATGCTGGGCCTCTTTTAGACTCTTTTATTTTAGCCTGGTGGCTTTTTCTGCGATGTTGAGATTTATTATTATGGATATTCTGAGATGTTCTTTTTGTCTCTTTCGTTATTATTATCTTTGTTTCGTTTCGCGTTGCAAGGACCTGCAGTTTTAAAGTGATTGACGCTTATCGGACTTGCGGCTTTGTAGCTTCAAGTCTGAGCGGACCTTCTCACGCTTCGCCTCCACGTTTTTGGGAAGCGGGGCGTGACAGGTTTTGTTGGTGGCCCATGCAGGTCCTCCAGTCTTGCAATTGCGAATTAACGGAACAACGATAATAACAGAATGTCCATTAAATAAATTGCAACATCCGAGTCAGAAGCCCTGAGTCTAGTCGTTTTTAGGACACTAGGTGATTAGAAGACTTAGTTAGACGTCTGTGCTTGATAGTTAGAGGCCCCTGATTGTTAGTTAGACTCCCTTCTAGCAATTGACTTGATCGTCGTAGGAGTTACCTTAGTGGTCCTTGTCTACCTCTGACCATATTAGACTTCTAGAATTTCCTTTTGTCGTTCGCTTGGGGTCATCGATTTCGGACCAAGCTGAACGCACTTCTTTACCGTCTAACCTTTAGAAGTCTTAGCGCTTAGTTTTAATCTTTAGTTGGTCGACCGTAGGAGTTTCCCGTAGCCTCTCTTGAGTCATATCCTAGGCGTACGAATGTTTTGATCACCTGACCAATTTCCTTGCCTCGATTCACGAGATCGCCCCATGACGATCGTCGTCAATTTTCAAACCTTTCCGTTACAATCTTGAATCTTCCAAAAGTATCTTTCGATTTCCTCATTCCCTAGGTTTAAATTTGTTCAAAATTTTAATATACTTATACTTCATACTTCTTCATTGATTTAAATTTTTAAAACGTTTGTCGGAATTTTGAACTCTAGCTGATAATATTTTTCCCAGCCTATGTTTTCGTACTCATGTCGTCTTTTCATATATTAAATTTTATTCTGAACCATACTTTTATTTTGCTCAGTTCGATTTATAATTTACCCTCTTATTTATGCCATTTGAATAATACTTCGTGTTTACTTTTAATATACTTTTCAAGTCACATGGAATTTCAGATTTCAGCAAGTTGGTTTTTGCTCGTCGTTCTCACTATTTCAGATTTTTGCAAAATTACTATTTTCATAACCTCTTCCTACTTTAGACCCTCCCTGATTTGATTTTTAAGACTTGCTATTCGATTTCGATAATTCTACTACTAAGTTAATATTATTTTCCGTGCACCATACATACTTTCAAATATTTTTATATCCGTACCAAACTTGTTGTGCTCGTATATTAAGAACCTTGTGTAACTCTGTTTCTCATTTTTGGCAAACCTTGGTTCTCTAAAAGTAGTTTCAAATTGATCATTTTAAATTTTCCATAGCCTAAAAGTTTTGAAAGCATTAACATGAGTTTAAATTCTTCCGCTACTCGATTTCATTCTTCGACTTTCCAAAACTTTAGACAACATTTTATTAAATTACTGACTGATGGAATTTTCTAAACCATGTCCTTAATATTCGCGTAAATGATTTTACTTCCTTTTAAAATTTTTAAAAACCAAGAGACCATTTTCCCTTATTATGAATATTCGACCCAAATTTATTTTGAACAACTCGTTTTATCGATCCCTAAATATTTCTTTTCAGACGAGGATTTTAACTTTTGAAGTACAAACAGTTTTCAAACTCCGCGTATTTTAGCTTATGCTATTTACCCTATTTCTTTCCCCCTCTATAAAGCATCACTACATCTCCTTTTTCCCTCAACCTAAACCTCACCTTTGAGTCAATGTTTCGTCCAACCAAGCCGTCTCCTCGTATTCGTCCTATCTGAACTCGTGCTTATCGATCCTTCCCTCGTCTCGCCCTCGATCTCTCTTTATTGCTTAGGCCTTAGGGTCCGTCAATGTCTGTGTCAACCCTTAGTTGTTAGTAGACCCTTGGACCCTTGAGAGGTGTCGTTGTGCACGTACCTAAGTTGTGTACGTGGGCTTGAATGAGTGTACCCCCCCATAGTATATTGGTGCTTGCCTATTGTGTGATATATTTATATATATATATATACTCGGAGTTATTCGTGATAGTATGAAGTTGTTGTGAGTTAGTAGTTATGGATTTTGTGTGGATAGCTATACTATACTAGGGATGCTTGAGTATATAAGAGTTAGTGTTGGAATATCTAATGGAGTGTATTAGTTAGAGATACTTATAATGGTTGAAATAAAATGATTGGTAAAGCTATGTGTGTGCTAGGTGTGATAATAATAAGTGTATGTATAGTTAAGTAAGTAGGCCTATTGAGTGACCCATATATTATTACGTATGAGTATGTGCTCGTAGGTAGGTATATATGTGCTTATATGTAAGTAGTTATGTTTCGTTGCATGAGTATATAGGTGATATATATATAGGTAGTATGGTTATAATTTTGATTGGTATTGTTTGCTTTCGCGGGATGTCGCATGCGTGCATACCGTGAGGTATACACGACCATTGCACATCTTAATTATGTATGTGTGGATGTGTTAGTATACTAATTATAGGTAGTAGGCTATGGTGTGAATATATGTTACATGTGTGTGACTATACGATGAATGCGTATGTATTAGGGAGTGTATTATAGTTATACGTGTGCTAATGTCTGTATTATTATTATGGTATATAGATTGATTTAACCATGTGAGTATTACCTGACTAGATATTAGGTGAATGACTTATGGTATGTATATGGTTGTATTGGTAGACGTATAAATATTGGAGTGATATGGTATAAGTATGAATGTCGTGCTACGTATATGGAATATTCTGATATGTGTATTGAGTCTCACTCAAGCTTGAGTGAGTATACTCTAAGTATATTGAATGTATGTTGTAGTTTGAATATAGCAATGCTTGATGTATGTATAGTGATAGGAGTGTTTGTGCCTGGTTGTGCTACGCACATGATTGTGGGTCGCTACACCAGTATATAGTTATAGGTGTTGGTCTTGCGGTATAGTTATTTACTAAGGACTTGTTGTGTGAACGTATGTGTACTAGCTAAAACTAGGTGTGTAGGTGTGCTAGTTATATAATGGTATGATTGGCGTATGAAAATGAAATGTTAGCGTGTATGGGAGTGCACCATGCACGGGTAAGTATGTGCTTAGTTATAGGTATGGATGACTATGGTCTATGTGGCGTGTCGTAAATATAGTTATAGGACCGTACGTGATGTGAATATATGGTGAACTAATTGCATGTATTTGAATGACTATATATTGTGAAATTATAGTAGTGGTGAATGTATATTAGATATAGTGAACTTGATTTAATAATGGTATGGTGTGACTATATGTGTTGAGATGCTTGGTAATGGATGAATATTAGAGGGTAGTATACCCTTGATGTTTGTGCATAGGTAGCTACATATAGGTAGAGCGATGATTGTATTGGCTAAGTGTGAGACTATCCTATATAAGTATCTGAACTACTGTTTGTGAGTAGCAGTTATATAAGGGATGTATGTTTATATACCTGATTGAAATACATGTATGAAGTTGACGGACTATAATAGGTATAAGTGTATACGTACGTGAATGTATATATATAAGTGTTGGTAGTAATAATGTTTGACTACCTAGTGCATATATGAGCACTTGTAATGACTATACTTGGTTTGAATTATAAAGTGACTTGATTGGGGTAGTTACTAGAGCGACTAGCTATATTAGAAAGTCCGAGGACGGACTTTATTCTAAGGTGGGGAGGATGTAACGACCACTTTTCGTCGTACGTTTTTCGTGCACGTGCTTTTGGCCGTGCACGTGTTTGTTTTAGACTTTGGTTGTTTGCGAACACTTTTGTGCGATATGCCGTTATGAACGTCTCTGAGAGTATGAAATAGTGGCACTAATTAGGAACGACGTTTCTCGAGTCGTTTTCCCACAAGTTAAATTTATTCGATGAGACGTGACGATTCTCACTCTTGACGGGAGACGTTTCTATTTTTAGTTTCGTCGTCCGACGTCGAATTTGAGATCCGTATTCTTAGTTAGCTCACATTCGTCACTACTATCACCACGATATTTATTTTATAATTTTTGGAGTTTATTTGACCACTTTTATAATTTTTACAAGTTTTATATTATTTTTAATAATTAATTTATAAATTATTTTCGGCCAAATAAAATTTATTTAAGTTTTAAACGTTTTAAAGAATTTTTGAGCCAATTTCCAGCTCATTTGGACCAGGTCAAACCCTTGGATGAGTTGGAGTAATTGAATTTCAAATTTTAAATCTTTTTGAACTTCTAATCCTATTAGATTTAGTCCTAGACCAAGTCAACCCATCTATACTATATAAGCAACCCCTAGCAAGACCTATTTTCCAAAGAAATTAGCCCTAGCCTCTTCCAAACTCATTTTGGACGTTGCGACGAATCGTCGCAACGTTGCGACGTTCAGCCCCCGTACGACCGAGGAAAACACCGCCGTTCCCCCGCTCAGACCGATAGCCGCCCCCGCATTCTCGCCGTCCGCACCGCTGTTGTCACCCACGCCCGTTCCCCCGCTTGACCGAGAGAAGCCCTCGGTCTGACCGAGGCCCCGCTCCGTACCGACCCCCGCTTGTCGCCCGCTTGTCGCCCGCTCGTCGCCCCGCTCCGCAGCGTGTCTGACCGATCGCCCTGCCCGCTGTGACCGAGCGCCCAAGCGCTGCATCTTTGCAACATCGCCCGCCTCGCATCCCAAGCGCACGACCGAAGCCCCCGATCGGTCTGACCGAAGGAAGCGCCCGCACCCGCTGCTGCGACCGACCCCCGCTGCTGCACAGCGCCGTTCCCCCGCAGCGACCGAGGGATTCTCCCGCATTGGAGGGGTACGACCGAGAGCCACTCGTCGCAACCCCGCATCCGTCGCACCACTTGCCTCCGTGGGCCCCCCAAGTTCTCCAGAGGTATTGTGGGTTCCCCAAAGGTCCCTAGGACTACTGTGGGCCCCACCAAGGTGCTTGCTCTTCGAGGATTCGTCGCGTATGACGTCGTCGCACGTCGTAGCCCGTCGTCGCACGTACGAGCTTTGGAATCTGGAATCGTCGCCCGAGTTGATTGCTCTGAAATTTCCAGCGAGGAATCTAATTGGAATCTGGACTTGGAGCGCGATCTTTCATTCCAACCCCCGGCGTCGCTACCCGACGCCGGTGTAGCTTTCGCGTCGTGTTGAGGTAACGTTTTGCACCCCTAGGACCCCAAACCCAATTGCATGCTAATCAAGACTAAAATCAGTATTTTTAAAGTATTTTAAATGTTTTAGAAATCACTAATCAAGATTAATAAAACGGATGTAGGCCGGTGGACTTGTGCACGTAGGAATCGTGACTTTGGACTCGTTGGACGGTGTTTTCTTGACGTGATAGTTGCAGGCAAGTGAAACTTGCCAACTCTTGTGTAGGGCCATGTTTTTAGGCCACTTCCTTGCTTTTAGCGTAAAAGAGACTAGTCAGTGAAATGATAGCTGGCTAGACGCCTACTTGATCTAGTTTGACAACGAAACTAGATCCGTCACCTAAATGATCTAGCTTGACAACGAAGCTAGATCCAACCCTTAAACTTGTCATTCATGCATGCTAAACCTTCACGTTTACTTTTCTTACTTGTACGCTTTACTACTTGCCATGCCATGTCATCCATGCATTGAATGTTGCATCGTAGCACACGCTACAATACTTGTCCTCGTACTACTTGTCCAGCTAGGTGCACCCCTACGCCATACTTGTTTACACACTTCCTGGCTCGTGGTCCAGAAGCGGGCCTCATGTGTTGGCTAGAAACCAATGCCCGATACACGTGGAGGGGTAGGGATAAACGGTTACTTGAGCTTAGGAGTTGGCCCGCGCAGCCACTCTAGCCAAAAGACGGAATCTCTGTGCACGAGGTGCTTACTTTACTTGTCGTGTACTTGTCTTGTGAATGTCATGCCATGCTCGTACTTTACTTTACTTTACTTTACCTGTTGCACTCATTACTTTAACTGCCATGTCATTGCATCATGCTAGAACTTTTAGGTTGCTCTTACTTGTACTTTCAGTTTCACTTGCACAAGTCTTTTAGACTTGCTGACATGTGCCCCTTTCTCTTTGGGTGTCACATGTTAGACCCTGAGCCAGAGATAGTTGTTGAGGTTGAGGTGTTGCTGACGCTGAGCCTGAGCCTACGTCCGTCGAGGAGTTCATAAACACCGGAGACCAGTTTTAGAGACTGTTGGCGTTGCTGTTGCTTTAGGTTGCTGCTAGATGTCGGTGCTTGCACCATTACTTCGTTTCTGTACTTTGTACTTTTGTTGGCCATGCTGGGCCTCTTTTAGACTCTTTTATTTTAGCCTGGTGGCTTTTTCTACGATGTTGAGATTTATTATTATGGATATTCTGAGATGTTCTTTTTGTCTCTTTCGTTATTATTATCTTTGTTTCGTTTCGCGTTGCAAGGACCTGCAGTTTTAAAGTGATTGACGCTTATCGGACTTGCGTCTTTGTAGCTTCAAGTCTGAGCGGACCTTCTCACGCTTCGCCTCCACGTTTTTGGGAAGCGGGGCGTGACAACGTGGTAATATTACATCAATTTGATGTTTATACAGTGCCTCCAGAGCTGTCCACAATTCAATTGGGTCCTCTACTTTAAGGTATTCGGCCTTGAAGGTCCGATCTATATGTCTCCTAATATAGATAATGGCTTTCGCCTTATCCACATCGGAGACAGTGGTAGGAGTGCTGCTAGATGTAGCAGAAGCATCGGCCGCTGCTGGGGCAGATGAAGGAGCCAAAATTGAGCCAAGGAGGGCCATCGAACACAAGTGGAACTTCAGGTCTACTCGCCAACTCAGGTATTTTTCCTGCAGCATCAAGAACTTCGAAATCGACGCTTGCCAATTTTGCCATTTATCTATGTAATTTAAAATAAGCATGAATTAATTAAAATGTAAATTCATGCATAACGAATAAAAATAATTAAAATATGGGGATTGGCCAGATACCCTAAAACGTACAAAGTCCAAAGTCTGATATACAGTTCATAAAGAAAAGAAAAATACAAGTTGGAAACCCAGAATGGGTCCCTATATATTGCAAATTTCATCTCTGTCTTCATATGTTGGTACACCGGTCTTTGGCATTAATACATTTAATCCTCACTTTCAAATTCTCTCAAAAGAAAATAAAAGTGCAAGGAATATTAAAGGTATTGGCCGATCCCAAAAACATATTTTAACTTATATAAACATCCACGTAGTTTTTAATATGCGACAGGCACAAAGAAACAACCACGCATATAACTCAGGCATATATAATATGGAAAAAGAGACTATAAAATATAATAATCTCTCGGACCACGGGGAGACGTCATACACCGTTAGGTTAGATGACTAACGGCAGAGCGGTCGCAGGATCCTTAAGATAATTATATTTTGAAAAATCCTAATAATCCATAAATAATTAACAATGCAAGAGTGATATTTAACATAATTTTAGCAATTTGACAAACTGGGCGTCAGGCTCAAAATAAGAAATTAAAATAAATTAATATTTTGATGGGGGCTGCAGGCCCATAAGTAAAATATTAATCATTTTAATAATCAATTTTATTAACTTGGCTTCTGGCCCAATAAGCCAAATAAAATTATTATTATTATTTCAGCTTCAGGCCCATTGGTAAAATTTTAATTAACATATTAATTTTGCAATTGAATTAACTGGGCTTCAGGCCCAATTAAGAAGTCAAAATTAATAATTAATCTGAATGTGGCTGCTGGCCCATAAAACTTATATGCATTGTTATAAAATGGGTTTCAGGCCCAAATTAGAACACAAAATTAATTATTATTTGAATATGGGATGTAGGCTCATAAGGAAAATGAAAAATCATTTTAATTAGCAATTTAAATTATCTGGGCTTCAGGCCCAAATAACTAGACTAAATGAATTAATTTATGTAGTAGGCTTCAGGCCTAATCAACAACCCAACAAATTTATTAAATATAATTGGACATACGCCCTTAAACAAATTTTAAAGTTAATGGTAATGGAATATGAACAGTCCCAAAAACCCAATAAATTTTAAGGGAATATGAACAGTCCCAAAACCCAAGATCCAAATAGAGCCCCATTTTCGGCTGCACAGCAAGAGCCTCCCTCTGCCGTCGTCAGAATTAAATGCTCAGAATTAATTGCTCATTTCCTGCCAATTAATTCTGAGGATTAATTGGATCAATTCGGCCGAGCAGCTAGAGTCCCCCCCCGCCGGGGAGGAGGCAGAAGAAGGCAGGGCCCCCCGTCATGGGGGGAAGGTGGGCGGACGAAGGCAGCCCCCCTCGGGCCGTCGGGGGGACGAAGGCAGGGCCCCCCCTTCGGGGGGCGGAGCGGCAGAGGCCCCCCCCCCCCCCCCCCCCCCGCCGTCGGGGGGGGGGGGGGGGGGGACGGCAGGCCCCCCCCCCTTCGGTGGGGGAGCGGGAATCACAGACCCCCCGTCGTGGGGGGTGGCCGGCATCGCAAAGCCCCCTTTCGGGGGGTGGTTGAAATCACTGGCGGGGTGGCTGAGGGTATAAAAAATTTTGTTTTTGGTTTTATTTATTTTTTTGTTTGATTTTTGATGTTGTACAGGAAAATAGCAGATTTAAACAAGCCTAAAGGTAGGTTGTGTAAAATCGTAGCTAAAAATTTTTGTTTGTAACTATCTACGGGATCGAAAAGTATTACCTCTAGATTAAAAAAATCTAGGGACGATCGTAAAAAGAGAAGATCCGTAGAAAGAAAAATCCATGCTCCTAATACGCCAAAGAGGATCGCCGCAACGGATCGCCGCAACGGTACGCTGCAACGGATCGTCGCAACGGTACGCCGCAACAATAAATTCCTTCGCGCGTTTAGGCGTTTGATTTTTTGAGGGGAGACGGGATGAAAAGCTCAAAAAAGATAAGAGCGTAGGTGCTGATACCGTGTTGAAGGATATTGGAAGCAGTGTAAACAATCTCTGATTAGGAGTAGTCATGGCATAAGCCATGGCTCTCTATATATTCTTTGAAAATAGGATTTAAGAGTCCAAGGGACTCCCCACTAAGTTAGTGGGGAGTAATGGTGAGATGATGAGGGGAGGGAGGCCAAAAGCCTCCCTCAACTCACAACATAAACGTGTATTCTAGCAATTTCAGGAAAGCTGCCCAAATTGTTGCTTCAACTCAAAGACATGCCGTGAGATCGTAATTAAGCATTATTGAGTTTTGTCGTGATTAACTCTAACAAGTTAAATAATTGATACATTTTAATCACATAAATAACCACAAGCTAACCAAAATCTCACATGGTTTCAAGGTTTATGAAGTTTCTAATCAAATTGCTTGGATGATGGATTTGAAATTTTCAACCTTGTTATATTTAGGCCTCATTCAAGCACGATGCTTTTAGCAGAAGTCATAATTGAGAGACTCCATCTAAGGTAGAAGTTATAATTAATACAAGTGATTAACTTTGAAAAGAAAATTCAATTGTTTTCAGGATTCAAATTAGAAAACTTTCATAAAAATCGAGACTTACCCGCACTCTGCCACGAAACAGGGCATAACGAAAACCGCAAGAATCTGAAACGAGCGATTCAGCTCATTCACGTACCCGCACCGAACCCTCTTGCTCTCCGACGCGACCTTGTCGAGGAACAAGAACCTCTAGAGACCGTACTTTCTGTACGACGCTGACAAACAGTCGAACGAGATGGCCGAAGCCACGGTGAGCGACAGCTGGAGGACGGCGTCGTATGGGCGACGGTGGTCGGAGTACAGGAGGACGAAGTGGGAGAAGATAGGGACGCCGACGGTGAGGAGGAGGAAGAGCGTGTTGGGGTTTTGGCGGACCCCCAGAGCTTGGATCCGTATCCGTCCTAAGTCGGACGGACCACGGAGGCGCTAAAGCGCAGCGGAAAACCAGAAATCAAAATTTCTACACTAGCTAAACTATTTAGCTAGGCTCTGGGGAGCCAGAACCTAGCCCGATCTATGTCAACTTGGGGTGGATCTGACCACCCCAAGAAGGATCTACACTAAAGCGACTAATAAAATCTACACTAAAAAATGCTTAACCACATACCCGGAATCTTGGCCCTGGGGCAGACAAGATGTACCGCACCGTCTTGAGAAGCTCCTCGTAGCCGAGCCGTGTTGACTCGATCTGCCTGAACCGCCTCGCCCCCTCGCACTGATTCGCCCGAGCTGCTTTCGCCTCCGAGCCGATCACACGCGGTAGAAAGTTTCACTTGAGAAGAAACCCGCGTCTTAGACGTCCGGATCAGATTCAAACCCCCTTTGTAGTCGTGCTAGGACCACTCCGGAGAACATGAAAATAGAGAGAGAGAGAGTTTAGTCGCGGATCGAGCTTGCTCTAAAATTCTGGAGCTACTCGATCGTTGACTGGTGTGTTTTTCAACGAGGAGAGTGCACCCCTATTTATATAGGGAGTGAGCACTCACTCACTCGTTGCGGGCAATGTGGGACATTCCGCATGAAGAGGGAAAATCAATTAAGCCATTTGGCTTAATTTCAACTTTAAAGTTAGCCTTTCATAAAGTCAAACTTTAACTAATTAATTCTCCTTGCATACTAAACTTCAGACACCAAACAAGCTATCAATCAGAAGAGCTTGGAATGGTGAACGCGTAGGAACTGACGGTGACGAATTTTGACTTCGTTTGACCCCTCAAACAATTGCTCAAAGTTTAGCAATTTCTCAAAATTCGTAGCCGTCATTAGGGGTTTCAAAAAACCCTAATTTGACTTAAGTTGCGGACGCGCCCGCCCAAGGGAGCAAGGGCGGGCCGCCCGCCCGCTGCTGCAGCGGGAGGGATCCCGCTGCAACAGCGGGCGCTGGCCCGCTGTGTACCGGGCCGCGCCCGCTTGCAACGGGCGCTGGCTCGCTGCAGCCAGTGGGCTGCGTCCGTTTGCCCTTCCCTATGGGCTTTTAGCCCAGTGGGTCTCACCCACTGCTCCTTGGACCGTTTTTGCGTTTCCGGACTCGTTTGAGCTCCGATTTGGACACGGTTTGAACCTGTGTTTAGACCGGGACGATCCCGTCATCCAGGTAACCATTTCCAACATGTTTGTTCCTAATAAATTTGCCGTAACCAATTTACGACATGTTTAATCATGGTTTGCATCAAATGCAACGTTTTGTCCCTATTGCTATTGCGACTAACTTTCACAACTTGACTTGTGAATATCATCAAATGATATTTCTATCTATTCTATATTCCTATTATTAAGACACGAACACTACTCGGTGTGAGACCCTACAGCCTGACCTTACTACAGGTTGGGGCTCGAAACCCCTAGACGACGGTCACTACGAGCAGTAGCTGTCGTCCCTGTTTCAGAGTCATCATAACGTGATCGGCCCTTTGACAAAAGTATCATAGGGTTTGCATTGGCTGTGTCAGTGATGAATGCCGTTAGCTAAAATCCCTTCGTCAAGACTGTGTTATTGTTGGCCTAGGGTATGGTTTTCTGTCAACCCTATTAGACAACATTGGTCAGTATACGGCGGTCTTTATTGTATACACGTTGTACTACTTGCAACGTACCCCGGCCGAGGATTAACATAAAGACCGTACTGAGCCTGTAACACTAACTTTCCTTTAATGAAAGTGACGAATCCCATCTTAGTCACTTACTTTCCTCAAGAGCTCAGGTGCAACCCAACCTAAGATCTTTCATCAGGACTTGTCCTCGAAGCTAGATCATGGGTCTAAGCTACCCCGTTCGCTCACAGGTTGGTACAGATGACTTCAGGTCTTAAGGATCAACTAACCTATCATCACCCTAGAGTTATTAAAGACAGATTATTAAAGTTAACCATTTAACAACTCTAACTTGGTCGTTCAGTGAACTCATTCCCCAATGAGCACCTGTGTCTCGTCTCCGACTTCACCAAGTCGAATGACTATGAGATCACCATTACCCTAAGGTAAGACGAAGACACAGTGATCTATCCGATGTGTCGATATCCAGTTCTCGACACATCTATGATCACGAACCGTTTAAGACTTACGTTTCTATTCGGTCGCTTACTTACTCATAATCGAGATCTCATCTAGATATGTAAGGACCTAACTATAAGTCTATTGATATTATCTAAGTATATTAATACAAATGATTTTATACTTAGAATAATACGTACCATATACGGTATGAACAAGACGTATAATCAAGATAAATTGCCTTATGGGCATATATCTTCCTACATCTCCCACTTGCACTTAGGCTATTTATCTCGGTATCTCATACCGTTATAGTATATCAGTCACTTTGACATTTGATATGGCAAACCTAAGAATGGTTCTACTAACAAGTATCTACAACGAATTTTAATGGATTGAAATTACATCTCTTGATCACACAGGGTTGATCCTTTTGAAAAATGATCTGGATCAATTTTCCTAACTTTGTATAGCTAACAGTTAGCTTATACGATTTAGATGTGGGATCTAACATTTCCGTAAGTCATTTCTAGCTCACTCCACTTTATTGTGTCAATATGTCAAGTACATATTTGACACCCTAAGTCTCTATATATATACGATTAAATCAAAACAATTTTGACTTAATGAGTTATATAGAAGATTCATTAAAGTGAAATATCCTTTTTACTTAGTCCGAAAAACGGAACTAAGTATATGAGCTCGCTCCCACTGACTTTAAGAATTACCTGGTTAAATTACTGCAACATAATATCTAAATCATATTTAGATTTATGTGCAAAAATAACCATTTGGTAAGTGCCTCAGATGGAATGCACAAGTGTCAGGTTCGGTTTGACGAATGAGTCAAGTCAAGATCGTTTTAAGGAATCTCGACATTGACTCGTTCAATCAAAATGTCCTACAATGTACTTATTCCTTTAACCACATTTAGTATTAACTCTTTTAATAACTAAATGCAGTTCATCAAGAATTAATCTTGATATGCGTATTATTGTGATCGCACACAATTTATACGCCCCCTGGAACCTATACTTAACTACTGATTGACTTTTAACATTAAGTCAGCTTCAAAAACAATATTATCGAAGCTATGCATTATTATTCACAACCATCACAGAAAAGCCACATCCACAGAATTTAAGCCGATTCAATTTCAATTGCAACAAACGAGACATCCATTCCAAAACAACGAGTTCATGAAAAGAACCTTAACTTGTTTATCAAAAATAAACCTTGAGTGCAAAGCACTCATGCATTGTTTTCGACCTTTAAAGATGATACAATTTTATTCAAGTAAGAAAAATATCATCTCCATCATGATCATCGTCTCCAGAAGTCTTTGAAACGGTCCCAGCTGCAACTGTTGCTTTGATTGCCGACCGATCTCCGTACTTCTCCAATTTCCGGTTCATATCAGTCACATGTATACATTACACAGATGTCTATAAGTATCTCATACTATATGAATGGAAATAATTGCATTTAATCGAATTTAATTTGTACCTGAGGTAGAGGCATCAGTATGCCCCTTCTTCTTCTCTGCAAGATAAATCTTACAGTTCCTCTTCTAATGGCCAACCTTGTGGCAATAGAAGCACTCAAATTTCGACGGGGCCCCTTTATTCTTCTTCTTCCCATTCTTAGCCTTCGCAGGTTGTGGGACCTGCCTCTTCTTTCCTTTGCCTTTCGGCTGGTCGGAAGTAGCAAAGCCAACAACCAGTGCAGTCGGCTTCTTCTCAATTTTCTCAAACTGTCGGAGCATATTAAGGAGACCAGGAAGATCCGTCTCAAGGCTGTTCATTATAAAGCCAATTATAAAGGGCTTAAACTCGGGAGTTAAAGACTTTAGGATAATATCCATGGACATCTCATTGTCCAGGATAAATCCTAACTGGGTAGCGTCCTCTACGTACCCGATCATCTTGATAACATGTTCTTGTACGGGCCCTGTCGTCATCTTTGTGCCCCAGAGGTTGCTAGTAGCTTCGAACTTGGCAGCTCTGGATCGCTTGCCATACAACTCTTGTTCATTAAGGAGTATGCTCTGAACATCTATATGTTCATGCTTCCTTTGCAGTTCGTTGGTCATCGAAGCTAGAGTAAGGCACATTGCCTTCTCTGCATCCCTCTGGTACAACTTAAAGGCTTCTTTCTCTTCGTGGGTCGAATCATCATCGGGCTTATCCGGAGCGTCCTCGAACAATATGTATCCAATCCCAGCTAGGGAAAGGACCAACTTAATGTTCCTAAGCCAGTCTTTGTAGTTGGTTCCATCCAGCACGTTCTTTTCTACCATGTATTTTAGACCTGAGTCCATTCTGCATTTTATAGATACTTTAGTTAGTATATGTTCGTAGTATAGTTTTAATGGTTTTAATAAAACTATATTCTCCCACTAAATTTATTAAAGCCATTATAATAAACAATTTATTATAAAATAACATTTGTGAGAGAGGGATCCGACTTCCCTGAGTCTGACAACCTTGAGTGTATCTCAACAAGTTGTCCGACTCTGCAGTCGGTAGACGAACTCGTCGTCAATCATATTTACTATGATTCCCTATCGATTTTACCCCTAGTCATTTGTGATCATGAGTGTACTCAACCGGATCACAATGGCTAGCCTAGTCGGACCCTTGTTTTCGTGTCTAGCCTGACTTGCCCCTTTGCTCGGTGTATGCATGACACGCTGGTTTGGGTCAGGTCTTAGACTACATTCTTGGTTAGACTTACGCCGAAGCTCGAGGGATGAGACAACGGTTTTAGTCAGGTTAAGATGTCAATCAAGAAATCGGTTTCTATAAGATTGACATGTCACGGCTTGAGTGTAGCTCAACAACCGAAACATGTTTCTTACAGTTGCCAACTCCTAAAACAAGGAGGGCTACGATTTATCTTGAACAAGATTATTATCGTATTGACTTAGGTATAGTCGATGGACTTACATAGTCATGAATCGACTCCTTGCGGTCCAGCGGACGCGGCCAGGGAATTGACTAAGCCAGGACCACTTGTTACCCAGTCTAGCTAGGTTGGTCCAAAAACTTTAGCCAAGCACATTGACCGACATCATGATCCATTGAAGGAGTTGTCATCAATTTTATGTTTTCCAAACAACTAAATGGCTTTTAATTAAGAGAACTAGTTAATCCTTATCAACTAGTGGATCCTAAAATTCAAAATTTTTCGGATTGGTTGAACAGATTTTATTAAGTCCTTATCAACTATAAGGTTCTTCGTTCAACTTGCTACCCCAATCTAATTAGGATTTTAATAAAACAATTCAACATTGTCTTTTATGAAAATCATTAATTAAACGTTTTAATGAAATGATTTACAAACAAAGGGACTACCCTAATCTGGTATTAGGTTCGAATGTTGTTTTGTTTTATCAAACATAGCATGTCATTAATTAAAATTTCATCTCATAAAATTTTAAACATTTAATGGCTAACCTAATAAGGTTCACATGTCCATTAAAAAGAAACAACTAATTTATCAACATAAATAAAATTTTCATTTCGTGACATACATGAGCATTTGCAAGTTTAAAATTATCTACATAATAAAAACATGCAAATCTAAATTTTAACACTTAAAATTAAAGATTAAAATTTAAAGCCTCCATTAAAAAATTTCATCGCATAAAACTAGGTCGTATAAAATTATCAAATAATTTTTAAACCTAGGCTTTAAAAATTTTTTTTAACCTTATTTCTAAAATTAAAATATCACATAATAATTTTAGAAACATCTATGTAATAAAAAGAAATTAATTTATGTTTCATCTCATGAAAATAAAACATTTCTATTATTTACATATTTTAAAACAATTTTAAAACTCTTTTAAAATCTTTTAGAAATCCTTTTAAAAGCTTTCAAATAAAGTTTAAAGATTTCTAGCCTTTATGTAACTAAAGAAAACTTTTAGATTTCAAAAATAAAAAATTTCTATAAAGTTTACATAAACTTTAAATACCCAAAAAAAAATTTTATATCTCATAAAAAATTTATAAAGTATTTAAATATTGGAGACCTATTTAAAATTTATCGCATAAAGTAAAATAGTCCCAAAAAATTTCTTGTGTTGCAAAACAATTTTTAAAACACAAAACAATTTTTTTAAAAAACTATTTAAAACATAAAGCTAAAATAGTTTGTACATGTAAAACAAGCATTTCTAAAGATTAAAAAAGTCGCTATAGTAGATCTATAGCATAACCTGGCTCTGATACCACTGTTGGGGTTTTGGCAGACCCTCAGAGCTCGGATCCGTATCCGTCCTAAGTCGGACGGACCACGGAGGCGCTAAAGCGCAGCGGAAAACCAGAAATCAAAATTTCTACACTAGCTAAACTATTTAGCTAGGCTCTGGGGAGCCAGAACCTAGCCCGATCTATGCCAACTTGGGGTGGATCTGACCACCCCAAGAAGGATCTACACTAAAGCGACTAATAAAATCTACAATAAAAAAATGCTTAACCACATACCCGGAATCTTGGCCCTGGGGCAGGCAAGATGTACCGCACCGTCTTGAGAAGCTCCTCGTAGCCGAGCCGTGTTGACTCGATCTGCCTGAGCCGCCTCGCACCCTCGCACTGATCCGCCCGAGCTGCTTTCGCCTCCAAGCCGATCACACGCGGTAGAAAGTTTCACTTGAGAAGAAACCCGCGTCTTAGACGTCCGGATCAGATCCAAACCCCCTTTGTAGTCGTGCTAGGACTACTCCGGAGAACAGGAAAATAGAGGGAGAGTTTAGTCGCGGATCGAGCTTGCTTTAAAATTCTGGAGCTACTCGATCGTTGACTGGTGTGTTTTTCAACGAGGAGAGTGCACCCCTATTTATATAGGGAGTGAGCACTCACTCACTCGTTGCGAGCAATGTGGGACATTCCGCATGAAGAGGGAAAATCAATTAAGCCATTTGGCTTAATTTCAACTTTAAAGTTAGCCTTTCATAAAGTCAAACTTTAACTAATTAATTCTCCTTGCATACTAAACTTCAGACACCAAACAAGCTATCAATCAGAAGAGCTTGGAATGATGAACGCGTAGGAACTGACGGTGACGAATTTCGACTTCGTTTGAACCCTCAAACAATTGCTCAAAGTTTAGCAATTTCTCAAAATTCGTAGCCGTCATTAGGTGTTTCAAAAAACCCTAATTTGACTTAAGTTGCGGGCGCGCCCGCTATGCTTAGCGGGCGCGCCCGCCCAAGGGAGCAAGGGCGGGCCGCCCGCCCGCTGCTGCAGCGGGTGCGGGCTCGCTGCAGCCAGCGGGCTGCGTCCGTTTGCCCTTCCCTATTTGATTTTTAGCCCAGTGGATCTCACCCACTGCTCCTTGGACCGTTTTTGCGTTTCCAGACTCGTTTGAGCTCCGATTTGGACACAGTTTGAACCTGTGTTTAGACCGGGACGATCCCGTCATCCAGGTAACCCTTTCCAACATGTTTGTTGATCGCGCCCCGGCGTACACGTCCCGAGGCGACGGTTGTAGTTTTACCGCAAACGCACGGTATAGCGGCGAGCGGGTATCGAACACAGGGAGGACGAATGACCGTGCTTGCTCCTAATCAACCTGGCTATTTAGAGGGATAATTGCCTTGGGCGATCCTGTCACAATCGTCAGACAAAAGTGCGAAATATCAAATCAAATAGAGAACGCCTAGGGAATGGGGAATCCCCACTACTCACCGTATTTCACAAATGTGGTTCGCCGGTATCGAAATCGCTAGGATGAGAATTTGGATGAACTAGTTGCAACTAAATGTGGAACCAAGCTCACGCTCTCGCGCTGTTGCCGGTCTATAGCTATCCTAGGTTTGGGTCCAATCTCTTGCAAACCCTAGCCTAGGGAAGCTAGCATTAGGATCAACATCATCGTCCAATTGCGCACCGAGCCCAATCTCTTGCAAACTCGGTCCACAATCTAGATTAGGATAGTTCCTATCCGTCCAATCTCTTGCAAACGGGTATCGGCACGGAATTGCAACCGGAGATCCTAGCATCGGTCCAATCTCTTGCAAACCGATACTTCGAAAATCCGACTCCAACCCAATTCGGATTTCTAGGGCTCCATATCGAATTGGGATCCAATCTCTTGCAGATCCCAATTGATGTGAATACCTAGCTATCCGTAGTAATTCGATCCCAATCTAATCCCTAATAACAATCCTAGCTCAATTTCTACCAATTCAACACAAATACGAAATTGGGCTTGTAGGGTTCATCCCCACGCCCCAAGACGTGGAGACTACTCACTAATCATAGCAATAGCACAATAATTAGCAATGAAATAGACAATGGAATTCATCACAACAATGATATAAACAATAAAAATAGAGTTTTTGGGGAAGAGAAGTACAAACCAATGTAGATCTTCAATCAACCCAACAAAAATCCAAGTTTTTCTCTTCTCCAATCACAATTAATAAAGCTAAAAAGTAGACTCAAAAAGCTGCAAAAAATCTGAGAGGTGGCTCCTCAAACTAGGGTAAAAACAGGGCTTAAATAGCCCCAAAAATCGTCCAAAAATCCTGACCAAAACGCCCCTGCACAGCCTGTTTTCCGCAGATTTCGCTACAGGCAGCGCATCGCACTCGGCCGAGTGACAAAAGTCGCTCGGCCGAGTGAAAACCCTGTAATTTTCCAGTAAGTCGGGGCTTTCAGGGGTCTTCAGTTCGGAGGTGGCTCGGCCGAGTGAGTTGTCGTCACTCGGCCGATGGCTTTACTTCACTCGGGCGGACGGATTTACCACTCGGCCGAGTGGGTCTTCTGAAGCTCAGGTGGCCGAAAAACAGTAACTTCGATACTTTTGAGGGCCTTCGTCTGGGCGCCACTCGGGCGGACGTGGTATAGTCACTCGGCCGATGTGGTCTCCGTCGCTCGGCCGAGTACACATGGAAAACGTGTCTGAACGGGTCGGCCGAGCGGTGTCTCGCTGGTCGGCCGAGTGGCTCCTCCACTCGGCCGAGTGGGACACAAAAAATGCCCAAACTGCTTAATTTGGCCTCCCCGTCGCTCCTGCGGCGTCCATTCTTCTTCCGCTCCTCTCCAACAGCAAAATACTCCTCGGGGAGGTCGTTGGTGGCCGTCTAGCGTAAGCGTATCTCGAGATCACTCCAAATCACGCCAAATCACCTGAAATGCGACAAAAACAACAAAACGTGAAAAGCATCGCAATATCGTCGATAAATCGTAAAAGACGTGATTTGGGCGATCTAAATGGCATGCAAACATGCGGAAAAAAGGTGTAAAATAAGGAGTGATCAAAATCCCCCAAGCTTGCCTCTTACTCGTCCTCGAGGAAGATAAGTAAAAGGCGAACCCGGTGGATTCGGAAGACGAAAACGGCGAAAAAACGAAAAAAAGGAAAACGAAGAAGAATGAAAACGAAATGAAAATAAAGAAGAAAGAAGGAAGCGAAGAGGTAGGGCGCTAGATCATTTTCTCAGGACGTGGGTTTCACTTACTCATATAGCATGCACCGAATGTGAAATACATGTCAAAGAATTTTATTTTGATATCATAGTATAATAGTGCAAATAGAAATAGAAAACCCACGAACAATGGTGTAATCATGAAGAACGGAATAATTTTAAGATTAACATCGTCTGAATCATTTAAAGCGGTATACAAATCACAGATCACACACTTTTCAATCAAACGCTTTCTACCTGGAGTATAAGAATATCACACTATAGAATAGGGAGAATAGAAAAGTATGGATTTCATGAAATGAAAGCTAGGCTTAGATTTCTGGATTTCGTAGAGCTAGAAACGATCTCACCGAGTATAGAATATTACTTAGCCTAGGTTGTCGTGCAATGTCAAGTAGTCACTCTCTCACACATCAATGGATCTCCTCCCCCAAGCTTATCTATAAGCGTGGTGGCACAAAAATATTTACATCCCCATTTATGTATACATATAGCTCCAAAATCAATGAAGAGAAAGAAGAGAGAAAGAAAGTGAGATGGGATCTTTTATTGAGGATTTTTCCTCTTTTCTTTTCTCTCTCTCTCTTTTTTTTTCTTTTTTCTTTTTTTTTTCAATAAGCAATATATTCACAATGATCCCAACTCAGAGAGAGATAATGATATGCAAGTATGTTTTTCTCCCTTTCATTCATTTTTTTTGAATAGAATAGGGGATTTGGAGCTAGGAATTAATAGCGGGGGAAATGCCATAAAATAGAATCACTAAGGGGAGATTCACCAAAGATTTTAAAAGTAGAGAAATGATGTTCAAGATTTGTGGAGAAAGAAATATATATAACTCTCGGCTCACTCTATAAGACATGCACGACAACTTCAGCAGGGTAATCTAATCTACTCAGTTTTGATCACAAAAAGCTAACTAATCCCGATATATCATAGCTAACATCATTCAATCATCCTGAAGTGAAGTGTACAATTCATGCATATAGAAGTGATAAAGGAAAAGAAATCAGTACTCCAGATATAGGCATTCAATGCGTGAATCTTGGTGTGTTTTCTGAGATAGCATACATATGAATATTCAGGCTCAGCTAATAATAAAACTTCATCCATTTTCATGTGAAAAAAAAGGTGTGGGTTACCATTTCTAAATGCAAGGCAAGTCATAGCATATGATATCAGATATAAAACCTAAGACAAGACAAATATAGCATGCATATAGAATAAGCTGACTCCACGTAGACATCATCACAGAAAATTCATCTCTAGCATGAGATGAAAAAGAAACGAAGTAAAGATAAAAGGAAAAATAGAACTATGCAATGCGGCACACAGGAAAATAAGAAAAACGTGATGCATGGCAAGATAAATGAAAAATAATGAAAAATAAGTGCAAAAGTGAAAAACGGTGTGAAAAACTGAAAATAAAGGTGGCTAAACGAAAAAAGAAAGTGAGGACTCACTCCCCCAAGCTAAACGGCACAGTGTCCTCAATGTGCAAGGTGTGGGACACCGAGAGACAAGAAGTGTGAGGGGAAAGTGAGGATGCATGCATGGAAAAATGAAAATAAAAAGAAAGAGAAAAAAAAAGAAAGAAATGAAAAAAAAATATGATGCGGACATGATGCATGCACGAACAGGAGTGATATGAAAATAAATACAGTACCAAAAACGCTCCCTCTCTCCCAAAAAGATATATATAGATGTGATCAAAATGAGAATCCCAAGTAGATATGATATGATATGCACATAAAGATATGATCAAAAATGTAATCCCAAAAATAGTGAGGGGGAGGAGGGGGGGTGGACAAAAGTGCATCAGGACCCAGCAGAGACGGGCAGCACAACGGCAGGAATGGATAAAGGCATCAAGAGTGCCTAAGAAGGCGGTGCCGCGCCGTCTCCGTCCTGAGGCGGAGGTGGTGGTGGTGGTGGTGTGGGCTGCTAAGCTGGGGTGGAAGCGGAAGCAGGTCGAGTGTGTGTGGAAGTGTGTGTGGGAACCTGCTGGGTGGGCTGGGGTACGCGAGGGAGACGCTCCAGCACCTGTGTAAGGCAGTAGTGGATCTGGGGTATCAGGTCGAAGCGTCTAGCCATCGCAGAGACGGTGGAGGACAGGGTCCTAAGGTCTCCTCTAAGACCACTCACCGCCAACTCAAGAGCACGTATGCTCTGCAGTGTAGTGTCGGGCGGGGGTGGTGCAGAGGGACGCACCGGTCTAGGCTGCGCAGGGCGAGGCTGGCGTATGCGAGTGGAGTATGTGACGGGCTCAGCGGGGAAGGGGACAAAAGGTGCCGCGCCTGGAAAAGTGGGCCTGGCCTCGGTGCGAGGCCGGGACACCGGCTGGCGAGAAGTGGAGGCGGCGGCAGCAAAGGAAGCGTGCGAAAGAGGCAACGAGGTGGCCAAAGAGGTCTGTGGCACAGAAGTGTGGACAGACGCCACGACACTCTCGGAGAAGACGGCGGCAGTGGAGACAGAGGAATCTCCCGCTGGGGTAGAAGTGTGTGGTCCAAAAGGTGTAGCCCCAGCGGAGATCATGCTAACCATGGTCTCCACGACCGAAACGAACGAGGGCTCTCCGTACTCGACTACGGTCGGCGGGCGCTCGGGGAAGGCAGAAGAAAGAGGCTCGACAGACAAGGGGCCAGTGGCGGAAGTGGGAGTGGTGGTGACAGCCTCGGAAGTGGTGACAGTGGTGGAAGTGGGCTCAGCAAGAGTACTCTCGACACTGGCAGAGGTGAGGACAGAAGTGTCGGGAGCAGCAGGAACGACAGGTGTGGGCTGAGGGGCCACAGGGGCGACAGGGTCGGCAGCAGGCTCGGCAGGGCGTGCAGCAGGGTCTGCGGGGGCAGCCTGGGTAGCGTGGGCAGCGTGGGCCTGCTCGGCCTCCTCGGCCTCGAGCACGTAGGCGGCGGGGATGAGGACATCCATATCTGGGAGACAGTCAACGTGGGCCGGTGCAATCTGGGTCCGAGCAGGGCTCGGGAGAATCATGTAGTCGGCACCGAAAGGGCCGTGCAACCAGACCCAGTGACACTCACCATGCGGACGCAGCATCTTCATCCGGGCCATAACATCTATCGACAAAGAGGTGGGGCCCGGGACGCGTCGCAAGTCGTCGGGGAAGTCCTCGCCGGTCATAAGAGCCAGCAGGGTAATCAGGCCGCCGCAGCATATCGGTGAGCGAGCGCCCACCGATACAATGATGCGGTCTAAGTACCATGCCGCGATATCGATCACGACGGCGGGGACAAGCTCATCTCCATCCCTAGATAGAGCTCTGGGACGGGTCATCGCGTAGAGCATGTAAAGCTCCGGCGTAGACATCGTGCCCGGCTCATATCTGGCCAAAAAGGTAGTCGCCATGAGGCGCTGGGCAATGCGTAGGCAGGGGTGGACTATGGCCGAGGCCTTGGCCCTACTAGGGTCAAAGGCGGCGTGAAGACCTGTAATCCGGGCCCAGAAGGCACCGGCGTCGAAAGAAGGTGGGGGGATATGGGTGGGGCCATAACTGCGATCGGCTCCGGGGACTGCGGGCCAAGAGAAAAACGCTCTCATCATATCGAGAGTGACCTGGCACTCTCGATCCATGAACCGGAATGAGCATCCCTCATCGGTCCGGGCGATCGAACTCAAAACCTCAAGTGTCGGACGGGTAAAAGTATCCGCCGACACCTGCAGAAAATCTCGCCAACCCACGTTGTCGTACAACGTGAGCAGTCCCTCGAGTACCCCCAGGCGTCCAAGGTCAGCGAGGTGTGCAAACCTGGAGGGTACGATCGAGCGCTGAGAGATACGGTCGAAGACGGCGCGGTGTGCGTCGTCTCGGAACGTGATCCCGAGCGGCCCGACCAGTGGAGCCGGTGGTGGTTGCTGTGCAGCGGCGGGGAGTGGCTGTGCGGGCTGTGGGTGCGCAGCAGGCTGTGCGGGGTGTGCGGGGCCTGCAGGCTGTGCTGGGTGGACGGGGTGTGCGGGAGAAGGCGGAGGAGAGTCCTCCACCTCGTGAGCAGGGCCGGCCTCGTCCGATCGCTTCCGCTTGGCGGAAGCTCTCGTCGACCTCGGTCGTGTCCGGGGCGGCATGTCGGCCCTGAACGCGCGCCGAAAAGTGAAAAGTGCGGCGTGTGCAAAAAGAATGGAAAGAGTATACCTGAACACGCCGCGAGTGCTAAGTAGTGGAAGCGTACGAAGTTCGCGCCTCCACGAAGTCCGGAGCAGCCCGTAGAAGCTCCCCTGGCCTCCCCTAAGCTCCAATAAGCAGCCTGCGCGTGAAAAAGCGATATCAGCGAGTAATAATCAAAATGTATGGAGCAATAGGGGTGCAATGGATAGATATAGGAATTGATTTGGGTTAGGGGGGCGTTTAGCACATGGATCCTCAAAAAATATACGAGGAGAGGAGAAAACGGTGAAAATAAGCGAACCGGAGGTGATCGGAGGCGGGGCTGCCGGCGGCGACTCGGGCGGGGTCCGGCGATGGTCGGCCGGCGATGGCAGGCCGAGCGGCGGCGCGCGCGGGCGAGTGGCTGTTGGGCGAGGTGAGATCGGGCGAGGGAAAGCTGAGGGGGCGCTGGCGAAGGAGTTTTTTCGTTTTCGAAAACTGCGCCCCCCCCCTCGGCTTTATATTAAAAAGTTACGACTCGGCCGAGTGACTTTACTCACTCGTCCGAGCGAGGCAAATAAAAATTTCTCCCCGATATCGCTTCGGCCGAGTGGCTTTGCCAGGCTCGGCCGAGTGGAGTAAGTCCATTCGGCCGAGTGACTCAAGCTACTCGGCATAACTCGCCCTAGGAGGGTATCCGATTTACTCGGCCGAGTGAATATATATACTCGGCCGAGTGGCAGTTCTTATGAAATGAGAAAAATAGACAGAGAGTTGGGTACAGCAGACTTCCCTCATTCGTGAGCGGCTCGGCCGGACGAACTTATGGACTCGGCCGAGTGACTAGTATACTCGGCCGAGTGAGCCTTAATTTCTGCTGTTTATCTTCGTTTGGGCTCTAAACTCCGTCTTTCTTCCTCCAGTCGATTTCATGCTCCTCCTAAGCGTCGAACGCCTTCTTTGGGCGCTCCTCGTCGCCTCGTTCATCCTCCTCATGATGGATCTACCTATCTCCTCTCCTGTCAAGAAAAATGGGACCCGTTATCACAAAATTTTTGGCGATCGACTCAAAACACTAAAAATTTCTAAAACAAAAAAAAATAAAGAAAAAGTAAAAATAAAGCAAAAACCGTCGGGTTGCCTCCCGACAAGCGCTCGTTTAAGGTCGTGAGCTCGACCCCCTATAATTTTCAATCAATGCGGGATGTTGGGTGCATACGGGATGCACCCGTCAAACTTTCCGGGGAGCGCGCTTGGATTCGAACGTGGCGGCGTAGCGTTCTCCCGCGGTGGTCTCCTATCTCGAATAGTGTTGGGGGAAGGCTCCCCCAAGCTAGCATTTGCCCCGGCCAACGGCTTGACCGGCGGTGCCGATTTCCGTGCCGGCGGAGCTTTCTTTGGAGACTTTAATTTCGAGAGCTTGCAGAGCTCTCGAATCCTCGCGACATCAGCGTCGCCTTCATCTTCATCAGCGGAGAAGTCGGGGGAATCGTCTTTAATCTTTTCATCTTGGCCTAAATCCGGGCCTTCATCAAATTCTTCATCAAAAAGGGCACCAATTGAGTGAGGAATCGCCTCCTCTATTACCTCATCGAGGAGGTCCATGTAGTCGAGTTCCTCGTGATAAGGCATATGCTTCATAGCCTTAGGAATGTGGAGCTCCACCTCAATGTTTCCGACGTTTAAGGTTAAGGTACCTTCGCGCACGTCGACGATGACTCCGGCGGTGGCGAGGAATGGGCGTCCAAGTATCAATGAGGTGTCTCCTTCCTCCTTAATGTCCATGATGACGAAGTCACATGGCAAGCATATTCCACCCGGTACTTGAAGTGGGATGTCTTCGGCGATCCCCACCGGCCTTGTTATCCGTCCATCGGCTAATTGAATGCGCATGTCGGTGGGTTTCAACTTCGTCCCGGTGTTAAGCTTTAAGAACATGGAGAGAGGCATGAGACTCACACTAGCCCCAAGATCTACCAACGCCTTTTGAAGAGGCACGCCGCCCAAAGTGCAAGGAATCCAGAAACTCCCCGGATCTTTAAATTTTGCCGGCTCCTTTTCTCTCTTGGTAAACCAAGAGCCCTCCTCGGCTAGCATGATCTTCTCCTTCTTCTTTCTCCCCAAAATCAAATCCTTCAGGAATTTGGCATATGTGGGGATCTCGATGATGGCGTCAAGGAAGGGAATATTTAGGCTAACTCCTCTTAGATACTCGAGGAATTTCGCTAGCCTTTTCTCCATTTTCGCTTTCGCTAGTCTTTGGGGGAATGGGACCGGTGGCATGAAGCGCCTCTCCTCAATTAATAGCTCCACCCTAGATTTCTCCTTGTCTTGTGGCTCCTTCTCCTTTTCAATCTCAATTACCGGCTCAACCGGCTCCAAACTTTCCTCCACGGCCTCCTCAATAGGAATCATGGTGGGGGTGGTGTCCTTCCCGCCTCTAGTTGTGACGGCAACTACGGCGTTGATGTGGCCCGTGTTGCCCCGTGGGTTTTGCTCCGGTTGCGCCGGCAATCTTTGAGTGTTCCGGTTGAGCAACGCTAATTGCTCCGAAATTTGAGCCACTACGGTATTGAGAGAATCTTGCCCCGCCTTCAAAGTAGCATTCACCTTATTTTGCTCGACCATGAACGCCTCCACTCTAGTTTCGAAATCGGATCGTTGTGGAGCTTGTGGAGGGTTTTGGTTTTGATTCCTCCACCCTTGGTTGTATCCGGGAGGCCTATAAGGTGGGACTTGTTGCTTTGGTTGGAAGTTTTGTTGTGTAGGTCCCCTCGGCGGATAGTATTGTTGTTGGGGTGGTGGTGGTCGAGCTTGATTAGGCGGTTGTTGTGGCGGGTTCAAAGCTCCTTCATTGTTGGCGTAGGAGAATCCCGGGTGATTTCTTGCGGCCGGATTGGACCAATAACCTTGGTTCCCCGCAACATATTGCACTTGCTCCAAGGATCCTTCTCCTTGCTCTCCTCCCGAATACATGGCTTGAGATTGGTCTTGCCAATCACTCATTTGGCTTGCCGGCGCGGAGGTGGAAGGGCTTCCTTGGGGCTCCGTGATGAATTTCTCCAATCTCTCCACCACCTTGTGGAGAGAATCAAATTTGCTCGTAAGCTCCGCTACGGCCTTTGCCTCGTAGATGCTAGTCGGCTTTAAGGAGGACGTAGAGTGTCCTCGCTCATCGCCCCATTGTTGGTTATTAGAGGCCATCTCCTCAATTAGGGCCGTAGCTTCCTCGGGAGTCTTTGACAAGATTGCACCATTCGCCGCAGCATCAATAATTTGTTTGGTCCCCGGTTGGAGGCCGTTGTAGAAGCTATGCACTAACTCCCAATCTTCTATACTGTGGTGCGGGCACTGGTGCTGCAAATCCTTAAATCGCTCCCAAGCTTCATAGAGCGTCTCATGTGGTCCTTGCTTGAAGGACATGAGAGCGCTCCGGATCTTCACCGTCTTGGATGGTGGATAGAATTTATCAATGAATGCATCCGCCAACCCGTCCCAAGAGGTGAAAACTCCGTCAGCTTGCGTCCTCAGCCAATAGAGTGCTTTGTCCTTTAGCGTGAAGGGGAAGAGGCGCAGTCTGATGGCATCGATCGGGACCCCCGGCATTTGGAAAGTGGCGCACTTCGACAAGAATGATTGGATGTGGTAGTGGGGGTTCTCGTGAGCGTTCCCATGAAATGGGTCTTGTTGCATCAAAACCACCAATCCCGTCTTTAGCTCGAAATTCTTGTCGGCCGCCAACTCCGGCACGGCGATGGATGACGTAGTAGAAGAGGTTTTAGGCCGAAGCCTATCGCGAATAGAAATTATTCTCGCCATTCTCTCCGCCAATTCTTCGGGAGTTTCCCGGTTGGTCATAAACCGCCCTTCCGGATATTGTCTCCTTTCCGCTCTGAGTCTCCGCGCGGTACGTTCGATCTCGGGATCGAATAATAAGGCTTCGGGGTCCGCCGTAGATCTCGTGTACATGCACAGGGAAAACAGAGTTTCAAAGAGATGATTAGTACCGTGGAAGGGTTAGGTAAGAATAGCAAAGGAAATAATAATGGTAAAAGAAATAAAATAAAAAGAAAATAAAAGAAAGAAATAGCTAAGGTGAAAAAGAATCAAACGCAATCGCCTCCCCGGCAACGGCGCCAAAAACTTGATCGCGCCCCAGCGTACACGTCCCGAGGCGACGGTTGTAGTTTTACCGCAAGCGCACGGTATAGCGGCGAGCGGGTATCGAACACAGGGAGGACGAATGACCGTGCTTGCTCCTAATCAACCTGGCTATTTAGAGGGATAATTGCCTTGGGCGATCCTGTCACAATCGTCAGACAAAAGTGCGAAATATCAAATCAAATAGAGAACGCCTAGGGAATGGGGAATCCCCACTACTCACCGTATTTCACAAATGTGGTTCGCCGGTATCGAAATCGCTAGGATGAGAATTTGGATGAACTAGTTGCAACTAAATGTGGAACCAAGCTCACGCTCTCGCGCTGTTGCCGGTCTATAGCTATCCTAGGTTTGGGTCCAATCTCTTGCAAACCCTAGCCTAGGGAAGCTAGCATTAGGATCAACATCATCGTCCAATTGCGCACCGAGCCCAATCTCTTGCAAACTCGGTCCACAATCTAGATTAGGATAGTTCCTATCCGTCCAATCTCTTGCAAACGGGTATCGGCACGGAATTGCAACCGGAGATCCTAGCATCGGTCCAATCTCTTGCAAACCGATACTTCGAAAATCCGACTCCAACCCAATTCGGATTTCTAGGGCTCCTTATCGAATTGGGATCCAATCTCTTGCAGATCCCAATTGATGTGAATACCTAGCTATCCGTAGTAATTCGATCCCAATCTAATCCCTAATAACAATCCTAGCTCAATTTCTACCAATTCAACACAAATACGAAATTGGGCTTGTAGGGTTCATCCCCACGCCCCAAGACGTGGAGACTACTCACTAATCATAGCAATAGCACAATAATTAGCAATGAAATAGACAATGGAATTCATCACAACAATGATATAAACAATAAAAATAGAGTTTTTGGGGAAGAGAAGTGCAAACCAATGTAGATCTTCAATCAACCCAACAAAAATCCAAGTTTTTCTCTTCTCCAATCACAATTAATAAAGCTAAAAAGTAGACTCAAAAAGCTGCAAAAAATCTGAGAGGTGGCTCCTCAAACTAGGGTAAAAACAGGGCTTAAATAGCCCCAAAAAATCGTCCAAAAATCCTGACCAAAACGCCCCTGCACAGCCTGTTTTCCGCAGATTTCGCTACAGGCAGCGCATCGCACTCGGCCGAGTGACAAAAGTCGCTCGGCCGAGTGAAAACCCTGTAATTTTCCAGTAAGTCGGGGCTTTCAGGGGTCTTCAGTTCGGAGGTGGCTCGGCCGAGTGAGTTGTCGTCACTCGGCCGATGGCTTTACTTCACTCGGGCGGACGGATTTACCACTCGGCCGAGTGGGTCTTCTGAAGCTCAGGTGGCCGAAAAATAGTAACTTCGATACTTTTGAGGGCCTTCGTCTGGGCGCCACTCGGGCGGACGTGGTATAGTCACTCGGCCGATGTGGTCTCCGTCGCTCGGCCGAGTACACATGGAAAACGTGTCTGAACGGGTCGGCCGAGCGGTGTCTCGCTGGTCGGCCGAGTGGCTCCTCCACTCGGCCGAGTGGGACACAAAAAATGCCCAAACTGCTTAATTTGGCCTCCCCGTCGCTCCTGCGGCGTCCATTCTTCTTCCGCTCCTCTCCAACAGCAAAATACTCCTCGGGGAGGTCGTTGGTGGCCGTCTAGCGTAAGCGTATCTCGAGATCACTCCAAATCGCGCCAAATCACCTGAAATGCGACAAAAACAACAAAACGTGAAAAGCATCGCAATATCGTCGATAAATCGTAAAAGACGTGATTTGGGCGATCTAAATGGCATGCAAACATGCGGAAAAAAGGTGTAAAATAAGGAGTGATCATTTGTTCCTACTAAATTTGTCGTAACCAATTTACGACACGTTTAATCATGGTTTGCATCAAATGCAACGTTTTGTCCCTATTGCTATTGCGACTAACTTTCACAACTTGACTTGTGAATATCATCAAATGATATTTCTCTCTATTCTATATTCCTATTACTAAGACACGAACACTACTCGGTGTGAGACCCTACAGCCTGACCTTACTACAGGTTGGGGCTCGAAACCCCTAGACGACGGTCACTACGAGCAGTAGCTGTCGTCCCTGTTTCAGAGTCATCATAACGTGATCGACCCTTTGACAAAAGTATCATAGGGTTTGCATTGGCTGTGTCAGTGATGAATGCCGTTAGCTAAAATCCCTTCGTCAAGACTGTGTTATTGTTGGCCTAGGGTATGGTTTTCTGTCAACCATATTAGACAACATTGGTCAGTATACGGCGGTCTTTATTGTATACACGTTGTACTACTTGCAATGTACCCCGGCCGAGGATTAACATAAAGACCGTACTGAGCCTGTAACACTAACTTCCCTTTAATGGAAGTGACGAATACCATCTTAGTCACTTACTTTCCTCGAGAGCTTCAGGTGCAACCCAACCTAAGATCTTTCATCAGGACTTGTCCTCGAAGCTAGATCATGGGTCTAAGCTACACCGTTCGCTCACAGGTTGGTATAGATGACTTCAGGTCTTAAGGATCAACTAACCTATCATCACCCTAGAGTTATTAAAGACAGATTATTAAAGTTAACCATTTAACAACTCTAACTTGGTCGTTCAGTGAACTCATTCCCCAATGAGCACATGTGTCTCGTCTCCGACTTCACTAAGTAGAATGACTATGAGATCACCATTACCCTAAGGTAAGACGAAGACACAGTGATCTATCCGATGTGTCGATATCCAGTTCTCGACACATCTATGATCATGAACCGTTTAAGACTTACGTTTCTATTCGGTCACTTACTTACTCATAATCGAGATCTCTTCTAGATATGTAAGGACCTAACTATAAGTCTATGTATATTATCTAAGTATATTAATACAAATGATTTTATACTTAGAATAATACGTACTATATACGGTATGAACAAGACATATAATCAAGATAAATTGCCTTATGGGCATATATCTTCCTACAGAGCGCCCATGAGAGGAGAGCCCGCCACGTGCCGGACTGGTCGACGGCCATCCACTGGAGGCACAATCGGAAGGTTGCGAGCGCGTCATCGGGCCGAGAGAGGCAGCGGGAGAGAGAGGAGGAGGGTGATTTTGAAGGGACGAGAGGATCGCTGCGGCCACCGCAGCAGCAGCAGCACGATACTTTGCTCATTTTTGTCGAAAGAAATGGCCTTTTTTGGGATTTGAGTGTGAGATTTGAGTTCTTTTTCAAGGAGCATAAAGAGAAGAAGAAAGATTGGAGTTTTTTTAATTAAGAAGAAGACTATCTGCACCTCAAAATTGGAGTTCTTTTTTCAAGGAGCATAGAGAGAAGAAGAAAGATTGGAGTTTTTTAATTAAGAAAAAGACTATCTGCACCTCAAGATTGAGGTGCAGGGATGGGAATTTAGCCAAAAGAAGCAAATAAAATGGGAGAGAGTGTGGGATGGGACTTACCATTTGATATTTTTTTGTTACTTTTGGCTATATTTCCATCCTTGCACCTCAAGCTTGAGGTGCAGACAGTCATTCTCTTAATTAACTCAGCTTTTGTACTGTGAGGCGGAAGGGAAGTGATCGGGGGTTTTAGGAGGCTTTTATTTTCCCTTGGTTTTTTATTTTTGATTTGGGGGTGGTTTAGAGCATCTCCAACCGGCCTTCATTTCTTCAAAATGGAGGCCGGACCCCCTCTAAACCAACTTTAAAATGAAGTCACGTTTGAAGGGGGTGAATAGTGCCCCTTCAATTCATTAGATATTCTCGTCCTAAATTACAACTTTGCTCTTCTATTTAATTAAGAATGATTAGTTAAACGTTTAATATCTTTCATTTCACATAACCAAATTTAATAATTTTGTTACCACTGGAAAGTTCGCGATAATACCTATAAGATAAGACCAATATTGAATATTTTTCAAGTATTCAGTTGTTTTGTTGTTGAAGAGATCATCTATATACAAATTAATATTATTTTTACCGACAAATATTAATATTTAATATTTTTCACAAAAATTATTATAGTTATAAAATAACAATAATATTATATTATTTATAAATTTCTTTAATAAATAAATAATTTATTAGATTAACCCATTTTAAAAAATAATATTTTATCATTATGTAAAGATAAAAAATATGATAAAATAGGATTTGAAGGAGGAGTGTTGGAGTTGCAAGGAATATTATATTTTGAAGTGGATTTTTGAAGGGGATGGTTGGAGATGCTCTTAAAGTAGTGTTTGGGTCACAGTACAAAAAGGGAAATAATTAAATAATTAATAGGGGAGGCCAGCAAAGTACAGGAGGCGTAGGCGAGTTGCTATACACACAGAGCTAATTGCTTCACTCGCAAATGAAAATTATGCATCTCTTTGTGGCCCAATTGATAGGGTGCTAGATTGGAGACCTGCGCTCCTTGGTTCGATTCACATGTGAATTCGGTTTATATTTGCTATTTGCTATCATATCTCTCTG
Source organism: Scilla litardierei (assembly GCA_030789695.1). NCBI lineage: Eukaryota > Viridiplantae > Streptophyta > Magnoliopsida > Asparagales > Asparagaceae > Scilla > Scilla litardierei. The sequence continues at coordinate 94,520,139 of CM061142.1, forward strand.
TGGTTTATATTTGTTATTATCGTTTTTAGTTTTTTGTTATTATCTCTCTCTCTCATTTATATTCTCTCATTTTTATTTTTATTTTTGCTACATCGGAAAGCTGGTTAAAGGCGTGTGCATATTCCGCATCCACCAGGAATCGATCCTGGTGGTCCCACTATGAAGCGAAGGTAAATGCCGTTGGACCATAGTCATTTGGCCCTCTCGTTTATATTTGTTACTTATAACCTTTTTTGTTTGTTGGAACTAAAAAGAAGGAGTAACCATGGCTCAAGGCTATGGTTCTCTATTTATTCATTCATATGGAATACCAAAGGGCATGTAATTCTAAAGGTCCCCATTATGCTAACTAAATGGGGAGTAATGGAGGGATAAAGTGGTATGGAGGCCAAAGGCCTCGGTCACTCATAACACTCCCCCTTATCCATCCATTACTTTGGTCTTAGCATATAAAGCTAAGAGGGTGGATACTTTCAGATCCAGAGTAATCGTGTTTACCTCGTGAAAACCTTAGCTGTGGAAAACCCAGTGGGAAAAACCAACAGCTTAAGGAAAAAGAGTGTAACACACAGGTTACTCCCCCTATCCGTACAAGCTTCAGGCTTGTAAGTTTTTCAGATGTCTCATACCGATTCCTTTTACAAGTTTTACAAAAATACATCTTGGTAAAGACTCAGTAAATAAATCAGCTAAGTTGTTGCAGGACTGGATCTGCTGAATTGTGACCTCCTCATTCTTTTGTAGATCGTGCGTCCAGAAGATTTTCGGAGATATGTGTTTCGTTCTGTCGCCTTTGATGTAGCCCTTTTTGAGTTATGCAATGCATACAGTGTTGTCTTCAAACAAGACAGTGGACTCAAGATCACCAGTCTTCAGACCAGTGGTATCAAGGATGTTGTAATGCCCGTATGTGCAAAATACTGTTTGCGTGTGTGCACATAGTAGTTTTGTTGAGTGTATAGTAATTTCCTACATGTAGGGCTAAAAGGTGACTATGATATGCTTTGGATATATAGGCGAATGCGTGTGGTTGGATAGTAAATTGATATTATTGTTAGCGTGCTATTAGTGTTTATTAGCGTGCTTAGCGATTTTAGTTGGAGAGTGTGTATAGTAAAATGGTATGTTCATGATAATTGGTGATGCTGAGATAGTTATTAATGAATGATATTATTATTATTGATGCTTGGTTGTTATTTTTGGTGATGTTGTTATTATTATTGGTATTAGTATTTTTATTATTGGTGATGTTGATTAATATTATCATTACTATTGTGAAGGCCTTAGTTAATTTTGGTAGCTAGAGTTGGGCTTGGATTATTGTTAGTTAATGTTGGTTGGGCTTTAATAGTGGGCTTGGATTATTATGAAGAGAGGAGAGATGTTTATTAGAATGTCAAACTTGTAAATACCCATCTATTCTATAACCTTCTCCACTTTTCTTAACTCTTTTGTTTATTTTTCTCTTCCCCCTTTCCTTCTCCCCAAGCCAGCCGTCCCCCTTCCATGTGCAGGCCGAACTCCCCAAGCTGGCCGAGCTTCCCCTTGTTGCCAGGCCGAAAATTCCCAAGGCCAGGCCGAAAATTCCCAAGCAAGAAAAAAAAAGAGAAGAGAAAGAATTAGAAAGAGGAGGGAGGAAGGGAGAAGAGGAAGCTAGGGTTTGGGATTTGGGGAACTTGATGAAGATGGAGGAGTTCCATGGAAGTAGTAGATGGCTTTGCTTCTCTAATGAGGTAGGATTCCAATCCATACTCATATGTTTCTTCCATTTTCATCTTGAGTTCAAATTTGGCATTTTAGGGGTTTTATTGAAATCCCTTAACATGGTGTAAATTGAGTTGATTTTACTTGTAGTATAGAGTAATTTGATGCCATGAATTGTTTGGTGATGCATATGTATGATCCGTTTCCCCAAATTTACAAAATTTCTCTCATTATATGTAATTGCACCCTTAATTGGGGAATAAATGTTGGTTTAGGGATGTTGGAACGGTTATGTTTTGAATTAGCAAGCAAGATGTAATTTTTAATTAGAGTCTAACCTAAAGCTAGTATCTTTATTAAGCATCATGGTACATTTAAGCCATATGTGGAATCTTTATTGGACAACATGCTATATGCAAGTCAAACTTGGCACTTGAAAACTAAGTTCATAACTAGTTGTTATAAGGATTAAATCTCTTATTATAAATCATAATGATACCCTCCCCTCAAGTTGCATACTTCATTCAAATGCTTAATGAAATTTTTTTAAAGTATGCAAATTGCTTCAAGTTGCATTTGGCATCCACTTGCATTTCAATACATGTCTTAATTGCATTTCAACTCAAGTGGTGGAACTTGTGTGTGTAATGCAACGTGTGTGGAATTGCACTCATTTGTTGGAAATTGTTGGAAGCTTCATTCTCAATTTTAGTAGCTAAGAGATGTTACGCTATTTGATGTTATTTGATGTTATGAAAGAGTTTCATGTTGCTCATAAATGTTTTGATTCATTAATTTTGTGTAGTTGCTCTCTTATTGAATGTTGGAAGTTTATTTAGTTAAAATTCTTGGTATGGAAATGTGAATTAAGTTACAATGTATTGAGTTATGCAATATGATGCCATGATTTAGATTCATGATGCAATTGGAAGCTTTGTTGCATTAATTAGATGAAATTGCTCTCTTTCGGTTATATTGACTAAATGAAATTGTTCTCATCTTATTACATTGATTAAATGAAATTGCTCTCATTTTGGGTTGTTGGAAGTTATTTATTCAATTTAAGTTGTATAAAACGTGAAACATGTGAACAATGAAATGAGATGGGAAATTGGCGGTGTGTTGTTGGTTACACGTGGAATATGGAATGGGTGATATGGTATTATTAGGGACACGAAGGTGGAGTGCACGGGCATGGACAAAGTTGCCACGGTAGGAGGCGGGTGAAGTCGCCGTGGACAACCTCTTGATACCATTAGGTGGCTCCACGTGATAACGGAGTAGGTGCACGATACACTTGCACGCCGGCTCATTCATGGGATCCATTGCATTGCATTGCATTGCATTGCATCGTGTTGCTTGTGTTTCATACGCATCATGGCATCATCGAGCATTACGTGTGATTTGTGGATATATGCATATGATTGTTATCTTATGAGTATGAATGTTGCCATGAATGCATTGGGTGCTTGCAATGGTTGTATGTTGGAAAGTGGGGTTTTGGGGTTGTTAGTAGTTGAACTTGAATTGATGTTGTGTTTTTCCCTTGGAAAAATGGTATTATTCTTGTTGTTGTAGGCATTATTATTGCTGACGTTGTGTTAATGAGATTAAGGTCGTGTGCTCCTCATTGCCATGAGGAGGAAAGGTTGCTAATTATTTCGGCCATGTGTTTTGTAGGGTATTTGAGAGACCTTAAAATAAGTGTGGGAGGAGAGATGAACAAGAGAGAGAAATACCCCCAAATTGTCCAAATGGTTGGGCTTTGTTAATACATGTATGTATGTAGCTCACTTGTAGTTGTCATAGGATTCTCTACTAGTGTAACATATGGTAAGTTTGGGTGGTTACCTTAGTTGTAGCATTAGTTTATAGCAAGTTGATGTTTTAGATGACTTCCTGATGAAAGTAAACACTTTTCCCTTAACACCATGCCATAATTGTGCTAAAAGTGGTATTTCCAATGGTTTCATTTGTTAGAATTAGAATTCTTGAGAGTATCTCGATACATCTCCTAGTAACTTGATTAAGCTAGTTGCTGAAGGTTAGTTTGGTGTCATTTCATAAAATTGCAATCTTTACGTTAAGTGGGTTGCCAACTAATCTTTGACCCACAATGACGTCCTATTGAACTTGGAGCATGATGTTTTCTTTAGTCTTGGATTTTCATTCTGTTGTCTTTCTTAGATTATGCTAGTCCTTGATTTTAGTGCATGTTAGTCCTATCTTTCCTTTATGGCACTTCTCCTATGATTCTTTGAGCCAGGTTTTATTTTTATGGTTATAGCATGTTGCTCTTTTAATAGTACTTATGTTGTAATTGGAAAATTTTGATAAATACAAGGGAAACTCTGCCGAAAATTTAAGCATTTTGTAAGCATTTCTATGACATCCTAAGCATTAGAAATTTAAGTTAGGAATACTACACAAAATTCTACTTGCTATCTTTCTCAAAATTTCCATGTTTAAATGAAAACCCACTTGTCAAAGTAATATAAATGAAAAGTTAGTAAGAGGATTTTTGATAACTTCCAAGTTGGAAGCTTTAGAGAGTGTAGGAACCTTAATTATCTTCACCTACAAGTTCCTACAAGCTCCCTTTATGCAAACTTTGATTTCCACATCAATTTGGTTCCATTTCAATAGAAAAGTGAGTTTCTCCATAAACTTAGTGGAGGAGTTTTTGTGAACATTCAAATTTAAATAAGAATTTTAGTTTCCCTATAACTATTAGTAAGTTCAAGCCTACTTAGGAATTACTACATGAAGTATTTCAAGGACTCTTTGAAAAACTTAAGTTTAATAACAAAACCATAATTTGTAATATGCTATGCCATGCACCACCCATTGGTGGAAGTTGCCATGTAGTTACACAATGGGTCTTATTTAAGTTCGCACTCCATTGGATGCATTAGCAAGGTTACATATTAGTGATCAATAATGGTTTATGGAAAAGCTCCATGGTGTAAGTGAGATATAAGGAGATTGTGTATGGATGTGTTGTAGAAGGATGTTGCATTTGTATAGCTATAGTTACTCCATGTCATTGTGATTGTGAAGTGAATGATGTGACTTGGTTTCTTTGATGGTTGCAATATCAGATGTTGTTGTTATTAGTAATTGTACTTGGGATGATGTTGTAATGTTAGGTTTCAGTTTCTTGATAATTCAGTTCACTTCTCTATCTGTAGTACTCACTTGTTTTGCATGCTTCCCTCTTGCCGCAGGTATGTGTTTTGTTGTTGATACCATTTTCATTTTCATACGAATTTGCCATGACATGCCATGAGTTAGTTTCCAGCTTATTGCTTAGTGCAATGCATTCTTGTGCACCATGTGAGTTGGGTTCGGACATCCTACTGGGTCACGCTGTGACGTGTCCCGTTGAAATTTTTCAGGTAGCAGGTTGTTGGAGATCCTTGGAATTGGAGGTTTATCGCCCAGTTGGTTGGAGTTTGAGAGTTGTTGTGTGAGTACGAGAGTTTTGGGTGGGTGTTGTTGTACCTTGGCGAGTTGTGGGTTTTATGTTGTATGTATGAGATTTGTATGAGTGATGCTGAAATTGGATCGTTATATGCTTATATGTATATCAGTGTTTGAGCTGTTGTCTCTTTTGTGCTTCTGTGTTTGTTGTTTGGAATGCTACAGGTACTATTCTGGCAGTGCGCAGTGGACCTGCTTGTGTTTGTATTTGTATTTTTCCTCCGTAACACTCGCTCTTCGGGTATTCCAGGAGCAGGGCGTTACATTTTGGTGGCCCATGCAGGTCACCGCACTGCGGCTGTGTAAGGATAGTGCGTGTAGTGTTCTGAGGGGGAGTTTAGACCTAAGGTGGGTAGAGTCCAGCTTTAGGATGGGGCCGGATAGCAGGAACTTGAGGTATGCACCCTGAGGTTTGATATTTAAGAGTTGATTCTGTACCCTGAGGTTTGATATTTAATAGTTGATTCTGTATGAATGTATGTACATATTTATGTGTGTAGATATGTATGCGTGCACATCTATAGTTCTATGAGTGTTGTATATGGCTTGTCGAGTATATTGGGATGATATACTCATGTGCATATGATTGTAATAAATTTACAAATGATTCTAATATATGTACAAATGATTGTAATATATGGCTATGTGATTGTATTTTTTAAAGTGTATGTGTTAATAAGTGGTTAACATATGAGTAGCGTGTAAGTTGAGTTATATACTTGACTAAGATGCAGATAGAGTATGGATGTACTGTGTTGTAGCTATATACTGTATGTGATGAACATGTAGTGTGTACAGCTGCATGAGTGGATCCCTGAGTTCCACTCACATATGTGTGGATATGTCTTGATAGTAATATGGTTATGAGTGGATATATGTGATGAGTATATGATACACGTGTGGCTGTAAGCTGGTGCACTTACCCCTGTGTACGAATGAGTGTATTTTTGCATGGTTATCTGAGTGTATTGATATTGATATGTTAGATCTTGTGTGCTGATACATCTATGAATGTTGGATGGATGTTAGGAGACATACGTGATTGTACGTCTGAGTATAGAGGTGCATGTGTTTATGTGTTAATGTATGATAGCCTATGAGTAATGTGTATCTTGGGATTATATAATTGATTGATCTCTAGGCCGTCTATAGATATGGTGTGCTGTTGTATTTGTATTATGTGATAAATATGTATATAGATATGGTGTGTTGTCTGTATAGATCCTTGTGTTCCACTCAGGTATGAGTGGGCATGCCCTGGATGTATTAGAATTGTGTGTTTGATATATGCATATTGTGAGATGTATGCGGTTGCATGTCTGGTTGTTAGCGGGTACGCTTACACCGGTGTTAGGATGGATATAGTGATCTCTGGGTGTATTGATGTTGATGTGTAAGACTTTATGTATGACATGTATGTATGTATGTTTAAATGTGTTCTTGTTGACATGGGTGGTTGTGTGTCTCAAGATATCAGAGAATGTGGCTATATTTGAAATGTTATACTTGTGTGTATTTGAACTAGTGAAAGTGTCGGTATATGAATGTGCTTTATTTATATGATGGGGTAGAGTGACCCTATATACCTCTATTCACCCTCAGCTATGTCATTAGTTAGAAAGTTTGAGGACGAACTTTATTTTTAAGGTGGGTAGATTGTAATGCACGTATGTGTAAAGTACTGTTTGCGTGTGTGCACAAAGTAGTTTTGTTGTGTGTATAGTAATTTCCTACATGTAGGGCTAAAAGGTGACTATGATATGCTTTGGATATATAGGCGAATGCGTGTGGTTGGATAGTAAATTGATATTATTGTTAGCGTGCTATTAGTGTTTATTAGCATGCTTAGCGATTTTAGTTGGAGAGTGTGTATAGTAAAATGGTATGTTCATGATAATTGGTGATGCTGAGATAGTTATTAATGAATGATATTATATATTATTATTATTGATGCTTGGTTGTTATTTTTGGTGATGTTGTTATTATTATTGGTATTAGCATTTTTATTATTAGTGATGTTGATTAATATTCTCATTACTATTGTGAAGGCCTTAGTGAATTTTGGTAGCTAGAGTTGGACTTGGATTATTGTTAGTTAATGTTGGTTGGGCTTCAATAGTGGGCTTCGATTATTATGAAGAGATGAGAGATGTTTATTAGAATGTCAAACTTGTAAATACCCATCTATTCTATAACCTTCTCCACTTTTCTTAACTCTTTTGTTTATTTTTCTCTTCCCCCTTTCCTTCTCCCCAAGCCAGCCGTCCCCCTTCCATGTGCAGGCCGAACTCCCCAAGCTGGATGAGCTTCCCCTTGTTGCCAGGCCGAAAATTCCCAAGGCCATGCCGAAAATTCCCAAGCAAGAAAAAAAAAGAGAAGAGAAAGAATTAGAAAGAGGAGGGAGGAAGGGAGAAGAGGAAGCTAGGGTTTGGGATTTGGGGAACTTGATGAAGATGGAGGAGTTCCATGGAAGTAGTAGATGGCTTTGCTTCTCTAATGAGGTAGGATTCCAATCCATACTCATATGTTTCTTCCATTTTCATCTTGAGTTCAAATTTGGCATTTTAGGGGTTTTATTGAAATCCCTTAACATGGTGTAAATTGAGTTGATTTTACTTGTAGTATAGAGTAATTTGATGCCATGAATTGTTTGGTGATGCATATGTATGATCCGTTTCCCCAATTTTACAAAATTTCTCTCATTATATGTAATTGCACCCTTAATTGGGGAATAAATGTTGGTTTAGGGATGTTGGAACGGTTATGTTTTGAATTAGCAAGCAAGATGTAATTTTTAATTAGAGGATAACCTAAAGCTAGTATCTTTATTAAGCATCATGGTACATTTAAGCCATAGGTGGAATCTTTATTGGACAACATGCTATATGCAAGTCAAACTTGGCACTTAAAAAACTAAGTTCATAACTAGTTGTTATAAGGATTAAATCTCTTATTATAAATCATAATGATACCCTCCCCTCAAGTTGCATACTTCATTCAAATGCTTAATGAAATTTTTTTAAAGTATGCAAATTGCTTCAAGTTGCATTTGGCATCCACTTGCATTTCAATACATGTCTTAATTGCATTTCAACTCAAGTGGTGGAACTTGTGTGTGTGCAACGTGTGTGAAATTGCACTCATTTGTTGGAAATTGTTGGAAGCTTCATTCTCAATTTTAGTAGCTAAGAGATGTTACGCTATTTGATGTTATTTGATGCTATGAAAGAGTTTCATGTTGCTCATAAATGTTTTGATTCATTAATTTTGTGTAGTTGCTCTCTTTTTGAATGTTGGAAGTTTATTTAGTTAAAATTCTTGGTATGGAAATGTGAATTAAGTTACAATGTATTGAGTTATGCAATATGATGCCATGATTTAGATTCATGATGCAATTGGAAGCTTTGTTGCATTAATTAGATGAAATTGCTCTCTTTCGGTTATATTGACTAAATGAAATTGTTCTCATCTTATTACATTGATTAAATGAAATTGCTCTCATTTTGGGTTGTTGGAAGTTATTTATTCAATTTAAGTTGTATAAAACGTGAAACATGTGAACAATGAAATGAGATGGGAAATTGGCGGTGTGTTGTTGGTTACACGTGGAATATGGAATGGGTGATATGGTATTATTAGGGACACGAAGGTGGAGTGCACGGGCATAGACAAAGTTGCCACGGTAGGAGGCGGGTGAAGTCGCCGTGGGCAACCTCTTGATACCATTAGGTGGCTCCACGTGATAACGGAGTAGGTGCACGATACACTTGCACGTCGGCTCATTCATGGGATCCCATTGCATTGCATTGCATCGTGTTGCTTGTGTTTCATACGCATCATGGCATCATCGAGCATTACGTGTGATTTGTGGATATATGCATATGATTGTTATCTTATGAGTATGAATGTTGCCATGAACGCATTGGGTGCTTGCAATGGTTGTATGTTGGAAAGTGGGGTTTTGGGGTTGTTAGTAGTTGAACTTGAATTGATGTTGTGTTTCCCCTTGAAAAAATGGTATTATTCTTGTTGTTGTTGGCATTATTATTGTTGTTATTATTGACGTTGTGTTAATGAGATTAAGGTCGTGCGCTCTTCATTGCCATGAGGAGGAAAGGTTGCTAATTATTTCGGCCATGTGTTTTGTAGGGTATTTGAGAGACCTTAAAATAAGTATGGGGGAGAGATGAACAAGAGAGAGAAATACCCCAAATTGTCCAAATGGTTGGGCTTTGTTAATACATGTATGTATGTAGCTCACTTGTAGTTGTCATAGGATTCTCTACTAGTGTAACATATGGTAAGTTTGGGTGGTTACCTTAGTTGTAGCATTAGTTTATAGCAAGTTGATGTTTTAGATGCCTCCCTGATGAAAGTAAACACTTTTCCCTTAACACCATGCCGTAATTGTGCTAAAAGTTGTATTTCCTATGGTTTCATTTGTTAGAATTAGAATTCTTGAGAGTATCTCGATACATCTCCTAGTAACTTGATTAAGCTAGTTGCTGAAGGTTAGTTTGGTGTCATTTCATAAAATTGCAATCTTTACGTTAAGTGGGTTGCCAACTAATCTTTGACCCACAATGACGTCCTATTGAACTTGGAGCATGATGTTTTCTTTAGTCTTGGATTTTCATTGTGTTGTCTTTCTTAGATTATGCTAGTCCTTGATTTTAGTGCATGCTAGTCCTATCTTTCCTTTATGGCACTTCTCCTATGATTCTTTGAGCCAGGTTATATTTTTATGGTTATAGCATGTTGCTCTTTTAATAGTACTTATGTTGTAATTGGAAAATTTTGATAAATACAAGGGAAACTCTGCCGAAAATTTGAGCATTTCGTAAGCATTTCTATGACATCCTAAGCATTAGAAATTTAAGTTAGGAATACTACACAAAATTCTACTTGCTATCTTTCTCAAAATTTCCATGTTTAAATGAAAACCCACTTGTCAAAGTAATATAAATGAAAAGTTAGTAAGAGGATTTTTGATAACTTCCAAGTTGGAAGCTTTAGAGAGTGTAGGAACCTTAATTATCTTCACCTACAAGTTCCTACAAACTTCCTTTATGCAAACTTTGATTTCCACATCAATTTGGTTCCATTTCAATAGAAAAGTGAGTTTCTCCATAAACTTAGTAGAGGAGTTTTTGTGAACATTGAAATTTAAATAAGAATTTTAGTTTTCTTATAACTATTAGTAAGTTCAAGCCTACTTAGGAATTACTACATGAAGTATTTCAAGAACTCTTTGAAAAACTTAAGTTTCATAACAAAACCATAATTTGTAATATGCTATGCCATGCACCACCCATTGGTGGAAGTTGCCATGTAGTTATACAATGGGTCTTATTTAAGTTCGCACTCCATTGGATGCATTAGCAAGGTTACATATTAGTGATTAATAATGGTTTATGGAAAAGCTCCACGATGTAAGTGAGATATAAGGAGATTGTGTATGGATGTGTTGTAGAAGGATGTTGCATTTGTATAGCTATAGTTACTCCATGTCATTGTGATTGTGAAGTGAATGATGTGACTTGGTTTCTTTGATGGTTGCAGTATCAGATGTTGTTGTTATTAGTAATTGTACTTGGGATGATGTTGTAATGTTAGGTTTCAGTTTCTTGATAATACAGTTCACTTCTCTATCTGTAGTACTCACTTATTTTGTAGGCCTCCCTCTTGCCGCATGTATGTGTTTTGTTGTTGATACCATTAACATGACGAATTTGCCATGACATGCCATGAGTTAGTTTCCAGCTTATTGCTTAGTGCAATATATTCTTGTGCACCATGTGAGTTGGGTTTGGACATTCTACTGGGTCACGCTGTGACGTGTCCCGTTGAAATTTTTCAGGTAGCCGATTATGGGAGATCCTTGGAATTGGAGGTTTATCGCCCAGTTGGTTGGAGTTTGAGAGTTGTTGTGTGAGTACGAGAGTTTTGGGTGGGTGTTGTTGTACCTTGGCGAGTTGTGGGTTTTATGTTGTATGTATGAGATTTGTATGAGTGATGCTGAAATTGGATCGTTATATGCTTATATGTATATCAGTGTTTGAGCTGTTGTCTCTTTTGTGCTTCTGTGTTTGTTGTCTGGAATGCTGCAGCTACTATCCCGGTAGTGCGTAGCGGACCTGCTAGTGTTAGTATTTGTATTTTTCCTCCGTAACACTTGCTCTTCGGGTATCCCGGGGAGCGGGGCGTTACATATGAATTGGATGGCGGAGCGAAGCCAAAAACACTCTTTGCTTGCTTCATGGATCGCAATGAGTTCAAAGTGATTGGATGATGTTGCTATTGTGGTTTGCTTTACCGATCTCCATGAGATATCAGTTCCTCCATAGGTAAACACAAAACCAGTCTGTGATTTTGAAGTATGGGGATCCGATAGGTAACCTGCATCTGCATAACCAAGTAACTGGGAGGAGGCACCTCTCTGGTAGTATAGTCCCAGATCTATAGAACCTTGGAGGTAGCGTAGAAGATGCTTGACTCCGTTCTAGTGGCGCTTTATAGGCGTAGCACTGTGTCTGTCAAGAAGATTAGCTGCCAACGCTATATCGGAACGCGTGCAGTTTGCCAGATATAGAAGTGCTCTAATGGCACTGAGGTAGGATACGTCATGATCCAGTAACTCCTCCCCCTCTTCCAGTAGCCGGAAGGGGTCCTTATGATCATCCAGTGATCTCACGACCATATGAGTACTTAAAGGATGACATTGTTCCATTTGAAACTTGCTTTGAAGTTTCCTTGTATAGTTTGATTGGTGTAACAGGATTCCACCTCGTAGGTGTTCAATCTGTAAGCCAAGACAGTACGTCGTTTTGCCTAGGTCTTTCATTTCGAAGGTACACTTTAGGCTTTCAGATATCTCATTGATCTCTGCAGTAGATCCTATGAGATTTAAGTCGTCCACATATACTGCGCCGATGACAAATCCCGTGCCCGTTCTTTTGATAAAGATACACGAACAGACTTCATTGTTTGTGAATCCTTGCTGTGCAAGGAAAACACTTAGTCTGTTATACCAATTTTTCCTGATTGCTTAAGACCACATAATGATCTTTGAAGCCTTACGGAGAAGACGTCCCGAGGTCTCTCTTTCATCTCTGGGAGTAAATTAAACCCATCTGGAAGTCTCATATAGATTTTTTATCTATATCGCCATATAGATATACAGTCACAACGTCCATGAGCTGCATTTCTAGGCTTTCCAGAGATGATATGCTAAGCAAGAATCAGAAAGTGATCGCATCCTTGACCGGAGAATATGTATCTTCATAATCAATCCCTGGCCTTTGGGAAAATCCATGCGCTACAAGGCGTGCCTTGTAGCATACGATCACATTTTTTTCTTTTCTTTTTCTAATGAAGACCCACTTATATCCCACAGGTTTAACACCTACATGTGTTTGGACTACTGGTCTAAAGACTTTGCGTTTCAAGAGGGAGTCCAGCTCTACTCTTATTGCCTCGTCCCACTTTGGCCAATCTACTCTGCGTTTACATTTCGCTAGAGATCGTGGTTCGACGTCATTGTCGTATTCAGCGACATGAACATCAATAGCAAACGCAAAGTCGTCTTCGACGACTGTGCTATATCTGTCCAGTACCTCTCCAGTATGTACGTAATTTAATGATGTTTCTCCTATCAGTTCCTCTGCAGGGTAAATAAGGAGGGGAGAGGTTGATGGTCTGTGCTCAGCATCCTGTGGAGGGATCATCGTAATATCTCTAGGAATCTTCCTCTTTCGAGGAACTTTATCTTTTGAACCTGGCGGTCGTCCTCTTTTCAATTGAGGTACAGCCAATTCTGCTGCCGGTGGATTGCATCTATCTATGGGGATGTTAATCCTAGCTGGCGTGTTGGCAACATGGACGTGTGAACAAACAATCTTCTGGTTGTCCGTAAATTTATCCGATAGTAAATGTATTGTGTTCTTAATGTGAAGGATCTTCAGGATCTCATCTTCACACAGATTAGTACACAGATCATATAGAGACAAAGACTTATTGTCCCAAGAAATAGTCTCAGAAGCGTCAGGCTTCTTAGACTGCGTGCCTAGTTTTGGAAAAGTTTTCTCATCAAATTCACAGTCATCAAAACGAGGTTCCAGGTATCTAATAATAGAGGGCGAATCAAACCCAGTATAGATACCCAGACGACGCTGAGGACCCACTTTGGTCCTCTGAGGTGGTGCTATTGGGACATATACCGCAGAACCAAACACTCTCAAATGAGATATATCTGGTGGTGCACCATATGCTAGTTGCATCAGAGATAATATATGGCCACCAGAGGGCCGTATCCTAATAAGCGATGCGGTATGCATTATAGCATGCCCCCAAGCATCCACATGCAACAAGGATTGCATGAGCAATGGACATGCAATCCATTGGATTCTCTTTATAAGAGACTATACTAATCCATTCTGTTTCAGAGTGTTTTCTCACTATAAAGCGTTGACCGTGGAGAGCCCGGTCAACGTGGTCAAGGGGCCCGCTTTGGGTCCCTCGGGGGCTTCGAATCGGTGCAGAAGGGGCGAGGGGAAGCCTCGGCCCTGGTTGAGACGCTCGGCCTCGGACGGGTGTGCTCGGCCTCGGCTGGTAGGGGGACGAGGGGTAGCCTCAGTCGCCCGGGTAGATGCACGGCCGACGGGTGGCGAGGGAGAGTCTCGGACCCGATTAGGACGCTCGGCCTCGGTAGGACGTGCTCGGCCACGGCAGGCTGACGGTGAGGGGAAGCCTCACTGTCCGGTTGATCGAGTGGTCGGAGAGGGGCGAGGGGTAGCCTCGGCCCGTTGATCTGTTGTCCACCTGCGCAGACGAGAACGCTCGTCAGGGGGGCCGGACCTTGGTTCCGGCCAAATCCCCTCCGATGCCTAAGTCAGATAGAGATCTGAGAAGGGAGGCCCGGCGGAGACGGTCTGACTCGTGAGGAGATCGTAACGGCGTCTCTCGGCGCGAGCGGGGGAGGAAGGAGATAAATTGGGGGAACGAGGTCGTTGATGGAGTACCTTAGGTTTTGTTACCTGAGATGTGGTCCCTTTCTTCGTCGTCTTCCCGGCCCTTTTATAGAGCTCCTGCTTGATTGCCTCCGGCCCAAGTCCCACGCCCGCCATTGATCGTGCCCCATCAGTCCCCCCCTCGCCGCCGCTCTCTCCGCCATGCCAGCACCTCCCCATTATCGCTATTTAGTGGTCGCGCGTCCGGGGGAGTGGTTTTCGCAGGAGTGGGTGAGCGACCAACGGGTTGTTGGGGCTGGGTCGGATCAACGTTCGAGGAGGTCCCTTATAGGGCCTTTGTCGAATGGGCTTTGAGGACGCAGACGGGCTTTTGGCCAGTAGTCGGGCTCTTGGGCTCGTGCTTTATGGGTCTCAGTCAAATAGGCGTAACAATTGCCCCCATCGGTCGGGTTGATCGGCCTCGGCCAGTTCGGCTCGGCCGATGTGACCTCTGCCGATTTTGACGAGCTCGTCAGTCGATGCCGACTCATTTATTAGTCGTCATCATGAGTTGGCCCGTTCGATGTTTTTAAGGCGCGGGTTCCGAAGCGCCGTCGGCCTTCAGATGTTGCCACGTGTAGCGGTAAGTTTATCCCTGCCGCTCGCGGAGTCGTCTTAAGTGGAGAAGCCGAGGGATTCGTGAGCCGCCATCCCATCGTCTTTCTTCTTTGCGCTGATCCCCCTCCTGTCTGAGCTCTGCCCCATGTCGTCTTCTTCTGCTACGGGTTCGGTTCGGTCGGAGCGCGATGAGGCTCCAGGTCTGGCGGGTGACACTCCTTCGGCGATTAGTCAGCATGGGGATGATCTTTCAGGGGTTCCTTCTGAGGTCTTGGCGTGGCCTTCGTCGATCTGTGCCACCGCCATCGGGAGCATGCGCTCCTCCTACCTGCTTCCGCCCTACTCGGCTCGTGCCCCTGGGGCTGACGAGCGGATCTGCTCTCCTGGTCCCAATGAGGTCGGGATATATGAGAAGTGCTTCCACTTTGGGCTCCGTTTCCCGCTTCATCCTTTTATCATTGAATTCCTTCAGGCCCACAATGTGTGCTTGTGTCAATTCTGTCCCAACGCCGTCGGGATCCTCGTCGGGTTCGTTGTCGTCTGCATGCTGAAGGGTGTGGTGCCCTCTCTCCGCCTCCTTGCCCAGTTCTACCGCCTTAGCCTCCACCAATCGGGGGCGTGGATTTACATCAGCGCCCGCCCGAAGATGTCCCTGGTGCCGGGGTTGCCGAGTTCCTTGAAACGCTGGAAGGGGGAATATGTGTTCGTCACATTCCCCTCAAGTGTACCCTTCCCGGCTCGGTGGGTGGCGGCCGGCGCCGTTGTTCTTAATCTGGGTGAGCCGACGGTCGCCGAGCAGCAGACGGCGAGGGACATGCTGGCAATTCCTACGGGGGAGCGCTCGATTGACTTCCTCTTTAGTGACCACAATTTGCGTAAGACGGTGTGGCCCCTAGGTAAGCTGCTCCGAACGCTCGCCCCTCGAAGCCGCCCAGGTTCTGCTCTGTCTCTCATTTCTTCTTTGAGTGCAGGTGGGCTCCCTCTCGGCTCTTCTCCTGCCAGCGCTCTTGTGCAGGTCCCGAACCCGGATCCGCGCAGAAGGGACCATGTGTTGGCGGTCCGGAAGAAGCAGCGGGTTGTGACCGTGTCCGGAGGTTCGAAGCGAAAGAAGATGTCGTCTCCCTCTCTCCCCTTGCAGGGGACTCCCAAGAGGCTCCGTGAGGGGGTCGACGTCCAGCCGACTGCTGACCGACCTCATCCTGCTCCCGTTGAGGTTGCCTGGCCGTGGGCCGGCCCTTCACCTCTCCCGGACGGCTCTCTCCCTGATGCTTACAGTCGGTATCTTGGGGCGTTCCGCTCTGCTCCTAGCGAGTTCCCTTCGTCAGGAGAGGGTCTTCTTCGTCCACGCTTTCCAGTGGGGGAGAAGGAGTCGGTGTTCTCGAGCCGCGGAGCCGCCGCTCGTGTGGCCGAGAACTGTTGTCTCCCTCCCGACCAGGCGGTGTTGGACGGAGTCAGGGGCGATTGCTTGGCTACCTTCGTGATCCAGGCTGGCCAACAGGTAGTGTGTCTTTTGCATGTCCCCCCGTTTTCCAGCTGCTTTCGCCGTCTTACCTTCGTTGCTTTGGCACAGTTGTCCTCGGTGGGCCTCTCGATGAGGCGCCAGTTCGCGGCTCTTCCCAAAGCCAAATTGGTGGCCGGGCTAGGCCCTGAGGTCCCTGGCGAGGAGGGGGAGGAAGCTAGTCAGTTGGAGGAGGCGCGGGTCCAGTCCCTGAACTCCCGAATAACCGAGCTGTCCACTCTCCTGGAGGCGGCGGATCGGGAGAGAGCCGTGGCTCTGACCGCGAAGTCGGAGGCCGAGACGCAGCTCGCCTCTCTTTTAAAGGATGTCGGCGCGTCTGGAGGAGTCAAGCAGATCCCCGGCCCGGCTGCTGCCTCCGAAGCCTCGGAGCTCTCCGATCGTCTGGATGCAGCGGAGGAGCAGGCGAGGGCCCTTGCTGCCCAACTAGGAGAGAAATCCCGGGAGATCGAGAAGGAGAGGGCGGAGCACCAACGCCAGGTCGAGACCTTAGAGGCCCGGCTGCGTGGGCTCGAGGGGGTGGATCCGGCCCGGATCGCTCGGGATGCCGTGGCGGAGTATGCCACCTCCTTTGTGGAGACCGCCTTAGCGACGTCGTACGAGAAAGGCTTCGCCTGGTGCCAGTCCGAGATCCAAAAGAAGTTCCCGCTCTCGGGGATTGACTTCGAGAAACTTCGGATGCACCCTGACGTCGAACAGAGTAAGGGGGGAGACCCTAGTGAGCTGCCAGCCTGTGGCTCCACCGATGCCCCCGGAGAAGAATGAGGGAGGGGAATGCCCCTCGATCTCTTCGTGTATCCCTCTGTATACCTTTTCGCTTTATCTGGAAAGGAATGAATTTAAAACAAATTTATTTCATAGGAAGTGATACATCTATTGAAAGTATTTGCGTAAATACTCTGCATTCCAAGTGTGAGTGAGAACTCTCCCTTCCATGTCGGCTAGTCGGTAGGCTGCGGGTCCGAGGACCTCGACGACTTTGTAGGGTCCCTCCCATCTAGCCGCGAGCTTCCCTTTGCGAGCGGTATCGGTGGTGAAACCCGCTTTCCGGAGGACCAGGTCCCCGAGGTGGAAGCTTCTCCCTCGCACCCGAGCGTTGTAGTATCGGGCCACCTTCTGCTTTTGGCGGACGATGGTGGCCAGTGTCTGCTCCCGTCGCTCGTTGAGGAGCTCCAGGCTGAGCCCTAGGCCCTGCGAGTTCCGGTCTTCGTCAAAGTATTTGAGGCGAAGAGATTCCTCACCCAATTCGACCGGTACCACCGCCTCGGCCCCGTAGGTGAGCATGAAGGGGGTCTCGCCAGTAGCCTCCTTGTGGGTCGTCCGGTATGACCAGAGTATCCCGGGGAGCTCTTCCGGCCAGTTCCCTTCGGCGTCCTTCACTTTCTTTCGGAGGGGCTCTATGATACACTTGTTGGCCGCCTCCGCCATCCCGTTGGTTTGGGGGTGTGCTACCGAGGTAAAGAGGAGCTTGATTCCCCATTCCTCGCAAAAATCTTTAAACCCTGCTGAATCGAACTGCTTCCCGTTGTCTGTGACGATGGCCCGTGGTACTCCGAATCGGGAGATGATGGAATTCCACACGAAGCTTTTCGCTTTCTTCCACGTGATGGTTGCCAACGGTTCGGCCTCGATCCACTTGGTGAAGTAGTCCACTGCCACGATCAGGTGCTTCCGCTGCCCTCGTCCTGGCTTGAACGGTCCGAGGATGTCGAGCCCCCATTTCACAAAGGGGAGGGGGCTCACGATGGGGATGAGCTCGGACGGAGGAGTCGAGATATGGTGGGCGTACCTCTGGCATTCTTGGCATTTCTGCACGTAGCTTGTAGCATCTTTGGCCAAGGTCGGCCAGTAGTACCCCTTCCTTAAGATCTTCTGCGCGCCTATCTTGCCCC
Source organism: Scilla litardierei (assembly GCA_030789695.1). Classification (NCBI taxonomy): domain Eukaryota; kingdom Viridiplantae; phylum Streptophyta; class Magnoliopsida; order Asparagales; family Asparagaceae; genus Scilla; species Scilla litardierei. The sequence continues at coordinate 94,538,300 of CM061142.1, forward strand.
CGTGGTGATTCCCGCAGATCCCGTCGTGAACCTCCCGTAGGACGTAGTCAGCTTCTTGCGGTCCGATGCACTTCAGGTATGGGAGGACGTCCGTCTTGGTCCAGCGTCTCCGGTAGAGCATCCCCTCATGGATCACGTATCGGAGTGATTTTCTCTCCAGGGTTCGGCGCTCATCCCCATCGGTCGGCACCTCTCCGTGGGTGAGGTATCGGATGATTGGGTCCATCCAGGTGGGCTCTTGGTCGATCGCCATCACCTCGTGCTCTATCGTGCTGGGGGACGGCAGGTTCTCTACGTAGATGGTGCGGCCCAGCTCCTTAGGTGAGGACGAGGCCAGCTTCGACAACGCATCGGCCCGTGCATTCTCTGATCGTGGGAGGTGTAAGACCTCCACGTCTTTGAATTTGGACATCGCCGCTCTGGCGACTGGGAGATATCTCTGCATCGCCTCCTCCCGTGCCTCGTAGCTCCCTAAGAGTTGGTTGACAATGAGCTTCGAGTCGCTTAGGAGGCGGACGGACTCGGCCCCGAGCTCCAGGGCCAGCCTCAGGCCGTTGATCACCGCTTCGTATTCCGCCACGTTGTTTGTGGCAGGGAACTCGAACCGCAGCGCGTATTCCACAATGTTCCCCTCCGGAGATCGGATCGCAATCCCGGCCCCGCCTCCTGACTGTGTGGCCGACCCGTCCACATGAACTATCCACGCTCCTGGATCCTCTAGCTGGAAGTGGTCAGCCGAAAGAAAAGACAGGGGTGGAGCAGTTACCGTCCCTGGGTCTTCTCCCTCCGGGGGGCCATTTCCTTCCGTCGTGCACTCGGCGATGAAGTCGGCTAAGGCCTATCCTTTGATGGCCGTGCGCGGTTTGAATCGGAGGTCGAACTCGCTCAGCTCCACTCCCCAGTTTAGCATCCTTCCCATTCGGTCGAATCTCTTGAGGTTCTGCTCCAGCTGCGAGTCGGTCAGGATCAGTATGGTGTGGGCCTGGAAATAGGGTCGGAGCCTTCGTGCTGAGAGGACGAGGGCGTACGCCAGTTTCTCCATGGGCGAGTATCGCACCTCCGCCCCCTTCAAGATCTGGCTCGTGTAATATACCGGCCATTGCACCCCGCCGTCCTCCCGGATCAGCACCGAACTCACAGCTTCCTCCGCGCACGCCAGGTAAAGGCTCAGCGAGTCCCCTTCCCGGGGTTTGGACAGGAGAGGTGGGCTGCGGAGATACTCTTTGAGGTCCCCGAACGCCCGGGAGCAGTCTTCGTCCCAGAGTATCGTCTTCCTATTGTTCGGAGGTTCCGCGATTGCTTTCCTCAGGACCTTGAAGAAGGGGAGCGATCTTTCCGCTGATTTGAAAAGGAATCGCCCCAGGGCTGCGATGCGCCCGTTCAGCCTCTGTAGCTCCTTGATCGTCGTCGGCTCGCGCATGTTGACCAGCGCCTCGATCTTGTCAGGATTAGCTTCAATACCACGGTTAGTTATCATAAATCCCAAGAATTTGCCAGATCTTACCCCGAACGTGCACTTCGCGGGGTTGAGCCGAATGTGGTGTCGCCGCAACCGCTCGAAGGTCTCCCGCAAGTCGGCGATGTGGTCTTCCGGTCGCCTTGACTTGACAAGCATGTCGTCGACGTAGACTTCTAGGTTCCTCCCGATCTGGGAGCTGAACACCTTGTTGACCATTCTCTGGTAGGTAGCCCCCGCGTTCTTCAAGCCAAAAGGCATCTTCTTGTAGCAGTAGGTTCCCCGGTCCGTCGTGAAGGCTGTCATCTCTTCGTCCCGGGGGTCCATCTGGACTTGGTTGTACCCGGAGTAAGCGTCCATGAAGCTTAGCATCTCGTATCCCGAGGCGTTGTCCACCAGGTGGTCGATGCGCGGCAGGGGGTAGCTGTCCTTGGGGCAGGCCTTGTTGAGGTCACTGAAGTCCACGCACATTTGCCACTTCCCGTTGGGTTTTTTGACCATCACCACGTTCGACAGCCACTCCGGGTACCAGACTTCTCGTATGAAGCCGGCATCAAGGAGACGCTCCACTTCCTCGGAGGCTGCCTTCATCTTCTCGCCGCCCAGGTTACGCTTCTTCTGTCTAACCGGTTTGAAGTTGGGGTCGGCGTTGATCTGGTGGACGATCACCTGGGGGTCCACGCCGGGCATGTCTTCAGGTGACCAGACGAAGATGTCTAGGTTCACCTCCAGGCATTCGATCAGCTGATCCCTCAGGTCCGGGCTCAGCCCTCTCCCGATCGAGACGAACCGGCCCTCGGTGTCCGTGACCGGGATTTGCTCCGGCTCCTCCGCAGGGGTGGGCCTAGGCCCGTTCCTTAAGTCGAGCGCGGCCATCCGGTCAGCTAGACGATCCTCGGGACCTTCATCCGCCAGTTGATAGCAGGTATTCGGTCTCCCCACGTCGCCTTCGACTTGCCCCATCCCCCCCGGCGTTCGGAACTTGATGGTCCGATGGAGGGTTGAGACCACCGCGCCGACGGCGTTGAGCAGGGGTCGGTCGATGATCCCATTGTACTCCGACCCGATCCCCAATACGATGAATTCCACCGCCAGGGTCACTGAGTCCGGTGTGTCTCCAAGCGTTACCGGGAGATGGATGGTGCCGATGATGGGGGTGGAGTGACCCGTGAATCCGACCACGGGACCCGAGCGAGGTCGCAAGTCTTCTTTCCGCCGGCCCATCTTCTCCAGGGTTGACATAAACAGGACGTCACAGGAGCTGCCGGTGTCGACGAGCAGCCATCGTACCATGGTAGTGTCTATGACCACTGATACCACCAGAGCCACGTCCGAGCTGCGCGCCGTTACGGGCGCGCTCGGTCTTCCGATCGGTTGGGAAGGGGATGGCCTCCCGGCCCTACCCTCGCGACTCTCCACGCGTCGGGCCCGTGCCCATTCTTGGTCACGATGGCGGGCCCTGTCACCCCGCGTCGGGGCCTCGCCCTTCTTTCGCCGAGAGGAGGGAGGCCGCGTCATCGCAGATGTGGTTTGTTTCTTCGTGGGACGGTTTTCGCTTCCCACAGACGGCGCCGATGTTTCAGAGTGTTTTCTCACTACAAAGCGTTGACCGTGGAGAGCCCGGTCAACGTGGTCAAGGGGCCCGCTTTGGGTCCCTCGGGGGCTTCGAATCGGTGCAGAAGGGGCGAGGGGAAGCCTCGGCCCTGGTTGAGACGCTCGGCCTCGGACGGGTGTGCTCGGCCTCGGCTGGTAGGGGGACGAGGGGTAGCCTCAGTCGCCCGGGTAGATGCACGGCCGACGGGTGGCGAGGGAGAGTCTCGGACCCGATTAGGACGCTCGGCCTCGGTAGGACGTGCTCGGCCACGGCAGGCTGACGGTGAGGGGAAGCCTCACTGTCCGGTTGATCGAGTGGTCGGAGAGGGGCGAGGGGTAGCCTCGGCCCGTTGATCTGTTGTCCACCTGCGCAGACGAGAACGCTCGTCAGGGGGGCCGGACCTTGGTTCCGGCCAAATCCCCTCCGATGCCTAAGTCAGATAGAGATCTGAGAAGGGAGGCCCGGCGGAGACGGTCCGACTCGTGAGGAGATCGTAACGGCGTCTCTCGGCGCGAGCGGGGGAGGAAGGAGATAAATTGGGGGAACGAGGTCGTTGATGGAGTACCTTAGGTTTTGTTACCTGAGATGCGGTCCCTTTCTTCGTCGTCTTCCCGGCCCTTTTATAGAGCTCCTGCTTGATTGCCTCCGGCCCACGTCCCACGCCTGCCATTGATCGTGCCCCATCAGTCCCCCCTCGCCGCCGCTCTCTCCGCCATGCCAGCACCTCCCAATTATCGCTATTTAGTGGTCGCGCGTCCGGGGGAGTGGTTTTCGCAGGAGTGGGTGAGCGACCAACGAGTTGTTGGGGCTGGGTCGGATCAACGTTCGAGGAGGTCTCTTATAGGGCCTTTGTCGAATGGGCTTTGAGGACGCAGACGGGCTTTTGGCCAGTAGTCGGGCTTTTGGGCTCGTGCTTTATGGGTCTCAGTCAAATAGGCGTAACACATTCTAAGTGTGAACATGTGCTACAAGACGTTCAACTTCGATACCCGTTGTCCGGCAATAGTCTTCGAAGACTAGAGAAGTGAATTCGCCCGCATTATCAAGACGTAATTTCTTGATATGGTTATCAGGGAAATGATCCCGCAACCTAATTATTTGTACCAATAGCTTTGGTAAAGCTAGGTTGCGGGTGGACAATAGGCACACATAAGACCATTTTATGGATGCATCAATCAGTACCATGAAGTACCAAAATGGGCCACTTGCAGTGTGATTAGGCCCACAAATGTCGCCATGAATTCTCTCTAGGAAGCCTGGAGACTCTAATCCCACTTTCAGGAGGGATGGTCTCGTTATTAGTTTTCCCTTAAAACAAGGGGGACAAGAAAACTCACCCTTTTGAAGAAACCTCTGGTTCTTCACATTATGTCCACGAGATTCCATGATGATGCGGCGCAACATAGCTGATCCAGGGTGACCAAGTCTATTGTGACAGAGTTGAAATTTGGGCAATGAAAGGCACTTCTGGTGCTCAGTCATATTGGCTTATATAAGGTGAATATATGTGTGGTAGAGACCCGACAGGAGTCGCTTAAATCGTTCGCAGATGGTCTTCTGGCCATCTTTTTGATGAGTCACATACATATATTCAATGTTTTCTTCATCTCTAGTTTCTAAGTGATACCCGTTAAAACGAATATCCTTGAAACTTATGAGATTCCTATTGGATTTTGGAGAGAAAAGTGCATTTTGTATTTTGAGTCTTGTGTTATTTACGAGCAATATGATTGCTTCACCAGTACTTCGATTATATTGGACAGTCCTGAAATTGTGATAACATGACCATCAAATTTGTTTAAGCTATAAAAATAGCATGGATCGCGAAGGATGGTGTGCGTCGAAGCACTGTCCACTAGGCACTCACATTTCATCTATATTAAGCACAATGAAAATTTATTTGAGTAATGAAAATTGACATTCAAATTAAAGTTCATTCAAAGCAAACTATAGATGAAGCTGCATTTATTTTAAATACATAGAAAAACAGAAGATAAGGCTCAATCGAGCAGATCATCATTCTCGATGTCTTGTGCAGTGAACTTGGTCGGAGCTTGAACATCCACCAGGTTTGTTTCAGGGGAGGCTTTACGCTCGCCTGATACAGGTCATGGAGGTGGCGAGGAGTGCGACAGTTTCTGGACCAATGTCCAGTCATGCCATATCTATGTCATTTGTCCTCCCAGTTCTTCTTTGAAATTGGCACTGGACCAGTGTTCTTACGCTTCCATGAGAAGTTTTTCTTCCCCTTGTTGTTGTTGTTCTGGGGTGGTGCTCTTGCTGGCTTCATTGCAGCTTTTCCTTTGTTATTTCTAGCCTTCTTCTTAATTTTTCCACTTCTGGGGAGAAACATGGTGGGCTTCAGGGAGAGGGGCAGCACCAGAAGGGCACAGATTATGAGTGGCAAGTAGTAAGTCTCTATTCTGCTCTGCCCTAAGAAGGCAAGAAAGCAAATCAGAGAACTTCGTGAAGTTGCGTTCACGGTACTGTTGCATGAGGATTGCATCTTTCTCGTGGAACGAGGTAAATGCCTTTTCCAACATGCGATGCTTCGAGACTTCTTCACCACACAACTTCAGGCGTGACGTGATATTATGAAGTGCTGAGTTGTACTCAGCAATGGACTTATAGTCCTGAAGACGGAGATTTTTCCACTCATAACTGGCACGTGGTAGTATGACATCAATTTGATGCCTATAATGTGCCTCCAGCGCTGTCCACAACTCAAGAGGGCCTTCTACCGTTAAGTATTCGGCCTTTAAGGTCCGATCTATGTGTCTCCTGATATAGATAATGGCTTTCGCCTTATCCATGACGGAGACAATGGTAGTAGAACTGCCAGCTGGCTAGGCCGCTGTAGGGGCCTTACTAGCAGTTGTCTCGGTCGCTGCGGAGGCCAGAATTGAGTGAAGGAGTGCCATTGAATGCAAGTGAAACTTCAGGTCCACTCGCCAGCTCAAGTAGTTCTTTCCTGCTGTGTCAAAGACCTCGAAATCGACGCTAGCCAATTTTTCCATTTATCTATGCAAATAAATACGCATGAATTAATATTTATGAAAAATAAATTCACGCAAAGTAAATAAACAGTCATGTGGGGATCGGCCAGATACCCTTAGAAACAAAATGTCCAAAAATTTCCGAATACAGTCCATAAAAATGAAATACAAAAGAAATGAAAAATACAACTTGGAAACCCATTTTGGGTCGCAGCATAATGTAGATTTCATCTTCGTCTTCAATTTGGCTGAGCTCCGATCTTTTGGCATTTTACATTATAACCTCACTACAATTCCTCTCAAAACAGAAAAAGAAAGCGAGGAATATAAAAAGGTGTATCTCAAATGGCCGATCCCAAACCACAAGACTGAATTATTTACAACATCCACGCAGTTATATATATGCTACAGGCGAAGATGTAAATTCAACACAGCAAACAGTTTATATTAAAATTACGTTTAATAATTACTTGGACCACGGGGAAACGTCATTACCCGTTAGGTTAGGTAACTAACGACAGAGCGGTCTCAGGGTCTTTGTAATTATTAAATCGTGAAGGGAAAAATTTATCCAATTAATATGCATTTTGTTGAATTTAACATAATATGAAATAATTAAAAGTATTAAGTAAATCAACCAAAAAATTGTCAAAAATAATATTCAACCCCCAAAAACAATGAAATTGAAAAAAATTTCATCTCCCATTATCCCCAATGTTTAATTTCGTTATTATCCCCAATTTACGTTCAAATCCCCCATGTTCTATTTGCGATCCAGCAAATAATTCTCAATTTTCACCGGCATCATCCCTGGGGTAGAGCTTCTGGACGTCCCTCCCGCCCCCGACTGGGGGGGCGGATCAGAGGGAGGAGCCCCCCTCTGTCCGAAAAATGGGAAGGGGCGGCGCAGGAAATCAGCCCCTCCGACAGGGGGGAGGCGCAAATGCGGCGCTTCGGGCGTCGCCGGAGAAGGGCCCCCCGACAGGGGGGGAATCGCAAGGAGGAAACCCTCCCCAACGGCAGGGGTGCGACAACGGAGCCCCCCTCGCCTGACTGGGGGGGGGCGGTGGGGTGACAGTCCCCCCTCGACTGGGGGGCGGTCGGGTGAACAGCGCCCCTGACGGGGGGCAGAGGCGGAGCCCCCCATACCCCGGGTGGCGGTCGACAGCGCCCCCGGTGGGTAGCGGAGGCGGAGCCCCCCCCCCCCGACTGGGGGGTGGCGGGCGACAGCACCCCCGATGGGGGGGAGGGGTGGCGGGCGACAGCACCCCCGACGAGGAGGGGGGCGGAGGTGGACGTGAGGAGCCCCCGCTGCGGGGGAAGAGGGCTAGGGGAGTTAATTTTGTTATTAAAAAAATTTTATATCAAAAAGGAAAAAAAATCTGTAATAAACAACAAATCAGGGGAAGTTGCTGTTTTTAATTCTATTTTTTGATATGTTGATTTGAGTAAAACAATCAACATACAAATGTAATAGAAGATTGTTAATAATAATATATATCTACGGGAATAAAATTTTACCTCTAGATCAAAGATCTAGGGAAGAACAAATAAAAATCCGTAGATAATAATCCCCGCTCACGTCGATCGCTCGTCGTCGCAAGAGCTTTGCAGCAACAACAAGATTCCTTCGCAAGAGGGAAATTTTTGTGAGGAGTATGAAAATTTTGTGGCTTAAATTTTTCTAGAGCTTGATCGGGCTGATAACGTATTGGAACTCAAAAGAAAGAGTAACCATGGCTCAAGGCTATGGTCCTCTATTTATTCATTCATATGGAATACCAAAGGGCATGTAATTTCAAAGGTCCCCATTATGCTAACTAAATGGGGAGTAATGGAGTGATAAAGTGGTGGGGAGGCCAAAGGCCTCCCTCACTCATAACATTTTTTAGTTTTTTGGTTATTATTTCTCTCTCTCTCTAACTCTCACTTTTTAAACTCTTTTTTCTCTCTAACTCTAACTCCAATCTATCTCTAAGTTAATGTAAAAAAATTCTATGTCCATTATTATTTCATCATGCTTGTGTGTGTATATGTATTAATGTAAAAAAATAATTTTTAATTATTACCTTTTTTATCAAATATTATTTTCATAGGCCTGCACGTCTATATGTATGATATTATTTTGTCAATTTAAATATATATTTTATATGTTATATATATATATATATCATATTTTGAGTATATGTATAATACTATTTAATAGTTATTGTCAATAAATAATTAAAGCATGATAACGTTTGATTTTTTTGTTTTGGTATTTTTAAAAAAATATTCTTTAAATCATCTTAACTTTTTCCTAGGGCAAAAAAATCCTGTTTATGCCACTGCTCCTCCTCCCGTCACTACCATAACTACTAAAAATTTGACTTTAGCCAACGTTTTTATACCGACTTTTTAAAGAAACGCTGGTAAATGTCTATTAGTGTTTCGACATTTACCGACATTCATATAAACGCTGGCAAATGTTGGACTTTTCCCGACGTTTATAAGGACGCAGTCAAATGTTAAGCTTTTCACAGTGTTTTACTACAAAACGCTGGCAAATACTGGACTTTTCCCGACATTTTACTAAAAACGTTGACAAATGCTGAAATTTTCCCGACGTTTTATTAAAAACGTTAGAAAATCTAGTGCCCAATGTTTATAGTAAATTAAAATGGTTTATTGTCATTCATGTAAATTTCCACAATTGATTAAATTTTAATGACGAGTGGTATTCATCCCTCCCTCCTATCCGGAAACCAAAAGCCCTCGGGTTCTCACGCCGCTCTCCTTTTCCGATCATCTCTTTCGAGATCAAACCCAAAGGAACCCTAACCCTCATCTGAAAATGGTTATCTAGTTCTCGCTCAGATCCCTGATTGGTCTCCTAGATCGTGAAATTCTCCCTCTTTATGTGGTTTTTTGAAGCAGGCTCCGAAGGACGCTAAGGCCCCGCCTCCGTCGTCGAAGCCTGCCAAGTCCGGCGGTGGGAAGAAGTAGAAGAAGGTAAAAATGCCACCTTTTTAGCATTTTTGGCATGCGTAGATCCGGTTCTAAGCGGTTAGGGTTTCTTCCGTTTTGTTTCCTTCGTAATCATATTCATATGCTCACTCATAGCCAGCCGGTATTAGTTTCTATTGCATGGAATTGGTCCATGTTACATGAACCCATTTTGGAATATATAGTTATATTATTGACTTGAAACCCTTTGCAGGTATCTGGGGAATTGCCTGGAGCATATATGTCACCTGGCGGGCAGCGGCGGTGGCAGGAAGCGTGTGCACCCCGTCCCTTATGTTCAGTCACGAATGTGGTTTGAAGATGGCGCTCTTGGCATTTAGATTTAGATTTTTATGTATATTTACATTAGTTTTGTTGGTATGCCTATTTAAGCAGCTAACACATCGAGGGAGTTTTCGGGAGGTCCTGGTAATGTTTCCTGGAAGGAGAGCGTTGATAGGTGGAAGATGAAGCAGGATAAAAATGCATTTCCTATGACTAATGGTACCAGCCATCCTCCTTCCGAAGGAAGGGGGGTTGGTGACATTTATGCGACTACAGATTATAATATGGATGCTGCTTTGCTGTAAGTTTTCCATTTACATAGAGCTTATGCAATTTTTTCTTATTTATTTTAATGTGCAATCATGGTCACTGTCTTGTTTGACAGCCAACTCATTTCACTGCATAGAAACAAATACATGCAAACTATATTTAGATTTACTTGATATGTTTTAGGATCCATGCCTTCTTTAGATTGTGAAGCAGAACCACAGAAATGTAGCTACCATGTAGATATTTTGTGTTGATGTTCTAGTATTGCTCATTTTCCAGTGTTCTAGTTAAATCTGGATTGTTTGTAATGCAATATCTTTAAACAAAAAAAGTGTATGCCTCAATGACCCAGAAAAAGTAGTGTCGGCTTAAAACTAATTAGTATCGCGAGAAGACTACTTGTTATTGCATGTTTGAATGGAGGCCTCTGGCTGCATTCCTTGTTTAGTTGCTTTAGAAGATTTTATTATCCAATATCATTATTGTTCGTTCTTATATGGGATGCCTTCTATAATGGTGATAAATGATAATGGCCTTGCACACATGTCTTTATCTTTTATAGAATTTAGCCAAGACTCACCATTTCATACCAGTAAGAAAAGTTGTTGTAGAGTCGTCCTTCTAGATTGACAAAGATAACAAGATGCAGTGTTTTTGTATTTATGTACAGATAAATCATGGACTGCTTCAATATGTTTGTGGCACGAATTTGTGACATGTAGCATGGACACCTTGATTCTGAAGTGTCATAAGCATTATGATATTACACTTCTTGTTTTGATGTTGGCGGTTCCTTTGTATTTTTGTTTCATTGTTGTTGTGTCATGTCTGTTTATGCGTCTGTGTATGAGCTTCTTGTATCCAATGTCTCCTATTGTTCATCATTCTTCAATCCTGATGTGTTCTTTTTATTTGTATACTCATTACAGAAGTATTACATATAAAGAGCAAAACATTTGGGGTATTGAAAATCCTCCAATATTTAGATCATGAACCTTAATTGTTTCTGCATATGATACTTACATTGTTGATGTGCAATAGCGGTCCTCATCCCAGCATCATTGGGTTTACAAATGTATTTGATTCTGATATGCATGTATGAATGAATGCATGCATGGAAATATATACATACACCTTTATGTACATAGCGTTGTAAATATTGAGGGTTTTTTGTCATAGGGAAATCATTATAAGTTGTACTTCCATGGACAAAATTAATTTGATCACTACCCATAGTTTTGGTCCTGCTTATGGCATGCAGAAGCTTCTTTAGTTCTATTCGTTTGTTCTTCCTGTTTGTATGTGCAACTTGATTTTATTTTCATATGTTACCTTTATATTCCAGGAATGATGATTGTTTAGCTATGGTTGCATCCAAAGTGGCCTGCCCCATTGCAAACTAGCTGGTATATATGTTGTCTATTAGAACACTATTATTTCCATTGGATTACATTGCTCTAATCAAAATTAGTTAGTCTTAGCGGTTGTTCTTAGTAATTCTTTTGATTGTTTTTTGGACTGCTTATGCTCTTCTCCAAAGATTTCAAACTCTCCAGACATTTTTTGATACTTGTTCTTATAATAACCACAGATAAGGCAATACCCATATTATGATATGTTGGCATTTTAGGCTAGCTAAACTGGGTGTTTGACATTTCAAATTGTGGCATGTCCATTTGTGTCCTTTTAACAGATTGCTTCTTAACAATCTAGATTGGGAACCCTTTGCAACTGGGGTGTAGGCACGTCCTATTGTTCCATCTGTTTATATGTGGCTTCTGGCTTAGCTTCTAATCTTTGTCAATGTTTCTTCTTTCCTCCAGGCTTAGCTGAAACCAATCTGTTTTGAACGCTATGGACTGTCTTGTTTGTGCCTGCTTGTAAATTGGACAGGAGACAGCAGGCCATGATTCCTTTTAAAATTAAAATAATAATAGAAAGTAGTAAAGGACATAAAACTTAGACGAGTGAAATCAGATACTACAAAATTGCATGGTAGCGGTGCACTGAATTAATTCCAGAATGACATTCAACATTTATATCAATGATGTAGAACCAGCTTCTTTTTTGCTCAAGTCTCTAATTTAATAAATTTGCTCCTATCTTTGCATGGCTAGAGTGGAGACCACAGAAGTTTCATGCCAAAACTTCTTACTACCACTGCACCAAAGGGTTGGTCGTACTTCCAGAACTTGCTTGTAGATCTATTCAAATTTATGGAGCCTTACCTGAGGAACGCCGAGCTAGGAGAGCCGGTTCGTTGTCCTCACTTCAATATTTTCTCTCTTTATTTTACTTTCTACTGGTGGTTTCATTTGTTAGCCAGAAACAACTTTTTCTTATTTGTTCTTAATTTCATTTTCACTTCCACTCAGGTTCAGTTTTTGTGCAAGGGCATATTAAGGTTGTTGCTTGTATTGTTGTAGTTTTTGTGATGTGATTCCTCCTAGTTGCATCCAAATACGGAATGTTATTTTAAGTGCTTTTCCACGCAATATGAGGCTTCTGAATCCATCCACTCCAAACTTAAAGGTGCTCCTGGATGTTATTGGGGATTCCTGAATTGTATATCATGACAGTTTGGAATCAAAGTTCTGTTCTAACATTTAAAACTTGTTTTCCTGTAATGCAGATTGACCTTCTAGCTGAGATCAGACAGGCTCCTCGTATTCTATCTGATGTTGATGGTGCTCTGAAAGCAAAGCAGATTAAGGCTGATATCGACGACTATCTAAAGGTAAACAAAGATCATCCATTAAAGCTGGCTTTATTGTGCCACTAGAACATAACTTTGGAACAGTTATCTTACTACATTGCCTTGGTGAATTGTCTTTTGATTTGTATGTCTGCATTGTTCATTTTCTAGTGTAATTTCACCTTGCTGTTGTATCATGCGTTTCATTTCCAAAGAAAGTGATTGCTTATGCTTAATCTTCCTCATCATGTAGACGAGATCGGAAGGATCTACATTTTTAACAGAACTGAAACAGAGACTGATTCTACCCTAAAATGAAGCAAACCTTGCTGGAACACGCTACAACGTACCACACATTAATTCACTTGTCCTTTATGTAGGGATGCAGGTAATTTTTAATTGGCACTTAGTTCGTTTTTGTTCCCTATTTTGAGTCGCACATTTGTTTTTTCGTTTTTCGTTTATGGTTTTTTTTTGTTTTTTTTTGTTTTTTTGTTTTTTTTTGGGGGGGGGCACATGTCTTTTTATGTTGACATTCATCATGATGTGTTTTGGTTGTTTCAGAGCTTCTTTCTTTCTTCTGAGTTTGCGAAAGGATTTGTGGTTATTGGTATGTTTCTCATTTCTATGTTTTGTCTTTTCTTTCAATTATTGTTAATCATGTTTTTGTTGATAATATTTATTGCATGCCAATATCAGTTGATTCCAAATTTCTTGGCAATTCATGTGCTGCTTGTTGAATTTCTGTCAAAAAAATAAACTCCCTCAAACTAATGAATTGTTGGGTCTAGCTCTCTCAAACTCATGAATTGTTGGGTCTTATGGCTGCCTCACTGCTAGCTGTCTTATAAGGAAAGTTTTCAGCTCAATTTTAAAGAAGTCGGATGAAATCTGAGAATATAAAAAATAGTAATCCTTGGAAAGTATCTTTCATTATCTGCTAATTTCTGATGTCTGTTCTGTTTGTTGTATCTCTGTTCTGAGTTGCAAGTTCTAGACAATTAACAATATTAATCTCAACTAAAACATATAAAAGATTTTGTTTTCGGCGCAAATTTGTCTTAAATTTAATACTCTGCAGCCCGCTGCAAATCGCAGTGGTCAACTATATGGGATCCCTATGTGCTTATAAAATTTATCTTGTGTGCTAACTGCTTCTGGGCGTATCCGATAGTCATTCTGATATATACTGCACATATTCATGACTTTAATAAAGTTTGTGTCAAAATTTTATACCTTAGTGTGATAATAATAAATAATCGTAACTCAAATAACGGCTAAGTATCACTTTGGCCTATTATATAATAGGCCCCTTCGCTCGAATCAACGATAATATCTTTAAGTTGTTTCTTTTCCATCGTTTTGTCATATACAGACCACCGAAGAAGGAAATGGGCTTAAAGTTCCGATCAAGTTCGGATATGTGGTGTTTCTTCCATGCATATTGGTGTCAGTTTTCGAATTCAGGTTCACAGAAGTTGGAGCTTATAACACTCAAGACTGCAACACGGTACTCCAAACTCGAACATGTGATATCTCATCCACGCTTGTAAAGTTTCATTCAATTTGATCCATTTATGCAGTTCTGTCACATATCCAACTTGAAACAAATGAAGGATAGAAAACTTTGAGAATGTCTCATTCTGGAAAAGAGACAACAGAGAACCACCCTTGCAAGCATTTTTGCTGCACGTCTCTTCTCATAGTCATTCCATTCCTTTTTTGCAGCCACAAATTGTCTTTGAGGATTTTAATGCAATTGTTATGAGTACATTTCTTCTTTGTTGTTTTATAAGTAATAAATATCAACTTACTGATTGATCTGAAATAATAAGAATCTCAAATTTTTATACCTTTATTTGGTTTTTCTCTTGCCAGGCAAAATCCTAGTCGAAGGGCAAAATGATACACAATTTGCTTTGACCGTTAGAACGGAAAGAGTTGATTCGTTGGATGATTTAAAGAAATATGAAGGAGGTTATAACATCGCTTTTGTATTTTGTATGGAAGATGGATCATGTAAAAACTTATTGTATTTATTGTATTTTCTATGGATGATGAATGAACTTATTGTATTTTGTATGGATGATGTAACTTATAAGAAATAATTTGTACTGATGGTATATCTCAGAGGAATTTATTTCATCATATTATTTATGAATTCTAAATATGTGTAAATTTAAAAAGATAACATGTTTTAAATATAATATAAAAATACAGAATTGGATTTTTAAATTTATCACATTTTTGGGTGTTTTAAAGAAGTGTTGGCAAAAGTTTTCAATATTAGCTATGTTTTTGGAAAGGCCGCTAAATGTGTCATAAGCATTTTCCAACGTTTTACAAAACACCGATAAATGTATTAAAAATGCCGTTAAATGGCACATGAGCATTTCTCAACGTTTTATGAAAACGTCGCTAAATCTATCATAGGCATATCCCAACGTTTCAAGGAGGCGCGGGTAAACGTACTATAGACATTTCCCGACGTTTCAAAAAAGTGTCGGTAAATGTACTAAAGATATTTACCGACGTTTCAAAAAAACGCGGGGAAATGTCTTGGGCATTTTCCAACGTTCCACGAAAACGCCGACAAAAGTGGACATTTTCCGACGTTTTACTAGAACGCCGAGAAAACATTTAGCAACACCATCTTTTCCCAACGTCTTTGCAGCGTTTCGTAAAACGCCGGGAAAACATTTGCCAGCACTTTAAAAACGTCGAGAAATGTTAAAAAAACGCTGGCAAATGTCCTTTTTTTTAGTAGTATATCCCTTTACTCTTCCTCCTCAAATTCTTCTACCTCTTCACCTTCTTCAAATTTTTCAGCTGATTCAACAAAAAAATAATGGATAAATGCAAACAAGGATGAAGAAGAAGAAGAAGAGAGGGGTTGGAGGTAAAGGCCATCCATGGATGCGGTGAAGGTGGCGAGGTTTTTTTCAGAGAGAAAAAGAAAATATGGATACTTTTGGAATGCGTGTATGTAAAGTAAAAAAAAACTGAATTTTAATATTATGTGTATATAAACTTGTCCTTATGTAAAGCAATAAGGTTCTATGTCTATTGAATTAACAAAATTATGTGAGTGCTGCTAGTTGCACTTCAACTTTTCCTAAACACACCTCACTGAACCATCACTAGGGCCAATGATTACAAGTTTGACATAATTTCAATAACACATATTCTACCCTTTTTTCTCCTCATGCTAAACTACATTCGCATGTCCTTCTCTTCCACCATCTCAGATCCTCTCCGACTCCTCCAACCACCTCATCATCATCCTCTCTACCGTTGTCGTCTCTCCTCCTCCACAACATCATCATCCTTCCCCACCTCCTCATTGTTCTCTTGTCACGCTTGAATTGTAGCTTGGGTTCTCAAACTCGAGCAGCTAAATTGTATAGGCCAGAGCATCCATATGGGTTGCTCGAGTTTAAGAACAGGAGTAATACTTTTTTATATAATTTTAGGGTTTTTTAGAATTCGGTTGCCCAAAAAGGCTTTTTTGAAAAGAGTCCCCCAAATCATTGCAATTGCGATTAGGTCTTGAAATCATTTGAATCACTCGAAAAGAGTCCTTTTAAACGGAAAATGTTAAAAACTTAACTCGGGTGTGGTTTACATATACCCGAACCCGCTTTGAAGGCTTCCGAACCTGCATCTTCTTCTCGTCTTTCTCTCACTCTTACTCTTTCTCCATCCCCTTCAATTCCAAGCCCCCCTCTGTCCCCTTCTCCCCTTCGCCTCCGTCATCGATCCGCCTAGTTTGGGCCAATGATTACAAGTTTGACATTATTTCAATAACACATATTCTACCCTTTTTTCTCCTCATGCTAAACTACATTCGCATGTCCTTCTCTTCCACCATCTCAGATCCTCTCCGACTCCTCCAACCACCTCATCATCATCCTCTCTACCGTTGTCGTCTCTCCTCCTCCACAACATCATCATCCTTCCCCACCTCCTCATTGTTCTCTTGTCACGCTTGAATTGTAGCTTGGGTTCTCAAACTCGAGCAGCTAAATTGTATAGGCCAGAGCATCCATATGGGTTGCTCGAGTTTAAGAACAGGAGTAATACTTTTTTATATAATTTTAGGGTTTTTTAGAATTCGGTTGCCCAAAAAGGCTTTTTTGAAAAGAGTCCCCCAAATCATTGCAATTGCGATTAGGTCTTGAAATCATTTGAATCACTCGAAAAGAGTCCTTTTAAACGGAAAATGTTAAAAACTTAACTCGGGTGTGGTTTACATATACCCGAACCCGCTTTGAAGGCTTCCGAACCTGCATCTTCTTCTCGTCTTTCTCTCACTCTTACTCTTTCTCCATCCCCTTCAATTCCAAGCCCCCCTCTGTCCCCTTCTCCCCTTCGCCTCCGTCATCGATCCGCCTAGTTTGGGCCAATGATTACAAGTTTGACATTATTTCAATAACACATATTCTACCCTTTTTTCTCTTCATGCTAAACTACATTCTCATGTCCTTCTCTGCCACCATCTCAGATCCTCTCCGACTCCTCCAACCACCTCGTCATCATCCTCTCTATCGATGGCGTCTCTCCTCCTCCCCAACATCATCATCCTTCCCCACCTCCTCATTGTTCTCCTGTCACGCGTGAATTGTAGCTTGGGTTCTCAAACTCGAGCAGCTAAATTGTATAGGCCAGAGCATCCATATGGGTTGCTCGAGTTTAAGAACACGAGTAATACTTTTTTATATAATTTTAGGGTTTTTTAGAATTCGGTCGTCCAAAATGGCTTTTTCGAAAAGAGTCCTCCAAATCATTGCATTTGCTATTAGGTCCCCAAATCATTTGAATCACTCGAAAAGAGTCCTTTTAGACGGAAAATGTTAAAAACTTAACTCGGGTGTGGTTTACATATACCCGAACCCGCTTTGAAGGCATCCGAACCAGCATCTTCTTCTCGTCTTTCTCTCACTCTTACTCTTTCTCCATCCCCTTCAATTCCAAGCCCCCCTCTGTCGCCTTCTCCCCTTCGCCTCTGTCATCGATCCGCCTAGTTTGGGGCGGGATGCTTTTAGGGAGGAGCTAGCGTTTCAGAGAGTGCCGGGGTGATGAAAATTGAATTCGGTGGCCTCTCCGGACTAACAATCGGATGCAATTTTCTCGTAAGCGTTGCCGCAGCGTAGAGTATCCCAGATCTAGGTCCTGTTTGCAAAACTACATCAAGAGCTTAACCCTGGCTTCAACAGCATCCACTTCGGTAAGCTTAATGGTCGCTTTTAATGGTGTGAGGGTACTGAAATTCTTCTAGTAGTATTTTCTTTATGGGTGAAAGCTGGCGGCATATGGCTTTTGATTCCTTCACAATTGGTTTGCCTAAACTTCCAAGTTCCTACCTGCTTGCTAACTGTGTGCTTTTCTTCAGTGCAACCATGGCCTTGTATGACGTGGTCCAGTTAGTTCGGGCGGATGTCTCAACCATTGGGATGTGCATTGCTACATCAACCTCGTCAATTATCCTTGGCGGCGGCACAAGAGGCAAGAGGCTTGCGATGCCCAACTCAAGAATAATGATCCATCAGCCCGTTGGAGGTGCTAGCGGTCAAGCCATAGATGTTGAGATACATGCCAAAGAGATGCTGCATAACAAAAACAATGTCATCAAAATAGTCTCTGGGCGTTGGCAGGGCGTTTCATGTCCGTCCAGTCTGGGCGAAAGCCCCGAGGAGTGACACCGAAGAAGAAGATGAAGGGAGCAGCGGAATTTTGGGAGGTTCGACGACATATGCTGTGGAACGTCTAGTCGAATTGATCGATGCAACGGCGTCTCTTCCTGTTCCCGCTTATACTCTCTATCCGTCCTAAGTGTATCATTTTCCGTTTTTAAAGCCCGGACGATCCAACGTCTGGGCCGTCCAACGTCTGGACGCGTTTGGGTACACCCTGCCCTGGGACGAGCCCTGAGACGAGCCCCAATAACGTCTTTGAAAACACTGATGGAGATCAGCAAAGGACCCGAAGAAGTTCCTGACCCCCGATGTTCCGGATGATGAAATATACCAAGGCGAAGCTCCTTTTGGAAACATGCAGGCAGCATTCTTCGTTGCTTAAAATGTATTTCGTCACTTAATTTTAGTAGTGCAATCTAGAGGATTGTACTCCTATAATCTCATTTGATAAATGCTATTTGCTGCATCATTAGCATCATTAGTTATTCACCGTGGGATATAGAAGCGATGAATTGCAAACATAAGGCCAGATTACGAGTGCATGGACATAGGCAGTATCCGTGGTTAAACTCCCTGATGACTCGTAAGTTGCAAGACGCATGAATACTGTTCTTTTTTCTTTAAATTTTTTTAATTGCGACTTTGGGAAGAAGGGAGAATAAAAGAGTCAATGGTATAGAGGGTATTTCATCTTTTCTGTTAGTATAAACGGACTATTCCTTTCAGAGTTAACAGTTCTTTGCCCAGTGGCTTTTTCGAGTGATTTAAATGATTTGGGACCTAATAGCAAATGCTATGATTTGGATGACTCTTTTCGAATAACCCATCTTATTTAGGGGGGGCGAATGCTAAAAAACCCTAATTATGGGTACTACCCAAGCCTATATACTCAAACATTACATTTGGTGTTCGAGGATACATGTTTGTTGAATTATAATAATTTTATTGAAGTTCATTATGTTTCATTGAACTCGTCGGAGAAACAGTTATAAGAGGATGAGGCATGGTGGGGTGGAGGAGGAGTTGGGTGATGTAACGACCCGCTCTCGGAGGGCAGTTACTTATTTGATTTATTTACAGGTCTGCAGTTAACCAGTGAAAACAAAATAGCCACGATGCAGAGATGTATAAGAATACCCAAATAATGTCCAATTATTACAATCCATACTGTACAAATTGTTCCAATCAGGATACATGAAAGAAATAAAGTACAACTGAAAAGGTGCCACTAAAAGAACTCCACTACTCCAGCCTCGGATACGAACTCTGGCTCTCAGGAGCCACTATGTCAAGCTGTGCGTCGTCTGCGGTACCATGAAACATGGAACCGTAGGTAAGTCACACAATTCTACCAATAGACATAAAGTAGTGCAAAAGTACGGAGCAATCTATAATAAGCATTTTAAAGACTATCATGCTAGTGCAATAAGTGAAATAAAAGCAGAGATGCAGGCAAAAACGTAAAGTAGGGGAGGCAAGCATGCAAGTGAAACAAATAAAGTACATCTAGTGAAGCATTCATGTGCGACAAGTAAAGTACATCTAGTCAAGCATGCAGGTGTGACAAGTAAAGTAAAGTAGGCGAACAGGCAGGTGAGACAAGTAAAGTAAATGCGACCGAGCAAGTACAACTAGTAACGTACAAGAGTAACCATGACGATAGCAATAATGTGATGTCCATGACAATAGGAACAATGAGAACTGTGCAATAATCTGTGATCTGTTATGGTTGTCACCGACTACTGTGATTGGTTGCTAGAACCTGCACAGTGACAACAAGGCCTGGACTACTCGCTCCCGCACTTCTGCAATTATTAGTTATCCCAAAACCTCAAGTGTCTGTGATGTCTATCAAGTACATGTTTATTACGAGATGTTCCACAAGTTACTCCACAAGATGTAACACAAGCTATTCCACAAGATGTTCCACAAGTTACTCCACATGATGCATCACAAGATATTCCACAATGGTGTACCACAAGATATTCCACACAAGTATTACATTTGACGATTCATGAGTTTTATACATGTCATGCAGCAATTGATACGACAATTTAAACGTGAGAAATCATGCAATATGTGTATCCAAGGTCCATGCAACAAGACGTTCCATATTTACTATGATGGTTAAACCAGAACCACTGATAGACTTTCTTATTGAAAACCAGAAAGATAAGGATAAAGATAAGTCCAACAAAGTTGTTGATTCCATGCTTCGAGCATGTGGTTTTCAATTAGTACACAGTTTACCCAAGTAGATGGTCGTGTGCTACAACCATCTAAGTTGAAAGTTAGCGATGTCGTACGTTCAAGTCAAAGTCGCTCTGCAGTTGATTCGTTTCCTATTTAGTTAGGTCTCTAGCCATCTGTTCATGTCAATAAATGTTCTTAGACTAGATGTCATGTCCTAAGTTTATACGAGTACACTATCTAAATTTCTAAAGTTAGAATTAAAGTGACTTACGGATTCGATGCCGTCGGAGTAAGCTGGGGCTAAAGCTAGAGCTTCTAAGGGTGCTCATGCATGAGAATCGGTACCTACAAATATCAGAAATAATCGGTTAAATGACACACTATTTTCTATCTATTTAACTTGATCGTTTTGATTTTATAATTGATTGAAACGGTACCGAAAAAGCGTTCTAAAATTATAGACAGGCTAGATATGAGGAAAATAATTTTACTTAAGGACGAAATATTTTTCTGAAGCTTCTGGTAATTTTTATAATTTTTAAAATCTCAAAAATGGGTTTAAAAACTAATTTTAATTAGTCATCGTATTTATTCAATAATTTCTTCTGGGTGAAATACTTATCAGAAAGATTCAAGTGAGCTGTTAAAACGACAGTCTCGAAGAGTTCTATAAAATATAATTTTTCCACATACCAGCTTATGTGAAAATATCAGGTTATGAATTTTTAAATGAAAATAACATATTTAAGATTTAGGCTTAAAAATTCATTTAGAAAAAAATACTTGTCTGATAGAGATGAAACTGGTGTCATTGGGTCCAGATCGTTATTTCTGATTTTCTGGAGATGGCCTTGTATTTTTCCGACCCTTAATTATTTTACTAATAATTTTAAACTAAAAACCCCGTTTATATCTACATATACGCGTATTTATAACAGTATATACGTATTTATACGTATTAAAACTATTACAATAAACTTTGAAAAATCATAACTTGAAACTAAGTATCGAATTGAGACGAACCTGGCGCCTATACGTTCGTGACAAAGGCGCTGATCTTCTAATGGTATCCGTTCATTTTTTTGATACCTGAATCAAAAAGTCACTGTGGATATATATATATATATATATATATATATATATATATATATATATATATATATATATATATATATATATATACTTATATTATTAATATAGTTAATATAATAATTGTGTTGTGTTCTCTCGTTAAACCCAGTTTCCTTTTGGTTGCTTTGGTTGCGTCTTTTGCTCCTCACGCGCGCTGTGTTGCTGTTAGGGGAGCGTCGACAAGGGGCCACAGTGGAGGCCGGGGCAGTGCGTGGCGGTCGCCGGGCGGTGGTGGTGTCGCGGCGGCAGTGGGCGAAGGCGGGGAAGGCCGCCGACGGTGGGTGGTGGTCCTGTGCGGCGAGAAATGCAAGCGAGGGAGCGAGGAGCTATGAAAGGGGGTTGGTGACGGGGAGGTCGGGGCACCCGCATGCCGTGCGGCGGCAGTAAAGGCGGTGGCGGCGAGAGAAGGGAAGTGGGTACCGTAGGGTTCTTCAGTGATGGGTGCTTGCTTCTTTGGCGTTCTACGAACGTCGACGGCTTCGACGCTCGTTGGAGGAGAGTGGCGGTGGTCGTGCTCGGCCCATGGTGGCGGGTGGGGGAGAATGGTGTTACACCGGCGGCTCAAGGGGAAGGAAGAGCTCGTCAGAGTTGAGAGTGAAGTCGAGGTGAAATGCCGAGGGTATCGACATGGGGCACAAGCTTGTCGGAGCTGAGCTTAGAGGGTGACGCCGATGAAAACGTGGGATAGATAGTTGGAGAGTGAGGAATATATATATATAGTGTAAAAAGAAAGAGCTAATGGAAGAGAGAGTTGAAAGTGGGAGAGCACTCTCCTTTGCTGTGTGGATGTTTGCCAAACGAGAAGAGAGGTTTTGTTCATATGTAGAGGGGAATAGGTTTGGGCTGTGAGGGGTAGGGTATTATATAAGATTAGTTGATATAAGGTAGTAAATATAGAAATAATAATAAGAATAATAATTGTAAAGTTAAATAGAGTGGTTGGATCTCACCCATTCATACACTGAGTTATGGGGTGGGGTTATGGGATTGATTAGGGGTAGATCTAGGGTTAAGGTAAGAATAATTTGGTAATTAGTGGTAGTAAAAAAAGGATTAGGGGATGTAATTAGTAAAATCGGAGGAATACAACCTCATTTTCACATACGACTCTGAAAAACTACGAAAACATAACAACGGGATCGTATCATCGCGAGGATCGTGAATACGAGATCCAATTCAGGGTTTGAGCTACGGAGATACTAGTTTTAGGCCAAAAAGTTTAGGATGCGGGTTTGCAGGTTCTAGGTCGATTTGATTTCAAAAAATTACGAAATTAAAATGGAGAACCCTAAATAATCATAGAATGATACTGTTGAAGTTTAGAAACATTTTGATGAAGTTTGTATAGAAAATTAATTCATTTAGCTAAAACAGTAACAATTGAAAAATGAATTATTATCAAATTATTTAGAGGTATTTGATGAAATCCGAACTTACTGAAATATACCGAAGTTTGGAAACATTTTGATGAAGTTTGTATAGAAAATTAATTCATTTAGCTAAAACAGTAACAATTGAAAAATGAATTATTATCAAATTATTTAGAGGTATTTGATGAAATCCGAACTTACTGAAATATACCATAGCTAGTTTGGCACTTCAAAATATTTTTATAAAGAATTTTGAAATCATTTTTTGATATAAAACTCCTGATCAACCACTATAAAATACTTTTAAAATGAAAATACGTTAAATACGTAATTAAATGTATTGACAAATACATGTCGTTACAGGTGAGAAGTCGGGGAGGTGGCAGCAATATAGAAGATGGATGAGAAGAGGAGGAGAAGTGGTGGTGGTGGTGAAGGGTAAGGAGGATTAGTTGGATGAGAATAAAGTTTTTACATGAAGACGAGCTTAAAATTTTTAAAAATTAATGTTGTGTATTTAGAGGTGGTATGCATAAAGTAAAAAAAATAAATTGTAATTATAAGCACATGAAATCAAGGCTCCTCCCAACTCTTATTTTGAGCAGAGTTTCCATCTCATGATAACTATGATTCAAAAATTTTAAAATCCAAAAAAGAGAATTACTATATACACCGGTTCACCGATGTATATATGTCTTTTTGGCAAAAAAAAATGAAAATCACATCATCACCTGTTATTCCACACTCTATCTTCTCACATTTTTTTGACAAGTCATGATTTCATATGCCCCTTAAGAGGGTGTATATAGTCCTTGCCCCAAAAATAGCATGTACATTGCCTCCTAAATTCCACCAAGAACATTGTAACAAAAGAAAGTACTTTTATAACAGTAAAATGACCTCGATATGTGCACCTAAAGCACAACAAAAATCCACAGCTCGTCATACTCTTTGTGCTATTTTTTCGGGGTGTTTTCTCACAATTGATTGATAGTTTGAAGGTCCGGGGGTCGTCGCGGTCCCGTGGGACGCGTGCGGCCTCCGGAGTCGGTTGTCCGAGCATTCGCTTAGGCGGGAGCGTGCGGATCCATGTGTCGATGTGCCGAAGGGCAGCTTCGACAGAGCGACGGTTTCCTGGAACGATCGATCGAATGTGCTCAGGTTCGGGAGTGTTCGGACCCGAACGATAGAATGTTGAAGGGTGGCTTCGGCTGGTTGATGTCTCCTTCGATCTGCACAGACGAGAAATCTCTTTAGGGGGGTCGGGCCTTGGTTCCGACCAAGTCCCTTCCGATGCTTAAGCCAGACGATGACTGATAAGTGCCCAGTGGAATCGAGCTTGGTTCGCAGAGATATCAAGCACGAATTCTCGAGCCAGGTTATAGAGGAGAAATGTAAGGTGGAAGAAAGGTCTTGAGAGGTGGAATACCTGAGACTTGGGTATTTAGGATTCGATCCTTTGGCGTTTCATCTTTTGGGCCTCTTATAGGAGACTGCATGTCAACGCCTTCATGTTGTCATGTCATCTCGCCCTTCATGCCCGCCTTTGATGGTTCCTTCAAGGGACATGAAGGCAGACATGTTGGCACATTGACTAGTGTTCAAGGCAGGCATGATCTGGGGAGCAGTTTCCTCAATCATGGAGGGTTAGTAGTTTCCCCGACGTTGGCTTTGGGCCATCGCGACTTGATACGCTCGCGAGGCCTTCAGGTTTGGGCCCAATCCCCGCCGGCCCATTGGCTTGACCTGCTCCATTTAGTGGGCTTGTATCAATTTCCCCCCATCACTCGGGCCGTTCGGCTCTTGACGGTTTGGTCTGAGGGGTGTGATTCGTATTGATTTGACCGAGCGTCAGTTGATATCACGCCCCAGTCACCCTAATACTCAAGGAGGGATTTATAGCCTATTTTTTCCCATCCTGAGTCAGAAGGGGAATGGGCTCGTGACGGCCGTAGTACAGAGTACCCAGCGTAAATGTGACATTAATTAATACCTCGCAGGCCACTACTCACACTGGAACAACACAGGCAGAAAAGTTAAATAGAGCTCGAACAACTACACAACAATAACAACATAGGTACAGAGGTACCTGACAGTAAAAGAGAAGTGCAACCGTAAAAGAAGCTTAGTTCAACAGTGAAACTACAAAGTACAGTCTCATTCTAAAAAAATACAACTCATTTAATATTTCCAACTGCACAACATATGTCTCAAGTACAACTCAGACTCTCAGCTCACCAGCTCAAGAAAGCCCAAAAGTACAAGTCACTCACAAGAACTCGTCTCATGCCATACCTAAGTACATCCATAGCCTCACTACAAGGTCACTCTCACTCAACTCTGCTCAAGACTGCTGTCAGCTACTCCAATCTCTGAGCCAGGGAATCTCAACTAAAACCCTGAAAACCCACAGGACGAGACATGTCAACGCGTGACCCAGTAGAGAAACCCATACACAACTAAGGCCTAAGCACACAACATCATTCAATTCAATTATTATTATCTTCAATTTAGTGATTGCAAACAAATTGGGAAATATCGTGTTCAGGAGTCGAATATGAGGGCCAGAAAATTACGGCTCACCCCGCGAACACTGAACAACAGCGATGACCGATACTACCCTGTGAACACTGAACAACAGTGGTAGCTCCACCCTGCGAACACTGAGCAACAGTGGTGGTTCCATCCTGTGAAACTGAGCAACGGTGATGGACTCTCAGTCTCGTCCTCGTACTGTTTCTCCTATACGACATTTCCCCCAAACCTGCCTAGGATGCCGTACCCACTCTGTGTGGCCGAAACATCTCTAGCCCAGGCCATTATGCCTCTCCTAGGCTCTAGTTGCTCCAGATCAACACCATGTGCCATCTCATGCCATCAACATGCTCATCACATTTCATATGTCAAGAATTGCCAATATGCCACCATTTCATAACAACATCAACAAATAATTGCCATTTCCACATTTATGGAGCTACTAGCCACTAGGGCTTTTCAATTATTGTTCAACATGTGTTATATGAGCACACGCATCATTATCAACCATCAATTACATCATATGAACCAAAAATGGAATTAATTTCAACTTTCACAAACATGGACAGAAACTGTTATCACTGAAGCAATCTCACGACAACAGCAATAATTTGATTATTTTGTACTGCACATCAAAATCCATGTCAAAGGGTTTGTAGCCCAAGAATTAGCTTTCAAACCTCACTGGTTTCATTCAAAAATTCCATGTATTCAATTTTATATGAATTGATTACTACAGGTGGTCCAAACTGTTTTCAGGCTAGAAATCACAAGATGAAAGAATACTGTTTTAAAAATAGTTGGAGTTTGAATTGGAAATCATTAGCTTCAAAATGATAGGTGGTTTGGCCAAAATGGATGAGTGGTTTGGGAGATATAGCTCCATCTCTAAAGGTGGTCTGGGCTGTTTTGAAACAGAGTAGTTCTAAAGACAGAATTTTTAGAAATATTTAGAGGCAAATCAATTCCTGGAGATTGAACGAAAGTTGTAGATACTTGTTTGAAGATGCTATAGAAAAAATTTCATGTTAAAATTCCCTCTGAAACGTTGGGAAAATGGCTCATAAAAATTGGGCAGCACCTCCCCTGAAATTGGGGTTTTGTCCAGATTTCATAAAACTGATTAAAAACAGGAAACGAGGCCATAAAATCATGAAAAATTCACAGAAGCTTAAAATTCAATTCTTGAGACTATATACTGTAAATCAGAACCTAAAACAATCACATGAGAGTAATTTGAACAAAATGTGTCTCAATTCCAAGTAGCAACATCTTCCATTCTTGTGAGTTTTCTTGCATAAACATGAAACTAGACAAGATAACACTTCATTATTACACAAAACTGAAAGTAAAGACCATGTGGAGGTTCCATATGAGCATACTTCACATATCAAAGTATAAAGGCATTATCTTGTTAAACAAAATCGTGAAACATATGAGTATTGAGACATTTGAAAGCATCCACATGAATAAACCTAACAAGATTCAAAATTTATTGTTCCAGCGGCTAAATAGATTCCTAATGATATCAATCATAGCATACATAAGTAGCAATCCTATAAAAATCTCATCTTACAAGCTATACTTAACACTCTTGAAATTAGGAGAGAAAAATCAAGCAATATTGCAACTTACAATAAATCAACATGAGATAATCAAAGCAATCCTATCGAAGCCCCTACATCTATCCTCTAGTGTGTAGAGAAATTCTACCTGGGTGAAGATGGGGCCTCCAAGCTTCAATTTCCGTCCTAGTTCTCTAATTCCTTCAAAATCAAGCTTTTAGCTAGCTTCCTTGATGCAAGAACTCTACATACAAGCTCAACTCCTCCCCAACACCTTCTCCTTCCTCCTCACACTCTCTCAGCTCTCTCTCTCAAAGTGTAGCCATGAAATTAGAAGGATAATCTCAAAGAAAGAGTGGATAATTCCAAACTTTGCTCTTTTATATGAATTTTGAGTCTCTAGGGGTAAATCGGACATTCCACGTTGATTAGCCCTTAAGCCAGCCAATGGTGGCTTGCCAACCCTCAACCTTATCCCCAGCAAGCATGTGAAAAGACCTCCAAGCCCCTAAGCCACATAATCAAATCCCAAAACTGGAATTTTTATTCATCAAAACACCAGGACAGCGCATAGATACCATGATTTCTCGAAATTAATGAATTGAACATGAAAAAAAAATTCAAAGGTGGTTGTTGCCCCACACATCTGAAACTCAAATCCAAAATTTCAATAGTAAAAACCAACTATTTGATTTGTTATGAATTTTCTACTAAACTGGAAATTTTTTGATTTTAAACTGCAGAAAAGGGGTTCAAAGATTGTTGTTTTAAAAATATTTAGAGGCTGAATTAAAATGTGGCCAAGAAGACAAAGTTTTAAGTCTAGGTATTATTTTTAAAAAGAGCCCAAGAATACGAAATTTCATTAAGTGGTTCAAACAGTATGACCTCTTTTCCAAAGTGTGTCTTGGCTGGAGATTCCCTGACCAATTTTAGTACATGATTTTTAATAAATACTTAGAGTCGAAATTAGGGTTAGCCCTAAGCAGAGAAATTAGAGTAAACATACATAGGTACAACATACTAAAACTTCAGAGGTGCTTGTTTAGAAATTTTGTGAGAAAAACCTTTAAAGAAAATTGGGCAGAGTCACCCCTGTTTGGATTGACTTTTTCCCTTTATATAAATATCAAAAATAAATAATTTTTGGCATAGGAAAATTCTGAAAATTTGTACAGAGTCTCCAGAGGTGGTAGAGATCCTCTACACCACATCTACTCATGGTGTACCACCCCTATACCATAGAGCTAGCTACAGAGGATTACAGTCGAGGCGACACATTAAATGAAGGTCATCATGGTGCTGTGAACCAGGAATTCTCCCGCCCTTTGGAAGTGGGATTCAGAGCGCCACCTTTAGGGGGATGTTGACGCGTGTCCTTCTTTGGACGGCATGGATTCGGAGCCGCCATCCATATAAAACGACAAGGTTTTGAGGTTCCTTCCGTGCTTCTCGATTTTGCTTTCGTTTCCTCAAGTCGTTGCTGAATCTCTCTCTGTCTCCTCTTCGACATCCCCTTTTCAGCTTTCACAAGGTAACCCCCTTCCTGTAAGGTCCCTGGCTATGAGAAAAACACTAGAAGGGGGTTGAATTGTGTTTATGCAATTTAAAATGATAATTACACCAAATTAAATTCCTAACCAACAATTAATGCGGAATGAAATAAACCCTAAAAGGAAGTAATGCAAACACAATGATGTTTCAAGGGTTGGATTACCCAAGTCACTTCCCGACTTGTTTCCGGTAATCATACGTCCCTTCCACGCGGATACCACCAGATACTCAAGTTAGAACCCTAACGTGAGGTTTCCTATAAACCCATTTGTTGCAACCCTACAAGTGAAATCGAAGTACACTCGATGTCCTTGACTCCCACAACTTGGGAGCAAGAAAATCACTCTCATAAACCGAGAGTTAAGCTAACAACGAAATATATGAAATATTGAAATTGCAACACCTACAATCACATATGCCTTGAAGTAGAACTTGAAGGAGCAAAGTGTGTTGAATTGTTGATGTCACTCTTGGAAGAGAGGAAAGCCCTTTCTCTTGACAGCACCAAATACTTAGAAGATTTCTCTTTGGTCTAGGTTGGAGAGCAAGAGAATGAAAGATAGGAATTTTAGGGCTTTAGGAAGTGAGAGCGTGAAGAAGAAAGCTTAGGATTTCAATTGATGAATGAGTAACCTCCCAATGGAACAGTAGAGGCTGCCTTTATAGTTTCCCCAAAGCCCTAAAACTAAATACCCAAAACCCCCTTTGAAATCCGTGGAGAAAAAGCCAACGGATAGAATTTACACACGTAACAGTCGACTTTTGAACAAAATACAGTCGACTGCTGCACTGTGTCAAAGGGTAGTTGAGAATTCAAATTGTAACTTACCACGTGGACAGTCGACTGATGAAGAGAAGATAGTCAACTGTAAATCCAACAGGCGACTATAAATCCTTCTACAAGCGACTGACCACAATAGGGATAAGCTGAGAAAATCTCAGAACAATAGTGGGAAGACAGGACAAGCGACTGATGTGGAATACACATGCACCTATGCCATGGGCAGGCGACTGTGAAACCAACATCAGTCGACTGTCACAAACCCTGACATTTTTCATAGAGTTGAGTCTGTAGAGAAGCTAATGGACAGATGACTGTTGAAGCATTGACAGTCGACTGTTCCATGGACAGTCGACTGTAAATACAACATCAGCCGACTGATACTAAAACATGAAATATTCCAGAGGGCAAGTTCTGCATAGGAATCATGGACATGCAACTGTTGAAACATTTACAGTCGACTGTGCCTTGTACAGGCGACTGTAATACAACATCAGTCGACTGGCCAAATGAAATGGAATGATATTTGGACTGAAGATAGGCATGCTACTGATTAACAAATCACAGTCGACTGTCTCTTGGACAGGTGCCAGTAAAATGTATAGTAGTCGCCTGAAGAGTTAAAGCTTATAAAGCCCAAAAATCAAATGGTCGAGTATGTGCATAACATGCCACTGTAGAACAAAACACAGTCGACTGTTTTTAGACAGGCGACTATATATCGTTCATCAGTTGACTGTTGAAATCACAACATGCACATTCTTGAGAATTATGAATTGGAGTATAAGGAAAAGTGATCTAAAGTTTTCCTATGACTGAAATGATGATGTGTGTGTGCTCCAAAATTTCTATTTCTACGCTGCTTACTAGAAGAAAAAAGATTACATTATGTTGAACTTTCTCTTCTATCCAAAGTATGAGCTTGAAGTCTTCTAGGAGCTTCAATCACCATCTTTGATCATCCAATCCACTTTTCTTGCTTTCATTGATATTTGAGTGTCATCATTGCTAATTGATATTTATGATATGCTTAGGCATTGGATTAACTGCACATAGGGGATTAGTCACAAGTATTTATGTTTGCTCATCATTAACACCAAGTAGGTGAAGTCCAATACTCAACACTTCCTTACTTCCATTTTTGTTTTGCTCAATGGAGAGGGTGCTGAGAATATGAACTTCGTCGCCTGATGCCGATGATTCTATCGCGGCCATCGGGGCATCTTCGTCTCACATGAAGGGCAAGGGTTTATTATTTGAGGATTTGATCCAGCGAGGCAATCCTTTCGGGGTTAAGGGATCCGAGGTTCCTCCCGCGATTCTCGAAGCGACCTCTACTGTCTCTTATTCCACCGTGAGAGAGTTAGGGTGTAATATCTTTCTTACACATATGTGGTTCGAGTCATGTTTCAAGACGAGAGGATCTGTTTTCCTGGGGCCCATGAGATAGGTGTGTACGTCGAGATGTTTCAGATGGTGCTTCGCATTCCTCTTCACCCCTTCATTATCCAGGGTTTGGAATTTTTGCAAGTGTCCTTGTACCAACTGACCCCGTACTCAGTTCCGTTCTTGGTCAGCTTTGTCGTGATCTGTCATCTGCACGGGTTGGAGCCGTCCTTACCGTTCTTCTTCTATTTCTGCAAAATTAGTGCCGTCTCCTCAGTAACATGGCTTCACATTCACGTTAGGAGTGGCATGGAATGTCTACTGGGCTTGCCCCGCTGGGTCGGTCATTAGAAGAACGACTATGTTTTCGTCACTTTTCCTAGGGATGCCAAAATTTTGACTGGATGGGGAAGCTTGGGTGGTTACGAGTTGGCGCTGGACCTCTCAGAGGTTGATCAGGCCGCGGTTAAATTCCTGATGGCCTTGCCCAGGGGGAGAGATTGGTCTGGCCTTTGTTGGACGATCTCCTCCTTAAGAGCGTCTTGTGGTCCCCCGGTAAAGGCACTTTAAAAACTTCGTCCTTCTTCTTGACTTACCCTGATTCTCCTCTCTTTTACAGGAATGGCAGGCCAGGAGTTCAGCCACCCCTTCGATGTGCATCAACTCATCTGTCGGGGTACTCGGGGCTCTCGGGTAAGTTCCTCTGGTCATGTGTGACGACTTGTATCCATCAGTATGCATATATTCGTATTCTACTTATTTTTATATATTGAAAGTATTTTAAAATGGTTTGTCAGGAGTTTAATATCAAAATTGGTTTCAAAATCATTTATAAAAAATATTTCGTAGTATCAATACAGTTATAGCCTATTTTAGTAAATTCGAGTGCCATCCAATACTTCTAAATAATTTATATAATTTTTTAAATTTAACTATTACCAATATAGACGTATCAATTATTTTTCTATATAAACATTATCAAAATGATGTCAAACATCTATGATGTGATTCTATGGTCATTTAGTGCTCCTCATATAAATTTCGTAATTTTTTGGAGTCAAATCAATCTAGAACCCACAAACCCTCGACTTAAACGTTTTGGCCCGAAACTCGTATCTCTGTAGATCAATCTTCGAAATGGACTTCGTATCTGTGATCCTCGCAACGATACGAACCCGTGGTTATGTTTTGGAAATTTTTTCGGAGTCGTATGTGATAATGGGTAATTTTATATAATGATATCATACTATTTTTTTACTAATTTCTAAATTTAGTCAAAAGTTTACCTAATAGCATTAATTAGCATTGACTAATTAAGTTTTTATTTATTTCTTAACCCCTATTAATACCTCTTAACCCTTATTAATACCCTCTGAGAATTACATTATTGTATACTTTTTATAGAAAACACACCAAGATTCATGCATTGATTGTCTATTACTTGGAGTACTGCTTTGTATCTTAATATCACTTCTTATTGCATGAAATGTGTATTAAACTTCTAGGTTGAATGAATTGAGTGTCGTTTGATATGAATAGATTAGTTTACTTTTAGAAATCAAACTGAGTAGATGACATTACACTGTTGAAGTTGGTGTGCACATACAAACAGAGTGAACTGAGCATTATCATATATTCTTTCTCCATACATCTTGAAAAATATTTCTATACATATAATCATTAGTGAATCTCTCCTTAAGTGAATCTTATTATTGCATCTTCCCTTTCCAAAAAGAAATAGGCTCTATGATCCTAAAAAAATTCAAAAGAAAAGAAAAATTTATATATTTGCATCTTTCTTTTGGATTGTCCTTGTGTATTAAAAAATAAAATAAAGAAAATAAAAGAAAAAAGAGAGAAAGAAAAAGAAAATTTCATTGTATATACACAATCACTTTCTTTACTTATTACTTATTTTCCTTTTTATATATGGAGCTACAAAAATATGGGAAGAAGTTAATATTTGATGCCACCACGCTTATAGATAAGCTTGGGGGAAGAGATCCAATGATGTGTAAGAGAGTGACTACTTATATGTGCATGAAGACCTAAGCTAGGTAATTTCTGATACTTAGGGAGACGACTTCTATGAATTGAAAAATTGTCATGAAATTCATGAAACCCATCTCTTTCTATTCTTATTGATTTGAATTGTGTGATATCTCTTATACTCCAAATAGAAGCAGTCAATTGAAAAGTGTGTTGTTTATAATTATGTATATCATTTTCTATGACTTAGACGATGTTTAATTCTAAAATGATTTCATACTTCATTTGATTCACGTTGTTCTTTGTTTTTATATCAAGTGTACACATATGAAATGATATCGAAATAAAAGCTTTAGTGACGTTTGTATTCATTGTTGGTACAATTTGAGTAAGCAACCCGAGTCATGAGAGAATGATCTATCACTTTCCTTCTTCATCTACTTTTTCATCTATTTGATTTTTCTTTATTTTATTCGCCAAGTTCACTTTTTAATTATCTTCCTCAAGGACGAGTAATAGGTAAGCTTGGGGGATTTTGATAGTCTCATATTTTACACTTTATTTCTGTATTTTTCCATCCCCTAACAATTGTTCATATCGCGATTTTAACGATTATACGACGTTTTACGATATATTTCACTATTTCTTTGTTTCGTCTGATTTCAGGAAATATGGATCAATCGGAAGCCATTTGGAGCCACGAGTGCTCACACGCGTGCCGGAGCATCATTGATGATGATATCGGAGAGCTAACGACGCTAGAGGATGAGTAGTAGAAGAAGAAAGGCAAAAGAAACGACGAGGAAGCAAGAAGAAGGAGAAAAGAGTACTGAAACAGGCTACTCAGCCGAGTGACGTAGCTCACTCGACCGAGTGAAGCAGTGCACTCGACCGAGTGAAGCTGACACGCCCAATCCAGCCTAAAGAAGAGCCGTAATGTACTCGACCAAGTAGGAATTTCCACTCGACTGAGTGATAATCCCACTCGACCGAGTGGATATAAAATATGTGAAGAAATTCTTTGACACTTCTATGTTTTTAGAGAGAATCTACAGTAGGTCCCACTCGACCGAGCAAGAATCTCAGTCGACCGGGTGAGAAAACTACTCGGCCGAGTGGTCTGAACTTCCAAAACACTGAAAATCTTATTTCCTGCAGATTTCTCACTCGACCGAGTGAGCAGTTCACTCGGCCGAGTGCGCCGTCGGCCAGCTTTCAAAACCTAGGGTTTGCAGCTGTTCAGGGGCAAATCTGTCGGGATTTTTTGTACTTTTGGGCTGCTATAAATACCCAGTTTTGTGGGCGGCCCAAGGAGAGACTCCTTAGAATAATTTTCTTAGTTTTAATTTGAGTTCTAGTTTTCTTTTGACGAAAGGATTGGAGAGAAGGATCTAAATTTCTTATTCTTGAAGCTTGTATTCAAAATTGGTTTGTCTAAACTCTTGCAAGTTGATATTTTATGCTATAATTCTTTCTAGACCCGAGTTTTGTGATGAATTCTATTGCACATCTTGTTTCTATTGTGATTTTTATGATGAATTGTG
The DNA here is from genome assembly GCA_030789695.1 of Scilla litardierei. Taxonomy (NCBI): domain Eukaryota; kingdom Viridiplantae; phylum Streptophyta; class Magnoliopsida; order Asparagales; family Asparagaceae; genus Scilla; species Scilla litardierei. The sequence continues at coordinate 94,572,325 of CM061142.1, forward strand.
AGTAGTCTATTTGACTTAGGGCAAAGGGATGAACCATATAGATCTAAAGTATGATTTGTGAGATCTACTGAATTGCTATATTGCTAAGCTTGTTAAGAGTTAGGTTGTGATTAATTTACTACGGATAGCTAAGGATTTTTATTGGATCTTGAGAGCTCGAGAGAGGATCTTGATCCAATGGAAGCCCTAGATATTCGATTTAGATCTATAATCGAGATTCTCTAGAATTGGTCTGCGAGAGCGACCAAAACTAGCATCTTTATTTTATTTATATAATTATATTCGTTACAATGACGGTAAAACAGATGCGAACTATCACGACCTAGATTCGAACTTAAATTGCGCGAGAGCGAGCTTGAGTTGGAATTAGATATTATTGTCGATCTTAATGCTAGTATTTTGAACTAGGCTTGCGCGAGAGCAAGGCTCTAGTTTAGATTACTATAGACATGATAGCGCGCGAGCGTGTGTTGGTTCCCAATTTAGTTGCGACAAGTTGACCCTAAATCAAGAGTAGTAATATAAAAATTCGTGTTTCACATTGATTGCTTGAAATCTATAGTGGGGATTCCCAAGACCTAGACATTCTTATAAATTGAATTTACAACCAATACTTTGATTGTGACACCAACATTTCTTCGCCACCATTTCACAATAGCTTAGTAATCCATATAGATACCAATAGTTCATCTACGTGATTCGATACCCGCTCACCATTTAACCATGCACTTGCGGTAAAACTACATTGTTTTCGGAGTTACTATCCAGGAGACCAAGTTTTTGGCATTGTTGTCGGGGAGGCGATGGTATTCTATATTTTTACTTAGCTATTCTTTTCTATTCTTTTTTCCTTTTATTTCTTTATTATGCTAACACTTCTTTTCAGATTCTCTTTTTCTGTGCATGAACACACGATCGAGGGAAACCGAGGAAGATGTATTATTTGATCCCGAGATCGAGCGTACCGCAAGGAAATTAAAAGCAGAAAAGAGGCAAACTTCAGAGGAAAATCAAATGGCGGACGAAAATACGACGAACTACTAGGCTTATTTCCATCCGGGATAGGCTTACTCCAAACAACTCGGCTACTTCATCCATACTTATGCCAGAGTTACCGTCAGAGAAGAATTTTGAGCTGAAAACGGGACTTATTGTGCTGATGCAGCAAGATCCCTTCTATGGGAATGTGCATGAGAATACGCATTACCACATGTAGATGTTCTTGGCGAAGTGTGCCACCTTTCAGATCCCTAGTGTACAAGAGGATGCCATCCGCCTGCAGCTTTTTCCCTTCACACTTCGAGATAAAGCTCAATAATGGTTGAGGATGCAAGCACATGGCACATTTACTACTTGGGACGAGCTAGCAAGCGCCTTCGTCAACAAGTTCTATCCGCCTTCAAAGACCGTAAAGATACGGAATGCCCCCAAGAATCGTCATATGAGCTAGTATGGCCCCCAAGAATCGTCATATGAGGCGTGAGAGCTTTAAAGATCTACAACATCAATGCCCCCACTATATGTAACGGTCTGTTTTCGCTTGTGCGCTTTACGTGCATGTAGTCTTGTTCGTGCACGTAATTATTTTAGATGTTGTCTGTATCCGAACCCTATGGTGTAATATGTCGTTGTGACCCTATCTGAGAGTATTAAAATTTTGGTGTTGATTGGGAACATCATTTCACGGGTCGTTCTCCCACGATTCGACCTTGTTTGAGGAGACGTCAAGATTTTCACTTTTGTCGCGAGGCCTTTTTATTTTTAATTTCGTTTCTTGTCATCGAAATTGTGATCTGTCTTCTCTGCCTTCTTTCTCTCCTTGTCCCGGTCACCCCAGTATTTATCTTACAATTTTTGGGCTTCGTTTGACTTACTTTCACTATTTTGCCAACCTATTAGTTGTTTAACCCTAAGTTTCATGTGACACTTATTCCCTAGTATTTTATTATAATCTTTATATCAGCCATTGCCTCAGCCATTTCTTGTTTTGACCACACTCAAACTCACGCATCAGGGAGAGAGAGAGTAAGAATTTTGGTTTTTAATATTTTAAAATTACTTTTAATATCCTAAGAAACCCTAGACCTAGTATCTACCCACGTTCATCCCTACCCCCTACTCACGTGACCCCCTAGCCTATTTAAAAAGATCTAGGGCTTTATATTTTTCACAGCACAAGAGGAATCACGCCGCCTCAACTTCGTTCACGCAAACTCCAGCGTCGGGGGGCTTTCACTCGCGTTCTCCGGCCAAAGCTCGCCGCTGGCGGCCCCTCTCACCTCCCCCGACCTTCCTCTCTCCCCTGGCCGCTGTATCCCCACCGGAGACCGCCGTAGGCCGCCGCAAAATGCCCCAGCCCGCAGTAAATCACTGCAGCAGCTCACCGCCGCCGCTGCCGCCGCCGCTGCCCCTGTCGCCGCCGTCGACCCCCAGGCACCCTCTGTGTCACGTGGACTGTCCCTCAGGCCGCAGCAAGACTTGAAACAGCGATATCACTCGTTGTTTTGCGTTTTATCGACGTGTCGTCACGTCATTTCGTCGCTTCGCCATCCCCTCGTTGTTGGAGACTTCCGGTAGCCCCCTACTGCTCCTAGGGGTGTTTTCCGACATCACGGACGTCTCCTATGACGCTCAACATCGTAGACCTTGCGTGGTCAAACCGTTCGTTCCGGTTAGTTGATACGGCTTCCCGAAAGCCGTAGAAACGTCTACCGGCACCCTACTCACTGTTGGAATCTTGATTAACTGTTTTGGTCGCTGCCCGAGAATTGGCGAGCGTGGAATCTTAATTGGAATCTGGATTTGGAGCGCGTTCCATTTATTCCAACCACTGGCGTCGCTACCCGACGCTAGTGTAGCTTTCGCGTCGTGTTGAGGTAACGTTCTGCTCTCTTAGGACCCCCAACCCATCCCTGTTAAGCAAGATAAAAATCGGTATTTTAGCTGTCTGATAATTCACTAATAAGATAACTTAATTTGGGACTGTAGGCTGGTGGATCCGAGAACATAGGTAGACTGGACTATTTGGACGGTGTATTCCAACGTTTGAATTCAGGCAAGTGAAACTTGCCAGTTCTTTGTTTAGGCTGTGCTTTAGGCCATTTCTTGTTTTAGGCGTAAAAGAGACTAGGCAATGAAATGATACTCGCCTAGACGCAATGTTAAGAGCTAGCTTGACAACGAAGCTAGATCTGTCACCATGCCATGTCATTCATGCATATCTGCCTTTCACGGTTAATTTTCATAACTGCATGCTCTTTACTTGTACTCTACCTGTCACGTTTAAATTCCTTAACTGTACGCATTTAAATTACAACTTGCTATGCCATGTCATCCAAGTTTGAGTGTCGCATTCGTAGCACACGCTACTATACTTGTACATCCTTGTTCAGGCTAGGCACCTGCGCTGCAGGCACAACCCTATGCCAATTACACTTCCTGTCTCGTGATCCAGAAGCGGGCTACATGTGTTGGTCAAAATCCAATGCCCGATACACATGGAGGGGTAGGGATAAGCGATCACTTGAGCTTAAGAGTTGGCCCGTACAGCCACTCTAGCCAAAAGGCGTAATCTCTGAGCACGGTGTGTTTACTTCACTTGTTAAATCCATGTGATTATTTAGTAGCTTTGCTACCCATGCCATGATGTATGTGTGCCTTGTTTAACTTGCTGCCATGTCATACCTGTCGCATCTATTTAATTGTTGCATCATACTTTAAATTGTCATGTCATCGCATTATTTTAGAACTGCTAGGTTGTTTTACGTTCCTTTAGTTTCCTTGCACAAAGTCTTGGTAGACTTTGCTGACATGCGCCCTCGTCTCTTTGGGTGTCGCATGTTAGTTGCTGAGCCAGAGTCCGTTGATGAGGACGAGGAGTTCGTGGACATTGAGCCTGTGTCCACCGTTGACGTGGAGTACGAGGACACCGACGACCAGTTGTAGAGTTTTCCTTCGTCGTTACTTTTGCTTAGTCTGTTGTTAGGTTGTCGGTGAGTAGCACCTTTCCTTCTGCACGTTGTTTATTTTTGTTGGCCATGCTGGGGCCTTTTAGACTCTTTTCTTTTAGCCTGGTGGCTTTTCTGGGATGTTGAAATTTATTATGGACATTCTGAGATTGAATAATTTGTTTATCTGTCTCCTTCTTTTATTATTATTTTTGTTCTGCTACGCACTTGCAGGAACCTTACATGGTTATTCTAGACGCTTTATAGACTGGAGCCTCACAGCTCCAAGTCTGAGCGAACCTCATCACGCCTCGCCTCCATTTTAGGGAAGCGGGTCGTGACAGGTTTTGTTGGTGGCCCATGCAGGTCCTCTTGCAACTGCGAATTTACGGAACAACGATAATAATTATCGAATGTCCATTTAATAAATTAAAACATCCAAGTCTCAAGCTTTGAGTCTAATTTAATTCGTTTTCTATGTCATTAGATGGCTGGAAGACGACAGACCCGAGCTGGTGGTGGGCCCGCCCGTGATGCGGTGCCGGATAGAGAGCCCACCAATGTTGAGATCATGAGGATGATGCATCAGATGATGCAGGTGCAGCAGGGTATGCTTCAGAATACCCAGAATGCCCCTCGCTTCGAGCCGGGAGCGAAGCAGTTTCGGGAGCTGGGTACGACTTACTTTGATGGATCTGAAGGACCGTTGGCTGCTGAGGAGTGGATCAGGAATACTGAGAATAATCTGAAGATGTCGAAGAACAACCCGGCTGGATGGGTTGAGTTGGTGAAGAAGCAGCTCAAGGATAATGCCCGCAGCTGGTGGGATGCAGAGGAGGAGCTGTTGGTGAAGCCGATACCTTGGGCTACTTTCAAGTCTAGGTTCGATGAGGAGTACTTTCCGAAGGCTGCCAGGAGGGAGATGTTGCAGCGATTCATTGATCGGAAGCAGGGAGATCTCTCGGTGGACTAGTACCATCAGGAGTTCACCAGGCTGAGTCGCTTTGCACCGAAGATGGTGGAGGATGCTGAAGAGAAAGCTCATAGGTTTCTGCAGGGTCTTTCCTTTGACTTGTAGAGCCTGATGTCTTCGTCGGATTTGGAGTCGTATCAGAAGTTGCTGGTAGCTGCTAGGAGGCAGGAGCTGATTGCGAGGCAGAAGAGAGGACAGACTTCTGGAGCTGGGAAGAGGCCTATGGAGTAGGTCAGAGCAGTGGTTAGGCCTGGGTTCAAGCCTAATCAGTCGGTGCAGTTCAAGAGGCTAGGTGGGCCTACTCTGAAGACTTGCCATTTCTGCGGCAAGACTGGGCATGTCAAGTAGCAGTGCGGGAAGATGTTAGGATAGTGCCTTGTTTGCGGTGATCCTTCTCATGCCATGAAGGATTGCCCGAAGTCTAAACAGCCTTGGAGAGGACCAGTTGCAGCTCAGCCGTTGCAGCAGAGACACCTGTACCTGCTGGACGTGGAGCGCCTCTCATTCTATAGAAGCAGGCGTTTCAGCAGGCTTTGCAGTCGAGGAGGCAGGCTTTCCTGATGACTGCAGGTGAGGCTGAGACCGAGGATGAGGTTATCGCAGGTAACCCTCAGCCTAGTTGTTTCTTTCTTAGTTAGTCTTGTTTGTTTTTGTTGGGCTGCTTGAATATGTATGTTTGCTAGAATAGGATTTGATTGTTAGATTGCTTGTTAGGTGTGATTTTGGTTTGCACATTTCCTGCACGAGTCCTCTTCGACTCTGGTGCATCGATGTGCATTATATCTCGGAGCTTTGTGGACAAGCATTCTTTGTTGACTTCCCCTCTTCCCAAGAGTTGGTATATCGTTACAGGGAATGGCATGATCTCTGTGCATCATGGTTGCACGTCTTGTCCGTTGGTGGTCTGTTGACATGAGCTTTACGCTGACTTTATCGTCCACGACATCATCAACTATGATGCCGTCCTTGGGATGGACTGGCTTGGGAGCTTCTACGCCACGATCGATTGCCGGAGGAAGAAGGTGGTGTTCGAGATCCCAGGTCATCCGGTGTTCGAGTTCAGCCAAGGCAGCAGTTCGCTTGGTCCGGTCAGGTTTCGGGCCAAGCCGGTGGAGATTGTTGCTATGCAGATGGAGCAGAGTAGACCAGCTGTGGTGCGATAATTCGACGACGTCTTTCCCGAGGAGATGTCTGGACTGCCGCCCGATCGAGCTCTTGAGTTTTCGATCGATCTTATTCCGGGAGCGCAGCCTATTTCGAAGGCACCGTATCGTATGGCTCCAGCTGAGTTGGAGGAGTTGCGTAGGCAGTTGGTTGAGCTTTTGCAGAAGGGTTATATTAATCCCAGTGTGTCTCCGTGGGGAGCACCGGTGTTGCTGGTGAAGAAGAAGGATGGTTCGCGTCACATGTGCGTGGACTACAGGGAGCTGAATGCCGTCACCGTCAATAATCGATATACATTGCCTCATATAGATGACATCTTTGATCAGCTTGGAGGATCGAGAGTGTTCTCTAAGTTGGATCTGAGGAGTGGCTATCACTAGCTGAAGGTGAGGAAGGAAGATATTCAGAAGACAGCGTTTAGGATGAAGTATGGTCACTACGAGTTCGTGGTTATGCCTTTCGGTGTAACCAATGCGCCCGCAGTTTTTATGAACTTGATGAATCTGATCTTTTACGACTTTCTATATAAGTTTGTCGTTATCTTTATTGACGACATCCTGATCTATTCAAAGTCGGAGGAAGAGCATGCATCGCACTTGAGGACGGTATTGGAAATTTTGAGGAAGCATCGTTTGTATGCTAAGTATTCTAAGTGCGAGTTTTGGCTTGATAGGGTCGCTTTTCTTGGACACATGGTGTCGGGAGATGGAATTTCGGTGGATCCTGAGAAGTAAGGCTATCAGAGAGTGGCCGGTTCCGCTGTCAGCGTCTGAGATCCGGAGTTTCCTTGGGCTTGCAGGTTATTATCGGCATTTCATTAAGGATTTTTCTTGGATTGCTGAGCCGATGACCAGACTGACGAGAAAGGATGTATCTTTCGTCTGGTCCGATGATTGTGAGAAGGCCTTTTCTATTTTGAAGGAGAGGTTGACGACTGCCCCTGTTCTTGCTATGCCCGATCGGAGTGGAGGATTTGAGACCTTTTTGCGATGCTTCTGGCAAAGGTCTCGGTTGTGTTTTGCACCAGCATGGGCACGTGGTTGCGTATGCTTCTCGTCAGCTCAAGACCCATGAGAAGAATTACCCGACGCACGACTTGGAGTTGGCTGCAGTCGTATTTGCGCTCAAGATTTGGAGGCACTTCTTGTTGAGTGAAAAGGTGAAGATCTTCACTGATCACAAAAGCTTGAAGTATATATTTACGCAGAAGGAGCTCAACATGCGACAACGTCGATGGTTGGAGCTCATGGCAGACTATGAGATTGACTTGTAGTATCACCCTGGCAAGGTGAATGTGGTTCCGGATGCACTGAGCAGACTTCCACTGGTGATGATGTTGACTTCGCATTGGAGGTTTCAGCAGGATTTTTGCGAGTCTGGTATTGAGATTGTGCTTCCTGGAGAGGCTTCTTCGTTGATGTGTATGCATATACAGTCGACGATTGTGGATCGGATCAAGGCATGTCAGGCCAGAGATCCGAAGCTGGTGAAGATACGGGAGCAGGTGGAAGCCGGTCTGCGGACTGACTTCTTGATTCATGAGGATGGCTCGCTGAGGTATGGAGCCAGGTTGTGTGTTCCAGCTGGAGATATTAGAGAGGAGTTGTTGGTTGAGGCACACAGTTCGCCGTATTCTGTACATCCTGGTGGTACCAAGATGTACAAGGATCTTCATCTGAACTATTGGTGGCATGGTATGAAGCGGAGTGTGGCTCAGAGTGTAGCCAAGTGTTTGGTCTGCCAGCAGGTAAAGGCGGGGCATCAGCGTACGGCAGGGTTGCTACAACTACTTCTGATTCCAAAGTGGAAGTGGCAACACATCACTATGAATTTCGTGACTGGACTACCTCGGAGTCCGAAGCAGAATGACGCGATTTGGGTGATCGTAGACCGATTGACCAAATCCGCGCACTTTATTCCCTTCCGAGTAGGACAGTCCACTGAGACACTAGCGAGGAGATACATGGAGGTAAATTCCTTTACTCTCCGTTTTTATTTCTTTTCCCTAGTTTAGATAGTGATGTAACGTGAATCGTGCAGGAGATCATGCGACTTCACGGAGTCCCCGTGAGTATCGTGTCAGACAGAGACACGTGATTCACATCTCAGTTTTGGCAGAGTCTACAGAAGAGCTTGGGTACGAGTCTGAGTTTCAGTGCCGCTTACCACCCGCTTTGGAGGACATGCTGAGAGCGTGCATGCTGGACTTCAAGGGATCTTGGGAGGATCATCTCCATCATATGGAGTTTGCATACAATAACAGCTACCAGGCGAGTATTGGCATGGAGCCATTCGCCGCGCTATACGGGAAGAAATGTCGATCGCCACTGAGCTGGGATGACATTGGAGATCGGGAGCTGTTAGGACCAGAGATGATCGTGGAAGCTGTGGATGTTGTGAGGAACATCCTGGAGAAGCTGAGGATTGCGCAGGACCGTTTCAAGCATTGGGCAGATGCTAAACGGAGGCCTTTGGAGTTTCAGCCTGGAGATCATGTCTTTCTGAAGATTTCTCCGAACCGCGGAGTTATCCGATTTGGGAAGAGAGGTAAGCTGAGTCCGAGGTACATTGGGCTATTTGATGTCCTGGAGAGAGTTGGAGCGGTGGCTTTTCGCTTGGCATTGCCGTCGTCACTGGAGGGTGTTCACGATGTATTTCACGTATCTCAGTTACGTCGATACGTCAGTAATCCATCCCATGCTGTGGATTTCTCGGAGATCACGGTTCGTCCAGATCTGTCTTATGATCAGCAGCCTGTTGAGATTCTGGATCGACGGCAGAAGCAGCTGAGGAATAAGACCGTCGACTTGGTTCGAGTGCAGTGGCATCATGGTTCCACAGGGGAGTCCACCTGGGAGCGTGAGGATGATATGAGAGAGCGCTTCCCGCACTTGTTTTCGAGCAGTGATTGATGTTGATTCCGAGGGCGGAATCATTCATAAAGTGGGGAGGATATAACGGTCTGTTTTCGCTTGTGCGCTTTACGTGCACGTAGTCTTGTTCGTGCACGTAATTATTTTAGACGTTGTCTGTATCCGAACCCTATGGTGTAATATGTCGTTGTGACCCTCTCTGAGAGTATTAAAATTGTGGTGTTGATTGGGAACGTCATTTCACGGGTCGTTCTCCCATGATTCGACCTTGTTTGAGGAGACGTCACGATTTTCACTTTTGTCGCGAGGCCTTTTTATTTTTAATTTCGTTTCTTGTCATCGAAATTGTGATCCGTCTTCTCTGCCTTCTTTCTCTCGTCGTCATGGTTACCCCCGTATTTATCTTACAATTTTTGGGCTTCGTTTGACTTACTTTCACTATTTTGCCAACCTATTAGTTGTTTAACCCTAAGTTTCATGTGACACTTATTCCCTAGTATTTTATTATAATCTTTATATCAGCCATTGACTCAGCCATTTCTTGTTTTGATCGCACTCAAACTCACGCATCAGGGAGAGAGAGAGAGAGAGAGTAAGAATTTTGGTTTTTAATATTTTAAAATTACTTTTAATACACTAAGAAACCCTATACCTAGTATCTACCCACGTTCAGCCCTACCCCCTACTCACGTGACCCCCTAGCCTATTTAAAAAGATCTAGGTCTTTATATTTTTCACAGCACAAGAGGAATCACGCCGCCTCAACTTCGTTCACGCAAACTCCAGCGCCGGGGGGCTTTCACTCGCGTTCTCCAGCCAAAGCTCACCGTCGGCGGCCCCTCTCACCTCCCCCGACCTTCCTCTCTCCCCTGGCCACCGTATCCCCCCCGGAGACCGCCGCAGGCCGCCACAAAATGCCCCAGCCCGCTGTAAATCACTGCAGCAGCTGCAGCAGCTCGCTGCCGCTGCTGCCGCCGCCGCTGCCCCTGTCGCCGCCGTCGACCCAAAGCACCCTCTGTGTCGCGTGGACTGTCCCTCAGGCTGCAGCAAGACTTAAAACAGCGATATCACTCGTTTTGTTTTGCGTTTTATCGACGTGTCGTCGCGTCGTTTCGTCGCTTCGCCATCCCCTCGCTGTTGGAGGGCAGCCCCCTACTGCTCCTAGGGGTGTTTTCTGATGTCACGGACGGCTCCTACGACGCTCAACGTCGTAGACCTTGCGTGCATCAAACCGTTCGTTCCAGTTAGTTGATACGGCTTCCCGGAAGCCGTAGAAACGTCTACCTGCACCCTACTCACTGTTGGAATCTTGATTCGCTGTTTTGGTCGCTGCCCGAGAATTGGCAAGCGTGGAATCTTAATTGGAATCTGGATTTAGAGCGCGTTCTATTTATTCCAACCCCCGGCGTCGCTACCTGACGCCAGTGTAGCTTTCGCGTCGTGTTGAGGTAACGTTCTGCTCTCTTAGGACCCCCAACCCATCCCTGTTAAAAAAGATAAAAATCGGTATTTTTAGCTGTCTGATAATCACTAATAAGATAACTTAATTTGGGACTGTAGGCTGGTAGATCCGAGAACATAGGTAGACTGGACTATTTGGACGGTGTATTCAGAACGTTTGAATTCAGGCAAGTGAAACTTACCAGTTCTTTGTTTAGGCCGTGCTTTAGGCCATTTCTTGTTTTAGGCATAAAAGAGACTATGCGACGAAATGATACTCGCCTAGACGCAATGCTAAGAGCTAGCTTGACAACGAAGCTATATCTGTCACCCTGCCATGTCATTCATGCATATCTGCATGTCACGTTTAATTTTCGTAACTGCATGCTCTTTACTTGTACTCTGCATGTCACGTTTAAATTCCTTAACTGTACGCATTTAAATTACAACTTGCTATGCCATGTCATCCATGTTTGAGTGTGGCATTCGTAGCACACGCTACTATACTTGTACATCCTTGTTCAGGCTAGGCACCTGCGCTGCAGGCACAACCCTATGCCAATTACACTTCCTGGCTTATGATCCAGAAGCGGGCTACATGTGTTGGTCAAAAGCCAATGCCCGATACACGTGGAGGGGTAGGGATAAGCGATCACTTGAGCTTAGGAGTTGGCCCGTACAGCCACTCTAGCCAAAAGGCGTAATCTCTGAGCACGACATGTTTACTTGACTTGTTAAATCCATGTGATTGTTTAGTAGCTTTGCTACCCATGCCATGATGTACTTGTGCCTTGTTTAACTTGCTGCCATGTCATACCTGTCGCATCTATTTAATTGGTGCATCATACTTTAAAATGTCATGTCATCGCATTATTTTAGAACTGCTAGGTTGTTTTACGTTCCTTTAGTTTCCTTGCACAAAGTCTTGGTAGACTTTGCTGACATGCGCCCTCGTCTCTTTGGGTGTCGCATGTTAGTTGCTGAGCCAGAGTCCGTTGCTGAGGACGAGGAGTTCGTGGACATTGAGCCTGGGTCCACCATTGACGTGGAGTACGAGGACACCGGCGACCAGTCGTAGAGTTTTCCTTCGTCGTTACTTTTGCTTAGTCTGTTGTTAGGTTGTCGGTGAGTAGCACCTTTCCTTCTGTACGTTGTTTATTTTTGTTGGCCATGCTGGGGCCTTTTAGACTCTTTTCTTTTAGCCTGGTGGCTTTTTTGGGATGTTGAAATTTATTATGGACATTCTGAGATTGAATAATTTGTTTATCTGTATCCTTCTTTTATTATTATTTTTGTTCTGCTACGCACTTGCAGGGACCTTACGTGATTATTCCAGACGCTTTACAGACTAGAGCCTCACAGCTCCAAGTCTGAGCGGACCTCATCACGCCTCGCCTCCATTTTAGGGAAGCGGGTCGTGACACTATAACATAGATGATTAGGAGCTAGTGCATAGCTTCTACAATGGTGGCCGGTGGTATATAAGCCTCTTTTTCAGGCAATTGCCGATGTGATGCCACACTTTACAGGGATTGACTATTATTCAGAAGAAGAACTTAAACAACCAAACGGATGATCGAACCCTACAGAGCTCACAAAGGACGGTGAAATAGACCAGGGGAGAAATGGCTTGGGGTGCAAGTTAACAAAGAGAAAGCCCCGAAGAGCATATGACCTCTATGATGAAGGAGGGAAGAGGAAAATGAAGCCCGAAACAAAAATCTTTGGGGTACACTCCAACCTCATTCTTTCGGGGGAAGCAAACTCTCTTGTCAAGCCCAGGCAACCTAACCCTGTAAGGAAGAGAGAGGAAATCTGACTAAACCCCAGCAACCAGATCGAGGGAAAACTCAGGCACCATCTCCAAAATCACTTTGGGGGCCTTTGAGCTTTGATCCCTCCGACGAATGGGATGATCTGGTTCCATGAGAACCCCTTCCCTTGCCAGGAACTTCCTTGCGTTGAGGACGACGAAGGTGCACCGTAAGCTCTTTGTAAGATGGTTCCTATATCCTAACTGGTGGAAACATGCCTAAAATGGATCTTGAGAGAAGTCAAGATCGATTAGAGAAGGTACCTTAGCGGGATCAAGCAAACTCCAAAGGAAGCAACGAAAGAATTAAGCTTTTGAAATAAAAATGAAGGCGAAGAAAGAAAGTCTCTTCCTTCCCAACCCTTCCTTTTATACGGATGAGCTCAACCAACTGATGGCCGATGAGCGACATGTGTCTGAGACCGGCCTCAAGGAGCGACGAAGATCGATCCAGAAACGAAAGGTTTTTGGCAGTACAAATCAAATCAACCATTTCGAAACATGTGCGCATTTAAGGAGAATACACATCATGCGGTCTCAATTAGTGCAGTTTTTTGAGACACGAATGATGGGGGCCATTGTTAGGGCATGGGTACGGATCACGAAGCGGTATCAAGATATCCGACCCATTTAGTGCCTACGACCCGAAGCCCGTCATTAAGGCAGAGTAATACCCAGTCAAACAAATGGCTCACTCGACTGTTGAGCTCCCGTTAATACTTAGGGAGGAGTTAATGAGACCGAGTAAATGGGCAGTCGTTATCACCAATCCCAAAGAAGATCACGTCCGAATCAAGGAGGAACGGTTACTCACAATCATCAGAGAACTGCCTATAAATACCTGAAAAGACAATGGTAAAAGGGTTCCAACCCCAAGGTACGAGATCTAATACATAGACTCTATACTTTACATTTTACATTTTCTTTCATAAAAGAACTTGCGACGTCAGATCTGAGACTAACCTCCATGGGTCGATCTCAGCTGCTCCAAGCTTCCTCTCTTACTTAAGTTCCCATTCTAACTTAAGCATTGGAGGGGATTTGAGTCGGAACTTAGATCCGGCCCTCCTGACGCTTCCTTGTGGTGTAGATCTTCCAATCTAGACCCTACACAAGGGTCGTTCCAGAGCTTCTCAGACTCGATCGATCGATACACGAACCACTCGAGGGTCGATCAAGCATCGCAAGTTAACCATCATCCATCAAAGACCCTGTTTATTCCAACCTAGGGTCCCACTCAACCAGTTGATGAGCCTCCGAATCAGAACGAAGGGTCCACGTCAGCAACATAATTGTTTAGGTCATTTTTGGTGTTGGAAATTGGGTACGTCCATAACGAGTTTTAACCCAGGGGTAAATCGTAGTTATAATATTAATTAAGGGGTTTTATGTAAATTGAATTATCCTTGGTGGATAATTGCAATTTACAGAAGTTCAGGGTTCCCAATGCAAATTTGTTTTGTAACTAACTTTACGTTATTTTGTTAAAGTTAAGTTTTCAACGGTAGAAAACTGCTCTTCTTAATCCCTATAAATAATTTCCTTAGGCAGAGAGAAATATCATTCAATCAAAAGCAAACTCTCTCCTCTCTCCCAACGAAGAAGAAGAAGACGCGGTATCTTGGTGGTGAAAAGTCGTTCTGTTTCCTTCGGTGATTCCAAACACGATCCATCGCTCCTCTTCTATTCCGCTACGAATCATGGTGATGTGTTCATCCAGATTTCTGACATTGGTATCTGAGCCATCGTTGATAAATTCGTGTTAATTAAATTTTTTTCCTGTGATCGGATCGAACAGATGGCGCTGTGGATCATCGGCATAAGGTTTCGATCGTCGGAGACCGTGTCAGTGGGGGCTTGGCCTGCGGTGGCTGCTTCTCTTTGATCAGATTAAGGTTTGTTATCTTAATCGGATGCTCGGACATGAAGTCTTTGTCGCTTAACCCCTGTTCGGGTCCACCGTTCGTTGGTGATTACAGGAGACACTACCCTTTATATCAAGTGGTTGTGGTTCGTCGCCATTCGTCGGTGGTCATATGAGACACAACCCAGCTGTTCATCGGCAGATGTGCTTCATCCTCCCCCTAGGAAGTAATGGTTGATCTGGTCTTCTATCGAGATCCTGAGGAGGAGAACAACAATGGGATATTTCCCATTCTGAATCGATCGATCAAAGGGGGTTGTGCCCAATAGGAGATCGGCCATGTGAATCTCCCCTAGTTGCTAGGTTTGTCCGGTGGAGTTTCCCCTTGTTACTCGGTTTGTCCGATGTGCTCTCGTCTACGGCCGCATGTGCCCGCATGGACATGGCAATGGGATTTCGGGAGCCTATGTTTACTCGGAAAGGGCATTGCTCCCTTGTTGAGTCGTGAGACTTCGAGAAACCCCTCTGCTAGTAGCCATGGAACTCTCAGGTTCTTCTGCCGTCAAACGTCGGGCATGGGGTCTGCCCCATGTTTTACTGGTCATTAGGCCATGGATTACAATGCACAAGGCTATTTTTTTTAAATTGAAGTCTTCGTAATAAATGAGGGATGTAGCCCTCTAATATTTTTTATTAAAAAGCTGACTGTTATGAATCAACTACTGGAGTAGGAACCCCCCACCCTTTATTTATAGGCAGGATAAGAGAGTAGAAAGATAGGATACATAGATATGGGCGTATCTCTAAGATACCCGCAATCCTAACCTACTCTGGTATTTCCGTTCACAACACTCCCCCTTATCCAGCCATAGGTGTGGACTCTGCTCAAGAGTACTTCGGGATTCTGAGCGTAATAAGAGTCTCACATGGGGTGGATACTTCAGGATCCTGAGTTGGTGAAGTTTGCCTCGTTAAAACCTTTAGCTATGGAAAACCATGTGGGAGAAAACATAGTTAAGGAAAAAAGAGTACAAACGCTCTTTAACTCCCCCTGATTTGCACAAGTGACTCTACTCATGAATACTTATGGATTCTGAGCGTTATAGAGGGGTGGATACTTCAGGATCCAGAGTTGATGTGATTTGCCTCGTTAAAACCTTTGGCTATGAAAAACCCAGTTGGAAAAACCATAGCTAAAGGAAAAGAGTACAAATTCCCTCAACTCCCCCTGATCTGTAAAAGCTCTTAAGCTTTCAGATCTCTTAGGCTTATCTCATCACTCCTATTTACAACATTCTGAAAATATACACAGATTACAAAGTTATCACAATTAAGCAGCTACTGAATCCAGAAACTCTGGAGAGGTGTGCTAAGTATCGTTGCCTCTGATGTGACCTTCAGACTATGTGGTCAGCTTCACAATACTAGCCTCTATCCCAATCGTCACTGGGATGTGATGTACCGGCAGGCGCCCTCAAATACACCATTGGTGTGGTGAGGATCTCGGAATGATGGGATGATGTTGCCTTCATAAATTGCTTTGCATATCTTCAGTAGATGGCCATCCCACTGTGGGTATCCGTTCTGTGATTTCTCAGTATAGGGACCGGACCTGTAACCTGCATTTGCATGAACATTGGAGGATGTTACTTCATATTGTAAGTCCAAATCTTTCGACCCTTAGAGGAAGTGCAGAAGGCTTAACTCTGGTCTAATGGCTCTTTTAGGTGCCAACTATCTCTGGTTAATGAGTTTACTGCAATAGCCATATCGGGACGTGTGCAGTTAGCCAGGAGTGCCTAATTGCACTTAGATAAGGGACTTTAGGACCAGTTATATCCTCACCCTCTTCCAGCGATCGGAAGGGTTCTTTTTGTACATCCATTAAGTATACTACCGTAGGTGTACCTTGGATGACAATGGTCCTTTTAATTTCTCCAACGCACTTCTGGGCGTATGTAACAGGATTCTATGAACCATGACTTCATATTTGCCTAGGTCTTTTTATTTCATGTTTAAAAGTCAGGCTTGAACAGATGTTTCGGTTTTCTCTTCAGTAGATCTGATGAGATTTTAGTTGTTTACAACTATGATCTCAAAACATGCTCTTTGCTTAGATGCAAAGACAACCCTCAGTAGGAATCATTGATTTGTCAAGCGATTCTTTTGGTTGTACATTATTCTTATTATTTTTCTTCAATAAAATAAACGTCCCGAAGTCTATTCAGGCATTTAAGGAAATGTGGAAATTATCTTTACTAAGATATCCACAAAGGTATGCCGTCACAACATCCAATAACAGCATATCCAAAATTTTCCTTCGCCAAATCGTAAGGTATTCGCTTTTGATAACTTAGGGAGACTGATGCATCATTTATGAGATATGCTCATTTTAATTTGTTCGATCCCTAGTTTCAGCGAAATTTTCCTTGGGCTATAGGTTGTACCTTATAGCATACGATTTTGTATTTATTTTTCTTATGTGTGCTGATCGCTCCTTATCTTATACCTTTTTTCTGCATGTTTTCATGTCATTTCGATCGCCCATATTGCGTTTTCCACGATTATTCGACGATATCGCGTTGCTTTTCACTATTCCTTGATTTGGTCGTATTTCAGGAGATATGGAGCGATCTGGAGAAAAAATGATCAAGGGACTTTCGCACATACCAGAGGTCGCCCACGGCTTATTTGAGGAGTTAGCAGCGCTAGAGGATAAGCTGAAGAGGAAGAAATCTGATAGAAGCGACGAGGACGCGAGGAGAAAAAAAGAGTCCAGATACAGCCTACTCGACCGAACAGAGACTCTACTCGGCCGAGTCACAAGCTGCATTCGGCCGAGTGAAACGGATACGCACAGCAAATTTTCAGCGTTCCCTCGGCCGAACAAGAGAGCATATGATCACTCCATATTTTACACCTTTTTTCTGCATGTTTGCATGCCATTTAGATCGCTCAAATCGTGTTTTTCATGTTTATTCGACAATATTGCGATGCTTTTCACGATTTGTTGTTTTTGTTGAATTTCAGGAGATTTGGAGCGATTTAGAGTGATTCTGAGATACACCTACTCCGGAGTGTCACCGACGACTCCCTTGAGGGGTATTTTGCTATTGGAGAGGAGTGGAAGGAGAAAGAACGTCGTAGGAGCGACGAGGAGGCAAAAACATAAAGGATGGGCATTTTCAGCATGCCACTCAGCCAAGTGAAGGAGTCACTCGGCCGAGCATAGACAGCCCGCTCGGCCGGCCAGATCGGGACACGCAACAGAGCCCATATCAGCGTGCACTCGGCCGAGCATCGCCATACCACTCGGCCAAGCACCGAGTCACCCCTCACCCGTTTGGAGCCAAGACGACGGCATCAAAAATCACCAACTCTCTGTTTTCCGTCAGTCTGCTCCGATGACTGACTCGGTCGAGTGGTGAAAGACGGTCCGCTCGAGTGACAACCGACGTCCGCCCGAGTGACGGAAGGCCGTCCGCCCGAGTGACCTCCGAGGAGACGACCCCCGAGACCCCCAACTCTCTGTTTCTGTACATGGTTCGTCACTCGGCCAAGTGACATTTATCACTCGGTCGAGTGAGCCGTGCTGCCTATAGCGGAAACTGCAGATTTGAGGCTGCGCAGGGGCATTTTCGTCAGGGTTTTTTGGGCGATTTTGAGGGGTATTTAACCCCAGTTTTTAACCTAGTTTAAGAGAGCTTTTTTAGAACTTTTTTCAGCCTTTTTAGATTAACTTTTTAGGGATTAGATTGAGCTTTTAGAGAGGAGAGAAAAGTGAGATTTTGTTGGATGCTAGCTTGTTCTTCATTGGTTTGTCTCTCTCTCCCTCAAAAACCCCATTTTTATTGATTTATTGAATTTTGCTATGAATTCCATTGATTTTGATTGTGAATTTCTATTGCATTCTATTATGAATTGTGAGTAGTTCATCGTCTTAGGGCGTAGGAATGAACCCTACGAGCCCAATTTCGAATTTGTGATGAATTGGCGAAACTATTGCTAGGGTTGATTAGGGTTAGTTTGGCATTGCTATAATACGAATTGCTAGGGATTCATACCGATTGGGATTTGCAAGAGATTAGATCCCAATTCGATAGGAAGCCCTAGATATTCGAATTGGGTTGCAATTGAATTCCTCTGGAATCGGTTTGCAAGAGATTGGACCGAAACTAGGGTTCTTTAATTGCAATTCTATACCAATACCCGTTTGCAAGAGATTGGATGGGTAGGAACTATCCCAACCTTGGTCGTAGCTCGAGTTTGCACGAGAGTGGGCTCGAGATACGATTGAACGATGATGTTGTTCTTCACGCTAGTTTGCCTAGGTTAGGGTTTGCAAGAGATTGGACCCTACCCTAGGTTGGCTATAGATCGGCAATAGCGCGAGAGCGTGAGCTTGGTTCCACATTTAGTTGCAACTAGTTCACCCAATTTTCAAGTCTAGCAATCGTGAAACCTACGTGTCACAATGATGAGATATGGCAAGTAGCGGGGACTCCCTATCCCCTAAGCGTCTTTATTAATCTGTTAATTCTTTTATACATCTGAACGATTGTGACCGCACATTTGCGAACATTTCCCGACTTTTCCTATACCCAGGTGATTCGAAGAAGACAATGTTATTAGGCCTCCCTGTGTCTGATACCCGCTCGTCGCTACACCGTGCGCTTGCGGTAAGACTACGATCGTCGCCGCTCCGGGACATGTATCCGGGGCGTGATCAAGTTTTTGGCGCCGTTGCCGGGGAGGCAATAGTGTTTGATTCCTATAACCTAGCTATTTTTCTTTTTATTCGTATTATTTCTATTTTTATTTTACCCATCCGTAGTGCTAACCATTTCTTTGAAACTCTGTTTTCCCTTGCATGTACACGAGATCCTCGGCGAACCCCGAAGAGATACTATACAATCCGGAGATCGAGCGTACATTGAGGAGGATCTGAGCGGAGAAGAGACCCGTTACGGAAGGAGATTTTATGACCCATCCTGAGACCCCCGAAGAATTGGCGGCGTGAATGGCGAGGATTATTTCCATAAGAGATAGGCTTCGGCCTAAGACTTCTTCCACGACCTCGTCCATAGCCATGCCGGAGTTGGCGGCCGACAAAAATTTTGAGTTGAAGACCGGATTGGTGGTCCTTATGCAACAAGATCCTTTTCATGGGAACTCCCATGAAAACCCTCATTACCACATCCAGCTCTTCCTATCAAAGTGTGCCACCTTCCAAATGCCGGGCGTCTCCGTGGATGCTATTAGACTGCGCCTCTTCCCTTTCACACTCAAGGAAAAGGCATTATATTGGTTGAGGACGCAAGCCGAAGGAATCTTCACCACTTGGGATGAGTTGGCGAGTGCCTTCGTCGATAAATTTTACCCGCCATCCAAGACAGTGAAGATTAGAAGTGCTCTCATGTCCTTCAAGCAAGGACCTCAAGAGACTCTCTACGAAGCATGGAAGCGCTTCAAGGACTTGCAACATCAGTGCACGCATCATAGCATTGAGGATTGGGAGCTCGTCCACAGTTTCTATAATGGACTCCAACCGGGGACAAAGCAGATTATTGATGCCACGGCAAATGGAGCCATTTTGTCGAAGACTCCCGATGAAGCTACGGCCTTGCTTGAGGAGATGGCCTCGAACAACCAACAATGGGGGGACGAGCGAGGACATTCTTCATCCTCCTTGAAGCCCACAAGTATCTATGAGGCCAAGGCCGTGGCGGAGCTTTCTAGCAAGTTCGACTCTCTCCATAAGGTAGTGGAGAGATTGGAGAAATTTATTACGGAGCCTCAAGGAGCCCCTTCTACACCCACGCCGACAAATCATATGAGCGATTGGCAAGACCAATCCCAAGCAATGTATGTAGGAGGAGAGCAAGGAGAAGGATCTTTGGAGCAAGTTCAATATGTCGCGGGGAATTCTGGATATTGGGCCAATCCGGCCGCTAGAAACCATCCAGGTTTCTCATATGCTAATAATGATGGAGCATTGAACCCCCCGCAACACCAACCTCCTCAAGCTCGGGCTCCATGACGTGCGTTTATATTTCATATATTTGCGCACGTTTTCTTCCGTGTTTCTCCGTATTTTCCGCCGTCTTTTATTCGTTTTCTCGTGTTTTCTTGTATTTTCTTGTTTTCTTTCACTTTTCCATATTTTCCGTGTTTTGCATGAGTTTACTGGCATTTGAGACGCAAAACGATGATATCATGTGTCCCCGGAGCAACGGGAGGAGTCACGCGTGATCCAGGGGTCAAACGACGAAGATTACATCTTTCAGCCCCTCACCCGGTCGGTTGGTCATCTCTAACCGATCGGGTGATGCACGCATGCACCACCCAGACGCAGCTTGGAGCCCCCGAGAAGTCACCCGGTCGGTTCAGTGACCGGGTCAATAGCTCAAAGTCTCTGGAAATTCGAAGCTGATTTCCAACTGATCGGGTCACCTTCACCCGATCGGTTCACCTGTAGCTGAATTTCAACAGCAAAACTCGAAGCTCCAACCGGTCTCCTCACCCGGCCCGCACCAAGATCCAACCGGTCGGCACCAAGATCCAACCGACCGCACCAAGATCCAACCGACCGGTTCATACTGACCGGGTGAAACCCCCGCATCGCGCTGTAATTTTGTGAAGCGGCTCACCCGACCGGTTGACTTGTCAACCGATCCGGTGATGCCGTTTTCTATAAATAGAACCCTAGGTTTCCCAGATTCGGGGAGTTGGTTATTTTTTACTGTTTTCTTCATTTTGTGACGGCTGTAATTTTCCTGTTTTTGTAAGTTTTCGGATCTTTGTAAAACTTTAGTATTATCTTTATTGCTCTACTACCTTTGCATTCCTATCGTCTGATTATGATTTCAACGGTTTATTTTCGTTTAGATCGCTTTTTAATGAATATTTGTGAGTAGTTCCCAAATCTGGGATTTTGGCGGAAACCCCTTCGGGGGCTCTTCCCGATGCATCCATAGGGTTAGGAAATCGATAGGGATTAGGAATCTAACGGTTACGCGGGGTGTTTTATTGTCATCGGCGGGAAAAAGACCGCCTTTGACTGTTGGGCCAATGGGGAATAAACTTGGCGGTTGGCTCCCTAGCCATAGCTCACGCCCTTAGCGTAGACGCTGAATCCTAGCACGCGGGAGCTGTAGGATGAGACGTTGGGAGTTATCGTTGCGAGCTTAGTGCTCCCGGAATCGATCAGTGTTAATGGACACGGGAGTACCCACTGATCGAACCCGGGAAGTCCGGTGTATCATCATGGGCACCGATCGGAATATCGGGCCCATGGGATACCGGTACCACTTTCAGAGGCAACGTCTCACCATTAGACTCTAATTCCGATTGACATCCTACCCGTAGGCCGTATCGGCGAGAGTCGCTCGTTGGAGTGGAAACCAAATTCCCGGGTTTATTTTCATATTGTTCATACCTTGCATTCCTTTACCGTGACAACCCATCAACCGATCTGGGCTAGCTCGCCCACGGGGTGATTTCGGTCCTCCTTGACACAAGCACATCCTAGCCTCCCTGTGTTCGACCCCCAAGCCATACTACAACACCGTGCGCTTGCGGTTACAAATATCTAAACCCTCACGCGGGCCCCCCGGCCATTTGCGGCTCGCAAATCGGGGGCACGTCAAGTTTATGGCGCCGTTACCGGGGAGGCAACGTGCTTGTTATTTTAGGATCTCTTGAACCCTAGTGTCTAGCTCTTATCCCTATCTCGCGATAATTTTCGCATTCTTCTTTTTCCTTTTTATTTTCTTCTTTTTATTTCTTATCTTATCTGTTTCTCTCCCACTTGTCGCTTCACGGGTGTTTGTTGTTTTTCATGTGCAGGAGTTCAAGAAGTCTCGACGACTTGATCCCCGTTGATCCAGAGATTAACGCCACCCTTAGGCGTTTGGCCGCCGAGAAGTGAAGAAGAGAGGATCATGAAGCCATGGAGGAGAACACAACGCCTCGCAAGTCCCTGTTGGAGTACTCGATGCCATCTATCGAGTCCACTTCCGACATCCGTCCTCCAGCTATTACGAACCAAAGCTTCGAGCTAAAGTCGTCTTTGGTGACATGGATCCAGCAGGATCAGTTTTCGGGTGCACCCATGGAGAGCCCAATCGAGCATCTAGACTCCTTCTTGGAGAAATGTGACACCTTCCGGATTAACGGTGTCACAACTGAGGCGATCCGACTGAAGCTGTTCCCCTTCTCCTTGCGAGACAAGGCCAAGCTGTGGCTTAGGGGGAAGGACCCAAATACATTCAACACCTGGGAGAATCTCTCCAATGCTTTCCTGACAAAGTTCTTTCCTCCGGGGAAGACCATGAAGCTGAGGAGTGAGATCTCCTCCTTCTCCCAGGCCAGCCACGAGTCCTTGCATGAGGCTTGGACAAGATACAAGGAGCTGCAGAGAAGATGTCCCCACCATGAGCTCCCCAAGTGGCAGATTATAAATTTGTTTTATAATGGGCTGAGGGACAATTTAAAGTCTTCCATGGACGCCGCGGCTGGAGGGTCCTTTATGTCAAGAAGCGAAGAAGATGTCGGGCAAATTTTGGAAAATATGGCATCCAACAATGAACGATGGTGTGACGAGAGAGCCACACCAAGGTCTGGGGGCATCCATAGAGTGGAAGACGTCGACAAATTGTCAAGAAAATTTGACTTGCTGTCAACCCAGATCTCCGCATTGATGGTAGGCGCCGGTGGCGCCGGTACACAACAGATTGCTGCGGTAGAATCCGAAGTTTTTGGGGAATTCGACGGTGGTGACGTCTCACCACTGTTGGATCAGGCGAGCGCATTGTTTTACAATCCTACGGGGAATGCGCCATTTCCACCACGGACCAACTCAAACCCGGCCTACTCTCCCAACAACCGGAATCATCCGAACCTTAGTTACCGGGCACCCTACCAACAACCGGCTCAGCAACAACAGCAGATATATCAGCCAGCTAGGCCCCAGCAGCAGTTTCAGCAGCAGCAATATCAACAACAACCTCCACCACAGTATCAACAATATGCCCCTAGGAATCAGCAGCCCGCCCAGCAGCAATACGGCCAACAGAGGGCCATTTCTCCGGTTGAGTCCCTCTTGACTCAATACATAGCCAACCAGGAGAAAATCAATCTGAAGCTGGAGATGGGACAAAGAGTGCTCACTGATCAGGTGACCCAGCTGGGGTTGCAAGTGGTGAACCTGCAAAGACCTCAGAATTTATTACCACCACAACCTGAGGTAAATCCTAGGGGGTAAATCGGACCTTGGCGCTCACACATGAGCATGAGAACGTGTCCGCCATCGTCTTGAGGAGCGGGACACAAATTCCTACCAGAGCACCGCCCAAAGAACCGGAAGCACCACTGGCCGTCGAGCGGCCAATTGAAAAAGCTAATGACGACGGTGCCCCCGTCGCCAAAAATTGTGGCTCCGAAGGGAACCCCCGAAGAAGAGAAGAAGAAAGAGGAAGGGAATTTGAAAGTATTCAAGCCCGTTGTGCCTTTCCCACGATGGCTCGCCAAAGCCAAAATCGATGAGAAGTATGGCAAATTCGTTGCCATGGTGAAGGATATGAGTTTACAAATCCCCTTCCTCGAGGCCATAGAGACGATCCCCTCCTATGCTAAATTCTTGAAAGACTTGGTGACACGGGGATCTAGAAAAGAAAAGGTCGTCCTAACGGCGGAGTGCAGCACACTCATTCAGCGTGCAAATCCGCCCAAGCTCAAGGATCCAGGAAGTTTCTCCATCCCTTGCTCTATCGGGAAAGTGCAAATCCATAGGGCGCTCGTCGATCTTGGTGCGAGCGTCAATTTAATGCCCCTATCGTTGTACAAGAGAATAGGGATGGGAGACTTAGAGCCCACCGGCATGACATTACAACTTGCTGACCGTTCGGTCAAGTATCCGGTAGGAGTAGTGGACGACCTCCCAGTCAATGTGAAAGGGGTGCATGTTCCAGTCGATTTTGTGGTGATGGACATGCCGGAAGACAAGCATACCCCAATTATTCTTGGACAACCCTTTATGGAAACGGCCGAGTGTTGATAGACGTAAAGAACGGAAAGCTTTCCCTGAATGTGGGCCAAGAGAGTGTCAAATTTGACTTGGGCTTGTCGATGAAACATCCGAACCCCCCGGACGATCCTAGTATCAATGTGTTGGAGAATGAAGAAGAAAGAGCTATTGAAACGAGTGCATGGAAAGTGCTCTCGAGGAATCCCCCCCGATAGCTTGGGGGACCTTGGAGAGCAAGTTAGCTCCCCTAAGAATGGAGTGTCCAATGAGGCGGTCGCGCGACATATGATCCCTCCCGGATTTCCTAAGTCTCCTTCCACGAGGAGAAAAGGAAAAGAACCCATGGACCTCACTAGCAATGAGGTCCGGATCCTGAAAAAGACGGCGGTGGACGCCAATTTGAGGGAGAAGCCGCCGGATCCTGTGAACAAAGGGAGGGTAGTCGAGCAAATCTTTTTACAGCCACCGACTACACCGATAGCCACAACCTCTGGAGCTGAAGAGATGCCGGATTTTGGGCATCACCCGTACCGCCCACCATGAAAATCATCAACGGGTGTCGAGCTAACAACGTTAAACAAAAGCGCTTGATGGGAGGCAACCCATGTTCTAAAATTTTGCTTCGCTTTTTAGGACTTTTTTCTACTTTATTTTTATCTATTTTTATTATTAAATCCAGCCGAAACAGCTCCCGTCGTGAAACTTAGGCGATTTTTGGGTTTTTGCAGAAAACAAGGCCTCAACCGACCGGGTGATAACTCACCCGATTGGTTGGGATGTATCAGCTAACAGCCATGTCTGTCACGAAATGAACTGACCGGGTGAAGAAAGAAGTGACCGGGTGAGCAGACCGGGTGACCTGGGGGAACTCTCGGAAAAATTTCAGAATTTATCAACCGACCGGGTGGCTAGAAGAGAGACCGGTTGAGGGATCGGGTGAAAAACTCAGAGTTCTCAGGAAAGTGTATGGAGCGGCAAACCGATCGGTTGAGTTCTCAACCGATCGGGTCGCCTGTAGCGTTTCTTCAGCGTCGAATTTTAGACCTAAGTTCACCCGATCGGGTGATATCTCACCCGACCGGGTCGACTTAAATTCCTATAAATTTTCGTCACCGCCCGTTCGTTCCGCCCTCGCCATTTTCGAATCCGAACCCGACGTTTCGCCTCCTCCTCTTGCGCCAGACCGCGATCTTCCCCAAAATCAACCCCAATCGACCTCCCCCCATTTCCCTATCCATCCCACCATCGATTTCTCTCCATCCTCCTCGATTCCACCCGCACACAAAACCCTAACTTTCACCCATTCTCCTAAATTTCGAAACTTGCTGAAGAAATCGTCGCGGCTTCACAACGTGCTCCTATCGAGTAGCATCGGGGCGTCTACGAGCAACGATCTTCATCTCATTTGGGTAAACTCGCTCCTTAGCTCAATTTTAATTTTGCCCCAAATATTCCATTTGCTCGTTGGTCGTGTTTCGTGTTTGTGTTGATTCATTGTATTTTGCATACTCACGCACACACACGACACCCGCACAATGCCTCCCCGTCGTGTTAAGCCCACCGACGCCAGCTCTTCCAACCCTAGGCCCACCCGTCGTACTCGTCGCACACAACCCCCCACTCAACCCACCACCTCCAACCCATCCACCACACCACGCACCACTTCCCCCCCTCACGTTGACGATCCCGAATATGGGATGCAATTCCAAGCCGACGACCAAGCCGACCGATTCATGGCCATGATCCTCCTAGCTGGACAGGGTGGTCGAATAACCAAGGAGTCCGTCGACCGAGACCTCCCCTTTCTTCAAAGCTTCATTCTCCACATCCGTGAAGACCCACCCGATGTCTCCGAGCTCCACACCCACCCCCCACGACTCCTGGTCCCCAGCGCAGGCCCCCCCTCACCACCCCCAGAGGGTGGTGCCCCTGCTTGATTTTTCCTTTCCCGCTTTTGCCCCCCCATATTTGTGCCCATCTGTCTTTTCGGGGCCCTGCTTTGTCTCTGTCAGGGGGGGCATTCACGTGTCGCATCACTTCCTTTTTATTTTTATTTGATTGCACTTTTTTTGTTGTTCGACTCCCCCCTTGCATATTTTTGCACTTTCACGTTCATATTTCTTTGCTAGCACTGTCATGTCTAGCTTGGGGGAAGTCTATTTTTGGTGTGTTGTCGTGTTTTGTTTTTCTTATTTTTGTGTGTGTGCTTGTTTTTCCCCTTTTGAGTGTCGTGTCGTGTGGTTTTATTTCTATTTTCGTGTCGTGTGGTTTGATTTTTATTTTTCTTTATTTTCAGTTTCGTATCTGTGTTTTCCTCGTTTTTCATTTCTTTTTGTG
This sequence comes from Scilla litardierei, assembly GCA_030789695.1. Taxonomy (NCBI): domain Eukaryota; kingdom Viridiplantae; phylum Streptophyta; class Magnoliopsida; order Asparagales; family Asparagaceae; genus Scilla; species Scilla litardierei. The sequence continues at coordinate 94,598,763 of CM061142.1, forward strand.
TCGGTGTGTATCCCCCCCATCTTCATTGCCCTCCCGTACTCACTCTTATTGCATTGAGGGCAATGCAAGCTTCAGCTTGGGGGAGTCGCACTGTGTGCGCCATTTGAGTCTTTCTTCTTCGTTTTTGTGCCGTTTTCATCGTGTTTTAATTTTTTCTTTTCTTCTTTTTATCTCTTTCTCCTAGATATGAAACCTATGATGAATTGCCACAAAATCACACACACCTAGCATAGCATCGATAATCACATTCACTAACCCTATGATTTCGAGTTCTCTTGCATTTCACGCATCGTGGGTCCTCTTAGCTTTTTGTGAGTCGTGTGTCGTGCCTAGCTGTGTGGTGTGCTTCTGCTTTGTGATTTACTTTTTATACCTGTCCAGGAATGACCCCTAGATTATCATGCTTCGATTTGAATATGCGGTATTTATTTTCCCTGTTCTGCATGCTAGATATATATCAAGTACTTCATTTCGCATGAGTCGGGATTCCACAATGAAGGACTAGGATAACCTATTTAGCCCATGCTCTATTTAGCGAGAATAGTTTCCTTTGCCCAAGTGTTTAGATTCCGACTTCTTTTTTGTTTTACTTGGTGCAAACCCCCTCGTCGTGTACCGTTCTCCCACTTGGGAGAGTACACATGTTTATATCCCAATATCCAAAAATCCAAAAAAAAGGAGAGAAAAGAAAAACCCAAAAAGAAGAGAAGAAAAGAAAGAAAAAAATTGTATAGCCAAAAATCCAAAAAAATATACAAATACCCAAAACCCAAAAAAAATTCCCGTGTGAATATCTTTTCCTACTTGCCGAGAATAAAGGGAAGGCGAGAATTTGCACCGAGTGATCTACTCCACATCATCTCAACCCTCATCGTTTTCGAAAACACTTGGCTTAGGAACTTTTTAGCTAGTATCTTGGCTTTAGTGGTGTGATTTCCTTAACCTTAGTTGTGGAGTCCCCGACGCTTGGTACGCTTCTATTCTTATACTCTTCTCATGCATGCTTGAACTAATATTCACCGCAATTTCAAATTCGAATCAGTATTTGGGTCGTTTCCTGGGTCTGTGTATATCGAGCTTTATTGCACATCGTTGATAGTGACACCGTCTGCTAGCACACGACCACACTCACTCGCGCTTCACCGCGTGGGCCCACGACACTTGTTTGGACTCGTATTCCTAGGTTTAGTGATGTGATTTGGCGTTTGCTTGCTTGGTGTGTCGTTTTTGATTTTGTTGGCCCTGACGGGCGATCTAGGATATAGAGTTTTCTTTTTCTCCCTTTCTCTCTTTTTTCTCCCTCCGAGCTCCTACTCTCGCTCGTCTTCCTCGAGGACGAGGAAGAGTTCAGCTTGGGGGATTTTGACGTGTGTTTATATTTCATATATTTGCGCACGTTTTCTTCCGTGTTTCTCTGTATTTTCCGCCGTCTTTTATTTGTTTTCTCGTGTTTTCTTGTATTTTCTTGTTTTCTTTCACTTTTCCGTATTTTCCTTGTTTTGCAGGAGTTTACTGGAATTTGGGACGCAAAACGATGATATCATGTGTCCCCGGAGCAACCGGAGGAGTCACGCATGATCCAGGGGGTCAAACGATGAAGATTACATCTTTCAGCCCCTCACCCGGTCGGTTGGTCATCTCCAACCGATCGGGTGATGCACGCATGCACCACCCGGATGCAGCTTGGAGCCTCCGAGAAGTCACCCGGTCGGTTCAGTGACCGGGTCAAAAGCTCAAAGTCTCTGGAAATTCGTAGCTGATTTCCAACCGATCGGGTGACCTTCACCCGATCGGTTCACCTGTAGCTGAATTTCAACAGCAAAACTCGAAGCTCCAACCGGTCTCCTCACCCGGCCCGCACCAAGATCCAACCGGTCGGCACCAAGATCCAACCGACCGCACCAAGATCCAACCGACCGGTTCATACTAACCGGGTGAAACCCCCGCATCGTGCTGTAATTTTGTGAAGCGGCTCACCCGACCGGTTGACTTGTCAACCGATCGGGTGATGCCGTTTTCTATAAATAGAACCCTAGGTTTCCCAGATTCGGGGAGTTGGTTATTTTTTACTGTTTTCTTCATTTTGTGACGGCTGTAATTTTCCTGTTTTTGTAAGTTTTCGGATCTTTGTAAAACTTTAGTATTATCTTTATTGCTCTACTACCTTTGCATTCCTATCGTCTGATTATGATTTCAACGGTTTATTTTCGTTTAGATCGCTTTTTAATGAATATTTGTGAGTAGTTCCCAAATCTGGGATTTTGGCGGAAATCCCTTCGGGGGCTCTTCCCGATGCATCCATAGGGTTAGGAAATCGATAGGGATTAGGAATCTAACGGTTACGCGGGGTGTTTTATTGTCATCGGCGGAAAAAGACCGCCTTTGAACGTTGGGCCAAGGGGGAATAAACTTGGCGGTTGACTCCCTAGCCATAGCTCACGCCCTTAGCGTAGACGCAGAATCCAAGCGCGCGGGAGCGGCAGGATGAGACGTTGGGAGTTATCGTTGCGAGCTTAGTGCTCCCGGAATCGATCAGTGTTAATGGACACGGGAGTGCCCACTGATCGAACCCGGGAAGTCCGGTGTATCATCCTAGGCACCGACCGGAATATCAGGCCCATGGGATACCGGTACCATTTTCAGAGGCAACATCTCACCATTAGACTCTAATTCTGATCGACATCCTACTCGTAGGCCGTATCGGCGAGAGTCGCTCGTTGGAGTGGAAACCAAAGTCCCGGGTTTATTTTCATATTGTTCATACCTTGCATTCCTTTACCGTGACAACCCATCAACCGATCTGGGCTAGCTCGCCCACGGGGTGATTTCGGTCCTCCTTGACACAAGCACATCCTAGCCTCCCTGTGTTTGACCCCCAAGCCACACTACAACACCGTGCGCTTGCGGTTAGAAATATCTAAACCCTCACGTGGGTCCCCCAGCCATTTGCGGCTCGCAAACCGGGGGCACGTCACTCCACCACCACCACCACCGAATTATCCACAAAGGGGGCCACCGCAACAAAATTTCCCACCGAGGCAACAAGTGGGACCTTATAGGCCACCCGGGTATAATCAGGGGTGGAGAAATCCCAACCCACCGCAAGCTCAACCACGTCCGGATTTTGAAGCTAAGGTGGATGAGTTTATGGCGGAACAACGAAAGATCAATGCCACGTTGAAGGCGGGACAAGATTCTCGCACCACCGTCGTCGCTCAAATTGGGGAGAAACTTGCGTTGCTCAATAAAAACAATCAACAATTACCAGCTCAACCCGAGCCGAATCCACGGGGCAACACCGGCCATATCAATGCGGTCGTTGCGGTTACTACAAGAGGAGGGAAGGATACCACTCCCCCCATGACTCAAGTCAAGGAGCCCGTGGTGGAGAATCTACAAGAGAGCGAGCCGACAATTAAACTTGAAAAGGAGAAGGAGCCGCAAGAAGGAGAAAAATCTAGAATGGAGGAGCTTATCGATGAGCGCCGATTTATGCCACCGGTGCCCTTCCTTCAACGGCTAGCTAGAGCCAAGATGGAGAAACGGCTAGCCAAGTTTCTCGAGTATTTGAGAGGGGTGAGCCTTAATATCCCCTTCCTCGCCGCTTTAGTGGAAATCCCATCTTATGCCAAGTTCTTAAAAGACTTGATCACGGGAAGGAAGAGGAAGGAGAAGATAATGCTCGCGGAGGAAGGGACTTGGTTCACAAAGAGGGAGAAAGAGCCCGCCAAATTTAAAGATCCAGGGAGTTTCCGGATTCCTTGCACTCTAGGCGGCGTCCCCCTACAAAAAGCATTGGTGGACTTGGGGGCTAGTGTTAGCCTCATGCCCCTCTCCATGTTCCGTAAGTTGAATACCGGCACGGATTTGAAGCCTACCGACATGCGGATTCAACTAGCGGACGGGAGGATTACAAGACCGGTTGGGATCGCGGAAGACATCCCACTCCAAGTTCCGTGGGTATATGTTTGCCATGCGATTTCGTGATAATGGACGTCAAGGAGGAGGGCGATACATCACTCATACTAGGACGCCCATTCCTCGCCACCGCCGGTGTCATCGTCGATGTGCGGGAGGGGACCCTTACCTTGAACGTCGGCAACATCGAAGTGGAGCTTCATATACCGAAGGCAATGAAGCACATGCCGCATCACGAAGAGCTAGATTACATGGACCTCCTTGATGAGGTCATTGAAGAGGCGATACCCCATTCCATTGGCGCACCCCACGAAGATAGCTTCGAAGAAGGTCTAGACTTGGCTGAAGAAGAGAAGATGGAGCACCCCCCCCCCGATATCTCCATGGAAATTGATGATGGCGACACTGATGTCGCAAGAATACGGGAGCTCTGCAAGCTCTCGAAGTTAAGGACTCCAAAGAAAGCTCCACCGATACGACGATCGGTGTCACCGGCGAAGTCGAAGACCGGAGCAAGCTCTAGCTTGGGGGAGCCACCCCCCAACATTGCCTATGACGAAGGGGCGCTGAGGAAGACCTCACACCACCATGATCCAAATCCGAGTGGTCTTCCAAGCAAGTTCGACGGGTGCATCTCGTATGCACCCAACATCAAGCGTTAATTGAAAATCAATAGGGGTCAAGCTCAAGACCTTAAACGAGCGCTTGTCGGGAGGCAACCCGACGGTTATCGCATTTTTTCTACTTTGGTCTTTATTTTTGTTTTAGATTTTGTTAGTTTTTTTCAGTCGTTTGCCCGAAAAATTCTGACAACGGGTCCTATTTTCTTTGACAGGAGAGGAGAACGGGATATCTATCATATGGAGGATGACTAAGGCGAAGAAGAGCGCTCCAAGAACGCGCTCAAGGCTTAGGAGAAGGAAGAAATCAACTGGAGGAAGAAAAACAGAGATTAGAGCCAAAACGGAGCATCACAGCAGAAAACAGAGCCTCACTCGGCCGAGTACCATAGCCACTCGGCCGAGCAGCCAATGTCGCCCGCCCGAGTGGCGCACCAACGAGGAAAGTCTGCTGCACCCAACTCTCTGTTCTTTTTTCGATTTCAGAATAAATTGCCACTCGGCCGAGTATATATATTCACTTGACCGAGTGAAACTGATACGCTCCTAGGGCGAGTATTGCCGAGTAGCTTGTGCCACTCGACCGAATGGACTTTTTCCACTCGGCCGAGGGTAGCAAAGACACTCGGCCGAGTCGTAAGCGGGGAGAAGTTTTCAAAAACTATTTTTCGTTACGTTCACTCGGCCGAGTGATTTAGTCACTCGGCCGATGTCACGACCCGCTTCCCTAAAATGGAGGCGAGACGTGAAAAGGTCCGCACGGAGAGTGGAGCTGTGAAGCCCCAAACCCGATAAGCGTCAATAAAACATAAGCAGGTCCCTGTAACCACAACAGAACAACAATAATAACACAAGAGAGACAGAAATAAAATCTCATATCTCAAAGTTTGTCCAACATGAAAATAAGTCCAACATCCAGAAAAGCCACCAGGCTAGAAGAACGAGTCTAAGGCCCAGAACAAGGCCACGAAAGCAACAACACACCAAAGTATAAGTGCCACGCACCGACAACAAAATAGCAGTCTAAATAAGGAAAACGCAACGAAGACACTAGGACTGGTCCCCAGTGTCCACGTACTCCCCGTCAAACACAAGCTCGGGCTCGGCGTCAGCAAACACCTCGTCCTCAACGAGGTACTCAGGCTCGGATCTAACATGTGTCACCCAAAAGAGTAAAGGGGCACATGTCAGCAAGTCTAAAAGACTTGGGCAAGGAAACTGAAAGTAAGGCAACTAGCAACCTAGAAGTTATAGTATGCATGACATGGCAGTTATAACATGAGTGCACAAGCAAGACATGGCGAGACAATAAGTACGAGAGAACGGATATCGGGACAAGACAAGAGTAGCCAAGCTACTAACAATCCCAATCAATTCCCTAATCATGTTCCACTGTTGTTTGTAGATGTTTACGCCTTACAGCTGAATGGTTTGGCATTCACGCCGATTGGCCGCTTAACACTACCCCAAAACCCAGAGTTTACGCCTTACCACTGCAGTTGCTGATCGGGCAGACTCCCAGTTGATTGGCCGCTTAACTCTTACCCCCAATACCCACATGTAATCGAGCCAGGGTCCCCGCACATGAGCTAAGTAAATGAGCCAGGGTTGCCCCGCATAGGAGCTCGTATTCTATATCACGATTCATAAACAATTTGGCGTAGGGGTGCACCTAGCCGGAAACAATCAATTCGGGCATTGGCTATCAACCAACACATGGCCCGCTTCTGGAACACGAGCCAGGAACACAAGCATTGTAGCGAAGCTACGCAATCACGGAAACACATAAAGAATGCAATGACATGACAATTAATTTGCATACCGTTAATCGAAATTAAACATGACATGGTAATTATGCAACATGATAAATGTCGGATCTAGCTTCGTTGTCAAGCTAGTTCCTAAATTTGCGCCTAGGCGAGTATCATTTCATCGCCTAGCCTCTTTTACGCCTACAACAAACAATTGGCCTAAAACATGGCCTAAAACCCTAAGTGGCAAGTTTCACTTGCCTAGCACCGGGGATGACGATCACGAAGGTTCGTCTCGCGGATGCTAAATTACGGGGAAAATCGCTGTTAAGGGGAAACAACCATCAAAACAACATTTATTCATTAGGGTTTCATAAAAATACAAATAGGTTATGAAAACATCAAGAGATCGATTTCTTACCGTGAGGAAGCGGAAGAAACACTCCGGAGAACCTAGGGACCAGATCTGGAAACGATTGGAGAAGTTTGGAGAACTAGGGTTTTTGGTGGATTTTGGGGGTTTGATGGAGATTTGGGGAAGATGAGAGGTAGAATGTGTTGAGGGATGGTTTAGATGATGGATCTTGGGCTTGGAATGGAGGAATAAGGGTTGGAGGAAGATGGGGGCTCAATGGGGGAGAAACTAGGGTTTTGGGTCGAGTGGAGGAAGAAGAAAACGTTTGGGATGGGTTTAAATAGGATGGGCTGGCGGCTGCCCAGAAATTAAGGTTTTAACACAGATTAGTCGGTCAAAGAGCAACCACTGACCGACTAGTTTGGCAACTAGTCGGTCGGGTCGACCAACGCAGACCGACTAAGTGTAAACAGTAACTTCTGAACGAAAATAGGATTTGGATTTAGTCGGTCGATGAACAACTACTGACCGACTAGTTCGACATCTAGTCGGTCGGTGAACGTTCTTAGACCGACTAAGAGTAAACAGTACCGATACTAAAATTTAGATGATTTGTTAGTCGGTTAAAGAAGCATTGCCGACCGACTAGTTTGCAACCTAGTCGGTCAACCAACGTTCTTAGACCGACTAACGATAAACAGTAGCTCCAGAATAATTTAGTAAGCCAACTAGTCGGTCCATGAAGGATTGCCGACCGACTGGATCGTCATCTAGTCGGTCGGTGGCCCTTCTTACACCGGCTAATTAGCACCAAAAGTTCCGATACGGAGCGCGAAGCTCCGGGATCGATTCCTAAGACTCCTAGGCTTGATCTAACAGTAAGATATGACCGTTATGAAGTCCGTCACGAATGACTTACTCCGAAATCGACGATCCTAAGGAAGAAATGAGAAAACACGACGAAACGATCAAAAATGAAAGTCACGGAGACGAGAACCACACGTGAGGAGAAAATCCATCAAAACATATATTATAACATAATAAATCCAGATACATGAAAACCAGTCATTACATCCTCCTCAACTTAAGAAAAATTCCGTCCTCGGAATTTCCAAACACTCACGTGTCCGGAAACAAAAGTGGGAAACGCTCTCGCATCTCATCCTCATTCTCCCAAGTAGACTCTCCAGGTGAGCCATGTCGCCACATCACCCTCACAAGATTGACAATCTTGTTCCGAAGCGATTTCTGACGCCTGTCCAGAATCTGCACTGGATGCTGGTCATACGTCATATCGGGGTGAACGGTAATCTCCGAAAAATCCACCGCATGAGATGGATCGCCAATGTATCGACGAAGCTGCGACACATGGAAAACATTGTGAACTCCCTCTAAAGATGGCGGCAAGGCCAAGCGATAAGCTACCTCGCTAACCCTCTCCAAATTGTCAAACGGTCCAATGTATCGCGGGCTCAACTTCCCTCGCTTCCCAAAACGAATCACACCACGATTCGGGGAAATCCTCAAAAACGCATGATCTCCAGGTTGAAACTCCAAAGGACGACGTTTAGCATCCGCCCAATGCTTAAAACGGTCCTGAGCGATCCTCAACCTCTCCCGGATGTTCCTGACAATCTCCACAGCCTCCACAATCATCTCAGGTCCCAACAACTCCCGATCACCAACGTCATCCCAACTCAATGGCGATCGACATTTCCTCCCATAAAGAGCGGCGAAAGGCGCCATGCCAATGGACGCCTGGAAGCTGTTGTTGTAAGAGAACTCCACCAAATGTAGATGGTCCTCCCACGAACCCTTGAAATCCAACATGCACGCCCTCAGCATGTCTTCCAAAATCTGAATCGTCCTCTCGGACTGGCCATCCGCCTGCGGATGGTACGCGGTGCTGAAACTCAGACACGTACCCAAGCTCTTCTGCAAACTCTGCCAGAACTGAGATGTGAACCTCGTGTCTCTGTCCGACACGATACTCACGGGGACTCCATGAAGCCGCACGACCTCCTGCACGATTCACGTTACATCACTATCCAAACTAGGAAAAGGAAATAAAAACGGAGAGTAAAAGAATTTACCTCCATATATCTCCTTGCTAGCGCCTCAGTGGACTGTCCCACTCGGAACGGAATAAAGTGCGCGGATTTGGTCAATCGATCAACGATCACCCAAATCGCGTCATTCTGCTTCGGACTCCGAGATAGTCCAGTCACGAAATCCATAGTGATGTGTTGCCATTTCCACTCCAGAATCGGAAGCGGTTGTAGCAACCCGGCCGTACGCTGATGCTCCGCCTTCACTTGCTGGCAAACCAAGCACTTGGCTACACTCCGAGCCACGCTTCTCTTCATACCATGCCACCAATAATTCAGACGAAGATCCTGGTACATCTTGGTGCCACCAAGATGCACAGAATACGGCGAACTGTGTGCCTCCACCATCAACTCCTCTCTAAAATCCCCAGCCGGCACACACAACCTGGCTCCAAACCTCAACGAGCCATCCTCATGAATCAAAAAGTCAGTCCGCAGACCGGCTTCCACCTGCTCCTGAATCTTCACCAGCTTCAGATCCTCAGCCTGGCCAGCCTTAATCCGATCCACGATCGTCGACTGTACCTGCATGTACATCAACGAAGAAGCCTCCCCAGGAAGAACAATCTCAACACCAGACTCGCAAAAATACTGCTACAATCTCCACTGCGAGGTCAAAATCATCACCACTGGAAGCCTACTCAGCGCATCAGGGACCACATTCACCTTACCAGGGTGAAACTGTAAATCTATCTCATAATCCGCCATAAGCTCCAACCATCGACGCTGTCGCATGTTGAGCTCCTTCTGAGTGAAAATATACTTCAAGCTTTTGTGATCGGTGAAAATCTTCACTTTCTCACTCAGCAGGAAGTGCCTCCAAATCTTAAGAGCGAACACAACAGCAGCCAACTCCAAATCATGCGTCGGGTAATTCTTCTCATGAACCTTAAGCTGACGAGACGCATACGCCACAACATGCCCATGCTGATGCAACACACAACCGAGACCCTTGCCAGAAGCATCGCAAAAGATCTCAAATCCACCGCTGCGATCAGGCACAACAAGAATAGGGGCAGTCGTCAACCTCTCCTTCAGAACGCCAAAAGCTTTCTCACAATCACCCGACCAAACAAAAGCAACATCCTTCCGCGTCAACCTGGTCATCGGCTCAGCAATACAAGAAAAGTCCTCAATGAATCGCCGATAGTAACCCGCAAGTCCAAGGAAACTCCGAATCTCAGACGCAGACGACGGAACAGGCCACTCTCTGATGGCCCTAATCTTCTCGGGATCCACTGAAATACCATCTCCAGTCACCACATGCCCGAGAAAAGTAACTCTATCCAGCCAAAACTCGCACTTCGAAAACTTAGCATACAAACGATGCTTCCTCAAGATCTCCAATACCGTCCTTAAGTGCGAGGCATGCTCTTCCTCCGACTTCGAATAGATCAGAATGTCGTCAATAAAGATAACGACAAACTTATCCAAAAAGTCGTAGAAAATCAGCTTCATCAGATTCATGAAAACCGCGGTCGCGTTAGTTACGCCGAAGGGCATAACCACAAACTCATAGTGTCCATACTTCATCCTGAACGCTGTCTTCGGAACATCTCCCTTCTTCACCTTCAACTGATGGTAACCACTCCTCAAATCCAATTTAGAAAACACCCTCGAACCTCCGAACTGGTCAAAAATATCATCGATGCGAGGCAACGGGTATTTATTCTTAATGGTCACCGCATTCAACTCCCGATAGTCCACGCACATGCGACGTGAACCATCCTTCTTCTTCACCAACAGCACCGGTGCTCCCCACGGAGACACACTAGGGTTGATATAACCCTTCTGCAAAAGCTCATCCAACTGCTTCCGTAACTCTTCCAATTCAGCGGGTGCCATACGATACGGCGCCTTCGAAATCGGCTGCGCTCCTGGAACAAGATCAATAGAAAACTCTAAAGCTCGATCAGGTGGCAAACCAGACATCTCCTCAGGGAAGACGTCGCCAAAATCATGCACCACGGCTGGCCACTCCAGCTCCATCTGCATAGCCACAACCTCCACCGGCCTGGCCCGAAATCTGACAGGCCCAAGCGAACTACTCCACGACTGAACTCAAATACTGGATGTCCGGGAATCTCGAACACCACCTTCTTCCTTCGACAGTCGATCGTAGCATAGAAGCTCGCAAGCCAGTCCATCCCAAGAACTGCATCATAGTTGATGATGTCGTGGACAATGAAATCAGCGAAAAGCTCATGTCCACAGACCGCCAACGAGCAAGAATTGCAACCACGATGCACCGAGACCACGCCATTCCCTGTAACGATATTCCAACTCTTGGAAAGAGGGGATGTCGACAAGGAATGCCTCTCCACGAAGCTCCGAGAAATTATGCACATCGATGCACCAGAGTCAAAGAGGACTAGTGCAGAAAATGTGCACACCAAGACCACACCTAACAAGCAATTTACAATCAAACCCTAGTCTACCAAACAATCATGTTCAAGCAAACAACGCAATCTAATCAATCAAAACCAATTAGGAAAGTAACAACGAGATTGAGGATTACCTGCGATAACCTCATCCACAGCCTCGCTCTCCGTAGCGGTCATCAGAAAAGCCTGCCTCCTTGGCAGAACAGCCTGCCGAAAAGCCTGCCCCTGTGGAACAAGAGCTGCTCCACGTCCAGCAGGAACAGACGCTCGCTGCTGCAACGGCGGTGCTGCAACAGGCGCCCTCCGCAGCTGATTCGCATGCCGACAATCCTTCGCAGCATGGGAAGCATCACCACAAACCAGACACTGGCCCAAAAACTTCCGACACTGATCCTTGATGTGGCCAGGCTTGCCGCAGAAATGGCAAGTCTTCAGAATAGGCCCTCCTGGCCTCTTAAACTGAGCTGGCTGATTAGGCTTGAAACCAGGCCTAACCACCGCTCTGGCCTGCTCCATAGGCCTCTTCCCAGCACCAACAATAGACCCCCTCCTCTGACTCAGGTTCAGCTCCTGCCTCCTCGCAGCGACCAGAACCTTCTGATAAGAGTCCAGATCAGAGGAAGACACAAAACTCTGGAGCTCCAAAGCAAGACCCTGCAGGAACCTCTGAGCCCTCTCATCAGCATCCTGCACCATCTTCGGTGCGAACCGACTCAGCCTAGTGAACTCTTGGTGGTACAGATCCACCGTCAAGCTCCCTTGCTTCAGATCAATGAAGCGCTGCAGCATCTCCTTCCTTGCAGCCTTCGGAAAGAACTCCTCATCAAACCTGGACTTAAAGGTAGTCTAAGCTATCGGTTCCACCAGCATCTTCTCTTCCGCATCCCACCAATTCCAAGCATTATCCTTGAGTTGCCTCTTCGCCAAATCAACCCATCCAGCCGGGATGATCTTGGCCATCTTCAGATTGTCCTCGATGTTCCGAATCCACTCATCGGCAGCCAGAGGACCCTCAGACCCATCAAAATATGCGGGACCCAGCTCCTGAAATTGCTTCGCTCCCGGCTCAGAGCGAGGGACATCCGGAAGTGCCCGGGCAGCTCGAGCAGGTGGAGCATTCTGGACCTGCAGGAGCACGCCCTGCTGCACTTGCATCATCTGGAGCATCATCCGCATCATCTCACCATTGGTGGGTTCCCGCTCAGGCTCCTCATCATGAGGGAGCGCACCACTACCCCCACCACGGGTGATTCGTCTTCCTGCCATCTAGTGACACAGAAAACGAAGCAGATTAGACTCATAGCTTATGATTCGGACGTCGAACTTAGTTTATTGGACATTCTAATATTATCATCGCTATTCTGATAATCGCAGTTACAGAAGGACCTGCATGGGCCACCAACAAAACCTGTCACGACCCGCTTCCCTAAAATGGAGGCGAGACGTGAAAAGGTCCGCACGGAGAGTGGAGCTGTGAAGCCCCAAACCCGATAAGCGTCAATAAAACATAAGCAGGTCCCTGTAACCACAACGGAACAACAATAATAACACAAGAGAGACAGAAATAAAATCTCATATCTCAAAGTTTGTCCAACATGAAAATAAGTCCAACATCCAGAAAAGCCACCAGGCTAGAAGAACGAGTCTAAGGCCCAGAACAAGGCCACGAAAGCAACAACACACCAAAGTATAAGTGCCACGCACCGACAACAAAATAGCAGTCTAAATAAGGAAAACGCAACGAAGACACTAGGACTGGTCCCCAGTGTCCACGTACTCCCCGTTAAACACAAGCTCGGGCTCGGCGTCAGCAAACACCTCGTCCTCAACGAGGTACTCAGGCTCGGGATCTAACATGTGTCACCCAAAAGAGTAAAGGGGCACATGTCAGCAAGTCTAAAAGACTTGGGCAAGGAAACTGAAAGTAAGGCAACTAGCAACCTAGAAGTTATAGTATGCATGACATGGCAGTTATAACATGAGTGCACAAGCAAGACATGGCGAGACAATAAGTACGAGAGAACGAATATCGGGACAAGACAAGAGTAGCCAAGCTACTAACAATCCCAATCAATTCCCTAATCATGTTTCACTGTTGTTTGTAGATGTTTACGCCTTACAGCTGAATGGTTTGGCATTCACGCCGATTGGCCGCTTAACACTACCCCAAAACCCAGAGTTTACGCCTTACCACTGCAGTTGCTGATCGGGCAGACTCCCAGTTGATTGGCCGCTTAACTCTTACCCCCAATACCCACATGTAATCGAGCCAGGGTCCCCGTACATGAGCTAAGTAAATGAGCCAGGGTTGCCCCGCACAGGAGCTCGTATTCTATATCACGATTCATAAACAATTTGGCGTAGGGGTGCACCTAGCCGGAAACAAGCAATTCGGGCATTGGCTATCAACCAACACATGGCCCGCTTCTGGAACACGAGCCAGGAACACAAGCATTGTAGCGAAGCTACGTAATCACGGAAACACATAAAGAATGCAATGACATGACAATTAATTTGCATACCGTTAATCGAAATTAAACATGACATGGTAATTGTGTAACATGATAAATGTCGGATCTAGCTTCGTTGTCAAGCTAGATCCTAAATTTGCGCCTAGGCGAGTATCATTTCGTCGCCTAGCCTCTTTTACGCCTACAACAAACAATTGGCCTAAAACATGGCCTAAAACCCTAAGTGGCAAGTTTCACTTGCCTAGCACCGGGGATGACGATCATGAAGGTTCGTCTCGCGGATGCTAAATTACGGGGAAAGTCGCTGTTAAGGGGAAACAACCATCAAAACAACATTTATTCATTAGGGTTTCATAAAAATACAAATAGGTTATGAAAACATCAAGAGATCGATTTCTTACCGTGAGGAAGCGGAAGAAACACTCCGGAGAACCTAGGGACCAGATCTGGAAACGATTGGAGAAGTTTGGAGAACTAGGGGTTTTGGTGGATTTTGGGGGTTTGATGGAGATTTAAGGAAGATGAGAGGTAGAATGTGTTGAGTGATGGTATAGATGATGGATCTTGGGCTTGGAATGGAGGAATAAGGGTTGGAGGAAGATGGGAGCTCAATGGGGGAGAAACTAGGGTTTTGGGTCGAGTGGAGGAAGAAGAAAACATTTGGGATGGGTTTAAATAGGATGGGCTGGCGGCTGCCCAGAAATTAGGGTTTTAACACAGATTAGTCGGTCAAAGAGCAACCACTGACCGACTAGTTTGGCAACTAGTCGGTCGGTCGACCAACGCAGACCGACTAAGTGTAAACAGTAACTTCTGAACGAAAATAGGATTTGGATTTAGTCGGTCGATGAACAACTACTGACCGACTAGTTCGACATCTAGTCGGTCGGTGAACGTTCTTAGACCGACTAAGAGTAAACAGTACCGATACTAAAATTTAGATGATGTGTTAGTCGGTTAAAGAAGCATTGCCGACCGACTAGTTTGCAACCTAGTCGGTCAACCAACGTTCTTAAACCGACTAACGATAAACAGTAGCTCCAGAATAATTTAGTAAGCCAACTAGTCGGTCCATGAAGGATTGCCGACCGACTGGATCGTCATCTAGTCGGTCGGTGGCCCTTCTTACACCAGCTAATTAGCACCAAAAGTTCCGATACGGAGCGCGAAGCTCCGGGATCGATTCCTAAGACTCCTAGGCTTGATCTAACAGTAAGATACGACCGTTATGAAGTTCGTCACGAATGACTTACTCCGAAATCGACGATCCTAAGGAAGAAACGAGAAAACACGACGAAACGATCAAAAATGAAAGTCACGGAGACGAAAACCACACGTGAGGAGAAAATCCATCAAAACATATATTATAACATAATAAATCCAGATACATGAAAACCAGTCGTTACAGCCGAGTCGTAACTTCACTTATATAAGCGGATGGGCTCGGCATGGAATTCGAAACGCCCAAGTTTTCTTTTCGTGCCCGAGCCCGATCGTCTCCTCTCCCGCTGCGACCACACCCTCTCCCGAACGCCGCCCTCGACCGCCCGACCACCGGCGGCTGAGCGCCGATCACCGACTGCCGCACCCCCTCACCGTCGGCGACTCCCTCGCCGCCGGCCGACCTCCGATAACCCTAATTTCGCCCGTTTTCTCCATTTTCTCCTATTTTTCGACGATCCATGCACCTATCGAGCCCCTACCCCAAATTAATTTCATTATCTATCTATTATACCCCTATCCCCCCCACGTATTTTGAATTTTACACGCTGATATCATTTTTTGATGTGTAGGCTATATTGGGGAGCTTAGGGGAGCCTAAGGGAGCTTCCGGGGCACGCTTTTGGCTTAGTGGAGGCGGCGTCTTCACACGCATCCGCTGTTTTGCTCTCGCGGTGTGTTCAGGTACCTTCGTTCCATTATTTTTGGCACATCGCGTTTTATATTAGTTGGGTGATCACTCGGGGCACACATGCCGCCCCGAACACGGCCACGCACTCGGGGAGCTTCCGCCAAGCGGAAGCGGCCAGATGAGCCCGGCCCCTCCTACGCTAGGGAGGACTTCCCTCCAGCTTCACCACCACACTCCACACAGCCACTCCCAGCCGACCCCGTTCACCCACAGCCACTCCCAGCCGAGCCCATCCACGCACAGCCACCACCGGCTCCTATCGTCGGGCCGCTGGGTATTACGTTCTGAAACGACGCACATCGCGTCGCTTTTGAGTGTATCGCCCAGCGCTCGATAGTGCCCTCCAGGTTCGCACACCTTGTAGACCTAGGTCGCCTGGGGGTACTAGAGGGGTTGCTCACGTTGTACGACAACGTGGGTTGGCGAGACTTTCTTTCCGTGTCGGCGGACACCTACGTCCGTCCGACACTCGAGGTGCTTAGCTCGATCGCCCGAACCGCTGAGGGATGCTCCTTCTGACTTATGGATCGAGAGTGTCAGATCACTCTCGATATGCTTCGAGCGTTCTTTCAGTGGCCCGCTGTCCCCACACCCGACCGAGCCTACGCCCCCACACACATCCCTCCCCCATCCTTCGATTCACACGCCTTCTGGGCCCGGATCACAGGTTTACCACCGGCCTTTGACCCTAGTAGGGCCAAGGCCTCAGCCATAGTACACCCTTGCCTCCGCATAGCACATCGTCTTATGGCGACCACCTTTCTAGCGAGGTATGAGCCTGGGACGATGTCTACGCCTGAGCTCTATATGCTCTACCGATGACTCGTCCCAGAGTTCTAGATAGGGATGGAGTTACGTTGGTCCCCGCCGTTGAGATTGACGTCGCTAGTTGGTTTTTGGACCACATCATCGTATCGGTGGGCACTCGCTCCCCGATATGTTGCGGCGGTCTGATCACTCTGCTAGCCCTGATGACCAGCGAGGACCTTCCGGCTGACCTGCGACGAGCCCCGGGCCCCACTGCACTTTCAATAGACGTCATGGCCCAGATGAAGATGCTTCGTCCGCACGGCCAGCGGCACTGGGTATGGTTGCACGGTCCGTTCGGTGCTGACTACATGATCCTCCCGAGCCCAGCTCGGACACACATAGCACCGGCACACGACGACTGGCTTCCGGCGATGGATCTCCTGATCCCTGCCACATACATGCTAGAAGCCGAGGGAGCTGAGCCTACACCACCTACACACCCTGCACCGCCAGCTGACCCTGTGTTCCCTCAGCCTGAGCCTGCACTTTCCGCCGCTCCCAGCACCTCTGTCCACACTTCTGTCGGTGTCGGGAGTACACTTGCTGAGCATACGCCCACCACGTCTGCCACTACCACCACCACTGCTGTGCCCTTGTCGATTGAGCCACTCACCTCTCTGCTACCCGAGCGTCCACCTACTATAGTTGAGAGCGGCGAGCCTTCTTTTCCTGACGTCGTATGGTCCCTGTCTGGCTTGTTGTCCGCTGGGGTATCACCTTTTGGTCCATTCACTTCCTCCCCAGCTATTGACCCCTCTGTCTCCACCGTAGCTGTCCTGTCTGAGAGCGTCGTGACGTCTGTTCCCACGTCTGTGTCACTGACCTCTCTTACCGCCTCGTCACTGATTTTGTCTTCCACTCCCACTGCTGCTGCTTCCACCTCACACCAGCCTGCGTCCCAGCCTCGCACCGAGGCTGGGCATCCACTAGTGAGCACAGCACCCGTACCACCCATGCATGCTGTCCCGATCACCTACACTGCCCGTATTAGACAGCCCCGACCAGCTCAGCCTAGACCTGTCCGTCCCTCCGCTCCACCACCCCCTGACGCCTTAGTTCAGAGCGTTCGCGCACTTGAGGGGGCGTTGAGTGGACTCCGGGGCGATTTTAGGGCCCTGTCTTCCACAGTCACCGCCATGCAGCACCGCCTCGAGCTACTTCCCAGCATTCACTATTGCTTGACCCATATTCTCGAGCGACTGCCACGACCACCACCCACCCAGCAGACATGTCCACCACCACCCCCCACCTCCGCCTCAGGACGGAGATGGCGCAGCACCACCAGCTTAGGCACACCCTTGATGCCACCAATTTTTTATCGTTATGCTGCCTATTCTCTGCTTGGTCCTGATGATTTCTGCCTACCCCCTCCTCTCCTCACTATTTTGTCCATATTTTGATTATATCGTTTCATACCCTTTTTCGGGAGTGAGGGAGAGTATTTTTGGTGACACACACATATCTGCATCACTCTTATCCTTGCATGCATCACATTCGCATCATATTTTTCATTTTGTTTTTTTATTTCTTTTTACCATGCATGCATACCCACCCCCACTCCCATTACACGTCTCTCGGTGTGCCACACTTAGCACATTGAGGACACTGTGCACTTTAGCTTGGGGGAGTGAGTTCTCACGCTCTTTTCTTTTGTCACCTTTTATTTTTATTTTCTCCACGTTTTTTCCACTTTTTCACCCATTTTTCATCACTTTTTCATTTTTTTTACCATGCATCACGTTTTTCTTATTTTCCTTGTGTGCCGCATTGTAAATAGTTTTATTTTCGTTTATCTTTATTTCTTTCATCTTTTGCTAGAGATGACTTTTCTGTGATGATGATGACGTGGTGTTAGCTTTTCTCTATATGCATGCTATATTTGTCATGTCATAGTTTTTTTTATTTCTGATATCATATGCTATGTCCTGCTTGCATTTAGAAATAGTAACCCACTCGCTTTTGGTGTATGAAAATGGATGAAATTCTATTATTAGCTGATCTCTGATGATTCATATGTATGCTATCGTAGAAAACACACCAAGATTCACGCATTGGTGCTTATATCTGGAGTACTGCTTTCTTTTCTCTCATATCACTTCTATATGCATGATTTGTACATTTCACTTCAGGTTGATTGAATTGTTGCTAGCAATGATAAATCTGGATTAGTTTACTTTTTGATATTAAACTGAGTAGATTATATTACCCTGCTGAAGTTGTCATGCACGTCCTATAGAGTGAACTGAGAGATACATTTATTTCTTTCTCCACATATCTTGAACATTATTTCTCTATTTTAAATTCATTGGTGAATCTCCCCTTAGCGATTATATTATTGGCATACCCCCGTTATTAAAATCACATGCTCCAAATTCCCCAAAATCCAAAGAAAAAAATACTTGTATATATCCTTCTCTTTGATTTGGGATCATTGTGTATATATGTTTCATATGAAAAAAATGAAAGAAAAGAAAAAAAGGGAGAAATTTGAGAATAAGTGAAGAAAGGAGAAAAGAAGTTCGAAAACGATTCCATCTCATATACTTTATCTCTTCCTTCCATCCTTGGCTTTTATTTCTGTTTTCTTTGACTTTTGGAGCTTCATAAGAAACGGGGATGTAAATATTGTTTTGTATATGCCACCACGCTTATAGATAAGCTTGGGGGAGAGAATCCAATGATGTGTGAGAGAGTGACTACTTGACGGTGCATGACAACCTAGGCTAAGTAATATTTTATACTCGGTGAGATTGCTAAAGTTTTAGGAAATCCAGAAATCTACGCTTAGCATTCATTTCATGAAAACCACACTTTTTCTATTCTTTCTACTCTATCATGTGATATCTCTTATACTCCTTATAGAAAGTATTCAATTGAAAAGTGTGCGATCTACGATATTGTATACCGCTTTAAATGCTTCAGACGATGTTAATCTTAGAATTATTCCATTTTTTCATGCTATATTGATATTTTTGGGTTTTCTATTTCAAATGCGCCATTATACTATGATATCAAAATAAAAGTCTTTGACATGTGTTTTATATTCGATGCATGCTATATGAGTAGGCAAAACCCACGTCCTGAGAAAATGATCTAGCAACTTCCCTCTTCGTTTTCTATTTTGCTTTTCGTTTTCCGTTTTCCACCTTTCCGCCGTTTTCTTTATCTTTATCCACCGGGTTCGCTTCTTACTTATCTTCCTCGAGGACGAGTAAGAGGTAAGCTTGGGGGATTTTGATCACTCCATATTTTACACCTTTTTTCTGCATGTTTGCATGCCATTTAGATCGCTCAAATCGTGTTTTTCACGTTTATTCGACAATATTGCGATGATTTTCACGATTTGTTGTTTTTGTCGAATTTCAGGAGATTTGGAGCGATTTGGAGTGATTCTGAGATACACCCACTCCGGAGTGTCACCGACGACTCCCTTGAGGGGTATTTTGCTATTGGAGAGGAGTGGAAGGAGAAAGAAGGTCGTAGGAGCGACGAGGAGGCAAAAACATGAAGGATGGGCATTTTCAGCATGCCACTCGACCGAGTGAAGGAGTCACTCGGCCGAGCATAGACAGCCCGCTCGGCCGGCCAGATCGGACACGCAACAGAGCCTATATCAGCGTGCACTCGGCCGAGCATCGCCATACCACTCGACCGAGCACCGAGTCACCCCTCGCCCGTTTGGAGCCAAGACGACGGCATCAAAAATCACCAACTCTCTGTTTTCCGTCAGTCTGCTCCGATGACTGACTCGGCCGAGTGGTGAAAGACGGTCCGCTCGAGTGACAACCGACGTCCGCCCGAGTGACGGAAGGCCGTCCGCCCGAGTGACCTCCGAGGAGACGACCCTCGAGACCCCCAACTCTCTGTTTCTGTACAGGGTTCGTCACTCGGCCGAGTGACATTTGTCACTCGGCCGAGTGAGCCATGCTTCCTGTAGCGGAAACTGTGGATTTGAGGCTGCGCATGGGCATTTTCGTCAGGGTTTTTTGGGCGATTTTGAGGGGTATTTAACCCCAGTTTTTAACCTAGTTTAAGAGAGCTTTTTCAGAACTTTTTTCAGCCTTTTTAGATTAACTTCTTAGGGATTAGATTGAGCTTTTAGAGAGGAGAGAAAAGTGAGATTTTGTTGGATGCTAGCTTGTTCTTCTTTGGTTTGTCTCTCTCTCCCTCAAAAACCCCATTTTTATTGATTTATTGAATTTTGCTATGAATTCCTTTGATTTTGATTGTGAATTTCTATTGCATTCTATTATGAATTGTGAGTAGTTCATCGTCTTAGGGCGTAGGGATGAACCCTACGCGCCCAATTTCGAATTTGTGATGAATTGGCGAAACTATTGCTAGGGTTGATTAGGGTTAGTTTGGGATTGCTATAATACGAATAGCTAGGGATTCATACCGATTGGGATTTGCAAGAGATTGGATCCCAATTCGATAGGAAGCCATAGATATTCAAATTGGGTTGCAATTGAATCCCTCCGGAATCGGTTTGCAAGAGATTGGACCGAAACTAGGGTTCTTCAATTGCAATTCTATACCAATACCCGTTTGCAAGAGATTGGATGGGTAGGAACTATCCCAACCTTGGTCGTAGCTTGAGTTTGCACGAGAGTGGGCTCGAGATACGATTGAACGATGATATTGTTCTTCACGCTAGTTTGCCTAGGTTAGGGTTTGCAAGAGATTGGACCCTACCCTAGGTTGGCTATAGACCGGCAATAGCGTGAGAGCGTGAGCTTGGTTCCAAATTTAGTTGCAACTAGTTCGCCCAATTTTCAAGTCTAGCAATCGTGAAACCTACGTGTCACAATGATGAGATACGGCAAGTAGCGGGGACTCCCTATCCCCTAAGCGTCTTTATTAATCTGTTAATTCTTTTATACATCTGAACAACTGTGACCGCACATTTGCGAACATTTCCCGACTTTTCCTATAGCCAGGTGATTCGAAGAAGACACTGTTATTAGGCCTCCCTGTGTTCGATACCCGCTCGCCGCTACACCGTGCGCTTGCGGTAAGACTACGATCGTCGCCACTCCGGGACGTGTATCCGGGCACGATCAGCCTACTCGACCGAGTGAGAAAGCTCACTCGACCGAGTAGAAGAGGGGTTTTCTTCCGAGAAGCAGCTTAGTTACTGGAATTTCTGAGAAGCCTACTCGGCCGAGTATGATTGCTTACTCGGCAGAGTAAAGAAGTCCGCTCGCCCGAGTCAATCAGAGAAACAGACCCCCGAAACCCCAGATTCTCTGTTTTATTATTGGGTCTGTCACTCGGCCGAGTGACATTGCTACTTGGCCGAGTGATGCATTCCGACTGCTGCGAGGATTGCGAATTCTGGGCTGCACAGGGGCAGTTTTGTCACGATTTTTTGGACGATTTTAGCTTGTATTTAAACCTAGTTTTTTTTCCTAATTTTAGGAGAGACTTCTATTATTTTTTGAAGGCTATTCTTCTGTGAAATCTCAGCTGGAGATCATAGGTGACGATTTTGGTTTGTATTTTCTTGCTAAAAATCTTATTTTTATGAATTGTCTCTTCTTTGCAATGAATTGTGCTATGATCAATTGCTATTTTTCTGAGATTTCCATGATGATTTGTGAGTAGTTTATTCGTTCTAGGGCATGGGGATGAACCCTATGGACCCGATCTTTTGAATTGTGATGAATGAATAGATTTGTTGCTAGAATTGAAGAAAGGTTAGGTTTTGATTGATTTATTGCGAGTAGCTAGGAATTCATATCGATTGGGATTTGCAAGAGATTGGATCCCAATTGATAGGAAGGCCTAGATATTCGATTTAGATCTATAATTGAAATTCTCTAGATTTGGTTTGCAAGAGATTGGACCAAAGCTAGGATTTTTATTATAAATCTATACTAATATTCGTTTGCAAGAGATTGGACGAATACGAACTATCAAAACTTAGATCGTAGCTCGAGTTTCCACGAGAGTAGGCTCGAGTTGCGATTGGACGATTATGTCGATCCTCATGCTAGTGTCTTAGATTAGGGTTTGCACGAGAGTGGGCCCTAATCTAGGTTGCTATAGACCGGTAATAGCGCGAGAGCGTGAGCTTGGTTTTACATTAAGTTGCGACTAGTTCACCCATATTCAAGCTCAGCAACATTGAAATTCATGATTCACAAGGATGAGAGACGGTCCGTAGTGGGGATTCCCTATCCCTAGACGCTTTTATTATATTGATATCTATTTGCTATTAAACGATTGTGACATTTCCATCGAATCTACTCTTATTCTCTTGATAGCTAGGTAATCAAAGTACGAAACTGTAAATTTTCCTCCCTGTGTTCGATACCCGCTCGTCACTACGCTGTGCGCTTGCGGTAAAACTACAGTCGTTTTTCGGGTGTATATCCGGGTGCGATCAAGTTTTTGGCGCCGTTGCCGGGGAGGCGACGGTATTTTATTTTCTTTACTTAGTTAGTTCTTTTTCTTTTTATTACCTTTATCTTTTTATTCCTCTATTGTGCTAACGATTCCATCGAGACTCTATTTTTCTGTGCATGTACACGAGATCAAATGCGCATCAAGAAGATATATTATTTGATCCGGAGATCGAGCGTACGGCAAGGAATCTTAGAGCCGAGAGGAGACTTGCTTTAGAGGACGATCATATGCACCGACCGGAGACACCGGAGGAGTTAGCCACACGCAAGGCTAGGCTTGTCTCCATCAGAGATAGGCTACGGCCTAAGACTACTTCTACTACCTCATCTATTGTGATGCCGGAGTTGGCGACGGATAAGAACTTCGAGCTCAAGACGGGACTCGTGGTTTTGATGCAACAAGACCCATTTCATAGGAACTCCCACGAGAATCCACACTACCACCTACAGTTGTTCTTGTCCAAGTGCGCAACTTTTCATATGCCCGGTGTTCTGGCCGATGCTATCCGACTGCGCCTCTTCCCATTTACCCTACGGGACAAAGCACCATATTGGTTGAGGACACAAACGGAGGGGATCTTTACTACATGGGATGAGTTGGCGAGCGCCTTTGTTAATAAATTCTACCCACCATCCATGACAGTCAAGATTAGGAGCACGCTCAGGTCCTTCAAGCAAGGACCTCAGGAAACCCTATTTGAGGCATGGGAACGCTTTAAAGATCTCCAACACCAATGCCCCCATCATAGTATTGAAGCATGGGAGCTTGTACATAGCTTTTACAATGGATTGCAACCGGAAACCAAGCAAATCATCGACGCTACCGCTATTGGAGCCATTCTATCTAAGACACCGGATGATGCTACGGCCCTACTTGAGGAGATGGCCTCTAATAACCAATAATGGGGCGACGAGAGTGGACATTCTACGTCTTTGACGTCCCCCGGCTTTCAGGTCTCTCTCGTAGCAGAGTGCAGTTGGATTGGGGGATACCAGATTTAAAATATTTGTACCGCAAGCGCACGGTGTTGTAGTATGGCTTGGGGGTCGAACACAGGGAGGCGTGGTTGTGCTTGTTTCTAAGAGGAACCAATTCACCCTACGGGTGAGCTAGCCTGATCGATCGTTGGTTTATCACGAAATGTAAATACATAGGATTAAACAATATAAAGGGAAACCTAGGACTTCGGTTTCCACCCTATCATGTGTTCTTACTATTACGACAGGCAGATAGGAATACGATCGGGATTAGGGTTTAGTGGTGAGACGTTGCCTCTAAGAGTGATACCATCGTCCCATGGGCCCGATATTCCGGTCGGTGCCCAGGATGATACGTCGGACTGCCCGGGTTCGGTCAGTGGGCATTCTCATGTCCATTAACACTGACCGTCTCCGAGAGCACTAAGCTTGCAACGATAACTCCCAACATCTCGTCATGTCGCTCCCGCGTGCTAGGATTCGATGTCTACGCTAAGGTCGTGAGCTATGGCTAGGGAGTCAACCGCCAAGTTTATTCCCCCTTGGCCCTACGGTCAAAGGCGGTTTTTCCCACCGATGACAATGAAACACCCCACATAACCTCTAAATTCCTAATCCTTATCGAAATCCTAGTCCTATGGACGCATCAGGGAGAACCCACGAAGGGGTTTCCACCAAAATCCCAGATTTGGTAACTACTCACACATTATAGCTAAAAAGCAATCTAAATGAAAATCAACCGTAGAAATCATAATCAGGTAATTGAAATGAAGTAGTAGCAATGCTATTAATACTAGATTAAAGTTTCATAAAGATCAGAAAACTTACAGATAACAATCAATTTCAAGCCGTCACAAATAGAGAAAAGACAGAAAAAATACACTCCTCTAGTTTCTGAAAACCTAGGCAGCTATATATAGAAATCGAATTCACCCGATCGGTTGAAAAATCAACCGATCGGGTGAGCTGCTACTTGCTTCGGCTGCGAGCTTCAGAAATTTCACCCGCTCGCTTGACCCGACCGGTTGGCGCAAGCGGGTCGTCGTTTGAAGGGAAGCGGTCATCAGGTGAACCAATCGGTTGAGTTATCAACCGATCGGTTGGAATTATTGCCCAAAAGAACAGAGACTTCAGTCGACTTGGCACGGTCAGCAGGCCGTCAGGTGAGCTCTTTGGGTTGTCGTTCGTAAAATTTGCTACAGATGAATCGATCAGGTGAAGGTCACCCGATCGGTTGGAGTTCAGGTCCAATTTACCGAGAACTCTGTTGGGATGAACCGGTCAGCGAACCGGTCGGATGACCTTGCACTTCGCTTCAGCTTCAGTCCAGGTCAGACACGTGTGCATCACCCAGTCGGTTGGCTGTGTCCAACGATCGGGTGGGGGCTGAAAGATGCCAATCTTCGTCGTTTGGCCCCTGGATCGCGCGTGACTCCTCTCGTTGCTCAGGGGACTTATGATATCTTCGGTATGTGTCACCTACACTGGCAATCTCCTGCAAACACACAAAAGCACGAAAAAATGAAAGAAAACTAGAAAACACGAGAAAATGGATACGGGACGGCAGAAAATAACGGAAAAACACAAAGAAGACGTGCGTGAAAATATAAAATATACACACATGTCAAAATCCCCCAAGCTGAACTCTTTCTCGTCCTCGAGGAAGACGAGTGAGAGTAGGAGCTCGGAGGGAGAAAATAGAGAGAAAGAGAGAAAGAGAAGTCAAAATCCCAAATCTCCCATCAGGGCCAACAAAATCAAAAACGCCACACCTAGCAAGCAAGCGACAAATCACAACACTAAACCAAAGAAAACGAGTCCAAACAAGTGTCGTGGGCCCACGCGGTGAAGCGTAAGTGAGTGTGGTCGCGTGCTAGCAGATGGTGTTACTATCTACAATGTGTAATAAAGCTCTATATACACATATTAAGAAAAGACCCAAATAGCGATTCGATTTGAAATAAGCGGGGAATAGATAGCTCAAGCATGTAATAGAACCGAGTAAGAATCGAATCGTATAATGCGTCAGGGACTCCACAACTAGGGACTAGGAAATCACCTCACTATCGCCTAGATAATAGCTAGAAGGTCCCTATTCCAAGTGTTTTCGAAAACGATGGAGGTTGAGATGATGTGGAGAAGAACACTCGGTGCAAATTCTCGCCTTCCCTTTATTCTCGGTAGGTAGGAAAATATTCACAAGGAATTTTTTGGGTTTTAGATATATGTATTTTTTTTTGGTTTTTTTGGCTATACATATATATTTATTTTTTTCTTTTCTTTTCTCTTTTCTTCTTTTTTTGGGTTTTTCTTTTCTCTCTATTTTGGATTTTTGGACTTTTGGGTATATACATGCATGTACTCTCCTAAGTGGGAGAACGGTACATGACGAGGGGATTTGCACCAAGTAAAATGAAAAAGAAATCAGATTCTAGACACTTGGACAAGGGAGATTTTCTTCGCTAATCAGAGCATGGGCTAAATGCGTTATCCTAGTCATAACTGTGGAATCCCGACACATGCGAAATGAAATATACGATATAAATATAGCATGCATATAGAGGCAGACAGGAGAAGCAAATACCGCATATTCAAATCAAAACATGATAATCTAGGGGTCATTCCAGGACAGGTATGTAACGGCCGCTTTCCGACCGTTCGTATTTTCTACGTGCACGTACTTTTTCGTGCACGTATTTTATTTGGCTCTTTCTTGGTTTCGGTATATACGATGTGATATACCGTTGTGACCATATGGAAGTGTAGAATTTTATGGTAGTTTTTGGGAACGTCATCTCACGGCTCGTCTTCTCGCAAAACAGCTTTGAATGGAAGGGCGTTTTGGTCTTTTGGCACCAATACGCGGTTCCCGATTTTACGATAATTTTTGGTAGGTGTAACATGCGATCGGACACCGTAGCCCCGTACTTCTTGTCTCTATGATCGTCCCGGTATTTTCTGATTATTTTTCCGATGCCCGTAGTGGAAGATATCTCCTAATCAATTCTCAGCCGTTGATTAGCCGCTAATCTATTTGAATTTCAAAACTAAACACATCCCTAATTGTTCTCCCACGTTTCATGGCTATAACTTACAGCCACTAGGGACACCCCTCCTTTCCCTTAACTCCACTCCCCCTATCTCTATCTCTCTCCCACTATATCCTTAAACATTATTGGTGTTTAGCTCATAAGTTTCATCCTTAAACCCAACCATGTGTAACCTTAGGGCAACTCGTGAAACCCAAACCCAGCCGCCTCCCTTGCGTTCTCCTTCTTCCTCGCCACTGGTGAGGAACCTCCGGCCACCCCCAAGCCTCTGGCGATGTTCCTCCCCCTTCCTCTCTCCCTCCTTCTCTCTCTCCCCTCTCAAAAACACAAAGAAACTCCATGGCCGCACCTTGACCCCAGCTCCAAACAAAAACCGACGGCCACCACCTTTTTCGGCCGTCCCTGGCCACCGTTGGCCACCCTTGGCACCCCCTCTCCCTTGACGACAGTTTCCCCCTCTCCCCTACACACTCTCTCCCTCAAAACCCCCTTGAAACTCCATTAGAACACTCACAAAACCATTTTTTGGACAGTATTGCGCAGCCGCCAGAAAACCCGTCGCCCGCTACCCTCTGGCCACCCTCTCCGGTGAACTCCACCACCATCGGACTCCCCTTTGACCCCCTGATCATCTCCAACTCCCCTTGCCCTCTTCCCTCATCTCTATCTCCCTCAAAACGTTTTCAAACACAACCCAAACCACAGTTTTACAGATCTGCGCCACCGCCAGGAAAGCTCGCGCCCACCGGCCATCCCGCAACCTACGACAACCACCCTACCGCTTTTGGATTTCTATCGAACTCCTCTACCAACTGCAATTTTCCTTACACTCATCTCTCACCTGTAGCTCCTGGAAAATCCGTTGAAACCCAGCCAAGTCGCTTTTTTGACAGATCTGACCGCCGGAGTTACTGTTCACCGCCAGCCACCGACCGCCTCCGCCACCGGTAACCACAACTGCCAATTTGTTCCCCTTTTACCCCTCACTTCTTTGCAACTTTACTCACGCTCATAGCCCACATGTAGCTCCCGGAATCCTCGTCGGAACACGCCATATCGGCTGTTTTTCACAGATCTGGAAGCTGAACATCCACGCCAGCTCACGCCCACCTCCGACCACCCCCGATGACAACTCCACTACCGTTGTCTTCTTCTTGAAGTCCTTTACTTTTTGCAACTTCCCTTTTTTGCTGCTTTTCGCTGGAATTCCAATGAGATGCACGACAATGGATGTTGCGTGATCTGTCCTCTCTGGCTTCTCACGGCCACCCACCGCCGTACGCTCATGCCATCGGCCACCCACCAGGCCGAGCATCTTCCTCTGGTCCTACTTCATCTATTGACAGCCCCCTTGGACTCTCGGAGTTAACATGCGTTGCCGCACGCACGTACTTTTAGCCGACGTCGCCGTTAGCATGAGGATCCGTTGCGCTACTCGCAACGGGAGGAGGATCGCTGTTAGCTCGTTGATTTTGTGCTAATACCCCACTGTCCCGAAATACCTCGCTGCGCTACCCGCAGCCGAGGAGTTCCAGACGACGCCGACGTTTCGCCGTTCAGACCCGACTTCCGCTTGTTGGACGACATCACGAGGTTGGTTTCCCCTAACTCGTAGCGAACCCCCACCGTAGTTCAATCAAACCCTAAACTACAATTGGACAACTTGAACTAAATTTATTTTCAGCATCTGTAAAATGATTGCCCATTGTAGGAAGATCGACGAACGGACTATTTTCTTTGCATATAGGGTAGACGTCGATCTAGACTGAACAAAAACATCAAAACTTGACTGTTTGACTGATAGGGTAGTCCCGTCATTTTAGAAACAAACCCAAATAGGATTTGTTGAAAACACGACCTGACACCGTCGCCGTGACCTTATTTCAGACGGACTACCACAGACGAGACGCTTGGACGGGACTCTCCGGACGGACGACACACTCGCCACCGCAGGCAAGTATACTCACTTGCACCTTCGGCCGTGTTTAGGTCTTAGACTTCTAGAACTGTTAGAATATGAACAAAGAGAACCGGACGTGAAATGATAGCGTCCGGAACGTCCCTTGACAGCTTAGACTTGACGACGAAGTCTAAGTTCAACAACAACTTTTGACACCTTAGGGTTATATTGTGTGTGCATGTGTGGACCCCCTAAAAGAACCATCCATGTCTTGTAATGTCGCGTCTTGTTTTGCATGGCCTGTGGGCAATAGGGCACTCACCAGTGAGTGGGTGATCCCTTGTACTGATACACGGCCTGTGGGCAATAGGGCACTCACTAGTAAGTGGGTGACCCCTTGTG
This sequence comes from Scilla litardierei, assembly GCA_030789695.1. NCBI lineage: Eukaryota > Viridiplantae > Streptophyta > Magnoliopsida > Asparagales > Asparagaceae > Scilla > Scilla litardierei. The sequence continues at coordinate 94,627,832 of CM061142.1, forward strand.
CTGATACACAGCCTGCGGGCAATAGGGCACTCACCAGTGAGTTGGTGATCCCTTGTACTGATACACAGCCTGCGGGCAATATGGCACTCACCAAGCTAGAGTGAGTGATCCCTTGTACGGACTTGTCTTGTGCACTTGGTTTGGGGTAGGGTTGAGCGTGCGCACGGGGAGAGGGTCTGATCCCCCTCAAACCGTAAGGCGTGACCCCTTTGAGTCACACGTGTCTTGTCTTGTCCTGTCTTGTCGTGTCTTGTCTCGTCTTCTCTTGACCCGTTTAGGTTAGTTCCTTAGTCAGTAGCACACGCTACGGCTACTTCTTGTCGTGTTTACTTTTCCAGCTCCGTTTTACTTTCTATAGCAGCCATGTTATAACCCCATCATGTTGATCAACCAGTAAAACGTTGCTTTAAATTGCAGTACACTTGCAGTAAAGTCTAACCCTCATTGTAGACTTTACCTGACGTACAGTTCCTTTTCTCTTGGGTGCTGTACGTTAGGTGTTGAGCCAGAGTACATGGACGATTCAGACTTACCGGAGTACATGGAGCCCGAGGACGTCGACCCAGAGTACGTGCCTGACGAGGACCAGACCTAGGGGTCTTTTAAGTCGTCGCCTTTCAGAGATTACTACTTTTAGTTCGCTCTTTCGGTAGTTTGTTGCCATGCTTAGGCTTCTTTTTTTGGACTTTGTACTCGCTGGATATTATCTCTCCATATAAATGAATGCATCCTTTTCCTTCTGTACTTTTGTTGTTCTGGATTTTATAAATGCAAGAACCTGAAAATTTTAAATGGTACCCCTACATACGCTTATTGGGTCCGAGCTTCACAGCTCCAGCCTAAGCAGGCCTTGTCACGTTTCGCTTCCGTCGTTTTGGTAAGTGGGGCGTGACAGTTTTTAATGGTGGCCCATGCAGGTCATGCAAAAGTTCGGAACAATGAGAGTACCGCATTCATTTAATATCCAGTTTAACGTGTACGAGTCTAAGTTAGGTTTCCTTGTCTTAGATGGTAGGAAGACTTAGGTAGAAGTCCAGGTTTGATAGTCAGGCACCGTGGTTAAGATTTAGTCATCCTCGTCTTAGGATACCTTAATAGCTCACACTTGACTCTAACCGTGTTAGATTTCTTGGGCCTTCTTTTAGTCGTTCACTCGGGTCCATCGACTTTGGGCCCATCAGAATGTAATCTTCATTCTCTTAGGGCCCTTCCCTGAGATCTCTCTATTACAGTCTAGTTCATTAGGAAGACTTAGTGCTGAGTTCTCCTGATCTTTAGACGGCCCGAAAATTAGAACCCCTGACTTTTAGCATCTTCCCGATCACTACACTTTTTGTGTTATCGACCGTAGAGTTCCATCGTAGCTTTCATGAATCATATCTTAGGCGTATTCATAATACGATCACATTCTTGCCCTCGATTCACGTGATCGTTTCATGACACTTATCGATAATTCTTCGAACCCCTCCTTTGAAAATCCTGCTTCCTTTAAAAATGTTTTCGAAATTCATTATTAAATTCTTCGCTCGGTTTAACTTCTTTCAAAACCCTTTATTTTATATTTAAAAAAATTTCTTGTTTTTCGGTTGGATTAAAGTTCCTTCTTGGGTTTTGAAACCTCCTTGATCGTAATTTTCAAGCTACTATCTTGTAATTATTTCTAACAGGTATATTCGGTATTTCAGTTTTTTAAAACCTTGTTATCATTTTTGATAATTCAATATATATATTATTCTTTTTCTAAACTACAAAATTTATTTCTAATCACTTACTGTACGTACTTTTAGAATATTTTCTAACCTAAAGAGAACTTTAATATTTATATATATCAGTTCTATGTTCATCGTGCTCACATTTCAAAAATCTTTGTATAAACTTATTTTCATTTACAAAACAGTCACTACCTCATCCTTCTCTTCTTCCTTCGCTTAACTCTTTTTTCCGAGTCGTAATATTTTACCATCTGCTCGCTATTTCTGCATATTTTTATAAGTATATAATATAGGATACCATATTTTACACGTAATCCTTCTTCCATCTCTTTAGTTATTTTAAGCAATATTTTTGTCCCATCTAACCGGCTATCTTCTTATCCTCACCTTATCTGAATTCGTTCTTTCCGATCTTGTTTCATTTCGCTTTTGGTTTAGGTCTCCTAAAGACATTAGTACTCATAGTTGTCGTGTCAACTCTAGTTTAGTAGTGGGCCCTTTAGCTTTGTGATGTCATTGTGATGCATGTATATAGGTAGGGTGTGTGGACCTGTATGAGTGTGTTACCTTTAGGATCTTAATGTTTGTCCCTTGTATCATGTGGTATACTTAGTGTTATCCGTGATATAGGTATGAGTTGTCTGAATGATAGTATTCATATAGGTGTAAATAGCGTCATAGCAGGCAATTCCTTAGACTTAGTCTTTCGTACTATTGAACAGTTTATCTTGGCTGCATATGAATGTATCAAAACTCTTATTTTCTTTTAAACCAAATCTTTAAAGTTTTTGAAACTATCTCACAAGATCACAAATCACTTATCCTCCCGCATCCATTACCACAACTCCACACGTTTTTCCAAATGTTTTAAAATATGTCATTGGCCTTAAGTTTTCCTTTCTCTTCTCTTCTTTCTCCCTTAGAAATATTATGTTTATTGTTGTTATTAGGACTAGCTATTATTGTTATAGGATTTTGTTTGCGGGTAGGCTCAGGGCGAGATGAGATTTATTATAGCAATGATTAATTGATTTTGGAACACAAGGATATTGGATTAGATTTCTTTGGATGAAAAGAATGAGATGTCCAAGACTTATTTATAATACCGATGTGTGACGGACTCAATGGAGAATTCTGGTCGGATGAAATTATATGCAGGGAGATGATAACTTATCAGACTTGAGACTTAGACGAGTGGTAGATAGGAGTAGCTAGGAAGGTATAGTATAAGTTAGGGTGATCATGAGAATGAGAAGGGCACTTAAAGCAATAAGATTTGACTATAGGTTGGCGTAGGAAGGCATTGGAGATAACACGATACGTTGAGATGAATGGGATGTTATGAAGATAGATTCTATATGATTATGAGATTAGATGATGGGGGTAAGGATAGCTGTGGTTCGATGGTTCTTTGATTAAGAAGAATATGTTTATGAGCCGATATGATGGAGAATATATATTGGGGACGTGATGATTGTTAAATTGTGGACGGTAATGTGGATCTATAGTCAGGTGCTAGGGTGTGATTCTAGTGGTAGCAGTATCCAGTGGAGGACGAGTTACGACGAATTATTTGAGGAATGATGTTTGAAGTTATGGGATTAGCGATTAATATGTGTAGATATGAGAGTTGCAGGCATAAGTGTATATAGATATTAATACTTTTAGTATAAGTGATTCCGAGGACGGAATCATTTCTAAGGTGGGTAGAATGTAACGGCCGCTTTCCGACCGTTCGTATTTTCTACGTGCACGTACTTTTTCGTGCATGTATTTTATTTGGCTCTTTCTTGGTTTCGGTATATAAGATGTGATATACCATTGTGACCATATGGAAGTGTAGAATTTTATGGTAGTTTTTGGGAACGTCATATCACGGCTCGTCTTCTCGCAAAACAGCTTTGAATGGAAGGGTGTTTTGGTCTTTTGGCACCAATACGCGGTTCCCGATTTTACGATAATTTTTGGTAGGTCTAACTTGCGATCGGACACCGTAGCCCCGTGCTTCTCGTCTCTACTATCGTCCCGGTATTTTCAGATTATTTTTCAGATGCCCGTAGTGGAAGATATCTCCTAATCAATTCTCAGCCGTTGATTAGCCGCTAATCTATTTGAATTTCAAAACTAAACACATCCCTAATTTTTCTCCCACGTTTCATGGCTATAACTTATAGCCACTAGGGACACCCCTCCTTTCCCTTAACTCCACTCCCCCTATCTCTATCTCTCTCCCACTATATCCTTAAACTCTATAGGTGTTTAGCTCATAAGTTTCATTCTTAAACCCAACCATGCGTAACCTTAGGGCAACTCGTGAAACCCAAACCCAGTCGCCTCCCTTGCGTTCTCCTTCTTCCTCGCCACCGGTGAGGAACCTCCGGCCACCCCCAATCCTCCGACGATCTTCCTCCTCCTTCCTCTCTCCCTCCTTCTCTCTCTCCCCTCTCAAAAACACAAAGAAACTCCATGGCCGCACCTTGACCCCAGCTCCAAACAAAAACCGATGGCCACCACCTTTTTCAACCGTCCCTGGCCACCGCCGGCCACCCTTGGCACCCCCTCTCCCTCGACGACAGTTTCCCCATCTCCCCTACACACTCTCTCCCTCAAAACCCCCTTGAAACTCCATTAGAACACTCACAAACCCAGTTTTTGGACAGCATTGCGCCGCCGCCGGAAAACCCGACGCCCGACGCCCTCCGGCCACCCTCTCCGGCAAACTCCACCACCATCGAACTCCCCTTTGACCCCCTGATCATCTCCAACTCCCCTTTCCCTCTTCCCTCATCACTATCTCCCTCAAAACATTTTCCAACACAACCCAAACGACAGTTTTACAGATCTACGCCACCACCGGGAAAGCTCGCGCCCATCGGCCATCCGGCCACCTACGACGACCACCCTACCGCCGTTGGACTCCTATCGAACCCTTCTACCAACTGCAATTTTCCTTACACTCATCCCTCACCTGTAGCTCCTGGAAAAATCCGTTGAAACCAAGCCCAGTCGCTATTTTTGACAAATCTGGCTGCCGGAGTTACTGTTCACGGCTAGCCACCGACCGCCGCCGTCGTCGGTTACCACCACTGCCACTTTGTTTCCCTTTGACCCCTCTCCGCTCTGCAACTTCCCTCACGCTCATAGCCCACCTGTAGCTCCCGGAATCCTCGTCGGAACACGCCATATCGGCTGTTTTTCACAGATCTAGAAGTTGAACTTCCACGCCGGCTCACGCCCATCTCCGACCACCCCCGGTGACAACTCTACTGCCGTTGGCTTCATCTTGAAGTCCTTTACTTTTTGCAACTTCCCTTTTTTGTTGTTTGTCGCTGGAATTCCAATGAGACGCGCGACAACGGATGTTGCACGAATCTGTCCTCTCCGGCTTCTCACGGCCACCCACCGCCATACGCTCACGCCGTCGGCCACCCACTGGGCCGAGCATCTTCTTCTGGTCCTACTTCTTCTATTGACTGCCCCCTTGGACTCTCGGAGTTCACATGCATTTCCGCACGCATGTACTTTTAGCCGACGTCGCAGTTAGCATGAAGATCCGTTGCGCTACTCGCAACTGGAGGAGGATCGCTGTTAGCTCGCTGATTTTGCGCCAATACCCCACTGTCCCGAGATACCTCACTGCGCTACCCACGGCCGAGGAGTTCCAGACGACGCCGATGTTTCGCCGTTCAGACCCGACTTCCGCTTGTTGGACGACATCACGAGGTTGGTTTCCCCTAACTCGTAGCGAACCCCCACCGTAGTTCAATCAAACCCTAAACTAAAATTGGACAACTTGAACTAAATTTATTTTTAGCATCTGTAAAATGATTGCCCATCATAGGAAGATCGACGAACGGACTATTTTCTGTGCACATAGGGTAGACGTCGATCTAGACTGAACAAAAACATCAAAACGTGACTTTTTGACTGATAGGGTAGTCCCGTCATTTTAGAAACAAACCCAAATAGGATTTGTTGAAAATGCGACCTGACACCGTCGTCGTGACCCTGTTTCAGACGGACTACCACAGAAGAGACGCTTGGACGGGACTCTCCGGACGGACAACACACTCGCCACCGCAGGCAAGTGTACTCACTTGCACCTTCGGCCGTGTTTAGGACTTAGACTTCTAGAACTGTTAGAATGTGAACAAAGAGAACCGGACGTGAAATGATAGCGTCCGGGACGTCCCTTGACAGCTTAGACTTGACGACGAAGTCTAAGCTCAATAACAACTTTTGACACCTTAGGGTTATCTTGTGTGTGCGGACGTGTGGACCCCCTAGAAGAACCATCCATGTCTTGTCATGTCACGTCTTGTTTTGCACAGCCTGCGGGCAATAGGGCACTCACCAGTGAGTGGGTGATCCCTTGTACTGATACACAGCATGCGGGCAATAGGGCACTCACCAGTGAGTGGGTGATCCCTTGTACTTATACACAGCCTGCGGGCAATAGGGCACTCACCAAGCTAGAGTGAGTGATCCCTGGTACGGACTTGTCTTGTGCACTTGGTTTAGGGTAGGGTTGAGCGTGCGCACAGGGAGAGGGTCTGATCCCCCTCGAACCGTAAGGCGTGAACCCTTCGAGTCACACGTGTCTTGTCTTGTCCTGTCTTGTCGTGTCTTGTCTCGTCTTGTCTTGACCCGTTTAGGTTAGTCCCGTAGTCGGTAGCACATGCTACGGCTACTTCTTGTCGTGTTTACTTTTTCTGCTCTGTTTTACTTTCTATAGCAGCCATGTTATAACCCCAGCATGTTAATCAACCAGTAAAACATTGCTTTAAATTTCAATACACTTGCAATAAAGTCTAACCCTCGTTGTAGACTTTACCTGACGTACAGTTCCTTTTCTCTTGGGTGCTGTACGCCAGGTGTTGAGCCAGAGTACGTGGACGAGTCAGACTTACCGGAGTACGTGGAGCCCGAGGACGTCGACCCAGAGTACGTGCCTGATGAGGACCAGACCTAGGGGTCTTTTCAGTCTTCGTCTTTCAGATGTTACTACTTTTAGTTCGCTCTTTCGGTAGTTTGTTGCCATGCTTAGGCTTCTCTTTTTTTAGACTTTGTACTCGCTGGATATTATCTCTCCATATAAATGAATGCATCCTTTTCCTTCTGTACTTTTGTTGTTCCGGATTTTATAAATGCAAGAACCAGAAAATTTTAAATGGTACCTCTACAGACGCTTATTGGGTCCGAGCTTCACAGATCCGGCCTAAGCGGACCTTGTCACTTTTCGCTTCTGTCGTTTTGGTAAGCGGGGCGTGACAAGGTATATAAATCAAAATCACAAAGTAAAAGCACACAGTAAGCTAGACACGACACACGACTCACACAAAGGCAAAATGGACCCACGATGCATGAAATACAAGAGGACTCGGCTTCCTAGGGTTAGTGAATGTGATTATCGAAGCCATGCTAGGTGTGTGTGTGATTCTGTGACAATTAATCATTTGGGGTTATCTCTAGGAGAGAGAGGAGAAAAGGGAAAGAAAGAAAAAGAAAAACACGGTGAAAACGACTCAAAAACGAAGAAAAAGACACAAAACGACGCATGAAGTGCGACTCGCCCAAGCTGAAACTTGCATTGCCCTCAATGCAATAAAAGTAAATACAGGAGGGCAATGAAAATGGGGGGGGGGGAATACACACCGACACAAGGAGGAATGAAAAATGAGAAAAACACACATACAAAACTGAAAAATAAAGAAGTAGGAAAAAGAAATACAGAAAATAAACAATAGAAAATCACACCACATGACGTATATAGACAAGCACACCACACAGAAAGAACACGACAAAACACACAAAAAGTCGACTTCCCCTAAGCTAGACATGATAGTGCTAGCAATAAGATATGATCATGAAGATGCAGGAATATGCTAGGGGGAAGATCGGAAAAGCGAAAGAAATCAAAAAGCAGGAGAGGAATCGTCCTCGTCCTCCTCGGTAGAAGATGGAGGGGTGCGGTGGGGAGAGGTAGGGGGTGTGCGAAGAAGTGTGGAGAGGGGTGTAGGATGTGTGTGGATGAGTGTGGAAGTGTGGACGATGGGTGGTGTGGTGGTGTAATGGGGAGTGGAAAGGAAATGGCGACCAAATCGGTGGTAGATGTGGTAGATACGGCGGTAGATACGGCGGCGGAAGAGGATGGTGGGGAAGTGATCGCGAACACACCTGCAATTTCTTGCGGCGCACGTATGGGGTGACGAAAGTGGAGGGTGGTGGATCTGTGGGGTCGACGGCGGTGGTCGTGAGTGGAGGTGAAGTGGCAGGAACGGGAACAGTGGAGGTGGGAGGAGATGGTCACCTAAGGGGTGATGGGGGAGGTGAAGAGTGTGATGGTGGAGGTGAGGGGGGGTGGAGTGGATGGTGGTATAGGTAGAGGTGGTCCATGAACGTGAGTGAGAATGCGGAGGATGGCGGCCAGTTCCTCTCAAGTGCGAGGAAACGTGGGTGAGAGAAAATCGAAGAGGATGGGTCTGAGGGGGCGGAGGACGAAGCCCGAGCGCACAGTGAAGTAGAGGTTGGACGGGAGGTGGAAGTGGTGCCAGCGGCAGTGGTCATGCCGGCACCAGAGGCTAGGCCTAAAAGGGCCTCACTCAGAACCTTATGGCCAGGAGCCGGGATTGTATGACTGGGGCCAGCCCCGGAGTCTCCCAGGGACGCAGGGATATCCTGCTAGCCTAAGTGGGCGGCAGGGGAAGGTGGTCTGGTGTGCCCTGCGGAAGGAATGGAAGACGTAACTCCTTCAGAAACTACTGGATCGGGAGGAAACGTCCAATCTGCCACTATAGCGATAGTCATGCGAGCGGGGTTGGGTAGAATGGTATAGGGAGCAGGGGGTGTCCGTAGTAAAAAGTGAATCGACCCTCGGAGCGGGGCTTGATCATATGTATATGCCGAAGGACATCAAGATCTATATGTGAGGGTACTGGGGCAGAAGGGAAATCACGGGGGATGACGACACTATACTGGGGATATGAGGCTATGATAGTAATGAGGCCCCCGTAGCAAAACTTGCCTTTGCCGGAGCGACTAATGTGAAGCAATTTGTGGATAAGCCAATCGCCAGCATGAATGGGGATGCGAGGGGCCTCGAAGGCGATCCCGTCGTCACCACGGATGAAATCAAACGTCATGGCCCACAAAATGAAAAGATCAGGGATAGTCACCATCCCAGACTCATCCCTGGGGAAGAAAGTGCAAGATATGATTCGGTGGGCCAAACAGAAAACGGGGTGAATGATGGAGGAGGCCTTGGCCTTACCTCAAGGATAGTGATCGTGTAGGGTGAGGAAAAACCAAAATTGATCGACGTCGAAATCAGGGTGGCATCCAGAGTGACGGATAGCGTCGTCCCAAAGAATGGGGAATCCGAAAATGTGATTGATAGTATCCAGGCGGGTACAGACGATTTTGTTTCGGACCCGAAAAACGACGATCGACACCGACTCACACTTAAGGGAAGATAGAAATTCTAGTGTGAGAGCGAGGTAGGAGGGTGCGTGGGCGTTAAAGAAAGCTAACCACCATAAAAGTTAGCAAAGAGGGTCTCGACTTCGGAGAAAACTTCGAGATCAAGAAGCGTTGTGCGTGTGCAAACGTGGTGGAGAGGTGTCCCCATGCATCAAGTCTATGAAAGAAATCTTTTTGTTCTTGACTCAAAAAACGGTAGCCACGCGGGCCCATCATTAGGTCCTCAGCTGGGATAATCGGTTGGGGTTGGGGTTGTGCAGACAGTGCAAGAGGAGGGCATGAGTGTGGTGGACGTGTGGTATTTCGTCTCTTGTGAGACGACCCCTCCTCACGCATAATACCCTTACACTTATCATTATCCCGGGCCATGTGAGTGTGTGATGCTAGTGTATGCAAGATATGATGAATGCACACAAACACTGGCAATCGAGCAAAATAGTAATTCTAGGGCAAAATTGAAAATGGAGCTAAGGAGCAAAGTTACCCAGTAGAGATGGTGATCCTTGCTCGTAGATCACCCAACGCCGTGCAATGAGTGGGACTGTGAAGCCGCGGCACTTCTTCTCAACAAATTTTCGAAAATGGGGGGAGTCTGGTGGAAACTAGGGCTTGGATGGGGTTAAATGGAAGAGGGGAAGAGAGAGAGATCTATGGAGAGAAGGAAGAGAGAGAGTGTGGAGAGATTGATTGATGGAGGTTGGAGGTCGTTTGGGGGAAGAACGAGGCCGGTTGAGGGGTGGGGAAGTCGAAACGACGATGGAAATTCGAAATCGGTTGAGGGGAAATGAACAGGTGAAGGCGGGGGGTACTTATAGGGTTTAAGTCAAACCGATCGGGTGAGTTTTCACCCGATCGGTTGATTATTATTTCGAAAAAATTCGTTAAAAAGTTGCTACAGGTAAACCGATCGGTTGAGAACTCAACCGATCGGTTGGCCGCTTCACGATTTACCCGAGACTTCTGTGCTGCTCACCCGGTAAGTCACACGACCACAGCTTCTATCAACCGATCGGTTGATTAAATCCCAAATTTTCCGAGACTTCTGCTCTTTTCACACGGTCTGCCACCGGTCGCATTTTGCTTCACCCGACCGGTTCGTAGATGAACTGATATAGGCCACTTTCTGATACATCCCACCCGATCAATTGAGGGATCAACCGATCGGTTGGGGGCATGTTTCCTGTAAAAGTCCAAAAATTGCCTAAGTATCTCGACGGAAGTTCCCGTTGCTGAATTTATTTATCAAAATAAGAAAAATAAAGCTAAAAATAATCAAAAAAATAAAGATGAGAGTTTAGAACATGGGTTGCCTCCCATGAAGCGCTTTTGTTTAACATCGTTTGCTCGACGCCTGTAGATGATCTTCAAGGTGGACGGGGGTGATGCCCTAAGTTTGGCGTCCCTTCAGATTCTGAATTGGTGGGCATTGGTGTCGTCGGCGGTGACAAGTAGACTTGCTCGACGATCCTCCCTCCGTTGATGGTATCGGGGGCTTCTCCCTTATATTGGTGTTTACCGCCACTCTTTTCAAGATCCGGATCTCATCACCGGTAAGCCACATGGGCTCTTTCCCCTTTTTCCTCATCGGAGGAGCTTTTTAGAATCCGGGAGGGGTCATATGTGGGACAACCGCTTCCCCAGCAATATCTTCTTTCTTCAGACCGACATGTTCTTCAAGGTCCCCCAAGCTGTCTGGGGGATTCCTTGAGAGAATTTCCCAGGCCCTAGCTTCCACAGCTCTTTCTTCCTCATTGTCCAGCATATTGCAACTAGGTTCATCCGGGGGGTGCTTCATAGATAACCCCAAGTCGAACTCGACCTTTTCGTAGCCAACATTAAGTGATAACTTCCCTTTCTTCACGTTTATCAGCACGCCAGCGATGGCCATGAAGGGCCGTTCAAGGATGATGGGTGTATGAGTGTCTTCGGGCATATCCATCACCACGAAGTCTACCGGCACATGTACTCCACTGACGTTAACGGGCAGGTCGTCTACAATTCCCATCGGGTATTTGACCGATCTATCGGCTAATTGAAGTGGCATACCCGTGGGCTCCAGGTCTCTCATCCATATCCTCCTGTATAGAGACAGGGGCATTAAACTGACGCTCGCTCCTTAGTCCACGAGCACCCGATCGATTTTTACTTCCCCAAATCGAACAAGGAATGGAGAAGCTTCCCGGGTCTTTTAGCTTGAGCGGATTTGCTCGCTGGATGAGAGCACCACATTCCGCCATGAGAACGACCTTTTCCTTTCTCGAACCCCTCGTCACCAAGTCCTTTAAAAATTGTGCATAGGAGGGAATTGTCTCTATGGCTTCGAGGAACGGGATCCGCAAGCTCAAATCCTTGACCATAGCGAAGAACTTGCCGTATTTTTCATCATTTTTAGCCTTGGCAAGCCGTTGTGAAAAAGGCACAACGAGCTTGAATAATCTAAGGTTCTCCTCCTCTTCCTTCTTCTTATCTTCTTCAGGGACTCTCTCCGGCGTCGTATTCTTTGGTGACGGAGCTCCGTCGTCATTCGATTTTTCAATTGGCCGCCTATCGACCAACGGAGCTTCCGGTTCCTTAGCGGGCACTCTCGTAGGAATTTGTGTCCCGCTTCTCAGGACGATAGCAGACACATTCGCATGTTCATACGTTAGTGCCAAAGTCTGATTTTCCCCCCTCGGGTTAACTTTCGGTTGTGGCGGCAATTGATTTTGTGACCTTTGAAGGTTCACCACCTACAACCCCAGCTGGGTTACTTGGTCGGTGAGAGCCCTCTGCCCCATTTCCAGCTTTAAATTGATCTTCTCCTGGTCCAAAATGTACTGAGTCAAGAGGGACTCAACCGGGGAGATAACTGATCACTCCTTATTTTACACCCTTTTCCCGCATGTTTGCATGCCATTTTGATCGCCCAAATCATGTTTTTCACGATATATCGACGATATTGCGATGCTTTTCACGATTTGTTGTTTTTGTCGCATTTCAGGTGATTTGGCGCGATTAGGAGTGATCTCGAGATGCGTGTAATCTAGACGGCCACCGACGACCTCCCCGAGGGGTATTTTGCTGTTGGAGAGGAGCGGAAGAAGAATGGACGTCGCCGGAGCGACGAGGAGGCCAAAACGACCAGTTTGGGCATTTTTTGTGTCCCACTCGGCCGAGTGGAGGAGCCACTCGGCCGACCAGCGAGACACTGCTCGGCCGACCCATTCAGACACGACTTCCATGTGTACTCGGCCGAGCGACGGAGACCACATCGGCCGAGTGACGATACCACGTCCGCCCGAGTGGCGCCCAGACGAAGGCCCTCAAAAAGACCGAAGTTACTGTTTTTCGGCCATCTGAGCTTCAGAAGACCCACTCGGCCGAGTGGCAAATCCCGTCCGCCCGAGTGAAGTGAAGCCATCGGCCGAGTGACGACAACTCACTCGGCCGAGCCACCCCCGAACTGAAGACCCCTGAAGTCCCCGACTTACTGGAAAATTGACAGGGTTTTCACTCGGCCGAGCGACTTTTGTCACTCGGCCGAGTGCGATGCGCTGCCTGTAGCGAAATTTGCGGAAAACAGGCTGTGCAGGGGCGTTTTGGTCAGGATTTTTAGACGATTTTTGGGGCTATTTAAGCTCTGTTTTTACCCTAGTTTGAGGGGCCACCTCTTAGATTTTTTGCAGCTTTTTGAGTCTACTTTTTAGCTTAATTAATTGTGATTGGTGAAGAGAAAAACTTGGATTTTTGTTGGGTTGATTGAAGATCTACATTGGTTTGCACTTCTCTTCCACAAAAACTCTATTTTTATTGTTTATATCATTGTTGTGATGAATTCCATTGTCTATTTCTTTGCCAATTATTGTGCTATTGCTATGATTAGTGAGTAGTCTCCACGTCTTGGGGCGTGGGGATGAACCCTACGAGCCCAATTTCGTATTTGTGTTGAATTGGTAGGAATTGAGCCAGGATTGTTATTAGGGATTAGATTGGGATCGAATTACTACGGATAGCTAGGTATTCACATCAATTGGGATTTGCAAGAGATTGGATCCCAATTCGATGGGAAGCCCTAGAAATCCGAATTGGGTTGGAGTCGGATTTTCGAAGTATCGGTTTGCAAGAAATTGGACCGATGCTAGGATCTCCGGGTGCAATTCCGTGCCGATACCCGTTTGCAAGAGATTGGACGGGTAGGAACTATCCTAATCTAGATTGTGGACCGAGTTTGCAAGAGATTGGGCTCGGTGCGCAATTGGACGATGATGTTGATCCTAATGCTAGCTTCCCTAGGCTAGGGTTTGCAAGAGATTGGACCCAAACCCAGGATAGCTATAGACCGGCAACAGCGCGAGAGCGTGAGCCTGGTTCTACATTTAGTTGCAACTAGTTCATCCGAATTCTCATCCTAGCGATTTCGATACCGGCGAACCACAATTGTGAAATACGGTGAGTAGTGGGGATTCCCCATTCCCTAGGCGTTCTCTATTTGATTTGATATTTTGCACTTTTGTCTGACGATTGTGACAGGATCGCCCAAGGCAATTATCCCTCTGAATAGCCAGGTTGATTAGGAGCAAGCACGGTCATTCGTCCTCCCTGTGTTCGATACCCGCTCGCCGCTATACCGTGCGCTTGCGGTAAAACTACAACCGTCGCCTCGGGACGTGTACGCCGGGGCGCGATCAAGTTTTTGGCGCCGTTGCCGGGGAGGCGATTGCGTTTGATTCTTTTTCACCAAGCTATTTCTTTCTTTTATTTTCTTTTTATTTTATTTCTTTTACCATTATTATTTCCTTTGCTATTTTTACCTAACCCTTCCACGGTACTAATCATCTCTTTGAAACTCTGTTTTCACTGTGCATGTACACGAGATCTACGGCGGACCCAGAAGACTTATTATTTGATCCCGAGATCGAACGTACCGCGCGGAGACTTAGAGCGGAAAAGAGACAAGATCCGGAAGGGAGGTATATGACCAACCCGGAAACCCCTGAAGAATTGGCGGCAAGGATGGCAAGGATAATCTCGATTCGAGATAGGCTTCGGCCTAAGACTTCTTCTACCACCTCGTCCATTGCCATGCCGGGGTTGGCGGCCGACAAGAACTTCGAGCTAAAGACTGGATTGGTGGTGTTGATGCAACAAGACCCGTTTCATGGGAACGCACATGAGAACCCCCACTACCACATCCAACTATTCTTGTCAAAGTGCGCCACATTCCAGATGCCGGGGGTCTCCAACGACGCTATCAGACTGCGCCTCTTCCCCTTCACGCTTAAGGACAAGGCACTCTATTGGTTGAGGACGCAGGCTGACGGAGTCTTCACTACTTAGGACGAGTTGGTGAGCGCATTTATTGACAAATTCTATCCGCCATCCAAGACGGTGAAGATCCGGAGCGCTCTCATGTCCTTCAAGCAAGGACCACAGGAGACGCTCTATGAAGCTTGGGAGCGATTTAAGGATTTGCAGCACCAATGCCCGCACCACAGTATAGAGGACTGGGAGCTAGTTCATAGCTTCTACAACGGTCTCCAACCGGGGACCAAACAAATTATTGATGCCGCGGCGAATGGTGCAATCTTGTCAAAGACTCCCGAGGAAGCTACGGCCCTAATTGAGGAGATGGCCTCAAATAACCAACAGTGGGGCGATGAGCGAGGACACTCCACATCCTCCTTAAAGCCAACTAGCATCTACGAGGCGAAGGCCGTAGCGGAGCTCACGAGCAAATTTGATTCTCTCCACAAGGTGGTGGAGAGATTGGAGAAATATATCACGGAGCCCCAAGGAAGCCCATCCACCTCCGCACCGACCAACCAAATGTGTGATTGGCAAGACCAATCTCAAGTCATGTACTCGGGAGGAGAGCAAGGAGAAGGATCCTTGGAGCAAATACAATATGTTGCGGGGAACCAAGGGTATTGGTCCAATCCGGCCGCAAGAAATCATCCGGGATTCTCCTACGCCAACAATGAAGGAGCCTTGAACCCGCCACAACCACCGCCTCAACAAGCTCGACCACCACCACCCCAACAACAAAACTATCCACCGAGGGGGCCTCCGCAACAAAACTTTCCACCGAAGCAACAAGTCCCACCGTATAGGCCTCCCGGATACAACCAAGGGTGGAGGAATCAAAATCAAAACCCTCCACAAGCTCCTCAACGAACCGACTTCGAATCTAGAGTGGAGGCGTTCATGGTCGAGCAAAATAAGGTGAATGCTACTTTGAAGGCGGGGCAAGAATCTCTCAATACCGTAGTGGCTCAAATATCGGAGCAATTAGCGTTGCTCAACCGGAACACTCAAAGATTGCCGGCGCAACCGGAGCAAAACCCACGGGGCAACACGGGCCACTTCAACGCCGTAGTTGCCGTCACTACTAGAGGCGGGAAGGACACCACCCCCGCCATGATTCCTATTGAGGAGGCCGTGGAGGAAAGCTCGGAGCCGGTTGAGCCGGTAGTTGAGGTTGATAAGGAGAAGGAGCCACAAGACAAGGAGAAATCTAGGGCGGAGCGATTAATTGAGGAAAGGCGCTTCATGCCACCGGTCCCATTCCCCCAAAGACTAGCGAAAGCAAAAATGGAGAAAAGGCTAGCGAAATTCCTCGAGTATCTAAGGGGAGTTAGCCTCAATATTCCCTTCCTCGACGCCATCGTCGAGATCCCCACGTATGCTAAATTTTTGAAGGACTTGATTTCGGGGAGGAAAAGGAAGGAGAAGATAATGCTAGCCGAGGAGGGCTCTTGGTTCACCAAGAGAGAGAAGGAGCCGGCAAAATTTAAAGACCCGGGGAGTTTTCGGATTCCTTGCACCTTGGGTGGCGTGCCTCTTCAAAAGGCGTTGGTCGATCTTGGGGCTAGTGTGAGTCTCATGCCCCTCTCCATGTTCTTAAAGCTTAACACCGGGACAAAGTTGAAACCCACCGACATGCGCATTCAATTAGCCGATGGACGGATAACAAGGCCGGTGGGGATTGCCGAAGACATCCCACTTCATGTCCCGGGTGGAATATGCTTGCCATGTGACTTCGTCATCATGGACATTAAGGAGGAGGGAGACACCTCATTGATACTTGGGCGCCCATTCCTCGCCACCGCCGGAGTCATCGTCGATGTGCGCGAAGGTACCTTAACCTTAAACGTCGGAAACATCGAGGTGGAGCTCCACATTCCCAAGGCAATGAAGCACATGCCTTACCATGAGGAGCTCGATTATATGGACCTCCTTGATGAGGTGATAGAGGAGGCGATTCCTCACTCAATTGGTGCCCTTTTTGATGAAGAATTGGATGAAGGCCTGGATTTAGGCCATGAGGACAATAATGATGATTCCCCCGACTTCTCCGCTGATGAAGATGAAGGCGACGCTGATGTCGCAAGGATTCGAGAGCTCTGCAAGCTCTCGAAATCAAAGTCTCCAAAGAAAGCTCCGCCGGTACGGAAATCGGCATCGCCGGCTAAGCCGTTGACCGGGGCAAATGCTAGCTTGGGGGAGCCTCCCCCCAACACTATTCGAGATAGGAGACCACCGCGGGAGAACGCTTCGCCGCCACGTCCGAATCCAAGCGCGCTCCCCGGAAAGTTTGACGGGTGCATCTCATATGCACCAAACATCCCGCATTGATTGAAAATTATAGGGGGTCGAGCTCACGACCTAAAACGAGCGCTTGTCGGGAGGCAACCCGACGGTTTTTGCTTTATTTTCGCTTTTTCTTTATTTTCGTTTTAGAAATTTTTAGTGTTTTGAGTCATCCGATCAAAAATTTTGTGATAACGGGTCCTATTTTTCTTGACAGGAGAGGAGATAGGTAGATCATCATGAGGAGGTTGAACGAGACGATGAGGAGCGCCCTAAGAAGGCGTTCGACGCTTAGGAGGAGCATGAAATCGACTGGAGGAAGAAAGACGGAGTTTAGAGCCTAAACGAAGACAAACAGCAGAATGCAAGGCTCACTCGGCCGAGTATACTAGTCACTCGGCCGAGTACAGAAGTTCGTCCGGCCGAGCCGCTCACGAACAAGGGAAGTCTGCTGTACCCAACTCTCTGTCTATTTTCCTCATTTCATTATAACTGCTACTCGGCCGAGTATATATATTCACTCGGCCGAGTGAAACAGATACCCTCCTTGGGCGAGTCATGCCGAGTAGCTTGAGTCACTCGGCCGAATGGACTTACTCCACTCGGCCGAGCCTGGCAAAGCCACTCGGCCGAAGCGATATCGGGGAGAAATTTTTATTTGCCTCGCTCGGCCGAGTGATCACGTCACTCGGCCGAGTCGTAACTTTTTAATATAAAGCCAAGGGGGGGGCGCAGTTTTCGAAAACGAAAAAACCCGATCGCCCGCGCCCCCTCAGCTTCCCCTCGCCCGATCGTGCCTCGCCCAACACCCACTCGCCCGCGCGCGCCGCCGCTCGGCCTGCCACCGCCGGCCGACCGCCGCCGCCACCCGCCCGAGTCGCCGCCGGCAACCCCCGTCTCCGATCACCTCCGGTTCGCTTATTTTCACCATTTTCTTCTCTTTTTGTGTAGTTTTTGAGGATCCGTGTGTCAATCGAACCCCTAACCCGAATCAAGTCACATATCTATCTGTTATACCCCTATTGCTCCATACATTTTGATTATTACTCGCTGATATCGCTTTTCCATGCGCAGGTTGGTTTTTGGAGCTTAGGGGAGCTCAGGGGAGCTTCTACGGGCTGCTCAGGACTTCGTGGAGGCGCGGACTTCGCACGCTTCCACTACTTAGCACTCGCGGCGTGTTTGGGTAAACTCTTTCCATTCTTTGTGCACACGCCGCACTTTTCACTTTTTCGGCGCGCGCTCGGGGCAGATATGCCGCCCCGGACACGGCCGCGGTCGAAGAGAGCTTCCGCCAAGCGGAAGCGGTCGGATGATGCCGGCCCCTCCCACGAGTTGGAGGACTCTCCTCCACCGTCCCCCGCACACCCCGCACAGCCTGCAGGCTCCGCACACCCCGCACAGCCTGCAGCGCACCCACAGCCCGCACAGCCTCTCCCCGCCGATCCACAGCCACCACCACCGGCTCCACTGGTCGGGCCGCTCGGGATTACGTTCCGAGACGACGCACACCGCGCCGTCTTCGAGCGTATCTCCCAGCGCTCGATCGTACCCTCCAGGTTCGCACACCTCGCTGACCTAGGACGCCTGGGGGTACTTGAGGGGATGCTCACGTTGTACGACAACGTGGGCTGGCGAGATTTTTTCCAGGTGTCGGCGGATACTTTTACCCGTCCGACACTTGAGGTTTTGAGTTCGATCGCCCGGACCGATGAGGGATGCTCATTCCGGTTCATGGATCGAGAGTGCCAGGTCACTCTCGATATGATGAGAGCATTTTTCTCTTGGCCCGCAGTCCCCGGAGCCGATCGCGGTTATGGCCCCACACATATCCCTCCACTCTCTTTCGACGCCGGTGCCTTCTGGGCACGTATCACGGGTCTCCACGCCGCCTTTGACCCTAGTAGGGCCAAGGCCTCGGCCATCGTACATCCCTGCATACGCATTGCCCAGCGCCTCATGGCGACTACCTTTTTGGCCAGATATGAGCCGGGCACGATGTCTACGCCAGAGCTTTACATGCTCTATGCGATGACACGTCCCAGAGCTCTGTCTAGGGATGGAGATGAGCTTGTCCCCGCCGTCGTGATCGATATCGCGGCATGGTACTTAGACCGCATCATTGTATCGGTGGGCGCTCGCTCACCGATATGCTGCGGCGGCCTGATTACCCTGCTGGCTCTTATGACCGGCGAGGATTTCCCCGACGACCTGCGACGCGTTCCGGGCCCCACTTCCTTGTCGATAGACGTTATGGCCCGGATGAAGATGCTGCGTCCGCACGGTGAGCGTCACTGGGTCTGGTTGCACGGCCCCTATGGGGCCGATTACATGATTCTCCCGAGCCCTGCTCGGACCCAGATTGCACCGGCCCACGTTGACTGGCTCCCAGATATGGATGTCCTCATCCCCGCCGCCTACGTGCTCGAGGCCGAGGAGGCCGAGCAGGGCCCCGCTGCCCACGCTGCCCAGGCTGCTCCCGCAGACCCTGCTGCGCATCCTGCCGAGCCTGCTGCCCACCCCGTCGACCCTGTGGCCTCTCAGCCTGTTCCTGACGTTTCCACTGCTCTTAACACTTCTGTCCCTACCTCTGCCTGTGTCGAGAGTACTTTTGCTGAGCCCACTTCCACCACTGTCACCACTTCCGAGGCTGTCCCCACCACTCCCGCTGCCACCTCCGGCCCTCTGTCCGTGGAGCCTCTTTGCTCCGCTCTCCCCCAGCGCCCGCAGACCTTTGTCGCGAGTGGAGAGCCCTCGTTCGCCGCGGTCGTGGAGACCATGGCTAGCATGATCTCCGCTGGGATTGCGCCTTTTGGTCCACACACCTCCGCCCCAGCGGGAGATTCCTCTGTCTCCACAGCTGCCGTATTCTCCGAGAGCGTCGTGGCGTCTGTCCACACTTCTGTGCCACCGACCTCACTAGCCGCCTCGCAGCCGCTTTTGTACTCTTCTTCCGCTGCCGCTGCCTCCACTTCTCACCGCCCGCCCCGGCCTCACACTGAGGCCCGGCCCACATTTCCTGGCACGGCACCTTTTGTCCCATTCCCTGCTGAGCCCGTTACATACTCCACACGCGTACGCCAGCCTCGCCCTGCGCAGCCTAGACCGGTGCGTCCCTCTGCACCACCCCCGCCCGACACTGTACTGCAGAGCATACGTGCTCTTGAGGTGGCGGTGAGTGGTCTTAGAGGAGACCTTCGGACCCTGTCCTCCACCGTCTCTACGATGGCTGGACGCTTTGACCTGATCCCTCAGATCCACTACTGCCTGACACAGATCTTAGAGCGTCTCCCGCGCGTACCACCACCCACCCAGCAGGTTCCCACACACACTCACACACACGCTCGACCTGCTTCCACTCCCACGCCCACCCCAGCTCAGCAGCCTACACCACCACCACCACCCCCTCCGCCTCAGGACGGAGACGGCGCGTCACCGCCTTCTTAGGCACTCTTGATGCCTTTATCCATTCCTGACGTTGTGCTGCCCGTCTCTGCTGGGTCCTGATGTTTTCTTTTGTCCACCCCCCTCCCCCTCACTATTTTTAGGATTATATTTTTGATCATATCTTTATGCGCATATCATATCATATCTACTTGGGATTCTCATTTTGATCACATCTATATATATCTTTTTGGGAGAGAGGGAGCGTTTTTGGTGCCGTATTTTCATATCACTCCTGTTTGTGCATGCATCATACCCGCATCATATTTTCACTTCTTTATTTTTCCTTTTATTATTTTTTTTCCTTCCTTCCCCTCATGCATGCACCCTCACTTGCCCCTCACGTTAATTGTCTCTCTGTGTGCCACACTTTGCACATTGAGGACACTGTGCCGTTTAGCTTGGGGGAGTGAGCTCTCACGTTCTTTTTCGATTTGCCACCTTTATTTTCAGTTTTTCACACCGCTTTTCACTTTTGCACTCATTTTTCGTTATTTTCCTTTTGTTTTGCCATGCATCACGTTTTCCTTACTTTCCTGTGTGCCGCATTGCATAGTTCTATTTTCCTTTTATCTTTACTTCTTCCTTTTTTTTCATCTCATGCTAGAGATGAATTTTCTGTGATGATGTCTACGTGGAGTTAGCTTATTCTATATGCATGCTATATTTGTCGTGTCTTAGATTTCATTTCTGATATCATATGCTATGACTCGCTTGCATTTAGAAATAGGAGCCCACACTTTTTCCTCATGAAAATGGATGAAATTTTATTATTAGCTGAGCCTGAATATTCATATGTATGCTATCACAGAAAACACACCAAGATTCACGCATTGAATGCCTATATCTGGAGTACTGACTTCTTTTCCTTTATCACTTCTATATGCATGAATTGTACACTTCACTTCCGGATGATTGAATGATGGTTAGCTATGATATATCTGGATTAGTTAGCTTTTTTGTGATCGAAACTGAGTAGATTAGATTACCCTGCTGAAGTTGTCGTGCATGTCTTATAGAGTGAGCCGAGAGTTATATTTATTTCTTTCTCCACAAATCTTGAACATCATTTCTCTACTTTTAAAATCATTGGTGAATCTCCCCTTAGTGATTCTATTTTATGGCATTTCCCCCGCTATTAATTCCTAGCTCCAAACCTCTTATTCCAAAAAAAAAATATATATATAATAAAAGAGAGAAGAACATTCTCGTATATCATTATCTCTTTTTGAGTTGGGATCATTGTATAGATGAAAAAAAAGAAAAGAAAAAAAAAAGAAAAAAAAAGAGAAAAGAGGAAAAATCCTCAATAAAAGATCCCATCTCGCTTATTTTCTTTCTTCTTTCTCTTCTTTGCCTTTGGAGCTATATAAAAATGGGGATGTAAATATTTTTGTGCCACCACGCTTATAGATAAGCTTGGGGGAGGGGATCCATTGATGTGTGAGAGAGCGACTACTTGACATTGCACGACAACCTAGGCTAAGTAATATTCTATACTCGGTGAGATTGTTTCTAGCTTTACGAAATCCAGAAATCTAAGCCTAGCATTCATTTCATGAAACCCATACTTTTCTATTCTCTCTATTCTATGATGTGATACTCTTATACTCCAGATAGAAAGCGTTCAATTGAAAAGTGTGTGATCTAAGACTTGTATACCGCTTTAGATGATTCAGGCGATGTTAATTTTAAAATCATTCCGTTTTTCATGATTATACCGTTGTTCGTGGGTTTTCTATTTTCTACTTGCACTATTCTACTATGGTATCAAAATGAGATTCTTTGACATGTATTTCTCACTCGGTGCATGCTATAAGAGTAGGTGAAACCCACGTCCTGAGAAAATGATCTAGCATCCTACCTCTTCTTTCTTTCTTTCTTTATTTTCGTTTGGTTTTCATTCTTCTTCGTTTTTCATTTTTTTTTCCGTTTGTCGCCGTTTTCGTTTTCCGAATCCACCGGGTTCGCTTTTTACTTATCTTCCTCGAGGACGAGTAAGAGGCAAGCTTGGGGGATTTTGATCACTCCTTATTTTACACCCTTTTCCCGCATGTTTGCATGCCATTTTGATCGCCCAAATCATGTTTTTCACGATATATCGACGATATTGCGATGCTTTTCACGATTTGTTGTTTTTGTCGCATTTCAGGTGATTTGGCGCGATTAGGAGTGATCTCGAGATGCGTGTAATCTAGACGGCCACCGACGACCTCCCCGAGGGGTATTTTGCTGTTGGAGAGGAGCGGAAGAAGAATAGACGTCGCCGGAGCGACGAGGAGGCCAAAACGACCAGTTTGGGCATTTTTTGTGTCCCACTCGGCCGAGTGGAGGAGCCACTCGGCCGACCAGCGAGACACTGCTCGGCCGACCCATTCAGACACGACTTCCATGTGTACTCGGCCGAGCGACGGAGACCACATCGGCCGAGTGACGATACCACGTCCGCCCGAGTGGCGCCCAGACGAAGGCCCTCAAAAAGACCGAAGTTACTGTTTTTCGGCCATCTGAGCTTCAGAAGACCCACTCGGCCGAGTGGCAAATCCCGTCCGCCCGAGTGAAGTGAAGCCATCGGCCGAGTGACGACAACTCACTCGGCCGAGCCACCCCCGAACTGAAGACCCCTGAAGTCCCCGACTTACTGGAAAATTGACAGGGTTTTCACTCGGCCGAGCGACTTTTGTCACTCGGCCGAGTGCGATGCGCTGCCTGTAGCGAAATTTGCGGAAAACAGGCTGTGCAGGGGCGTTTTGGTCAGGATTTTTAGACGATTTTTGGGGCTATTTAAGCTCTGTTTTTACCCTAGTTTGAGGGGCCACCTCTTAGATTTTTTGCAGCTTTTTGAGTCTACTTTTTAGCTTAATTAATTGTGATTGGTGAAGAGAAAAACTTGGATTTTTGTTGGGTTGATTGAAGATCTACATTGGTTTGCACTTCTCTTCCACAAAAACTCTATTTTTATTGTTTATATCATTGTTGTGATGAATTCCATTGTCTATTTCTTTGCCAATTATTGTGCTATTGCTATGATTAGTGAGTAGTCTCCACGTCTTGGGGCGTGGGGATGAACCCTACGAGCCCAATTTCGTATTTGTGTTGAATTGGTAGGAATTGAGCCAGGATTGTTATTAGGGATTAGATTGGGATCGAATTACTACGGATAGCTAGGTATTCACATCAATTGGGATTTGCAAGAGATTGGATCCCAATTCGATGGGAAGCCCTAGAAATCCGAATTGGGTTGGAGTCGGATTTTCGAAGTATCGGTTTGCAAGAAATTGGACCGATGCTAGGATCTCCGGGTGCAATTCCGTGCCGATACCCGTTTGCAAGAGATTGGACGGGTAGGAACTATCCTAATCTAGATTGTGGACCGAGTTTGCAAGAGATTGGGCTCGGTGCGCAATTGGACGATGATGTTGATCCTAATGCTAGCTTCCCTAGGCTATGGTTTGCAAGAGATTGGACCCAAACCCAGGATAGCTATAGACCGGCAACAGCGCGAGAGCGTGAGCCTGGTTCTACATTTAGTTACAACTAGTTCATCCGAATTCTCATCCTAGCGATTTCGATACCGGCGAACCACAATTGTGAAATACGGTGAGTAGTGGGGATTCCCCATTCCCTAGGCGTTCTCTATTTGATTTGATATTTTGCACTTTTGTCTGACGATTGTGACAGGATCGCCCAAGGCAATTATCCCTCTGAATAGCCAGGTTGATTAGGAGCAAGCACGGTCATTCGTCCTCCCTGTGTTCGATACCCGCTCGCCGCTATACCGTGCGCTTGCGGTAAAACTACAACCGTCGCCTCGGGACGTCTACGCCGGGGCGCGATCAATAACATGCTGCTGGCCATATGGCTACTACTACTACATGGGCTATTGGTTCCTTGGTGGATACTGCTGGTACACCTGTGGAGGCTGATGATGCTGCTACCTAGGCGGTTGATATACTTGTTCCTGCTGCTGCTGAAGCTGTTGGTACGGTGCCCGATATCTATGATTTGGGTGGTTCCGGTTATTCGGAGAATAAACCGGGTTGGAGCTAGTCAGGAGTGGATACGGCGCATTACCCGTAGGGTTGAAGAAAAGTGCGCTAGCTTGATCCAACGGTGGTGAAATATCACCACCCTCGAAGTCTCCTAGGACTTCCTCTTCCACCGCCGATACTTGTTGGGTGCCGGCACCACCAGCTCCTACCATGAGCGTTGAGATTTGGGTCGACAGTAAATCAAATTTTCTAGACAACTTGTCGACGTCCTCGACTCTATGAATGCCTCTAGATCTGGGTGTTGCACGCTCATCGCACCACCGCTCGTTGTTTGATGCCATGTTTTCTAAAATATTGTCGGCATCTTCTTCACTTGTAGACATGAAGGACCCCCCCCAGCCGCGGCGTCCATCAAAGATTTCAAGTCATCCCTTAGACCGTTATAGAACAGATTAATAATCTACCGCTTTGGAAGCTCGTGATGAGGGCATCTCCGCTGTATCTCTTTGTATCTCGTCCAAGCTTCATGCACGGACTCGTGGCTGGCCTGGGTGAAGGAGGAGATTTCACTCCTCAGCTTCATCATTTTTCCCAGAGGGAAGAACTTAGTCAAGAATGCATTCGAGAGCTTCTCCCAGGTGTTGAAGGTGTTCGGGTCCTTTCCCCTAAGCCCTTGCTTGGCCTTATCCCACAGAGAGAAGGGGAATAGCTTCAGTCGGATTGCTTCAGTGGTGACACCATTAATCCTGAATGTGTCACACTTCTCGAGGAAGGAGTCCAGATGTTCAATAAGGCTCTCCATGGGTGCCCCGGAGAATTGATCCTACTGGATCCACGTCACTAGTGGCGGCTTAAGCTCGAAGCTCTGGGCTAAAATAGCCGGGGTCGAATGGAGGAGGTGGACCCGATGGATGGCATCGAGTACTCCAGTAGGGATTTATGTGGTGCGATATTCTACCCCATGGCTTCAGACTCTTCTCTTCTTCTCTTCTCTGCGACCAGACGCCTCAGGGTGGCGTTAATTTTCGGGTCGATAGGAATCAACGCGTCTAGACTCCTTGTATTCATGCGCATGAAAAACAAGAAATACCCGTGAAGCAAGTATGGGATATGAACAGATAAAAATAGAAAAAATTAAAATAGAAAATTAAAATGAAAAAGTAGAATGCGAAAACTATCGCAAGGTAGGGATATGAGCTAGACTCAAGGGTTCGAAGGTCCTAAAATTAAAAAACACGTTGCCTCACTGGCAACGGCGCCATAAAGCTTGACGTCCCCCGGCTTTCAGGTCTCTCTCGTAGCAGAGTGCAGTTGGATTGGGGGATACCAGATTTAAAATATTTGTACCACAAGCGCACGGTGTTGTAGTGTGGCTTGGGGGTCGAACACAGGGAGGCGTGGTTGTGCTTGTTTCTAAGAGGAACCAATTCACCCTACGAGTGAGCTAGCCTGATCGATCGTTGGTTTATCACGGAATGTAAATACGGAGGATTAAACAATATAAAGGGAACCCGAGGACTTCGGTTTCCACCATATCATGTGTTCTCACTATTACGGTCGGCGGATAGGAATACGATCGGGATTAGGGTTTAGTGGTGAGACGTTGCCTCTAAGAGTGATACCAGCGTCCCATGGGCCCGATATTCCGGTCGGTGCCCAGGATGATACGTCGGACTACCCGGGTTCGGTCAGTGGGCATTCCCATGTCCATTAACACTGACCGAACTCCGAGATCACTAAGCTCTCAAAGATAACTCCCAACATCTAGTCCTGCCGCTCCTGCACGATAGGATTCGATGTCTACGCTAAGGTCATGAGCTATGGCTAGGGAGTCAACCGCCAAGTTTATTCCCCCTTGGCCCTACGGTCAAAGGCGTCTTTTTCCCTCCGATGACAATGAAATACCCTGTGTAACCTCTAAATCCCTAATCCCTATCGAAATCCTAGTCCTATGGACGCATCAGGGAGAACCCACGAAGGGGTTTCCACCAAAATTCCAGATTTGGGAACTACTCACACATTATAGCTAAAAAGTTTTCTAAATGAAAATCGACCGTAGAAATCATAATCAGGCAATTGAAATGAAGTAGTAGCAATGCTATTAATACTATATCAAAGTTTCATAAAGATCGGAAAACTTACAGATAACAACAATATTCCAGCCATCACAAATAGAGAAAAAGACAGAAAAAAACACTCCTCTCGTTTCTGAAAACCTAGGCAGCTATATATAGAAATCTGTAATGCCCTGATAGCTATTGATCAAGTACTAGAGGGGGTGAATAGTACTTTAAAATAATCAAGAGTATAATTCCTAATTATCTTGCAAACTCAACCAACAATGCGGAAATGAAAATAGACAACAATGAAAGACAAGCGCAAACAAGCGATGTAACGGGTTCGGATCAACCCAAGTCTCCCCGACTTGTTCCCGGTGATCCTACATCCCAAACACCTGGATCCCCTCCGGCTACTTGAGTTAGAATCCTCTAACCCAAGTTTTGCACTATGAAATTCTTGTAGAAAACCCTCTACAAGATCAAATCATACAAAATCGAAATGTGACTCCCACAAACCGGGATCACAAACTTCTCTCACAACCGAGAGAAAAACTTGCAATAACAAAGTAAATGAAACAATAAACACTTACCAACAAAATCCTATGCCTTGAGTAAACTTACGATTTTAGGGCAAGGAAGATTTTGAGGAAGAAGAATGTCACCAAACCCTAGCTACACCAAGATGAACAGCGATCGAAGGCTAGGATGGAGTTGGTGACTTGGAATCAAGCTCTTGGCTTGAATGGCTCACAATGAAGAGAATCTCTCTTGAGGAAATTAGGGCTCAAGGAGTTTGGAGAGATTCTTGTGAGAATGAGGAAGCTTAGAAATGGAGAATTGAATGCTTTCTCTTTGATCTCTAAATCACAATAAATGTCAGCCTTGAATACTATGAAGAAGCATCACAAGATTATATAGGAGTTAGAGAAGAGAGAGGGAAAATTCGTGCATTTAATGCTCCAACGGATCTATTTCTGAAGCAGTCTAATCGGTCTAAGAAGGATCACTGACCGATTAGTTTTGCAACTAGTCGCTCGGTGATTCTTCTTGGACCGACTAAGAGGTTGACAGCCAAGAAAGATAGTTCAGGAGATATAGAACTAGTCAGTCTAAGAAGACTTGCCAACCGACTAGTTTGACAACTAGTCGATCGGTGAGTGTTCTTTGACCGACTAAGAGTTGAAAAACAATAATCTGAACACAAGAGAACTAGTCGGTCTAAGAACAAATTCCAACCGACTAGTTTCTCAACTAGTCAGTCGATGGTTGTTCTTGGACCGACTAAGAGTTAACAGTAGCTCAGGCTGAAAAGTGAAAGTATAACTAGTCGGTCTAAGAAGGATTCCAAACCGACTAGTTTGACAACTAGTCGGTCGGTGAACCTTCTTGGACCGACTAATTGGTCAACAGTGAAGATGCTGAATTGAGCAAGGCAATCTAGTCGGTTCAAGAAGAATTCTTAACCGACTAGATGACAATCTAGTCGGTTGGTTCTTCTTCTTGAACCAACTAACATACACTAGAAGCCACGAAATGAAGCGTGAAGCTTCGGGAAAGTTTCTTTAGGCTTCTAAGATAATCATAGCTCTAAGATATGAGCGTTATGAAGATTATAATGTAAGACCTACTCAAGGCTTAACATTCTACGAAAAGAAGCTAGAAGACTATAAATTAAACTAGACGAACCGTCTGCAAAGCTTCAATCCGAAACTCTTGACTTCAATAATGCTCCTAGAGCTTCAACGAAGCTTCAGGAACACGATCACGCGCTTTGAGAAGTCTTGAGGCGTCGCTTTTGATGTTCATAGAATTTTGGCGACAATCTCCATAACTGCGCTCACAAAGAGTTAGTTCACGATATTTATGTTTGTTCATCATCAAAACCAAATCCGGGGAATCAATACTCAACATTCTCCCCCTTTTTGGTGATGACAAACCAACATAAATAATAATCAATAATAATGAGTCGAAAGGAATTTACTTACTCCCCCTGCATTAATGACACGTTAATTCCATATTAGATAATAATCATACGCATCAAGCAGACGAGGAAAGTATAAATTATGAACCCAATTATTGAAATTTACGATCTAAATCCATTGTTATATCTTAACTCTTCCTGAATCTAACATATCAAATTAGATTTACGGTAAATTGATTTAAATTATCATTTAGCATATCGTCATTATTAATTCTCTCCCCCTTTGGCATTAGCAAAAAGAGCGGGAGGAGATCAACGACAACAACAATGGCTAATAATAAAAGCACGAGAGTCGAAGAATACGACCACGGTCCAAATGACACCAATGTAAAATACCGAAGCAAGTCAAAGCGTGCCAACGAGACCATAGTCGAAAATCGAAAAATGAAATCATCAAAACTCAAATCAATTTCACATACTGAGTTATGGAACATACTCTCCAATATCAACATTCTTAGTGAATTTAGTGCATGGAAAACAATTCTATGTTTTCATAGAATGAATTCTATTAGATCAAGATAATCGTCGAGCGACGAAATCAACAACAGAGACAAAAAAATGTAATGTGCACACAGAGGTAAATGGCAACATGATCATCTAGGAAATGGTGATGGACATCTTTGTGTTTTGAACGGGAATGGTGTACCGGATTCTTAGAGAGACATATTGCACTTTGGTTGTCCACCATGATATGGCAAGTATCCAGTTTATATCAAAGTCTTTAAGTGTGTGTCTCATCCAAAGAACCTGAGCACACGCAGCACCGGCGGCAATATATTCCGCCTCGGTGGTTGAAAGTGATACGGAATTCTGCTTCTTGGAAAACCAAGAGACAAGAGAATTTCCTATAAAATGGCAAGTGCCACTAGTCCTTTTCCTGTCGGATTTGCATCCAGCATAATCTGCGTCACTATATGAGATTAACTCATTATGCTAGACTTTAGATAATATAATCCGTAGTCGAGGGTGTAACTTAAATAACAGAAAAAACGTTTTACCTCTACTAAGTGTGATTCCTTAGGTTGTGATTGATAACGAGCACATACACATACAGCAAACATAATATCAGGCCGACTGGCAGTAAGATATAGTAAACTACCTATCATACCTCGATATAGACGAATGTCTACATCTTTGTCGCCCGTATCTTTATCAAGATGTGTAGTAGTGCTCATTGGAGTCTTCTTGCCAGAAGCATTCTCCATTCCAAATCGCTTTAGCAACTCCACCGTGTACTTTGTTTGGTGGATGAAGATTCCATCGTGCATTTGGCGAATTTGGAGATCTAAGAAATATTTGAGCTCACCCATGTGGCTCATCTCAAATTGGTCCTTCATGACATTAGAAAACTCTTCGCAAAGAGTGAAGTTAGTAGCACTGAAAATGATATCATCAACATAAATTTGAACTAAAATAATATCATGATTCGCATACTTAACAAAAAGTGTAGAATCAACTTCACCCATTTTAAAAACCAAATCCAAAAGAAAGTTCTTTAGGCGGTCATACCAAGCTCTAGGAGCTTGTCTCAAACCATAAAGTGCTTTCTTAAGTTTGAAAATATGATTTGGAAACTTTTCATTTATAAAACCCGGAGGTTGCACTTTTTACATAAACTTCCTCAACGACATCTCCATTTAAAACGCACTTTTTACATCCATTTGAAAGAGTTTAAAATCTTTATGGCATGCAAAAGATAACAACAACCTGATAGATTCTAATCTAGCTACGGGAGCAAAGGATTCTTCGAAGTCTATACCTTCCTCTTGCATGTAGCCTTTAGATACTAACCGAGCTTTGTTCCGGACGACGTTTTGGTTCTCATCGGTCTTATTCTTGAATATCCACTTTGTTTCTATAACTGTGTGGTTCTTTGAAGGCAATGGAACTAGCTCCCAAACCTCATTCCTCTCAAACTGAATGAGTTCCTCCTCCATGGCTAGGATCCAAGCACTGTCTTCGCACGCTTCTTTAATATTCTTTGGCTCTATTGAGGAGGCAAAGGCAAATAAGCGAAGTAGTTGACTTGAGATCTCGTCTTGACACTATCAAGTATGTTGCCAATGACTTGCTCATGGGGATGGTCACGAATTGTATGAAGCTGTTTGGGAATTCCCTGATCACTAGGAACATTCTCAAAAGAATCATCAGTATGGTTAGTAACATTAGAATCAATAGAATTAGGATTATCAATAGAATCACATATAACTTCCATGGAGTCATCATCATTGGTAATTCTAGACGGGACAAAATTTTCATTGAATGAAACATGAAGTGATTCCTCGATCGTTGAGGTTCTTTTGTTGTATATCCAGTAGGCTTTGCTACGTGAGGAATATCCAACAAATATCCCCTCATCGGATCTTGGATCAAATTTGTCCAAACTCACATACGTGTTTTTAATAAAACATTTTGCACCAAAAACTCGAAAATGTTTAACTTGAGGCAATCTACCAAACAACACTTCATAACAAGTTTGTTTGGTACCGGGCCACAAAAGTATTCTTTAAACACATAGCAAGTGGTATGTACTGCTTCCGCCCAAAATTGATGGCCAAGTTGGCTATCATCAAGCATTGTGCGAGCACATTCCACTAGCGTGCTATTCTTTCTCTCAACAACACCATTTTGAGGGGGTGCGCGAGGGAAAGAAAAGGTGTGTGTAATACCAACTTCATCACAAAAATTTGAGAAAGACTCATTCTCAAATTCCCCTCCATGATCACTACGAATAGTGACACTGGTGGTTCCAATGA
Source organism: Scilla litardierei (assembly GCA_030789695.1). Taxonomy (NCBI): domain Eukaryota; kingdom Viridiplantae; phylum Streptophyta; class Magnoliopsida; order Asparagales; family Asparagaceae; genus Scilla; species Scilla litardierei. The sequence goes on from CM061142.1 coordinate 94,658,825, forward strand.
GATTTTGTACTTTCTTCACAAATATTGTGAAGTTTTCAAAAGCATCATTTTTATTACTTAAAGAAAATACCCAAGTAAATCTAGAAAAGTCATCAATGATGACAAGTCCATATCGAGCATTCCCTAATGAAGCAACTCTAGTTGGCCCAAAAAGATCTAGATGTAAAAGCTCTAGAGGCCGTTTAGATGAAATGCTTTTCTTAGGTTTGAATGTCGACTTTAGAAGCTTGCCTCGTTGACACAAGTCACAAAAGCTTTTCTTTTGGAAAGTAGCTTAGGAAATCCTTTAATAGAATTTAACTTGGATAGCTTAAAAAGTGTTCCAAAGTTCACATGACCAAAACATCGATGCCATAAGTGTTGTTCACTTGTGTTGGCAATGAGACATTGTTCATGTGACTTGGGGAGGTCTAGGATATATATATCCTTATGGCGTGTGCCAGAAAATAACAAATTATTATTATCTTTACTAAAAATATGACACATTCCTTTCCCAAAGCTAACTTTGTAACCTTTGTCACAAAGTTGGTTTATTGAAATAAGATTGTGATTTAATCCTTTAACAAGGTAAACATCACTTATTAGAGGTTTAGATGGGTTACCTACTTTACCAATACCAATGATGGTTCCGCTCTCGTTGCCTCCAAAGACTACTCGGTTCCCATTTGCAATGGGCACCACTCCGGAGAGCAATTGAGCTTCACCCGTCATGTGTTTTGAACACCCGCTATCGAGTATCCACCCATCCTTGGAGCTAAATTTGGATTTGTTGCTCCTTTTCTTTTTCTTGAGTACCTAAAGATAAACATATCATTACATGGTACCCAAGTTCATTGGGTCCTAAAAGATTAGACCTTTGGAAGCCAAGTCCAATTGGACTTAGACTTCCCAACATAATCATCATTATGCACGACATTCATAAAATAGGAATTCATGTATGCTTATTTTTCATGCATGTTAGTGTTCTTCGGGCCCCCAAATAGTGAATATTTTGGGAGCCCTATTCCTATTGGGAGCATGCATACGTTGTTGATGTCTACGTGATGCATGTCGTGGATAAGCATATGGCACATGATGAAATGGTGGTGGCATCATATGATATGGTGTACGATGGTAATTGTTCATATGATAGTGATGTGGATGAACATATGCATGTGGGGGAACATGTGCGTGAGTGTGTCTCACTTGGTATGCACGTGCTCGTGGACGTGGAGCATAAAAATCATCATATGTGTGAACCGGTGGAGTAGGATGTGTGTTCCTACGTGTCATAGTATTGGTGTACATAAATGCATGACCCTTCTTTGTAGGTCCACCCAAAGTGGGTTTCTTTCCAAATGAGGGTGTGTACCTAGTGGAAGCACCATTTGTGGAAGAACTACCCATGGGGTGTTTACTCCCACTAGTTGAGGCATCGGAAGTTGGCCTTACAAAGGTGATGGAAGATTTGGATGAATTTCCCATCTTATACCCCAAGCCAATGTGATGATTGGCCAGAAGTAAGTCATTTAGGATATTATCCAAATGGTCCTTACCTTTATTGAATTTGTTAATTCGGCCTAATGTGCACTCATACTTCTCGGTGAGAGAATGCATAGAAGCATCCAACGTGGACACTTGCGATGTGAGTACATAAACACGAGACTTGAGATTATCATTCTCAATACTCCAAGTTGAGTTTCGAGAAATCAAATCCGCCATCTCGCGTTCATCCGAGTTCTCAATATGAACATGCTCAAGTTGAGATTTGAGATTTACAATCTCATTTCTCAAGTCTTCAACAACGGTGTCGTTGTTGATGATGATAGGCTTAGGTGAGGTTTGGAGACTAGTTAGCTCATATTTAGTCTTAGTATATCTATTTACTAGTTTAGAATACTTAGACCAAATTTGCTCGTTAGCTAATCTAAGGTCATCCATAGTTACCTCATCGCCTTCATCCTCGCTTTCATCGTAGGAGGACGCTTGATCATGTTCCTCTCTAGCCATAAAGCACATGTGTGCTTGCTCCACTTGTTCATCATCCGACTCTCTACTTGAGGAGTCCTCGTCGGAGTCGGTGAATGTGCCGACAAGTCCTTTCTTGTACCCTTTCTTGTACTTTCGAGACTTGTCGAACTTTGGCGCCTTCCATTTCTCCTTTTGTTTGTTTTGAGGATAATCTACTTTGATGTGTCCTGGCTTGTTGCATTTAAAACACAAAAGAGCAGAGGCGTTAGTAGAGCTAAATTTAGATTTGTTCTTGAAGTTACCTTTCTGGAAGAATCGGTTGAACTTCTTTGCCATGAGGTCAATGGATTCTAAGTCCAACTCATCTTCCGATTCTTCATCATCGGTAGATGTAGATGGAGCGGCCTTGAATGCAATCGCCTTTTTCTTTGGCTCGTCTTGCTTCAAGTACGACTTCATCTTGTCCTGCATCTTTAGTTACTGTCCTTGTGTACCTCATAAGACATCAAGGTACCCATTAGTTGTACGACAGTATATTTATTCATATCGTTACCTTCCTCGATGGCGAAGGTACGCTTTTCCCAACAAGAAGGAAGTCCGTCAATAATCTTTTAGACCTTCTCCTTTTGGGTGTAAGTCTTTCCAAGAGCCTCCAACTCATTGGTAATGTCAACGAAGCGAGCATAGTACTCCTTCATCTTCTCACCCTGTTGCATGTGAAATAATTCGTAATCTTTATTTACAATAGTGAGTTTGGAGTCTCTTACCCTACTCGTTCCTTCATGCAAGATGAGGAGTGAGTTCCAGATTTGATATGCACTCTTACATGTGCATATCTTGTTGAAGTCTTCGGGCTCCAACGCACATTGCAAGGCATTCATAGCCTTGGCATTGTTTACCTCCGCAGCGACCTCCGTGGTAGTCCACTTAGTGAAGTCTGGTTTGGCGGGCTCAACATACTCCATCAACGTAGCTCTCCATAGTGAAGTGCTCCGGAGAAATGTTTCCATCCGACATTTCCAGTACCCATAATTGGCACTGTTGAAGTAGGGAGGCCTAGTTGAGGAGTTTCCTTCCATCACTGAAGAAGCTCCTTCACGGTTCCTGAAGATGCTGTAGTCTGAAGGTGGACGAACGGTCTTGTTGTCGTTGGAAGACATAGCATGAACTTGGCTCTGATACCAAATGTAATGCCCTGATAGCTACTGCACAAGTACTAGAGGGGGTGAATAGTACTTTAAAATAATCAAGAGTATAATTCCTAATTATCTTGCAAACTCAACCAACAATGCGGAAATGAAAATAGACAACAATGAAAGACAAGCACAAACAAGCGATGTAACGGGTTCGGATCCACCCAAGTCTCCCCGACTTGTTCCCGGTGATCCTACATCCCAAACACCTGGATCCCCTCCGGCTACTTGAGTTAGAATCCTCTAACCCAAGTTTTGCACTATGAAATTCTTGTAGAAAAACCTCGACAAGATCAAATCATACAAAATCGAAATGTGACTCCCACAAACCAGGATCACAAACTTCTCTCACAACCGAGAGAAAAACTTGCAATAACAAAGTAAATGAAACAATAAACACTTACCAACAAAATCCTATGCCTTGAGTAAACTTACGATTTTAGGGCAAGGAAGATTTTGAGGAAGAAGAATGTCACCAAACCCTAGCTCCACCAAGATGAACAACGATCGAAGGCTAGGATGGAGTTGATGACTTGGAATCAAGCTCTTGGCTTGAATGGCTCACAATGAAGAGAATCTCTCTTGAGGAAATTAGGGCTCAAGGAGTTTGGAGAGATTCTTGTGATAATGAGGAAGCTTAGAAATGGAGAATTGAATGCTTTGTCTTTGATCTCTAAATCACAATAAATGTCAGCCTTGAATGCTACGAAGAAGCATCACAAGATTATATAGGAGTTAGAGAATAGAGAGGGAAAATTCATGCATTTAATGCTCCAACGGATCTATTTCTGAAGCAGTCTAATCGGTCTAAGAAGGATCACTGACCGATTAGTTTTGCAACTAGTCGGTCGGTGATTCTTCTTGGACCGACTAAGAGGTTGACAGCCAAGAAAGATAGTTCAGGAGATATAGAACTAGTCGGTCTAAGAAGACTTGCCAACCGACTAGTTTGACAACTAGTCGGTCAGTAAGTGTTCTTTGACCGACTAAGAGTTGAAAACAATAAGCTGAACACAAGAGAACTAGTCGGTCTAAGAACAAATTCCAACCGACTAGTTTCTCAACTAGTCGGTCGATGGTTGTTCTTGGACCGACTAAGAGTTAACAGTAGCTTAGGCTGAAAAGTGAAAGTTTAACTAGTCGGTCTAAGAAGGATTCCAAACTAACTAGTTTGACAACTAGTCGGTCGGTGAACCTTCTTGGACCGACTAATTGGTCAACAGTGAAGATGCTGAATTGAGCAAGGCAATCTAGTCGGTTCAAGAAGAATTCTTAACCGACTAGATGACAATCTAGAAGGTTGGTTCTTCTTCTTGAACCAACTAACATGCACTAGAAGCCGTGAGATGAAGCGTGAAGCTTCGGAAAAATTTCTATATGCTTCTAAGATAATCCTAGCTCTAATATATGAGCATTATGAAGATTATAATGTAAGACCTACTCAAGGCTTAACATTCTACGAAAAGAAGCTAGAAGACTATAAATTAAACTAGACGAACCGTCTTCAAATCTTCAATCCGAAACTCTTGACTTCAATAATGCTCCTAGAGCTTCAACGAAGCTTCAGGCACATGATCACGTGCTTTGAGAAGTCTTGAGGCGTCGCTTTTGATGTTCATAGAATTTTGGCGACGATCTCCATAACTGCGCTCACAAAGAGTTAGTTCACGATATTTATGTTTGTTCATCATCAAAACCAAATCCGGGGAATCAATACTCAACAAAATCGACTTCTCCTGATCGGTTGAAAAATCAACCGATCGCGTGAGCTGCTACGTGCTTCGGCTGCGAGCTTCAAAAATTTCACCCGCTCGCTTGACCCGACTAGTTGGCACAAGCGGGTCATCGTTTGAAGGGATGCGGTCATCAGGTGAACCGATCGGTTGAGTTATCAACCGATCGGTTGGAATTATCACCCAAAAGAACAGAGACTTCAGTCGACTTGGCACGGTCAGCGGGCCGTCGGCTGAGCTCTCCGGGTCATCGTTCTAAAATTCGCTACAGATGAACCGATCGGGTGAAGGTCACCCGATCGGTTGGAGTTTAGCTCCAATTTCTCGAGAACTCTGTTGGGATGAACCGGTCGACAAACTGGTCGGTTGACCTTGCACTTCGCTTCAGTTTCAGTCCGGGTCGGACACGCGTGTATCACCCGGTCGGTTGGCTGTGTCCAACCGATTGGGTGGGGGCTGAAAGATGGCAATCTTTGTCGTTTGGCCCCCTGGATCGCGTGTGACTCCTTCCATTGCTCCGGAGACTTATGATATCTTTGTTATGTGTCTCCTACACTGGCAATCTCCTGCAAACACACATAAGCACGGAAAAGTGAAAGAAAACTAGAAAACACGAGAAAATGGATACGGGACGGCGGAAAATAACGGAAAAAACACAAAGAAGACGTGCGTGAATATATAAAATATACACACACGTCAGTCTTCCTTGAATCCAATAAGTATTTATGAGGCAAAGGCCGTAGCGGAGCTTTCTTTGAAGTTTGATTCTCTCCACAAGGTCGTGGAGAGGTTGGAGAAGCTGATAAGTGAACCGCATGGGACCTCCACCACATCTACTACGGGAGAAAGTATGGACGATTGGCAAGACCAAGCCCATGTCATGTATGTTGGAGGTGAGCACAGAGAAGGAGCTATAGAGCAAGTCCAATACGTTGCGGGAAACACCGGTTATTGGGCAAACCCGATCGCGAGAAACCATCCAGGCTTTTCATATGCAAATAACGATGGAGCTTTAAACCCACCGCCGCAACAACCTCAAGCTCGGCCTCCACAACAACCGCAATATCCACCGAGAGGGCATCAATAACAAAATTTCCAACCGAGCCAACAAGCAGGACCATATAGGCCGCCGAGGTATAATCAAGGGTAGAGAGCACCTAATGCACCACAAGCACCATCGAGGTCCGACCATGAAGCGAGAGTTGAAGAATTCATGGCGGAGCAAAAGAAGGTAAATGCTAGATTGACCTCTCAACAAGACTCTCTTAATACCGTCGTGGCACAACTATCGGAGCAACTAGCATTGCTCAACAAAATTACTCAACAATTGCCGGCTCAACTGGAGCCAAACCCACGGAGCAATACCAGCCACATCAATGAAGTGGTGACGGTAACTACCGCCATGATTCAAACCAAGAAAACGGTGGGGAATTTTGGATGACAAGGAGCCGGCTATTGAGGACGAGTGCCCGAAAGAGCCAAAGGATGATGTAAATTCTGAAATTATAAAGCCACGTGAGGAGCGCAACTATATGCCACCGGTACCCTTCTCACAAAGGTTGGCAAGAGCAAAGATTGAGAAGCGGCTCGCCAAGTTCCTTGAGTACTTGCGGGGAGTGAGCTTAAATATCCCTTTCTTGGACGCTATTGTAGAGATCCCGTCATATGCCAAGTGCTTAAAAGACTTAATTTCAGAAAAGAAGCACAAGGAAAAGATAATGCTCGCCGAGCAAGGTACATGGTTCACCCGGAAGGAGAAGGAGCCTACAAAGTTTAAGGATCGCGGAAGCTTCCGAATCCCTTGCACGCTTGGAGGAGTCCCGCTACAAAAAGCCTTAGTAGATTTAGGAGCAAGCGTGATCCTAATTCCCCTAACTATGTTTAAGAAATTGAATACAGGGATCGACTTGAAGTCGACGGATATGAGAATACAACTTGCGGATGGTCGTGTCATTAGGCCCATGGGAATTGTGGAGAACATACCGCTCCAAGTACCGGGAGAAATTTGCTTGCCATGCGACTTCATGGTAATGGATATCAAGGAGGAGGGCGATACTTCACTAATACTTGGGTGCCCCTTCTTGGCCACCACCGGCGTGATTGTTGACGTGAGAGAGGGCACCTTATCTTTGAATGTCGAAAACATAGCGGGAGCTTCACATTCCTAAGGCAATGAAACACATGCCTTGGCAAGAGGACGTCGATTACGTGGACCTCCTCGACGAGGTCATTGATGATGCTATGCTGCATGCTATCAGTGCCTTTCACGATTACGGCCTCGAAGAAAGCCAATCTTCTAGAGATGGAGAAAAGTTGGAGGACCCGCCGGATCATTCTATAGTTGATGACAAAGAAGACGCTGATGTCACAAGAATTAGGGAGCTATGCAAGCTCTCCACTACCAAGAATCTGAAGAAAGCTCCGCCGGACAAGAAAGTTTCATCACCGGCAAAGAAAAAGAACGCTAAAAGCTCAAGCTTGGGGGACTCATCCCCCACTACCACCATGATGAGGGGACGCCGAGGAATGCCTATGAACAACAACAATTGAATCTAAGTGGCCTTCCCGGTAAATTTGACGCGCACATCTCGCATGCGCCGAATATCGAGCATTAAAAGAATATCTTAAGGGATCGAGCTCAAGACCTTAAACGAGCACTTGTCGGGAGGCAACCCGATGGTTTTATCTTATTTTTTATTTGGATTTTTCATTTTAGTTTTTGTTTTAGATCTTTATTAGTGTTAGAGTCAAAAATCGATCAAAAATCTTGACAACGGGCTCTATTTTTCATGACATGAGATGGAAAACGAGAAACAATTTGAATGTAGGATGACCATGGCAAGAGAGAATACTCCAAGAATGCGCTCAGGCCTCAGAAGAAGGAAGGAACTGACGGGGAGACGAAAAACAGAAAGTAGAGCAAAAACAGAGAGTTGGAGCTGAAATTTGCAAGCCACTCGGCCGAGTAATATAGTCATTCGGCCGAGCAAAGACCCTACTCGGTCGAGTAGGGTACAAATCAGGGAAGTTCCTAAAAAACTACTCTCTGTAATTTAATGTAATTATATGCCACTCGACCGAGTACTGTCTCCACTCGGCCGAGTGAATCTGATACTCCCCACGCATCATAAGCTGTAAGTAGCCTTACTACTCGACTGAATGACCCTTGTCTACTCGGCCAAGTCGTAAGACATACTCGCCCAATTCACAACTTCTATGGAACTATTTCGAAAATTTTTGAAAACGTGCCATTCGACCGAGTGAACGCGTCACTCGACCGAGTGACCCATCTTTATAAGACCCAGCGCCCGCGGCTCGATTCCCCACACGCAAAATTCCCAAATTTTCGCAGCGAGCTCCTCGACTTCCCATCGACTCGCCCGAACCCAAAACCCCTTCGCCCGAGCTCCCTGGCCCACCGACCGAGTCGCCGCCGCCCCCCATCGCCGACACTTCTCCGCCGCCGACTTCGGTCGCCGGCGCTCCCTCCCACGCTGTCGTTTCTCCTCCATTCCACCCCATTTCGCCTATTTCATCCATTTCTCCGATCCGTAAGCCCGTTAAGCCCCGAATCAAAATTAATTCGTATATATATCTATTATTCCCTATCTTCCCCAATGTATATTGATATTCACTGCTGATTTGATTATTTGTTATTCAGGCTAGCTTGGAGGAGCTTGGGGGAGATTTAGGACGCCTTGGTGCTTCTTGGAGGAGGCGATTCTTTGCACGCTCACATTGCTTTATATCATGTCGTGCTTAGGTATACGCGTTCCATATTTTCAGCACTTCGCATTTTTATTGGGTAGGCACTCTTCGCAGCTCACATGCCGCCTCGCACTAGGTCCCGCACGAGGGCGCCCGCCTCAAAGCGGAAGAGCACCAGCGAGCCTGGCTCCTCTTCTGCTAGAGCGGACTTCCCTCCACCTAGCCCGTCACCACCCACACTTCTGCCTCCTACCGCTCATATACCACCACCACCGGCACAGCCCGCCCCCACGTTCGACACACTGGGGATTACGTTCAGAGATGACGCACAGCGCGCCAGATTTGAGTGTATCTCCCATCGCTCGATCGTGCCTACTAGGTTCGCACACATTGCCAACTTTGAGCGCCTAGGAGTACTAGAGGGGATACTCCAGTTGTATGACAACGTGGGGTGGCGTGACATTTTGTCGGTGTCGGCGGACACCTACGTCCGTCCGACACTATAGGTCATTAGTTCTATTGCTAGGACCCCTGGGGGATGCTCCTTTCGCTCGATGGATCGAGAGTGCGAGGTCACTCTCGACATGCTCCGAGCATTCTTCCAGTGGCCACCTGTCCCGGACCCTGACCGAGCCTACAGCCCAACGCACATCCCACCGCCGTCATTCGACACGCACGCTTTTTGGACACGTATCACGGGTTCTCCTCTTGCCTTTGACCCGAGCCGGGCCAAGGCCTCCGCGATCCTCCACCCATGCCTCCGCATTGCACAGCGCCTTATGGCGACCACTTTCTTAGCGAGGTATGAGCCGGGGACGATGTCGACGCCGGAGCTCTACATGCTCTATGAGATGACTCGATCGCGGGCCTACGAGCGAGGAGGAGATGTTTTGGTCCCCGCCGTCGAGATTGACATTGCCAGTTGGTATTTAGACCGCATCGTTGTTTTTGTTGGTACTAGGACGCCCATCTGTTACGGCGGTCTGATTACCCTCCTGGCCCTCTTATGCGGAGTTGACCTCCCAGCTGGCTTGCTGAGACCCCCGGGCCCCACTTCTCTTTCTATAGATGTTATGGCCCGGATGAGGATGCGTCGTCCTCATGGTCAGCACCACTGGGTATGGCTACATGTCCCTTTGGCGCCGATTACATGGTTCTTCCGAGCCCCGCTCGGACACATATTGGACCCGCGGATGGGGAGTGGATTCCAGCGATGGACGTCCTCATCCCTGCCGCGTACGTGCTAGAGCCCGAGGGTGATCAGCAGGAGACCCTCCTTCTACCCCTGGACCCCGTGATACCTCAGCCTGCGCCTGCTTCGTCTGCACCTCCTGACACTTCTGTCTACACTTCTGTCATTGTCGGGAGTACCCTTGCTTAGTCCACCACCACCACTTCCACCTCTGTGCCGTTATCCATCCACCCCATTTCTGCTGTGAGCCCCGAGCGTCCCACCATCATTTTGAGAGCGGCGAGCCCTCTTTTGCCTCCGCAGTAGAGAACCTTTCCTCTTTCTTGTTCTCGACCCCTAGGGAGTCATTTCCTTCGCACTTCACGACCTCCCCAGTCGTCGACCTTACTGTCTCCACTGCTGATGTCTTCTCTGAGAGTGTCGTGACGTCTATCCCTATTTCTGTGTCACCGACCTGTCTGACCTCCTTGCCCTCTGTCACCATTTCAGCCTCTGCTACTGCTCCCTCCTCTTCGACCATTCCTACGTCTCAGCCTCCCACAGAGGCTGAGCGTCTTTCTGTTAGCACAACACCACCGCATCACCCTACAGTCGTACCTATCCTTTACTGTAGCCAGGCGAGGCAGCCCCGTTCCTCACCAGTTTGTCCCTCTACCCCACCTCCACCTCCCCCGACACCCTAGTTCAGCACCTCCGTGCTTTAGAGAGGGCGGTGAGTGGGCTCAGAGGAGATTTCCGGGCTCTCTCTGCTACCGTCACCACTGTACAGAGGCACATCGCTTTACTTCCTGGCATTCAGGCTAGCCTGAGCCAGATTCTTGCGCGTCTGTCAAAGCCACCACCTACCACTACCCGCACCACTACCCAGCAGCCCCGCCACCCCCACCTCCCCCACAGGACGGAGCTAGAGCCCCACCATCCCATTAGGCACACACTAGATGCCTCACACACTTTTGCTGCTGTTCTGGATATTTTCTGCCTGCTGATTTTGCACCCCCTCCTCCACACACTTTTTGGTCACATTTTGCTCATATCTGTCAATATCATTTTGGGAAAGAGGATGTATTTTTGGGGACACCTATAATGCGCCATTTTGATCTCCGTATGCACCACATGCATCATCTGCATACATCATTTGCATACCCATATCATTTTCTTTTATTTGCATCCTTATCATGCATGCATCCTCACCCACCCCACCCATATCATTTTTTCCCGGTGTGCCACACTTTGCACATTGAGGACACTGTGCAGTTTAGCTTGTGGGAGTGAGTGTCTCACACACTTCTTATTTTCCTCACTTTTTCTTTTATTTTTCCCACCTTTCTTTATTTTACTCTTATTTTTCACCCACTTTTTCATTTTTTTCTCATGCATCATGTCTTCTTACTTTTTGTGTGCTGCGTATGTATAGTAATTTTCATTTTCTTTTATCTTTATTTCCTTTAATCCTTTTTGCTATAGATGAATTTTCTGTGATGACGACGACGTGGTATTAGCTTATCTCTGTATGCATATTATTTTGTCATGCCATCGTTTTTATTTGAGATATCATATGCTATGTCTTGCTATGCATTCGAGATAGTAACCCACACCTTTGATTATATGAATGTGAATGAAATTCTTCTATTAGCTGAGTCTGATGATTTTTACTGTATACTCTTCATAGAAAACACACCAAGCTTCACGCATTGATTGCCTATATCTGGAGTACTGCTTTATTGTCTTATATCACTTCTTATTGCATGAAAATTGTACACTTCACTTTCAGGTTGATTGAATGTATGTTATGTTGATATAACTGGATTAGTTTACTTTCTGAGATCATACTGAGTAGATTACATTACTCTGCTGAAAGTTGTCGTGCGCATTCTATAGAGTGAACCGAGTGTTACATATTTTTCTTTCTCCACATATCTTGAGCATTATTTCTATACTTAAAATCATTGGTGAATCTCCCTTTAAGCGAGTCTTACTTTGGCATATTCCCCCGCTATAAAAATTCATGCTCCTACACCCCCAAAATCAAAAAGAAAAAATATTCATGTATATCTCTCTATCTTTTGATTTGGGATCCTTATTGTATATATTAATTGCAAAAAAAAAGAGAAAAAAAGAGAGAGAAAAGGAAAGAGAAAAGAAGTTCATATATGATCACATTTCATTTTTCTTTCTTTCTTCCCTCTTTTACTTTTATTTCTTGGAGCTTCAAAAATGGGAAATGTTCTTATTGCTAAATTTGATGCAACCACGCTTATAGATAAGCTTGGGGGAGAGGATCCAATGATGTGTGAGAGAGTGACTATTTGTCTGTCCATGACAACCTAAGCTAGGTAATTTTCTATACTCGGTGAGATTACTAAAAGTTTTACGAAGTCCAGGAATTGAAACTTAGCATGCATTTCATAAAAACCACTCCTTTCTATTCTTATTGCTTCATATTGTGTGATACCTCTTATATTCCAAATAGAAAAGGTATCAATTGAAAAATGTCTATGATTATGTAAATCACTTTAGATGCTTCAGACGATGTTAATTCTAGAATGATTCCACATTTCATATTGTTTTGCTATTCTTAGGTTTCTATATTGAATGCATCCTTATATGATTATGATATCGAGATAAAAATCTTTGGCATGTTTGTTTTTTTATTCACCGTATGCTATATGAGTAAGCAAGTCCACGTCCTGAGGAAATGATCTAGCACCTCCCTCTTTCTTTTCTTTTCTATCTTCTTTTTCCTTTTTCTTTATTTTCCCCGCGGGGTTCGCCTTTTACTTATCTTCCTAGAGGACGAGTAAGAGGTAAGCTTGGGGGATTTTGATCGCTCATTATTTTACACCTTTTTTCTGCATGTTTTCATGTCATTTCGATTGCCCATATTGCGTTTTCCACGATTATTCGACGATATCGCGTTGCTTTTCACTATTTCTTGTTTTTGTCGTATTTCAGGAGATATGTAGCGATCTGGAGCAAAAATAAGATCAAGGGACTTTCGTGCATACCGGAGCGTCACCCACAGTTTATTTGAGGAGTTAGCAGCGCTAGAGGATAAACGGAAGAGGAAGAAATCTGATAGAAGCGACGAGGAGGCGAGGAGGTGAAGAAAAGAGCCCAAATACAGCGTACTCGGCCGAACAGAGACTCTACTCGGCCGAGTCACAAGCTGCATTCGGCCGAGTGAAACGGATATGCACAGCAAATTTTCAGCGTTCCCTCGGCTGAACAAGAGAGCCTACTTGGCTGAGTGAGAAAGCTCACTCGCCCGAGTAGAACAGGGTTTTTCTTCCGAGAAGCAGCTGAGTTACTGGAATTTCTGAGAAGCCTATTCGGCCGAGTACGATTGCTTACTCGGCCGAGTAAAGAAGTCCGCTCGCTCGAGTCAGTCAGAGAAACAGACCCCAGAACCCCCAGATTCTCTATTTTATTATTGGGTCTGTCACTCGGCCGAGTGACGCATTCCGACAGCTGCGAGGATTGCGAATTCTTGGCTGCGCAGGGGTAGTTTTGTCACGATTTTTTGGACGATTTTAGTTTGTATTTAAACCTAGTTTTTTTCCCTAGTTTTAGGAGAGACTTCTATTATTTTTGACGGCTATTATTTTGTGAAATCTCAGCTGGATATCATAGGCGACGATTTTGGTTTGTATTTTCTTGCTAAAAATCTTATTTTTATGAATTGTCTCTTCTTTGCAATGAATTATGCTATGATCAATTGCTATTTTTCTGAGATTTCCATGATGATTTGTGAGTAGTTTATTCGTTCTAGGGCATGGGGATGAACCATATAGACCCGATCTTTTGAATTGTGATGAATGAATAGATTTGTTGCTAGAATTGAAGAAAGGTTGGGTTTTGATTGATTTATTGCGAGTAGCTAGGAATTCATATCGATTGGGATTTGCAAGAGATTGGATCCCAATTGATAGGAAGGCCTAGATATTCGATTTAGATCTATAATTGAAATTCTCTGGATTTGGTTTGCAAGAGATTGGACCAAAGCTAGGATTTTTATTATAAATCTATACTAATATTCGTTTGCAAGAGATTAGACGAATATGAACTATCAAAACTTAGATCGTAGCTCGAGTTTACACGAGAGTGGGCTCCAGTTGCGATTAGACGATGATGTCGATCCTCATGCTAGTGTCTTAGGTTAGGGTTTGCATGAGAATGGGCCCTAATCTAGGTTGCTATAGACCGGCAATAGCGTGAGAGCGTGAGCTTGGTTTTACATTAAGTTGCGACTAGTTCACCCATATTCAAGCTTAGCAACATTGAAATTCATGATTCACAAGGATGAGAGACGGTCCGTAGTGGGATTCTCTATCCCTAGACTCTTTTATTATATTGATATCTATTTGCTATTGAACGATTGTGACATTACCATCGAATCTACTCTTATTCTCTTGATAGCTAGATAATCAAAGTAGGATACTGTCAATTTTCCTCCCTGTGTTCGATACCCGCTCGCCACTACGCCGTGCGCTTGCGGTAAAACTACAGTCGTTTTTCGGGTGTATATCCGGGCGCGATCATGTGCAATACTTTATTTTATCCATAGGTTTGACACCTTTTGGTGTCTGGACTCAGGTCCGAACATTTCACGTTTCATAAGTGAGTTCAGCTCATCTTTTATTTTCTCGTTTCACATATGGCTAATCTCTACGTTTGCATTCTAGCAACGGAGTATAGAACGATAATTTATAAACATCATCGCTTATGCGATTTATATGGCAATATGATACGTGAATATACTGTCGACTATTATGTTCTTTCTGTCCAACACCTCCCCAGTATGTACAACATTTACTTTCAATTTCGTTTTTTCCCGGTATTTCCTCTGCAGTGGATTCCAGGAAGTGGTAAGGGTGTGGACATGAGCTCATTGTCATGTGGTAGTATTGTCTCAAGGTCTCCAGGTATGTTTCTGTGTTCTTTTATTTTCATCCTTGGAGCCTGGTGGTCTGTCTCTTTTCGATTGAGGAGCAGCCACTTCTGCTGCTGGTGGATGCACCCATTCTCAGGGATGTCAATCCTAGCTGGAGTATTTGCAGCAGGGATGTGTGATCCGACAATCTTCTGGTTGTCAGTAAATGATTCCGGTAATTGGCGAACAGAGTTCTGTATGTGGAGGATCTTTAGGATCTAATCTTCACATTGTATTGTTACCGGATCATAGTGGGTCAAGCTTTTTGTATCCCACATTATAATTTGTTTCGCGCCAGATTTTCCAGTATCTGGGCCTATTTTGGGGAAACTCGTCTCATCGAAATCACAGTCTTCAAGATGTGCCTTAAATGTGTCTCCCGTTTGGGGTTCTAGGTATCTTATAAGTGAGGGTGAGTCAAACCCTGCATGGATACCTAGGCAACGTTGAGGACCGTTTTGGTCCTTTATGGTGGTGCAATGGAGATTTAAACTGCGCGACTGGAGATTCTCAGATGAGAAATGTTCGGTGGCATTCCATATGCAAGTTGCATTGGAGACTCTGACCTTCAAAGGGTCTTTTATTTACGATGCAGCATGCAGAATTTGCATGTCCCCGTGCATCTATCGGTAATCGGGATTTAATGGACGTTCAATCCAATGGAGTCTACTTATCAGTGACTCTGCCGACCCATGTTGGGTATGAACATGCGGCACTGTATGTTCATTTTCTATTCCAGTTGCTTGGCAGTACTCTTGAAATGACCGGGAGGTATATTTCCCAATATTAACCAGACTTATTTTCTAATTTGATTGTCTGTGAAAAGTGCCCGCAACATTTTTATTTTTTGTGCCAATAGCTTTGGAAAAGCTAAGTTGTTGGTCTGTAGTAGACACACATACGAATATTTTGAGAATGCATTTATCAATACAATGAAGTACCGAAATAGCCCACTAGGGGGTGGATTTTATCCACATCTATCTCCTTATATTTTTTTGAGGAAGCGTGGAGATTAGTTTTCAACTTTTCGTAGAGATGGCCTTGTAATTAGTTTTCCCTTATAGCAAGGGATGCGAGGGAATTCTCCCTTCTGAAGAATCTTCTGGTTCTTCAAGTCACACCCATAGGATAATATGCGGTGCATCATCACTAATCCAGGGTGGCCAAGTCTATTATGCCAGAGTAAAAACTTGGCTGATGTCGGGCACTTCAAGTGCTTCGTTTAATTCCGCTTCCTTTCTCCGAATCTTTGTATGGTAGAGGCCTGTAAGGCTCTCAAAACGTTCAAGTATGGATTTTACTCCTTTTTCTTGAGACGTTACATACAGTAATTTGTTTTTCATTTACATTCGTTGTTTCCAAATTGAATCCGTTGAAATGGATGTCCTTGAAACTTAGAAAGTTTCTTTTGGAATTCGGAGAGATTAGTGCATCCTTTATTTTTGTTTCTGTGTCATTTGGAGGCAACAGTGTTGCGTTCCCTTGATCTTCAATATGGCCCTGATGTTGGGCTTTGTATTGAAAGATCATATGTGTTTTATTGTCTATTAATCAGTCATGAGAGCGGTTCATCTATTAAAAGATAAATCATATAGGAACATGTATTTTCAGATAAAAAATTTCTTCAAAACAAATTACGTAATTCAGATGCTCTCATAACATGAAATGTTCTAAACAATTTGCTAAGATAAAAATAGAAGGATAATCAAGCAGGTCATCATGTTCGAAGTGGTCAGCTGTAAACTTGACTGGAGCATCAGAGGTCATCAGGTTTGTTTCAGCTTTATATGTATTGTTTTCTTTATACAAATCCTGGAGATGCTACGGAGTTCGGCACACTCTGGACAAGTGGCTTTTCATGCCACAGCTATGACACTGGTCTTTCCATTCCCTCTTTGGTGGGGGTGCATCATTTCTATTGTTGTCATTTCTACGACAGGTGAACTTCTGCTTATTTTCATTTCTTCGTTGCTGGACTTGGCCCCTAGCCTTTTTGTTCTGTCCCCCTTTCTGTGGTCTTTCTTTGTGTTTATTGTCTCTCTTCTTTTTGAAAAAAGAAGAGGCATTGTGAGCTTCTGGTAGGGGCAGCACCGGGGGCGCATGTTGTGAGTGGCGAGGAGAAGCTCTCTGTTTTGTTCACAATATTTTTAAACATGACAACAGCTCAGAATACTTGGTGAACTTTCGTTCACGGTATTGCTGCATGAGTATCACATCTTTCTCATAGAAAGACGTGTACGTCTTTTCCAGCATGCGATCTTCTGAGACTTTTTCACCACATAACTCCAGGCGTGAGGTGATGCTAAAAAGTGCTGAGTTGTACTCAGCAATGGACTTAAAGTCCTTTAGTCTCATATTCTCCCACTCATATCGTGCACTTGGTTGTATGACATCTTTCTGATGTTTATACCTGTCCTCAAGGGCAATCCACAGCTCAAATGGATCTTCGACCGTAAGGTATTCAGCCTTAAGGGTCTTATCCACATGACGGCGAATATAGATAATGGCTCGCGCCTTTTGTATATCGCTTACATTTTCATTCGTGGTCACAGCAGAAATTAGGGACTTAGCCCGCAAATGGAATTTCACATCGAGCTGCCAACTCAGATAGTTTCTGCCTGATGCATCCAACACTTCGAAATCGACACTTGCAATTTTAGCCATTTTATCTAGCAGGCACACATGTGCATGAATTAATAATTTAAACATAAACATCTTCATGCGGATGCAATTTTAATATGAAGGGCTAATTGCATGGATCGGCCAGTCCCACATAAATAAAAGTCCAAAGTCCCATTACAGTCCATATTACACAAATGAAAGCATTAAAAAGAAATTAGAACTTTGGAAACCTCGTGGGTCCCATATAAGATCTTCAGCTTCAATTGTGGCCTCCGTCTCCATAGAAAGTGGTCTTCGGTCTTGGACATTTACATAATTTCCTCACTACAGTTTCTCTCAAAAGTAAAAGAAAAGTGCATGAATATAAAATATGGGAGTTAAACAGCCGATCCAAAACCTGCAATTAGCTATCCATGCAGAAATTTTGTGCTCATCAAATATTTTCATCAAACATTTTCATCGCAGGCATCACATGCATATATTCGCAGAGATGGATAAACAATTTAATTACTTAATAATTATTGGACCACTGGGCAACGTCATACACCGTTAGGTTAGCTGACTAACGGCAGAGCGGTCGCAGGATCTTCCTAATTATTAAGTTTTAAAAATATGCACAACCATACACAGTTTATCCGCAGAATAAGCCAAAATGATGCAAAGCATATATTAATGATTTTACAAAGAAATCATTTAATGCAAGGGTTGTGCAAATTGAGTTTATCCAAAAAGATTGGAAAAGCGCCCGACAATTAAACATATTCGTCGTAAAATGAAGAAGTTTTCCTTTCTAATTCATCCCCAAAGAATCCCAAAAGTCCCCTTATAGCCCCATGATATATCACGATATTACATGAATTTTTAGGTGCCAAAACGCCATTTAAATCAATTTTTAGCCCAAAAAGCCTTTTTATAGCTTATATCTTAGTTCTCCCCTCCCCAATTTTTTATCGAAAAATGGAAGTCAACTGCAGGCCTGAAGCCTGCAGTGTGGCTGCGGGCTTCAGGCCCGCAGTCAAAAAAAATTTTGTTTGGCCGGCGGGCCTGAGGCCCACAGTCTGCCTGCTGGCTTCAGGCCAGTAAGGCTGTTTTCCATTTTTTTTTGGATTTGGGCTTCAGGCCCAAGGAGAGAAGGGGCGGCTGCTAGGGTTAGCCGTCGCCGCCCCTGGATTGCCACCGAGCGGTGGCCAGGGGAAGGGGAGGGCGACGGTCGCCCTGGGGGGGCGGGGGGCGCGGCCTGGCAGTGACGGCCGCCCCCTTCAGGGGGTGCTTGCGGACAACAGGCGCCCCCCTTCGGGGGTGCGGCCTGGCGGCGACGGCCGCCCCCCTTCGGGGGGGGTGCCTACGAACGACGGCCGCCCCCTTCGGGGGGGCACGGCCCCGCGGCGTCGGCCACCCCCCTTCGGGGGGGTGCAGCGCAAGGGTAGGGGGATAGCCGGCGGCAAGGCCGCCGGTAGGCATGTGGGTAGGGTCATAAAAAATCCCTAAAATATGGTTTTTGTTCGAATAAAATCGTTGATTTTAGGCGATTAGCAATTCCCATATCGATCTTGCGAGATATATGGGTAGATCAATCATACGTATAATAAAAAACAGCATTTTTAGCGGGTTTTACCTATATATCCGTCCTCCGGATATAGCGACGGTTGAACGAAGCCTACGCGGATAACGACGCTCGTTTGAGGAAGCCTTGCATCGCACGCATGGATCACCGTCTCCCTTCTCCTTTGCAAAGATCGAAAATTTGTGGAAAAATTTAGAGGCTCGTGCTGATAACGTGTTATGAATCAACTACTGGGGGAGGAACCCCCAGCCCTTTATTTATAGGCAGGATAGGAGAGTAGAAAGATAGGACACTTAGATATTGTCGTATCTCTAAGATACCCGCAATACTAACCGACTCTGTATTTCCATTCACAACACTGACATCATTCTGATTTTTTTATTAAAAAGTTGACATCATTCTTAAAGTTTCTTTCATTCTGTATCATTCTCAAGGGTTGTGATATTTTGCACTTGCGGTCACCCACTAATACTTATCATATTCCACTAGATATTTTTGTGAATGGATGATTGCAAGTGGGAGGTCACTTTATGACAGATAATTCATTTTGGTGTTGTTTCATAATTGGGCTTACAACTTATTATGATTTTAGTAACATAATTAATTTGATTAATTCCATTTGTTCCTTTGGATAAATATGCATGAATTTGTTAATGCATAATTAAGAGCATAATATGTTTTGTTGCTCTAGGAATTTTTTATGGAACTTAGATTTATTAATGCATATGTTACTTATTAATTTTTCATACATATATTTGGTACGCGAATTTGCTTGAATTATAGTATGCTTAAATTTCTTACAGACTCTTAATGTTATATGTTAACATGAATAATTTTAAATTGGCAATTTTAGTTTGCTAATTTTTCCAATAATAAAAAACCTTCCCACTTACCTATTTTATGTAAATAGAGTCACAATAATATTTTATGAATATATTAATGGCTTCTTAATGATAATGTGTTTATTAATTTTGTATTCTATATGAATACATAAGTTTAATGGGAGCGACACATTTTTCTGATTATATGATGTGGGCTTATATTTGTTCAAAGTAAATATAAGTATATTTTTGAAAGAGTATTTAAATTTAACGATAAAGTTTTTAGTCATGGACGATGATTGGAAATTTAATGAACTTTCGATTCTGTGTTATTAACTGAATCGTAATATTTAAATACTTGAGAAAAATATTTTTGGGTAAAGTTACTTATCTTCTAAATGTCTCTCTATATTTCAGTTATTACTTAGAATTCTACAAATATGGCTGCTGTGAAGAATATCATTGCTGACCTCAACAAGGGAGATCGTCTCAATGGAGACAATTTCAATATCTGGAGTTTCCGTATCAAGTATATCTTGGAGGAACAAGAGGTCATTGAAACCATAAATCATAAATTGGAGGATCTTGGTGAGGGTAACACTGCCCAACACAGGCGTGCAGTTGAGACTTACAATGAGTGGAAGAAAAAGGATGCCACTACACGTAGTATTCTTGTAAGCTCAATGAAGGATGGCTTTGCTTGTGAATACAAGGGTTATCCTACTGCATATGACTTGTGGAAGGCCTTATCTGAAAGGCTGGGAGGAATTTCTTTGTCGAAGTTACGGCAGCTCACTGTAAAGTTTGGTACTTATAAGATGAGTTCCCATCAAACCATTAAGCAACATCTACGGAAGATGTCCAGAATGATTAAGGAACTTGCTTCTGCTGGGTGCAACCTCACTAATGAACAACAGGTTCAAGCTGTGATCCCTTCTTTGCCTGGCTCCTGGAAACATATGAAAGTCAACTTGACACATAATGAAAGTGTTAAGACTTTTGATGATGTGGCACGTCACGTAGAATTGGAAGACGAAAGGTTGTCTTCTCTAAAACCACAATCACATTCCTACATGACTGAGTCAAGTTCCAGGAAAGGAAACTTCAAGCGAATGAGGTTCTGAAAGAAGAACCATGGCAAAGATGCAACTATGAAAAACAAATCCAAGAGGCTGAGGAAATTTGATAAGAAGAAGAAGAAGAAAATGAATGTTGATAATTTGATGTGCTTCAACTGTCGTCAGAAGGGACACTTCGCTTGGGAATGTCCTGAGCCAATGAAGGTAACTTCTGATTCTTCTATTCCTTGTCATAATGCATATGTATCGAGCTCCGTTTTGCTCATAGAACCTGATTCTTAATGGATTATTGATTCAGGAGCGACAGACCATATAGCAAGAGACAGAGACTACTATGTGGAGTACCGCCGTGTTCCTGGGGGAACAAGATGGGTGTATGTTGGCAACAACAACAAGTTGGAAGTAAAGGGAGTCGGTATGTGCAAATTGGAATTGCGCGGAGGACGGACCTTACTATTCCATGATGTCTTGCATACTCCAGAAATAAGGCGGAACTTAGTTTTTGTAATATCCATAGCTAGATTTGGATTTAATTTGTTATTTGAACAGCATGGACTGAATATAAGTTTGTGTAACGAATATTATGGATCAGGTTCTTATGTTAATGGTTTGGCAATTCTTAATACAAATAATTGTTCTTCTGGTTATATGTTAACCTCAACTTCATCTGCTACATCTGATAATGCAACATTATTATGGCATGCTAGACTAGGTCACATCGGAAAAGCCAGGATAGACCGCTTGGCTAAAGAGGGTCTTTTGGGATCTCTCACCAAAATAGAAATTCCTACTTGTGAACCATGTTTAGCAGGCAAAGCAACTAGGAAACCATTTGGAAAGGCAATACGAGCTGACACTCCATTACAACTAATACACTCTGATATATGTGGACCCATTAGTGTGAGGGATAGGCATGGTGCCTCATATTTCATTACATTTATAACTGACTATTCTCGGTTTGGAAAGGTATACCTTATATCCTATAAATCTGAAGCATTAGAGTGCTTCATATTGTTTCTCAACGAAGTTGAGAATCAATTGGATAAAAAGGTTAAAACTTTGAGGACAGACCGAGGGAGGGAATATCTATCAGATCAGTTTAAAGATCTATGTAATGAAAAAGGAATTCTAAGACAGCTTACTACTCCTTATACACCTCAGCAAAATGGTGTTGCTGAGAGAAGGAACAGAACTCTCTTAGAAATGGTTCGATGCATGATGTCGCAAGCAAACTTACCAATTAAGTATTGGGAGATGCATTGTTAACAACAGCACATGTTTTGAACATAATACCCTCCAAATCGATTCATAAAACCCCATATGAACTCTGGACTGGTAGAAGTCCAAATTTGAGTTTCTTAAAGCCATGGGGATGTGCAACTTATGTACATGACACTTCTCATAAGCATGGGGAATTGGGACCCAGAAGAAAGAAGAGTATATTCATTAGATACTCTGAACACTCAAAGGGTTATGTTTTCTTGGGTGAGCAAGAAGACGACATTGTCACAGAATATGAATCAAGGGATGCCACGTTTATAGAGGATATGTTCCCTAAACAAGGCGAAGTCAGAAATGAAAATGATCTCCATGAGTTGGAAGATCCAGACTTCGTGGGTATTAGGTCATTTGAGGTACAAGAGAATACTTCTCGAGTCCCTGAGATTAGTGGGAGCGGTGTGTCCGAAAGAGAAGTAATTCAGAATTCTCAGCTTGATGAGTTAGTTGGGAGAGGCAAAAGGGTTAAGGTTCCCTGACGAAGATTTGAAATCGAAGGGGAAGCCTCAATTGCTATACCTCAAGATGACGAAAAACCTCAGAGTGTAGAAGAAGCTTTATCTCAGCATGATCGAAATTGTTGGAAGAAAGCTATGGAGGAAGAAATGGATTCCATGAAAGTTAACCAAGTTTGGGAACTGGTTAACTTATCGTCTAATTGAAAAACAATTGGAAATAAGTGAATTCTCAAAATAAAGAGAAAGGCGGATGGATCCATAGAAAGACATAAGGCTCGGCGGGTGGCAAAGGGATATACCCAAAAGGAAGGTATAGATTACGAAGAAACCTTTTCACCTGTTGTTAAATTTGCCTCTATTCGCCTAATACTAGCTATGCTCACATGAATTTAGAACTTCACCAAATGGATGTCAAGACGGCATTCTTAAATGGTGAACTAGATGAGGAAATCTACATGGATAAGCAAATAGGTTTCATTACTAAAGGTGAAGAAATAAAGTCTGTAAATTACAGAAATCTATATATGGTTTTAAACAAGCATCTAGGCAATGGAACCAGAGGTTTCATAGAGTTGTCACCTCATTTGGTTTCGAGATGATCGAAGAAGATCATTGTGTTTATGTGAAGCAACATAAAAACAAATTTGTCATCTTGACATTATACGTAGTAACATTTTGTTAGTTAGTAACGATATGGAGTTTCTGATAACCATAAAAGAATGGTTATCATCTAACTTTGAAATGAAAGAAATGGGAGAAGCGGATTTTATACTTGGTGTAAAAATCCGAAGAGATCGTTCTAAGAGATTTCTTGCATTGTCGCAAGAAAAATATATTAATAAAGTGTTAGAACGATTCAACATGTCTAACTGTAATCCAGTTGAAACTCCAACATTGCAGCTTAATGTACGATATGTTGTGTACAAGGCCAGACATATGTCATGCAGTAGGATTGGTAAGTCGATATCAGTCGAATTCTGGACCTAAGCATTAGAAGGCTGTAAAGAGGATCATGAGATATTTAAAGGGCATAGCCAACTACAGTTTATGTTACGAAGGTTCATCCACCAAACTGGAAGGCTACACAGATACTGACTATGGGGGAGATGTAGATGAGAGAAAATCTACATCAAATATGTTTTCTTGATTGGAGATGGGGCCATATCATGGTGCAGCAAGAAACAAACTTGTGTAGCTCTATCAACCATGGAAGAAGAATTTGTTGCTGCTACACTAGGAGTTCAAGAAGCTATTTAGTTACGATGGTTCCTACAAAATTTGGGTACAAAACAAGAACCAGTAATTGTCTACTGAGACAATCAAGCTGCTATAGCTTACACCAATGACCCAAAGTATCATAGTTATACCAAACATATCGACATACGATATCATTTTATGAGAGACATTATTACTGAGAAGATAGTTTCTATCAAGTATATATCTTCGCACAACATGGTTGCTGATCCTCTTACTAAACCCATTCCTAGAGATGCTTTTTTGAGACATGTAAAAGCTCTAGGATTGCGTAGAAATTGAAATATACTTGTGAATGTACCTTGTTATATATATTGATATTGTTCAATAAAATATTTATTTCGTTCATTGTGTTGGATGATATGTGTTTGCCCAATAGCGTTATTTGTTAACACATAAAAAGAGTACATAAGAAAAAGTATGTCAAATAGGCATGTAGATTGCCCTTTCACACAAGCAATTGCCTCTGACGTTCTAGGTGAACGAGCAGGGATAAGACTTAATCCTCTATAAAAGTCGCCTTAAATAAGTTTCAAGATGATGTCATTTTATATATAGAAATAATGATCGAGATGAACAGATACCCCAAAGTTCATCTAAGCCTATTCATAAGCCTGACACGAATTCTTAAAGCAATTGATTGCTGTAGAATTCAATGTTAAATGTATGAGTACATTTAACTTGGAGTCTGAACGGTGCTGGATTGAATTACTCCAAAGACATACACAGTACACCGTTGCATATGATTCATACCACATGTGATGGAGTCGACCATAATAGGAAGTGAGAAAGTGGGTCTCTGCCTCTCCACTGTGTGAGTCCCTGGAGGATTGGGTTCCTCCATATACCCTTTGACTATTGACTAATATTCAAAGTCTCAATCTTGGTGATAGCTACTTTAGTATATTCCTTATGGCCACGAGTGATTCGGTCTAAAAGGGTATGTCTAGGATAGCGATTGAGTTGTGACTTAAAATATTGAGTGCAAAGGAATGGCTAAGTTTGTTGATATCAAGTTTAATGATCTCTCTGGCCGGCCAATCTGTGTGTTTGAGAGACATCAATGTGGATGTGTTTAAGTATGTCCTCAATAGTAAATTTTTACTAAGAGTGATCAGGAATACTTAAATTGATATTACAAATTAGACATTGGGTATTATAAGCGACAGATATACATTAGAGGATTGATTACAAAGAGGGCAGTTGTGTATCTCTAACCAGTGCATAACAAGATTGCATGTATTCGCTTATGGGTCGCACGACCAAGTTACCAAGTATGAAGTCTTCTTCACGTGTTGTTTTTGTAACAACAAATCCCATCATGTGCGAGTGGGAGATGTTGGAAATTGGGTACGCCCATAACGGGTTTTAACACGGGGGTAAATCGCAGTTATAATATTAATTAAGGGGTTTTATGTAAATTGAATTAGCCTTGGTGGATAATTGCAATTTACAGAAGTTCATGGTCCCAATGCAAATTTGTTTTGTAACTAACTTTACGTTATTTTGTTAACGTTAAGTTTTCAACGGTAAAAAACTGCTCTTCTTAATCCCTATAAATAATTCCCATAGGCAGAGAGAAATATCATTCAATCAAAAGCAAACTCTCTCCTCTCTCCCAACGACGAAGAAGAAGACGCGGTATCTTGGTGGTGAAAACTCGTTCGGTTTCCTTCGGTGATTCCAAACACGATGCATCGCTCCTCTTCTATTCCGCTGCGAATCAAGGTCATATTCATTGTTTCTTCATTGTTTGTTCGTAGTCTGACCGCATCCATAGAATTCAAAGTTCATATTCAAGCATTCAGTCACTCTCTGTACAAACTGGTCATAGGCGTAAGCATGATATTACCCGCTAATCATAGACCACGTCTCTGGCCGTTACCGGCTGACGATTTCGTGTCAACCCCGCAAAGAGACAAGTTGAGGACGTCAAGCCAAGCCAATTATCGCTGGTGTCCATTGCAATTTGAACATCTCACTGCCCGTCGCTCTCTTCTCTTTATAAAAAACACAAGACGAGAAGCCAAAAGACGCTTTTTTTTTTTTGCCTACAGTCATCTCACTCGCCCACAAGGATCCTGCCAGGTAACAAGTTTTTGTTTGTTCCACGACTCTACGCCCATCTGTACGTAATGCCGTGCTTGTCGTTAATATGAGTCGGCACAGCGTTTTCGCTGTCAAGTGCCTGATCATCACGGGCGGTGGTGCCAACTGTGCACCAACTTCGCCTAGAGTTGTCACCTAATCCCTGGTGACTCACTGTTCAATTGTTTCTTTTTTGGGTGCATCATTGCATAGTGTTTCTTTCTGGCAACTTATTTACTGGTTAGAAGCAATTTTGTATGACAGGTGGGGCTAGATTCAACTTCTCCTCTGATTTATGTGTTACTGCTAATCAATTGAAGTCTGCATGTTTCAAATTCTGACTTGCTATTAGTGCATTAGAGAGAGAGAGAGAGAGAGAGAGAGAGAGAGAGAGAGAGAGATGGAAGGAAGAACTGCCCTTTCTGCAATTCCCTTGAGAGAGAGAGAGAGAGAGAGAGATGGAAGGAAGAACTGCCCTTTCTGCAATTCCCTTGAGAGAGAGAGAGAGAGAGAGAGATGGAAGGAAGAACTGCCCTTTCTGCAATTCCCTTGTGGGGATGTCGAGATTGATCGAACCACATATTATTTTTCTTCACGTAGTTCCCTCGTCCTTTTGGAGGTTGTGAGTTCGATTGTAGCCACTAGTAACATGCAAAATGATTTTCGAATTAAATTCACAGTGGTTCAATTTTATCACGCAATGACAAAAACCCATATCGCATAGAGGTTATTGTAGTTTATTGCATTAAGATTAGGGTAAATTGCATAAAAATACCCTCGCGTTTGGGTCATTTTTAAGTAAATACCATGAGGTTCACTTTGATCAGTTTTAATGGCTTAATTTCGAAAAATTACCTTAAAATTTCGCTGTTCCAAAAAATAGCTCTTATTTTGATATAATCGCAAAACTAACTCATATTTTCCAGGTTTCGATAAACTCCATCATCCTCATATCCTCCTCTCTCCTCACCGTTGCCCTTCGCCCTCTATCCATCGCCGCCCATCCCCATTCGACCCACCGTCGCCCTCATCACACTCCCTCCCCCCCCCCCCCCCCCCCCCCCACCGCCACCCTTCGCCATCCATCCATCGAAGCACATCCCCCTTCCACCCACCGCCACCTTCCTCCCCCACCCCTCCACCATCCGCCGCCCCCTCCACATGCCTCCACCATAGCCCCCCCCCCCCCCCCCCCCACCCACCCACACACTCGTCCACCACTTTTCCCCACCGCTGCCCTCCTCCCTCCTCCACCAACAGAAATATATCGAAGTATGAGGTAATTCTACGAAATTAAACCAACGTATGAGTTAGTTCTACAAAATTAAGCAAAATATGATGTAGTTCTACGAAGCCAAAGTATGCGAGAGTTTATCGAAACCTGAAAAGTAAGAGCTAGTTTTGCGATTATATCAAAATACGAGGTATTTTTTTTGGAATTCAACGAACGTATGAGGTAGTTTTCGAAATAACCCAATTTTAATACCCAAACATTTGGCTCCGGTTTCAAGTTGATACCATTTTTAATTTTCCGTCCAAAAAACAATAAATTTGGACGGAAATACACATCCTCTCATTCCAGCCAACTCTCTTTCTCTCTCTCTCTACACATCCTCTCTCTACAGATTCTCTCTCCCCCAAATTCTCTCTCTCTCTCTCTCTCTCTCTCTCTCTCTCTCTCTCTCTCGGGTGTGTGTGTGTGCATGGGGTGGGTGGATGGGTGGCTGTGTGCATGGAGTATGCGTGTGCGCACGAGTGTGGGGTGTGTGCAGTGTGTGTGTGCATGGGTTGTGTGTGTGCGCATTAGGGTGGGTGTGTGCATTGGTGTGTGTGCATGGGGGATGCATGTGGGGGGGGTGTGTCTGTGTGCGTGGGGTGTGTGTGTGCATGGGTGTGTGTTGTGTGCATGGGTGGGTCGATGAATGCATGGGGGTGAGTGCTTGCGTGTGTGTGTGTGGTGGGTGCTTGCATGGGGGGGGTGTGTGTGTGCGTGCGCGCGGGGGGGGGGGGGTATGGGTGCTTGCATGGGGGAGGGGTGTGTGCGTGCATGGGTGGGGTGGGTTGTGTGTGCATTGGTGGGTGGGTATGTGCATGGGGTGTGTGTGTTTGCATGGGGGGTGTGTGTATGCACGCGCGTGCGCGTGTGGGATGTGTGTGTTAGGGTTAGGGTGTGTGCATGGGTGTGTGCATCAGTGTGTGCTTGGGATGGGTATATGTGCATTGGTGTGTGTGTGTGTGCGTGCGTGTGTGCGCGTGCAATGTGCGTGTGCGCACGTGTGTGGGTGTCACCCACCCCACCCATGCACACACCCACCCCAATACACCCACCCACCCACCCAGCAATGCGCGCGTACACACACACCCCCAAGCAAGCACCCACCCCCATGCACACACACACAAATGCACACCCACCCACCCACTCCATGAACACACCCCCCAACCCCCATGCACACACCCCCACACTGCATGCCCACACTCACCCACCAATGCACACACACCCTCCGATGCACACACGCGCGCGCGCGCGCCATGCACACCCCCCACGCACACACACTCCATGCAGACACAACCCCCCCCCCCCCCCCACGCGCACGCGCACACACAAAAACCCCCCACCCCCACGCACACACCCACACGCCCACCCCATGCACCATCACACCCCCTGAGAGAGAGAGAGAGAGAGAGAGAATCTGTAGGGAGAAAGAGAATCGTGAGAGAGAGAGATATATATATATATATATCTATCTATCTATCTATCTATCTATCTATCTATTATACATTTGACAGATTTTTTTGAATCTTAGGGCTGACTAGGACAAGATAAAAGACGGCTGAGATTAAATCTTAGAGAATGAATGGCTTAGATGAGATTTTGAGAAAGTTTGAATACAAAATTTAATACAAAATACACATTAACGATGTGTTGCTTGTTCCCAGTAAATATGTGTATATGGGGAAAATTCGCATGGTAAGTTTCTGGGAATGGATCTCTCTCTTGCTAAACATTAATGGTAACTTTCATTAATGCATTAATGCTAAACATGTGGTATTTGGGAAATGCATTAATGGTAACTTTCATTCCCAATAAATGTGTATTTGGGAACATGCAACAAGCATTAAATATGTGTATATTTGCGGAATAAACAAATTCGCATGGTGGGACCCGAGGCAACAAGCAGGTTTTCTATTTGCTTTTTTAATTTTGTTTATAAGGGGAAAATTCATAGAGAGTACAAATTTATCAAGAGAGAGATCTATTGCCTCGGTTTCTTTGCATTGAGTTGAGCTGGCACATAAAAAAATTCTCATAAACACACAAACTATTGATCCACGTAGTGATCCGCGTCAACACAATCTGGAGCCGTCCATTACCAAAATCATATCCGTCCATTACCAAAGCTTTCCCCTTTGCTGTATAAGCCCACTCCCTGCGTCCTTTCCCAAAAAAACTCCCTCTCTTCCCCCCTCCATCACTCATCAAATCGCATCAAATTACCCCTTTAATTTCAAGGAAAAATAAAAAAAGCAACCCAAAATGTGCAATCCTTCCTCTCTGATTCTCTCTTGCCCAGTCTCCATCATTATCATCTTCATACAATAATTATTACAGGGCTACGAGAACTGCGAGGAAGCCCAATGTCAGATCCATGGCGACATCTTCTCTTGTTTTCTTCTGCGAGTCGGTCTCTGACGATGACAAGCCCCGCAATTTCTTGATGCTTGCTCCCTTTGTAAGGCCCCTCTTCACGTTGGTGATGACATCTACATGTAGCGAAGAGTGCAGGCAAGAGCGCCTTTTTAATCATTTCTATGTTTCTTTAAAGGATAAAAAAGTTTCTATGTTTCTGTATAAAAATCCATACGCAGAGATAATTCTTTGCATTGTCTGATGTTTTGACCATCCACACAACATTTTTTCACCAGGTGCAACTTGGTTTCCATCTGTGAACCCTCGATTAATAAACTATATTATACTCTGTTTAAACTTAATTTGGTCTCTCTAACCGCAACCGAATTAAAATAATCACAACGTGACATCATACCTGGGCTAAAGAGATGTATTTGGCCGCATCTTTACGTAATTACTTGCTACTTCAAGATGGATGCTTGCCTAGCTCAGACAATGCAAGAGAGATGGCAATTTCATTGTGTTTATGATGCTCTGGTTAGTCTCAATCTTTGGTTGCCAAAATCATTGCAAATTCCTTTTGCCCTCTTTATCATCTTTTGTTATGTTCTCTGTTCGTTGCCTTGCTATAGCCTTGCTACTGAGTCAGTCATTTTCATTGTGATATGCCATGCACTGTCGCTGAATTGTGTATGGTCATGTTACGCGGAAAAAGTATATCTATTATACAATTCACGACTTTGTCTTACGTGGCGGCAAAAGTGTGCCGAGGACAAAATCTTTGCCTAGGACAAATTTGATGGCTGTGCTTTTCCAAATAAATAAAACCAAAAAACACAAAAATTTTTCAATTTTAATTTTTTGTAAACCTCACATTTCTTGGTGTAACCGAATTTTTGTGCACTACTCAATTCTTTTTCCCATCACCCTTAACCGCACACAATTTTTTGTTCGCGCGTATTTTTCTTCTGTTTTTTGCTTTTCTCAATTTTCTTCCAATCACCCTTAACCGCACACACAATTTTTTGTTCTTAATTATTTTCGCTTCTCATCTTTTTTTGCTCATTCTTGGGATGCAAAAGTCTCAAAATAAACTCGCACAAAGCCACCTCTTGATTTTTCCTCAAACCCCCATATCACGAAGCACGCTTCACGTAACCATCTCTCAACTCCTCATATCGCGAACGATCCTTGAACTCCTCAGATCTCGATCGATCTCTCGAGTACTTCTCCGTTGATTCGATCTCTCGCTAAAATTTTGTTATTTTATAATAGATGTCCCAAAAATTTTAGAAAGGAAAATAATTTTTGGGGAAACAAAGATTTTAATTGAACCGTGGCCGAGGGCACGGGTTATGATTAGGGCAAGATAAAGAGTGGATGTGATTTGATCTTGGAAAATGGAAAGTTAAGATGAGTTTTGAGAAAGTTTCGAGGGGGAATCCATTTGCTGAATTTGGTCCAGCTTTGAAATTTGGTCCAAATTTTAAATGAAGTGAGCTTTGAAACCATGAATGTGAGCTTTGAAATTTGGTCCAGCTTTGAAATTTGGTCCTACTTTGAAAGCAGCCAGTGAACATGTTTCGCGTCGAAGGCATTCGCTAAATTTATTTATGCTGATTTGTTGTTCCGCGCGAAAGGTGCCCACGCCGAATTTGTTGTTCTATGCGAATTTGGTGTTCAGCGCCCAATTTGGTGTTCAGTGTCGAAGGCGCCTGCGCCGAATTTGTTATTCCGCGTCAAAAGCGCATACGTCGAAGGCGCCCGTTCCGATAAAACTTTTTACGCTAATTTGTTTTCTTTTAAATTTTAATAATTTTTTGGAGAACAAAGATTTCGCAGGGGACAATCTTAAATGAATCGTACCCGCGTGCACGTGTTTTTTGCGCTAATTTGTTGTTCCTCACCGAAGGCGCCCTCGCCGAATTTGTTGTTCTACGCTAATTTGTTGTTCCGCGCCAATGTCGCTCGCGCTGAATTTGTTGTTCTGTGTCGAAGGCCTATGCATCGAATTTGTTGTTCCGTGCCAAAGGCGTCCACATCGTTAAATAGTTTTACGCTAATTTGTTGTTCTTTTACATTTTAATAATTTTTTGGGGAACAAATATTCCGCCGGGGAAAATCTTAAATGAATCGTGCCCGCGGGCACGGGTTATGACTGTGTGTGTGTGTGTGTGTGTGTGTGTGTGTGTGTGTGTGTGTGTCTATATATATATATATATATATATATATATATATATATGTGTGTGTGTATATATATATATATATATATATATATATATATATATATCTATATTATAAAACAGGGATGTTATCATGGGTTATTGGATAAGAGTTGGATAAGAGATATTGGATAAGAGATGAGAAATTGGGTAAAACAATTGTTTGGATAAGAGAATTTGGTTAAGACAAGAGAAATTGAGATAAGAGAAATTGAATAAAAGAGGATAAAGTGTTGTGTAATTTGGAGGGAAGGGTTGAGGGATGTTTTTGAATTTGAAAAAACAATGAAACAATATTGGGGGGAAATTGTATTTTGGGGGGAAACTCCAAATGATAAAACGTTTTGGGGGGAAACTCCAAATGTAAAACAAGAAGCCCTGCCTTGACCCAACCCTCATCCCTCTATTTCTCACTCACCTCACCCAACCCTCAACCATCTCTGCTGCTGTGACCCTTACCCCATCCCCCTCAGCCCCCCTACGCAGCCCTCAGCCACGGCCACCCTCTCCCTGAGCTCCCCGCCGCCACCCTCAACCTCTTCGTCGTCTGCCACTCCTTCCCATCCGCCCCTGCTCATTAGCCCCGTCTCCGCATCAAAGAGGATCATTTGCT
This sequence comes from Scilla litardierei, assembly GCA_030789695.1. Lineage (NCBI taxonomy): Eukaryota > Viridiplantae > Streptophyta > Magnoliopsida > Asparagales > Asparagaceae > Scilla > Scilla litardierei. The sequence continues at coordinate 94,691,158 of CM061142.1, forward strand.
CCGCTGCCCTCCACTCATCGTCGTCACCAGCAGAGATCTTACCGCTGCCAACCACCATTTCACCGATTGATCATCTCAGGTCGTTGGTAAAAATTTAACCTTTTGATTGATCTTCTCATCTCAGATCATCTCAGGTCGTTGTTGGTAAAGATTGATCATCTCATCTCAGATCATCAAGATGTATCAATATTTAACCTTTTGATTTGTTGGTAAAATTTTGATTTTTATATTGATGCGATCAAACTTGATTATGAATAATCATGAAGAATTGACATTTGAGCTTGCTCCTATATGTGCTTTCACGTGTCCAGACTATATCCATGACCGATTTCTATTTATTTCTATTTATGGAAGTCACAATTACACTTCCATCTGCCCCAATATAGTTCAAGTTTTATGATTTTGGATCAAGATCTTGCATTCTAGCCGCTCATTGCCTTAATTTCATAACTGATGCCAAGTCCAAGCATCTAAAGGTACAAGTTTGATCAAATGAAATTTTTAGATTTGTGTCGTGGTGAAATTATTTGCATATTTTTCATTATGTACTTGGTTTTTTTTTTGAGGAATTGTTATATTCAATGTCCAATTTTGATTAGAAAAATTTGTATGGCATTTGAAATTTTCTTTATCCGCTTAAATTTCATTTATATGCGTTTAGGGCACCTGTAATTTAAGCAGATGTTTTTATTTCTGTTGGAATTGTTAAAATCCAGCATGACCAGTGTTGTTTCATAAATTTAAGATTGATATCGCATATGAGTTTAGTGATGTTTGATGTTTTGTTGTTGAAGATGGTATGCCAATCAGTTGAAGATGTGGGACCAACGGTTATGTGAGAGGTTTGATTGAGTTTTAGAGCTCAGGTGACAGTTGTTAAATTCATCAATTTGAGGTCTACTATAAGTAACCAGGCTTACAAGAACTGAAGTTGACAGTTAGGGGTAACTGAAAATCATATATCTGTTTTAATTTGGACTCGATAGTTGTAGTGCAAAAGAGCACTGTGAAGGGAGATGAATTTCTGGTTTCTTATTATACCTCTACTCACTGTGATGGGATCTCATGATACCTATAATGTTTGAATTTTTTTGCTCTTTAAATTCTTTTAAATTTTTTATCTCATATTTTTTATCGTCGTTAATATCATTTCACGGCTCATGATTTCTTTGCTGGTAGCTATAGCATGGCTCTTTCTTTCTCACACAGACTAGAAGGAAGAATCCCAGGGCTCATATCTTTTTGTTCAAGAAAAAGAGAAGGAATAACGTCACAGCTAATTTTTGGGAGCAAGCAGGTCACGGAAATTTTTTAAACCCTCTGTTTACATTTAGTACCAAAGCTATTTTTTGAACCATTAGTTTACATTCAGCAATTATGTGTTTGTTGAACCCTATGCTAATTTGATTATTATTTGGAAGGGTAAAGGGGTTGATTTTGCTGCATTAGAGGAAGTTGAGTCATATTTGAGAGAAGATTTTAGGTTGTAGTACGGAAAATGTTCAGCTTTGTTATAATTTTTTGAGATTAAACTTGCATTGAACTAATTGAAGATAATGTTCATGCTCTCCTTTGCTTTGTTTTAATTAACTATATGCAATTCGTATTAGTTAGGTTTATTGGAAATTCTATATATTGGCCTATCTTCAGTTCATCTTTGATCTTTGTTTAAGCACTTTGACTGTCATGCGGAAGAGCTAATTTTTTTCACTCTTTCTAATTATTTTAAATTCTTTGGTTCATAATTTTTTTGAATACATTTTTAATATCATCTCAAGACTCATGCTTTTTTTGCTCAAGGCTATCACACAGCTCTTTTTTCGTGCACTTTTTTTCGTGCAGAATAGGAGGAATCATCTAAGGCTCATTTTTTTCTTATGAAGAAAAGGGGGAAGTAGGTCACGACTAATTTTTGGAGCCAGCAGGTCTGTAATTTTTTTGATCCCTTTGTTTACATTTAGCCCCGTAGCTATTGTTTGAACCCAGTTACATTCAGCAATTATGTACTCATTGACCCCTTTGCTCATTTGATTATGATTTTGAAGGGTAAAATGTTTGATTTTGCTGCATTTGAGGAAGTTGAGTTATATCTGAGAAAAGATTTTGGGTTGTTGTCATGACCCGCTTCCCTAAAATAGAGGCGAGACGTGAAAAGGTCCGCACGAGAGTGGAGCTGTGAAGCCCCAAACCCGATAAGCGTCAATAAAACATAAGCAGGTCCCTGTAACCACAACGGAACAACAATAATAACACAAGGAGAGACTGAAATAAAATCTCACATCTCATAAATTGTCCAACATGAAAATAAGTCCAACATCCAGAAAAGCCACCAGGCTAAAAGAAAGAGTCTAAAGGCCCAGAACAAGGCCAACAAAACCAACAACATATCAAGGTATAGGTGCTACGCACCGATAACAAAACAACTGTCTAAACAAAAGGGAAACACAACGAAAATACTAGGACTGGTCCCCAGTGTCCACGTACTCCCCGTCAAACACAAGCTCGGGCTCGGCGTCAGCAAACACCTCGTCCTCAACAAGGTACTCAGGCTCAGGATCTAACATGTGTCACCCAAAAGAGTAAAGGGGCACATGTCAGCAAGTCTAAAAGACTTGGGTAAGGAAACTGAAAGTAAGGCAACTAGCAACCTAGCAGTTATAGTATGCATGACATGGCAGTTATAACATGAGTGCACAATCAAGACATGGCAAGACAATTTGTACAAGAGAACAATCATCGGGACAAGACAAGAGTAGCCAAGCTACTATCAATCTCAATCAATTCACTATTCACATTTCACGTTGTTTTGTAGATGTTTACGCCTTACAGCTGAACGGTTTCACATTCACGCTGATTGGCCGCTTAACAACTACCCCAAACCCAGAGTTTACGCCTTACCACTGCAGTTGCTGATCGGGCAGACTCCCAGTTGATTGGCCGCTTAACTCTTACCCCCAATAACCACACGTAATGGAGCCAGGGTCCCCGTACATGAGCTCAGCAAGTGAGCCGGGGTTGCCCCGCACATGAGCTCGCATTCTTAAACATTTGGCGTAGGGGTGCACCTAGCCGGAAACAAGCAATTCGGGCATTGGCTATCAACCAACACATGGCCCGCTTCTGGAACACGAGCCAGGAACACAAGCATTTGTAGCGAAGCTACGCAATCACAGAATTACTTCAAGGATGCAATGACATGACAATTAATTTGTGTACCGTTAATGGAAAGTAAATATGACATGGTAATTGTGCAACATGATATATGTCGGAACTAGCTTCGTTGTCAAGCTAGTTCCCCAAATTTGCGCCTAGGCGAGTATCATTTCGTCGCCTAGTCTCTTTTACGCCTACAACAAGCAAATGTCCTACAACATGGCCTAACCCCTAAGTGGCAAGTTTCACTTGCCTAGCACCGGGGATGACGATCACGAAGGTTCGTCTCGCGGATGCTAATCTACGGGGAAAATCGCTGTTATGGGGAAACAATCATCAAACAACATGAAATTTCATTAGGGTTTCATAAAAATACAAATAGGTTATGAAAACATCGGGAGATCGATTTCTTACCGAGAGGAGGCGGAAGAAACACTCCGGAGAACCCTAGGACCAGATCTGGAAACGAATGGAGAAATTTGAGAAACTAGGGTTTTAGGGGATTTTGGGGATTTGATGGAGATTTGGGGAAAATGAGAGGTGGAATGAGTGGATGGAGGGTTTAGATGATGGATCTAGGGCAAGGAATGAAGGAATAAGGCTTGGAGGTAGATGAGGGCTCAATGGGGGAGAAACTAGGGTTTTAGGTCGAGTGGAGGAAGAAGAAAACGTTTGGGAGGGGTATAAATAGGTTGGACTGGCGGCTGCCCAGAAATTAGGGTTTTGACACAGATTAGTCGGTCAAAGAGCAACCACTGACCGACTAGTTTGGCAACTATTCGGTCGGTCGACCAATGCAGACCGACTAAGTGTAAACAGTAACTTCTGAACGAAAATAGGTTTTAGATTTAGTCGGTCGAAGAACAAATACTGACAGACTAGTTTGACATCTAGTCGGTCGATGAACGTTCTTAGACCGACTAAGAGTGAACAGTATTGATACCAAAAATAGTTGAAGAGTTAGTCGGTTAAAGAAGCATTGCTGACCGACTAGTTTGCAACCTAGTTGGTCAACCAACGTTCTTAGACCGACTAACGATAAACAGTAACTCCTGAATAATTTAGAAAGCCAACTAGTCTGTCGAAGAAGGATTGCCGACCGACTGGATCGTCATCTAGTCGGTCGGTGCCCCTTCTTATACCGGCTAATAAGCACCAAAAGTTCCGATACGGAGCGCGGGGCCCCGGGATCGATTCCTAAGACTCCTAGGCTTGATCTAATAGTAAGATACGACCGTTATGAAGTCTGTCACGAATGACATACTTCGAAATCGACAATCCTAAGGAAGAAACGAGAAAATACGACGAATCGATCGAAAATGAAGGCTACGGAGAAGAAAACCACACATGAGGAGAAAATCCACCAAAACATATATTATATTATAATAAATCCAGATACAAGGAAACCAGTCGTTACATCCTCCCCAACTTAAGAAAAATTCCGTCCTCGGAATTTCCAAACACTCACGAGTCCGGAAACAAAAGTGGGAAACGCTCTCGCATCTCATCCTCATTCTCCCAAGTAGACTCTCCAGGTGAGCCGTGTCGCCACATCACCCTCACAAGATTGACAATCTTGTTCCGAAGCGATTTCTGACGCCTGTCCAGAATCTGCACTGGATGCTGGTCATACGTCATATCGGGGCGAACGGTAATCTCCGAAAAATCCACCGCATGAGATGGATCGCTAATGTATCGACGAAGCTGCGACACATGGAAAACATTGTGAACTCCTTCCAAAGATGGCGGCAAGGCCAAGCGATAAGCTATCTCGCCAACCCTCTCCAAAATGTCAAACGGTCCAATGTATCGCGGGCTCAACTTCCCTCGCTTCCCGAAACGAATCACACCGCGATTCAGGGAAATCTTCAAGAACACATGGTCGCCCGGCTGAAACTCCAAAGGACGGCGTTTAGCATCCGCCCAATGCTTAAAACGGTCCTGAGCAATTCTCAACCTCTCCCGAATATTCCTGACGATATCCACGGCCTCCACGATCATCTCAGGTCCCAACAGCTCCCGATCACCAACGTCATTCCAACTCAGTGGCGATCGACATTTCCTCCCATAAAGAGCGGCGAAAGGCGCCATGCCAATACTCGCCTGGAAGCTGTTGTTGTAAGAGAACTCCACCAGATGTAGATGGTCCTCCCACGAACCCTTGAAATCCAACATGCACGCCCTCAGCATGTCTTCCAAAATCTGAATCGTCCTCTCGGACTGGCCATCCGTCTGCGGGTGGTACGCCGTGCTGAAACTCAGACGCGTACCCAAGCTCTTCTGCAAACTCTGCCAGAACAGAGATGTGAATCTCGTGTCTCTGTCCGACACGATACTCACGGGGACTCCATGAAGTCGCACGACCTCCTGCACGATTCACGTTACATCACTATCCAAACTAGGAAAAGGAAATAAAAACGGAGAGTAAAAGAATTTTACCTACATATATCTCCTCGCTAGCGCCTCAGTGGACTGTCCCACTCGGAATGGAATAAAGTGCGCGGATTTGGTCAATCGATCTACGATCACCCAAATCGCGTCATTCTGCTTCAGACTCCGAGGTAGTCCAGTCACGAAATCCATAGTGATGTGTTGCCACTTCCACTCCGGAATCGGAAGTGGTTGTAGCAACCCGGCCATACGCTGATGCTCCGCCTTCACTTGCTGGCAAACCAAGCACTTGGCTACACTCCGAGCCACGCTCCTCTTCATACCATGCCACCAATAATTCAGACGAAGATCCTGGTACATCTTGGTGCCACCAGGATGCACAGAATACGACGAACTGTGTGCCTCCACCATCAACTCCTCTCTAACATCCCCAGCTGGCACACACAACCTGGCTCCAAACCTCAGCGAGCCATCCTCATGAATCAAAAAGTCAGTCCGCAGACCGGCTTCCACCTGCTCCTGAATCTTCATCAGCTTCGGATCCTCAACCTGGCCAGCCTTAATCCGATCCACGATCGTCGACTGTACCTGCATGTACATCAACGATGAATCCTCCCCAGGAAGAACAATCTCCACACCAGACTCGCAAAAATCCTGCTGCAATCTCCACTGAGAGGTCAAAATCATCACCGCTGGAAGCCTACTCAAAGCATCCGGAACCACATTCACCTTGCCAGGGTGATACTGCAAATCAATTTCATAATCTGCCATAAGCTCCAACCATCGACGCTGTCGCATGTTGAGCTCATTCTGAGTGAAAATATACTTCAAGCTTTTGTGATCGGTGAAAATCTTCACTTTCTCACTCAGCAGGAAGTGCCTCCAAATCTTAAGAGCAAACACAACGGCAGCCAACTCCAAATCATGTGTCGGGTAATTCTTCTCATGAACCTTAAGCTAACGAGACGCATACGCCACAACATGCCCATGCTGATGCAACACACAACCGAGACCCTTGCCAGAAGCATCGCAAAAGATCTCAAATCCACCGCTGCGATCAGGCACAACAAGAATAGGGGCAGTCGTCAACCTCTCCTTCAGAATACCAAAAGCACTCTCACAATCACCCGACCAAACAAAAGCAACATCCTTCCGCGTCAACCTGGTCATCGGCTCAGCAATACGAGAAAAGTCCTTAATGAAACGCCGATAGTAACCAGCAAGCCCAAGGAAACTCCGAATCTCAGACGCAGACGACGGAACAGGCCACTCTCTGATGGCCCTAATCTTCTCGGGATCCACTGAAATACCATCTCCAGTCACCACATGCCCAAGAAAAGCAACCCTATCCAGCCAAAACTCGCACTTCGAAAACTTAGCATACAAACGATGCTTCCTCAAAATCTCCAACACCGTCCTCAAGTGCGAGGCATGCTCTTCCTCCGAATTCGAATAGATCAGAATGTCGTCAATAAAGATAACGACAAACTTATCCAAAAAGTCGTAGAAAATCAGGTTCATCAGATTCATGAAAACTGCGGGTGCGTTAGTTACGCCGAAAGTCATAACCACAAACTCATAGTGTCCATACTTCGTCCTGAACGCTGTCTTCGGAACATCTCCCTTCTTCACCTTCAACTGATGGTAACCACTCCTCAAATCCAATTTAGAAAACACCCTCGAACCTCCAAGCTGATCAAAAATATCATCGATGCGAGGCAACGGGTATTTATTCTTAATGGTCACCGCATTCAACTCCCGATAGTCCACGCACATGCGACGTGAACCATCCTTCTTCTTCACCAACAGCACCGGCGCTCCCCACGGAGACACACTAGGATTGATATAACCCTTCTGCAAGAGCTCATCCAACTGCTTCCGCAACTCTTCCAACTCTGCAGGTGCCATACGATACGGCGCCTTCGAAATCGGCTGCGCACCTGGAATAAGATCGATAGAGAATTCTAAAGCTCGATCAGGTGGCAAACCAAACATCTCCTCGGGGAATACGTCACCGAAATCACGCACCACAGCTGGCCACTCCAGCTCCATCTGCATAGCCACAGCCTCCACCGGCATGGCCTGAAATCTTACAGGACCAAGCGAACTGCTACCATGACTGAACTCAAATACCGGATGTCCGGGAATCTCGAACACCACCTTCTTTCTCCGACAGTCGATCGTAGCATAGAAGCTCGCAAGCCAGTCCATCCCAAGAACTGCATCATAGTTGATGATGTCGTGGACAATGAAATCAGCGAAAAGCTCATGTCCACAGACCACCAACGAGCAAGAATTGCAACCACGATGCACCGAGACCACGCCATTCCCTGTAACGATATTTCAACTCTTGGGGAGAGGGGACGTCGACAAGGAATGCCTCTCCACGAAGCTCCGAGAAATAATACACATCGATGCACCAGAGTCAAAGAGGACTCGTGCAGGAAATGTGCACACTAAAACCACACCTAACAATCAATTTAACAATCAAACCCTAGTCTAGCAAACAATCATGTTCAAGCAAACAACTCAATCTAACAATCAAACCAGCTAGGAAGGTAACAGCTAGATTGAGGATTACCTGCGATAACCTCATCCACAGCCTCGCTCTCCACAGCGGTCATCAGAAAAGCCTGCCTCCTCGGCGGAACAGCCTGCCGAAAAGCCTGTCCCTGTGGAACAAGAGCTGCTCCACGTCCAGCAGGAACAGACGCTCGCTGCTGCAACAGATGTGCTGCAACAGGTGCCCTCCGCAGCTGATTCGCATGCCGACAATCCTTCGCGGCATGGGAAGCATCATCACAAACCAGACACTGGCCTAGAAACTTCCGACACTGATCCTTGATGTGGCCAGGCTTGCCGCAGAAATGGCAAGTCTTCAGAATAGGCCCTCCTGGCCTCTTAAACTGAGCAGGCTGGTTCGGTCTGAATCCAGGTCTAACCACAGCTCTCGCCTGTTCCACAGGCCTCTTCCCAGCACCAACGACAGACCCCCTCCTCTGGTTCACGAGCAGCTCCTGCCTCTTGGCTGCTACTAGAACCTTTTGATAAGACTCCCGGTCAGAAGAGGTCACAAAACTCTGGAGCTCCGAAGCAAGTCCCTGCAGGAACCTCTGAGCTCTCTCCTCAGCGTCCTGCACCATCTTTGGTGCAAACCGACTCAGCCTCATGAACTCTTGGTGATACATGTCCACCGATGAGCTCCCTTGCTTCAAATCGATAAAACGCTGCAGCATCTCTTCCATGGCCGCCTTCGGAAAGAACTCACCCTCAAATCTGGCCTTGAAGGTAGCCCAGACGATCGGCTCCACCAACATCTTCTCTTCCGCATCCCACCAATTCCGAGCATTATCCTTAAGTTGCCTCCTCGCCAAATCAACCCATCCAGCCGGGGTGATCTTGGCCATCTTCAGATTGTCCTCGATGTTCCGAATCCACTCATCGGCAGCCAGAGGACCCTCAGACCCATCAAAATATGCGGGACCCAGCTCCCGAAATTCCTTCGCTCCCGGCTCAGAGCGAGGGGCATCCGGAAGAGCCCGAGCAGCTCGAGCAAGTGGAGAATTCTGGACTTGCAGGAGCACGCCCTGCTGCACTTGCATCAACTGGAGCATCATCCGCATCATCTCACCATTGGTGGGTTCCCGCTCAGGATCCTCATCATGAGGGAGCGCACCACTACCCCCACCACGGGTGAATCGTCTTCCTGCCATCTAATGACACAGAAAATGAATCAGATTAGACTCATAGCTTATGACATCGGACGTCGAACTTAGTTTATTGGACATTCTAATATTATTACCTCTATTCCGATAATCGCAGTTACAGAAGAACCTGCATGGGCCACCAACAAAACCTTTCACGACCCGCTTCCCTAAAATGGAGGCGAGACGTGAAAAGGTCCGCACGAGAGTGGAGCTGTGAAGCCCCAAACCCGATAAGCGTCAATAAAACATAAGCAGGTCCCTGTAACCACAACGGAACAACAATAATAACACAAGGAGAGACTGAAATAAAATCTCACATCTCATAAATTGTCCAACATGAAAATAAGTCCAACATCCAGAAAAGCCACCAGGCTAAAAGAAAGAGTCTAAAGGCCCAGAACAAGGCCAACAAAACCAACAACATAACAAGGTATAGGTGCTACGCACCGATAACAAAACAACTGTCTAAACAAAAGGGAAACACAACGAAAACACTAGGACTGGTCCCCAGTGTCCACGTACTCCCCGTCAAACACAAGCTCGGGCTCGGCGTCAGCAAACACCTCGTCCTCAACAAGGTACTCAGGCTCAGGATCTAACATGTGTCACCCAAAAGAGTAAAGGGGCACATGTCAGCAAGTCTAAAAGACTTGGGCAAGGAAACTGAAAGTAAGGCAACTAGCAACCTAGCAGTTATAGTATGCATGACATGGCAGTTATAACATGAGTGCAGAATCAAGACATGGCAAGACAATTTGTACAAGAGAACAATCATCAGGACAAGACAAGAGTAGCCAAGCAATTATCAATCTCAATCAATTCACTATTCATGTTTCACGTTGTTTTGTAGATGTTTACGCCTTACAGCTGAACGGTTTCACATTCACGCTGATTGGCCGCTTAACAACTACCCCAAACCCAGAGTTTACGCCTTACCACTGCAGTTGCTGATCGGGCAGACTCCCAGTTGATTGGCCGCTTAACTCTTACCCCCAATACCCACACGTAATGGAGCCAGGGTCCCCGCACATGAGCTCAGCAAGTGAGCCGGGGTTGTCCCGCACATGAGCTCGCATTCTTAAACATTTGGCGTAGGGGTGCACCTAGCCGGAAACAAGCAATTCAGGCATTGGCTATCAACCAACACATGGCCCGCTTCTGGAACACGAGCCAGGAACACAAGCATTTGTAGCGAAGCTACGCAATCACAGAATTACTTCAAGGATGTAATGACATGACAATTAATTTGCGTACCGTTAATGGAAAGTAAATATGACATGGTAATTGTGCAACATGATATATGTCGGAACTAGCTTCGTTGTCAAGCTAGTTCCCCAAATTTGTGCCTAGGCGAGTATCATTTCGTCGCCTAGCCTCTTTTACGCCTACAACAAGAAAATGGCCTACAACATGGCCTAACCCCTAAGTGGCAAGTTTCACTTGCCTAGCACCGGGGATGACGATCACGAAGGTTCGTCTCGCGGATGCTAATCTACGGGGAAAATCGCTGTTATGGGGAAACAATCATCAAACAACATGAAATTTCATTAGGGTTTCATAAAAATACAAATAGGTTATGAAAACATCGGGAGATCGATTTCTTACCGAGAGGAGGCGGAAGAAACACTCCGGAGAACCCTAGGACCAGATCTGGAAACGAATGGAGAAATTTGGGAAACTAGGGTTTTAGGGGATTTTGGGGATTTGATGGAGATTTGGGGAAAATGAGAGGTGGAATGAGTGGATGGAGGGTTTAGATGATGGATCTAGGGCAAGGAATGAAGGAATAAGGCTTGGAGGAAGATGGGGGCTCAATGGGGGAGAAACTAGGGTTTTAGGTCGAGTGGAGGAAGAAGAAAATGTTTGGGAGGGGTATAAATAGGTTGGACTGGCGGCTGCCCAGAAATTAGGGTTTTGACACAGATTAGTCGATCAAAGAGCAACCACTGACCGACTAGTTTGGCAACTATTCGGTCGGTCGACCAACGCAGACCGACTAAGTGTAAACAGTAACTTCTGAACGAAAATAGGTTTTAGATTTAGTCGGTCGAAGAACAAATACTGACCGACTAGTTTGACATCTAGTCGGTCGATGAATGTTCTTAGACCGACTAAGAGTGAACAGTATTGATACCAAAAATAGTTGAAGAGTTAGTCGGTTAAAGAAGCATTGCTGACCGACTAGTTTGCAACCTAGTCGGTCAACCAACGTTCTTAGACCGACTAACGATAAACAGTAACTCCTGAATAATTTAGAAAGCCAACTAGTCGGTCGAAGAAGGATTGCCGACCGTCTGGATCGTCATCTAGTCGGTCGGTGCCCCTTCTTATACCGGCTAATAAGCACCAAAAGTTCCGATACGGAGCGCGGGGCCCCGGGATCGATTCCTAAGACTCCTAGGCTTGATCTAATAGTAAGATACGACCGTTATGAAGTCTGTCACGAATGACATACTTCGAAATCGACAATCCTAAGGAAGAAACAAGAAAATACGACGAATCGATCGAAAATGAAGGCTACGGAGAAGAAAACCACACATGAGGAGAAAATCCACTAAAACATATATTATATTATAATAAATCCAGATACAAGGAAACCAGTCGTTACAGTTGTAGTAGGGAAAAGGTTCAACTTTGTTATATAGATTTGAGATTAAACTAGGATTGAACTAATTGAAGATACTGATGATTCTTCCATTTGCACATGTATAATTAACTAGATGCAATTTGTGTCAGTTTGGTGTGGGTTTAGTAGAACTTTTCTATATTGGACTATGTTCACTTCGTCTTTAATCTTCGTTTGAGCAATTTGAATGTAATGCAGGGCCTATAATTTTAACTACAGTGTAGGGGTTTGAGTCAATTTGCGTCTGATAAAAAATTTAATTTTATTCCATTGTTTGTTTTCTTAAAAACAACTATTGTTTTATAAAAAAAATATTGTTTGCATGTTCATGTGTGTTCATGTGTGTATTTTATAGGATATATAAAATAAAGGATTTGCATAATACAAATCATCATCCTTGATAAATTATAAGCTTAGCACACCAGAATATAAGCTTTTGTTGCTATCGCCCTATGAATATAAGCTTAGCACACCTGATAAATTATATTCTTATACCATTCCACATCGATAAATGTTTATTTGAAAAAATCAATTAACATTTTTGCTAAAGTTTGACAATCAGTTGGATGAACATGTAAAAAGTAAGGTCCATGCATTGAGAAGCACTCAACTATTTATTTCAACTTGATTGATGTTCAAAAGACACTTCATGTTAATCCAGCTTATGCTCCATCAATGTGGTAAACTAGAAATAAAACTCCATGGAACTTATGTTTCGATTCCTGCATTTAGTTTATATGCATGTAGCAGGTTACTTCTGATGTCAACTCAATGCCGGTTGCAACTTTTAATTAGCTACGATCACTTCAATATACTCCATAAAACATTGAAACTTTTTGTAACTTGAAGATGCATTCAACATGTTTCGACTTCAAGTCTAGCTGATCTAGAGTTACCATCAACTTAAACTCCATTGTTGCATATTGATGTGCCCTTTGCTCCTTCTAGGAACATATATTAGAATATTGTGATTAAGTTTTTTTTTGTTTTCGAATGATTTCTCTTTGAAGGCAAAAGAATTGTGTGTAAAGGTTATGAAAGAGGATGGGTTCTACACCATTAGAAGTGCCATCTAACGTGTTGAATCCCACTGGAAAAGAATATGGTGTTTCTTCTGTTTGAGCTGTAAGTTGATATCGTCTCCTCCTACTCACGAGGCTGCTTCATCTTTTAATTGCATTTGTTTGCATTAATTAGAGGCTTTATTCTATTTTCTCTTAATGGAATTTAGCATTTGGTTGTCTTTCTATATCAACTATACCGATGTATATGCATAACTTATAGTCTCAAAAACTTGCTTGGAGGATTTTGGTAATAGAGTGTTATTATAACCTTTAGATGTTTTTCAAAATGAATATTTTGTTGTAAATTACAATTCTATGCTCCTAATTTTGAGTAAATTTTACTGCATATTATTGCTATAATACAAGCTATTATTGCATTGTTTCATTCTTTTTTCCAGTTTTTTAATACTTGGTCTTCACAGTAAAATATGCTTCGGTTGATAAAGAGAATAATTTCAGCAATGACATGGGTTTTCTTCCTTTTTCAGGTCCTCATCCAAGTATTTATTCACATCATGTCAACAATCAATTGCGGATATTGAAACGCTTTGGGTAAGCGGCGTCTGTGGTCTTTTTCATTGTTTGTGGGAATTTCATCAACAATTTAATATTAGTTGTTTTGATATAGTGGTCGAAATTTTATAATAACATATGAAGGTTTTTTTTCAAGAGTGGGCAGTCAGATGCCTTGTTTTAGAGCCTGTGGAATATGGTGCACCAGAGGTGATAAACTTAAAACTTCTTTGTTTGCTTCATATATATTCACTAACAACTTTCCTTTTGCATTATTAGGTTCTAGGTTTTGAAGAAAGAAATAGATGTCTTTGAGCTTCAATGGTATGGATACTGAATGTCTTGATTCCTTGCAAGCTTGCATAAGCATGTACTGTAACTTGCAGCTAAAGTTGCTTGATATCTACAACCATGTAGAGTTTGCTTATTTTATTTTATTTTATAAATATGGTATAGTGAATCAAGATGTTAAAACTAGAACTTTCCTCTTCTCTTGCAACTAAATAACAGATATCTCATTAACTTCTACTTAGCCCATGTAAGTGCCTTTGTCATCCCATTTTGCTATTGCCGTCTTCGTGCATAAGGGCTATGTTATGCCATGGGTGAAATGTACCCTACCTTTGTTTTCTTCTTATTTTTTGCTTTCATGCAGGATTTGCATCAGAAATTTTCCAAAAGCAGCATGTTTTTATACCTTTTATATTAATTCGATGTGAAATGAAGGCTTGACTTTCATATCTGTCCTGTTGATGTATTAAATACTTTTCTTGCATTTAGGTTCGATGTTTATAATATCCATTAAACAAAGTTATCTTTTATCAACTGTGATGGTCTAAATATTTAAATAAGTAATCAATTAAACTCTGTTTATTATTTCGCTTCGGTCCTTGGAGCCCACAATCTCTGATTCGTTAGGAATGAGGTATGTTTCCTTGATTCAGCATGCTCAAATTCAAAATGATGCATGATACCATATATGCTAGATACCATATATGTTGGATACCATAGTAATTTATTATTTATGAAACTAAAATTTTTAAAATGATGCAGCACCATTGAAACTACTGAAACAAATTCAAATTTGAAAACTCAAACTTGGGGAGAAAGGTCGTCAATTCCATCCCCAAAAACCCATCAGCTCTGGTTGGCATCTCTCAAAAATTGTGGTGAAAACTTAAAATTTTGAAAACTCAAAACTTTGGGGGAAAACCCATTCTCTCCCTCCCCCAAAAACCCATCAGCTCCAGCTAGCTCCCACAGCAGCATACTGAAATTTTTTGAAGCATCGGAACCTCCATCGGAGCGGTCACATCTCACTCTTTTTTCGAAGCATAACCTCCATCGGAGCCTTGATCGGTGGAAGCAAGAAAGCAGTGGAAGTAAGAAAGAAATTAGCTTATTTTGGAACTGTGAAAGCAAGAAATATTTGAGTTCATTGTCTTTCTTTTAAATATTCTTCTTAATTTATTTATTCTACTCATCATTTTCTTATTTTATTTATTAATTTCTTCTCTCAGCATGTTGAAGTCGATTCCTCCCCTAAAAACCCATCAGATCCGACTGGCTCCCACAGCAGCACTTTGAAGCATGACCTCCATCGGAGCCTTTGCATCCACCATCGAAGCCTTAGTCCGTGGAAGCACGAAAAAAATCAGGTATTTTGGTACTGTGGAAGCAACGGACCCTTCTTTTTCTTGGAATAACGGACGCTTCTTTTTCTTATTCTTCGTTTATTTTGAGAACTTCCTAAATAGAGGAGGCGCAAGGTATGTATCATTTCTTCTCTAATGGCTTTGGCCTTTGGATTTTTTGTGTTGGGTCTTACTCTTTTCTTTGTTTGCGTTCTAAAGTTGCAACCATTTTCTAATTTCATATGCCTTTGTTTAATGAATGTGTTCATCCTTTATCTTTGAAGTGTTAACTTTCCCATTTTGCTATACTGCACACTAATTGCTTGATGAAATGACGCATTTGGGATTGTTGGCCAGTTAAATGTTTATAACTGATGCAATGCTGTAAAACCATATGGAAAGCTTGAACATAATGGAGAATATTAGATGAGGTTCTTGATATTTAGTGCTCACTAATCATTACTGTGCTTAGCAATGAAGATCTCGCTTAGCTGTTTATAGAAATTCATTTAGTGAATCTTAGAGTTGATATAAGAGATACCTTATTAAAGAGCTGAGAAACTTAGAGTTGAGATAAGAGATACATTATTAAAGAACTGAGAGACTTTAACTCAGGTTTTTGTTACCATTGATAAAATGATTTGAGCATACCCGGTGCCTCCTTGGGTATGAGCATACCTTGCTCAGATGAAGTTTATATTGTTTTAGTTATATTATTTTAGTCTGCCTGCTGGGGTATGAGCATTATATTAATTTAGTTCCTTATTTGGTCTTCATCAATATCAGTATGAGCATACCCTGCTCAGATAAGAGATACCTTATTAAAGCATTCTATGTAATGTTGTTTCATCCAGGTTTGTGTTACGGAGGAGGCACAGGTTTGTGTTTCGAGAGACTTCAGGAAGACAATAAACATACACTGATGAAGACCAACTAATAATATAATGAAATTGGATCAAATAAGGACTTAAAATATCTCTGTTTTCACCATATGTTTTACCATCATCAAGTTTATATTGTTGTTGAGTATATGTATGCGTTTTTAATACCAGCATGTTACATAAGAACTATATTGCAGCTTTCAGTAAATTGTTATTATGAACAGTGGGTCTTATTTTTGTGGACATCTTAAAATGGCTACTTCCTTCTAAATATTAAGTGGGTGTTATTTCAGCAATGCATTTTAAATACCTTTTTTGTTTTTTATTTCTCTAATTAAGATTAGTCATGTCTTTCCACATTCATAATTTAACAAAAGAGCTGGCCATAATAGCGCAGAATCGAGAAAAATAATCATTTGTATCCAATACCTAGAGTTTGAGATGGGTTGTCGACACAGTTTGTGGTATTCGATGTACTACGTATGGACTAGATATTTGTCTTATTTCTGATGGCTTATGTCATTTACTTTGTTATCACAATACTAGAGGTATGGTGCAACATGCATCAGTATTAGTTTTGGGTTGCATGTGTGAACTATAAGTTAAATGATATATTAATCCAACGAAAACATATATAACTAGAGAATAAATAAGTAGCAATGTATGTAATCCAAGTTTCAGTTATCTATTAGTAATCCCTTTAGTGTGATGTAATTTAGGGTTGCTAAGAATAAAATAACAATACCCAGTCTAAAGTTTGATAAGCAGTTGAACAAGCATAAATAAGGCTTCAAATGTTTAGAAAGTTTGAAAAGAAAAAATAATAAAAGATAAAAAAACTTTGTAATAGGCCAAGCAAGATGAATTTCTCATAACTAAATTTTATCATTCAACTTTTTTATCTGGACCATCATGGTTGATAGCTAAAATTGTTGTATTTTTTTGTATCAATAAAATACTAAATTCCAACAATTTATAATTATTGGTTAATATGTACTAACAATGATCTCCACCGTTGGATTATCTTACTATATGGATCACATATTGTTGGAGAATAAAAACATTTTTGTTGGCATATATTTGACATGGATTCGTGTGTTAATGATCTTCATGTTTGAAAATAAAAAATTCAACTTTGATAAGAGAACTTCATTGGTACCGATTTTGACAGAATTCTGAAAAACATGAGTGGTAAGCGTATATTTTGTTATTTATGATTTGTATTGGAAAACTGTCTACACAAAATTAAAGCAATGCTGCTACAAAAGAAAAGTCAATGACGTGGTTGTATGCGTAGGAGAAGACAATGAAGTGACTGTTCACAACGAGGAAGATAGTGCACAGGTTGAGAATGTAGAGAACCTTGATGAAGCTAGCAATGAAACTATAGTTCAAGTTCAAGTTGAAGGGGTAAACTATAATAGTTTATCTTTCTTTTTTTAGAAAGAGGAATTATCGATGCTACGCCTAAAATGCATTACAGAATCATTGGAAATGCTCAATTCAGAAATATTCCAACTAAAATTACCGTTAGTAATCGTAGTTTAGATATGATTTAACATACAACACAAAGTTTAGATCTGATTATTGGGATTTAGAGCCATAAACTTATAATATGGGTTGAATTCTTTATCTATAAGCAGAAAGTATTTAATTTTTTTATTTCTATTATATTTTGTTTCAATTTGTATCCATAGGTTTACAAAGTGATTGTTGATTCCAATATGCATCAATGAGATAATTTTGGGGAATATCATGCTACATATTAGGATTTTGCAATTGAAAATTTGTCTCTCAAATTGGTGAATCAAAATGAAGTATGTCGTAATGTTGTGAAATTTGTATTGTGTTAGTACATGGTTAGATGGTATATATATTGATGTGAAATCTGATCTTGATGCTATTTTTGTAATACCCATTTGAGAAATTCTTGATGTTCAGTTCTAGGCATATTGGTTATTAAAAGAATGCTATTTGAGTGATAATCATGTGATTATTTATTATGTATACTTTTAATGAGAGAATGATATATTGATATACGTCTCAGCTCGAGGTGTCGACGAGGCATGCGACGGTTTACTCTCTGTACGCGTCGAATGTGAATGGCATCATGGAGATCATGGAGATCAAGAGTGAGCGAGTGAATGGCATCTATAAGGAGTGATGTTTTATTACCTGTCACTTGGTAACTTATGTAAATATGTGTATTTGCATCCTTTGTATGCGTGTACTCAATGTTTGCATGACGGTTATCTTTTTATGTCATCTTAATGACGGATACTTGGCAAATCGTTGATATGCACTTCTTTCTCACACAAGTTGCCTTTTGTTGGTGGGGGGTTTTGCCTTTTTATTGGTGGAATTTTCTTTATGTATTGTACTTTGTTGTTTTGTAGGTTTAATCAAGTTAACTCCATTCCATTTATTCTTAATTATCATCTTTCTTTGATGCTTTCTATGTACTATTTGCTTATGGGTAAAAAGTCCTATTTGTGGTTCTGCCTTCATGTAGGTTCACTCCGACTAACCCTATTCAGTGTTTTATATTGATCCAATCAAATTACCTATATTCAATGCGTTTCTATGTCATGTGTCACGCCCCGCTTCCCTAAAATGGAGGCGAGCCATGAAAAGGTCCGCACTGGAGTGGAGCTGTGAAGCCCCAAACCCGATAAGCGTCAATAAAACATAAGCAGGTCCCTGTAACCACAAACGGAACAACAATAATAACACAAGGAGAGACAGAAATAAAATCTCAAATCTCAGAAATTGTCCAACATGAAAATTAAGTTCAACATCCAGAAAAGCCACCAGGCTAAAAGAAAGAGTCTAAAGGCCCAGAACAAGGCCAACAAAAGGGACAACATAACAAAGTATTGGTGCCACGCACCGACAACAAAACAGTCTAAACAACAACACAAACAGTCTCTACGACTGATCGCCCGTGTCCATGAAGTCCTCGTCAAACACAGGCTCGGGCTCGGCGTCCGCAAACACCTCGTCCTCAACAATGAACTCAGGCTCAGGATCTAACATGTGTCACCCAAAAGAGTAAAGGGGCACATGTCAGCAAGTCTAAAAGACTTGGGCAAGGAAACTGAAAGTAAGGTAAACTAACAACCTAGCAGTTATAGTATGCATGACATGGCAGTTATGGTATGAGTGCACAAGTAAGACATGGTGAAACAATAAGTGCAAGAGAACAATTTATCAGGGCATGTCAAGAGTAGCCAAGCTACTAACAATCTCAATCTTTTCACTAGTCACGTTTCAAGTTGTTTGTAGATGTTTACGCCTTACAGCTGAACTGTTGGACATTCACACTGATTGGCCGCTTAACACTACCCCAGAACCCAGAGTTTACGCCTTACAACTGCAGTTGCTGATCGGGCAGACTCCCAGTTGAATGGCCGCTTAACTCTTACCCCAAAACACACGTGTAAACGAGCCAGGGTCCCTGTACACGATGCTCAGTAAATGAGCCAGGGTTGCCCCGCACAAGAGCTCGTTTCCTGGATCACTAACCAGAAGCGTATTTCATTTGGCATAGGGGTGCACCTAGCCTCAATCATTTCACAAGGTGTAGCGGAACTACGCAATCACGGGAACACTTAAAGAATTGCAATGACATGACAATTAATTCGCATACCGTTAATGGAAATTAAACATGACATGGTAGTTGTGCAACATGATAAATGTCGGATCTAGCTTCGTTGTCAAGCTAGTTCCTGAAATTGCGCCTAGGCGAGTATCATTTCGTCGCCTAGTCTCTTTTACGCCTACAACAAGCAAATGGCCTAAGACATGGCCCAAAACCCTAAGTGGCAAGTTTCACTTGCCTAGCACCGAGGATGACGATCAACGAGGCCGTCACACAAATGCTAACTACGGAGATGAGATCGCTGCCATGGCAAAACAATATTAGAATAACATCCAACCTAGTTTTTATTAGGGTTTTACAAAAACACAAATGGGTTAAGAGAACTCTATAGGATTGAGTTATTACCGAAGCGTTAGCGGAAGAACGATGACGAGCAAGCACGGCAACGGAAGAAACGATCTGGGGAACCTAGGGTTCAGATCTGGAAATGGGGAGAAATTCTGGAGAAATGGGATTTTGGTGATTTTTGGGGGTTGGAGATGGCCTAGGGCATGGTGGCCGGCCTAAATGGAGTGGGGGATGGGCTTTTGATGAAGGGGAAGAGCTAGAGGAAGGTTGGGGAAGATCAGAGGTCAAGGGGGAAGGAAAGAGGCCAGGAGAAGAGAAAGAAAGAAAAGAAACGAAGTGGGGTTTAAACAGAAAACGACCTGGCGGCCGCCCAAAAATTAGGGTTTCGACACTGATTAGTTGGTCAAAGAGCAACCTCTGACCGACTAGTTCGGGAACTAGTCGGTCGGTTGACCAACGCAGACCAACTAAGTGTAAACAGTAACTCCTGTACAAAAATAGGATTTAAATTTAGTCGGTCAAAGAACAACTACTGACCGACTAGTTTCTCATCTAGTCGGTCGACGAACGTTCTTAGACCGACTAAGAATGAATAGTACTTGGTATCAAAAATGATCATAGAGCTAGTCGGTTAAAGAACGATTGCGGACCGACTAGTTTGCAACCTAGTCGGTCGACAAATGTTCTTAGATCGACTTACGATAAACAGTAACTCCTGAATAATTAACAAAGCCCACTAATCGGTCCATGAAGGTTTGCCGACCGACTAAATCGTCATCTAGTCGGTCGGTTCCCCTTCTTGTACCGGGTAACGTGCACAGAAAGTTCCGAAATGGAGCGCGAAGCTCCGGGATCGATTCCTAAGACTCCTAGGCTTGATCTAACAATAAGATATGATCGATATGAAGCCCGTCACGAATGACTTACTCCAAGACCAACGATTCTAAGGAAGAAGCTAGAAAATCACGACGAAATGATCGAAAGTGAAAGCTACGGAGACGAAAACCACGCATAAGGAGAAAATCCACCAAACCATATATATATATAATATAATTAATCCTAATACATGAAAACCAGTCGTTACATCATGTGTAAGCTTATTTATGTTCTTTCTTTCTGGATGAGATGGTATTCTTTGTGGGTGGGTGGGGTTGTTTACTCTTCTGTGCTTTGGTGGGTTTAATCAAATTGCTCTGTTATACTTATTTCCATTTATTCTGTGCTGCTTGCTTCTGAATTAGATGGTGCTATTTATGTATGGGATATGGGGTTGGGTAACTTTCCATGTGTTGAACTTAATGCTACTTCACAGAGCCAACTTAATAGTATATATCCAATTGGACACAGAAAATCGGGTCAGTAAGCTACACCAAAGCCATCTTTTTTCTAGGTCATGTGCGATAATATTCATCTTTATAGATATAGCTCTATTTTTCCCTTTTTCCCATTTGATTCATGTACATTCCAATAGATTGGTCTTGCTCATTTTAGGTTAATAAATTGACTCTGTTACTCGGCATTTCTTGAGAATAACTTCATATTTTCATTGTTTGTTTAGTCCAACCCAGTATTACTCGAAAGCGCTAAAAACCCCCATGATACACGGTCAGGATAGCGCGCTCCAAATTATGATACATTAGAGATTTGGAACGTCAAAATCAATGTTCTTGATACTTAGTATCTTTCCAGACTAAATAAAAGAGAATTCTTTCTCACACAGGGTACCTTTTGTTAGTGGAATATGTTAAATGTCCCGTGGCTATTTGGGTGTTTTTCAAATTTTGGGGGAAAACATAAAAATTTTAGAGGGAAACAAAACTGTGGTAACTAAATTTTTGGGGAGACTAAAATTTTAAACTTGAACTAAATTCTTTGGAAAACTAAACTGTCGGTGGAACTGAATCTAGAGGGAATTTTTTGTGTGTGTGTGTGTGTGGGGATAAATTTTTCTGTGCTGAAGGTGCATGCACTTAATTTGTTGTTCTGCGCTAAAGGCGCCTTCGCCGAAGGCATTCGTGTCGCTAAATATTTTTATGCTAATTTGTTCTTTTAAATTTTGTCTATTGAAATAATTTTTTGGGGAACAAGAACAGAAGGAGCCCGCACTGAATTTGTTGTTCCGCACCGAAGGAGCCCATGCCATTCTGTGTCGAAGACGCATACACTGAATTTGTTGTTCTGCACCGAAGTCACCTGCGTCGAAGGAGGCGCCTGCAAAATTTTTTTAATTTGTTGTTCTGTGCCGAAGGCACCCGTGCCGCTAAATATTTTTACGTTAATTTGTTCTTTTAAATTTTGGCTGTTGAAATAATTTTTTGGGGAACAAGCGCCGAACAAGCCCGCGCCAAATTTGTTGTTCCGCACCGAAGGCACCTTCCCGCTAAATGTTTTAATTTTTTGTTCGCACCGAAGGTTCCCGCATCGAATTTGCTGTGCCACGCCGAAGTGCCCGCGCCATTTTGTGCCGAAGGCGCATACACTGAGTTTATTGTACCGCGCCGCGGGTGCCGAAGGCGTCCGCTAAATTTTTTTACGCTAAATTTTTTTATGCTACTTTTTTGTTTCGCGCTCCGTGTCGAATGCACCTGCGTCGGATTTGTTTTTTCGCGCCGAAGGCTCCCGTGCTGCTAAATATTTTTGCGCTAATTTGTTGTTCTGGCTGTGGAATTAATTTTTTGGGGAACATAGATTTCGCAGGGAAATATCTTAAATGAACCGTGCCCGCGAGCACGGGTTATGACTAGTATATATATAAGAGATGGGAGGAGGGGCAAAACGGTCCAATATAACACCGTCATCCCTTAATCTGGCACAGAGTATCAATTTGTAACAAAATGAACCTCAGGGTATTTACTTAAAATGGCCCAAACGTGAGGGTATTTTTATGCAATTAACCCCAAAGATTATGATGTGTTGTGGATTTTCGTTGTGCTTTAGGTGCACATATCGAGGTCATTTTACTATTCTAAAAGTACTTTCTTTTGTTACAATGTTCTTGGTGGAATTTACGAGGCAAGCGTACATGCTATTTTTTGGGGCAAGGACTAGGAGTGTATGCCATAATGACATGGCAAAAAAGGAGGAAAAACAAGGAGAGAGAGGGGAATGACATTTGATGTGATGTGATTTTCATTTTGTTGCCAAAAAACATATTTACACCAGTTAACCAGTGTATATAGCAATTCTTTTTTTGGTGTTTTAAATTTTTTGAATCATGGTTGTCATGAGATGGAAACTCGGCTCAAAATCAAGTGTTTGGAGGAGCCTTGATTTCATGTGCTTTTATTTAAATTTCATTTTTTACTTTACGCACATCACTTCTAAATACACAACATTAATATTTAAAATTTTCTAAGCTCATCATTATTTTTTGATGTAAAACTTTCTTCTCATCCAACTAATCCTCCTCACCCGTCACTATCACCACCTCTATTCCTCTTATCATCCAACTTCTATGTTGCTGCCACCTCCTCGACTTCTACACCAGCGCCTCCTCCACCTCACCACATCTCATCCTCTCGTAACTGTTTCTCCGACGAGTTCAATGAAACATAATAAACTTCAATAATATCAGTAAAATCCAATGAACATGAAACCCAATAAAATTAATTAATATAAATTAAAATTGATGTGCTCGACATCTGTGACACTTGGGCCATTATACTCGAACACCAAATGTAATGCTTGAGTATATAGGCCCGAGTGATACAAATAATTATTTAAAAAAGTACTACTCACGTTCCCAAACCCGAGCAACATAAATGGATGCTCTTGCCTATACAATTTAGTTGCTCGAGTTTGAGAACCCAAGCTACAATTCAAGCGTGACAGGAGGACGATGAGGAGGTGTGGAAGGATGATGATGTAGGGGAGGAGGAGAGATGGCAGCGGTAGAGAGGATGATGATGATGTGGTTGGAGGAGGCAGAGAGGATCTGAGATGGTGGCAGAGAAGGACATGAGAATGTAGTTTAGCATGGAGAGAAAAATGGTAGAATATGTGTTATTGAAATAATGGCAAACATGTAATCATGGGCCCTAGTGAGGGTTTAGTGAGGTGTGTTTAGGAAAAGTTGAAGTGCAACTAGCAGCACACACATATTTTAGTTAATTCAATACACATAGAACCTTATTGCTTTACATAATGACCAGTTTCAATATTAAAATTCAGTTTTTACTTTACACACACACATTCGAAAAGTTTCCATGCTTTCTTCTTCTTTATCTGAAAAAACCACGCCACCTTCACCGCCTCCATGACTAGCCTCTACCTACAACCCCTCTCTTCTTCTTCTTCATCCACGTTTGCATTTATCCATTATTTTTTTATTTTTTTGTTGAATCAGTTGAAGAAATTGAAGAAGTTGAAGAATTTGAGAAGGAAGAGTAGAGGGAAGGATGAGATGGTAGCAGTGGGAGTAGGAGAAGTGGCCTAAACATGAAGTTTTTTTGCCCTGGGAAAAGTAAAGATGATGTGAAGAATATTTTTTAAAAAAAAATACCAAAGCAAAAAAAATCATACTTTAACATGCTTTAATTATTTATTGACAATAACTACAAAATAGTATTATACATATATTCAAAATATGATATATAACATATAAAATGTATATTTAGGTTGACAAAATGATATCGTACATATAGACATGCATGCCTATGAAAATAATATTTGATAAAAAGTAATAATTAAAAATTTGTTGTGAAGGGAAAAGTAGAGTAATAAGTGTAAGGGGTTAAGAGCCCCCTACCCTCATATTTATAGCTTTCAATGATGGGCCGGATACCCAATGTGCCTCATGGGCCTATTCATAACACTTCCCCTTATCCAACCAACATTGAATAAGAGGTGTATTCTTCAGGATCCGAGTTAGGATAACTGCCTTGTTAAATAAAGAGCGGTTTATCCATAACTTCCCCTGTTTTAGGGATGTGTCTAGGGGTGGATACTTTAGGATCCAGAGTCAACGAGGTTGCCTCGTCAAAACCTTGACTATGGAAAACCATGTGGAAAAAACCAATAGCCAAAGGAAAAGAGTACAACTCTACAGTTGACTCCCCCTCATCTGACCAAGCTTCAGACTTGCAGATTTCCTATGAATCTATACATCAGTCTCCTATGTATCTATACATTCATAGTCCTCTCATCCTGACCCAGTTTACATTTTCTCACTCTCCACATCTCAATCCCATATACAAGTTTCTCAAAGATACTAGTAGGTAGGGATTTGGTAAGCAAATCCGTCAAGTTATTACATGATTGGATCTTCTGTACCTCAATCTATTTTTGCTTCTGAAGGTCATGCGTCCAGAAGAACTTGGGAGAGATATGCTTCGTCTTGTCTCCTTTGATGTAGCCATCCTGTAGCTGGGCTATACATGCTGCATTGTCTTCATGAAGTGGTGTAGGCGCAAGGATGCCGGTCATCAGGCCAGTGGGGGTGAGGATGTGCTGGATTACAGAACGTAGCCAGAAGATCTCTTTACTAGCTTCATGGATCGCCAGAAGTTCCGAGGGAGTGGATGAGACGGTCGTCATAGTCTGCTTCACAGATCTCCAGGATATGGCAGTGCCACCATATGTAAACATGTATCCTGTCTGAGACTTCTCCGTATGAGGATCGGACTTGTAGCATGCATCAGCATAACCAACTAAACCTGTTGTTGCCCCTTTCCTGTAGTATAGACCTAACTCTACGGACCCTTGGAGGTAGCACAGAAGATGCTTAACTTCGGCCCAGTACCGTTGTGTAGGTGCAGCACTATATCTGGCTAGTAGGTTGACTGTAAATGCTATGTCAGGGCGAGTGCAGTTAGCCAGGTAAAGGAGTGGCCGATAGCACTTAGATAAGGCACTTCAGGGCCTAGTACTTTCTTCCCCTCTTCCAGCGGTCGGAAGGGGTCTTTATTCACATCTAATGATCTGACGACCATTGGGGTACTGAGGGGGTGTCACTTATCCATTTGGAACTTTTTCAACAAGTTCGATGTGTAAGTTGACTTATGTAACAAGATCGCATCGTTAAGATGCTCTATTTGAAGACCTAAACAGAATTTTAACTTTTCGAGGTCTTTCAAATCGAAGGTTTCTGTCAAGCATCTAGAAATCTCGACGATCTCGCGGGAGATCTGATGAGGTTCAAGTCGTCCATGTAGACGGCTATAATGACAAATCCGGTTGCCTTTGTTCTTATAAAGATGCAAGGATAGACTGGTTAATTTGTAAATCCTTGTTTTGCAAGGAAGTCGATCAGTCTGTTATATCATATCCTTCCAGATTGTTTTAGACCATATAATGATCTTTGCAGTTTCACTGAGTAGATGTCATGTTGTTTCTCTTTTAGTGCTGCAGGCTAGGAATAACCGTCAGGCAATCTTATATAGATGTCTCGGTCTAAGTTTCCATATAGGTATGCATTCACGACGTCTATAAGCTACATATCTAAACCCTCTTGAGCTGTTAAGCCAATGAGGAATCGGAAGGTGATCGCGTCCATGACCGGGGAGTATGTGGCTTCAAAATCCACCCCTGGACGTTGGGTAAAACCCTGCTC
Organism: Scilla litardierei; assembly: GCA_030789695.1. NCBI lineage: Eukaryota > Viridiplantae > Streptophyta > Magnoliopsida > Asparagales > Asparagaceae > Scilla > Scilla litardierei. The sequence goes on from CM061142.1 coordinate 94,717,626, forward strand.
TACAAGCCTTGCTTTGTAGCGAACGATCTCATTTTGTTCATTTCTTTTCCTAACAAATAACCATTTATAACCCACAGGTTTTACACCTTTTGGTGTCTGGACAATAGGTCCGAAGACCTTGCGTTTTGTGAGTGAATCCAACTCCACTCCTACTGCCGCTTTCCACTTTGGCCAATCATCTCTGCTTTGACATTATGTTAGAGAGCGTGGTTCAATATCATCGTCGCAGTACGTGACGTTGATGACAATATTATACGCAAATGTGTCATCTATGGTTGTACTCTTTCTGTCCCAATACTCCCCAGCTCGTACATAGTGTATCGAAACTTCATTTTCTCCCGATTTTTCCTCTGTTTGAGAGTTTGAGAGAGATGTGGTAGCAGGGCTTATAGTAGCATCCTGTGGTGGTATTGTTTTACCATTACCAAGGGTCCTACTCTTTCGAGTGACTTGGTCCTTGGATCTCGGTGGTCGCCCGATCTTTTTAAGAGGTCCAACCATTTCTGCTGCAGGCGGATTGCATCCATTTTGCGGTATGTCAATCCTAGCTGGAGTGTTAGCAGCAGGGACGTGTGATCTGACAATCTTCTGGTTGTCAGTAAATTTTTCCGGCAAGAGATGGACAGTGTTTTGGATATGGAGAATTTTCAGGACCTCCTCCTCACACTGGCTTGTTGGCGGATCAAAGTGACTTAATGTCTTTGTATTCCAAGTGATACAGTCTGAAGCTTCGGGCTTCTTGGTTTGTAGCCTAGTCTTGAAAATGATGTTTCATCAAATTCATAGTCTTCTAGACGTGCCTTAAAAACGTCTACCGTAAGGGGTTCTAGGAATCTAATTATGGAGGGTGTGTCAAACCCAACATAAATGCCTAGGCGACGTTATGGACCCATCTTTGTCCTTTGTGGTGGTGCTATGGGGATGTATACTGCACAACCAAATATTCTCAAGTATGAGACAATTGGTGGGGCTTCAAGTGCTAATTGCATAAGAGAAGATGACTGACCTCCAGAAGGTCTTAATTTTATTAAGGATGCAGCATGCAATATTGCATGACCCCATGCATTCACTGGCAACTGGGATTGAAGTAATAATGGACGAGCAATCCATTGCAGTCTCTTAATTAGAGATTCTGCTAACCCGTTTTGGGTGTGAACATGCGCTACAGGATGTTCGTCTTCAATGCCATGTGATTGGCAATAGTCTAGGAAAACTTGTGATGTAAACTCCCCCGCATTGTCCAGACGAAGTTCTTTATCTGGTAGTCGGGGAAGTGGGTCTGCAACCTGATAATCTGAGCTAAAAGCTTAGACAGTGCTAGGTTACGGGTGGATAGTAGACACACATGTGACCACTTAGTAGGTGCGTCTATCAGGACCATAAAGTACCTGAACGGACCATTTGATGGGTGTATAGGCCCACAAATGTCTCCATGGATTCTTTCCAGAAAACTTGGAGACTCCAAGTCCACTTTCAGTGGAGAGGGTCTCGTAATTAGTTTACCCTTGTAACAGGGTGGACATGGGAATTTACCTTTTTGGAGAATCTTTAGGTTCTTCAAATCTATACCCCTTGAGCTTTTTATGATGCAGTGCATCATAACAGATCCAGGGTGTCCCAGTCTACTATGCCAGAGTTGGAATTCTAGTGTTTGGAGGCATTGCAGGTGCTCCATTATTAATGTTTCTGGAGATTGAATACTTGTTTGGTAGAGTCCCAAGGGGAGTCCCTTGAAACGTTCCACAATGGTTTTTGTACCATTTGTAAAAGACGTTACTTGCAAGTATTCTTTTTCATTTTCCTCGACCGTCTCTAAGCGATACCTGTTTAAACGGATATCTTTAAAACTTAGGAGGTTTCGGATTGATCTAGGGGAGTATAACGCATTTCTAAGTTTGATGAGTGTGGGACCGGGGAGCAATATGATTGCTTCCCCTGATCCTTCGATTATATCAGCTGGTCCTGCGATTGTTCTTAATGGACCAGAATAGCTACTTATGCTCGTAAAGTAGTCTATGTTTTGAAGGATTGAGTGCGTCGATGCACTGTCCACTAGGCATATGGATTCCATATCTATATAAGAAAGACATATAAGCAATGAATAATACGAAAAAGAAACTACTTCTATTTATATTAAGATGCTCAAAAGTTCGACATGGAATAAAAATAAGATACGTTGCAAAAAAGGGAAGATACATTGCTAGCAAATAAAAATTGTTTATAGTCCATGACTAGAAAGTGTCGTCTCCCATGAAATCTTCTGGATTCATGTGGTCTCTGGTAACGATGTGCTTTCCATCAGGTTTGTCTCAGCGTGAGGCTTGAGGCTTGCCTGGTAGAGATCATGTAGGTGTTTCTGGGTGCGAAAGATTCTGGACCACTGGCCAGTCATTCCGCATTTAGAGCACTTACCCTCCCCGTCTTTCTTGGGAGTACCACCTTTGTTGGACGTCCACTTTTGCTTCTTTTTCACGAACTTCTGGTTTTGGGGAGAAGCTTGAGGAGTGGCCTTTTTCTGCTTCTTCTGTTCTTTCCATTTCTGGAACTTTGCCTTCTTGTCCATCTTCTTCTTCTGGGAAGATTGGAAGTGTGCCTCTGCAGGAGGTGGCAGTGGAGCGGAGCCAGGAGGCCGCAGGTTGTGAGTGGCAACCAACAAATCTCTGTTCTGTTCAGCCATTAGGAGGCATGAAAGCAGATCAGAGTACTTAGTGAACTTACTCTCACGGTACTGTTGCATGAGGACCATGTCCTTCTCGTGAAAAGACGTAAACGTCTTCTCCAGCAACATTTTCTCAGCCACATTCTCACCACACAACTTCAGGCATGATGTGATACGGAATAGTGCTGAGTTGTACTCCACTATGGATTTGTAATCCTGTATGCGGAGGTGAGTCCACTCGTACTGCGCATGTGGGAGTATGACATCCCTCTGATGTCTGTACCTCTCCTCAAGTGCATCCCACAGTTCATAAGGATCCTCCACAGTAAGATACTCGTCCTTCAGGGTTGAGTCTAAGTGTTTCCTGATATAAATAATGGCTTACGCCTTAAGTATATTGGAAACTTCTTCTGTGTGAGGGGCTTCTTTAGAAGCATCTTTTTCAGCTGCGGCAGTATTTGTTGTTGCCTTCTCAGTGGGTGTTAGACTGAAGCCATGAGATCGCAGGTGGAACTTCAGGTCCAACTGCCAACTCAAGTAGTTTGACCCATCGGCCTTCAGGACAGAAAAATCAACATTCGCAAGTCTGGCCATTAAACAATCTAGCAATATAAACAAACGATAGCATGGATTAGTAAACTATTTAAAATAGACATTCACGCATGCGATCTTACAATGTTTTAAATAGCATGAATTAGTAAACATCCACGCATGCATTTAACATTTTCATAACGTGAATTATTTAAAAAATAAACATCCACGCATGCATTTTCATTTTAACATTAAAATAGCATGAGTTAGTAAACAGCCACGCATTTAATGTATAGGCAATGAAAATAAATAAGGACTATGGGGATCAGCCAGCTGACATCAATAGAAAAAGATAGTCCGAAATTACATCCCATTAATCAAAAAGTGCATGAAAAAGTAAATACAACTCGAAAACCTCAAGGAGAAGCCCCTTTCTCTTTATGCAAACGCCTGCAGCTCCTTTTGGTGGTCCTTCAGCTTCTTTTTACATGTATAACCTCACTTACAAATTTCTCTCAAAAAGAAAAAATTGCAGAAAAGTAAAGATATCGGAAACCTGACTGATCCCTAAAATCATAGTCTAATAGCACATCCACGCAGATATTATATTAAAAATATACAACCACGCAGAAATTATATCACAGGCATATAAAGATTAATAAATAATCTAAAAAGGGAGTGACGTGCTATGAATTATTTTGAAAAACTTTTTACCTTTGATCCATTTTATTTATATTTTATTTTTCTGCTTTAACCCTATCAGAGAATTAAAATTTCTTTAATTATTTGGGATTTTAAAGGCCAAAAATAAAAAACTAAAAATTATGTGTAAGTGGGCTAATTTTCAAGCTTTTGGGCCATGAAAACAACCCACTAGGGTTAATTGGGCCTCCCCCTAAAAATTTGGCCCGTTAAGGGTTAGGGTTTCGAAAAACCCTGGGGGGCCCATGGCCGCCGTCGCAACGGCTGGCCGCGCCAAGAGACGCGGCCGTCACAGCGGCGGGCCGCCGTGGCCATTGGCCGCGGCTCAAGAAAAGCGCCGCCGTTGCGCCCTTTGGGCGTGCGGTATATGGATCAAGATGGGGGTTAAAACGGATTTTTCAGACATTTAGATCTTTAAAATACGATTTTTTATTGTTTATAAACATGCAGATCTAAAAAAATGCATTTTTTACCGTGTTTTCAAACTATTTGATCTTAAAACAAGCAGATCTACTGGAAAAGCAAGTTTAGATCTAGAATTTTTGATGATTTACTTCTAGATTCGACAAGAAAATCTAGACAACGGTTGATGTAGGATGCCCTTTTCGCTCCCCGTTGAGAAGATTACGATCTTCTTAAAACTGAGCGTTTGATGGATCTCCTTCCTTGAGCGTCGTCACCTTTTCCAACAAGCGTGATCGTGTTGATAACTTATTGTGAAGGGAAAAGTAGAGTAATAGGTGTAAGGGGTTAAGAGCCACCTACCCTCATATTTATAGCTTTCAATGATGGGCCAGATACCCAATGGGCCTCATGGGCCTATTCATAACTGTTGTGGGGTAGAACTCGCGTACAATGAATTTGTGTTATGGGGAACCAAGGGCACGGTGGTTATGCTAATGACGGGATTATGGTAGGCTATTTGACAGGTGATTAGTGGGGTGATGAGGCTAAGCTTGTTGCGGAAACTGACCACGGTATCGAATCCGGTAGGATGCAGTAAAGGGGCCGAACTACCTAGCTTGAGGGCGAGCACGACCGGTGATGACGAGCTAACCTGCACAAGGAGAAACTCGTCAGAAAGGCCGGGTTGGGGTCCAACCCTTAGCCTCTCCGACGCCTAAGTCAGTAATAAGACTTAAAGTGGCGGCTAGGCACGCAGGTCAGACTGTGGGTGAGTCGACCGTACGTGATGAGCTATGAGTGGAAGAACAAATATATGGACAACCTTTGCTCTTGTGTGTGAGTAATAAATTTGCCAACCCCTTCACCGTAAGAAATGAAGGGGTATTTATACCTGACGGGAGGCGGTTAAGTGGGGCTGACCTGACATGCTGACTCGACGTGCTGAGCTGGCCATGTTGTCAGCGGAAGCTTTGGACGAGGATGTCAGGAACAGGAGTGTCAGCCTTGCTTTTGTCAGACGGCGCAACGGCCAGGGGCGCTTTTGTCAGGGTGACAGGGCCGAAAGCGTTAAGTGTCAAGGGGTGCAGCGGCCATGGGGTGCTTTGTTAGATGGTCGGGCGGCGTAAGTGTCAGTAGCGTCCTTTGTACTAGGTTGTTTGTCGTGTCCGTTGTGCCAAGGAACCGTTGTCGCGCCTCTTTGGGGCGGGGCCCGCGACGGGTCACCGGTCTGGCCTGGATTGAGGACGAGCGGTCTGGACGTACACTTTGTGTGCTGATCCTGGCTGCTGAGGTCGTGCTCGAGAGCGCCCCCATCAACGTCCGAGGCGGAGAGCGCCCTTCTCCCAGTCGAGTCGGGCTCTAGGATTGACAGGCGCTCTGCGAGCCTCTGAGGGTCGGGCGTGGAATGCTCCGTCATTGGGTCGGTCGCTCGTCAGGGGGGAGGGGCGAACAGTCTGGATGTTTCGGCGGTTTGGGATAGAACGTCAGACTATCACGATCTTTTGGTCGTAACAATTTCCCCCGGCATTCGAGCTCGGGGACGGGGCCCGGCTCGGCTCGGATGACATATCGTCTCCCATCTCTGAAGATGGCAGCTCGGATCTTGCTAGGTGTGAGGACGCGGTGGCTGTGGTCTCGGGGTTCCCGCCCCGATAGCCATTATTACGATTTGAAAGGGTGGTGATGACGTGCGTTTATATTTCATATATTTACTCACATTTTCTTCCGTATTTTTCCGTATTTTACCGCCGTCTTGTATTCGTTTTCTCGTGTTTTCTTTTTTTCTTTCACTTTTCCGTGTTTTTGGTATTTTACAGGAATTTCTAGCATTTGGGACATAAAACGACGATATCATGAGTCCCCGGAGCAACGGGAGGAGTCACGCGTGATCCAGGGGTCAAACGACGAAGATTGCATCTTTCAGCCCCTCACCCGACCGGTTGGTCACTTCCAACCGATCGGGTGATGCACGCGTGCACCACCCGGACACAAGTTGGAGCGACCAAGAAGTCAACCGGTCGGTTCAGTGACCGGTTCAAACGCCCCAATTCTCGGGAATTTGGAGCTGAATTCCAACCGATCGGGTGACATCTCACCCGATCGGTTCATCTGTAGCCGCATCGCCTCAAAGATCGAACCGACGGCTCCACCCGCTCTCTTCAGTGACCGGTTGAAGCTCCCGAAGCCCGATGGCCAAAGCAACAAGCGGCTCACCCGATCGGTTGATGTTTCAACCGATCGGGTGGCCTTTTCTTCTGCATTTGCACGCTGCTCATGCATTCATTGAATATCTGCTATCATTCCAGAAGGATTTTGGGTGATCTCTTATTTTTCTAGCGTCGGCATCGTCGTTAGCTTTCTAACGATAGGTCGCATGCCCAAATCCGATTTTTCTACATTTTTCTGGAATTTTCGGAGCGCAGCTGTGTGCTGAAATTGGCTGCAATCTGAATTTTCATTTCACCCGATCGGTTGACTTGTCAACCGACCGGGTGAGATCACTTTCTGCGAATTTGAACTCTCTGTTTATTCCACCCGATCGGGCGAGTTTCCACCCGATCGGGCGAGTTTCCACTCGATCGGGTGGGCCGGTTTTGACAGTTCTGGACCCGAACTGTTAAGGTTTTTGAGGGGTTATATATTTGAGTTTTGGGGCACGACTTGGGGGGATTCTCCTCTAGTTTTTTAGGGCTTTTTCATCCCCTTTGTTGGGAGGCTTAGGGTAGATTAGATTAGGTCTTTGCTCAATAAATCTTGTACCGGATTGTTGGATTCGAATCAAGATAAGTATTTCTTTCTCTTGTTTTCCATTATTTTGTGTTGTCTTTGTTTTGCTTCATGATGATTATTTGTATGTCTTTTGTGTTGGTTGTTTATATGTTTTTCATCATGGAGTAGTCTTGATGAACCCTAATACGGGTTAGAGTAGGATTGATGCTTGGGTTGTTTCATTTGACTTGGTTGCATGGCATGTGTTCGATGAAATGAGTCAATGGGGATTTCTAGCAATCTGGGTCCAATTCGTACGACGACACACTAGTTGTGTTGGGGGTTGGGGTCCGGTGCTTGTCCAGTCAAGATCCGCTTCGATGTATTGCTAGAAATCACATTTGACCTATTTGGCCATTAGGGTTACACGGGGGGTGTTTCATTGTCATTGGCGGGAGAAAGACCGCCTCTGACCGTCGGGCCAAGGGGGAATAAACTTGGCGGTTGACTCCCTAGCCACAGCTCACGCCCCTAGTGTAAACATCGAGTCCTCACGCGTGGGAACGGCTTGGACGAAGTGTTGGGAGTTATCATTGTGGCCTTAATTCTCCCGGTTGCGGAAGGTGTTAATGGACATGGGAATGCCCACCGTCTGGAACCGGGTAGGCCTAGCATGCTTGGCACCGACTGGAATATCGGGCCATGGACGCTAGGTACCACCTTTTGGGGCAATGTCTCACCCTGGGTCAAGTCAAATGTCAAGTGTCATGAATGCTCTAGCCCGTGTTTGCGGGGATTCATTTCGTGTCTTTTTCATTTCTTTCTTTTATTTCTACACTTCCACCCACATTATCCACGTAGCTAGCACACGACCTAGGCGAGGCTAGTAGCCATTCAAGCCATCCACCTCCCTGAGTTCGATAAACCTGCACCCTACACTAACCGTGCACTTGCGGTAAAACGACACCGCGCCCATACCGTAAACGGGGCGTCGGCCAAGTGTTTGGCGCCGTTGCCGGGGAGGCGTTCGGTTTGATATACTTAGCTTGGGTTCGTTAGACTACGCATTAAAAAAATTTGAAAAATAAAATATTCAATAACCAAGAAATTCCCCCCCATTATATTATCTTTTTGTTATTTTCTTGTACTATTGACGCTCCTCTCTAGTTTTCTTATTTTTGTTGTCCATGTATCTTTGGTATCACCATGTGGAGATCAGATTTCGATGCTCAGATGGGAGGCTACGATCCCTATTCATTTGTGGTTTGTGAGACTTGTGGAATGGCGGGGCATGTGTGTTATGATTGCCCATTTACGCTTGAGAGCCTCCCCCCACCCCAAGGCCAAACATTTTCCCACAACCTTAGCCCAAACACCTCACATCCATTTCCTCAACCTTATACCCCTCCACAAACACAAGAAGAATCAAGCCTCGTGTCTCTCCTTGAAAGTGCCATGTTTAACCAAGGCCAAATATTACAAAACTTGATGGTACCAATCACCGAGCCTACACCGAGGAGAGGGGATAAAGGAGAGGATATACCCACCTTCATGGTTGAGACCACCATGCCATCGGCCACCATAGACACATCTCAAGCCGATACCCCATTTTTCCATCACTACCACTTGGATGACGAAGCATTTTTGATGATGATAGTGAGGATGGGGTGATTTCTTTAGGATCTGTGGGAGAGACTTCTTGTCTGGATTTGGATACCCCACATGAGTCCTATGAGAGCACTGAGGAGTTTACAGAGATTATGCATACCGGCAAGGAGGATGTGCGTGCGGACGAGGACACCACGACCACATACGAGGGGTCCGCTCTACATCCACCTCCACAGCCATCTCTATCGCAGCTTCCTCCTTGGTCGGTGGTCAACCATGAGGATGTCATTCAGGACATCGGGCAGATGGAGGAGCATGAGCATATTGTCGAGGAGAATGTGTACGAGGGCCTGGATACGATGGTCCACTTTATGGAGTCCGAGTCACATCCACCTCTACCGTCGCTCTCCATTTCTTCTGGGGCTGAGCATCTACTTGAGCATATTACCCCTATTCAGGGAGATTTTCATACTCACTCTCACTCCACATTTGAATCTCACTTTTCACGTCCTATTTCTTTAGACTCATATATTTTTGACACGACATATCTCTCGCAGGACACAGGATCTACTTCCCTTGAGGTATGCTGCAGTGCGTCACTACCTGGAGAGCCACTTCTCATGGAGAGCGAGAATTTGGTCGTCACTAGTACAGAGGATGGCGACCCATTCTCATGGAGTATTCGTCACCCGTTTATTATTTTTCCATCTTATGTTGACGATTATCTCTGGGATACATTTATTTCGGGAAATAATTTCTTGACATGGACTAATGCACCTCGTCCTTTGTAGGTCACAGGTGGACACCTACGAGGGATGCTTGGAGGAGCATTGTTTGGGTCCATTGGCACACGTGGCACAGCGCTTCTGGCGGAGCCACAGAAGGAGCAGTTAGAGCAGCTACCTGCCCTGCTCCAGATCTTGGATCCGCCTATGCTCAGGTGTATCCGAATCCAGTAGTGTAAAAATTTACCGCTTTCTAGTTTAGATTTGAATAATCTTGTCTCCTCTCATTAGCGAGGGGAGCGTATCTAGGATTTGCGTTTGCATCTTAATAACCCATCGTGTCGTGCCCTTCTATTATTTCACCCCACATCCTCTTCCGAGGAGAACGAGCACACTGTCTCTCCTGCATTCTGATTTCTTTCTTTTCCGATTTTCCCCCTAGCATATATCTACATCCCCATTGATCATATCATTTTGCTAGCATTTTCATGTTCAGCTTGGGGGAAATCGACTTTTGTGTGCATGTTTTCGTGTGTTGCTGTCGTGTGTTTGTGTCTTTGAGTCCTTCGTTTGTTTTATATCTTTTATTCTGTATGTTTCTTTTTCTTTATTTTCCAGTTTCATTCGTGTGTTTTTCGTGTTTTTCATTCTTTGTGTCGGTGCGTAACTCCTCACATTCTCATTGCCCTCCCATATTCACTACTATTGCATTGAGGACAATGCAAGTTTCAGCTTGGGGGAGTCGCACTGCGTGCGTCATTTGTCTCTTTTTCTTCGTTATTTGAGTCGTTTTTCTCCGTGTTTTTCTTTTTCTTTTTCTTTTCTTCTTTTTATCTCTTTCTCCTAGAGATGAACCATATGATGAATTGCCACGAAAATCACACGCACACCTTGCACGGCTTCGATAATCACATTCACTAACCCTAGGATATCGAGTCATCTTGCATTTCATGTATCGCGGGTCCACTTAGCTTTTTATGAGTCGTGCGTCGTGCCTAGCTGTTTGGTGTGCTTCTACTTTGTGATGTTGATTTATATACCTATCCTTGGTTGACCCCTAGATTATCATGCTTCGATTTGAATATGTGGTATTTGCTTCTACTATCTGCTGCTATATGCATGCTATATTTATATCGTATATTTCAATTCGCATGTGTCGGTATTCCACAAACAAGGACTAGGATAACCCATTTAGCCTATGCTCTGATTAGCGAGAAATATTTCCTTTGCCCAAGTGTTTAGATTCCGATTTTTTTTTATTTTACTTGGTGCAAATCCCCTCGTCGTGTACCGTTCTCCCACTTGGGAGAGTACACTTGTGTATAGCCAAAAAACCCAAAAATCCAAAAAAAAAGGAGAAAAGAAAAGAAAAACCCAAAAAGAAGAGACAAGAAAAGAAAGAAAAATTGTATAGCCAAAAATCCAAATCCAAAAAAAATACAAAAACCCAAAACCCAAAAAAATTTCCTGTGTGAATATATTTTCCTACTTGCCGAGAATAAAGGGAAGGCGAGAATTTGTACCGAGTGTTCTTCTCCACATCTTCTCAACCCCCATCGGTTTCGAAAACACTTGGCTTAGGAACTTTTTAGCTATTATCTAAGCTATAGTGGAGTGATTTCCTTAACCCTAGTTGTGGAGTCCCCGACGCATGATATGTTTCGATTCTCTCTCTATTCTCATGCATGCTTGAACTACATATATTCACCGCTTTATTCAATTCGAATCGATATTTGGGTCATTTCCTGGATTTGTGTATATCGAGCTTTATTGCACACTGTAGATAGTGACACCATTTGCTAGCACACAACTACGCTAACTCGTGCTTCACCGCGTGGGCCCACGGCATTTGTCTGGACTCGTATTCCTTGGTTTAGTGATGTGATTTGGTGTCTGCTTGCTTATTTTGATTTTGTTGGCCCTGACGGGCGATCTAGGATACAGAGTTCTCTTTTTCTCTCTTTCTCTCTATTTTTCCCCTCCGAGCTCCTACTCTCACTCGTCTTCCTCGAGGACGAGGAAGAGTTCAGCTTGGGGATTTTGACGTGCGTTTATATTTCATATATTTACGCACGTTTTCTTCCGTGTTTTCCGTATTTTACCGCCGTCTTGTATTCGTTTTCTCGTGTTTTCTTTTTTTCTTTCACTTTTTCGTGTTTTTGGTATTTTGCAGGAATTTCTAGCATTTGGGACATAAAACGACGATATCATGAGTCCCCGGAGCAACGGGAGGAGTCACGCGTGGTCCAGGGGGTCAAACGACGAAGATTACATCTTTCAGCCCCTCACCTGACCGGTTGGTCACTTCCAACCGATCGGGTGATGCATGCGTGCACCACCCGGACACAAGTTGGAGCGGCCAAGAAGTCACCCGGTCGGTTCAGTGACCGGTTCAAACGCCCCAATTCTCGGGAATTTGGAGCTGAATTCCAACCGATCGGGTGACATCTCACCTGATCAGTTCATCTGTAGCCGCATCGCCTCAAAGATCGAACCGACGGCTCCACCCGCTCTCTTCAGTGATCGGTTGAAGCTCCCGAAGCCCGATGGCCAAAGCAACAAGCGGATCACCCGATCGGTTGATGTTTCAACCGATCGGGTGGCCTTTTCTTCCGCCTTTGCGCGCTGCTGATGCATTCATTGAAGATATGCTATCATTCCAGAAGGATTTTAGGTGATTTCTTATTTTTCTAGCGTCGGCATCGTCGTTAGCTTTCCAACGATAGGTCGCATGCCCAAATCCGATTTTTCTACATTTTTCTGGAATTTTTGGAGCGCAGTTGTGTGCTGAAATTGGCTGTAGTCTAAATTTTCATTTCACCCGATCGGTTGACTTGTCAACCGACCGGGTGAGATCACTTCTGCGAATTTGAACTCTCTGTTTATTCCACCCGATCGGGTGAGTTTCCACCCGATCGGGTGGGCCGGTTTTGACAGTTCTGGACCCGAACTGTTAAGGTTTTTGAGGGGTTATATATTTGAGTTTTGGGGCACGACTTGGGGGATTCTCCTCTAGTTTTTTAGGGCTTTTTCAGCCCCTTTGTTGGGAGGCTTAGGGTAGATTAGATTAGGTCTTTGCTCAATAAATCTTGTACCAGATTGTTGGATTCGAATCAAGATAAGTATTTCTTTCTCTTGTTTTCCATTATTTTGTGTTGTATTTGTTTTGCTTCATGATGATTGTTTGTATGTCTTTTGTGTTGGTTGTTTATATGTTTTTCATCATGGAGTAGTCTTAATGAACCCTAATACGGGTTAGAGTAGGATTGATACTTGGGTTGTTTCATTTGACTTGGTTGCATGGTATGTGTTTGATGAAATGCGTCAATGGGGATTTCTAGCAATCTGGGTCCAATTCGTACGACGACACACTAGTTGTGTTGGGGGTTGGGGTCCGGTGCTTGTCCAGTCAAGATCCGCTTCGATGTATTACTAGAAATCACATTTGACCTATTCGGCCATTAGGGTTACGCAGGGGTGTTTCATTATCATTGGCGGGAGAAAGACCGCCTCTGACCGTCGGGCCAAGGGGGAATAAACTTGGCAGTTGACTCCCTAGCCACAGCTCACGCCCCTAGTGTAGACATCGAGTCCTCGCGCGTGGGAACGGCTTGGATGAAGTGTTGGGAGTTATCATTGTGGCCTTAATGCTCCCGGTTGCGGAAGGTGTTAATGGACATGGGAATGCCCATCGTCTGGAACCGGGTAGGCCTAGCGTGCTTGGCACCAACCGGAATATCGGGCCATGGACGCTAGGTACCACCTTTTGGGGCAATGTCTCACCCTGGGTCAAGTCAAATGTCAAGTGTCATGAATGCTCTAGCCCATGTTTGCGGGGATTCATTTCGTGTCTTTTTCATTTCTTTCTTTTATTTCTACACTTCCACCCACATTATCCACGTAGCTAGCACACGACCTAGGCGAGGCTAGTAGCCATTCAAGCCATCCACCTCCCTGAGTTCGATAAACCCGCACCCTACACTAACCGTGCACTTGCGGTAAAACGACACCGCACCCATACCATAAACGTGGCGCCGGTCAGGTGAAAGTCGAGGCGTCCCTGCTACTGAATGGGTGACACGTGGCTGAAATGATTATCGCGGCAGCTGAGGCGTCAGAGGTGCATCGATGGATGTCGCGTTGGTTTGCGGCGATGGTCGGGATGGCCCGAAGTCTGCTATAAGTATGGAGGGGGTGGAACACTCGAGAGTTTCTCGCGATTTTAGCTCCCCTTCGTGCTTTCCAGTTTCCGATCATCGCTTGTCAAAGTTGCCGCCGGTGCCCTCGCCGGGGACCCGCTTCCGGTCATCTCCTTAGTTCGACGGTTCGGCCAGGTAATTTCCCATTTCTTCTATCGATGGCTTCTCATTTTGAGTGTGGCAGTAATAGTGGGATAGGGAAGGAGGAGTCAACGGGAGAGGGTAGCGGACCACGGAGAGGCCGAACAGATGCGTCGAGGTCGGTTGCGGCTATCCCGTGTAAGCTGGACCGAGTTAACATTCGAGAGATCCGCGTAAGCTTCATTCGTCCGCCCTGCAAAGTGCTGCTGCCCGGGCCCGACGAGAGGGTGTGCTGGCCCCGTAATGACGAAGTTGGAGTTTATGTCCGGTCCCTTGAGTTAGGGCTCCGCTTCCCGATCCATCCTTACCTTCTCCATCTTCTGAATTTTCTGGAGCTGCTGATCTGCACGCTGGTGCCCAGCTCCTTTAGTTTGCTGGTTGGATTCGTCGTCTTATGTCTTGCCAGCTCCTTGAGCCCGCCCTTAGCGTTGTTCCAGTATTTCTTTGGGGTGAGGAAGTGAGGGACGTATCATTGCGTCTATGCGAGGAGGGGACGAGAACTCATCGTCGGGGTACTGGACAACGCTAACGGTTGGGCGGAGAGCTTCGTCTTTGTCATGATGCCGGAGGACACGGTGTTGATGTCAAACTGGGGGTTTTAAACCCTCTGGTGAGCGAGGAGGTGACAATGACGGACGAACTTCTGGCAAACGCCCGGATTTTGGCTGAGTTACCCGAGGTTGACCGTCGAGTGGCGGGCTTGATGCAGGAGGGTCGGCTCGCCCAGGAGTTTTGGCACACAGGTACTCTGTTTACGGCGAGCCCTCAAGTAGGCTTACCCTAATTTCTCTTTCCTCTGCAGGTAAGGGCCCGATGCTTTCACGGGAGGAAGTGCTGAGGGCGGCCGGAGTGAGGGGAACGACGAAGACCGTCCCTGCGAATAAGGGCAAGGGAGTGATGTGCGATGAAGCGCCAGCAGAGGCGGATGCCCAAAAGCAGAGCACCGAAAATCGAAAATTCCTTCCTCTCGAACGAGCGGGACCGTGCCTGGTGGCTCACCCAACCCGGAGGTAGTCAGCACGGCTCCCCCGAGGGTTCTGACTTCAGGCAAGCACCGCCGGCCTCCTCCCGTCGAGAAGTGGCCCTACGGAGTTCCTCCATGGGAGATGGGGAGAGAAGCGTACCCATGTTGCGAGAGGGCGCTCACCCGCTTCAATTTGACGAGGGCCGAAGCTGAGGCCCTACCGAGCATGGTTCTTCACCAGCCGGTCTATCGGGTGAGCCGGCAGGAATCTGTGTTCGAGGATGCCGGGGTTGCAGCCCGTCTGTCGGAATACTTCGTGCTGCCGAGGGACCGTGAGTCCTTGACCAGCGTGGGCATGGAGCCGTTGTGTGATACCGCTGTGTGGCATACTATGCAGGAAGGTCGAACTGCAACTTGTGTTCTGGCTTGCGTTTTGAATTACGCTCTGACTGGGTTGGGTCTTTTGTTAGGCGATGGCGGTCACGGTGGCCCTGCAATGCCATACCCCCGTGGCCGTAGTTCGAGCTTCCCGAGATGAGGTGAAGGACAAACTTCGAGAGGTTCAGAGCCAATTACAATGGAGGAAGGCGGATTTGGATCAGGACATCAGGCTCTGTGCTCTCGATGGGGCGCGGCTCGAGTTCCTAGAAGCACAGGGGGCTAGGCTCGTCCGCCAGCTGGAGGAAGAAGAAGGCAAGGGGGTCTTGCTCACCCACCACCTAGAGGAAGAAAAGGCATGGGCGGACCTGCTCGCCCGCCAACTGGATGAAGAGAAGGAACGAGGGGCTTAACTCGCCCGCCAGCTTGAGGAAGAGAAGGGGAGGGGGCCAGACTCGCCCGTCGTCTTCGGGAAGAGGAGGAAATGCGGAATGATATCTTGAAGAGGAATGTCAAGGCAGCGGCCAGCAAGAAGCACGTGATCTACGTTCAGCAAAAAACATAACCGAGCTGAAGCGGGCGATCGAGTTGGAGAACAAGGAGAAGGCCATCCTGAAGAAGCAGCTAGATGGTAGGGCAGCCGGTCAGGACACGATCGACGCCGCAGTCCGTCGTTATCAGGATGAGGAGCTGATCCCTATGATGACGGAGGCGAGGGAGGCGGGCGTTCTCCAAGGGATGGAGAAGATGAAAGCCCGACTAGCGAGTCTGCATCCCGAGCTGAAGGCTGATTTTCCTAAACTAGACGTGCCCTTGGCGGGAGAGGTGGAGGAGGTTGTGATGGAGCCGAGGTGCTCGTAACGTAGGGGTGTGAGGGAGATTTTGTATGGCCGGCCATTGGCCGAGCCTGATCTCTCATTGTACTGCAGACAAGCTAAAAAGTGAAATGAAATATCTATTTGTGTTGTATTCAGTAGTTGGTCTTTTTGTTTTGCATAAGACCGTGTGATGAATGCCCCGAACATTCCCGCCAGGACGAGCTCCGGGGCAAGGAGTAGGGGGAAAGTTGTGATAAAGTAGGCACGTATGTTTTTGGTCTCCCTATGTGGGTGGGCTGAGCTCATGCTTGTGTCCGTAGGTTGAACTGGTCGTATTCATGCTTGTCCCCGACTTCTTGGTAGGAGCGCCTTTTGTCGAGCCGCCGGGCCTATCCCTCCTCGTCGGCTTGGGCACTGGTGGAGTGGTCGCATAGTCTAAACGAAGGGAAAAGGTGGGGATATGTTTCGAATTTCCCACCTCAAATCGTCGTCGAATCGCAGACGTCACATTGGATTAAAGGCAGGCGAAAATCGAAGCATCCCGACCGGTCATCGAAAGACGCGTGGGGGATATGACAGCGGGGGTCAGGTGAAGCGTCAGGCTGTCCGGATGTCCGACACATGGCTGGGTGCGGGCGGCGGAGATCGGAGAGCGGATGCCTATAAGTAGGGGTAGGAATTGATGCTGGAGATTTTCCTGCTTCCGAGTATTCCAGAGCTAATCTCCTGGGTTCCGTTGATTGTCTTCGTGGAGGCCGAGTTCGTTGTCGGAGTTTGCACTGCCTAAGCAACCGCCACCACCGCTGTAGCGAGCAGTTAGCAGGTATTTCCTTTTCTTTTCTTTGAGATGGTTTCGTTGTCTTCAACCTCAACGTCGGGGTCGACTGGCAGCTCTACGGCAGAGTCAGTGGAGGTTATGGGTGGGGTACCGCCCGGGGGTCAGGGCCGTATCGGGTCTGGGTACGCTGTAGGGGGCAGGGCCCTGGAAAGGGGAAGGATCCCCTAGGGATGAAAGAGGGATCATCCGGGGTGGCCCCACGTGACCGTTGCCAGGGCCGGTGGGGTGCCCGTCGAGGTACTAGGTCAAAGGTCGGAGGCGTGGATGGACATTGTGCCCAAGGTGCGTGCCAAGTACATCAGGCCGCCTTATGAGGTTCGTCTACCGACAGCATCGGAGCGCGTCTGCTTTGCGAAGGATGGTGAGCTCGGGATCTACGTGGCATGCTTCGAGCAGGGCTTGCGGTTCCACATCCATCAGTTATACTATGAGATCCTGGAGTTCCTCGGGCTGCCGTTCTGCCGGCTGATGCCGAATTCTGTTAGCGCGATAGTCTGGTTTCTCATCCTCTGTAAGAGGACCAAAGTCAGTTAGACTCTTCCTTTGTTCCGACATTTCTTCATGGTTAAGAAATTCCGATCACACTATTATTAGTTAGCGAGGACGAGTCATCCCCTCATCTGGGGACTGCCGGGGAAGATCAAAGGATGGCAGAGGTCGTACGTGTTTATTTCCATGCTTGCCGATCTGATGCTAAGGCCGGGTTGGAGCGAGATCAACCCCGAGGCAAGGGAGAAAGTCGACCTAAGCGGGGCCGAGGCAGAGCAGGCAGCGCGGTTATAGGCGGTACCCCCAGAGGGCAGGTAGTACGCCTCCTCGCCCAACTGGAGATGATAGCTCGACTCATCTGGCCCGAAGGTAAGCTTAGTGGAGAAGTTTTCACTTCAAATTCACTCACCCTAAACTCCTCCTTTTTTACAGATTCGACGATGAGCCTTTCATTTAAGGACATTGACAGGATGGCCGAGGAGATGGTCGTCGGAGAGTAAGGGGCGGGAGTTCAAGTCGCCCTGCCGCCCGCCAGGAGTGGGAAGAGGAGGTCAAGGCCAAGTTAGGGGGAGCGGACCAATAAGGCCGGGGGGACCAGCAGGCAGAGGAAGAAGAAGAAGACAGTGGTGAGGGCGGCCGTTGTCGATGTAGGCGTCAGGGGGTCTGTCAAAGATGCCCAACATATCGACGTTCCCCCTACCATCGATCTTGAGGCCGAGGAGACGCAGGGCGACCTTCTATTAGGCCAGGCTACTTTAGGTGAAAGGGAGCGTCAGGGGGGGACCGCATCGTCTTCGGCTCCTGATATGGCGTCGGTCCCTCAAGGGGGGCCCGTAGGGTCGAGCTCGGGCGTGGGTCGGCTGCCGAGGATTCGTGGCCTTACGGTTGTCCCCGGTACGGCCTGAAGAGGCCCGCATCCCCCAGCTGCGAGGAGAAGCTGGCAACGTTCCGGGCGAAGAAGGCTAACGTCGAGAAATTTCTGTAGGATGACCTCCTACAGCCGATCCATCGGTGGGGAAGGGAAAGTCGGTCTTCGATGAGGCCGACGTGGCGTCAAGGCTCGCCAAGAACTTCTAGTTGACCAAGGATAGGGAATCACTGGCGCACGTCAGACCGGAGAGGCTAGGGGCCACCATGGAGTGGCACCTCACGCAGGTATGTTAGCGGGCTACGAAGGGGTGCCTAAGGGTTTATCATCGTCGAGCTTGATTTTTCCCTTGCGCATGTCTACAGCCCACTACGGCGATGGCCACCCTCCAGCGTCGTACCTCAGCCCTCATCAAGGCTGAGCTAGCGATAGCAAGGATGAAGGTGGAGCTTGACAAGGAGAAGACCAGGAGAGTCGCGCTGAAGAAGTCGTTTGTGGAGCAGCAGATGTCGCTCGAAGAGTATAAGCTACATGTGGCGGAGCTTGAGGAACAGATTGCGGCTGAACATTCTCGTCAGACCGAGCTGGAGGAGGAGGTCGCGGCCGGGCTTTTCCTCTACACCGAGCTGGAAGAAGAAGCCAAACAAGGCAGGGTCAAGATGGGCGACCTGGAGTCGCGGATGAAGGTCGCCGATGAGGCGTTAGCGAAGAATATGGAGGAGTTCCGGGTGTATCAAGTGCAGACCATCGTGCCTCAGCTCGCCCAAGTCAAGATAAGGGCGCGGGTGTCACGGTCTGTTTTCGATCGTACGCTTTTCGTGCACATAGTCTTGTTCGTACACATATTTATTTTAGACCTTTCCAGTATCTGAACCCTATGGTGTGATATTGCGTTGTGACCCTCTCGAAGAGTATTAAATTGTGGAATTATTTTGGAACGTCATTTCACGGGTCGTTCCCCCACAATTTGACTTTGTTTGCAGAGACGACGCGATTTTCATTTTTGTCATGTGACTTTTTATTTTTAATTTCGTTCCTCGTCATCAAACTTATGATCAGTCTTCTTGGTTTCGTTTCCCTCGTCGACACGGTCGTCCCGGTATTTTTCTCATAATTATCGGGCATCGTTTGACCCACTTGTGAACTAATTTCCCCATTAATCAATGTTTTAACTTAAGTTTAACAAGATTAATTCATCGAACTAGGCTCACCCTCCTTTCCCCTTAGCTGCACCATGCCCTCTCACATTCTGTCTCCCTTTACCCTCAAATTACCCTAATCCCAATGTTGAATAGCAAGGGAATCAATCCTATCATCCGTAACCACAAAATCTGAGTGGGCTATTCACCACCCAAATTCTAGTTTTTCCTTAACTCCACTCTCTCCCAACCCCTTAAGTATACCCCCTAATCAGCTCTAAATAGCAATTTACATCTCATTTTTAAACCGAGGCAGCCCTATGGCAATTTTAATATCGCAAACAACTTGCTTGCGCTGCCACCCCTATTTCTTCTCCGACCTAGCTCCTCACGGCCCCGCCCCCCATCACCGCCCTCGTCGGCGGTCCCCTCAATGGCCTAACCCCGGT
Source organism: Scilla litardierei (assembly GCA_030789695.1). NCBI lineage: Eukaryota > Viridiplantae > Streptophyta > Magnoliopsida > Asparagales > Asparagaceae > Scilla > Scilla litardierei. Next base: position 94,737,248 of record CM061142.1, read on the forward strand.
GCACCGCCGTGTTACGGCCCCCACCGTCGGAATTCATCGCTGCACCGCCGGATTCTTCGCAGCAGCAACAGCCGCAGCGGCAGCGGCTGCCAACCGCCGCAGCCGCCGCCCGTGACCCTGACCACCCTGTCGACCCCCTTCGACCTCTATGCTGCTGTGGGCAGCCCCCTCTATCCGTCCAAGCATCGAAACAGCGAGTTCTCATTGTTTCACGTTTTAACGACGTCTCGATGCGTCGTTACGCCTCTCGTCGCCTTCTCTCGCTGTTGGATTGTTCCGGCAGTCCCCTACTTTGTCTAGAGGTGTTCCTCGACATCACGACCAGCCTCTACGATGCTCAACGTCGTAGTCTTCGTGTTCGTCGTCCCCGTCGTCCCCGTTCATTGTTACGGCTTCCCGTGAGCCATAGATCTTCAACCGTCCACATTGCTCGCTGATTTGGACTCTCCTCGCTGATCTTGTCGATGTTCAAGGATTGGCGATCGTGGATCATAATTTGGATCTAAATCAGGAGTGCTATCTTTATTCCAACCCCTGACATTGCTACCCGACGTCAGTGCAGCTCTCGCGTCGTGCAAGGGTACTTTTCTGATCTCTTAGGACCCCCAACCAATGCATGTTAATCAAGATTAAAATCAGTATTTAAATTGGTTAGTAAATCACTAATTAAGATAATCTAATTTGGGACTGTAGGTTGGTGAATCCGAGCACATAAGTGTAGGGATCGTCTAACCCTTGCAATACTAACAACACACACTAGAGAGGGGGTGAATAGTGTAATCGCAATAAAATTGTCTAATTAAAATTTAACTTGCAAATGCGGAATTATAAATGCAAGAGGAATTAAAAGGCACAATCAATCCAAATACAAACACAAAGTTTTACCCTGGTTCCCCAAACTTAGGTACATCCAGCCACACAATTATTCACTATATTCCCACACAGAGAAGTGAATACAAATCTCACAATGAGATACCCCACAAAGAGGATTTATGCCCTACACAAGGACCCAACCAATCCTACACGAGGATCAAGACTCCCACACCGAGAATCACTAACTCCCACTCAGAGAATTAGGGTTAGCCCTACACTAGGACACTAGAACTCCCACAAAGAGAGTTAATTCCCACAAAGTGAATTCCTTAGTCCCACAAAGAGACAACCTCCCACAAAGAGAGAAACTCCCACAAAGAGAGTATCTTAATCCCACAAAGAGAAATAGGAAAGCAAATTACACCAAGTAAAGTAAATACTCTTACCTATGCCTTGAGATGCTTACTCATGAATGAATACAAGGAATGGAAGAGGATCTCCAAGTGTTGGAATATGCTTGAAAGCACTTGGATGATTTCCCTTGAGCTGGACTTCAATGCATAAAGAGAGATGAGTGCTCAATAGAGGGAAATCAGGGAGCTTGAGAGTTGCTTATTGATCTCTTGAGATTTTCTATAGAGTCAAGAGTTATCAAGAGTTCTCAAGTGATGGCAGCACACTCATATATATATAGGAACCCTATATCAAGCCCAAAAACCCAAAGAAACAGCCAAATGAACAAATCTGCAACGGATAGAAACTGGGTGAAAACGACAGGAACAGTCGACTGATGATCAAAAGACAGTCGACTGATCAACGACTAGAAAATATCCAACGGCTATAATCTGAGCCAGGACAGTCGACTTATGAAGACAATACAGTCGACTGACAAACAGGACATGCGCCTGTTAAACCTTCAGCAGACGACTACTGCAGGGGATGGATCGAAACAGAGAGCTGCACTCTTTCTCCAATTCTTTGCACAGGCGACTGATGTTAATATTACAGTCGACGGTCAAATAGTCAGGCGACTGTTTATTCTTCATCAGTCGACTACTTTATAATATGGAGAGAAGACAGAGAGAGATGCAGTGATTGCACTTACGCTAGACAGGTGACTGTTAGCCAATTTCCAGACTGTAAGTATACAGGCTACTGTAAACTGATCGACAGATGACTGTGCGTAAAGCTTAAGTTTGAGTCAATTGAAATGTTGACTTGAGCTGTGCAAATCAGGCGACTGTAGAAGGATCTACATGCGCCTGGAAATCACCCAGTCGGCTGTATTTCCCTCATCAGGCGTCTGACGGAAAGCCAGAGACTTCAAATGAGTCTTTGGACAAAGTGAACCTATTGGGTTGAATTCTAAGATAATCCTAAGGTTCACTAAGATGGTTAAATGCATATGCATGATAAGTAAACCATCTAGCAAGGCATTACAATAACCTAGACTCAAAAAAGAGAGAAATCAATAAAGTAAATTACATGGATTACAATGCTTTCATTAGAGTCTAAGTCGTTCAATCTTGATGCCTTGATTGCTCTCCACCATCTCCAAGCTTTGGCACTCCTTAAGTCCAAACTTTGGCCCTTCTTCACATGATGTCCATCCTTACACCAAGTGATTAGTCTCCAAGAAAGATATCCTTGAAATAAACTGAGAGACTAAAACATGATATTCATTAGCAACAATATAATGTTGTGATCATCATCAAAATAAGATTGGTATGAAACACCAATACTCAACAATCTCCCCCTTTTTGATGATGACACACATTATGTAAATCGTAAAGAAATAAAGCACAATGCTAATGATCTCCCCCTACTTAAATGCATCAATTAAGCAATGAGCTATACAAAGGTAAATACTCATAATACCAATAAAAACATGGTGGCATATAATAGGCATGGATTACATAAACCAATTGCTAACCAAATGTAAGATACAATATCATGCAAACATGCAAGGTTTATCTGATCCCATATATCTCTCCCTATAGAGATATCTCTCCCTATATGCATATGTATATATCTCTCCCCCTATAGATATGATCACATAATGCATATATCTCTCCCCCTTGACATCGTCAAAAAGGTGGACACCAAATATATCCCCCTTTGTCATCTTAACCAATATGAGACAATATGCAAGACAAGGAAGATATGTATGATACCAAATTTAGAAATTTAGTGGGTATCAATTCATTATCCCATGCTCCCCCTAGATCATAGAAATGGTCAACTTTTGAATTCTAGGATCTAAAACTAATTATAATTAATGGAGCCATGGGCCTAAAGTGTATCAAAGCAATAGATATGGAAAAATCAAGCTTCAATGATACACAAGGATATTGCCAAAAACAATGAGACATGAAACAAGTTGGCAATAAACAAGAGGTTTGGTTTGAGACCCAAAATAACCAAATGTGAATAAAGATCTCAAATAACCTCCGAAATGAGAGTTAAAATATGTCTTAAAATAATTTAAACGTATTATATATTAACTCCCCCATTGACATACACATGGATCAAAATGCATGTATGTCAACAAACCTTTATGTCCCCATTTTCATGAAAAGGAATAAATTTGAAATTTTTTTTCAAAATCATGAAACACACACAATCAATGGGTATGCTTAAAATAAACATAGAAGTACAATACACATGCAATATGCATGCAATATGCATATGTGTGAGGAACCTAAACATTAGGTAACCAAACCCAAGAGGAGTTTGATTTCCTAACGTAATCACACGAGGTGATCACATCCCTAACTAGAGAGTTGATGTAACTATCTCTCTCTTGCACACTAACCTTAGTGGGAATCCATAATCTCAAGGATTTCCTAGGCAATGGTTTTGCCTTTGCAAGAGGGAAGGATGTGGCATGCTTAAGTGTAGAAATGAATTTCTTGGCATGCAAAGAATGAGGATTTTGCTTCTTAGCAAAAAATGAAGATTTTTCATTCTTCCTCATTACCTCGTGATCTACATGCTTCTTGTTGGTGTTCTTGTTGTACAAGAAAGCATGGTGATTCTTCTTAGGTGCTTTAGCAATATTTCTTGTATTTGCACCATAAGAGGAATTAGAGTTGGGTTTGGGAACCACATTTTGAATATAACCCAAACCTCCTCTATGATTTACTGGATGTTGTTTTTCCAACAAATCGTGGAGTGAATCCCTAGAATGCACAAAGCTTATGAGCTTCCGGGATTCCTCTTCACATTTCAACGTAAGTTGTTGAATGTGAGCATCTAAGCTAAGGTTTTGAGCGACGAGATTTTCATTAGAAAGGCTCAATTCCTTAACTTGAGAGAGAAGTGTGTCTCTCTCACAAGTGTCATACACATGCTTTTCATCATGAATATTTACACTAGATGATTTTAAATCATGCACCCACTCATAGCATTATCAAGTTTAGCTTTCACTTTCTCATATGAGTCGATGCACTTACTTGCCAAATTGGAGGCCACATTTAGGCGATATTCAAGCTCCTCATAGGATGGCTTTTCCTCCTCGGCTTCCTCATCACTTTCCTCCTCGCTTGAGCTTGACGAAGACTCTTCCCCATTAGCCATAAAGCAACATTCTTCTTTGGAGTTGAGCCAAGTCTCTATCTCTTCATCGCTTGAGTTGGATGAAGTTGATGAAGAATCATCAAAGGCAAAGAAACACCTTTGATCGTGCTCCTTGTCATTTTCTTTTTCATCATTAGATGTGTCCCCATCGGAATCATCAAATGTGCCGATAAGTCCCTTCTTTTGGTTCTTGACCTCAGACTTGGCTTTCCAATGTTTCTTCCTTTTACCCTTATAGGTATCTATGTTGGGTTTGGAAGGGCATTCGGTAGCCACATGACCTATTCTACTGTAGTTGAAACAAACCAACTTGTTAGACTGTGAGACAAACTTTGATGAAGACATACCTTGATTATCCTTGAGGAATGCCTTGAAATTCTTGAATTGCTTGGCAAGCTCGATGTAGTCATCGTCGCTAAGATCTTCTTCATCTTCACTTGGAGCTTCTTGTTGGAACATCTTTTTCCACTTGAAAGACTCCTCACCATGAAGAGCAACGCCCTTTTTCTTCTTGGGCTTGGTTGACTGAATCTCTTCCTTTATGTTGAAGTAACACTTCATGGGAGATCTCCAATGTATGCCAAATACTATTGTCCTATTTGCACATGGAGATACGATCAAACTCATCTGGAGTGAGGGTGCAATGGAGAACAAACATAGCCCTAGCATTGAATTTGATCAAGTCCTTCTCCGCTTTAGTTCTCAAGGCCGCGGGTGAAGTAGGCTCCTCGAAAGGTGACTCCGTTATGTCCCAAAGGTCGTGACTCTTCAAGTAGACCATCATCCTGATCTTCCAACTCGGGTAGTTGGTTCCGTTGAAGAGCGGGGGTCAGACGGTTGAAAGACCTTCTTCATGAGGCGCGGATGTAGCGTTGAATGCCATTGTTGTAGTATGCTTTAACCTCGCTCTGATACCAATTGTCTCGATGGCCTCGAGGAAGGGGATTTGTAAGCTCAGATCTTTCACCATGGCAAAGAATTTGCCATACTTCTCATCGATTTTGGCTTTGGCAAGCCGTTGTGGAAAAGGCACAACGGGCTTGAATACTCTTAGGTTCCATTCCTCATCCTTCTTCTTCTCCTCTCTATGAACTCCCTCCGGAGTAGTTGGCTTGGGCGACGAAGCACCGTCATCATTTAATTTCTCAATTGGTCGTTCCACGACCAACGGTGCTTCCGGTCCTTTGGGGGGCATTCTCGTGGGTATTTGCATTACGCTCCTCAAGACGATGGCGGAAACATTCTCATGCTCATGCGTGAGCGCCAAGGTCCGATTTACCCCCCTCGGGTTCACCTCAGGCTGTGGCGGTAATAAATTCTGCGGTCTCTGAAGGTTTGCCACTTGCAACCCCAGCTGGGTCACCTAATCTGTGAGGACTCTTTGTCCCATCTCCAGCTTCAGATTTATCTTCTCCTGGTTGGCAATGTATTGAGTCAAGAGGGACTCAATCGGAGAGATGGCCCTCTGCTGGCCGTATTGCTGCTGGGTGGGCTGCTGATTCCTAGGAGCATACTGTTGATACTGTTGTGGAGGTTGTTGCTGCTGAAATTGCTGCTGCTGAAACTGTTGCTGAGGCCTAGCCGGCTGATATATCTGCTATTGTTGCTGAGCCGGCTGTTGATAAGGCGCTCGGTAGCTAAGGTTGAGATGATTTCGGTTGTTGGGAGAGTAGGCCGGGTTGGAGTTGGTTCGTGGTGGAAAAGGCGCATTCCCTGTAGGATTGTAAAATAATGTGCTCGCCTGATCCAACGGTGGTGAGATGTCACCACTGTCGAACTCTCCAAAAACTTTGGACTCCACCGCAACAATCTGTTGTGATCCGGTGCCATCGGAGCCTACCATCAATGCGGAGATCTGGTCGACAGCAAGTCAAAATTGCTTGAAAATTTGTTGACGTCCTCGACCCTATGGTTGCCCCCAGATCTAGGTGTGGCTCTCTCGCCACACCACCGCTCATTGTTAGATGCCATATTTTCCAGAATCTGTCCAGCATCTTCTTCGCTTCTCGACATAAAGGACCCTCCAGCCGCGGCGTCCATGGAAGATTTTAAATCGTCCCTCAACCCATTATAAAACAGATTTATGATCTGCCACTTGGGGAGCTCATGGTGGGGACATCTTCTCTGCATCTCCTTGTATCTCGTCCAAGCCTCATGCAAGGACTCGTGGCTAGCCTGGGAGAAGGAGGAGATCTCACTCCTCAGCTTCATGGTCTTCCCCGGAGGAAAGAACTTCGTCAGGAAAGCATTTGAGAGCTTCTCCCAGGTGTTGAATGTATTCGGGTCCTTCCCCCTAAGCCACAACTTGGCCTTATCTCGCAAGGAGAAGTGGAACAGCTTCAGTCGGATCGCCTCAGTTGTGACACCGTTTATCTGGAAGGTGTCACATTTCTCCAAGAAGGAGTCTAAGTGCTCAATCGGGCTCTCTATGGGTGCACCCGAAAATTGATCCTGCTGGATCCACGTCACCAAAGATGGCTTAAGCTCTAAGCTTTGGGCCGTAATAGCTGGAGAACGGATGGCGGAGGTGGACTCGATGGAAGGCATCGAGTACTCCAGCAGGGACTTGTGAGGGGGGGTGTTCTCCCCCATGGCTTCAGGATCCTCTCCTCTTCTCTTCTCGGCGGCCAAACGCCTTAGGGTGGCGTTTATCTCTGGATTAACGGGGATCAAGTCGTCGAGACTTCTTGAACTCCTGCGCATGAAAAACAACAAACACCCGTAAAGCGAAAAGTGGGAAAGAAACAGATAAGATAAGAAATAAAAATAAAAATAAAAATAAGAAAATAAAAAGGGAAAAAGAAGAATACGAAAATTATCGCGAGGTAGAGATGAGAGCTAGACACAAGGGTTCATGAAATCCTAAAATAACAAGCCCGTTGCCTACCCGGCAACGGCGCCATAAAGTTTGACGTCCCCCGCTAGTGGCACGGTAGATGTGTGCAATAATACGATCGGGGGCGTGAGATTTAAATATTTGTAACCGCAAGCGCACAGTGTTGTAGTGTGGCTTGGAGGTCGAACTCAGGGAGGCGTGGATGTGCTTGTGTCAAAGAGGATCAAAATCACCCCATGGGCGAGCTAGCCCGGATCAAATGATGGGTTGTCACAGTAAATGGAATGCAAGGTATAGACAATATAAAGGAAAAACCCGGGACTTTGGTTTCCACCCCATCGTTGCGATTCTCGCCGATACGGCCTACGGGTAGGATAGCGATCGGAATTAGGGTCTAATGGTGAGACGTTGCCTCTGAAAGTGGTACCGGCGTCCCATGGGCCCGATATTCCGGTCGGTGCCCAGGATGATACGTCGGACTTCCCGGGTTTGATCAGTGGGCACTCCAGTGTCCATTAACACTGTTCGACTCCGGGAGCACTAAGCTCGCATCGATAACTCCCAACGTCTCATCCTGCCGCTCCCGCGCACTAGGATTTGGCGTCTACGCTAAGGGCGTGAGCTATGGCTAGGGAGTCAACCGCCAAGTTTATTCCCCCTTGGCCCAACGGTCAAAGGATGTCTTTTTCCCGCCAATGACAATAAAACACCCCGCGTAACCGTTAGATTCCTAATCCCTATCGATTTCCTAGCCCTATGGACGCATCGGGAAGAGCCCACGAAGGGGTTTCCGCCAAAATCCCAGATTTGGGAACTACTCACACATATTTAGTAAAAAGCGATCTAAACAGAAATCGACTGTAAAAATCATGATCAGACAATAGAAATGCAATGGTAGTAAAGCAATTAAGATAATACTAAAGTTTGACAAAGATCTGAAAACTTACAAAAACTGGGAAATTACAGCCGTCACAAAATGAAGAAAACAGCAAAAAATAATCAACTTCCGTTTCTGGAAAACCTGGGGTTCTATATATAGGAAAAGATATCACCCGATCGGTTGACAAGTCAACCGATCGGGTGACCTGCTTCAAACTTTTACAGCGCAATACGGGACTTCACCCGGTCATCTTCACCCAGTCGGTTGACATATGAATGTGACCAGTTGGATCTTGGTGCCGTCGGGTGAGGAGGCCGGTTGAGCTGACCGTGTCTTGGCTTTTGAGATTCCGCTATAGGTGAACCGATCGGGTGAAGGTCACCCGATCGGTTGGCAATCAGCTTCGAATTCCAGAGAGTTTGGGCTTTTGACCCGGTCACTGAACCGATCGGGTGACTTCTTGTGAGCTCCAAGCTGCGTCCGGGTGGTGCACGCGTGCATCACCCGATCGGTTGAAAATGACCAACCGACCGGGTGAGGGGCTGAAAGATGATATTATCGTCGTTTGACCCCCTGGATCACGTGTGACTCCTCACGTTGCTCCGGGGACTTGCGATATCTTCGTTTTATGTCCCCTATGCCAGTAAACTCCTGCAAAATACGGAAAACATGAAAAAGTGAAAGAAAACAAGAAAACACGAGAAAACGAATATAAGACGGCGGTAAAATACGGAAAAACACGGAAGAAAACGTGCGCAAATATATGAAATATAAACGCACGTCATGAGTTGGGGTCGACTGTCATTTTCTGGGTGCGTAACAAAACCATCCGCACCAACCTGGATACCATCAACAATATATTTGGTTTCCCTATTCTAGGGAATGACGCTATCCGACACTACGGATACCCCCGGAATTTGACATCGATAACTTTTGGTTTCGCCTCACCATACTCCCTCGCTATCCCCAAGGTAAGGCCAAGGCCTCCTCCATCATAAATCCCATATTTCGTCTGGCCCATAGGATCATATCCTCTGCATTTTTCCCACGGGACGAGTCAGGCACCGTGACTATCCCTGATCTTTTTATTCTCTGGGCCATGACTTTCCCATTTGTTCGTGATGATGATGGGATTAGCTTCAGTGCCCCGACTGTCCCTGTCCATGCCAGCGATTGGCTTGTTTACAAGCTTCTCGAGATTAGCAGGGCCGGGGAGGGCAAGATCTGTTATGGGGGCATTATCACTATTATTGCTTCTTACCCCCAGTTTAATATCCTTATCTCCCGTGACCTTCACGCTACCGCAGGACCCTCACGTCTAGATCTTGACGTCCTGCGGCACATTCATATGATTAAGCCCCGCCCCGATGGTCGTTTCGATTTCAATTACGGCCACCCCCTTGCCCCTACACCATTCTCCCCAACCCCGCTCGCATGACTGTTGCTATCGTGGCGGATTGGACTTTTCCGCTCGATCCCGAGTTTCTAGCGGGGTTGCACCTTCCTTTCCTTCCCCCGGACGCACGCCGATCACATTCCCCTGCCGCCCACTTAGGCGAGCAGGATATTCCTGCGTCCCGGGGAGATACCGGGGCTGGCCTGAGTCACCCTGTTTCTGCTCCTGGCCCCATCACTTCTGAGCATCTTTTTGCGGCCATCTCTGGCCTTGTGTCTAGTGCCGACATGACCACTGCCGCCGGCACTACTTCCACATCACTTGCCGGCACCACTTCCGCTTCTCGTTAGTCCACTTCCTTTGGTCGTCGCCAGGTCTCTGCCCGTCTTGCTCTCGAGAGGGAGGTCGCAGCCCTCCGTGATCTCGCCATGTCCTCTGTCCCCTCGGACCCCTCACCATCCTCCTTTCTCACTCACCCACGTTTCCTCGTACTTGAGAGGAACGTGGCCGCCATCCTTCGCCTTCTCACTCACCTCCACGGACCACCACCACCCACACCACCACCCTCACCACCACCTTCACCACCTCGACGATCCTCACCTCCCCCGTCACATTCTTCTCCTCCACCATCCTACCCATCCCCACCTCCTTCACCCCCACCTAGGCGATCATCTCCCCCACCCACATCTATTCCCATCCCTGTATCCACTTCTCCTCTCACGACCACTTCCGTCGCCCCCACACCACCTCCTCCCTCCTCCACCATCACTTCATATGTGCGCCGCAAGAAATTGCCGGTGCGCTCCAAATCTCTCCCACCCCACCCACTACCATCACCATCACGTCTTCTCTCCCCATTTCTATCCCGTCTACCACCGCTTTGATCGTCGTACTTCCACCACCACCCACCTCCACCGACACTCTACCCATCGTTCACACCACCACTGCACCTATTCCCCCACCTCTGTCCCCACTTCTCCGCACACCCCCCGCATCCCCCGACCACCCAGCCACATCCTCTTCCGAGGAGGGCGAGGACTCGCCTTCTCCTGATTTTTGATTTCACTTTGTTTTTTTTGACATCCCCCTTGCATATCTCTGCACTTTCACGATCATATCTCATTGCTAGCATTGTCATGTCTAGCTTGGGGGAAGTCTATTTTGCTGTGTTGCGTGTTTTGTCTTCTTTGTGTGTGTGCTAGTTTTCGTTTGTCGGGTCGTATCATTTTCTTTCTTTCTTTTTCTATTTTTATGTCGTGTGGTTTGATTTTGATTTTTCTTTATTTTCAGTTTCGTATCTGTGTTTTCCATGTTTTTCATTTCTTTTTGTGTCAGTGCATATTCCCCCCATTTTCATTGCCCTCCCATACTCACTCTTATTGCATTGAGGGCAATGCAAGCTTCAGCTTGGGGGAGTCGCACTTTGTGTGTCGTTTTCATCGTGTTTTAAATTTTTCTTTTCTTCTTTTTATCTCTTTCTCCTAGAGATGAACCCTATGATGAATTGCCAAAAAATCACACACACCTAGCATAGCATCGATAATCACACTCACTAACCCTAGGTGTAATGCCCTGCTAAGCTACTGCACAAGTACTAGAGGGGGGTGAATAGTGCTTTAAAATAATTAAGAGGATAATTCCTAATTATCTTGCAAACTCTACCAATAAATGCGGAAATACGGAAATGTAAATAATGACAACAAAGAAACAATCGCAAACACACGATGTTAATGGGTTCGGATCCACCCAAGTCTCCCCGACTTGTTTCCGGTGATCCTACGTCCCAACCACCCGGATCCCCTCCGGATACTTGAGTTAGAAACCCTAACTCAAGATTTGCACTATGAAATACTTGTGAAAAACCTTCACAAAGTCAAATCACACACAAAAGAAATTGTGACTCCCACAACCCGGGATCACAAACAAACTCTTACAACCGAGAGTGAAACACTTGTAATAACAAAGTACATTGAAATAGAAGTTCTTACCACAAAATACCTATGCCTTGAGTAAACTTACAAATTAGGGCAAAACGGATTTTGCAGAAGATGAAGAGGCACCTAACCCTAGCTCCAAGTAGATGACCAGGAATGGAGTCCTAGGTGGATGTTGTTGACCTTGGATCAAGCACTTGGCTTGGAAGGCTCACAATCAATGAATCTCTCTTTTGAAATAAGAGTGAGGGAGAGATTCTTGAATGGAATGAAAGAGCTTTGAATGAGGAATGAATGCTTTCTCTTTGATCTCTAAACTTCTCTTAATATCAGCCTTGAGTGCAATGAATGCAGCACACCAAGTATATATAGGTTAGAGGAAAGAGAGAGAAAAAAAATGTTTCAATTAAAGCTCCAACGGCTCTATTCTGAACCAAACTAGTCGGTCAAAGAACAACCACTGACCGACTAGTTCATCAACTAGTCGGTCGGTCAATCAACAAGAATCGACTAAGTGGTGAACAGTGAATAGATGAAGTTTCAGACTTAAAAGAACTAGTCGGTCCAAGAAGACTTGCCAACCGACTGTTTCACAACTAGTCGGTCGATGAGTGAACTTAGACCGACTAAGAGATAAAACAAATAGTCTGAGTACAAATTGATTTAGTCGGTCCAAGAACAAATGTTGACCGACTAGTTCATCAACTAGTCGGTCGCCAAATGTACATAGACCGACTAACGATAAACAGTAACTTGGCATGTACATGGAAAGCTCAACTAGTCGGTCTAAGAAGGATCACTGACCGACTAGTTCACTAACTAGTCGGTCGGTGAGTCAACGTAGACCGACTAACTGTAAATAGTAAAGAGCTTAGAATTGAGAAGGAAAACTAGTCGGTCCAAGAAGCATTGCCGACCGACTAGATCACCATCTAGTCGGTTGGTTCTTCTTCTTGAACCAACTAACATGCACAAGAAGTCGCAAATCGAAGCGCGAAGCTTCGGGAAAGTTCGTATGGACTTCTACTAAGATCCTAGCTCTAAGATAGGAGCGTTATGAAGATTAAAACGTAAGACCTACTCAAGGCTTAACATTCTACGGAACGAAGCTAAAAGACTAAATAAAACTTGACGAACCGTCTTCGAAAGCTTCGATCCGAATCTTCATGACTTCAATAATGGTCCAAAAGCTTCAACGAAGCTTTAGGCATACGATCACGTGCTTTGAGAAGTCTCGAGACGTCGCTTTGGATGTTCACATGAATTTGGCGACGATCTCCATAACTGCGCTCACAAAGTGTTAGTTCACGATATATTTATGTTTGTTCATCATCCAAAACCAAATCCGGGGAGTCCAATACTCAACATTCTCCCCCTTTTTGGTGATGACAAATCAATATAAATAATAATCAAAAATAATGATTCAAATGTAATTTACTTACTCCCCCTGCATTGATGACACGTTAATTCCAAAATGAATAATAATAATACGCATCAAGCAGACGAGTAAAGTATATAAAATGAGAATCGATTATTGAAATATCGGATTTGAAAATCCATTTATATATCTTAACTCCACCTGAATCTAACATATCAAATTAGATTCTTGGAAAAATGCTTAAATTATCATTTAGCTCATCGTCATTATTATATCTCTCCCCCTTTGGCATAAGCAAAAAGAGTGGGAAGAGCTCAACGACAACAACAATGGCTTCAAATAATAGCATGGGAGTCGTAGAATACGACCACGGTCCAAATGACACCAAAGGAAAATACGAATTAAATCAAAGCGTGTCAATGAGACCAAAGTCAAAATTCGATAAATAAAATAATCAAAACTCAAATTAATTTTACGAATTGAGTTATGGAATATACTCTCCAATATCAACATTCTTGGTTAATTTAGTGCATGGAAAACAATTCTATGTTTTCATAAAATGAATTCTATTTAACCAAGTATTATCATTGAGGGAGGAAATCAAACATCAGAGACATAAAAAGAATATATAATGTGCACAAGAGAATGAAATGTCAACATCGATGTATATATATAAAAATATGAACCATGAGTACATCAAAAATATACATCACTGACATACATAAGAGTGATCCAATGATCGAAGCACAAAATACATATATATCACACCATACAACACATGTCACACCGGACATCAAAATAATCACACATCACAAATGTAGCATCATAACACCAAAAATACATCAAAACATCAAAATACATCAGAATGATCCAAAAATCATACCCACCGACACTGTCCTAACCCACACTCTCACTACAAGATATATCATCCAAGGAGCATAGGGAGAGTCCTTCAATGAAGCTCAGGAGGCAGCGGAAGGAGCTGCAGCAGCAGCAGGCTCTGCAGGAGTGGAGGTGGTCACCGGATCAGCAGAAGTGTCCACGGGAGCGACAGGAGTGGCCTCGAGAGCACCAGTCGTAGTATCCACCGTAGGAACGGTGGCAACAGGTGTGCTCTCGGGGTCACCGGTAGACAAAGCAACAGCACCAGAAGTGCCCTCAGGGGCACGAGCAGCAACACGAACAAGCTCCTCGATCTCATCCTCATCCAACTCCTCCTTGTCAGAGACTGACGGAGGGATCTCAATGCCCAAACGAGAGGCGATACGAGCAAGTATCTCCTCAGTACGAGCATAACGAGACTCCATACGTCTCATCGAACGTGCGAGCTCGTCAAGAGTGGTAGAGGGAGCAGGAGCAGCTGAGGCTGAAGCAGACGCTGAAGCAGAGGGGGTCGTCCTTTGAACATGACGAAGCGCCGCAAGAGACTTCTTGACGGCCGTCGCATTCAGAGGGGGACCGAGAGGACGCTCATCATCAGGTGGAAGTGGGACACGAAAGTGGAGAAAGACAAGTGTCAACAGGCACGGATATGGGATATGAGCAGACTTCGTGGACTTACAGATACACTCGAAAGAATCCATCTTAACGAGTATGATCCGAGCCCAGTTAATCTCGCTCCCCATGAAGATGGCATATATGAGTTTGAGGAATGGCTGGGATAGCAAAGAAGAGGAGCCGTACTTCGGAAGGAGGCACGACTTCAGAATCAAGTTTAGGACCCAGCCATTCAGCTTGAAAGACTTAGATGGCACACCAATCATGGCAGGAGGGATCTCATGGAAAATCTCAGAAAGTATGACCTGATCAAGGGAAGAGATGTCATCGACGGAGATATCGGAAGGGAGGAGGCCAGACGACGAGCAACCAATCAACTCCCCTAAGATTTCTACCGTGAGGGCAATCGGTGTCCCCAAGACAGTTGTCTCAATGGAGTGGGTCTCGTCGTACTGGCCTCGGACACGGTTGGCATAAAACAGCTTGACTAGACGAGGATATGGGTATGGATTTGCCTTAGGGTCATATCGAAGATAATCGATAAGACTTGAAGACGACAGAAGATCAACAAGGCCTGGGAAGTCTGAAAACTGTACGAAATGCTCCAACAGCAGCGGGTAGTGTTCGATACGGTTATATACCGCGAGACACAACGGGTCGTCACGACATAAAGAAATATCGACACCGCCAGCTGGCATCGGAGCCTTTCCCTTAGGCTGACGTGTGGAAGTACGTGGTGGAGGAGTAGGTTCCATATGGGCCTCGGTCTCGGGAATGTATTCCGTGTCGTAATCGGATGGAGGAGTAGGGGCACGGAATGAAGCAGGTGAAACGGGTTGCTTCCTAGGCTGAGATTGGGCACAGGGTTTCGCTATCGCCGTCCTCTTCTTCTTAAGAGGAAGCGACGACGAAGAGGGATGGGTGGTCTTCGAACGGAGTTTGGGTTGCGAGGGACATGAAAGACAATTCACTTTCAAGATTCAAGATTTAGCATGTTAATCTTTTCAGAAAGCAATTCACTTTCAACTTCAAGCTTTGTCTTATCAAGCTTATACATACTAATATCCTTTAATAAGGAGGGACATGAAAGACAATCAGTTTTTTCAGACAAGATAGCTTTCTCTTTTTCTAACATAGTAATGGTAGATTTGCATGCAACAAGCTCTTGTATAATATTTTTCATTTCTATAGACATGTCATACTTGTTGCATATCGAAATTATCATTCCTATAACATTCCACATCAGCTTCTAGCTCATCAATTCTATGTTGCATTCCTTTACAGATTTCTAAGAATTCAGCTTTAGTGGGAGATTCTACCGCATTGTGTTTGGCCATCAATGCCATGCAGGAGTGGGCTTCATGTTCCTCATCCTCCTCCTCAGCTTCGCTATCCATGTCCCACGTCAGCACTTTCGTTTTTCCTTTTGCAACTTGAGCTGTATGTTGTTGTGGGCAATCTTTTATGTGGTGCCCCTTTTTCCTGCATTTAAAACATTCACTTCTATTAATAGCTTTCTGATCATAGGAATTTCTACCAAAACTAGAATTATTAGAGCGAATGAACCTTTTTCCCATCTCAGCTCTTCCTTGATCAGTCTGAATGTATCTCCTGAAGTTTCTGACCATTAGGGCTTGCTCTTCATCAAGATCGTCGTCGTTAGCTTGAAGAGCTAATGGTGTGAAAGCTTTGGTCTTCTCTTCAGGTTTCTCTCTGGCTTCTATACTCTACAACTCAAGCTCGTGTGACATTAGGTTGCCTATCAAGTCCTCCACTTTCATTATTGATAAGTCCTTAGCTTCTTGAATAGCGGTGACTTTAGGCCTGAACGAGCTTGGTAGCGCCGTTAAGATCTTTCGTACCTGTTCATGACTAGAGTATGGCTTACAGAGGGAACTGGATTTGTAGACGATGTCCGTGAACCTCGCAAACATCTCTTTCACAGATTCTGTTGGTAGCATGCGGAAGCTCTCGTATTCTGTGCTCAGCAACGCAAGTCTGGATTCCTTCACTTGCGATGTTCCCTCGTGTGTCACCTCAGAGTATGCCAGATTTCCTGCGCAGTTAGACAATGTGATATACGATTAAACTCAGATTTATCAAGAGAGCATATAAGCGCATTCATAGCTTTACCATTAAGAGTATAGAGTTTTTTCTCTGCTAAATCCCACTTGTCTTTAGGCTTAATCATAACAGCGTCTTCAATTTTAATAGTGGGTAGACTATAACCATTTTCAACAATATCCCACACATCATAATCTACAGACACTAGATAGATTTTCATCCTAGCCTTCCAATATGCAAAGTCTATACCGTTAAACTTAGGTGGACGGGCTATAGACTGACCTTCAACAAAAGCACAATCAGATACATTCATGGCCAACTAAAAATCTAGACTAGATCCTCTAAACTGGCTCTGATACCACTTGTTGGATCCGGATCGTAGCCTAGAGGGGGGGTGAATAGGCTAATAAAAATTCTCGTGCAACCCACGAGAAATCCCACGCAGTTATAAGCACATACAGTGCAATAAAATAGCAATCACAGAATACGCACAGACATACCCTGGTTCGGTCGTCCCCACGACCTACTCCAGCCCCGAAAGCAACTACTAGATAGATATGTAATCAAGTACAGCTACACAGTGAGTCAAGATCCCAAATCTACTCTCACCTAGCTCGTACGCACACCACGTGCTCTACACTCTCAATCTAGTCAGAAGCTCTCCCTCCGTGACGACTCCCAAAGTCGTCAGGTCCCCAAAAATAACACAGATGGTAAAAGTTTCCCCTACGAAGATCTAACACAAATACTACACGAAATAATAAACAAGAGAGTTTAGAATGCTCAGATCGTGTAGCGGTGTCATCTTCGTCAATCAGCACGGGTCAGAAACTAGTCTGACGTAGATGTAGATGTCTTTCGACAACTCAGGTTGCGTCTCGATATTGAATTGATGGCTTCACTTTGTAGCAGCACCTTTTGCTTCCTAATTTGCCTTCCTTGTAATTTGCATGGATGTTGTTTTATTCAAATCAATGTATTTGGCATGATGTGTTTGGTGCCTCTTGATTTTAATGCCCACGCAAGGTAGTGCTTCCCTTTGTTGCGGATGACCTCTCCTAAAAAAACACAAAGTTTTGTCCGCCACTGGGAGATAACAAAGAATTTGGCTCAGGCTCTCAAAACCTAGGTTCTCAAATACACTGATGGCTGCAAACACAGAGTAGGGGAGAAACAATTCATGCGGCACTGTTTTTTTATCTTCAATGTTACGAAAAAAACAAAAATCACAAAAGCAGTGATCCTAAAAAGAAACAACCAGCAACCAAATAATGAATCCCCTGGCTTGCAGCTCTCAAAGACAAACACAGCCCCTTTTGATTATTGGCCAAAAAAACTCAAAGAAAACAGTACGATTATAAATAATCCCCTCCTTTGATTTTTATGCGGCTTGGGTGATGAAGCAACCGGATCAAGATTTTGTGCGGCACTATTTTTTTAAAGAGATCTTGCAGGCCGTGCACACAAAGATGTTTTTGATAAACAAAAAAAACTTACACCCGAGCTCTATTAGAAAAATATCAAAGGAAAGGGTTTAAGAAACTTCGACTCCCACAAAAAGACACACGCCCCCAAACCCTTACACAAACCGTGATAATGATGCAAAACAAACTTGCGGCTGCCTCTTCTGTTTTAGGGTTTTGTGTGCACAAGAGATGTTAGCTCTAGGGGTTATTATATAGGCCTGGGCTTGGGAAATTAATCAGTAACTTGTGTTTGCTCTTCAAAGAAAAAAAGCACACAGGCGAAATAAATGGGTTTTAAAAAACAAGGCCGTGCTCTGTAAAAAAATTACAGATGTTTCCTTTTTTTGAAAGATTTGTTTTTATATAGGCCGGCCTGAGGGAATTGCATGCTGCCAATTCTTCTAATTTTTTTGAACCTCTCTCTAGGTTAATGAAGGGTTTTTAATATTAAAGCATGTGGGCCTTTGGCTCTTTAGAGAATTGCATGGGCATTAATTCGGCCATGGCCTTTGTTTTGATTGCTTGGAGAAAAAAACGGCAGGGAGAGAAAAACGAAATTTAACCGAGCAAAACATCTCCTTCCCATCGTGTTGGCCAAGTCTCTCCGTGAATTAGTCACATGTTCGCCATTCCTGAAACACTCAACACACACGTTAAATAGTTCGCACACGTTTGTCATCATTTAAACTAAAGTTCCTAGATCGTTGCGTCTAACAGGTTCCCTAGGGGCGACTCTACGGTCATAAGGGAGGGACGAGTAGGTTCGATCAGGATTCTTGTCTTCGCCATATGCGTGACGAGACAAACCCTAGAAATCGAAAACTAGGAACCTTAAAGAACCCTAGGCAAGCCCTAGAAAATGCTGAAAACATGATAAACCCTAACCCTAGGAGCTAAACCCTAACCCTACACAGCTAGAAGAGGGAGGAGAATCACCTAGGGAGGAAGATCGACGGACGGCGATGGTGGGGATGGCCGGAAAGTGGCCGGAAATCGATCGGAGAGGGAGGAAGTCGAAGGGGGGCTCGGGGTTTTAGTTGAGTGAGGGAGGAATTACGATCGACTAAAGGGAGATCAAGTCGGTTAAGAGAGCTTTAAGTCGATTGGAAGAGCAAAAGTCGCAACTGTCCCTGAGCACTTAGTCAGTCAGAGTTCAAGCACTGACCGACTAGATGACCATCTAGTCGGTCGGCCAATGAGCTTGAACCGACTAAGTGCAAACAATAACAGAAGCCAAAAATCTGACAAGAATTAGTCGGTCTAAGCTCATTCACTGACCGACTAGAACTGAATCTAGTCGGTCGGCCAATGAACTTGGACCGACTAAGAGAGTCCAAAAATTTTAGAATTAGAAATTTTGAGTTCTCTCCTAATCGCACTTGGACGAAACATCAAACAACTCTCATTAATCATTATACTACCCCTTTAAACATCGAAAATCTTAAATTTGACGTTCATGAACAAATCGAGCAAAAATTCCGAAAATTAAACGAAAAATCCAGAAAATTCAAATAAATCTAGCATGTGCAAATATAATGAAATTGAATCGCATGCAAGATTATTGAATAAAAATGAATCCTAAATCTCGGATTCACCCATAATCCCCAATTCTCGATGTAACCGCACAAAGGAGTCTTCCTTTAAGGGGTTTCGTGAAAATATCGGCAATTTGCTTCTGGGTTTCAATGTACACTAATATGATGTCCTTTTTAGCAACATGATCATCTAAGAAATGGTGACGGACATCTATGTGTTTCGAACGGGAATGGTATACCGGATTCTTAGAGAGACCTATTGCACTTTGGTTGTCCACCATGATAGGGCAAGTATCACAGTTTATACCAAAGTCTTTAAGTGTGTGTCTCATCCAAAGAACCTGAGCACACGCGGCACCGGCGGAAATATATTCCGCCTCGGTGGTTGAAAGTGATACGGAATTCTGCTTCTTGGAAAACCAAGAGACAAAAGAATTTCCTAGAAAATGGCAAGTGCCACTAGTACTTTTCCTGTCGGATTTGCATCCCGCATAATCTGCGTCACTATATGAGATTAACTCATACGTGCTAGATTTTGGATAAAGTAATTCAAAATCAAGTGTGTAACTTAAATAACGGAAAATACGTTTTACCGCTACTAAGTGAGATTCCTTAGGTTGAGACTGATAACGAGCACATACACATACGACAAACATAATATCGGGCCTACTTGCGGTAAGATATAGTAAACTACCTATCATACCTAGATATAGACGAATGTATACATCTTTTCCGCCCGTATCTTTATCAAGATGCGTAGTCGTGCTCATTGGAGTCTTCTTCCCGGAGGCATTCTCCATTCCAAATCGCTTTAGCAACTCCACAGTGTACTTCGTTTGGTGGATGAAGATTGCATCGTTCATTTGGCGAATTTGGAGACCTAAGAAATATTTGAGCTCACCCATGTGGCTCATCTCAAATTGATCCTTCATCACATTAGAAAACTCTTCGCAAAGAGCAAAGTTAGTAGCACCGAAAATGATATCATCAACATAAATTTGAACTAAAATTATATCATTATTCGAATACTTAACAAATAATGTGGAATCAACTTCTCCCATTTTAAAACCCAAATCCAAAAGAAAATTCTTTAAACGGTCATACCAAGCTCGAGGAGCTTGTCTCAAACCGTAAAGTGCTTTCTTAAGTTTTAAAACATGATTTGAAAATTTTTCATTTATAAAACCCGGAGGTTGAGAAACATAGACTTCCTCAATAACATCTCCGTTTAAAAACACAATTTTAACATCCATTTGAAATAATTTAAAATCCTTATGGCTTGCAAAAGATAACAATAATCTAATTGATTCTAATCTAGCTACCGGAGCAAAGGATTCTTCGAAATCGATACCTTCCTCTTGCCGATAGCCTTGAGCTACTAACCGAGCTTTGTTCCGGACGACGATTTGGTTTTCGTCGGTCTTATTCTTGAAGATCCACTTTGTCCATATGACGGTGTGGTTCTTCGATGGCAATGGAACAAGCTCCCAAACCTCATTCCTCTCAAATTGAATGAGTTCCTCCTCCATGGCAAGGATCCAAGCACCATCTTTGCACGCTTCATTAACATTCTTTGGCTCTATCGAGGAGGCAAAGACACAATGAGCGAAGTAGTTGACTTGAGATATCGTCTTGACACTATCATGGATATTGCCAATGACTTGCTCATGAGGATGGTCACGAACGGTATGAAGCCGTTTGGGAATTCCCTGATCACTAGGAACATTCTCAAAAAATTCATTAGTCGGGTTAGTATCAATAGAATCAATAGAATCAATAGAGTTAGAATTACCAATTGAATCGCATAAGACATCCATGGAGTCATCATCATTAGTAATTCTAGTTGGAACAAATCCTTCATTAAATGAAACATGAAGTGATTCCTCGATCGTTGAGGTTCGTTTGTTGTATATCCGGTAGGCTTTGCTACGTGAGGAATATCCAACAAATATCCCCTCATCGGATCTTGGATCGAATTTGTCCAAACTACCATACGTGTTTTTAATAAAACATTTTGAACCAAAAACACGAAAATGTTTAACTTGAGGCAATCTACCAAACAACAATTCATAACAAGTTTGTTTAGTGCCGGGCCTCAAAAGTATTCTATTAAACACATAGCAAGCGGTGTGTACCACTTCCGCCCAAAATTGATGGCCAAGTTGGCTATCATCAAGCATAGTGCGAGCACACTCCACTAGCGTCCTATTCTTTCTCTCAACAACACAATTTTGAGGAGGTGCGCGAGGGAATGAAAAGGTGTGTGTAATACCAACTTCATCACAAAAAGTTGAGAAAGACTCATTCTCAAATTCCCCTCCATGATAACTACGAATAGTGACAATGGTGGTTCCAATGAGATTTTGTACTTTCTTAACAAAAATTGTGAAGTTTTCAAAAGCGTCATTTTTATTACTTAAGGAAAATACCCAAGTAAATCTAGAAAAGTCATCAACGATGACAAGTCCATATCGTGCATTTCCTAATGAAGCAACTCTAGTTGGCCCAAATAAATCTAGATGTAATAGCTCTAGTGGCCGCTTAGAAGAAATGCTTTTCTTAGGTTTAAAAGACGATTTTGAAAGCTTGCCTCGTTGACACGAGTCACAAAAGCTCTTCTTTTGAAAGACTGCTTAGGGAAGCCTCTAATAGAATTTAACTTGGAAAGCTTAAATAGTGTTCCAAAGTTCACATGACCAAAACGTCGATGCCATAAGTGTTGTTCACTTGTGTTGGCAATGAGACATTGTTCATGTGATCTTGGAAGATCTAGGATATATATATCCTTATGGCGTGTGCCGGAAAACAATAATTCATTATTATCTTTTCTTAAAATATGGCACATTCCTTTCGCAAAGCTAACTTTGTAACTTTTGTCACAAAGTTGGCTTATTGAAATAAGTTTGTGGTTTAATCCTTTAACAAGGTAAACATCATTTATAAGAGGTTTAGAAGGATTACCCACTTTACCAACACATATGATGGTTCCGCTCTCGTTGCCTCCAAAGACTACCCGGTTTCTATTTGCAATGGGAACCACTCCGGAGAGCAATTGAGCGTCACCCGTCATGTGTTTTGAATACCCGCTATCGAGTATCCAATTTCTCTTGGAGCTAAATTTAAATTTGTTGCTCCGTTTCTTTTTCTTGAGTACCTAAAGATAGAAAATATCGTATCATGGTACCCAAGGTCATTGGGTCCAAAAGATTAGACCTTTGGAAGCCAAGTCCAATTGGACTTAGACTTCCCCACATAATTATCATTATCCACTACATTCATAAAATAATCATTCATGTAAACTTATTTTTCATCCATGCTTGTGTCCTTTGGGCTCCAAATAGTGAATATTTTGGGAGCCTTAACCCTATTGGGTGCATGCATGCGTTGTAGATTTCTACATGATGCATGTCGTGGATAGGCATAAGGAACATGATGAAATGGTGCATGTGGATAATTATTCATACGATGACGTGGGTGAACATATGCATGTGGAGGAACACGTGCGTGAGGGTGTCTCACATGGTGTGCACGTGCCCGTGGATGTGTAGCATAAAAATCATCATATGTGTGAGTATATGGAGTAGGACGTGTGTTCCTACGTGGCATGGTATTGGTGTACATGTAGGCATGACTCTTCTTTGGAGGTCCACCCAAAGTGGGTTTCTTTCCAAATGAAGGTGTGTACGAGGTGGAAGCATCATTGGTAGATGAACTACCAATAGAGTGTTTGCTCCCACTCGTTGAGTCACCGGAAGTTGGCCTAACAAAAGTAGTGGCCGATTTAGATGAACTCCCCATCGTATACCCCAGGCCAATGTGGTGATTGGCCAGAAGTAAGTCACTTAGGATTTTATCCAAATGGTCCTTACCCTTATTGAATTTATTAATTCGGCCTAATGTGCACTCATATTTCTCGGGGAGAGAACGCATAGAAGCATCCAAAGTGGATACTTGCGATGTGAGCACATAAACACGAGATTTGAGATTTTCATTCTCAATACTCAAAGTCGAGTTTTGAGAAGTCAAATCCGCTATCTTGTGTTCCTTCGGATCCTCAATACTAACATGTTCAAGTTGAGACTTGAGATTTACAATCTCATTCTTCAACTCTTCAACAACGGTGTCGTTGTTAGTGATGATAGTTTTAGGCGAGGTTTGGATGCTAGCTAAATCATCTTTTACCTTAGTATACCTATTTACTAATTTAGTGTATTTAGACCATAATTGCTCATTAGCATTTCTAAGGTCATCCATGGTTACCTCATCGCCTTCATTGTCGCTATCATCGGAGGAGGAATCTTTATCTTGCTCCTCTCGAGCCATGAAGCACATGTGTGCTTGCTCCACTTGCTCATCATCCGACTCTCCGCTAGAGGAATCCTCGGAGTCAGTGAATGTCCCAACAAGCCCCTTTTTGTGCCCTTTCTTGTACTTCTTGGACTTGTCGAACTTCGGCGCCTTCTACTTCTCCTTGTGCTTATTTTGAGGACACTCCGCTTTCATGTGCCCTGGCTTGTTGCATTTGAAACACAAAGGAGAGGAGGCGTTCGTAGAACTAAACTTCGATTTGTTTTTGAAGTTACCTTTCCGGAAGAATCGGTTGAACTTCTTCGCCATGAGTACCATGGACTCCAAGTCCAACTCGTCTTCCGAGTTTTCATCATTGGTCGACGTGGAAGTTGATGGAGCGGCCTTGAAAGCAATAGCCTTCTTCTTTGGCTCGTCTTGCTTTAGGTAGGACTTCATCTTGTACTGCAACTTCAACTTGCTATCCTTGCGTACCTCATATGACATTAAGGTACCCATTAGTTGAACAACGGTATAAGTTTTCACGTCATTACCTTCCTCAATGGCGAAGGTACGTTTCTCCCAACAAGAAGGAAGTCCATTGATGATCTTTGAGACTTTCTCCTTTTGGGTGTATGTCTTACCTAGAGCCTCCAACTCGTTTGTGATGTCGACGAAGCGAGCATAGTACTCCTTCATCTTCTCACCCTGTAGCATATGAAATAACTCGTAACCTTTATTTACTACAACGAGTTTAGAGTCTCTTACCCTACTCGTTCCTTCATGCAATATGAGGAGGGAGTTCCATATTTGATATGCACTCTTACATGTGCATATCTTATTGAAATCCTCGGGCTCCAAAGCGCATTGCAAGGCGTTCATTGCCTTGGCATTGCTTACCTCCGTGGCGACCTCCACGGTGACCTCCGCGGTAGTCCACTTCTCGAAATATTCTTCGGCGGGCTTGACATACTCCTTCATCGTGACCCTCCATAGTGAAGCACTCCGGAGCAAAGTTTCCATCCGGCATTTCCAGTACCCGTAGTTGGTACCGTTGAAGAAGGGAGGCCTCGTTGAGGAGTGTCCTTCCATCACCGTAGGCGCTCCTTCACGATTCTTGAATGTGCTATAGTCGGAAGGTGGACGAATGGTCTTGTTGTCGTTGGCAGACATAGCTATAGACTTGGCTCTGATACCAAATGTAATGCCCTGCTAAGCTACTGCACAAGTACTAGAGGGGGGGTGAATAGTACTTTAAAATAATTAAGAGGATAATTCCTAATTATCTTGCAAACTCTACCAATAAATGCAGAAATGCGGAAATGTAAATAATGACAGCAAAGAAACAATCGCAAACACATGATGTTAATGGGTTCGGATCCACCCAAGTCTTCCCGACTTGTTCCCGGTGATCTTACGTCCCAACCACCCGGATCCCCTCCGGATACTTGAGTTAGAAACCCTAACTCAAGATTTGCACTATGAAATACTTGTGAAAAACCTTCACAAATTCAAATCATACACAAAAGAAATTATAACTCTCACAACCCGGGATCACAAACAAACTCTCACAACCGAGAGTGAAACACTTGTAATAACAAAGTAAATTGAAATAGAAGTTCTTACCACAAAATACCTATGCCTTGAGTAAACTTACAAATTATGGCAAAATGGATTTTGGAGAAGATGAAGAGGCACCAAACCCTAGCTCCAAGTAGATGACCAGCAATGGAGTCCTAGGTGGATGTTGGTGACCTTGGATCAAGCACTTGGCTTGGAAGGCTCACAATCAATGAATCTCTCTTTTGAAATAAGAGTGAGGGAGAGATTCTTGAATGGAATGAAAGAGCTTTGAATGAGGAATGAATGCTTTCTCTTTGATATCTAAACTTCTCTTAATATCAGCCTTGAGTGCAATGAATGCAGCACACCAAGTATATATAGGTTAGAGGAAAGAGAGAGAAAAAAACGTTTCAATTAAAGCTCCAACGGCTCTATTCTGAACCAAACTTGTCGGTCAAAGAACAACCACTGACCGACTATCAACCAGTCGGTCGGTCAATCAACATGAACCGACTAAGTGGTGAACAATGAATAGATGAAGTTTTAGACTTAAAGAACTAGTCGGTCCAAGAAGACTTGTCAACCGACTAGTTTCACAACTAGTCGGTCGGTGAGTGAACTTAGACCAACTAAGAGATAAAATAAATAGTCTGAGTACAAATTGATTTAGTCGGTCCAAGAACAAATGTTGACCGACTAGTTCATCAACTAGTCGGTCGCCAAATGTACATAGACCGACTAACGATAAACAGTAACTTGGCATGTACAGGGAAAGCTCAACTAGTCGGTCTAAGAAGGATCACTGACCGACTAGTTCACTAACTAGTCAGTCGGTGAGTCAACGTAGACCGACTAACTGTAAACAATAAAGAGCTTAGAATTGAGAAGGCAAACTAGTCGGTCCAAGAAGCATTGCCGACCGACTAGATCACCATCTAGTCGGTTGGTTCTTCTTCTTGAACCAACTAACATGCACAAGAAGTCGCAAATCGAAGCGCGAAGCTTCGGGAAAGTTCGTATGGACTTCTACTAAGATCCTAGCTCTAAGATAGGAGCGTTATGAAGATTAAAACGTAAGACCTACTCAAGGCTTGACATTCTACGGAACGAAGCTAAAAGACTATAAATAAAACTTGACGAACCGTCTTCGAAAGCTTTGATCCGAATCTTCATGACTTCAATAATGGTCCAAAAGCTTCAACGAAGCTTTAGGCATATGATCACGCGCTTTGAGAAGTCTCGAGACGTCGCTTTGGATGTTCACATGAATTTGGCGACGATCTCCATAACTGCGCTCACAAAGTGTTAGTTCATGATATATTTAGGTTTGTTAATCATCCAAAACCAAATCCGGGGAGTCCAATACTCAACACTAGGATATCAAGTCCTCTTGCATTTCATGCATCGTGGG
Organism: Scilla litardierei; assembly: GCA_030789695.1. Lineage (NCBI taxonomy): Eukaryota > Viridiplantae > Streptophyta > Magnoliopsida > Asparagales > Asparagaceae > Scilla > Scilla litardierei. The sequence continues at coordinate 94,763,887 of CM061142.1, forward strand.
TCCACTTAGCTTTTTGTGAGTCGTGTGTCGTGCCTATCTGTTTGGTGTGCTTCTGCTTTGTGATTTTACTTTATATACCTGTCCAGGAATGAACCCTAGATTATCACGCTTCGATATGAATAATGCGGTATTTGCTTCTCTTGTCTGTTTCTGTATGCATGATTATATATATCGTATGCTTCATTTCGCATGTGTCAGGATTCCACAATTAAGGACTAGGATAACCCATTTAGCTCATGCTCTCATTAGCGAGAATAGTTTCCTTTGCCCAAGTGTTTAGATTCCGATTTCTTTTTTGTTTTACTTGGTGCAAATCCCCTCGTCGTGTACCGTTCTCCCACTTGGGAGAGTACACATGTGTATAGCCAAAAATCCAAAATTCAAAAAAAAGGAGAAAAGAAAAAGAAAACCCCAAAAAGAAAAGAAAAAAATTGTATAGCCAAAAATCCAAAAAAAATACAAATACCCTAAGCCCAAAAAAATTCCTGTGTGAATATCTTTTCCTACTTGCCGAGAATAAAGGGAAGGCGAGAATTTGCACCGAGTGTTCTACTCCACATCATCTCAACCCCCATCGGTTTCGAAAACACTTGGCTTAGGAACTTTTTAGCTATTATCTTGGCTATAGTGTGGTGATTTCCTTAACCCTAGTTGTGGAGTCCCTGACGCATGATATGTTTCGATTCTCTCTCTATTCGCATGCATGCTTGAACTATATATTCACCACTTTATTCAATTCGAATCAATATTTGGGTCATTTCCTGGATTTGGGTATATCGAGCTTTATCGCACATCGTAGATAGTGACACCGTCTGCTAGCGCACGACCACACTCACTCGCGCTTCACTGCGTGGGCCCACGGCACTTGTTTGGACTCGTATTCCTTGGTTTAGTGATGTGATTTGGCGTTTGCTTGCTTGGTGTGTCGTTTTGATTTTGTTGGCCCTGACGGGTGATTTTGGATATAGAGTTTTCTTTTTCTCTCTTTCTCTCTATTTTCTCCCTCCGAGCTCCTACTCTCACTCGTCTTCCTCGAGGACGAGGAAGGGTTCAGCTTGGGGGATTTTGACGTGCGTTTAAATTTCATATGTTCACGCACATTTTCTTTTGTGTTTTTCCGTTATTTTCTGCCGTCTCGTACCCGTTTCTCGTATTTTCTCGTTTTCTTTCACTTTTCTTTGTTTTTCCATGTTTTTGGGAGATTGTCCGCATAGGGGACATTTAATGAAGATATCATAAGTCCCCGGAGCAACGGGAGGAGTCACGCGTGACCTAGGGGGTCAAACGACGAAGATAGCATATTTCAGCCCCTCACCCGATCGGTTGATCATCTTCAACCGATTGGGTGATGCACGTGTGCACCACCCGGTCACAGCTTGGAGCTCACGAGAAGTCACCCGGTCGGTTCAGTGACCGGGTCAAAAGCCCAAACTCTCTGGAATTTGAAGCTGATTGCCAACCGATCGGGTGACCTTCACCCGATCGGTTCACCTATAGCTAAATCTCAAAAGCCAAGACATGAAGATCCAACCGATCTCCTCACCCGGTCGGCACCTTTGACCGTTGGGCCAAGAGGGAATAAACTTGGCGGTTGACTCCCTAGCCATAGCTCGCGCCCTTAGCGTAGACGTCGAATCCTAGCGCGCGGGAGCGGCAGGATGAGACGTTGGGAGTTATCGTTGTGAGCTTAGTGCTCCCGGAGTCGATCAGTGTTAATGGACACGGGTGTCACGCCTCGCTTCCCATTAGACTTGAGAGCGAGGACGTGAACGGGCCCGCTTGTGCAAGTCAGGAGGAGGTACTTTTGCTTTTCTTTCCCCTTGACTTATCACAATAAGCGTCTGTGTAAAAACTGCAGGCTCTTGCTTGCATTACTCAAAAACAACGCAGATAAAAAAACATTATTACAATCTCAAATGTCTCAACGGTATTACAACAATGTAGAAAAGAGGAGTGGGTCTTATGACCCGTACAATAAGTGAAAAGAAGCGCAATGAAAGTTCTTGGTCCACTGATTCAGCTATCTCAGCTAGTCCTCCTGGTAACCTGTCTCGTAACCTGACATACATTCAAACAACATGAATGTATGTCAGCAAGGGTCTGCAAGTAGATGTCAGATGACCCAAGGCAAGATATATATAACAAGTTATATATATGGCAGTTTTACAGCAGTTAAAAGAATTTACACTAGCATGTATTTCAATGAACTGAAGCAGTTAAAACAATTATGAAAAGTTACACTAGCATGGTAGTTAAAGCAACAAGTTACATTAGCATGGTAGTTCAGTAATAAAAATTGACATGGCAGTTGAGTAATGTAACATCAGTCTGTAATTAACTTTCTTTTTCAATTATTTGACTGTGTGTGCAAGTACGTGAATAAGATTCCCGCCGTTAGACGAATAGTAAATAAATACACCTTCAAGTGCCCCCGAAGGCGACTCGTTTACTACCGGCTAGTGCCCGGGAACCAACCCCACCCAAGTGTATTTCCTGAATCACGTGCCAGGATGCTAATCCGCCATATACTGAAACACGAGTCCAGACTAGTCGCATGTGACGTAATCACATGTGACCGACGAGATTAACTAATAGCCAACGGCAGTAACATCTGGTAGCCAACGGCAACTGGTAGCCAACGGCATGTAACATCGGTAGCCAACGGCATTTAACTACGGGAGCCAACGGCATTTAACTACGGGAGCCAACGGCATTTAACTACGGGAGCCAACGGCATTTAACTACGGGAGCCAACGGCATTTAACATTCTATAAGTATCAACAGTTCTAAAATTAACCGTACATGTCCAGAAACATTACCATTCACAAAGTGTGTACATTTCGATTATTCAGGGGTCCACACACACGCACACGAGTTTAAGTCTAGCAGTTCTAAAAAGTGTGTGTTTGTGTCAGCAATTAAATGTACAACATCAAATCTCACAAAAACATAAAATAACTGCACGCTTGCCTGACTGGGACAGTTTAGGTTGTCCGAGTAACGACAGGTAAGTTCGCGTTGTATCTGGTTTCCGCGATTTTGGTGCCGTTGGGTTCGTCTTGACGGGTACTACGTGTCGGTATCTCCGATTCTCTGTTTTGGTTAAACAAATCACCGAATTAGATTTTTCGGGAATAAACACAACTTTAAAACAATCTTTAAAGCGGGTTCGTCTAAGTTTTTGGGTTCTCTGGCTAGGGTGATGTTTATATTGTGTCACACTAACCTAATACATTTTATTTTAATCTGATATTATTTAACAATAAGCTGCTAAAATTAATACTAGCTAGTTAACTAATATTAACAATCGTAGTAATGCGAACCCAATATTTAGTTAATTACATGATTATCATCATGTTAACATCATATTAATACCCCTCACTTCAGCCTACTCATATATATATATATATATATATATATATATATATATATATATATATATATATATATATATATATATATATGGGATTAATGGGTATCATACGCCATATGAGATAGGCTCTCATACGCCCTCTCACATAAAGCAACCAAGTACAACCAAGTACAAGCCCATGTGGGCTTGTACTTGGTTACTTTATGTGAGAGGGCGTATGAGAGCCTATCTCATATGGCGTATGATAGCCATTATTCTCTATATATATATATATATATATAGGAAAATTTTCAAATGAGAACATTTCGCACCGTGCGAAAATGTTTTTAGTTTTTTTTTGAAATTTTTTTTTTCAAAAATTCTTTTTTCCACCCTCATTATATGTTGTTATACCCCCCTCAAAAAATAATCATTGAGAAATAATGTCATTTGGCCTTCGATCAAGGCATTTCATCAAATTCGCACGTTTTGAGACCGTTAAATTTGTAACGGGTGGATGGGTGCTCTAATGCCCAACGGGTTCACCCATTATTTTCCCTGGGGTATATATTTGTATGGATTAAACATCAAAAAAAAAATTTTTGAAAAAAAAAATTTCAAAAAAAAAAAAATGTTTTCGCACCGTGCGAAAACCCCTTTTTTCGCAACCGAAGATCACTATATATATATATATATATATATATATATATATATATATATATATATATATATATATATATATATATATATATATATATTAATTCCCTACCCACACACTCTTGACTCATCATTTTAACTCATTTTAAAGGTTAGAATTATAGAGTAAGGGTTCATTCTCATTTTACCTATAATTTTAATACACGTTACTTTGGCTTATTGGCCAGAGTAAATATCATATGTCCACTAATACTGTCTCGTGTAATGTGATTATAGCACATTAGTTAAAATTATATTCTAATTCCACTTGACTAAGTTTATGTCAGTTTAAACATGATAACTTGGTCAATATGGGTACTGTTACAATTTCTCATTACTGTGGGGGTGTCACATGCAATCTGTGTGGAGTAGGGTATCACAAATATTTTAATTCTCTCATTTTTTAATATATCTCTTAGTCAAAAGCTGTCACCCTCTTAACTTCCTATTGTTTCAAAACTTTAATATTCTCTGTCTCCTCTCCTTCCATCTTCTGTTTTAGTTTCATCTATCTCCTTTTTTTTAATGCTTGGCAGCCACAAGAGAACTCACGCAGCAACCAGAGCAAGGGAGACTCACCATCACGCGAGGGGGAGGAAGGGACGCCGGCGCTGGGCGGTTTCCGGCGGAGGGGCGGCGGGCGGCTCTGCAGGCGGCGACGGCGGCGGCCTCCGGCGAGCGGCTGGCGGCGGGATCCCCAGGCGGCGGCGGCTGGCGGCGCACAGGGGGTCCGTCCGGCGGCGGTTCAGATGGGTGGCGCGCGCAGGTAAGGGGAGGGGCCGGCCAAGGAGGAGAGGATGAAGTGAGATCTGATTTTTTTGAAATAAGTTTGGGATTTGAGGATTTAGTTTCAGATCTGAAAGTGATTTCTATTTGTGTTTGATCTTTGTAAGAATCTGAAATGATTTTCAGATCTTGTATCTAGATTTTTAATTTGGATTTTGGGTTGTTCATGGTTTTGGGGAAGAAATTGTTGAAGGGGCTGATTTGAGTTTGTTGGTTGATTTGTAAAGAATTTTGGCAAAATGGGTTTGGAAATGATGAATAATTTGCTGTAGAATTTGTTGCAGAGATTTGCTTGCAGGTTGATGGGGGTTTGCAGAGAGTTTGTGTTTGTCTGATGGAATTTGCAGATGTTTTTATCGGGGAGAAGACGTAGCTTAGCTTGCCTTGAGGACTTTGGCAGGGAACAAATTTAATTAGTTTAGGTATGGGATTAAGACGGGTTTAAATGATGTTTGTTGACAAACGAGGGAAGGATGCATCTGGCCAAGCACGTTTCTCTTACCATTCAAATAAAGATTGCCGGTTTGGGATTAGGGCAATTTAATGAGATTTGTTGACTTGGTGCAAGCGAAAATGAATCTGCCTACGAATTGGCTTACTCCCTAACACAAGATTTAAAAGTGAATGTTTAAGCTTAATAAAGTGTTTAAGATAATTATTAAACTTAACATAAGTGATTAAGAAAAACAACAATAGTAATTAGTAAATATGACAAAAATAATTAGCAAAATAATTAAATTAAAGTTTTTAATTTAAATGTGATGATTAATCAACGACGATACGGTAAATACAGAAATACAGAGTCGCATACGCGCAACACGAAACATACGGTTGAAAGTCAACCCGACGACTGAAGGAAAAATACCGGTACACACGAACTAAAGCACGGCTAAAAATACCGGCCGTTACATTCTACCCACCTTAAGAAAATTCCGTCCTCGGAATTCTTATCAACTAAGGAGCAGGAAACAAATATGACCTGAGATACTTCGAGACGAAAAATGAACTCGGTTATGAAAAGACACAAGTGATGTGGTTAAAAAGTTCGGATGACTACGCACCGTTAATCTCCTTAACAATTAGTGGGCAAGAGAAAAGCCTGAGAACGGCTATCCAAGAGGTGCAGAGATGAGGGTGAGAAAAATAGTAATGTATATATACATATCCTCTTAACAACCACCTCAAAATTCTAACACCCAGGTTGTTAAACTCATAAACCCAAGCAAGTGTTACTAAAATAAATCAGTACTTCTCGTCTCGTCACCAAATAATCTTACTACTATAAGCACATCATGAACTTAAACACAGGGCTAATACATTACCTTTCTTTTTTTTTTCTTTTTTTTTATAAAACTCATAATTTTTTTTTGTCTTAAACAATTCATACTTTAAACAATGCAACCTAAGAAATGAAAATACCAACTATCCTTAATCAATGCTTCTACAAATTTCCTTACTCCTTTGCTCATCATTGTTATTAAAACAGTAACATCATCTTGGGGAATCTTTAATGCACGATATCCTCTATACCTAAGTTCTCCAAAAGCTGCACCTTCTCATAGGTTGTCTCATCCGTAACGTATCCGAACTTTTAGTATTTTAATTGTGATATCCACGAATCCCAATGCTAATCTTATTCTTATTTTAATCCATTGATATAATGGTGATATACCAATTACTAAGATGCCAAGTACAAATACGCCTAATATACATCACCATTTATCATCAACATTTATCAGACTCCCAACTCATTCTTTTTCGTGATAACTCATAAGTTTACACACCCTAATTAATAAATTAGTAAATCACATCTCATTATTTCTTATTGTATCTTATCCCAAACAACTTAGACGCAACTATCTATTTATATCAATAGGTCATTTGATTTCCGACGTCTCCAACACGCTATAAAGTCTTGTTAAATATTATACTCATTCTCATTATCACCATAGATCATACTATAGCTTCAAATTTACTCTTATCCGTTACTCGTCTGAATTTCAAATCTGTAACGTTCTCATCTTCCTGTGCACCATTCTTAGTATGGAATCTTATTGAAGCTATTATGGTCGGGTATATCCAAATGTTAAATATAACTCTTGAACAGAGCGCTCTATTGTAAACCATCAATACAACTACATTTTACATCGTCTCACTCTACTCCTATCTGTAATTATAATCCTCTAATAATAATCATCATATCTAATATCATATCAGAGAACGAGCTGTTTGATGTAACAATCAAGTTTGCGACGAATGGGTTTAGGTAGAGTTAGCTTGCTCAAAAAGATGATCTTATAGGTAGGAAAAAAAACAGACATACAACTGTGAGTGAAAAGTAAGGTATTGGTGACTGCTTAAGTGTGATTAGTAAAGTGTGTGTAATGTATAAAGAAAGGGTGAATGTGTAAGTGCAAAAGTAACGACGGTGGCATGACAAATGGTAACAACAATATTTTAACCTACAGGTAATGTGAACACAACCAGGTAGACGCCGTAATACTGAAAAGGACAAGTAATGAGTGAGCATGAGTTAACATAGTAGATAAGCAATAGACGAAAGAGATGGGTGCAGAGATGTGGCTCTTGTTTCGTAAATGGAGATAGATTTTTGTTTTGTTTTGTTTTTTGTTTTGTTTTTATTTTGTTTTTTTTTAAAAAATAAAAAATAAAAAAAAATTAAAGTATAAATACGATGAATACAGAATTAATACACTGAAATAGTTGAAGTTTTATTTAACATAAAAAGTATTTAAAATTAGTATATGGTTGGTTGTTTCGAAATCTGTTGTAGTATAGTAATGCCATACATAAGCATGAATCACGTCCTTGCGGTCCAGCAGACACGGCCTGGGAAGTGACTAAGCCAGGACTACTTACCCCAAGTCTAGCGAGGGTGATCCAACAAGCTTAGCCAAGCACATTGACCGGATCATGGTCCATTGAAGGAAGTTTATCATTTATATGCGTGCCATTAAAAGAGTTTAAAGATAAAGATTCCCATATGTAAGAAGTAAAATAGGATAGTATAGATTTGAAATCATTAAAAAGTTTGTGACTAAAAAATTTCAGTGAAGGAAACTCAAAATCAATGAATAATTTTAAGTCAGTGGAAAAGTGTGAGACCTATGTAAAAGATTTTTAAAGAATTTAAATTGGGCGAGAAATTTCATAAAAGAGATATCGATAGTAAAATCAGCATAGTAATGAGATTCATTCAAAGGATAAAGATGGCCGTTCGGAAGATCAAATGGGTCGAAAGCAAGGATTAGAAATGTGAGTACAGGTAGGAATTGACTTGTGAAAAGACTACGATGGATTTCTAAGGTCAAAAGTGGAATGTAAATGAAGGAGATTAAAAATCAAGGAATACTGATTTGGTTGACTAAGGATCAGGAAACTTAGGACTGGAATTTTCTACTGAAGTTGATTGGCGTAGAAAATTCTAAAGAAGGTATTGTTTAAGAGTCAAGATTGTAATATTATCTATGTTGTTTTAAAGTATTTTGCATGAGCATTGACCTGCATGGGCCACCACTAAAACCTGTCACGCCTCGCTTCCCATTAGACTTGAGAGCGAGGACGTGAACGGGCCCGCTTGTGCAAGTCAGGAGGAGGTACTTTTGCTTTTCTTTCCCCTTGACTTATCACAATAAGCGTCTGTGTAAAAACTGCAGGCTCTTGCTTGCATTACTCAAAAACAACGCAGATAAAAAAACATTATTACAATCTCAAATGTCTCAACGGTATTACAACAATGTAGAAAAGAGGAGTGGGTCTTATGACCCGTACAATAAGTGAAAAGAAGCGCAATGAAAGTTCTTGGTCCACTGATTCAGCTATCTCAGCTAGTCCTCCTGGTAACCTGTCTCGTAACCTGACATACATTCAAACAACATGAATGTATGTCAGCAAGGGTCTGCAAGTAGATGTCAGATGACCCAAGGCAAGATATATATAACAAGTTATATATATGGCAGTTTTACAGCAGTTAAAAGAATTTACACTAGCATGTATTTCAATGAACTGAAGCAGTTAAAACAATTATGAAAAGTTACACTAGCATGGTAGTTAAAGCAACAAGTTACATTAGCATGGTAGTTCAGTAATAAAAATTGACATGGCAGTTGAGTAATGTAACATCAGTCTGTAATTAACTTTCTTTTTCAATTATTTGACTGTGTGTGCAAGTACGTGAATAAGATTCCCGCCGTTAGACGAATAGTAAATAAATACACCTTCAAGTGCCCCCGAAGGCGACTCGTTTACTACCGGCTAGTGCCCGGGAACCAACCCCACCCAAGTGTATTTCCTGAATCACGTGCCAGGATGCTAATCCGCCATATACTGAAACACGAGTCCAGACTAGTCGCATGTGACGTAATCACATGTGACCGACGAGATTAACTAATAGCCAACGGCAGTAACATCTGGTAGCCAACGGCAACTGGTAGCCAACGGCATGTAACATCGGTAGCCAACGGCATTTAACTACGGGAGCCAACGGCATTTAACTACGGGAGCCAACGGCATTTAACTACGGGAGCCAACGGCATTTAACATTCTATAAGTATCAACAGTTCTAAAATTAACCGTACATGTCCAGAAACATTACCATTCACAAAGTGTGTACATTTCGATTATTCAGGGGTCCACACACACGCACACGAGTTTAAGTCTAGCAGTTCTAAAAAGTGTGTGTTTGTGTCAGCAATTAAATGTACAACATCAAATCTCACAAAAACATAAAATAACTGCACGCTTGCCTGACTGGGACAGTTTAGGTTGTCCGAGTAACGACAGGTAAGTTCGCGTTGTATCTGGTTTCCGCGATTTTGGTGCCGTTGGGTTCGTCTTGACGGGTACTACGTGTCGGTATCTCCGATTCTCTGTTTTGGTTAAACAAATCACCGAATTAGATTTTTCGGGAATAAACACAACTTTAAAACAATCTTTAAAGCGGGTTCGTCTAAGTTTTTGGGTTCTCTGGCTAGGGTGATGTTTATATTGTGTCACACTAACCTAATACATTTTATTTTAATCTGATATTATTTAACAATAAGCTGCTAAAATTAATACTAGCTAGTTAACTAATATTAACAATCGTAGTAATGCGAACCCAATATTTAGTTAATTACATGATTATCATCATGTTAACATCATATTAATACCCCTCACTTCAGCCTACTCATATATATATATATATATATATATATATATATATATATATATATATATATATATATATATATATATATATATATTAATTCCCTACCCACACACTCTTGACTCATCATTTTAACTCATTTTAAAGGTTAGAATTATAGAGTAAGGGTTCATTCTCATTTTACCTATAATTTTAATACACGTTACTTTGGCTTATTGGCCAGAGTAAATATCATATGTCCACTAATACTGTCTCGTGTAATGTGATTATAGCACATTAGTTAAAATTATATTCTAATTCCACTTGACTAAGTTTATGTCAGTTTAAACATGATAACTTGGTCAATATGGGTACTGTTACAATTTCTCATTACTGTGGGGGTGTCACATGCAATCTGTGTGGAGTAGGGTATCACAAATATTTTAATTCTCTCATTTTTTAATATATCTCTTAGTCAAAAGCTGTCACCCTCTTAACTTCCTATTGTTTCAAAACTTTAATATTCTCTGTCTCCTCTCCTTCCATCTTCTGTTTTAGTTTCATCTATCTCCTTTTTTTTAATGCTTGGCAGCCACAAGAGAACTCACGCAGCAACCAGAGCAAGGGAGACTCACCATCACGCGAGGGGGAGGAAGGGACGCCGGCGCTGGGCGGTTTCCGGCGGAGGGGCGGCGGGCGGCTCTGCAGGCGGCGACGGCGGCGGCCTCCGGCGAGCGGCTGGCGGCGGGATCCCCAGGCGGCGGCGGCTGGCGGCGCACAGGGGGTCCGTCCGGCGGCGGTTCAGATGGGTGGCGCGCGCAGGTAAGGGGAGGGGCCGGCCAAGGAGGAGAGGATGAAGTGAGATCTGATTTTTTTGAAATAAGTTTGGGATTTGAGGATTTAGTTTCAGATCTGAAAGTGATTTCTATTTGTGTTTGATCTTTGTAAGAATCTGAAATGATTTTCAGATCTTGTATCTAGATTTTTAATTTGGATTTTGGGTTGTTCATGGTTTTGGGGAAGAAATTGTTGAAGGGGCTGATTTGAGTTTGTTGGTTGATTTGTAAAGAATTTTGGCAAAATGGGTTTGGAAATGATGAATAATTTGCTGTAGAATTTGTTGCAGAGATTTGCTTGCAGGTTGATGGGGGTTTGCAGAGAGTTTGTGTTTGTCTGATGGAATTTGCAGATGTTTTTATCGGGGAGAAGACGTAGCTTAGCTTGCCTTGAGGACTTTGGCAGGGAACAAATTTAATTAGTTTAGGTATGGGATTAAGACGGGTTTAAATGATGTTTGTTGACAAACGAGGGAAGGATGCATCTGGCCAAGCACGTTTCTCTTACCATTCAAATAAAGATTGCCGGTTTGGGATTAGGGCAATTTAATGAGATTTGTTGACTTGGTGCAAGCGAAAATGAATCTGCCTACGAATTGGCTTACTCCCTAACACAAGATTTAAAAGTGAATGTTTAAGCTTAATAAAGTGTTTAAGATAATTATTAAACTTAACATAAGTGATTAAGAAAAACAACAATAGTAATTAGTAAATATGACAAAAATAATTAGCAAAATAATTAAATTAAAGTTTTTAATTTAAATGTGATGATTAATCAACGACGATACGGTAAATACAGAAATACAGAGTCGCATACGCGCAACACGAAACATACGGTTGAAAGTCAACCCGACGACTGAAGGAAAAATACCGGTACACACGAACTAAAGCACGGCTAAAAATACCGGCCGTTACAACGGGAGTGCCCACTGATCGAACCCGGGAAGTCCGGCGTATCATCCTGGGCACCGATCGGAATATCGGGCCCATGGGATGCCGGTACCACTTTCAGAGGCAACGTCTCACCAATAGACCCTAATTCCGATCGCTATTCTTCCCGTAGGCCGTATCGGCGAGAATCGCACGATAGGGTGGAAGCCAGAGTCCCGGTTTTTTCCTTTATATTGTCTATACCTTGCGTTCCATTTACCGTGACAACCCATCATTCGATCCGGGCTAGCTCGCCCATGGGGTGATTTTGATCCTCTTTGACACAAGCACATCCATGCCTCCCTGAGTTCGACCCCCAAGCCACACTTCAACACCGTGTGCTTGCGGTTACAAATATTTAATTCTCACGCCCCCAATCATATTATTGCACACATCTAGCGCGAATACGCGGGGGACGTCAGTAGGATAGATGGTGGTTGTGGATTTTTGATACTTTTGGTTGTATTTTGATGTATCTCTTATGGAGTTTTGATATTTTTGTATGTATGTGATACTCCGATACCTTTTGTGATATGATGTTGTATTTTGTGCTTCGATCTGAGGATCGCTTTTATGTATGTTGGCGATGTATACTTTTGATGTACCCATGGTTCATATATATATATATATATATATACATCGATGTTGACATTTATTTCTTGTGCAAATTATATTATTGCCTCTGATGATTGATTTCGTCGCTCGACGATAATAACTTGGTTAAATAGAAATTATTTCTATGAAAACATAGAATTATTATCCATGCACTTAATTAACCAAGAATGTTGATATTGGAGAGTATATTTCATAACTCAATCCGTAAAATTGATTTGAGTTTTGATGATTTTATTTTTCGATTTTCGACTATGGTATCATTGGCATGCTTTGATTTAATTCATATTTTTCTTTGGTGTCATTTGGACCGTGGTCGTATTCTACGACTCCCGTGCTTTTATTTGAAGCCATTGTTGTTGTCGTTGTTCTCCTCCCACTCTTTTTGCTTATGCCAAAGGGGGAGAGATATACTAATGACGATGAGCTAAATGATAATTTAAAGCATTTTTCCATGAATCTAATTTGATATGTTAGATTCAGGGGGAGTTAAGATATAAAAATGGATTTCAAATCCGATATTTCAATAATTGAATTCTCATTTTTTACTTTCCTCGTCTGCTTGATGCGTATGATTATTGTTTAATTTGGAATTAACGTGTCATAATGCAGGGGGAGTAAGTAAATTTCATTTGAATTATTATTTTTGATTATTATTTATGTTGTTTTGTCATCACCAAAAAGGGGGAGAATGTTGAGTATTGATTCCCCGGATTTGGTTTTGGATGATGAACAAACATAAATATATTGTGAACTAACTGTTTGTGAGCGCAGTTATAGAGATCGTCGCCAAATTTCTATGAACATCAAAAGCGACGTCTCGAGACTTCTAAAAGCGCGTGATCGTATGCCTAAAGCTTTGTTGAAGCTCAAGGACCATTATTGAAGTCAAGAGATTCGAATCGAAGCATTTGAAGACGGTTCGTCATGTTTTATTTATAGTCTTCTTGCTTCGTTTCGTAGAATGTTAAGCCTTGAGTAGGTCTTACATTTTAATCTTCATAACGCTCCTATCTTAGAGCTAGGATCTTAGTAGAAGTCCATACAAACTTTTCTGAAGCTTCGCGCTTCGATTCGCGACTTCTTGTGCATGTTAGTTGGTTCAAAAAGAAGAACCAACCGACTAGATGGCAATCTAGTCGGTCGACAAAGCTTCTTGAACCGACTAGAATGCCTTCTTCAATTCTAGCTCAGTTACTGTTTACAGTTAGTCGGTCAAAGAAGGTTCATCGACCGACTAGTTGTGAAACTAGTCGGTTAGGAATCCTTCTTAGACCGACTAGTTGAGCTTTCCCTGTACAGCCATAGTTACTGTTTATCGTTAGTCGGTCAAAGAACGTTTGTCGACCGACTAGTTGATGAACTAGTCGGTCAACATTTGTTCTTAGACCGACTAATTCATCTTGAGTTCAGCCTTCACTATTTCTAATGTTCGTCGGTCAAAGTTGACTCACCGACTGACTAATTGTGAAACTAGTCGATTGGCAAGTCTTCTTGGACCGACTAGTTATCTATTCCCTGAACTTCATCTATTCACTATTCACCTCTTAGTCGGTTCATGTTGTTTCACCGACCGACTAGTTGATGAACTAGTCGGTCAGTGATCCTTCATTGACCGACTAGTCTGCTTCAGAATAGAGCCGTTGGAGCATTAAATGCCACGAATTTTGCTCTCTCTTTCCTCTATCCTATATATACTTGGAGTGCTGCATTCATAGAATTCAAGGCTGATAAGAATTGAAGTTTAGAGATCAAAAGAGAAGCAATTAATTCTCATTCAAAGCTCATTCATTTCATTCAAGAATCTCTCTTCCACTCTTACTTCCAAAGAGAGATTCACATTGATTGTGAGCGTTCCAAGCCAAGAGCTTGATCCAAGGTCACCAACAACCTCCTAGGTCTCCATCGCTGATCTTCATCTTGGAGCTAGGGTTTGGTGCCTTCATCTTCCCCAAAATCCTCTTTGCCCTAAATCGTAAGTTTACTCAAGTCATAGGTATTTTGTCGGCAAGAATTTCTATTTCAATTTACATTGATATTGCAAGTGATTTACTCTCGGTTGTTAGAGTTTGTTTGTGATCCCGGGTTGTGGGAGTCACAATTTCATTTGTGTATGATTTGACCTTGTAGAGGTTTCTACACGTATTTCATAGTGCAAATTTGAGTTAGAAGTTTCTAACTCAAGTATCCGGAGGGGTTCCGGGTGTTTGGGACGTAGGATCACCGGGAACAAGTCGGGGAGACTTGGGTGGATCCGAACCCGTTAAATTGTCTGTTTGCGATTGCATTTCCTTGTTGTCACTATTTACATTTCCGCATTTCCGCATTATTGGTTGAGTTTGCAAGATAATTAGGAATTATCTTCTTAATTATTTTGAAGTACTATTCACCCCCCCTCTAATACTTGTGCAGTAGCTTCGTAGGGCATTACACTTGAAGGGGGTAAGCTTGGGGCATTGCTCACATAGGATATTGCTTGAAGATGAGCAAGCCTTTTCCATCGAGCCACAACGAAGATTGAACCCCATCATGATGGAATAGTCAAGAAGGAGATTGTTAGACTCCTTTAGGCCGGGATTATCTACCCTATTTCCGACAGTCGTTGGGTTAGCCCGGTACATGTTGTGCCCAAGAAGTGAGGAATGACGGTCATTCGTAACAAAAAAACGAGCTCATACCCACGAGGACCGTCACCGGATATCGGATGTGCATCGACTACAGGAAATTGAACAAGGAAACGAGGAAAGATCACTATCCTCTCCCTTTTATTGATCAGATGCTCGAAAGATTGGCCAAGCACAACTACTTCTGCTTCATGGATGGATACTCTGGTTTTCTGCAAATTACCATCCATAATGATGACCAGGAAAAGACAACTTTTACTTGTCCATTTGGGATGAATGCTTACAGGAGGATACCGTTTGGGCTTTGCAACGCCCCGGCTACATTTCAAAGATTGATGTCCGTAATTTTCTTCGATTACTCACAAGATATAATGGAGGTCTTCATGAACGATTTTTCCGTCTATGGAATGACTCGTGTCTCCGCAACCTGACTAAAGTCCTGAAAAGGTGTCAGGATAAAGGGCTAGTTTTAAATTGGGAGAAATGCCACTTTATGGTCCAAGAAGGAGTCGTATTGGGGCACATTATTTCTTCAAGAGGGATTGAGGTGGACAAGGCAAAGTTAGATGTGATCGAAAATTTTTCGCCTCCACTTAACCATCGGGGAGTCCATGGTTTCTTAGGGAATGCGGAATTCTACCACCGGTTCATAAATGACTTCTCTAAAATTTCTAGGCCCTTGACTCAACTCCTCTTGAAGGATACGCCTTTTGTCTTCGATGACAAGTGTATGGAAGCCTTCCGCCTTTTGAATCAAGCCCTTATTTCCGCACCTGTGATCCAACCGCTCGACTGGAGTCTACCTTTCGAATTAACATGCGATGCTAGCGACTAGGCAGTTGGGGTCGTCTTGGGGCAAAGGAAGGACAAAAATCTGTACGTCATCTACTATACGAGCAAGACCCTCGACGAAGCCCAAAGGAACTATACGACAACAGAGAAGGAATTGCTAGACGTCATCCATGCCATGGACAAGTTTCGGTCGTATCTTGTGGGTGCTAAGGTAATTGTGCACACCGATCACGCCGCCCTCAAATACCTTTTGAGCAAGAAGGAGGACAAGACGTGCCTCATAAGGTGGATTCTCCTCCTCTAGGAATTCGACTTGGAGATCAAGGACAAGAAGGGGGCAGAGAATGTCGTCGCCGACCACCTGTCCAGGTTGCCTACTCTCGATCCGGATGCCACTCTTATTGATGACTCCCCCCTGACGAGCACCTTTTCTTTATCTCTTCTGTTTGGACTCCATGGTACGCTGACGTCGCCAACTATCTAACATGCGCAATCGTGCCCCCACAATGTGAGCTACCAGCAAAAGAAGAAATTCTTTCACGATGTCCGAAAATTTTATTGGGATGACCCTTATTTGTACAAGACTTGCAATGATGGGGTGATATGAAGGTGTATTCCCGAAACAGAAGCGACCTCCATAATTTCTCATTGCCATGATCAACAATGTAGAGGCCATGCAAGTGCTTATAAGACCACGGCGAAGATTCTCCAGAGTGGATTCTATTGGCCGACTCTTTTCAAGGACACCTATGCTTATGTCCAGGCTTGCGACAAGTGCCAAAGGACGGGAAACATATCCAAGAGAAATGAAATGCCTCAGCATTACATCTTGGAAGTCGAGATCTTCGATGTTTGGGGAGTCGACTTCATGGGGCCATTTCCCTCATCCTCCGGAAATCAATACATCTTGGTGGCCGTGGATTATGTGTCGAAGTAGGTGGAGGAGATAGCTAGCCCCACCAATGATTCCCGGGTGGTGGCCAAGTTCTTTAAAAACAACATCTTTCCAAGATTCGGCATGCCTAGAGTCTTAATTAGCGACGGAGGGAGTCACTTCATAGAGCAGAAATTCGAAGCTCTTTTGAAGAAGTACGGAGTGCAGCACCGAATCGGGCGTGCTTATCACCCGCAGACTAGCGGCCAGGTGGAAGTTTCAAATAGAGAGATAAAGAGCATCCTGGAGAAAACTGTGGCTAGCCTAGGAAGGACTGGTCATCAAAACTTTCAGATGCGCTCTGGGCCTACAGGACTGCATTCAAGACTCTGATCAGCACGACCCCTTATTGGCTTGTCTGCAGGAAGGCATATCACCTGCCTGTGGAATTAGAGCACAAGGCATTTTGGGCTGTCAAGAATCTGAATTTCCACGCCAAGGAGGTAGGGAGCCACCAAAAACTCCAGGTGAACAAACTAGATGAGATCCGGCTCAACGCAAACGAAAATGCTTGGATCTACAAATAGAAGTTGAAGCGGTGGCACGACAAGCGCATTTTAAAGAAAGAATTCAAGGAAGGGGACTTAGTTCTCCTATTTAATTCAAGGCTGAGACTCTTTCCCAAAAAGCTCAAGTCCAGGTGGTCGAGACCCTACAGAGTCACCAAGGTCTTCCTGCATGAAGCAAGCAAGATAATAGGAAGAGATGAACCATTCAAGGTTATTGGGCAGCATTTAAAACACTATGTGATCAGCGAGCCCGCAACTTCTCTGGCGGGGAGCTCAGCGACCAACAAATCTGCTACAAATCCTCCGGATCCGAATTGATCGCGAAATCGGGAGTCGAGCAAACGACTATAAACAACAGCGCTTCATGGGAGGCAACCCATGTTCTGAACTTTTGTCGTTATTTATAGGAATAGTTTGCTAGTTCTAGTGAATAAATTCTGGTATGGGGAATTTTGTTAGGAGACTTAGATAATTTTTGTATTTGTGCAGGAAATTGCCCCCATCCAATCGGTTCATGCATCAACCGATCGGGTGGCCAGTATTAGAAGATGGCCAATATCTGCACATAAGCCAACCGATCGGGTGACACATGCGGTGATTAGGTGGATGATCGGGCAATGACTATAGAGCTCTCGGGAATTTTGGTGAAAAACCCCAACCATCGGGTGATAGAAGCTGTGATCGGGTCGCTGACCGGGTGGAGATGACAGAGCGCTCGGGAAATTTGGGGAGCGGTCAACCGATCGGGTGAAATCTCACCCGATCGGTTCACATGTAGCTGTTGATCCACAAGAGAATTTTGAAAATCGACCCAACCGATCGGGTGAACTTTCACCCGATCGATTCGCCTACCCCTCTATCTACATACCCCATCACCCGACTTCATTCCCCAGACGTCCAGAAATTCCTCTTCAAACGGTTGATTTTGACTTCCTCTCAATCGATCTCCTCCTCTCTCCCACTACTCCCAATTGTTTTTCCCCACTTCTCCCACCACTCTCCGACCTTCCGAACCCTCCGTCAACCACGTTCCATCCACAAATCCACCCAAACACTAACCCTAACCCCAGAATTTTCGAAAATTCATCTCTTGTTGGATTGATGTGCGGCGGCTTCCCAAAATCCCTCGATCATACTGCATGGGATCTTTCAAGAGCAAGGACTCGCTTCATTATTGGGTAAACTAGTTCCTTCGCTTAATTTTTATGTTGCCCAAGCATTAGCATTTTGCTTCATTGTCGTTGATTGTTTGCACTCATAAATCTTGCATATCACATTACATCGTCACACAATCATGGCTAAGGATAAAGACAAGGGTAAGCACATCATGGAGGAAGAGGATCCGTCTCGCAAGAGACACAAATCCACACGTTCACTGCGTGCATGTGCTCCTCCTACTCCGCCTACCCGACCACCACCCCAACCAATCATTCCCGTGGTTGACCCACTGATGGGGCCGCAGGGAATCCGTTACATGAGTCTGGCACACAAATATTTTTACACTAGACTCGACCAAAGATCACACTTAGCCACTAAGTTTGCCCACAGTCAAACCCTACTCGATCTCGGAGTTTTCTCCAGGGTCGAGTCATTATTTGCAAACTTAGGTTGGCTAGGTTTCTTAAACTGCCATGCATGATCCTACCCCTCACTCACCCTAGAATTTCTATCTACCATCAAAACTGAGGATGAGTTTATTATCGATTTCCGCTTTAGGAACCGAAATTTCCGTACCCATGTGAACACAATCAATAACATTTTCGGTTTCCCGATTCTTGAGCGCAGCCTCCTCCCCTATGAATTGCATCGCGACTTCGAAGTCGATCATTTTTGGGGACGCCTCACTCTTCATGACCAATATCCTCGAGGAAAGGCCAAGGCCTCTTCCATCATCCACCCTGTATTCCGTCTCGCCCACCGAATCATATCGAGCACTTTCTTTCCCAGGGATGAGTCTGGTACTGTGACTATCCCTGACTTATTCATTTTGTGGGGCGATGACCCATCCATTCATTCGAAGTGTTGATGGGATCTCTTTCGAGGCCCCGCGCGTACGCATTAACGTCGGTGCGTGGCTAATTCAAAAACTCATTGATAGTAGCCGCACAGGCAAGGGAAAATTTTGCTGCTGCGGCCTCATTACTCTTATTGACCTACACCCCCGTTCAACATCGTTACCCCCCCCCCCCCCCCCCCCCCCCGATCTGCCGCATGCCCCAGGATCTACATATCTAAATCTTGATGTCCTGAGGCACATCCACATGATCCGACCGCGTGGAAACGGTCAGTTTGATTTTTACTATGGCCACCCCCCTGCTCCATATACCGCTCTGCCTAATCCTGGCCGCATGGCTATTCATCTTGTGGCAGATTAGGCGTTTCCTCCTGATCCAGAGTTTGTAGGGGGTTACATCTTCAGTTTCCACTCCCTGACGCACCTCGACCACCGTCCCCTACCGCCCACTTAGGCGAGCAGGATATCCCTGCGTTCAGGGAGGACCCCAGGGCTGGCCCTAGTGTCACCACCTCGGCTGATGTCCCTGTTTCTTCTGAGGCACTCACTACAGCCCTCTTAGGCCTTGCCTCCGGTGCTGGCACGACCATTACCGCTAGCACTACTTCTGATGTTCGACAGGCCACCTCCGCTCACCTCGCTCTTGAGGCTGAGCTGGCTGCTTTGCGCACTGGAACATCCTCTTCTACCTCCACGGACCCTTCCACTTCTTTCTTTTCCCATCCACGTTTCCTCGCACTGGAGTGAAACGTGGCCATCATTCTCCGCATTCTTACACACGTTCATGATCCCCCACCACCTACTCCACCTCCATCCCCCAGGCGATCATTCCCTCCTCCTTCCACTTCTTCTCCACCCACGACCACTACCGTCGATCCTACACCCCCATCACCTTTCACATCTATCACCACCGCATACTCGCGCCACAAGAAATTAGTTGTGCGCTCGAAATCATTTCCCACCCCCACCTCATCGATCGCCGCTTCTTTACCATCCCCCGTCACCACCAACACACCACTCATCATTCACACCACCACATCACCCATCCATCCTCCATCACCTCCTCTTTCCCCACTTCTCCGCGCACCCGTCACCTCCCCCGTCCACACCCCTTACGTCTCTTCCGAGGAGGATGAGGAGACTACCTCTCCTAATCCTTGATTGTCCATTTTCATGTTTTCCCCCTTGCTATTTATTCTGCACCACCATGATCACACATTTTTGCTAGCATTATCATGATCAGCTTGGGGGAAATCAATTTTTTGTGCTTGTTGTCGTGTCATGCCGTTGGTGTGTGTTTGTTGATAGGTGTTCATGTATATGTGTTGTTGGTATTGGGTCTGAGTGTCTATTTTCTTTATTTTTCTATTTTCGTCTTGTGTGTCTTTCATATTTTTCATCTTTTTGTGTCGGTGCATACTTTCCTCTCATTTTCATTGCCCTCCCATATTTACTATTATTGCATTGAGGGCAATGCAAGATTTAACTTGGGGGAGTCGCACTTTGTGCGTCAGTTGCGTCTTTTTTCACCGTTTTGAGTCGTTTTCATCGTGTTTTTCTTTTTCTTATCATCCTTTTGTTCTCCCTCTCCTAGAGATGACCCCACATGATGAATTGCCACGGAACCACATACACTTAGCGTAGTTACGATAATCACTTTCACTAACCTTAGGAAGCCGAGTCCTATTGCATTTCATGCTTCGTGGGTTCACTTTGCTTTTGTGTGAGTTGTTTGTCGTAACTAGCTGTTTGGTGTGCTTCTACATTGTGATTCTGATTTATATACATGTCCTTGGTTGATCCCTAGACTATCATGCTTCAATTTTGAATATGTGGTATTTTGCCTCCACTGTCTGCTTCTCTATGCATGAATAATATATATTATATATACCACGCTTCAATTTGCATGTGTCGGGACTCTACCAATATGACTAGGTAACCCATTTTGCGTATGCTCTGATTCGCAAGAAAAATTTTCTTTTGTCCAAGTGTTTAGAATTCGATTTCTTTTTTTGTTTTACTTAGTGCAAATCTCCTCGTCGTGTACCGTTCTCCCACTTGGGAGAGTACACAAAAATATAGCCCAAATTCCAAAAATTCAAAAAAAAAGGAGAGAGAAGAAAATTCAAAAAAGAAAAAAGAGAAAAAAAGATATGTATAGCCAAAAATCCAAAAAAGTACAAATACCCAAAACCCAAAAAAATTCCCGTTGTGAATATCATTCATATCCATCGTGAATAAAGGGAAGGCGAGAATTTGCACCAAGTGTTCTTCTCCATGCCTTCTCAACCTCCTTCGTTTTCGAACACACTTGGCCTAGGAATTTTCTAGCGATTATCTAGGCAATAGTGTGGTGATCTTCTAGTTCCTAGCAGTAGAGTCCCCGATACATGATATGCTTCTATTCCTACTCTATTCTCATGCATGCTTGAGCTATATTTCACCGCTAATTCGAATTGAATCGATATTTGGGTCATTCCTTGGGTATGTGTAAATGAGCTTTATTGCACAATTTAGATAGTAACACTGTCTGCTAGCTCACGACCCCACTCACTCACGCTTCACCTCGTGGACCCATGACACTTGTACGGATTCACATTCTTGGATTTAGTGATGTGTTTATCGCATGCTTGCTTAGTGTGGTGAGTTGGTTTTAGTTGGCTCTGACGGGTGATCTGGGATTTCCTTTCTTTTTCTGTTTCTCCCTTTCTATTTCTTTTTCCCTCCGAGATCCTACTCTCACTCGTCTTCCTCGAGGACGAGGAAGGGTTCAGCTTGGGGGATTTTGACGTGCGTTTATATTTTATATATTCATGCACGTCTTCTCCGTGATTTTCCATTGTTTTCCATTGTTTCGTATCTATTCTCTTGTGATTTTTAGTTTTCTTTCACTTTCTTTGTGTTTTTGTGCCGTTGCTGGAGATTGCCAGCGCTGGAAACATATAAAGCAGATATCATGCGTCCCCGGAGCAACGGGAGGCGTCGCCTGAGAACCTGAGGGCCAAACGTCAAAGAATGCCACATATCAGCCCTCAACCGATTGGGTGGATAGACCCACCTGATCGGTTCGTGCACGCGTATCCACCCGATCTGGAGCAGCAGTGAAGAAGATCCCACCCGATCGGTTCGGTGATCGGGTGGTGGCCGTAGTGTTCTCTGTTTTTGGAGCTGCTTCCCAACCGGTCAGTTGACTCGATCGGTTCAGCGATCGGGTGGAGCCGCAGTCCTCTCTATATTTTGGAGCTGAATTCCAACCGATCTGGTGAAATCTCACCCGATCTGTTCATCTGTAGTCGAAGTTCTCCCAGCTCACGACCCAACGACTCACCCGATCGGTTCAGCGATCGGGTGATGTATCTCAAAAGCCGATGACCAAGTCAACCGCCCACTCACCCGATCGGTTGATGCTTCAACCGATCGGGTGGACGCTTATCTATAAATACAACCCTAGGTTTTTCCTAGAAACGTATCCCCTTTTCTAAAATTGTCTTTTTGGGATTTTGACGACTGCGAATTTATTTTGTTTTGTAAGTTCTCTGATTTTCTCAATACTTTTATATTGCGTTCTTAATACTATTTGCTCTGTTATTCTATTGATCGATCTTGATTTTAATGGCTATAATTTGTTGTGTTGCTCTTTTTGCAATGAACTGTGAGTAGTTTCCTAATCTGGGACGTTGGTGGAATCTCCTTCGTAGGTTCTCCCTTGAACGACCATAGGATCAGGGTGTCCATAGGATATAGGAATTTAGATGGTTACGCGGGGCGTTTCATTGTCATTGGCGGGAGAAAGACCGCCTCTGACCGTCGGGCCAAGGGGAAATAAAATTGGCGTTTGATCCCCTAGCCACTGCTCACACCCCTAGCATAGACATTGAATCCTTGCGTGTGGGAACGGCAGGATGAAATGTCAGGAGCAATCGTTGCGTGCTTAGTGCTCCCGGAGTCTGTCGATATTAATGGACATGGGAATATCCACCGTCCGACCCCGGGTAGACCTAGTGTATCATCCTAGGCATTGACCGGAACATCGGGCCCATGGGACGCTAGGTATCACTTTTAGAGGCAACGTCTCACCACTAAACCCTAGAATCTGATTGTTCTCCTATCCGTCGGTCGTAATAGAGAGGGAACATGATAGGATGGAAACCAAAGTTCTAGGTTACCTTTTTATATCTTACATCTTTCATAGTTCCATTTTGTGACAAACCACCGAGCAATAGACCTAGCTCACCCACCGGGCGATCTGGTTCCTCTTTAACATCAAGCATATCTCACGCCTCCACATGTTCGACCCCCAAGCCACACTACAACACCATACGCTTGCGGTTATAAATATTTAAATCTGGTATCCCCGTTCCGACTACACATTGCTAAATCTAGGGGACGTCAACAGCCCCATTCCCCACCAGTTCGACCCTCTGCCCCTCCTCCCCCCAATACCCTAGTTCAGCACCTGTGTGCTCTAGAGGGGGCCGTTAGTGGGCTTAGAGGTGATTTCCGGGCCCTCTCCGCTACCGGTAGCATTGTACAGTCTCGTGTCGCTCTACTCCCTGTTATTCAGGCTAGCCTGAACCAGATTCTTGCACGACTGTCACAGCATCCACCTGCCGCTCCCTGTCCCACTTCACAGCAGCCACCTCCACCACCTCCTCCACCACAGGATGGTGCTGGTGCTCCACCAGCTTAGGCACACACTGTATGCCTCCCATATTTTTGTCGCTGCCATGATTGATATCACTTTGTCTGCTGATCTTGCACCCATCCTCCACACACGTTTTGGTCAATTTTTTTCATATTTGTCTATATCATCCTGGGAGAGAGGAGGTATTTTTGGGACCCTTACATTGCACCATCTTGATCTATGCACGCTTCACATGCATATCAATCTCATTTTCTTTCATTTTTTTCATACTTTTTCATGCATGTATCCTCACCCACCCCACCCATATCATATCTCTCACTAGCACATTGAGGACACTGTGCACTTTAGCTTGTGGGAGTGAGTGTCATACACACTTCTCATTTTCTTCCGTTTTTATTTTTCATTTTTTTCCCACCTTTCTCTATTTTACGCTTATTTTTCATCACTTTTTCATTTTTTTCTCATGCATCACGTTTTCTTATTTTCGTGTGTGCTGCATTTGTGTAGTAGTTCTTATTTTTCCTTTATCCTTATTTCTTTTATCCTTTTTGCTAGAGATGAACTTTCTGTGATGATGATGACGTGGAATTAGCTTATCTCTATATGCATATTATCTTGTCATCCATCGTTTTTATTTCAGATATCATATGATGTACTTTGCTATGCTTCGAGATAGTAACCTGCACCTTCACTATATGAATATAAATGAAATTCTACTATTAGCTGAGTCTGATGATTTATATTGTCTACTTTTCATAGAAAACACACCAAGCTTCACGCATTGATTGCCTATATTTGGAGTACTGCTTCGTTGTCTGCTATCACTTCTTATTGCATGAAAATTGTACGCTTGACTTTCAGGTTGATTGAATGTACGCCATTTTGATATGATGGGATTAGTTTACTTTCTGAAATCAAACTGAATAGTTTACATTACTCTGCTGAAAGTTGTTGTGCACATTCTAAAGTGTGAACCGAGCGTTGCATATTTTTCTTTCTTCACATATCTTGAACATCATTTCTATACTTAAAATCATTGATGAATCTCCTTTTAGAGAATCCTATATTGGCATCTTCCCATTGTTATAAAGTCCATGCTCCAACACTCCAAAATCAAAAAGAAAAAAAATACTTGCATATTTCTTTGTATTTTGATTTGGGATCGTTATTGTATATATTGGCTTAAAAAACAAAAAATCAAAAGAAAAAAGAGGAAGCAAAAGAAAAAAAGAGAAGATGTTGATACATGATCCCATTTCTTTCTTCCTTTCTTCCCTCTTTTATTTTTATTTTTCTTGGAGCTTCAAAAATGGGGAAAAGTCTTATTGTCCTATTTGATGCCAACATGCTTCTAGAGAAGCTTGGGGGAGAGGATCCGATGATGTGTGAGAGAGTGACTACTTATCTGTGCATGAAAACCTAAGCTAGGTAATTTTCTGTACTCGGGGAGATTTCTAAAAATGTTACAAAGTCCACGAATTGAGATTTGGCATGCATTTCATGAATACCACTTCTTTCTATTCTTATTGCTCCATATCGTGTGATACCTCTTATACTCCAAATAGAAAGAGATCAATTCAAAAGTGTGTGATCTATGATTATGTATATTGCTTTAGATGCCTCAGACGATGCTAATTCTAGAATGATTTCATGTTTCATATCGTTTTGATATTCTTAGGTTTCTATATCGAATGCATTTATATATGATCATGATATCGAGATAAAAATCTTTGGCATGTTTCAATTCGTCGTATGCTATTTGAGTAAGTAGCCCCATGTCCTGAGAAAATGATCTAGCACATCCCTCTTCGTTTTCTTTTCTATCTTCTTTTTCCATTTTCCTTATTTTTATCTGCCGGGTTCGCCTTTAACTCATCTTCCTCGAGGACGAGTAAGAGGTAACCTTGGAGGATTTTGATCGCTCCTTATTTTACACCTTTTTCTGTATGTTTTCATGTCATTTCGATCGCCCATATTGCGGTTTTCACGATTATTCGACGATATCATGTTGCTTTTCACTATTTCTTGTTTTTGTCATATTTCAGGAAATATGGAGCGATCTGGAGCAAAAATGAGATCAAGGGACTTTCACGCGCACCGAAGCGTCGCCCACGGCCTTATTGGGGAACTAGCAGTGCTAGATGATAGGCGGAAGACGAAGAAGTTCGATAGAATCGACGAGGAGGCGAGAAGGAGAAGAAAAGAGCTCAGAAACAGCTCACTCGGCCGACCAGAGCGTTCACTCAGCCGAGTGAAGGAGTGTGTTCGGTCGAGTGAAACAGATACGAGATAGACTAAATTCAAAGTTCACTCGGCCGACCAAGAAAACCCACTCAGCCGAATGGAGAAGTCCACTCGCCTGAGTCTGACAGGGATTTTCTCGCAGAAATCATCCGACTTACTGGAATTTGGAGAAGACCCACTCGGTCGAGCAAGAAAGCTCATTCAACCGAGTGAAGAAGTCCACTCGTCCGAGTGTGACAGGGTGACAGACCCCCAATTTTCCCAGATTCTCTGTTTTTCTTTGGGTTTGTCACTCGGCCGAGTGACAGTTTCACTCGGCCGAGTAGCGCAGTCCGACTGTGTCGCGAATTAGCTTTTTTGGATGCGTCAGGGGCAATTCTATCAGGAATTTCTGGACGATTTTGACTTGTATTTAAACCTAGTTTTATTCCTTGTTTTAGGAGAGACTTGAACTTAATTTTGACGGCTATTCTATTGTAATTCTCAGCTGGAGATCAAAGACGCGCAATTTGATTTGTTCTTTTTTGTCTAAAAATCTTGTTTTTATGAATTGTTCTCTCTTAACTTTGAATTGTGCTATGATCTTATTCTTTATTTCTGAGATTTCTATGATGAATTGTGAGTAGTTCCGTCGTTCTAGGGTATGTGGATGAACCCTATGGACCCGATCTTTGAATTGTGATGAATGAATTGAATTGTTGCTAGGATTAATAAAAGGTTAGGTTGTGATTGATTTATTACGAGTAGCTAGGAATTTCCATCGATTGGGGCTTGTAAGAGATTGGATTCCAATTGATGGGAAGGCCTAGATATTCGATTTTGGTTTATAATTGAAATTCTCTAGATTTGGTTTGCACGAGATTGGACCAAAGCTAGGATTTTTATTATAAATCTATATCCATATTCGTTTGCAAGAGATTGGACGAATACGAACTATCGTAACCTAGATCGTAGCTTGTGTTTGCACGAGAGTGGGCTCGAGGTGCGATTGGACGATGATGTCGATCTTCATACTAGTGGCTTAAGTTAGGGTTTGCACGAGAGTGGGCACTAATCTAGGTTGCTATAGACCGGTAATAGCGCGAGAGCGTGAGCTTGGTTCTAGATTTAGTTACGACTAGTTCACCTACATTAAAGATTTGCAACATTGAGATTCATGATCCACAAGGATAAGTGACGATCCGTAGTGGGGACTCCCTATCCCTATACACTTTCATTATATTGAATTCTATTTGTATTCGAACGACTGTGACACCATTATTATCCAAACCATTCCATTCTACCATCAATAGCTAGGTAATCAAGGTAGAGTACTGTCAATTGGCCTCCCTGTGTTCGATACCCGCTCGCCACTACACCGTGCGCTTGCGGTAAAACTACAATTGTTTTCCCGGTATATATCCGGGAGCGATCACACATTCTCCTCAGCTTCTCTGATGGAAGCCTCAACCGCTTCCCTCAACTCGGGATCCACATGGTATTCCAGGTGATCACTCCGTATTTTGCACCTTTTTTCTGCATGTTTGCATGCCATTTAGATCGCTCAAATCGTGTTTTTCACGTTTATTCGACAATATTGCGATGCTTTTCACGATTTGTTATTTTTGTCGTATTTCAGAAGATTTGGAGCGATTTGGAGTGATTCTGAGATGCACCCACTCCGGAGTGTCACCGACGACTCTTTTGAGGGGTATTTTGCGATTGGAGAGTAGTGAAAGAGGAAAGAACGTCGTAGGAGCGACGAGGAGGCAAAAACATGAAGAATGGGAATTTTTAGCATGCCACTCGGCCGAGTGGAGGAGTCACTCGGCCGAGCATAGACAGCCCGCTCGGCCGGCCAGATCGGACACGTAACATAGCCAATATCAGCGTGCACTCGGCCGAGCATCGCCATGCCACTCGACCGAGCACCGAGTCACCCCTCGCCCGAGTGGAGCCAAGACGACGGCAACAAAAGATGCCGAACTCTCTGTTTTTCGTCTGTACAGTCCCGATGACTGACTCGGCCGAGTGGAAAAATACGGTCCGCCCGAGTGACAACCGACGTCCGCCCGAGTGACGAAAGACCGTCCGCCCGAGTGACCTCCGAGGAGACGACCCCCGAGACCCCCAACTCTCTGTTTCTGTACAAGGTTCGTCACTCGGCCGAGTGAAATTTGTCACTCGGCCGAGTGAGCCGCGCTGCCTGAAGCGTAAACTGCGGATTTGAGGCTGCGCAGGGGCATTTTCGTCAGGGTTTTTTGGGCGATTTTGGGGGGTATTTAACCCCAGTTTTTAACCTAGTTTAGGGAGCCTTTTTCAGAACTTTTGCAGCCTTTTTAGATTAACTTTTTAGGGATTAGCTTGAGCTTTTAGAGACGAGAGAAAAGTGATTTTTGGTTGGATGCTATCTTGTTCTTCATTGGTTTGTATCTCTTTCTCTCAAAAACTCCATTTTTATTGATATTTTGAATATAGCAATGAATTCTATTGATTTTAATTGTGAATTTCTATTGCATTCTATTATGAATTGTGAGTAGTTCATCGTCTTAGGGCGTAGGGATGAACCCTACGAGCCCAATTTCAGATTTGTGATGAATTGGTGAAACTAATGCTAGGATTGATTAGGGTTAGTTTGGGATTGCTATAATACGAATAGCTAGGGATTCATATCGATTGGGGTTTGCAAGAGATTGGAACCCAATTCGATAGGAAGCCCTAGATATTCGAATTGGGTTGCGATTGAATTTCTCCGAAATCGGTTTGCAAGAGATTGGACCGAAACTAGGGTTTTCGATTGCAATTCTATACCAATACCCGTTTGCAAGAGATTGGACGGGTAGCAACTATCCCGACCTAGGTCGTAGCTCGAGTTTGCACGAGAGTGGGCTCGAGATACGATTGAACGATGATGTTGTTCTTCACGCTAGCTTGCCTTGGTTAGGGTTTGCAAGAGATTGGACCCTACCCTAGGTTGGCTATAGACCGACAATAGCGCGAGAGCGTGAGCTTGGTTCCACATCTAGTTGCAACTAGTTCACCAAAGTTTCAAGTCTAGCAATTGTGAAACCTACGAGTCACAATGATGAGATACGGCAAGTAGCGGGGACTCCCTATCCCCTAAGCATCTTTATTAATTTGTTATTCCTTTATTACATTTGAACGACTGTGACCGCATATTTGCGAACATTTCCCGACTTTTCCTATAGCCAGGTGACTGAAGAAGACACTGTTATTAGGCATCCCTGTGTTCGATACCTGCTCGTCGCTACACCGTGCGCTTGCGATAAGACTACAGTGTCGCCGCTCTGGGACGTGTATCCGGGGCGCGATCAAGTTTTTGGCGCCGTTGCCGGGGAGGCAATAGTGTTTGATTCCTATAACCTAGCTATTTTTCTTTTTTGTTCTATTATTTCTATATTTATTTTACCCTTCTGTTGTGCTAACTATTTCTTTGAAACTCTGTTTTCCCTTGCATGTACACGAGATCCTCGACGAACCCCGAAGAGATACTATACGATCCGGAGATCGAGCGTACATTGAGGAGGATCCGAGCGGAGAGGAGACCCGTTACGGAAGGAAATTTTATGACCCATCCTGAGACCCCCGAAGAATTGGCGGCGCGAATGGCGAGGATTATTTCCATAAGAGATATGCTTCGACCTAAGACTTCTTCCACGACCTCGTCCATAGCCATGCCGGAGTTGGCGACCGACAAAAATTTTGAGTTGAAGACCGGATTGGTGGTCCTTATGCAACAAGATCCTTTTCATGGGAACTCCCATGAAACCCTCATTACCACATCCAGCTCTTCCTATCAAAGTGTGCCACCTTCCAAATGCCGGGCATCTCCGTGGATGCTATCAGACTGCGCCTCTTCCCTTTCACACTCAAGGACAAGGCATTGTATTGGTTGAGGACGCAAGCTGAAGGAATCTTCACCACTTGGGATGAGTTAGCGAGTGCCTTTGTCGACAAATTTTACCCGCCCTCCAAGACGGTGAAGATTAGAAGTGCTCTCATGTCCTTCAAGCAAGGACCACAAGAGACTCTTTATGAAGCATGGGAGCGCTTCAAGGACTTGCAACATCAATGCACCCATCATAGCATTGAGGACTGGGAGCTTGTCCATAGTTTCTACAATGGACTCCAACCGGGCACGAAGCAGATTATTGATGCCACCGCAAATGGAGCCATTTTGTGGAAGACTCCCGATGAAGCTACGGCCTTGCTTGAGGAGATGGCCTCGAACAACCAACAATGGGGGGGACGAGCGAGGACATTCTTCATCCTCCTTGAAGCCCATAAGTATCTATGAGGCCAAGGCCGTGGCAGAGCTTTCTAGCAAGTTCGATTCTCTCCACAAGGTTGTGGAGAGATTGGAGAAATTCATTACGGAGCCTCAAGGAGCCCCTCCTACATCCACGCCGATAAATCATATGAGCGATTGGCAAGACCAATCCCAATCCATATATGTGGGAGGAGAGCAAGGAGAAGGAGCTTTGGAGCAAGTTCAATACGTCGCGGGGAATTCTGGATATTGGGCCAATCCAGCCGCTAGAAACCATCCGGGTTTCTCATATGCCAATAATGATGGTGCATTGAACCCCCCACCACAACAACCTCCTCAAGCTCGGGCTCCACCACCACCACAACTAAATTATCCACAAAGGGGGCCACCGCAACAAAATTTCCCACCGAGGCAACAAGTGGGACCATATAGGCCACCCGGGTATAATCAAGGGTGGAGAAACCCCAACCCTCCACAAGCTCAACAACGTTCGGATTTTGAAGCTAAGGTGGATGAGTTTATGGCGGAACAAAGAAAGATTAACGCCACTTTGAAGGCGGGACAAGATTCTCTCGCCACCGTCGTCGCTCAAATTGGGGAGCAACTTGCGTTGCTCAATAAAAACAATCAACAATTGCCGGCTCAACCCGAGCCGAATCCACGGGGCAACACCGGCCACATTAATGCGGTCGTTGCGGTTACAACAAGAGGAGGGAATGATACCACCCCCCATGACTCAAGTCAATGAGCCCGTGGTGGAAATTCTCCGAGAGAGTGAGCCAGCAATTGAAGTTGAAAAAGAAAAGGAGTCGCGAGGAGAAGTGAAATCTAGAACGGAGGAGCTTATCGATCAGCGCCGATTTATGACACCGGTGCCCTTCCCTCAACGGCTAGCTAGAGCCAAGATGGAGAGACGGTTAGCCAAGTTTCTCGAGTATTTGAGAGGGGTGAGCCTCAATATCCCCTTCCTCGACGCTATAGTGGAAATCCCATCTTACGCCAAGTTCTTAAAGGACTTGATCACGGGAAGGAAGAGGAAGGAGAAGATAATGCTCGCGGAGGAAGGGACTTGGTTCACAAAGAGAGAGAAGGAGCCCGCCAAATTTAAAGATCCGGGAAGTTTTCGGGTTCCTTGCACTCTAGGCGGCGTCCCCCTACAAAAAGCATTGGTGGATTTGGGGGCTAGTGTTAGCCTCATGCCTCTCTCCATGTTTCGGAAGTTGAATACCGGCACGGACTTAAAGCCTACCGACATGCGGATTCAACTAGCGGATGGGAGGATTACAAGACCGGTTGGGATCACGGAGGACATCCCACTCCAAGTTCCGGGAGGCATTTGTTTGCCATTCGATTTCGTGATAATGGACATCAAGGAGGAGGGCGATACATCACTCATACTCGGACGCCCATTCCTCGCCACCGCCGGTGTCATTGTCGATGTGCGGGAGGGGACCCTTACCTTGAACGTCGGCAACATCGAAGTGGAGCTCCATATACCGAAGGCAATGAAGCACATACCGTATCACGAGGAGCTTGATTACATGGACCTCTTTGATGAGGTCATTGAAAAGGCGATACCCCACTCCATCGGCGCACCCCACGAAGATAGCTTCGAAGAAGGCCTAGATTTGGCCGAGGAAGAGAAGATGGAGCACTTCCCCGATATCTCCATGGTGATTGATGATGGCGATGCTGATGTCGCAAGAATACGGAAGCTCTGCAAGCTCTCGAAGTTGAGGACTCCGAAGAAAGCTCCACCGATACGACGATCGGTGTCGCCGGCAAAATCGAAGACCAGAACAAGCTCTAGCTTGGGGGAGCCACCCCCCACCATTGCCCATGACGAAAGGGTGCTGAGGAAGACCTCACACCACCATGATCCAAATCCGAGTGGTCTTCCAAGCAAGTTCGACGGGTGCATCTCGTATGCACCCAACATCAAACGTTAATTGAAAATCAAAAGGGGTCGAGCTCAAGACCTTAAACGAGCGCTTGTCGGGAGGCAACCCAACGGTTATCGCAATTTTTCTATTTTGGTTTTTATTTTTTTAGACTTTATTAGTGTTTTTGAGTCGTTTGCCTGAAAATTTTTGACAACAGGTCCTATTTTCTTTGACAGGAGAGGAGAACTGGATATCTATCATATGGAGGATGACTAAGGCAAAGAAGAGCGCTCCAGGAACGCGCTCGAGGCTTAGGAGAAGGAAGAAATCAACTGGAGAAAGAAAAACAGAGATTAGAGCCAAAACGGAGCATCACAGCAGAAAACAAGGCCTCACTCGGCCGAGTACCATAGCCACTCGGCCGAGCAACCAACATCGTCCGCCTGAGTGGCGCACCAACGAGGAAAGTCTGATGTACCCAACTCTCTATCCTTTTTTCGATTTAAGTATAAATTGCCACTCGGCCGAGTATATATCTTCACTCGGCCGAGTGAAACTGATACGCTCCTAGGGCGAGAATTGCCGAGTAGCTTGTGCCACTCGGCCGAATGGACTCTTTCCACTCGGCCGAGGGTGGTAAGGCCACTCGGCCGAGTCGTATGAGGGGAGGAGTTTTTAAAATATTTTTCGTTACGATCACTCAGCCGAGTGACACGGTCACTCGGCCGAGTCGTAACCTTTCCTATATAAAGTACAGCGGGCTCGGCGTGGAATTCGAAGCGCCTTATTCCCAATTCTCACCCGAGCCCGTGCGACCGCTGCTCTCCTCGCCCGCTGCGACCACCCCCTCACCCGAACGCCTCCCTCGACCGCCCGACCGTCGGCGGCCGAGCCCCGACCACCGACCGCTGACCACCCTCACCGCCAGCGACTCCCTCGTCGCCGGCCATCCTCCGGCTATCTTAAAGAGCTTAGGGGAGCTTAGGGGAGCTTCCGGGCATGCTTTTGGCCTTGTGGAGTCGGCGTCTTCACACGCATCCGCTGTTTTGCTCTCGCGGTGTGTTCAGGTACCTTCGTTCCATTATTTTTGACACGCCGTATTTTTATATTCGTTGGGTGATCACTCGGGGCACACATGCCACCCCGTACACGGCCACGCACTAGGAGAGCTTCCGCCAAGTGGAAGCGGTCGGATAAGCCCGACCCCTCTCACGAGATGGAGGACTCTCCTCTGCCTACACCACCTCACCCCACACAGCCACAGCCTGTCGATCCAGTCGACCCACAGCCACAGCCAGCCGAGCACATCCACCCACAGCCACCACCGGCTCCTATCGTCGGGCCGCTGGGTATTACGTTTCGAGACGATGCACATCGCGTTGTTTTTGAGCGTATCGCCCAGCGATCGATAGTGCCCTCCAGGTTCGCACACCTTGCAGACCTAGACCGCCTGGGGGTACTCGAGTGGATGCTCACGTTGTACGACAACGTGGGTTGGCGAGATTTTCTTTCTGTGTCGGCGGACACCTACGTCCGTCCGACACTCGAGGTGCTCAGCTCGATCGCCCAGACCGCTGAGGGATGATCCTTTAGACTTATGGATCGAGAGTGACAGATCACTCTCGAAATGCTTAGGGCATTCTTTTAGTGGCCCGCTATCCCCACACCCGACTGAGCCTACGCCCCCACACACATCCCTCCCCCATCCTTCGATTCACACGCCTTTTGGGCCAGGATCACGGGTTTACCACAGGCCTTTGACCCTAGTAGGGCCAAGGCCTCGGCCACAGTCCACCCCTGCCTCCGCATAGCACAGCGCCTTATGGCGACCACCTTTCTGGCGCGGTACGAGCCTGGGACGATGTCGATGCCTGAGCTCTATATGCTCTACGCGATGACTCGCCCCAGAGTTCTTGATAGGGATGGTGTCACGATGGTCCCCGCCGTTGAGATTGACGTCGCTAGCTGGTTTTTGGACCACATCATCGTATCGGTGGGTGCTCGCTCCCTGATATGTTGCGGCGGCCTGATCACCCTGCTAGCTCTGATGACCGGCGAGGACCTACCGGCCGACCTGCGTCGACCTTCGGGCCCTACTTCACTCTCGATAGACGTCATGGCCCGGATGAAGATGCTTCGTCTGCACGGCCAGCGGCACTGGGTTTGATTGCACGGTCCTTTTGGTGCCGACTACATGATCCTCTGAGCCCTGCTCGGACACACATAGGACCAGCACACGAGGACTGGCTTCCGGTGATGGATCTCCTGATCCCTGCCGCCTACGTGCTTGAGGCCGAGGAGGCTGAGCAGGCACACTCTGCACCTGTAGACCCTGTGTTCCCTCAGCCGGAGCCCGCACTTTCTGCCGCTCCCGACACTTCTGTCCCCACTTCTGCCAGTGTCTGGAGTACACTTGCTGAGCCTACCACCACGCCTACCACCACGCCTACCACCACCACCACTGCTGTGCCCCTGTCGGTTGAGCCACTCACCTCTCTTCTACCCGAGCGTCCACCCACCATACTTGAGAGCGGCGAGCCTTCTTTCACTGCCGTCGTGGAGACCATGGCCAGAATGATCTCCGCTGGGTTGTCACCTTTTGGTCCATTCACTTCCTCCCAGCGGTTGACCTTTCTGTCTCCACGACAGCCGTCCTATCTGAGAGTGTCGTGACGTCTGTTCCCATGTCTGTGTCACTGACCTCTCTCGCTGCCTCGTCACCGATTTTGTCTTCCACTCCTACTGCTGCTTCTTCCACCTCACACCAGCCTGCGTCCCAGCCTCGCACTGAGGCTGGGCATCCACTAGTGAGCACAGCACCCTTTCGACCCATGCCTGCTGTCCCGATCACCTACACTGCACGTATTAGACAGCCCCGACCTGCTCAGCCTAGACCTGTCTGTCCCTCTGCTCCACCACCCCCTGACACCTTAGTTCAGAGCGTTCACGCTCTTGAGGGGGCGATGAGTGGGCTGCGGGGCGATTTTAGGGCTCTGTCTTCCACAGTCACCGCCATGCAGCACTGCCTCGAGCTACTTCCCGGCATTCACTTTTGCCTGACCCAGATCCTCGAGCGACTGCCACGACCACCACCCACCCAGCAGACTGTTCCATGCCCACCACCCCCACCACCACCCACCCAGCAGTCTGTCACCCAGCCACCACCACCCCCACCTCCGCCTCAGGACGGAGATGGCGCAGCACCACCAGCTTAGGCACACCCTTGATGCCATCGATATTTTTTGTCGTTATGCTGCCCATTCTCTGCTTGGTCCTGATGATTTTTGCCCACCCCCCATCCTCCCATCACTATTTCTGTCCACATTTTAATCATATCATTCAATATCTTTCTTCGGGAGTGAGGGAGAGTATTTTTGGTGACACACCCATATATGCATCACTCTTATCCTTGCATGCATCACGTTCGTATCATATTTTTCATTTTGTTATTTTTATTTCTTTTTATCATGCACGCATACCCACCCCCACCCATTACTTGTCTCTCGGTGTGCCACACTTCGCACATTGAGGACATTGTGCACTTTAGCTTGGGGGAGTGAGTTCTCACGCTTTTTGCTTTTACCACCATTTATTTTTAGTTTTTCCACGTCTTTCCACTTTTGCACCCATTTTTCATCACGTTTTCTCCTTTTTACCATGCATCACGTTTTTTCTTATTTTTCTTGTGTGTTGCATTGTAAATATCTTCGTTTTTCGTTTATCTTTATTCCTTTCATCTTTTGCTAGAGATGACTTTTCTGTGATGATGATGACGTGGTGTTAGCTTTTCTCTATATGCATGCTATATTTGTCATGTCATAGCTCTTTTTTATTTTTGATATCATATGCTATGTTCTGCTTTGCATTTAGAAATAGTAACCCACTCTCTTTTGCGGTATGAAAATGGATGAAATTCTATTATTAGCTGATGTCTGATGATTCATATGTATGATATCATAGAAAACACACCAAGATTCACGCATTGATGCTTATATCTGGAGTACTGCTTTCCTTTCTCACATCACTTCTATTTGCATGATTTGTACGCTTCACTTCGGGTTGATTGAAATGTTTGCTAGCTTTGATAAATCTGGATTAGTTTACTTTTTGAGATTAAACTGAGTAGATTATATTACCCTGCTGAAGTTGTCATGCACGTCCTATAGAGTGAACTGAGAGATACATTTATTTCTTTCTCCACATATCTTGAACATAATTTCTCTATTTTAAACTCATTGGTGAATCTCCCCTTTAGCGATTCTATCATTGTCATTCCCCCGTTATTAAAATCACATGCTCCAAATTCCCCAAAACCCAAAGAAAAATACTTGTATATCCTTCTCTTTGATTTGGGATCATTGTGTATATAATCTATTAAAAAAAGAAGAGAGAAAAAAAGAAAAAGAAAAAGATTTGAGAATAAGAAAAGAAAAGAGAAAAGTAGTTCGAAAACGATCCCATCTCATATACTTTGTCTCTTTCTTCCCTCTTTTGTTTTTATTTTTGACTTTTGGAGCTTCATAAAAATGGGGATGTAAATATCGTTTTATATATGCCACCACGCTTATAGATAAGCTTGGGGGAGAGAATCCAATGATGTGTGAGAGAGTGACTACCTGACGGTGCATGAAAACTTAGGCTAAGTAATATTTTATACTCGGTAATATTGCTAAAGTTTCACGAAATCCAGAAATCTACGCCTAGCATTCATTTCATGAAAACCGCACTTTTTCTATTCTTACTGCTCTATCGTGTGATATCTCTTATACTCCTTATAGAAAGCATTCAATTGAAAAGTGTGTGATCTACGATATTGTATATCGCTTTAGATGCTTCAGACGATGTTAATTTTAGAATTATTCCATTTTTTCATGCTATATTGATGTTCTTGGGTTTTCTATTTCAAATGCACCATTATACTATGATATCAAAATAAAAGTCTTTGACATGTGTTTTATATTCGATGCATGTTATACGAGTAAGCAAAACCCACGTCCTGAGAAAAATGATCTAGCAACTCCCCTCTTCGTCTTCTATTTTTGCTTTTCGTTTTCCATTTTTCGCCTTTCCGCCTTTTTCTTTATCTTTATCCATCGGGTTCGCTTTTTACTCATCATCCTCGAGGACAAGTAAGAGGTAAGCTTGGGGGATTTTGATCACTCCGTATTTTACACCCTTTTTCTGCATGTTTGCATGCCATTTAGATCGCTCAAATCGTGTTTTTCATGTTTATTCGACAATATTGCGATGCTTTTCACGATTTGTTGTTTTTGTCGTATTTCAGGAGATTTGGAGCGATTTGGAGTGATTCTGAGATGCACCCACTCCGGAGTGTCACCGACGACTCTCTTGAGGGGTATTTTGCGATTGGATAGGAGTGGAAGAGGAAAGAACGTCGTAGGAGCGACGAGGAGGCAAAAACATGAAGAATGGGCATTTTTAGCATGCCACTCAGCCGAGTGGAGGAGTCACTCGGCCGAGCATAGACAGCCCGCTCGGCCGGCCAGATCGGACACGCAACAGAGCCAATATCGGCGTGCACTCGACCGAGCATCGCCATGCCACTCGGCCGAGCACTGAGTCACCCCTCGACCGAGTGGAGCCAAGACGACGGCAACAAAAGATGCCGAACTCTTTGCTTTTCGTCTGTAAAGTCCCGATGACTGACTCGGTCGAGTGGAAAAAGACAGTCCGCCCGAGTGACAACCGACGTCCGTCCGAGTGACGAAAGACCGTCCGCCCGAGTGACCTCCGAGGAGACGACCCCCGAGACCCCCAACTCTCTGTTTTTGTACAGGGTTCGTCACTCGGCCGAGTGACATTTGTCACTCGGCCGAGTGAGCCGTGCTGCCTGAAGCGTAAACTGCGGATTTGAGGATGCGCAGGGGCATTTTCGTCAGGGTTTTTTTTGGGCGATTTTGGGGGGTATTTTACCCCAGTTTTTAATCTAGTTTAGGGAGCCTTTTTCAGAACTTTTGCAGCCTTTTTAGATTAACTTTTTAGGGATTAGATTGAGCTTTTAGAGACGGGAGAAAAGTGATTTTTGGTTGGATGCTATCTTGTTCTTCATTGGTTTGTATCTCTTTCTCTCAAAAACTCCATTTTTATTGATATTTTGAATATAGCAATGAATTCTATTGATTTTGATTGTGAATTTCTATTGCATTCTATTATGAATTGTGAGTAGTTCATCGTCTTAGCACGTAGGGATGAACCCTACGAGCCCAATTTCGGATTTGTGATGAATTGGTGAAACTAATGCTAGGATTGATTAGGGTTAGTTTGGGATTGCTATAATACGAATAGCTAGGAATTCATATCGATTGGGGTTTGCAAGAGATTGGATCCCAATTCGATAGGAAGCCCTAGATATTCGAATTGGGTTGCGATTGAATTTCTCCGGAATCGGTTTGCAAGAGATTGGACCGAAACTAGGGTTTTCGATTGCAATTCTATACCAATACCCGTTCGCAAGAGATTGGACGGGTAGGAACTATCCCGACCTAGGTCGTAGCTCGAGTTTGCACGAGAGTGGGCTCGAGATACGATTGAACGATGATGTTGTTCTTCACGCTAGCTTGCCTAGGTTAGGGTTTGCAAGAGATTGGACCCTACCCTAGGTTGGCTATAGACCGACAATAGCGCGAGAGCGTGAGCTTGGTTCCACATCTAGTTGCAACTAGTTCACCAAAGTTTCAAGTCTAGCAATTGTGAAACCTACGAGTCACAATGATGAGATACGACAAGTAGCGGGGACTCCCTATCCCCTAAGCGTCTTTATTAATTTGTTATTCCTTTATTACATTTGAACGACTGTGACCGCATATTTGCGAACATTTCCCGACTTTTCCTATAGCCAGGTGACTGAAGAAGACACTGTTATTAGGCCTCCCTGTGTTCGATACCCGCTCGCCGCTACACTGTGCGCTTGCGGTAAGACTACAGTGTCGCCGCTCTGGGACGTGTATCCGGGGCGCGATCACCAGACTAACCATGCCTGTAAGTAGAAAGCAAAAGTCAATAAAACGACGATCAAATCGATGATGGGCGGGGTCGGATCGACCTTTCGTCCATACGGTGCTGCGCAGCACCAAGTCAGTCCACAACCATTTCGTCTTCATGGTCTCCTCTGGCAGCTTCAACAAGAACTGGCGATTTTCATCCCCTTACCAGATAGACGCTTGTCTTCAGTCGTGCCCAAATCAGGCATATCCCATCGAGTGCAGAAACTCACCTCGCCTGAAATACCACGAATACAAATTGGTATTTCCAATTCGGATTTGAGTTGGGGAGGTCGTCAAAGAATTTCCTACCTCAACGAGCGGTTATCATATACCAACCCGGGGTCTTGAGTGGAGGAATCATGAAAAAGTAATTGAATAACTCCATTGTCGGTTCAACCTCGTTCATCACGCACAATGCGATGAAGCTGACCAGAACCCCAATGACGGTCAGCATCAATTGGCAAAGGGAAAGGTTCAACGTACTCAGCAAATAGAACATTAAGGGATGCATGGGAAATCAAAGTCCTCGGTGAAAGGCCTTGACGTAAACTCCAACTCTCGATTGCCCGGGTGATGAACCCTTTCATCCCTCTCGGGCAACCGGATCTGATAAATGCATTAGACATATTTCTCCTAGAACTCAGGAATTTGATCCGTGTCCACTTTAGAGACTTGGTTGGTGATCAGACTGGGCACATCGACTTCCTCCTTATCCTTCTGAGCAATGGAGGCTGAATCCCTACCAGAGGCATGAGCCGATGAAGAAGCCATCACCAAAGAAGGAAATATGGGTCAAGGATGCCAAAGACGATGATTTCGATCTCCCATCGAAATCGTCTTATTTAGATGAGCCGATCTCGTCGTATTGGGACACGTGTCGGTAAGCTGGGCATCCTAGTATATCGAATTTCGAACCGACACATCGTCCAAATCAGAAAAGCTGGTGTTTTGGCACCTAAAACTCAAGTACTCGTTCCTCGGCTGACGTGTCCCATTAATAAGATGTAACGTCACTTGACCCCAACAGATTGATTGTCTAAGCTCGAGCGACAGGGGCTATTGTTGCACCCATGGGCCGGCTCTCGATAGATTCGTTCGGTGGGCGATAAAAGCCCGTAAAGCCCATGAAAGAAGCCCGAAGCTGACTCAGGCAAAGCCTACATTCCATTCTCCCGTTGCACTTCCACCCACCGAATGTGGAATTGAAGAGAAGCTCATAAATAGCAAGGACGTGGGCGAGGTTATCCCTGTTAAGGGGGAAGGGTCGTGGTGCCATAATTGGTGATAGTTATCCTCCCAACGTCACTAAAGAGACCTCAGAGGTCTATAAATACACTAGAGATGAACAGAACAAGGGAGGTATGAAACCTAGTACACTGACTTTCTGAATTTTATTTAATATTTCTTCCTTAAAATAGCTTGCGACATCTGACTCGAGACGAACCTCTGTGTGTCGATCTCGACAGCTACAAGCTCTCTCTTAAGTTTCCATTCTAACTTAAGCATCGGAGGGGAATTGGGTCGGGATTCGGATCTGACACCCCTAACGTTCCTTTGTAGTGTAGGGAGCTCGTGGAGTGAATCAACAGGAAGGTCGTACCTCCACATGTTCGTTTGAGACTCGATCTCCTCGGAGGGTCGAACGATCATCGCATACTCATTTATGCTACCAACGACCCCGGTTCTACAAATCAGGGTCCCACGCAACATACTGATGAGGCTCCCCTTCGACAGAAGAGTCCACGTCAGCCCAAATACAGTTATCGCCATTTTTGGCCTTAACAGTTCTATTGAACTTCTAATATGGGCTATAAAAAGGGAGAGGCTCATGCGATCATGAGCCCAATCAAGGGCACAATACAAATCTGGATGGCCGATCCAAAACCCCATTAACCAAGTGGTGCGCATGCGATACACGTGCGCATGGTGCAGGCGAAAAATCTTGGATTTGTCCATCATGGGTGCGCACGAATTGAGCATTGTTTTTCGCCTCTTTACAATTTTTGGTTGGAGTTGGTTATTATTTTTGGTTTGCTATACTAGACCATTGCTTATAGAATACAGTTAAATTAGCCTATTAGCTTGATTATAGCTGAAATAAAATCTTGACTGATCTTCCTTTCAGAGATTACTTTGATTCCCAACAGATCATTGGTCTTTTCAAGTTTAATTATTGACCTTCCGCAAAAAATACACAATCAGACACAATCCAAGACACAATCCAAAACGATGACCTTTCCCCAAAAACTACATAATCAGACACAATCCAAGATGACTATTTTTAATCTCATTAAAAGAGAGCGATGTGGAATAGAGTGATGAAGCCTGAGCATTATCCTACATCTACAATCGGTTCTGCTCTCTCTGTGTTCCTTTTTTCTCTGCTTGTAAAAAGGAATCAACCCTGCTACTCGCTAGAGTTTTATACTTGCGAGTGCACTTTTACAAAGCCAGTGGTCATTGTATCTTAGAGAATAGTTTATCGATCCTGTCTTGCACCAAGCTTTCTCTCTGAATGGCAGAAATCTAGACAGTACCTTGCTGATCACGATAAGTCAATTCTTCTTGAATTATCTGTTTGTTCTTCCTTCTCTATCGAATAATTTTCTAACAATGAAAAGATCATAAAAGATTGAAAAAGGGCAGGAGCTACCCAGCGAAGATAACAGAACAGATACCCGTTCCGAACACGGGACAAAAGAAGAGGAGGCCCACAACTTAGGAGGCAGAACAAGATATACACGGATACCGATATTCTGAGGCTAGCTAACAAGATGGAGTTCGACTTGCCAGATGAGAGTACGGTTGGGGATGGATTCGGCTTAGGGCCTGTTCTTTTCTCCAATTCTTGGAGAGGAATCCCGTTTTATTTACTATTCATGCACTATTGCATGGATTCATCCCTCCGATTCTTGCAGCGTGTTCGTTTGACGATTTGGGAATTTCGATTAGCAGTCCGACGTGGCGCTCGAATTTGGAATCTCGATTTCGAATTCGGGCTCTCCGCAATATCGGCGGATTACAGCAGATTCCGAGCACACGTGGGCCCCTCTCTCTCCCCTGACCAATCAGAGCAGCCCGCGTTTTCATTTTTTTTTCGCGTTTGCGCAGCGCAG
The DNA here is from genome assembly GCA_030789695.1 of Scilla litardierei. Classification (NCBI taxonomy): domain Eukaryota; kingdom Viridiplantae; phylum Streptophyta; class Magnoliopsida; order Asparagales; family Asparagaceae; genus Scilla; species Scilla litardierei. The sequence continues at coordinate 94,806,280 of CM061142.1, forward strand.
CGCGGAGGTGGCGGGCCCCGCAGCAGCGAATGCGAACGGAGGTTAGTATTTTTTAATTATAATTAGTATTATATAAATAGTTATATTAATTAATTAATATAATTTTAATTATTTAGTGGACCACACACCACTCTCTTTATCCAACTTTCTTCATGCAAAAGAACAGACTACACGGAGGGGCCCCACTTCAACTTTCCAACTTCACAATCCAACCACACTTTCCAACAAAAGAACACACTACATCAAATTTCTCTCTAATCAGAATCCACACTTCTCAACTTTCCACAATTATACTTTCCTACAAAAGAACAGGCCATTAGGATATGGAATGCTTGGGAAAGCTGCTAGCATTGGGAAGTTGCCGTGTGTCGGCTGCGCGTAGTAAGAATGCTACTAAAGCTGCGAAGGAGTACAAGGACAATAGCTAGTGGGCAATGACGTAGTCTCAGGACTGCTATAGAGCTTTGCGTTTACCCGGGTGCAGGGAATGGAGCTGACGAACCCGCAAGCCCATGGCGATGGCCATCGAGATGGAGCGCAAATCAACCATCTCTCTGAGGCTGTGACTGAGAGATTCTCTTGAGGCCGTGACGGTGAGATTATATAAGATCAGGAAGATCTGATGTCAACTACATTACTTCACTTACTGACAAATTGAAAGTTTGAAAGTTTCTTTCTTCTGTTTAATTCAATGATCAGTTCGACAACTATTACATTTGTCATCAAATTTTAATATAATTACTATCTGCTGTTATTTTTCCGGGTTTAAACATCTTGGGCTTGAGTTCTACTTTGGTAAGATATTGTCCGTTCTAGGGCCGCACCGGCATCCACACGGTTTTAAACACGGGGCTTTCCCTCAAAAGGCCTCTTACCTAATGGAATTCCCAAGCCACATTTTAAACCCCTCCGGATCCCCCCATGTGTCTGATGTGGGACTATTTCGAAATCCCAACAATCCTCCCATCGAACTAGGACCACATCATGAGCCTCCCCTCGAACGATCATCCATCCACCGCCCTTAACTGAGCTCTGACCAAGCGTACTTCATTTGGCTGCCTCCCAGTGGTTAGGAAGGTCCATCCCCTTGATGGCGTCGAGCCACTTCCGCTTGCGTCGAGCTCCGCCTCCGAGCTATACCCGCGAGGCCCCGCCTCCGAACTGAGAGCTCTCCTCCATCAGTCTCGGCAGGCCGTGCCCGAGCTCTCCTTCAGCTCGGTGCATGAGTCCGCTCGGCCCTGAGCATTGCAGACTCCCAGACGCCGGCATCCCCCTGTGGATCCGACTTGGGCTCGCCACGGTGGACATCACTCTGTTCGGCATCTGAAGCGCTATGTCATTCTGTTCAGAAAAGCTGAGCTCCGCACTGCTCGGAAACACGCCGACTCCAATACGTCGGCACCAGAGGATCAAACACTTCGGTACACATGGGTCCGGCTCTGATACCATGTTATTTTTTCGGGTTTAAACACCTTGGGCTTGAGCTCCACTTTGGTAAGATATTGTCCGCTCTGGGGCCGCACCGACGCCCGCACGGTTTTAAACACGGGGCTTTCCCCCAAAATGCCTCTTACTTAATGGAATTCACAAGACACATTTTAAACCCCTCCGGATCTCCCCATGTGTCCGATGTGAGACTACTTCGAAATCCCAACAGTCTGCACCGCAAGAAATGCGGTGCAGACTGCTTTTTTTCCTTAAACGGGTGATAATTTGTTAAAATGTGACCTAAAGTCAAATTGAAGTGATATTTCCTTTTCATAAACAGCAAAAAAAAAAAACGGGTCTGCACCGCATTTCATGCGGTGCAGATCGTCGGTCTCAATTTTAATACCATGAAGCTCATGATATATTTGATAAAAAGAAAACTTTGTATTGCAGACCAATCAAGAAAGGAATGGACGGTTTGTTCAACAACTTGTACATCACAACAGTGTAAGGCATCTCAACTCGAACTCAAAATTTAAAAGAACAAAAAACAAAACGACACAAAAAAACATTTTGATTTTCATCATGGGGATATACAGCAGAAAAAATTGGATGGAATGAACGAACGATCGAGCAAAGAAGCATTAAGAGATTCCGACTGTTTTGCCCAAAAGCCAAAGGAACAAGCTGAGTTCTATCATGAATATCATCTGGAGATGGCTCCTGTCCAACACAAACCCAAAGACGGTGATCCCCGCCGCGTTGTTCTCCAAATATGTAACTGTTCAATTTACAACCCGATTGAAATTATAGTGTCAAAATCTTGAAAGCGCAAGGATCACACGATGAAGATGCAATCGGTGCCTTACCTAGTGCTTGCCTCTTTTGGAAAGAAATGGTGTTGGCATGAGGCGGAACAAGCTTCGTGTCCTCGTATTCATCATCATCTTCAGCCACACAGGGGTCGTACTCCTCTACGCCATCAGCGTTTTCGACAGGGAAAACGCAGCTGCTAGCAACGTTGCCTTCGGAGGGAGTCTCAGGGTCTGGATTGAAGGACTCGATGGTAGCACACACATGCCATTTAGCGGCATGCTTGGTGATCGCCTGTGCCTTGTGCGTGATCTTTGCAGCGCTTCGCAGGCATATCAATAGGCCCGTAACAAGCACCACTGAACATAGCTGCCAATATCGAAAAAACATGAACACATCATTCGACGAACTTCATCATATCTAGTTCGGATTTCTTCCAATATCTTACCGCTAGCTCTCCAGTGTTGAACAGATGAACATCTGAATGCGGCCGTGTGGTCAGTAGCAGAGCAGCAAACTGGCTGGCGGTGACGAGGATCAGCCCGGTGAGGATGAACTGTCTGAACCTGTGGCTGATGACAATGAGCTGCCTCCTGATCTTCAGATGCTCGCGTAACACCGCGGCCACCTCCGACTCCTCTTGGAACACGGTTGTGAAGTCCTGCAGCCTGAGTATCTGCAGGTAGCAGATCAAACGGAAGAGCACGCAGACGAGGAAGAAGATTGTCGTTCGATATAACCATGATGCGAGCTCCAATGCACAAGCGACGGCGTCGCTTGCCACTTCGTTTCCCATGAAGGGGATTCTTCGTGCCCCGGCTAAATACCACCATATTTTGTACCTGCAATTAGTATTAAATGTTCAATTATCAGAAGACTCATATGCCCAATAAAATGTGAAAATTTCAAGGTTTATTTGTGGATTTCAGTATTATTAGGGCAAGTTTCTTTGTGTGACTTTGGGTTGGGATTTACAATAATTGTGAATAGTAAATCCACGTTGGAATCTTAAAGAGAGAGAAGTAGAGTTTTGTGTTTCTTTTGGAGGAAAGTGTGTTGGAAAAGAGAGGAACGTGTGGGCCCAATTTCATGGATTCCTTGTGAAATCCCCGCAATATCCGGAGATTTCAAGGGGAGGAAAACGTTGCGCCACGTCGGAGGAGGGGAGCGAAATCGGAGGGAGTTTTTTCCGCAAAGGAACGGACGCGTAGAAAGCGAGATGAGAAAAGTGGTGAATATGGACGGAATTGACAGCAAATAGTGTCCCTTTTTTAACCTTCTCCTCTCTTTTTCCCGAAAAGAAGAAATTGTTGCTTTCACTCAAAGACATGCCGTGAGAATCATCGTAGTTAAGCATTATTGGGTTTTTGAGAGAAATATAGAACGAAAAGATATTTTGTTGTTGGGGATTCCAGATATGGCTGAGAGTATTTGATGATACTAAGAAGAGAAACTCCATCCTCTTTATATAGGGGCCACTGCCATATCTTCCATCCCTCAACTGCCCCGGATTTTGCTCAACCGCCCACGATTTTCTCAACGGCCATGTGAGACTTGGTCTCTCTGTTGAGGAAAATCCTCAACCGAGTATCGGGTCGGTTACAAGCAGATTTGGCCATATCAGGCCATAACCAACTTACATCTCCCACTTGGCCTGAAATGGCCAAGTGCATTCCGGTCATATCCTCACTATCCGTGAGATATAACACATGATGTAATTTCACATACTCCCATTATCCGTGGGATACACACATTTTATTTACCGAGTACAATCACTATATATGATTGTCTCCTTTCATTATTCATGAAAGTTTTCTTGACTTAGATATTTCTAAGTCCCATCAAACCAACACGTTTGATGAATGTACCTGCTGAAATACCCTTCGTCAAGGGATCAGCAATCATATCACTTGTTGGAATATAAGTCACATTGACTTCTTTCCTTTCCACCATATCATGTACGTAATGATATTGTAATTCAATATGTCTTCCTTTGAAACTGTTTGCACCACTGTGGATCAAGCTGATGGCTGCTTGATTATCACATTACATCTCAATTGGTCCATCCACCAAATTGAGATCCAAGTCCAATAGGAACCGTCTGATCCAGACCGCATGAGTAGCTGCCATACTACATGCTATATACTCAGCTTCTTGTGTGTATCTCGCTACACAACCCTGTTTCTTGCTACCCTAAGAAACAGCTGCACCACCAAAGATGAACACATGTCCTGCAGTTGACTTCCTGTCATCTTTGTCCCCTCCGAAATCTGCATCGGAGTAACCAAGAACCTCAAGCGAATCTGCTTGATAAACTAACTTGTGGTGCACCGTACCCTTTATGTATTTCATAATCCTCTTAACAGCTTCTCAATGAGCTGGACCAGGATTACTTTGATATCTACTAACCAGACTAACTGGGTACGCCAAGTCTGGTCTAGTACACAGCATTGCATACATCAAACTTCCAATAGCCTGAGCATATGGAACATTCAGCCGACTTTGTCCCTCTCTAGGACATTGTTCTTTACTTAACGGCTTCCCCATAACCAATGGTGTAGGGGCCGGATTGGAATTGTACATTCCAAATCTCCTCAATATTGTATGCAAATACTTTTCTTGGTTTAAACTTAACATTCTAGACTTCCGATCTCTAAGGATCTGTATTCCAAGAACGTAGGATGCATCACCCATGTCCTTCATCTCAAATTCACTACAAAGTGCTGATTTAATTCTTTTCAACACTTCAATGTCATTTCCAGCGAGCAAAATATCATCCACATACAGGGATAATATCGTAAAACTGCTCCCACTTTTCAAGACATACACACAGTTATCCAATTTGTTTGCAACGAAACCAAGTTGGATAATAGTGTTGTGAAATTTGAGATACCACTGTCTAGATGATTGTTTTAAACCATACAAAGATTTCTTCAATTTATAAACTTTGTCTTCCTGTCCCTCAACCTGAAATCACTCAGGTTGATCCATATATATAACTTCCTTCAACTCTCCGTTGAGGAATGCAGTCTTGACATCCATTTGGTAGAGTTCCAAGTCAAGATTCGCAACAATCGCTAAGATTATCCGTATGGATGCAAACTTAGCCATCGGAGAATAAGTCCCCTGATAATCAATCCCTGCTATCTGAGTAAATCCCATTGCAACTAACCGGGCCTTGAATATATCAATAGACCCATCAACCCGATATTTCTTCTTTAACACCCACTTGCATCCTATGGACTTCCTCTCTTCTGGTAAATCACATAGCTCCCATACATTGTTTCTCTCAATTGAGTCAAGCTCCCTTTTCATGGCCTCAAGTCATTGATCTGACTCGGATGATTTCATTGCATCTGTATAATTCAAGGGATCAGCTTGCTCATCTATATCAATATCCACAGAGAAATAAGATGGTTCACATGAATATAGATAATAATTGTCCATCCATGCGGGTGTTGTTCTGGGTCTTTTGTTGCCACTAAGGGTTGCAGGCTGGACAGGTTCAGCTGGTTGATTTGCCATAGGTATATTCTCATTTACAGGTTCATCTTCCATAGCTGGATGATGTACATCATCCACTATATCCAAGTCATCATTCGGAACATCATCTAAGTCCAGCAAGGGTGACACATTTTCTTGGACTTGTTCCTTTTCCTCTAGATTCTCTAGAAAAGTAGCATCTCTACTTTCAATGACTCCTTTATTTTCATGGAAGAACCTATATCCTTTAGACTTTTCAGAATATCCTATGAATACACATCTTACGGTTTTGAGATCCAGCTTATCTCTAACCTGATATGGAATGAGAACATGTGTCACACAACCCCATTTTCTCAAATGATTTAAATTGGGTTTGCGTCCATTCCATATCTCATACGGTGTTGTCACGACTGATTTTGTGGGATTTCTGTTCAGAACATAATTTGCAGTCAATATGGCTTCTCCCCAAAAATCCTTGGAGAGACCAGAATGCGATAGCATACATCTCACTGCATTCATTAATGTTCTATTCTTCCTTTCAGCCACACCATTCTGTTGTGGCGTATAAGGCATAGTAGTATGCTTCTTTATACCGTATTGAATACAGTATTCCTCAAATTCCTTTGAGTTGAATTCCCCACCTCTATCAGTTCTTAACACTTTTATGTTCCTTCCAAGTTTTCTTTCAACTTCTGCCTTGTATCTTTTAAAGCTTTCAAAGGCTTCCGACTTTCTGCTTAAAAGAGACACAAAAGTATACTTGGAATAATCATCTATAAATGTTATAAAATATTCCTTATTCCCACGTGTCTTTATGCTCAAGGGCCCACAAATGTCAGAATGAACTAATTCCAACAATTCATTAGCCCTTTGACCTTCCGAGAATGATTTCCTGGTCATCTTTCCAGTTAAACAATGTTCACAGGGTAATGTCTTTGCACCTGTCAGTTCCGGTAATAAATCCATTTTAATTAACTGGTCCATCTTATTGTTACCCGGATGACCTAATTTCATATGCCAAAGATCATAATAAGACAAAAGACACACGGAATAATTCAAATCACCATCTTTATTACCAAATTCAGATTTTACAACGGAAAGACAGAATAAATCATGACCGGGCACAAACTTGCCCATAGCAAACACCTTCTTGTCTTTCCCAATAGAGACCCTATTGTTGTAAAATCTCACTTCAAGACCCTTCTTCAGCAAATCCGGAACAGAGACCAGATTACGTCTTATGCCAGGTGCATAAAACACATCTTTGAGGACCATGATGCTGTCCCCAAGATCCAATCTGTATGAACCAATACCTTCTACATCCAAATAGGTATTGTTCCCCATGTATATCCTTTGGTCTCCCTTCTTCAGTTCCTGGAAGTCGACAACTCCTTCCTTCGTCTTTGCTATGTGTCGGGTAGCACCCGAGTCGATCCACCAGCCTTCAGCGTCTGTTGTTGCAGCGTTGCATTCAGTGACGCCAATGAACTCCCGCTTTCCGGATCCTCCTTGTTCTGGGCGCTTTGAGTTGCCCTTATTCCTTGCCTGAGGACAGTTGGCCTTAAAGTGACCATACTTCCTGCAGATGTAGCAAGATCCAGGAGGTCCTTTCTTCCCGCGAGCTGATGGCTGGCCGGATCCCTTGAAGGAGGGCTTCACAGGTCCAAGACGCTGGTTCCCTTGTGCCTTCCGGTATTGAGCAGCATTCGCCTCTTCCTCCTGCACAAGGTTGACGTCCGAGCCCTTCCTCCTAGCCAGTTGGTCTTGTTCCATTGCTAGCTGAGCTGGCAAGTCAGTGACACGCTTAACGGTTCCATTTAATCTAAGCGTAGTGGCAGCCATATGAAGCGACGGTGGCAGACTATTCAGAATAGTTGCCACCTGAAGCTTCTCAGGAATTTCAGTTCCTGCTGTAGCTAGGTCCTTAGCCATGACAATCATTTTATTCACGTGTTCGGTGACATTGTCACCTTCCTGCATACGGCATGAATTATACCTATGCAGCAGGAGTTGTATGTTCACGTCAGATGTGATATCATACTTCTCCTTAATAGACTGCCACATATCCTTGGCAGTACTGCAATTTTCGAACACCTTTATTAGGCTATCGTCCATGAACATAAGCATGAGACTCATAGCCTTCTTGTCATTAATTTTCCACTGTTCTAGCTCTCTCTTCTGGGCATCTGTTGGATTTTCAGGGAGAGCAGGAGCAGTGGTTTCAATGACACTATCTAAATTGTCATGTATAAGTCCATATCTAATTTTCCGGTGCCACATGTCATAGTTGGAACCGTTTAGGTGTTCTATCTTGGCCAGTTCAGACGCAATCAGTTTGCTTGCCATTTGTACGTTACTGATTGGATAAGGTTTGGTTCAGATATAAGGTGCCAATAATATGTGGTCAAAACAACTAAAATTAACGTCTAATAACCTAGCCTAAAAATCCAATTTTAATTTAATGAGAGTGACAAATTTTAATTAGGTTATAGTAAGTCTAAGAACGCATAAAAAAATTGAAATATAATATAATCTGACAAAAGTCACTACACCTTTTAATTAATGTGTGAATCAATTTTTATATTAGGTTTAAATTGTTAGTGGGGACAAACTAACTATACAAAAATAAATTGCAGAATTAAAATTAGAGGAACCTGATTGGTGATCAATGGGCACTGTCCTGTTGCACGTGAAAAGATCCAGAAAATCTGCTCGCATGCGGAAAATCAGCCTCCGTGGGAAACGTGCAGATGTGGGACCGTTTGACGCATGGTTCTTGGGGCAGCCGGTGCACCGTTCGGAATGCTGTGTGGAACAAGTCGTCTCCGTGCCTCGGGAAGAAGGCTAGGACGTGTCTGCGAAGACAGGGGCTTTGGAAATTGGAGCTGACTGGTGCTCTCCTCGGTGTATGGACAATGCAAACGAAGAGTGGATGTGCCTGATCGATCTGATGCGAAAATTGGGAAAAAAGGGCGAAATATATGTGGCTCAACAATTCTGTGGAAAACTCAAATTCGTGGAAGGAATGATACCACGTTTGCTTGAGAAAATAGAATAGAGGAGAGATTGGAAAAAAACTGAAAAACCAAGTGGGAATTAAAATCAGCAGTATTAAGACTTGGATTTAAAATCCAAGAAAGAAGCAAAAATCGGTAGAAGAGTCAAGGCAAATAAAATCAGGTTGGTCCCTTTGATTGGTACAAAAACGAAGAAAAAGGATGCCTCTTGCCAGCGTGAGTAAGCCTCGCAACTGGGAAAAATTGCTGAGATCGCCTCGGGAAAGTGCTTTGGAGCCCACCGATCTGATGTGAAGACCGGTAATGGAAGGAGAGAAATGAGGGCCCCTGGCTCTGGTTCTCTGATGGCGCGGCGGTCGATGAAGGAAGAAAAATTGCAGCAACCGGATCGAAGAAAAGATTGCTAGGAAAGGATTGCTCGGAGACGGAGATCAGAGACGGAGGATGGCAGCGCCCGGATCGAAGAATGAATCGGCTCTGATACCAATGAGAGAAATATAGAACGAAAAGACATTTTGTTGTTGGGGATTCCAGATATGGCTGAGAGTATTTGATGATACTAAGAAGAGAAACTACATCCTCTTTATATAGGGGCCACTGCCATATCTTCCATCTCTCAACCGCCCCGGATTTTGCTCAACCGCCCACGGTTTCCTCAACGGCCATGTGAGACTTGGTCTCTCTGTTGAGGAAAATCCTCAACCGAGTATCGGTCGGTTACAAGCAGATTTGGCCATATCAGGCCATAACCAACTTTCAGTTTTGTCGTGATTAACTCTAACAACTCAAATAATTGATACATATTAATCACATAAATAACCACAAGCTAACAAAAATCTCACATGGTTTCGGGTTTTATGAAGTTTCTATTCAAATTTCATGGAAGATGAATTTGAAATTTTCAACATTGTTATATTTGCCCAGAATTTTAGGTCTCATTCAAGCGCGATGCTTTTAGCAGTAGAAGTGATAATTGAGAGACCCCATCAAGGTAGAAGTTATAATTTAAAAAAATTCTGCTGTTTTCAGGATTCAAACTAGAAAACTTTTATAAAAATCTAGACTTACCCGCACTCAGCCACGAAACAGGGCGTAACGAAAACCGCAAGAATCCGAAACGACCGGTTCAGCTCATTCACGTACCCGCACTGAACCCTCTTGCTCTCCGTCGCGACCTTGTCGAGGAACAAGAACCTCCAGAGACCGTACTTTCTGTACGACGCCGACAAACAGACGAACGAGATGGCCGAAGCCACGGTGAGCGACAGCTGGACGACGGCGTCGTAGGGGCGGCGGTGGTCGGAGTACAGGAGGACGAAGTGGGAGAAGATAGGGACGCCGACGGCGAGGAGGAGGAAGAGCGACCATGAGAGGAGAGCCCGCCACGTGCCGGACTGGTCGACGGCCATCCACCGGAGGCACGATCGGAAGGTGGCGAGCTCGTCATCAGGCCGAGAGAGGCAGCGGGAGAGAGAGGAGGAGGGTGATTTTGAAGGGAGGAGAGGATCGCTGCGGCCGCCGCTGCCGCACGATCCTTTGCTCATTTTTGTTGAAAGAAGAGACCTTTTTTGGGGATTTGAGTGTGTGATTTGAGTTTTTTAAAAGGAGCAAAGATAGAAGAAGAAAGATAGGAGTTTTTTAATTAAATTGAGTTTTTGAAGTGTGACTGTGTGAGGCGGAAGGGAATATGATTGGGGGTTTAAGGAGGGTTTCCCCCCCTTGAATTTTGATCTTTTTTGTGGGATGGGGATTTTTGGGTGGCTTAAGTGTACGGGTCACGGTCCAAACAGGGTAATAATTAATGGGAGAGGCCATCAATGTACAGGAGGCGTAGGCCAGCAGGAGAGTTGCTATAGACACATAGCTAATTGCTTCACTCTCAAATGAAAACACACACTCTCTCTCTCTGTGGCCCAATTGATATGGGGATAGACGGAGAGACCTGAGCTCTTTTGTTCGATTCACATGTGAATTCGGTTTATATTTGTTATTTGCTATCTTATAAATACAAGTAATAAGACATATTCAACATAAATACTCTCTCAATTACCAAAAAAAAACATAAATTCTCTCTCTAGTCTATATTTGTTATTACCCTTTTTAGTTTTTTTTATTATCTCTCTTCCGTTTGTATTCTCTCATTTTTTTCTTGATACATCGAAAACTGGTTAAAGGCGTGCACGTATTCCACATCCACTAAGGATCGATCCATGGTGCACCCATTAGAAAGCGGAGGTAAATGCGGCTAAACCACAGTCATTTGGCTCTCTCGTTTATATTTGTTACTTATAATCTTTTTCTGTTTTTGGTTATTATTTCTCTCTCTCTTTGTTACTTATTATCATTTTTGTTATGAATGAGGGAGGCCTTTGGCCTCCCCTCCTTCATTACTCATTCATTAGGTCCCCCATTACTTAGAGTAATGGGGACCCTTGATCTACTAGAGGCTATTGGCCTCCCCACTATGAGATAAATAAATAGAGCACCATGGCTCTTAGCTATGTTTACTCATTCCTAGCAATGAAATTGTATATCTCTCTCTCTTGAGTTCATTATCATCCAACACGTTATCAGCACGTGTTCTCCATTCTTGAGCAAAAATCTTCATCTAAATTCATCCCTACGCGCAAGGAATCTAACGTTGCTGCGGCGGTTTGTTGGAGCGTTGCGGCATCCTCAAAGCGTTCGGGAGCTTGGATTTTTATTTCTACGGATCATCGTCGCGTTCTTCCCTAGATCATTGATCTAGAGGTAAAACCCTATAATCATGTAGATAAAATTAGACTAAATAATTTTTACATTGTTTTAATATACAAGTAAAAAAAATTTAGTCTAATAAAAGAAAAAAAAATTTCCAAATTACAAAGTTTTTTCTATGAAAATTTTTTCCTTTTGCCTTTAAAATTCTTCGGTGGGAAGAAGAACCGGAATGAAATCCTCCCCTCCCCCCTGACGGAGGAGGGGGCCTTCCCACAACGCCGACCATGCACCCCCCCCCCCCCTGCAGTGGCGGGGGGGGGCCTTCCGCGCCGCCGCCCCCCGCTGCAGGGGGGCGGCCTGAGGCCGATCCCCCCCTGCAGCGGGGGTTCTTCCGCGACGCCACCCCCCGAGGCCGAGGTCCTAGGTCCGAGGCCCGCTGCAAGGAAATTCCCGCTGCAAGAGGGCGGCCCGAGGTCCGAGGCCGAGCCCGAGACCCGAGTCCGAGGCCGAGCCCGAGACCCGAGGCTGAGGCCGAGCCCGAGGCCCGAAGCCGAGGCTAATAGCTTATTTTTGGCCCGAAGCCATAATAATTGCGGTAAACAACTTTGCAGACCTACGGAACGGGCCACAAGTGCTTATACTAAAAATAATTTTTGGCCCGAAGCCACAAAATTCTACACAAATTCGGCTTCTTCATAATTTTAAAGAAGAATTATATTTGCAAATTGAAATTTATGAGAAAAACTTTGTAAAATCAATAATTACATTTATATGTTCCTCTATTTATTTAAACATCTCTCTTGCAAATTATTATGTATGGTTTACTAGAATTTTAAAAAAAATAAAAAATAAAAAAATATATAATCATCTCAGAGATCCTGAGACCGCTCTGCCGTTAGTTAACTAAACTAACGGTGTATGACGTTTCCACGTGGTCTACGAGATAATTATATTTTCTAGTTTACTTTTTCCATATTTTTTGTGTTTGAGATATATGCGTGGTTGTTTAATTTATGCCTGTAGCATATAAACTGCGTGGATGTTTAAAATAAGTAAAAATGTGTCTTTCGGGATCGGCCATTGCATACCTATTTACATTTCCAGCACTTTTTCTTTTTTTTGAGAGAATTTGTAAGTGAGGAAATTGTATATATAGCCAAGGCTCAGTGCAACAACATAAGAAGACGGATGCAGAAATAGGGACCCATCCGGGGTTTCCAAAGTTGTATTTTTCATTCTCTTTTCTTTGGACTGTAATCGGACTTTGGACTGTTTATTATTTTAGGTATCTGGCCTATCCCCGCATTTTTACTTATTAATTTCTTTATGCATGGATTGTTGTATTTATTTTAATTCATGCTTATCTTTAAATTGCATAGATAAAATGGCTAAATTGGCAAGCGTCGATTTCGAGGTGCTCGATGCAGCTGGCAAGAATTACTTAAGCTGGCGAGTGGACCTGAAGTTCCACTTGCGCTCCATGGCGCTCCTGCACTCCTTCCTGGCCCCCGCAGTGGCCCAATCATCGGCTCCCGCAGCATCCGATGCATCTGCTAGCAAAGCCCCAGAAGCGGCCCCTTCAGCTGGCAGTACCTCTACCACTGTCTCTGACATGGATAAGGCGAAAGCCATTATCTATATCAGACGACACATAGATCGGACCCTGAAGGCCGAATACTTGACGGTAGAGGACCCTTTGGAGTTATGGACAGCGTTAGAGGCACGCTACAGACATCAAATTGATGTCATACTCCCGCGTGCCAGCTATGAGTGGGAGAACCTCCGACTTCAGGACTACAAGTCTGTTGCTGAGTACAACTCAGCACTTCACAACATCACCTCACGCCTGAAGTTGTGTGGTGAAGAAGTCTCGGAGCACCGCATGTTGGAAAAGACATTTACCTCGTTTCACGAGAAAGATGCTATCCTCATGCAGCAGTATCGTGAACGCAATTTCACGAAGTTCTCTGACCTGCTCTCTTGCCTCCTGAGGGCAGAGCAGAATAGAGACCTTTTACTGGCCACTCATAACCAGCGCCCGGCAGGCTCAGCTCCTATTCCCGAAGCCCACAGTGTTCACCCCCCGAAGTGGAAGAACAAGAAGAGGGGCAGAAAGAACAAAGGAAATGCCCCTATGAAACCAGCCAATGCTCCTCCCCAAAGCAAGAATAACAAAGGGAAGAAAAACTTCACTTGGATGCGTAAGAACACTGATACAGTGTCAAATACAAAGAAGACATGGGAGGACAAATGTCATCGTTGTGGCATGACTGGACATTGGTCCAGAAACTGTCGCACACCTCGCCACTTCCAGGAACTGTATCAGGTGAGCCAGAAGCCTCCGCCTGAAACAAACATGGCAAATGTGGAAAATCCGACGAAGTTCACTTCCAAGGATTTCGAAAATGACGACCTGCTCGATTGAACCTCATCTTTATCTATGCTTTTCAAAGAATAAATTGTAGCCTCATCTCTAGTATGCTTAATAAAGACGATCTTTTATTTTGAATGTATGCATTTTACATTTCCATCAATAAATTATCATTTTTTGCTTATATAGATGATGTATGAGTGCCTAGTGGACAGTGCCTCGACGCACACTATCCTTCGCGATGAATGCTATTTCAATAGCATAAGTAAATATGACGGTCCTGTCATTACAATTTCAGGACTGTCCAAAATAATCGAAGGATCTGGTGATGCAATATTATTGCTCCCAAATAACACAAGACTAAAAATCAATAATGCACTATTTTCTCCAAGATCAAATAGAAATCTCATAAGTTTCAAGGACATCTGTTTAAACGGATATCACTTAGAAACTAGAGATGAAAATAAGGTTGAATACCTGTATGTCACTCTTCGTAAAGATGGCCAGAAGACCATCTGCGAAATATTTAAGGGACTCCCGTCGGGTCTCTACCAAACATACATTCAACCAGTTGAAGCCAATATGACTGAGCACCAGACGTGCCAGCCAATGCCACCATTTCAACTATGGCATAACAGACTTGGTCACCCTGGATCCATTCTGATGCGACGCATCTTATCTGAATCCCACGGACATGATTTGAAGAACCAGAAGATTCTTCAGAAAGGTGAATTTCCTTGTCCCCCTTGTTTCAAGGGGAAACTAATAACGAGACCATCGCCCCTAAAAGTGGGTTTAGAGTCTCCTGGCTTCCTTGAGAGGATACATGGTGACATTTGCGGGCCTATTCACCCTGCAAGTGGCCTGTTTCGGTACTTCATGGTACTAATAGATGCATCCACAAAATGGTCTTATGTGTGCCTCTTGTCCACCCGTAACCTAGCTTTTCCAAAGCTGTTGGCACAGATAATTAGGTTACGTGCTCATTTCCCCGATAACCATATCAAGAAACTACGTCTTGATAATGCGGACGAATTCACATCTCAAGTCTTCGAAGACTATTGCCAGGCAACGGGTATAGAAGTTGAACATCCAGTAGCTCATGTTCACACCCAGAATGGATTAGCAGAGTCTCTTATAAAGAGACTCCAATGGATTCCCTATGCAATCCCAATTGCCGGTGGATGCTTGGGGGCATGCTATTCTGCATGCCGCATCTCTTATCAGGATACGCCCCTCTGGAGGCAATACATTATCCCCGATACAACTAGCATACGGCTCAACTCCAGATATATCTCATTTGAGAATATTTGGTTGTGTGGTCTATGTTCCAATAGCACCACCTCAGAGGACCAAAATGAGTCCTCAACGTCGTCTAGGAATCTATATTGGATTTGATTCACCCTCGATTATTAGATACCTAGAACCCCTAACGGGGGACGCATTTAAGGCACGTCTTGCTGATTGTGAATTCGATGAGAAAAATTTTCCAAAGTTGGGCAAACATTCCAAGAAGCCTGAAGCTTCGGAGACCATTAATTGGGAAAATAAGTCTTTGTCCTTTTATGATCCGCGTACAAATCTGTGTGAAGATGAGATCCTGAAGATCCTTCACATCCAGAATACAGTACACCAATTGCCGGATAAATTCACAGACAGCCAGAAGATTGTCCGTTCACACGTCCCTGCTGCTAACACTCCAGCTAGGATTGACATCCCTATAAATGGATGCAATCCACCCGCAGCAGAAATGGCTGTACCTCAATTGAAAAGAGGACGGCCACCAGGTTCAAAAGAGGAAGATTCCTGGTGAAAATAAGATTATCCCTCCACATGATACTGAGCTCAGGACAGCTACCTCTCCCCTCCTAATTTCCCCCGCAGAGGAAACATTAGGAGAAACATCATTAAACTTTGTACGTACTGGGGAGGTACTGGACCGATATAGCACAGTCGTCGACGACGATTTTGCGTTCACTATTGCCGTTCACGTCGCTGAATACGACGATGACGTCGAACCACTTTCTCTAGCGGATTGTAAACGCAGAGATGATTGGCCAAAGTGGGACGAGGTGATAAGAGTAGAGCTGGACTCACTCTCGAAACGCAAAGTCTTTGGACCTGTAGTCCAAACACCAGTAGGTGTTAGACCTGTGGGCTATATGTGGGTTTTCATTATAAAAAGAAATGAAGAAAATTTGATCGTCCGCTACAAGGCGCGTCTTGTAGCAAAGGGTTTTTCCCAGAGACCGGGTATCGATTATGAAGATACATACTCCCCGGTAATGGACGCTAATACATTCAGATTCTTAATAAGCCTATCATCTCTGGCAAGCCTAGAAATGCAGCTCATGGACGTTGTGACCGCATATCTTTATGACGATTTAGATAAAAAGATCTATATGAAACTACCAGATGGGTTTAACTTACCCACAGAGATGAAAGAGATACCTCGGGACGTATTCTCTGTTAGACTACATAGATCCTTGTATGGACTAAAACAGTCGGGCAAAATGTGGTATAACAGACTAAGTGATTTCCTTGCACAGCAAGGATTCACTAATAACGAAGTCTGCCCGTGCATCTTTATCAAAAGAACGGGAAAAGGATTCGTCATCATAGCAGTTTACGTTGATGACTTAAATCTCATAGGCTCTCCAGTAGAGATTAATGAGATATCTGCAAGGCTAAAGCACACTTTTGAAATGAAAGACCTAGGTAGAACGAAGTATTGCCTTAGCTTGCAGATTGAACACCTACAAGGTGGAATCCTTCTACATCAATCCAATTATACCAGGAAGCTTTTAAATAAGTTCCAAATGGATAAATGTCATCCTTTATGTACCCCTATGGTCGTGAGATCATTAGACATACAAAAGGACCCCTTCCGGCCTCTGGAAGAGGGGGAGGAGATACTAGGTCCAGAAGTACCCTACCTAAGTGCCATTGGTGTACTTCTCTATCTGGCTAACTACACGCGTCCCGATATAGCGTTTACAGTCAATCTCCTAGCCAGACACAGTGCAGCGCCTACAAAGCGCCACTGGAATGGAGTAAAGCATCTTCTGCGATACCTCCAGGGTTCCGTAGACCTTGGACTTTACTACCAGAGAGGTGCCTCCTCCCAGTTACTTGGTTATGCCGATGCAGGCTATCTTTCAGATCCGCATACGGCAAAATCACAGACTGGTTTTGTTTTTACCTACGGAGGAACTGCTATCTCCTGGAGATCGGTAAAACAAACCACTACTGCTACATCTTCCAACCATGCAGAGCTCATCGCGATCCATGAAGCGAGCAGAGAATGTTTTTGGCTACGCTCCGTCGTCCAACACATCCTCCAATCCACTGGCCTGAAGACCGGTGATCTGGAGCCTACTGCCCTATTCGAAGACAACGCCGCGTGCATTGCTCAGCTTCAGAAGGGCTACATCAAAGGCGACAGGACAAAGCACATTTCTCCCAAGTTTTTCTGGACGCACGAGCAGAAGAACGACAAGCAGATTGAAGTTCGACAGATCCAGTCATGCAACGACTTAGCTGATCTTTTTACTAAGGCATTGCCTAAATGTACTTTTGTAAAGCTTGTAAAGAACATTGGTATGCAACAGTTGAAAGACCTGCAAGCCTGAAGCTTGTACGGATCAGGGAGAGTAACCTGTGGGTTGCACTCTTTTTCCTTAAGCTGTTGGGTTTTCCCACTGGGTTTTCCACAGCTAAGGTTTTAACGAGGCAAACACACTTACTCTGGATCCAGAAGTATCCACCCCTTGCCTCAGTAGCTGAGACCGAAGTGATGAATGCGTAAGGGGGAGTGTTATGAATGAGGGAGGCCTTTGGCCTCCCCTCCTTCATTACCCATTCATTAGGTCCCCCATTACTTAGAGTAATGGGGACCCTTGGTCTACTAGAGGCTATTGGCCTCCCCACTATGAGATAAATAAATAGAGCACCATGGCTCTTAGCTATGGTTACTCATTCCTAGCAATGAAATTGTATATATCTCTCTCTTGAGTTCATTATCATCCAACAATTTTTTAGTTTTTTTGGTTATTATTTCTTTCTCTCTCTCTCAAACTCTCAATTTTTAACTCTTTTTTCTCTCTAATTCTAACTCTCATCTATCTCTAAATTAATGTAAAAAAATTCTATATCAATTATTATTTCATTATGTTTGTGTGTATATGTATTAATATAAAAAATTAATTTTGTTATTGTTACGACCAAAAGATCGTGATAGTCCGACCTTCTATCCCGAACCGCCGAAACATTCAGCCTGTTCGCCCCTTCCCCCTGACGGGCGGCCGACCCAATGACGGAGCGTTCCACGCCCGACCCTCAGAGGCCCGCAGGGCGCCTGTCAATCCTAGAGCCCGCCTCGACTGGGAGAAGGGCGCACTCTGCCTCGGACGTTGATGGGGGCGCTCTCCTGCATGACCGCAGCAGGAAGCACACCCGTTCTCCCCCGGTTCGCCAGGATCAGCACGCAAAGTGTACGTCCAGACCGCTCGTCCTCAATCCGGGCCGAACCGGTGACCCGTCACGGGCCCCGTCTCGGAGAGGCGCGACAACGGTTCCTTGGCACATCGGACACGACAAACATCCTAGTACAAAGGATGCTACTGACACTTACGCCACCCGACCATCTGACAAAGCACCCCCTCGCCGATGCGCCCCCTGACACTTAACACTTTCGGCCCTGACACCCTGACAAAAGCGCCCCTGGTCGTTGCGCCGTCTGACAAAAGTAAGGCTGACACTCATGTTCCTGACATCCTCGTCCGAAGCTTCCGCTGACAGCAGGGCCAGCTTAGCACGTCGAGTCAGCATGCCAGGTCAGCCCCACCTAACCGTCTCCCGTCAGGTATAAATACCTCTTCATTTCTTACGGTGAAGGGGTTCGCAAATTTACTCTCAATCTTATTACTCACACACAACAGCAAAGGTCGTCCATATCTTTGTTCTTCCACTTATAGCTCGTCACGTACGGTCGACTCACCCTCAGTCTGACTTGCGTGCCTAGCCCCCGCTTTAAGTCCTATTACTGACTTAGGCATCGGAGAGACTAAGGGTTGGAACCCAACCCGGCCTTTCTGGCGAGTTGCTCCTTACGCATGTTAGCTCGTCATCACCGGTCGTGCTCGCCCTCAACCTAGGCAGTTCGGCCCCTTCACTACATCCTATCGGATTTTATACTGTGGTCAGTTTCCGCAACAAGCTTAGCCTCATCACCCCACTAATCACCTGTCAAATAGCCTACCCTAATCCCGTCATTAGCATAACCACCATGCCCCTGGTTCCCCATAATACAAATTCATTGCACGCGAGTTCACCCCGCAACAATTGGCACCGTCTGTGGGAACGAAGGGTCACACCCATGTCAAATCCCATACCAGTCAACCGAAACCCTGACCACGGAAAGGATCCCATGGATCAAGAATTGCACTCCCACCCCGTGACTCCTGCGACTAATCCACCCCCGGAGGTGGAGGTCGAAACGGTCCAGGCCTCAGCCCGCGCGGTGCAGCAGAGCTTCGAGGCCTTCGCCAAGATGATGGAGGGCTTCACAACTGCTAGAGCCGAAGCACCCCCGGGCCCCTCTGAGCCCCCGAACGTGATAGTTCGTTGAAGAAATGGGAGACAAAGGGCTCGTAGAGGAGATAGCAGCTCAACAGAAGCTCTAGGAGGAAGAAATGGAAATCGCGCGGCTGCGAAGGCGACAGGAGGAAGCGGCTGCCGCACAAAGGCATCAGGATGAAGCGACCGAGGCCGCCCGGCAAGCCCTCCTCGACGAAGAACCCGCCCGACGCCAACTCCGCTTCATTATCACAGAACGCGAAAGGCTCCGGAGGAAGAATGAAGAGAACCGGGAGATCCCGGAGGTGTCGGCGACGGGCCGACGACACATGAGCGAGCGCAGCCCGTCGCTTGCCAGGTCCCCGCCTCGGCGGTAAAGTCCGCCCCGTCGGCATCTCTCCCCAGGTTACCTGGACGAGGAAGCCGTTCGTCATCAGCTCCGCTTCCTCGCCGTAGAGCGTGAAAGGCTCCTAAGGGAGAATCAAGATCGGAGAGAGGTCCTGGAGGCGACGGCAATGGGCCGACGATACTGGAATGACCGTAGCCCGTCGCTCGTCGAATCCCTAACTTGCAGAGGGAGCCCTCCCAAGCGACCACTTCGTTATTCTCCGGGGCATGATGACCGTCGGCAGCCGAGGCGGAACCGAAGCCAAACCCCAGAGTGGCGGAGAGGGCGCGCGCCAGAACGCCCCACCTACCCCGAGGAGGCCATGACGTTGGCGCGGCGATCACGTCAGCCCCAAGACCCGCGAGGTTCAAGGTCCCCCATCTGGCCACCTACGGCAGAAGAGATGACCCCCTCTCGCATGTACAACAGTACCGGGGGGCGATGGAGGCACAGGATGTGGATGACGCATTCATGTGCCGGCTTTTCTCGCAGAGCCTGCGGGACACGGTGCTGGAGTGGTACTATGGCTTACCGGCAAGATCCATTAGGAGCTTCTGCGAATTATCCCACAAGTTCTGCCAAGAGTTCCGGGCCGGACGTGTAAAGAAGAAGCCCTTGGACTACCTCAGCACGATAATCCAAGGGGAAGGAGAGACGATTGGTAAGTACATGCGCCGCTTTCAGGACGAAAGTTGGGCGGTTGTGGCATGCGGCGACGAAGTGCTCATGCTGGCCTTCAAGACAGAACTGCGAAATCGAAGCCTCCACAAATCCTTGCTCCGAGACCCGCCGACCGACTACGACGCGCTGATCACCCAGGCGGAGAGGTACGCGTTGAGCGAGGAGACTCTCGGAACGAAGAAACCGGTCGCTCCTGCGAGGCCACCCAAGGCGAGCCTCGGTGCTACCTCAAGCCAAGGCAAGAAGACGGGTCCCGGGATCTCCACCAGCTCACCCAGCCAAGACGCGACCCAGTGGGGCGTCGCCCACAGGATCGCCCGGGCCCGGTGTGAGAGTTCGCCCCCGCCAGGGAGCCCACCTGAGCGGTCCTGAGGCTGGAGGGACCCTTTCAGGCCCACCACATGCAGCTCAACGCCCCCATGATAGAGGTGTTGGCGGCGGCGACGAGGGCCGGACTGTTGTCGGAGCCGCCCAGGGAGATGAGATCGGACCCGGTGCGGCGAGATCTCCAGAAATATTGTCGGTATCACCGGGACCACGGC
Source organism: Scilla litardierei (assembly GCA_030789695.1). Lineage (NCBI taxonomy): Eukaryota > Viridiplantae > Streptophyta > Magnoliopsida > Asparagales > Asparagaceae > Scilla > Scilla litardierei. The sequence goes on from CM061142.1 coordinate 94,827,280, forward strand.
CATGAAACCAATGACTGCTTCACCCTCAAGAGGGAGATCGAGCGGCTGATCCAGGCAGGTCACCTCGGGGGCTTTGTCCAGGGCAGATGACTGGTCCGAGAAGAGAGAACCCCTCGAAGGTCGCAAAGAGCAGATCCGCCATCGCATGATGAGCGGGAGGAGCCCTGCCAGCCAAATACGATCATGCACATAGATGTGATATGCGACAAACCGTCCTCTGGAGGAGCGTCATCATCAAGCAAGAAGGCGTATGCCCGGCAGGTGATGGCGGCGGGCCTCAGTAGCGAGGTGAAGCGGAGAAGAGTTGTGCGGCCCCCCATCACCTTTACCAACGAGGACCTGGAAGGAGTCGAGCTTTTGCATGACGACGCCATCTTCATCGAAGCTCAGATCGGGACGACCATCATCAGCCGGCTCCTGATCGACATGGGCAGCTCTTGCGATATCCTGTTTATGTCGACAGTTGAGAAGATGGGGTTGAAGCAGGCAGACCTGAGGCCTTGCATGGGGCCCATCGTCGGTTTCACTGGCCACTCGGTCCCCATTGTGGGGGTGATCACCCTGCCGGTGTCACTTGGAGAGGAACCGAGGGTCGTCACTCGCATGACACAATTCGTTGTCGTCGACATTGCGTCGACGTACACCGGGATCATTGGGCAGCCATACATGACGGCCATTGAAGCGCTTCCCAGCCTGCTCCACCAGATTGTGAAATTTCAAACTCTGCGAGGGATGGGGCTAGTGCGGGGGAACCAGAAGTTGTTCCGGAGCTGCTTTGACCAAGCACAAGGGCCCAGAGCAGGCCTTATCGGTCGACCTCCTTGACGAAAGGGAAGACTTTTGTGACTAGTGGCCAACTCCTGCTGAAGAATTCGAGGTGGTGCCTGTGGCCGCGGAGGAGGGCAAGACTGTCTCCATCGATACGAAGCTCCCAGTTTCTCTGAGGGCGGCTCTCATCCGCCTCCTCCAAGAGAACATGGACATATTTGCCTGGTTGCCCACGGACATGCCAGGGGTCGACCCAATGGTAATCTCCCACAAGTTGAATGCGGACCCGGGATCTCGACCGGTCCGACAGAAGAAGAGGAGCACCGGAGGAGAGAAGAAGAGGGCAGCCGAATAAGAAGTGGAGCGGCTTCTCCAAGCCAAGTTTATCAGGCCGGTGGACTATCCGGACTAGCTCGTCAATGTCGTCTTGGTGAAAAAGGCCAGTGGGAAGTGGCGCATGTGCGTTGACTTCACGGACCTCAACAAGGTGTGTCCGAAGGACAGCTTCCCCCTCCCGAGGATCGACCACTTGGTCGACCAGGCGTCTGGGTACGAGTTGTTGAGCTTCATGGACGCCTTCTCAGGCTACAACCAGATCCCGATGGCAAAGGAGGACAAGGAGAAAACGTCCTTCATCACCGATAGCGACACCTTCTGTTACACGAAGATGCCTTTGGAACTGAAGAACGCCGGGGCTACTTACCAGCGGATGGTGGACAGTATATTCAACTCGCAGGTCGGGCAAAACCTGGAGGTCTACATCGACGACATGCTGGTGAAGAGCAAGAGAGCCCCGGACCATGTTGCCGACTTGCGGGAGACATTCCAGAAGGTGCGCCAGTATGGCCTGAGGCTGAACCCAGCGACGTGCATCTTCGGTGTGTAGTCAGAGAAATTCCTAGGCTTCAAGATAACGAAGCGAGGGATTGAGGCGAACCCCAATAAGGTGACGGTCCTCGTCAATATGGCGGAACCGCGGACGATCCGGGACTTGCAGCGACTGAACGGTCGGATCGTAGCTCTGGGGCGATTCTTGTCGAAGTCCGCAGAGAGGTCGCTTCCCTTCTTCAGAGTCCTGTGCAAGGCCTTCCGTGAGGCGAAGGACAAAAGGAAGGTGATCCCGTGGTACGACAACTGTGTCCGAGCATTTGCAGAGCTGAGGGCCTACAAGCAGAGTCCACCGCTGCTCGCCAAGCCGGAAGAAGGAGAACAGCTGGGGTTGTACCTGGCGACCAATGAAGAGGCTGTCAGCTCCGTCTTGATCAAAGAGTAAGAGGGTGTGCAATGGCCAGTATACTATACGATCCGGATTCTCCGAGAGGCAGAGACCCGCTACAGTCCCATCGGGAAGGCCGCCTACTGCCTGATCACAACGTCGAGGAAGCTCCGACCGTACTTCCAGGCCCATCCCATCGTCGTCCATACCAACCTGCCCCTCGAGAAGAACATGAAGAGGTTAGATCGGTTGGGCAGGATGCTCAACTGGTGTGTCGAGCTCAGCGAGGTCGACATAACAAACAAGGCCCGGACAGCGATCAAGGGCCAGGCACTGGCGGACTTCATGGTGGAGTGCACTATCGAGGACCCCCGGAGAACCAACCAGACGCACCATCAGCGGCTGCATCCCCACAAGCGATGGGGGTCGCTGGACCCTCGGAGCCTACCTAGGGAGAAGCATGCAAATTATGGACCATTCACGTCGTTGGGTCGACGACAGGATCCGGGGCGGGGGCAGGTATCGTCATCCAAACCCCCGACAGATGCCTGCTGGAGTACGTCATGTGCTTCAACTTCTCGGTAACCAACAACATCGTGGAGTATGAGGCCACGGTCAATGGGCTGAAGCTTTGTAGAGCGATGGGGGCGATGAGCTACTGCTTAGTGACTCGTGGCTCGTCGTCCAACAAGTCCAAGGGAGCTTCGAGGCCCGAGAAAAATAATGAAACGCTATTTCAAGCGCATCCTGGCCGTGCTCCAGAAATTCAAGAGAGTGTATGTCCGGTATTTACCTCGCTTCCAAACCCTCCGGGCAGACGCCCTATCAAAGCTAGCCTCTTTCTCTGTCGCCGAGATCGGAAAGGCCATCTACGTCGAAAGTCTGCCGGCGCCCACCATTGAAGAAGAAGAACTAATGTGCGTCGGCCCGACGATAACGTGGATGACCCCAATAGTGGAGTACTTGGAGACAGGGACCCTGCCCGAGGAGCGGTTGCAGGACAAGAAGATAGAGAGGCGGGCCCTGTCATTCGTGCTCTTTGACGGGGTGCTGTACCGCCGGCGTCGCACCAGGTTCGACATCATGCCTTACTTGAAGTGCCTGGGGCCGGAGCAAGTGAAACAGGTAATCCGAGAAGTGCACGAGGGCCTCTGCGGAAACCACCACAGTGGGCATACTATCGCCCCCAAGATAGTGCGCCAGGGGTACTACTGGCCGACTATGATCCATGACACGGCTCAGTACGTCAAAAGGTGTGAGGCATGCCAGAAGTTCGGCAGACACGGCCGCGCCTCCGGCCCACCTTGTGCCTATCTTAAGCCCGATCCCATTTGCCAAGTGGGGGCTTGACATCCTCGGACCCTTCCCAAAGGCCTTCGGAGGAAGGAAGTACATGGTCGTCACCGTGGACTACTTCATCAAGTGGATCGAGGCCGAACCTTTGGCACGCATCGCGTGAACGGATATGAAGGGATTCATTTGGCAGTCCGTGATATGCCGCTTCGGGATACCCCGCTCTATAGTAACGGACAATGGAAGACAGTTCGACTGCGAAGGCTTCCGTGACTTCTGCTCGGGCTGGGGGATCAAGCTCCATTTTGCATCCGTTGCCCACCCGCAGTGCAATGGGATGGCGGAGGAAGCAAACTAATGCATCCTAGGCCCCTGAAGAAGAAGGTCGATGCCGCCCTCGGGACATGGGTGGACGAGCTACTGGGTATCCTCTGGTCGTCCCGCACCACCCACAAGGTGTCAACCGGAGAGAGCCCGTTCATGCTGGCGTTTGGGTCGGAAGCGGTCATTCCCGTGGAGATCGGGGAAGAGACGCTTCGGCTGAAATATTTCGATGAAGATGTCAACACGGAGGGCCTCGGCCTCAGCCTCGAGCTTGTCGATGAGGTGAGAGACCGGGCCTTGACGAACCTTGTCCGGTAGAGCCAAAAGATGGCCCGACACTACAACTCCCGGGTGAAGAAGCGGACCTTCAGAATTGATGACTTGGTCCTCAGAGACACCACCTTCAAGCCCGAGACCGCTCACCGAGGGAAGCTCGCAGCCAAATGGGAGGGGCCCTACAAGATCGTCGACATCGTCGGGCCAGCCACCTACATCTTGGCGACCTTGGACAGGAGCGAACTGGCTCACCCATGGAACACAGAACATCTCCTAAAATATTATCAATAGTTGTAAGTCTTTAATGAAATACTTTCTTTTCTTCGCATTTTCAAATCTCGCCTTCTCCACTTGAAAGTTTCAGTTTAAGACACAAGAGAAGGGCATGGGCCGAGCTACGCGCTCGCTTCCCACTCAAGACTCTGGGGTAGGGCCAACCCTCGCCACCCAAACCAGAGAAGGGCACGGGCCGAGCTACGCGCTCGCTCCCCTTCAAGACTCTGGGGCAGGGCCAACCTTCGCCACCCAAACCAGAGAAGGGCATGGGCCGAGCTACGCGCTCGCTCCACCCTCAAAACTCTAGGGCAGTGCCAACCCTCGCCACCCAAACCAGAGAAGGGCACAGGCCGAGCTACGCGCTCGCTCCCCCCTCAAGACTCTGTGGCAGGGCCAACCCTCGCCACCCAAACCAGAGAAGGGGACGGGCCGAGCTACGCGTTCGCTCCCCCCTCAAGACTCTGGGGCAGGGCCAACCCTCACCACCCAAACCAGAGAAGGGCACAGGCCGAGCTACGTGCTCACTTCCCCCCTCAAGACTCTAGGGCAGGGCCAACCCTCGCCACCCAAACCAGAGAAGGGCACGCGCTGAGCTACGCGCTCGCTCCCTCCCTCAAGACTCTGGGGTAGGGCCAACCCTCGCCACCCAAACCAGAGAAGGGCACGGGCCAAGATACGCTCTCGCTCCCCCCCTCAAGACTCTGGGGCAGGGCCAACCCTCGCCACCCAAACCAGAGAAGGGCACGGGCCGAGCTACGCGCTCGCTCCCCCCCTCAAGACTCGGGGTAGGGCCAACCCTCGCCACCCAAACCAGAGAAGGGCACGGGCCGAGCTACACGCTCGCTCCCCCCTCAAGACTCTGTGGCAGGGCCAACCCTCGCCACCCAAACCAGAGAAGGTCACTGGCCAAGCTACGTGCTCGCTCCCCCCTCAAGACTCTGGGGCAGGGCCAACCCTCGCCACCCAAACCAGAGAAGGGCATGGGCCGAGCTACGCGCTCGCTCCCCCCTCAAGACTCTGGGGCAGGGCCAACCCTCGCCACCCAAACCAGAGAAGGGCACGGGCTGAGCTACGCGCTTGCTCCCTCCTCAAGACTTTGGAGCTGGGCCAACCCTCGTCACCCAAACCAGAGAAGGGCACGAGCCGAGCTACGCGCTCGCTCCCCCCTCAAGACTCTGGGGCAGGGCCAACCCTTGACACCCAAACCAGAGAAGGGCACGGGCCGAGCTATGCGCTCGATGCCCCCCTCAAGACTCCGAGACTAGGCCAACCCTCTCCACCTAAACCAGAGAAGGGTACAGGCAGAGCTACGTAGTCCCCTTCCCATTAAAAGTTCGGGGCAGGTCTGACGAGCTCCGACCACCCGAGCCGGATGAGAGCTAAACTCGAACCATGGGAAAAGGACAAGGGCACGCGGGCCAAGGCAGGCCTTATGAAGGCCAAGGACCATTGGTCAGTGCTGGGTCCTGATGAAGCGCGCCCCTGATGCGACTCGTCGAAACCAGAGAAAACTCAGGAAACGGGCCATTAATGACGACACATCCCCCGAGAGGCAAGGAATGACGAATCGCATCCAACTCCACCTGGTAAAATCGGTTTCCGAAGGGCGTGATTCCGAGGGGCCTATTAATGATGCCAGCTAATCACATTAACTTCGGGAGAACCGTTAGTAAAATCCCTCTATAAATACTCCCCTCACCCCTTAGATGGAGATGAGGAGAAAGAAAACATGAGGGAAAGTCAGTCTCAGTCCCCCCCATGAAGGATGAAAAGGCGCAAGGTGTTCAGCCCCCGGATAGGCGACAGCTTCCACACGACGATCACCAATAGGCTATTCCTCTTACATACGGATTGTTGATGGGTTATTCCTCTTACACGAGGGTAGCCCTACCTTCCACTCCTCCATCTTCCCTGAACCAGACGAAACGGGCGAATCGAAGGACTTGCGGCGGTTCGTTCCCCCCTATCAGCATCCGCTCGACCCCGATCCCCGTCGGCAGTAAAGGCAAAAGCCCCACCGGGCATACCCGCCTCCACCGACCCGCCTCCTAACGACCCACCTCCCATTCCTCTATCTTCCCATAGAGGCCGGGCCTCGCTCCCCACCTCCAACACCTCGTCCTCCACCTCTTCCTGGGTTTCCCTTTGACGTAAGGATCCCCCAAAGAGACCTTTCAACCCTTCATGGATGCGAAGACAAAAGGGGACGCAACGAACAACGATAAAGACGAGGATACCCGCCAGACAAAGGAGTTCGTTCATCCTGATGCAGTTTACAACAGGATGGCATGACTCCCCAACCAGAGACCTTGCAACCATTCAGCACAAGGGAGTCAGGGCGGGACGCGACAAGCAATGGAAGAGAAGGAGGGCCGCCCTGCAGGCAGGAGTTCACTCACCCTGGCGCGGCTTACAGCCAGACAGCTTCCCTGGTGAATCCAAACGGCGAGTCATGGAGTGTCAGCGTGCACAGGGACGATCAAGACATGTACATTGGAGGGCGTGGTTGGCTTGATCTAGTTCATGCTCATAACCCTTCATGGACAGAAAGACGAGAAGGGACACAACAAGCAATGGAAGAGGAAGGCCACCCTGCAGACAGGTGCTCGCTCATTGTGATCTAGTGTACAATAGGATAGAATGCCTTCCCAGCCCGCCCATAGATCGGGTCACATCTAGCTAACCGCTGAAGACTTTTCAAGACATCACGAAAAAGTCGATGTTAAATTCTTGTAAAGGTTAATGAAAAAGGTGCTCACGAAACAGTTGTTCAACTCCTGAGCGTCTCCTAAGCAGGTCCTAACTTAGGAACGATTCTCGCCAAACTCCGGGGTAAGCTCGCAAATCTCTGCCACCTAAACCGGACAGAGGCACGGGATGAGCTATGCACTAGCCGTCCCCCACCCATGCGACTCGATATGTACCGCTATCTTTGAATTCTACTTGAATTGTATAAGGGCAACAACGGTTCACACATCGCATGACAAAAATCCACGTTAGATCAAACAGCAAGGTGTGCTACAAGTTCGGAGGGGCAAACTTACAAAATGGGCCTCCCTTTAGTTCGCCCCCTATCTATTACAAAAAGTGATATAACAAGGTAAAATTCCCTAACAAGATTCCCTATGAGTCGCCCGTTCACCATCCCCGGGGTCGCCCTGTGGAGCATTGCCCGATCCATGCTCTCCATCTCCCGGCCCCTCTGCGTTCACCTCGGGGTTTTCTTCCTCCTCCTCGTCTTCCTCTTCCGAGGCCGCCAACGCCTCTAAGTCAACCTCTAGTGGAGGGTGAAGAGCGAGGGCCCTCTCAGTAACCCTCTGGAGACACGCCTTCCACCCTTCCTCCCGACCGGTCTCCCATCCCTCCCTTCGGCCCATCTCCCGCTGTCACGAACCGCTTCCCAAAAACGGAAGGCGAGGCGTGAAAAGTCCTCTCAGACTTGAAGCTGTGAGGCTACAGTCTGTAAAGCGTCTGGTATAACTAAGTAAAGGTCCTTGTAATTACGAAACAGAACAAAAATAATAATAAAAGAAAGAGAGATAATAATGTTATTCCAATCTCGGAATGTCCACAAATAATGTTCAACATCGCAGAAAAGCCACCAGGCATAAAAAGAGTCTAAAAGGCCCCAAGCATGGCCAACAGAAATAAATGTACGGAAAGGGAAAGGCACTACGCACCAACAACCTAACAAGAACTAAGTAGAAAGCAACACAGAAAGAATTCTCTACGACTGGTCGCCGGTGTCCTCGAACTCCACCTCAACAGTAGACTCAGGCTCAGCGTCAACAAACACATCGTCCTCAGCAACAGGCTCTGGCTCAACAACTAACATGCGACACCCAAAAGAGACGAGGACGCATGTCAGCAAGTCTACAAGAGACTTTGTGCAAGGAAACTAAAAGGAAGAGAAACAACCTAGCAGTTCTAAAATATGCGATGACATATCAGCTTAAGGCATGGATGCAACAAGTAAGAAAGTGCAACAAGTATGACAAGGCAAGGGTAGCAAAGCTACTAAAACATTCACATGGATTTACAAGACAAGTAAGCACGTCGTGCACAGAGTTTATGCCCTTTGGCTGGAGCGGCTGTACGTGCCAACTCCTACGCTCAAGTGATCTCTTAACCCTACCCCTCCACGTGTAATCGGACATTGGCTTTTGACCAACATACGTAGCCCGCTTCTGGTTCACGAGCCAAGAAGTGTACTTGGCATAGGATTGTGCCTGCAATGCAGGTACCTAGCCTCAACAAGGAAGTACAAGTAGCGTGTGCTACCAACGCAAACATTCAAGCATGGAATGACATGTTAGGATGCATTGCATGGCAATAGTACAAATAAAGTGCGTACAGATATATAAATTAAACGTGACAGGCAAAATGTATGAATGGCATGGCTGTGTATCAGATAAAGTGTGTACAGATATAGAAATTAAAAGTGACATGCAAAATGTATGAATGGCATGGCATGATATCAGATAAAGTGCATACAGATATAGAAATAAAACGTGACAGGCAAAATGTATAAATGGCATGGCAGGGTGACGGATCTAGCTTCGTTGTCAAGCTAGATCTTGAAGTTGCATCTAGGCGACTATCATTTCGTCGCCTAGTCTCTTTTTACGCTAAAAACGAGGGATGGCCTAAAACATGGCCTAAACACAAGTTGGCAAGTTTCACTTGCCTGCAATCAGCTGTTCTGGTAACACCGTTCAATCAGTCCAATCTACCTATTGTTGAGTATTGGCGTTTCATACCAATCTTATTTTGATGATGATCACAACATTATGTTGTTGCTAATGAATCTCATGTTTTAGTCTCTCAGTTTATTCCAAGGATATCTTTCTTGGAGACTAATCACTTGGTGTAAGGATGGACATCATGTGAAGAAGGGCCAAAGTTTGGACTCAAGGAGTGCCAAAGCTTGGAGATGGTGGAGAGCAATCAAGGCATCAAGATTGAACGACTTAGACTCTAATGAAAGCGTTGTAATCCATGTAATTTACTTTATTGCTTTCTCTCTTTTTGAGTCTAGGTTATTGTAATGCCTTGCTAGATGGTTTACTTATCATGCATATGCATTTAACCATCTTAGTGAACCTTAGGATTATCATAAAATCCAACCCAATAGGTTCACTTTGTCCAAAGTCTCATTTGGAGTCTCTGGCTTTCCGTCAGACGCCTGATGAGGGAAATACAGCCGACTGGGTGATTTCCAGGCACCTGTAGATCCTTCTACAGTCGCCTGATTTGCACATCTCAAGTTAACATTTCAATTGACTCAAACTTGAGCTTTACGCACAGTCGTCTGTCGATCAGTTTACAGTCGCCTGTATACTTACAGTCGCCTGGAAATTGGCCAACAGTCGCCTGTCTAGCGTAAGTGCAATCACTGCATCTCTCTCTGTCTTCTCTCCATATTATAAAGTAGTCGACTGATGAAGAATAAACAGTCGCCTGACTATTTGACAGTCGACTGTAATATTAACATCAGTCGCCTGTGCGAAGAATTGGAGAAAGAGTGCAGCTCTCTGTTTCGATCCATCCCCTGCATCAGTCGTCTGCTGAAGGATTAACAGGCGCATGTCCTGTTTGTCAGTCGACTGTATTGTCTTCATAAGTCGACTGTCCTGGCTCATATTATAGCCGTTGGATTTTTTCTAGTCGTTGATCAGTTGACTGTCTTTCGATCATCAGTCGACTGTTCCTGCCATTTTCACCCAGTTTCTAGCCGTTGCATATTTGTTCATTTGGCTGTTTCTTTGGGTTTTTGGGCTTGATATAGGGTTCCTATATATATGAGTGTGCTGCCATCACTTGAGAACTCTTGATAACTCTTGACCCTATAGAAAATCTCAAGAGATCAATAAGCAACTCTCAAACTCCCTCATTTCCCTCTAATGAGCACTCATCTCTCTTCATGCATTGAAGTCCAGCTCAAAGGAAATCATCGAACTGCTTTCAAGCATATTCCAACACTTGGAGATCCTCTTCCATGCCTTGCATTCATACATGAGTAAGCATCTCAAGGCATATGTAAGAGTATTTACTTTACTTGGTGTAATTTGTTTTCCTATTTCTCTTTGTGAGATTAGGATACTCTCTTTGTGGGAGTTTCTCTCTTTGTGGGAGGTTGTCTCTTTGTGGGACTAGGGAATTCTCTTTGTGGGACTTAACTCTCTTTGTGGGAGTTCTAGTGTCCTAGTGTAGGGCTAACCCTAATTCTCTGAGTGGGAGTTAGTGATTCTCTGTGTGGGAGTCTTGATCCTCGTGTAGGATTAGTTGGGTCCTTGTGTGGGGCATAAATCCTCTTTGTGGGGGTATCTCCTTGTGAGATTTGTAATCACTTCTCTGTGTGGGAATATAATGAATATTGGTGCGGCTGGATGTACCCAAGTTTGGGGAATCAGGGTAAAGCTTTGTGTTTGCGTTTGGGTTGATTGTTCCTTTTAATTCCTCTTGCATTTATAATTCCGCATTTGCAAGTTAAATTTTAATTGGACAATTTTATTGCCATTACACTATTCACCCCCTCTCTAGTGTGTGTTGTTAGTATTGCAAGGGTTAGACGATCCCTACAATTGGTATCAGAGCTCTCATATGCCAAATTTCTGAAAGACTTGGTGACACGGGGATCCAGAAAAGAGAAGGTCGTGTTAACGGCGGAGTGCAGCGCCCTCATTCAGCTCGCAAATCCACCCAAGCTCAAGGACCCAGGAAGTTTCTCCATCCCTTGCTCTATTGGGGAAGTGCAAATCCAGAGGGCGCTCGTCGATCTAGGAGCGAGCGTCAGCTTAATGCCCCTATCGATGTACAAGAGAATAGGGATGTGAGACTTAGAGCCCACCGGCATGACATTACAACTTGTTGACCGTTCGGTCAAGTACCCGGTGGGAGTAGTGGACGACCTCCCCGTCGATGTGAGAGGAGTACAAGTACCGGTTGATTTTGTGGTGATGGACATGCCGGAAGACAAGCACACTCCTATTATCCTGGGACGGCCCTTTATGGCAACCGTCGGAGTTTTGATAGACGTGAAGAATGGGAAGCTTTCCCTCAATGTCGGCCAAGAAAGAGTCGAATTTGACTTAGGCTTGTCGATGAAGCACCCAAACCCCCCGGACGATCCTAGTATCAGTATGCTGGAGAACAAAGAAGATAGAGCTGTTGAAACAAGTGCTTGGGAAGTACTCTCGAGGAATCCCCCCGATAGCTTGGGGGACCTTGGAGAGCAAGTTGGCTCCCCAAAGAATGAAGTTGCTAATGAGGCGGTCGCGCGACATGTGACCCCTCCCGGATTCCCTAAGGCTCCTCCTACGAGGAGAAAAGGGAAAGAACCCATGGACCTCACCGGTAATAAGGTCCGGATCCTGAAAAAGATGGCGGTAGACGCCAATTTGAGGGAGAAGCCCCCGGATCCTGTCGACAAAGGGAGGGTAGTTGAGAAAATCTTCTTACAGCCATCGACTACACCAATAGCCACAAGCTCTAGAGTTGAAGAGATGCCGGATTTTGGGCATCACCCGTATCGCCCACCATGAACATCATCAACGGGCATCGAGCTAAACGACGTTAAACAAAAGCGCTTCATGGGAGGCAACCCATGCTCTAAACTTTTGTTTCAATTTTTAGGATTATTTTTAACTTTATTTTATCTATTTTTATAAATAAATCCAGCCGCAAGAACTTCCGTTGTGGAACTTAGGCGATTTGTGGGTTTTTGCAGAAAATAAGGCCCCAACCGATCGGTTGATAACTCAACCAATCGGTTGGGATGTATCAGCTAACAGCCGTGTCTGCCACTAAATGACCCGACCGGGTGAGGAAAGAAGAGACCGGTTGGCAGACCGGGTGACCTGGGGTAAACTCTCGGGAAAATTTCAGAATTCGTCAACCGATCGGGTGACAAGAAGCAAGACCGGTTGAGGGACCGGGTGAGAAACCCTAAACTTTCGGGAAAATCTGTGGAGCGGCCAACCGATCGGGTGAGTTATCACCTGACCGGTTCACCTGTAGCATTTCTTCAGCCAAAAATTTCTACCTAAAGTCAACCGATCGGGTGATTTCTCACCCGATCGGTTCGACTTAAACCCTATAAATATCCCCCGACCCACCCGTTCACAGCCCCTCGCCCGATCGTTTTCTTCGCCGTCGTTTCGTCTTCCAACCTCTCCCAACGGCCAAAAACTCCTCTCCCACTTCCTCCACTCCTCAATTAGCCTCTCTCTCCACCTCCCCCTTCCATCTCTCTCTCTCTCTCTCTCTCTCTCTCTCTCTCTCTCTCTCTCTCTCTCTCTCCCACCCCTATTTTGCAACTTTCTAGCCCTAATCCACAATATCCACCCCTCTTTCAAATTTTTGCTGAAAAAGAGTGCCGCGGCTCCACACTTCTCCCATTGCACGGCATTGGATCAACTACAAGCGAAGAACTCGAATCTCTGCTGGGTAACTTCGCTCCACTTCTCAATTTCAATTTTTACCCTAGATATTTAATTTGCTTGATTGTTCGTGTGTGTGCACTTCGATAGTATTTTACACTCATTTGCACCACTCACACGCACATATGGCCCGGGATAAAGATAAGGGGAAGGGTATCTTGCGGGAGGAGGAACCGTCTCGAAAGAGACGGAAACAAACACGTCCTCCTCCCCCACACACGTGAACTAACACTAGCCCCTCCCCCACCTGTTATCCCCCCTGTGGACCCCATGTTGGGCCCGCATGGGTACCTTTTTAGGAACCAAGAGCAGAAAGACTTCAACCACAGACTAGATGCTCAGGGGCATCTATCAACCAAGTTTGCCCACACCCAATCACTCGTCGACCTCGGTGTCTTCACCGAGGTCGAGACTCTTTTTGCTAACCTAGGTTGGTTGGCCTTCCTGAATGCCTCTGCGGTATCCTACCCGTCGCTCACCCTATAATTCCTTTCCTCCCTCGTTTGTGAGTTGGGGTCGACCGTCACGTTTCGGGTGCGTAACCAAACCATCCGCACCAACCTGGATACCATCAACGATATATTTGGTTTCCCTATTCTTGGGAATGACGCTATCCGACACTACGGATACCCCCCGGAATTTGACGTCGATAACTTTTAGTTCCGCCTCACCATACTCCCTCGCTATCCCCGGGGTAAGGCCAAGGCCTCCTCCATCATCCATCCCATATTTCGTCTGGCCCATAGGATCATACCCTCTGCATTTTTCCCACGGGATGAGTCAGGCACCGTGACTATCCCCGATCTTTTTATTCTCTGGGCCATGACTTTTCCCTTTGTTCGTGATGATGATGGAGTTAGCTTTAGGGGCCCGACTGTCCCTGTCCATGCCGATGATTGGCGTGTTTACAAGCTTCTCGAGATTAGCAGGGCCAGGAAGGGCAAGATCTGTTGTGGGGGCATTATCACTATTATTGTTTCTTCCCCACAGTTTAACATTCCCATCCCCCAAAATCTTCCTACTGTCGCAGGACCCTCACGTCTAGATCTTGACGTCCTACGGAACATTCATATGATTAGGCCCCGCCCCGATGGTCGTTTCGAATTCAATTACGGCCACCCCCTCGCCCCTACACCATTCTCCCCAACCCCGCTCGCATGACTGTTGCTATCGTGGCGGATTGGACTTTTCCGCCCGATCCCGAGTTCCTTGCGGGGTTGCACCTTCCTTTCCTTCCCCGGACGCATGCAGACCACCTTCCCCTGTCGCCCACTTAGGCGAGCAGGATATTCCTGCGTCCCGGGGAGATATCGGGGCTGGCCCGAGTCACCCTGTTTCTGCTCCTGGCCCTATCACTTCAGTGAGCCTTTCTCAGGCCACCTTAGGCCTTATGTCCAGTGCCGTCATGACCACTACCGTCGGCACTACTTCCACATCACTTGTCGGCACCACTTCTGCTTCACGTCAGTACACTTCCTTTGGTCACCGCCAGGTCTCTTCCCGTCTTGCTCTCGAGAGGGAGGTCGCAGCCCTCCGTGATCTTGCCATGTCCTCTGCCCCCTCGGACCCATCACCGTCCTCCTTTCTCACTCACCCATGCTTCCTCGCACTTGAGAGGAACGTGGCCGCCATTCTTCGCCTTCTCACTCACCTCCACGGACCACCACCACCCACACCACCACCCACACCACCACCTTCACCACCTCGACGATCTTCTCCTCCACCCTCCCACACATCCCCACCTCCATCACCTCCCCCGTCACACTCTTCTCATCCACCATCCCACCCATCCCCACCTCCCCCACCCCCACCTAGGCAATCATCTCCCCCATCCACATCTATTCCCATCCCCGTATCCACTTCTCCTCTCACGACCACTTCCTTCGCCCCCACACCACCTCCTCCATCATCCACCGTCACTTCATATGTGCGCCGCAAGAAATTGCCGGTGCGTTCCAAATCTCTCCCATCGCCACCCACTACCGTCACCATCACGTCTTCTCCCCCCATTTCTATCCCTTCTACCACCGCCTTGATCGCCGTACTTCCACCACCACCCACATCCACCGACACTGTACCCATCGTTCACACCACCACTGCACCTCTGTCCCCACTTCTCCGCACACCCCCCGCATCCCCCGACCACCCAGCCACACCCTCTTCCGAGGAGGGCGAGGACTCGCCTTCTCCTGATTTTTGATTTCACTTTGTTTTTTGACCTCCCCCTTGCATATCTCTGCACTTTCACGATCATATTTCATTGCTAGCATTGTCATGTCTAGCTTGGGGGAAGTCTATTTTGCTGTGTTGTCGTGTTTTGTTTTCTTTGTGTGTGTGCTTGTTTCATTTGTCGTGTCGTATCATTTTCTTTCTTTCTTTTTCTATTTTTATGTCGTGTGGTTTGATTTTGATTTTTCTTTATTTTCAGTTTCGTATCTATGTTTTCCATGTTTTTCATTTCTTTTTTGTGTCAGTGCGTATTCCCCCCCATTTTCATTGCCCTCCCGTACTCACTCTTATTGCATTGAGGGCAATGTAAGCTTCAGCTTGGGGGAGTTGCACTTTGTGCGTCATTTGAGTCTTTCTTTTTCGTTTTTGTGTCGTTTTCATCGTGTTTTAAATTTTTATTGTCTTCTTTTTATCTCTCTCCTAGAGATGAACCCTATGATGAATTGCCACAAAATCACACACACCTAGCATGGCATCGATAATTACACTCACTAGCCCTAGGATATCGAGTCCCCCTGCATTTCACGCATCGTGGGTCCACTTAGCTTTTTGTGAGTCGTGTGTCGTGCCTAGCTGTTTGGTGTGCTTCTACTTTGTGATTTTACTTTATATACCTGTCCAGGAATGACCCCTAGATTATCACGCTTCGATATGAATAATGCGGTATTTGCTTCTCTTGTCTGTTTCTGTGTGCATGATTATATATATCGTATGCTTCATTTCGCATGTGTCGGGATTCCACAATTAAGGACTAGGATAACCCATTTAGCCCATGCTCTAATTAGCGAGAATAGTTTCCTTTGCACAAGTGTTTAGATTCCGATTTCTTTTTTGTTTTACTTGGTGCAAATCCCCTCGTCGTGTACCGTTCTCCCACTTGGGAGAGTACACATATGTATAGCCAAAAACCCAAAAATCCAAAAAAAAGAGAAAAGAAAAGAAAAACCCAAAAAGAAAAGAAAAGAAAGAAAGAAAAAATTGTATAGCCAAAAATCCAAAAATAATATACAAATACCCAAAACCCAAAAAAATTCCCGTGTAAATATCTTTTCCTACTTGCCGAGAATAAAGGGAAGGCGAGAATTTGCACCGAGTGTTCTACTCCACATCATCTCAAACCCCATCGGTTTCGAAAACACTTGGATTAGGAACTTTTTAGCTATTATCTAGGCTTTAGTGTGGTGATTTCCTTAACCCTAGTTGTGGAGCCCCTGACGCATGATATGTTTCGATTCTCTCTCTCTCTATTCTCATGCATGCTTGAACTATATATTCACTGCTTTATTCAATTCGAATCGATATTTGGGTCATTTCCTGGATTTGTGTATATCGAGCTTCATCGCACATCGTAGATAGTGACACCGACTGCGTGTGCACGACCACACTCACTCGCGCTTCACCGCGTGGGCCCACGGCACTTGTCTGGACTCGTATTCCTTGGTTTAGTGATGTGATTTGGAGTTTTCTTGCTTGGTGTGTCGTTTTTGATTGTGTTGGCCCTGACGGGTGATCTAGGATATAGAGTTTTCTTTTTCTCTCTTTCTCCCTATTTTCCCTCTCCGAGCTCTTACTCTCACTCGTCTTCCTCGATGACGAGGAAGAGTTCAGCTTGGGGGATTTTGACGTGCGTTTATATTTCATATATTTGCGCACGTTTTCTTCCATGTTTTTCTGTATTTTACCGCCGTCTTATATTCGTTTTCTCGTGTTTTCTTGTTTTCTTTCACTTTTCCGTGTTTTCCGTATTTTACAGGAGTTTACTAGCATAGGGGACATAAAACGATGATATCGCAAGTCCCCGGAGCAACGGGAGGAGTCACGCATGATCCAGGGGGTCAAACGACGATGATATTATCTTTCAGCCCCTCACCTGGTCGGTTGGTCATCTTCAACCGATCGGGTGATGCACGCGTGCACCACCCGGACGTAGCTTGGAGCTCACAAGAAGTCACCCGGTCGGTTCAGTGACCGGGTCAAAAGCCCAAACTCTCTGGAATTCGAAGCTGATTGCCAACCGATCGGGTGACCTTCACCCGATCGGTTCACCTGTAGCGGAATCTCAAAAGCCAAGACACGGTCAGCTCAACCGGCCTCCTCACCCGACGGCACCAAGATCCAACCGGTCACATTCATATGTCAACCGACCAGGTGAAGATGACCGGGTGAAGTCCCGCATTGCGCTGTAAAAGTTTAAAGCAGGTCACCCGATCGGTTGACTTGTCAACCGATCGGGTGATATCTTTTCCTATATATAGAACCCCAGGTTTTCCAGAAACGAAAGTTGATTATTTTTTGCTGTTTTCTTCATTTTGTGACGGCTGTAATTTCCCAGTTTTTGTAAGTTTTCAGATCTTTGTCAAACTTTAGTATTATCTTAATTTCTTTACTACCCTTGCATTTCTATTGTCTGATCATGATTTTTACGGTCGATTTCTGTTTAGATCGCTTTTTACTAAATATGTGTGAGTAGTTCCCAAATCTAGGATTTTGGCGGAAACCCCTTTGTGGGCTCTTCCCGATGCGTCCATAGGGCTAGGAAATCGATAGGGATTAGGAATCTAACGGTTACGCGGGGTGTTTTATTGTCATTGGCAGGAAAAAGACCGCCTTTGACCGTTGGGCCAAAGGGGGAATAAACTTGGCGGTTGACTCCCTAGCCATAGCTCACGCCCTTAGCGTAAACGCTGAATCCTAGTGCGCGGGAGCGGTAGGATGAGACGTTGGGAGTTATCGTTGCGAGCTTAGTGCTCCCGGAGTCGATCAGTGTTAATGGACACGGGAGTGCCCACTGATCGAACCCGGGAAGTCTGGCGTATCATCCTGGGCACCGACCGGAATATCGGGCCCATGGGACGCCGGTACCACTTTCAGAGGCAACGTCTCACCATTAGACCCTAATTCCGATCGCTATCCTACTCGTAGGCCGTATCGGCGAGTATCGCAACGATGGGGTGGAAACCAAAGTCCCGGGTTTTTCCTTTATATTGTCTATACCTTGCATTCCATTTACCGTGACAACCCATCATTTGATCCGGGCTAGCTCGCCCATGGGGTGGTTTTGATCCTCTTTGACACAAGCACATCCACGCCTCCCTGAGTTCGACCCCCAAGCCACACTACAACACCGTGCGCTTGCGGTTACAAATATTTAAATCTCACGCCCCCGATCATATTATTGCACACATCTACCGTGCCACATCCGGGGGCGTCAACTTACAAACGAGTGAGGAAAGAAATTCTAGGGTGAGTGATAGGTAGGATACAGCAGAGGCATTCAGGAAGGCCAACCAACCTAAGTTAGCAAAAAGAGTTTCGACCTCGGTGAAGACACCGAGGTCGACGAGTGATTGGGTGTGGGCAAACTTGGTTGATAGATGCCCCCGAGCATCTAGCCTACGAAAAAAGTCTTTCTGCTCTTGGTTCCTAAATAGGTACCCATGCGGGCCCAACATGGGGTCCACAGGGGGGATAACAGGTGGGGGAGGGGCTAGTGTCAGTTCACGTGTGTGGGGAGGAGGAAGTGTTTGTTTCCGTCTCTTTCGAGACGGTTCCTCCTCCTGCAAGATACCTGCAGGGTTTTCTGGGACCCTTAGGGCACAAAAACTCTAGTCCCGTCCTAAGTCGGACGGAACATAGACAGAAATGAAGCGGAAAAATTTTTATGTTAATCTTATTAACATGCAACCTAAGGAACCAGACCCTATTAGCCAGGATCTCTGCCAACTTGGGGTGGATCTGACCACCCCAAGAGGGATCTAACTAATGCGAATAATTAAATGAAAACTTAAACACATACCCGGAATCTCAGCCCTGGGGCAGGCGAGATGTTCCGCGCCGTCTTCCGAGCTGCTCCCGTCCCACGCCGAGCCGCTCCTTGAACCACTCCCCGCACCGCTCCTCAAACCGCTCCGCATCCCGAGGCGATCAATCCCCGTGTCACCGAGCCACCCACCGCCGAAGAAAGTTTCACGCGAGTGAAACCTCCGCCTAGATTTCGGATCCAAAATCCGAACTCCTTTGCGGCTTTGCTAGAGCCCGCAGGAGTAAGGCAGAAATTTATAGGGAGAGGAGGAATATTAATTTAGCTTAGATCCGAGCGTGCTCCAACATTTACGAGAGCCACTCAGATCTAGAGCTTGGGACGAGTTTTGAGGAGGAGAGCAGACCCCTATTTATATAGGCGGCGGACTCCCCCCTTTTCTCAAAATCCGATGTGGGACTATTAATTTGAGTTAATTAAAATCAAGTTAGTTTGCACTTCACAAAGTGCAAACTTCCGTGAATTTTAACTCCCTCACCGTTGAGCTTCAATGTTGGTGCAACCTACCAAATTGAAGAGGGTTCAACGGTGAACGCGTAGGAAAAAACGGCTCGTCAATCCGAGTCCGTTTGACCCTTCAAACAATTGTCCAAAGTTAGCCAAAAGTCATGATTCTCTTAGAAACGTAGCCGTCAAGAAAATCCCAGGTTTCAAAAAACCCTAACCAGAAAATTCGGGCTTGGTGGGCCTCCATTTTCGCTGGTTTCAGCCCAACAGTTTGGGCTGACTTGTTTTGGCTATAACTTGTGCATTTGGACTCCGTTTTTGACGCGGTTTGAACCTGCGTTTAGAGCGGGACGATCCCGTCATCTAGGTAACCTTTTCAACGCATTTATTTAATTAAATATAGTCTTAAACAATTTAAGACACATTTAATCTCTTTTGCATCATATGCAAAATAGTCCCTATCTAGGCTTAAATTATCATTTGCATCAAATACAAATGATCCGAGGGCATATTCCTCTACATCTCCCACTTGCACCCAGGATCATTTATCCCGAATGCATGAGATGATTGCAAACATCTTTTGCAATATTTTATCCCTTGCATCAAATGCAAATTGTTCTCCCTAACTAATTTCTACCTATTACTAGACGAAGGTCGCACTCTGTGTGAGACCCTACAGCCTGACCCTTACAACAGGTTGGGCTCGAAGCCCTATACGGCAGTGACCACGAGCAGTGGCTGCCGTCCCTGCTTCAGGAATCATCATTATGTGGTTAACTCATTGACATGAGTATTGTCGGGACCACCCTGACTGTTTCCATGATGAATTCCGCAGTTATAGTCTCTTCGTCTAAACTATGTCGTGTAGATCAAGTCTAGGGTACGGTCAAACTGTCAACCCCAATAACTTGACTCTGGTTAGTTTCTATCGATCTTTAGTCAAAAAATGTTGGACTTCTTCCAACATACTCTGGCCAGAGTTTTTACTAAAGACCGAACTAACCCTACGACACTAACTCCCATTGACCGGGAGAGACGAATCCTCTCTTGGTCATTACTCTCCTCATACGCTTCAAGTGTCACCCAATCAAAGACCTTTCGACGGGGCTTGCCTCGAAGCTAGGTCATTTGATCTAAGTGGCACCGTTCACGCACAGGTTCGTCAAAATGACCTCAAGTCAAAAGACCAACTAGCCTATCATCACTCAGAGTCATCATTGACAGATTGGTCAATATAACCATATGATAACTCTTATGGATCGTTCAGTGAACTCATTCTCTAATGAGCACATGTGTCTCATCTACGACTTCGCCAAGTCAAGCGATCATGAGATCATCGCCACCGCTAAACGGTGAAGACTAAGACACAATGGTCTATCCGATGTTTCGATATCCTTGTCTCGAAACATCTACGACCACGAACCCTTTTAGACTTATGCTACAGACGGTCAAACATTTCTCCATGATCGAGATACTCATCTCGATACCTGTTTGACCTTGCATAAAGTCTCAGGACTTTACCTAAGTTAATGTCTAATGTTAACTACATTATAAAATAACTTAGATAATTATTACCAAACAGCTTACTGTTATTTCGAACAAAATGTTTGTGCTATTCACACATGAAGATAGATAGCCTCGAGGGTATCATCTCTCAACATCTCCCACTTGCACTCAGGCCCATTTATCACGGTATCTCATACCGTTTTTACACATAAGTTTTGCCGACTTCATGTGGTAGAGCCTTCATGAGTGGATCTGCTAAAACCGTCTACACTATAGACTTAAGGGTTTCTATGTTTAGACCAACCATTTGAATCTCATTCAAATAATTCATTTGGTCTTTCGGAATCCATAATATTTTAATTTACTTGGATCTTATCCAATTCATCGTACCTTACGATAATCATTTAAATTAGTTACTGGTCATTTCAAATGGCTCATATTTATTTCTAATAAAGTATCAAACTCTTTTGATCACTTTGTCAAAATATATGTTCCATCTCTTTGATGCCTTGCATGTAATTTATACGCTCCCACTGACCTTGAAAACTCTCTGGCTAATTCATATAAGTTGGTCCGTCTAAATCATATTTAGAAAAACGAACTTGTAAGTGAATGCTCCAATTTTCATGGTCAACTTAAGCGTTTACATCGAGTTTGGTCCGAGTAGTTCTGCACACATCTGCTGGTGGAAAACGGTTTCATTATAATCCGTTTTATAGGAATTAATATGGAAAAACCGTTCTCGACTAACATGATTGCACTTCACTATTATCCTTTCTGCACCAATCTTTCAACTTAAAGATTTACTTACAGAAAGTGAGGAAACATTTTCCTTGTGCACGTAAACTAAATTCCAAAATTTATTTACGCACACGGACCTATTCTAATTGCATCAAATTTTAAATCGGAGTTACTACTCCGTATTTTCATCCTAGAAGTCGGCTAAGTCATCATCAGTTATGATGTTTAACTCGACTCTTCGTCTCACGAAATTCGAGTAATTATACAACTTCTTAATGATTGATTTTATGAATATCTTATTGATAATGTCCTCACAGAACATTATCAAAACCTAGGCATTACTATCTGGGACTTAACCCAGAAGGAGGACTTAACTCGGAGTCATTTACAATGGATCACACCAAGTCTAACTAAGTGTGATTCATACATTTTAACACACGGATGTGTTAACAGACTTGACCTGAGAGAAAATCACATTTTGTTTTGATTACGCAAGATTTTACGTAGCTAAGTATTTGACCATTCGATCTAATCGAATCAATTTAAATACTTTTGTCATTTCGTTCTTTATTTTATAAGACTTGTGTTTCATCAAGAACACGTGTCTTAATAAAATATACGAATAACTTAATTTGGTTAATCTAGACTCGGGTACATCACTATGTACCAGACTGAGTTCGACAACTCATTCTCCCACTGTCTCACAGATGGGTTTCGGCCATCATATCTAAGAGGATAAGACTCACAAGTGTCCGTAGACTTCATAATACGAGAGGTCAGACCCCTCTTTATGTGACCTGTGAAGCTTAGTCTCTCGATACGGCCTAGTCTATTTTGACATGTAAGTTTGCTACTATCTTGTGTATTTATATATATTAACATTTAATACATATATTATCATTATACAATTTACTCATTGCTTCAAAATCAATGTGACGACATTCGTCAAAATGTGTTAAACTTCTGTATAACAACAATCATGAAATCGTGACATCAGAGTATGTCACATTTTTATTTTCTCCTTCTTATGCCTTTACAAATGATAAATTAAACTATTAAACTCGATTGACTTTCCAGTGTGCCTTCTTCCTTTTCTAAATCACATTTAGATATTTAAATGGCCCAACATAAATGAATAGCTATGCAAGCGACTCATGTATCCAAACGCTTGAGAGTTGCAATCTTGAGTGTAGCTCAAGAAGTTGCTTGTCTCAAGATCCGGTTGGTATACATAGTCTTGCACCACTCATGCACTCGTTTTCGACTCAAACGGTTTGATCGAATTTTCGAACTTTGCGGATCAGAATTGTTTGTCCATACAACCTTGAGGGTAGCTCGACAAGTTGTAGGGAGAAACATACTTCGAATATCATATATGTTCAAGCTGCCTCATATAGAGAAGAGTGACATGTAGCTTTAATTTATTTGTTGGACCCAGAACTTAATGAAATCATATTTCTTAAGTCTGTTCTTTAGAAGGTCATTTAATGTCAACGAGAATATAGTTTAATTCCATCAATTAGAATTTAACTTGATATTCAATCAATCAACTATTTGACCAGTTAACTTATTCCAATATTATATTTTGATTCCTTCGGTAAACATAGTCTTGCCCTAGTTTTTGCATATGTTCAATATTAAATATAGGTAGATTGGCTTTCATCTATCTATATCCTCCCACTATTTTTACGATCGTTTTAAAGCTTAATAACGAACGATTTAATCGAATTTAAAAATTAGTGAAAGAGGGATCCAATCATCCCGAACCTCACAACCTTGAGGAGACTCAACAAGTTGATTGGTTCCATGACTGGTAGACTAACTCTTGGTCAATCACATCACATGTGATTCCCTGTCGATTTTTACCCACAGTCACTTATGATCTTGAGGAGACTCAACAAATCATAATGACTGGTCTAGTCAGACCCTTGATTTCGTGTCCAGATTTGACTTAAATCGATACTCGAGGAGACCCGACGCATCGATTTGGGTCAAGTCTAGGCTACATCACATGTATGTTGGAGTTTGTTCCTTAAAGAAAAAAAACAAGTCACAGCTTGAGGAGACTCAACAACTATAATTGTCTTCTTTGAGTTACCAAGCTCCAAAATCAAGGAGGGATACGAATTAATCTTTAATAAGATTTATAACGCATTGACTAGATATAGTCCATGGTGTCATACAATCATGATTCGCGACATTGCGGTCCAGCGGAAAACAGCCAGGGAATTGACTAAGCCAAGATCACTGCCCCTTGTACTAACAAGGGTTGACCCAGAACTCTTAGCCAAGCACATTGACTGGATCATGGTCCATTGAATGAAGCTTGTCATTTTTGTATGTGTGCCATAGACTAAACAGCTTTTATTAACAACTAATTAATCCTATCAACTAGTTGCATCCTTAAATTCAAAATTTTAGGATTTGTTTAATAACTTTTATTAAGTCCTTATCAACTATAAGCTTCACGTGCTATCCTAATCATTATTAGGATTTTAATAAATTTTATTAACAACGCTAAAAGCGAAGTCCTTTAATGAAAATTAATTATAACAATTAGAATTACAAATTCATTAAAGGGACTACCCTAATCAGGAATTAGGTCTTGAAGTGTTGTTAATGTTTTATTAAAACACAGCATGTCATTAAAATTCAAGTAATAAATTTTAATCATTATTTAATGGCTAACCTAAAGGGTTGTCTTGTGTTATCAAATAAGGGACAAGAAGACATAGCCATTAAAAATTTACACTAATTTTATCGCATAAAAAGTGTACAACTATTTAACAATTAAATAGACTAAAGTTTATCGCATAAACAATTTTAGCATGCATACTTAAATTTAACATTTAAATTTAAAAATACGATTTTTAAAACATTTTATTTTATCTCATAAAGTAAAAGCTTGTTTAAAAATCATAACATTTGCATGCTACTTTAAAATATTTATCACATAAAAATTTTAAACTTTTAAAATTAGTTTTTAAAAATATCTTATAAATTTAAAACATCATTTAAAAAATTCCATGTTTAAAATTTATCACATAAAATTTTAAACAACATTTTAAACTTATCGCATAAAGTTTTAAAGCTTTAAAACAATTTTAAAATTTATCACATAAATTTAAAAATTCCATTTTAAAACTTTCATGTTTAAAATTTATCATATAAAATTTTTAAACAAAAAAAATTTAAATTTATCGCATAAATTTAAAGAAAACATTTTTCTGTAAAAGCATTCAAATAATAAATTCGCAGTCCTATATCAGCATACAGAGATGGCTCTGATACCAATGCAGGGTTTTCTGGGACCCTTAGGGCACAAAAACTCTAGTCCCGTCCTAAGTCGGACGGAACATAGACAGAAATGCAGCGGAAAAAATTTTATGTTAATCTTATTAACATGCAACCTAAGGAACCAGACCCTATTAGCCAGGATCTCTGCCAACTTGGGGAGGATCTGACCACCCCAAGAGGGATCTAACTAATGCGAATAATTAAATGAAAACTTAAACACATACACGGAATCTCAGCCCTGGGGCAGGCGAGATGTTCCGCGCCGTCTTCCGAGCTGCTCCCGTCCCACGCCGAGCCGCTCCTTGAACCGCTCCCCGCACCGCTCCTCGAACCGCTCCGCATCCCGAGGCGATCAATCCCCGTGTCGCCGAGCCACCCACCGCCGAAGAAAGTTTCACGCGAGTGAAACCTCCGCCTAGATTTCGGATCCAGAATCCGAACTCCTTTGCGGCTTTGCTAGAGCCCGCAGGAGTAAGGCAGAAATTTATAGGGGGAGGAGGAATATTAATTTAGCTTAGATCCGAGCGTGCTCCAACATTTACGAGAGCCACTCAGATCTAGAGCTTGGGACGAGTTTTGAGGAGGAGAGCAGACCCCTATTTATATAGGCGGCGGACTCCCCCCTTTTCTCAAAATCCGATGTGGGACTATTAATTTGAGTTAATTAAAATCAAGTTAGTTTGCACTTCACAAAGTGCAAACTTCCGTGAATTTTAACTCCCTCACCGTTGAGCTTCAATGTTGGTGCAACCTACCAAATTGAAGAGGGTTCAACGGTGAACGCGTAGGAAAAAACGGCTCGTCAATCCGAGTCCGTTTGACCCTTCAAACAATTGTCCAAAGTTAGCCAAAAGTCATGCTTCTCTTAGAAACGTAGCCGTCAAGAAAATCCCAGGTTTCAAAAAACCCTAACCAGAAAATTCGGGCTTGGTGGGCCTCCATTTTCGCTTGTTTCAGCCCAACAGTTTGGGCTGACTTGTTTTGGCTATAACTTGTGCATTTGGACTCCGTTTTTGACGCGGTTTGAACCTGCGTTTAGAGTGGGACGATCCCGTCATCTAGGTAACCTTTTCAACGCGTTTATTTAATTAAATATAGTCTTAAACAATTTAAGACACATTTAATCTCTTTTGCATCATATGCAAAATAGTCCATATCTAGGCTTAAATTATCATTTGCATCAAATACAAATGATCCGAGGGCATATTCCTCTACAATACCCTTCCCCTTATCTCTCTCCCGGGCCATGTGTGCGTGTGAGTGATGCAAATGAGTGTGAAATACTATAGAAGTGCACACACACGAACAATCAAGCAAATTAAATATCTAGGGTAAAAATTGGAATTTGAGAAGTGGAGCGAAGTTACCCTACAGAGATTCGAGTTCTACGCTTGTAGTTGACCCAATGCCGTGCAATGGGAGAAGTGTGGAGCCGTGGCATTCTTTTTCAGCAAAAATTCGAAAGAGGGGTGGATATTATGGGTTAGGGCTAGAAAATTGCGAAATAGGAGAGGGAGAGAGAGAGAGAAAGAGATGGAGAGATGGAAGGGGGAGGTGGAGAGAGAGGCTATTGGAGGAGTGGAGGAAGTGGGAGAGGAGTTTTCGGCCGTTGGGAGAGGTTGGAAGGCGAAACGACGTCGAAGAAAGCGATCGGGCGAGGGGCTGTGAACGGGTGGGTCGGGGGATATTTATAGGGTTTAAGTCGAACCGATCGGGTGAGAAGTCACCCGATCGGTTGACTTTAGGTCGAAATTTTTAAGCTGAAAAAACGCTACAGGCGAACCGGTCGGGTGATAACTCACCCGATCGGTTGGCCGCTCCACAGATATTCCCAAAAGTTTGGTACAGCTCACCCGGTCTATCACCCGATCAAGCATTTTATCAACCGATCGGTTGATTATTTCTCAAAAATTCCCGAGACTTCGGCCCAGTTCACCCGGTCTCTTCTTTCCTCACCCGGTCGGTTCATTTAGTGGCAGACACGGCCGTTAGCTGATACATCCCAACCGATCGGTTGAGTTATCAACCGATCGGTTGGGGCCTTGTTTTCTGCAAAAACCCACAAATCGCCTAAGTTCCACAACGGAAGTTCTTGCGGCTGGATTTATTTATACAAATAGATGAAATAAAGTTAAAAAATAATCCTAAAAATTGAAACAAAAGTTTAGAGCATGGGTTGCCTCCCATGAAGCGCCTTTGTTTAACGTCGTTTAGCTCGACACCCGTTGATGATGTTCATGGTGGGCGATACGGGTGATGCCCAAAATCCGGCATCTCTTCAACTCTATAGCTTGTGGCTTTTGGCGTAGTCGACGGCTGTAAGAAGATTCACCCAACTACCCTCCCCTTGTCGACAGGATCCGGGGGCTTCTTCCTCAAATTGGCGTCTACCGCCATCTTTTTCAGGATCCGGACCTCATCTCCAGTGAGGTCCATGGGCTCTTTGCCTTTCCTCCTCGTAGGAGGAGCCTTTGGGAATCCGGGAGGGGTCACACATTGGGCGACCGCCTCATCAGCAACTTCTTTCTTTGGGAAGCCAACTTGCTCTCCAAGGTCCCCCAAGCTATCGGGGGGATTCCTCGAGAGCACTTCCCAGGCACTTGTTTCAACAGCTCTATCTTCTTCGTTCTCCAGCATACTTATACTAGGATCGTCTGGGGGATTTGGGTGCTTCATCGACAACCCGAAGTCAAATTCGACTCTTTCTTGGCCGACATTGAGGCAAAGCTTCCCATTCTTCATGTCTATCAAAACTCCGGCGGTTGCCATAAAGGGCAGTCCCAGGATAATATGGGTATGCTTGTCTTCCGGCATGTCCATCACCACAAAATCAACCGGTACTTGTACTCCTCTCACATCGACGGGGAGATCGTCCACTACTCCCACTGGGTACTTGACCGAACGGTCAGCAAGTTGTAATGTCATGCTGGTGGGCTTTAAGTCTCACATCCCTATTCTCTTGTACAACGATAGGGGCATTAAGCTGACGCTCGCTCCTAGATCGACGAGCGCCCTCTGGATTTGCACTTCCCCAATAGAGCAAGGGATGGAGAAACTTCCTGGGTCTTTGAGCTTGGGCGGATTTGCGCGCTGAATTAGGGCGCTGCACTCCGCCGTTAACACGACCTTTTCTTTTCTAGATCCCCATGTCACCAAGTCTTTCAGAAATTTGGCATATGAGGGAATTGTCTCGATGGCCTCGAGGAAGGGGATTTGTAAGCTCAGATCTTTCACCATGGCAAAGAATTTGCCATACTTCTCATCGATTTTGGCTTTGGCAAGCCGTTGTGGGAAAGGCACAACGGGCTTGAATACTCTTAGGTTCCCTTCCTCATCCTTCTTCTTCTCCTCTTTATGAACTCCCTCCGGAGTCGTTGGCTTGGGCGACGAAGCACCGTCGTCATTTAATTTCTCAATTGGTCGTTCCACGACCAACGGTGCTTCCGGTCCTTTGGGGGGCATTCTCGTGGGTATATGCGTTCCGCTCCTCAAGACGATGGCGGACACGTTCTCATGCTTATGCGTGAGCACCAAGGTCCGATTTACCCCCCTCAGGTTCACCTCAGGCTGTGGCGGTAATAAATTCTGTGGTCTCTGAAGGTTCGCCACTTGCAACCCCAGCTGGGTCACCTGATCAGTGAGGACTCTTTGTCCTATCTCCAGCTTCAGATTTATCTTCTCCTGGTTGGCGATGTATTGAGTCAAGATGGACTCAACCGGAGAGATGGCCCTCTACTGGCCATATTGTTGCTGGGTGGGCTGTTGATTCCTTGGAGTGTACTGCTGGTACTGTTGTGGAGGTTGTTGCTGCTGAAATTGCTGCTGCTGAAACTGCTGCTGAGGCCTAGCCGGCTGATATATCTGTTGTTGTTGCTGCTGAATCGGCTGCTGATATGGTGCCCGGTAACTAAGGTTCGGATGATTCCGGTTGTTCGGAGAGTAGGCCGGGTTGGAGTTGGTTCGTGGTGGAAATGGCGCATTCCCCGTATGATTGTAAAATAATGCGCTTGCCTGATCCAACGGTGGTGAGATGTCACCACCGTCGAACTCTCCAAAAACTTCGGACTCCACCGCAGCAATCTGTTGTGAACCGGCACCACCGGCGCCTACCATCAATGTGGAGATCTGGGTCGACAGCAAGTCAAACTTGCTTGACAATTTGTCGACGTCCTCGACCCTATGGATGCCCCCAGATCTAGGTGTGGCTCTCTCGTCAGACCACCGCTCATTGTTGGATGCCATATTTTCAAGAATCTGTCCGGCATCTTCTTCGCTTCTCGACATAAAGGACCCTCCAGCCGCGGCGTCCGTGGAAGATTTCAAATCGTCCCTCAACCCATTATAGAACAGATTTATTATCTGCCACTTGGGGAGCTCATGGTGGGGA
Source organism: Scilla litardierei (assembly GCA_030789695.1). NCBI lineage: Eukaryota > Viridiplantae > Streptophyta > Magnoliopsida > Asparagales > Asparagaceae > Scilla > Scilla litardierei. The sequence continues at coordinate 94,856,301 of CM061142.1, forward strand.
CATCTTCGCTGCATCTCCTTGTATCTGGTCCAAGCTTCATGCAAGGACTCGTGGCTGGCCTGGGAGAAGGAGGATATCTCACTCCTCAGCTTCATGGTCTATCCCGGAGAAAATAACTTCGTCAGGAAGGCATTGGAGAGCTTCTCCCAGGTGTTGAATGTGTTGGGGTCCTTCCCCCTAAGCCACAGCTTGGCCTTATCTTGCAGAGAGAAGGAGAACAGCTTCAGTCGGATCGCCTCAGTTGTGACACCGTTTATCCGGAAGGTGTCACATTTCTCCAAGAAGGAGTCTAAATGTTCAATCGGGCTCTCTATGGGTGCACCTGAAAATTGATCCTGCTGGATCCACGTCACCAAAGATGGCTTAAGCTCGAAGCTTTGGGCCGTAATAGCTGGAGGACGGATGGCGGAGGTGGACTCAATGGAAGGCATCGAGTACTCCAGCAGAGACTTGTGAGGTGGGGTGTTCTCCCCCATGCATTCAGGATCCTCTCTTCTTCGCTTCTCGGTGGCCAAACACCTTAGGGTGGCGTTTATCTCTGGATCAACGGGGATCAAGTCGTCGAGACTCCTTGAACTCCTGCGCATGAAAAACAACAAACACCCGTGAAGCGAAAAGTGGGAAAGAAACAGATAAGATAAAAAATAAAAATAAAAATAAGAAGATAAAAAGGAAACAGAAGAATGTGAAAATTATCGCGAGGTAGGGATGAGAGCTAGACACAAGGGTTAATGCAATCCTAAAATAACAAGCATGTTGCCTCCCCGGCAACGGCGCCATAAAGCTTGACGTCCCCCGCGTGTGCACGCTAGATGTGTGCAATAATACGATTGGGGGCGTGAGAATTAAATATTTGTAACCATAAGCACACGGTGTTGTAGTATGGCTTGGGGGTCGAACTCAGGGAGGCGTGGATGTGCTTGTGTCAAAGAGGATCAAAATCACCCCATGGGCGAGCTAGCCCGGATCGAATGATGGGTTGTCACGGTAAATGGAATGCAAGGTATAGACAATATAAAGGAAAAACCCGGGACTCTGGCTTCCACCCTATCATGCGATTCTCACCGATACGGCCTACGGGAAGGATAGCGATCGGAATTAGGGTCTATTGATGAGACGTTGCCTCTGAAAGTGGTACCGGCATCCCATGGGCCCGATATTCCGGTCGGTGCCCAGGATGATACGCCGGACTTCCCTGGTTCGATCAGTGGGTACTCTCATGTCCATTAACACTGATCGACTCCGGGAGCACTAAGCTCGCATCGATAACTCCCAACGTCTCATCCTGCCGCTCCTGCGCGCTAGGATTCGACGTCTACGCTAAGGGCGCGAGCTATGGCTAGGGAGTCAACCGCCAAGTTTATTCCCCCTTGGCCCAACGGTCAAAGGCGGTCTTTTTTTCGCCGATGACAATAAAACACCCCACGTAACCGGTAGATTCCTAACCCCTATCGATTTCCTAGCCCTATGGATGCATCGGGGAGAACCCTCGAAGGGGTATCCGCCAAAATCCCAGATTTAGGAACTACTCACACATATTTAGTAAAAAGCGATCTAAACGAAAATGGACCGTCAAAATCATAATCAGACAATAGAAATGCAATGGTAGTAAAGCAATTAAGATAATACTAAAGTTTGACAAAGATCTGAAAACTTACAAAAACTGGGAAATTACAGCCGTCACAAAATGAAGAAAACAGTAAAAAATAATCAACTCCCGTTTCTGGAAAACCTAGGGTTCTATATATAGGAAAAGATATCACCCGATCGGTTGACAAGTCAACCGATCCGGTGATCAGAAACAAACTTCGGCAGCGAGATGCGGGACTTCACCCGGTCAGGATAAACCGGTCGGTTGAAGCGTGGATGTGACCGGTTGGATCTTGGTGCCGATCGGGTGAGGAGACCGGTTGGATCTTCGTGTCTTGGCTTTTTGAGATTCAGCTACAGGTGAACCGATCGGGTAAAGGTCACCCGATCGGTTGGCAATCAGCTTCGAATTCCAGAGAGTTTGGTCTTTTGACCCGGTCACTGAACCGACCGGGTGACTTCTCGTGAGCTCCAAGCTGTGACCGAGTGGTGCACGCGTGCACCACCCGATCGGTTGAAGATGATCAACCGATCGGGTGAGGGGCTGAAATATGCTATCTTCGTCGTTTGACCCCCTGGGTCACGCGTGACTCCTCCCGTTGCTCCGAGGACTTATGATATCTTCACTAAATGTCTCTTATGCGGACAATCTCCTGCAAACATGGAAAAACAAAGAAAAGTGAAAGAAAACGAGAAAATATGAGAAACGGGTACGAGACGGCGGAAAATAACAGAAAAACACAAAAGAAAACGTGCGTGAACATATGAAATATAAACGCACGTCACCTACACAACTCTCTCACACTACATATATCATCCAATGTGCACAGGAGAGTCCTCCAAAGAAGCTCAGGAGGCAGCGGGAGGATCTGCAGCAGTAGCAGGCTCTGCAGAAGGCGTGGTGATCACTGTGTCAGCAGGAGTGTCCACGGTCGCAACGGTAGTGGCCTCGGGAGCACCAGACGAAGTATCCACCGAAGGAACGGTGGCAACAAGTGTGCTCTCGGGGGCACCAACAGACGTAGCAGTAGCAGCAGCAGATGTACCCTCTGGGGCATGAATAGCAGATCCTATGAGCTCCTCGAGCTCATCATCATCCATCTCCTCGTCGTAAGAAACAGACGAAGGAACGTCAATGCCCATGCGGGAGCAGATGCGTTCTAGCATCGCCTCCGAACGAGCACAACGAGACTCCACACATCTCAACGAACGGGCAAGCTCAACAAGAGTAGGAGTAGGAGGTGATGGAGCAGCTGAAGCAGAGGCATAAGCTGAAGGGGTCGTCCTCTGAACGTGACGAAGCGCCGCAAGAGACTTCTTGACGGCTGTCACATTCAGAGGGGGACCGAGGGGACGCTTATCATCGAGAGGGAGAGGGACACGGAAGTGACGGAATACGAGTGTCAGAAGGCAGGGACATGGGATGAGAACAGATTTCGTGGACTTTCGGATACACTTGAAAGAATCCATCTTGTCAAGAATGATCCGTGCCTAATTGATCTCACTCCCCATGAAGATGGCATAAATGAGTTTGAGGAATGGCTGGAAAGGCAAGGAAGATGAGCCGTATTTCGGAAGGAGGCACGACTTCAAGATAAGATTAAGCACCCAAGCATTCGGCTTGAAGGACTTCGAAGGGACGCCAATCATGGCAGGAGGGATGACATGGAAAATCTCGGCGAGCATCACCTGATCAAGCTCAGAAATATCATCAACAGAGATATCAGAAGGAAAAAGGCCAGACGAGGAGACATCTATCAAATCCCCTAAGATTTCTGCCATGAGGACAGTCGGTGTCCCCAAGATAGTAGTCTCAATGGAATAGGTCTCGTCGTACTGACCGCAAACACGGTTTGCGTAGAATAGCTTGACTAGACGGGGGTAAGGGTGTGGATTCGCCTTAGTGTCATATCGAAGATAATCGATAAGGCCACTAGACGAAAGAAGATCAGCTAGATGTGGGAAATCGGAGAACTGAACGAAGTGCTCCAATTGAAGGGATTTTCAAGCTCCCTTAGAGCTAATTTATTGCTATTCGTCCTAAGTCGGACGAACAAAATAAATAAAACAGCGGAAGAAATGATTTATTAAACTATTTAATAAATAAAGCCCTAAGGAAAAATTCCCTAAGCCAAGAAATCTACTGACTCGAGTTGGGTCCGACCAACTCGAGAAAGTTCTAACTACTAATTAAACTAATTGCATATAAAATTGACTCACCCGGAATCTTCCCCTGGAGCAGGCAAGATGTTCCGCACCGTCTTGCGCTCATTGATCTGAGCCGTCTTCCGAGCCGTGTTGCGTCGCTCCTCGCCGCAGACTGAATCAGCTCCCGTAGCGCACTTCCGAGCCGTGTTGCGTCGCTCCTCGCCGCAGACTGGATCAGCTCCCGTAGCGCACCTTGCCTCCGAATCCATCACAAGCCGTAGAAGATTTCACTTGAGTAAACCCGCGTCGTAGACTTCCGAATCAGATTCGGACCTCCTCGTTGTCTTGCTAGGACTCGGTTGGAGGACAGGAAAATTTATAGAGGGAGAGAATAAATTTAGTCAAGATTAAGTTTGCTCAAAATATTCGTGAGCTCCTTAATCAGAGACTTGGTGCAAGAAACAAAGAAGGGAGTGCCTACCTATTTATATAGGAGGCCGGCTCCCCTTCTTTTATCATGAGCAATGTGGGACTAATGTTAGGAAGAGGGATATGGATTAATTCAATTTTGGTTAGTGTAGCTTACACAAAGCCTTAACCTTCAACCAATTAATCCTCACTCATCGTTGAGCTCTAGAGATGATACAAGTTATCATTTCGAAGAGCTAGTGATGGTGAACGCGTAGGAACAAACGGCGACGAGATCCGAGTTCGTTTGACCCTTCAAACAATTGCTCAAAGTTGAGCAAAAACCCAAATTTCGTAGCCGTCAAGGGTTTCAACAAAACCCTAAAATAACTTAAGTGGCGGGCGACCCGCTAAGCTTAGCGGGCGCGCCCGCCTAAGGCTACTGGGCGCGCCCGCTAGGGCACGCCCGCGCGGGCTCAGCCCGCTGTCAGCAGCGGGCTATGCCCGCTGCACCCAGCGGGCGTGCCCGCTGGGACAGCGGGCTGCGCCCGCTGGGGCAGCGGGCCGCGCCCGCTGCGCCCAGCGGGCGTGCCCGCTGTGGCAGCGGGCGGGCCCGCTGCAACAGCGGGCCGCGCCCGCTGCACCCAGCGGGCGTGCCTGCTGGGTCAGCGGGCCCCGCCCGTTTTGCTAAGTGGGTTTTATCCCACTTCCCCTTTCGCCTTTCTCGCGTTTCTGGGCTCATCCGAGCTCCGATTCCTACACGGTTTGATCCTCTGGATTCCATACGAAATTTCCTCCATTCCCAAATACTCCAATTTCACAACCAACTTGTGAATTTAATATTCTCTTTACATCTAATGATATCCTCTTATACATTCTATCTGTTACTACGACGTGAATATTACTCGGTGTGAGACCCTACAGCCTGACCCTTACTACAGGCCGAGACTCGAAGTCTCAAGACGACAGTGGCCACTAGCAGTAGGTGTCATCCCTGTTTCGGGATCATCGATTACGTGATTGGTTCGTTTATGCAAAAGTGCCTGACGAAATCACTCTGACTGTGACTGTGATAATTTCCGCAGTTTTAGTCCTTTCGTCATGACTATGTCACTCGGCTAGTCTAGGGTATGGTACACTATCAACCCTATTGGCCAGCAGTGGTCGGTATACATCGGTCTCTGGTACATACAGGTTGTACAAGTTACAACATACCTTGGCCAAGGTTTTACCGAGAGCCGTACTGACCCGTGACACTAACTTCCCATTAACGGAAGAGACGAATCCTCTGTTGATCACTACTTAGCTCATATGTTTCGAGTGTCACCCAGCCTAAGATCTTTCATCAGGCCTAGCCTCGAAGTTAGATCTTTAGACCTAAGTGACACTGTCCACACATAGCTTCATACAATGATCTCAAGTCTTAAGGACCAACTTACCTATTATCACTTAGAGTTATTAATGATAGTTTAGTTAATGTGTATCCATTTAATAACTCCCTGTTTGGGTCGTTCAGTGAACTCAGCTTTTACTGAGCACCTGCGTCCTGTTTCCGACTTCACCAAGTCGCTTGGTTATGAGACCAACCAGACAGGGACGCAATGGTCTGTCTGATGTGTTGATATCCCTTATCTCGACACATCTATGACCATGAACACTTTTAAGATTCAAGCTATTAGAGGTCAGACATTTCTCATAATCGTAATCTACATTTCGAAACATGTGTGACCTAACTATGAATCCAAGGGAATAATCTGAGTAATGAACAACTCAGATAATACTTTACCAGAAAGAATACTTTCATTTATTGAACAAGATGTTTTATCAAGATAAATAGCCACGAGGGCATACATTTCTCTACATCTCCCTCTTGTACTCAGGCCTATTTATTTTGGTATCTCATACCATATTTACACGCTAGTTTTTCTAAACGATCACGTGCCAGCACCTTTGTGAATGGATCTGCTAAGTTGTCTTCTGAAGAGACTCTAAGGAGTTCTATATCTTTCCTCTGCTCTATCTCCCGAATCAGGTGATACTTGCGAAGAATATGTCTGGATCTCTTGTGGAATCTAGGTTCTTGAACCAGGCTGATGGCTGCATTGTTGTCGCAATACAACGGTATTGGACTTTCAACGGCAGGAACCATCCCGAGCTGGTTAATGAACTTCTTCATCCAGACTGCTTCCTTTGCTGCATCGTTGGCCGCTATGTATTCGGCTTCCATTGTGGAGTCTGCAATAGTGACTTGTTTGGAACTCCTCCAACTGACTGCTCCTCCGTTGAGAGTGAAAACATATCCTGAGATCGATTTGCTATCATCCATGTCACTTTGAAAGCTTGAATCTGTGAACCCTTCAACATTCAGGTGTTCACTTCCATAGACCAAGACCAAGTCTTTAGTTCTTCTTAAGTACTTAAGAATTGTCTTGACTGCTTTCCAGTGTTCTTCTCCCGGGTTAGACTGATATCGGCTTACTACACCTAGTGCATAAGCGACATCGGGTCTGGTACAAATCATGGAGTACATGATAGATCCCACAGCAGAAGCATATGGGATCTTGGTCATCTTTGCCCTTTCCAAGTCGGTTTACGGTGACATCTTCTTGGTGAGGGCAATCCCATGATTGGCTGGCAATGAACCACCCGTACTGTTTTCCATGTTAAAACGTTTTAACACGGTTTCAATGTACCTGGTTTGGGAGAGTCCTAGCATCCGTTTAGATCTATCTCTATGGATCTTCACACCCAGTATGTAGGATGCTTCTCCCAAGTCCATCATGGAGAAATTGGTTGATAGCCATTTTTTAACAGACTTTAACATCTCTATGTCGTTGCCTATTATCAGAATGTCATCTACGTATAGAACTAGGATGACTAAAGAATTTTTATTTCTGGTTCGTTTATAGATGCATGGGTCATCCTCATTTCTGACAAAACCAAACTCTTTGACTGTTTTGTCGAAACGGATGTTCCAACTTCTTGATGCTTGCTTGAGTCCATAAATGGACCTGTGCAGCTTGCATGCCTTTCCATTGCTCCCACTGACTTCGAAGCCTTCTGGCTGAGTCATGTAAATCTGCTCTTCCAAATCACCGTTTAGGAATGCAGTCTTCACATCCATTTGCCAGATTTCATAGTCGTAGTAGGCAGCAATAGCGAGCACTATCCGAATAGACTTGTGCATGGCTACTGGCGAAAAGGTTTCGTCATAATCTATTCCTAGAATTTGACGATATCCTTTTGCAACCAGTCTAGCCTTGTACGTCTCTACTTTTCCATCTGCTCCAATCTTCTTCTTGAAGATCCATTTGCAGCCTATGGGAACATTTCCCTTGGGCACGTTTTCTAAGGTCCATACCTTATTTACGTGCATGGAATCTATTTCGGATTTCATTGCATCTAGCCATTTGTCAGAGTCTATACTCTTTATGGCTTCCTGGAAGTTAATAGGGTCATCATTAATTATGATGCTATCCTCGATTCCCCCGTCTACGAGAAAGCCGTAGTACCTTTCGGGGGCTCGAGGAATCCTACTTGACTTCCTACTGACTGGTTGAGAGATGTCAAGTTCTGACTCTCCCACTGGTTCCGACACTTGTTGCTGTGTGGGTACTTCCTCCGAGCATTCATTCAAATCAATTTCCTTGCCAGTGGATTCCTTCACAAGGAATTCTTTCTCTAGAAAGGTGGCATGTCTAGAGACAACAATCTTTTGTTGTTCTGGATGGTAAAAGACATAACCTAATGAATGTCTTGGGTACCCTATAAATTTGCACAGTATTGATCTGTCTTCCAGTTTGTCTGGATTTTGCCTTTTGACATAAGCAGGACAACCCCATACCTTCAAGTGATTGAGGCTGGGTTTCTTCCCTGTCCATATCTGATACGGAGTCAAATGCACAGATCTTGACGGAACTTTATTTAGAATGTATATAGCAGTTTCTAGGGCATAGCCCCAGAGGGAAGTTGTTAACTCAGCCTCACTTAACATAGACCGAACCATGTCTAACAAGGTTCGGTTTCTCCTTTCCGAAACACCATTATGTTGAGGTGTGTAAGGAGGAGTGATCTGAGAGAGAATCCCATTCTCTTTTAAGTAAGTGAGGAATTCATGGCTTAAGTATTCTCCTCCTCGATCGGATCGAAGAATCTTAATACTTTTGCCAGTCTGTTTTTCGACTTCGGCATGATACTCTTTGAATCGCTCAAACGTTTCGGACTTATGTTTCATCAAGAACACATGTCCAAATCTTGAGTGGTCGTCAGTAAACGTGACGAAATATGAAAATCCACCTTTGGCTAACGTAGACATGGGTCCACATACATCAGAATGTACTAGACCCAAGAGTTCGATAACTCTCTCCCCTTGACTGGCAAAAGGAGTTTTGGCCATCTTACCTTTGAGGCAAGACTCGCAAGTGTCGAATGACTCATAATTCGAGAGGCCCAAGAGCCCCTCTTTATGTAACTTGCTGAGTCTCTTCTCTCCGATATGGCCTAGTCTACAATGCCAAAGATAGGTTTCATTAAAACTAGATTCCTTACGCTTTCTAGTATTAACGTTTAATACCACCTTATTGCTTAAAGTGTATATTCCATTGCTGAGTGTCCCAAATCCTAGCAACTTACCATCAAGGGCAATGTTCATGACATTTCCGCTGATAGTAAAATTATAACCATCTTTAGCCAAAGCTGAGACAGATATAATATTGCATAGGAAATTTGGGATATAGTAACATTGCTTCAAAAGCAAGTTAGCTCCACCAGCTAATGTGTGTCTGAGATCTCCTATGGCTACAACATCAACATTTGCTGCGTTTCCGACTTGGAGAATTATCTCATTCTTTACAAGTTTTCTACTGATTCTCAATCCTTGTAACTGGTTACAAATGTGAGAACCTGCACCGGTGTCTAACACCCATGCAGTAGAATTAACTGAAAGAACTACACTTTGCATTTTAGAGGTTAAGGCATAGACTTCCCTTAATTTTTCCCTTTCTGCTATAGACTTCTTAAACTAGCCACTATTAATATTAAAACCAGTTAATAAGTTCTCATCTCGGATATTATTAATCTTACTCATCATGCTGCAAAGATTAGAACTCCTAATTAGCATGTGTTCAAAATATATTTAAATATAATTAGAATGGATTTTGTCCAATTATACTCTCCCATTAATAAACAGATCGTTTTTCTCCAAAACATGATTAAAATTAAATGGGAGCAGGAATCCAACAACCTTGAGTCGCCCGACCTTGAGTGTAGCTCAACAAGTCGTTCGACTCGGATGTAGGTAGACAGACTCTTTGTCGATCATATCAAAATATGACTCCCTATTCGTTTTTACCCCTAGTCATTTGTGATCATGAGTGTGCTCAACTGGATCACAGTGGCTAGCCTAGTCGGACCCTTGTTTTCGTGTCAAGTCTGACTTGCCCCTTTGCTCGGTGTATGCACGACACGCCGGTTTGGGTCAGAGCTTAAGACTACATTCTTGGTTAGACTTACGCCGAAGCTCTAGGGATGAGCCAACGGTTTCAGTCAGGTTAAGATGTCAATCAAGAAATCGGTTTCTATAAGATTGACCTGTTACGGCTTGAGTGTGCTCAACAACCGAAACACGTTTCTTATAGTTGCCAACTCCTAAAACAAGGAGGGCTACGATTTATCTTGAATAAGATTATTATCGTATTAGACTTAGGTATAGTCGATGGACTTACATAGTTATGAATCGACACCTTGCGGTCCAGCGGACGCGGCCAGGGAATTGACTAAGCCAGGACCACTTGTTACCCAGTCTAGCTAGGTTGGTCCAAAAACTTTAGCCAAGCACATTGACCGACATCATGATCCATTGAAGGTGTTGTCATCATTTCCATGTTCGTTCAACAACTAAATGTTTTTTAAATTACAACTAGTTAATCCTTATCAACTAGTGGATCCCTAAAATTCAAAATTTTATGGGTTTGTTAGACGATTTTTATTTAGTCCTTATCAACTATAAGGATTCAAAATATATGCTGCTACCCTAATCGTCCAATAGGCAATTTAAACAATTTAAAACCATAGCAGTGTCTCAAAATTATCACATAAGGTTTGAGGAAATTAATGGCTAACCTAATCGTCCATTAGGTAATTTTAAACAATTTAAAATTTATTAAGCATGGCGTTAAAATTTATCACATATAGTTTAAGAGTCAATTAATGGCTAACCTAACAAGTCTTTCTTGTAACATCAAAATAAAACAAGAATGCGCCATTAAACTAATTATCACATAATTAAAACATGCAGTTAAAAAGCAGTATAGAACATAGTAGATCTGGCTCCGATACCACTGAAGGGATTTTCAAGGTCCCTTAGAGCTAATTTATTGCTATTCGTCCTAAGTCGGACGAACAAAATAAATAAAACAGCGGAAGAAATGATTTATTAAACTATTTAATAAATAAAGCCCTAAGGAAAAATTCCCTAAGCCAGGAAATCTACTGACTCGAGTTGGGTCCGACCAACTCGAGAAAGTTCTAACTACTAATTAAACTAATTGCATATAAAATTGACTCACCTGGAATCTTGCCCTGGAGCAGGCAAGATGTTCCGCACCGTCTTGCGCTCATTGATCTGAGCCGTCTTCCGAGCCGTGTTGCGTCGCTCCTCGCCGCAGACTGAATCAGCTCCCGTAGCGCACTTCCGAGCCGTGTTGCGTCGCTCCTCGCCGCAGACTGGATCAGCTCCCGTAGCGCACCTTGCCTCCGAAGCCATCACAAGCCGTAGAAGATTTCACTTGAGTAAACCCGCGTCGTAGACTTCCGAATCAGATTCGGACCTCCTCGTTGTCTTGCTAGGACTCGGTTGGAGGACAGGACAATTTATAGAGGGAGAGAATAAATTTAGTCAAGATTAAGTTTGCTCAAAATATTCGTGAGCTCCTTAATTAGAGACTTGGTGCAAGAAACAAAGAAGGGAGTGCCCACCTATTTATATAGGAGGCCGGCTCCCCTTCTTTTATCATGAGCAATGTGGGACTAATGTTAGGAAGAGGGATATGGATTAATTCAATTTTGGTTAGTGTAGCTTACACAAAGCCTTAACCTTCAACCAATTAATCCTCACTCATCGTTGAGCTCTAGAGATGATACAAGTTATCATTTTGAAGAGCTAGTGATGGTGAACGCGTAGGAACAAACGGCGACGAGATCCGAGTTCGTTTGACCCTTCAAACAATTGCTCAAAGTTGAGTAAAAACCCAAATTTCGTAGCCGTCAAGGGTTTCAACAAAACCCTAAAATAACTTAAGTGGCGGGCGACCCGCTAAGCTTAGCGGGCGCGCCCGCCTAAGGCTACTGGGCGCGCCCGCTAGGGCACGCCCGCGCGGGCTCAGCCCGCTGTCACCAGCGGGCTGCGCCCGCTGCACCCAGCGGGCGGGCCCGCTGGGACAGCGGGCTGCGTCTGCTGGGGTAGCGGGCTGCGCCCGCTGCGCCCAGCGGGCGTGCCCGCTGTGGCAGCGGGCGGGCCCGCTACAACAGCGGGCCGCGCCCGCTGCACCCAGTGGGCGGGCCTGCTGGGTCAGCGGGCCCCGCCCATTTTGCTAAGTGGGTTTTATCCCACTTCCCCTTTCGCCTTTCTCGCGTTTCTGGGCTCATCCGAGCTCCGATTCCTACACGGTTTGATCCTCTGGATTCCATACGAAATTTCCTCCATTCCCAAATACTCCAATTTCACAACCAACTTGTGAATTTAATATTCTCTTTACATCTAATGATATCCTCTTATACATTCTATCTGTTACTACGACGTGAATATTACTCGATGTGAGACCCTACAGCCTGACCCTTACTACAGGCCGAGACTCGAAGTCTCAAGACGACAGTGGCCACTAGCAGTAGGTGTCGTCCCTGTTTCGGGATCATCGATTACGTGATTGGTTCGTTTAAGCAAAAGTGCCTGACGAAATCACTCTGACTGTGACTGTGATAATTTCCGCAGTTTTAGTCCTTTCGTCATGACTATGTCACTCGGCTAGTCTAGGGTATGGTACACTATCAACCCTATTGGCCAGCAGTGGTTGGTATACATCGGTCTCTGGTACATACAGGTTGTACAAGTTACAACATACCTTGGCCAAGGTTTTACCGAGAGCCGTACTGACCCGTGACACTAACTTCCCATTAACGGAAGAGACGAATCCTCTGTTGATCACTACTTAGCTCATATGTTTCGAGTGTCACCCAGCCTAAGATCTTTCATCAGGCCTAGCCTCGAAGTTAGATCTTTAGACCTAAGTGACACTGTCCACACATAGCTTCATACAATGATCTCAAGTCTTAAGGACCAACTTACCTATTATCACTTAGAGTTATTAATGATAGTTTAGTTAATGTGTATCCATTTAATAACTCCCTGTTTGGGTCGTTCAGTGAACTCAGCTTTTACTGAGCACCTGCGTCCTGTTTCCGACTTCACCAAGTCGCTTGGTTATGAGACCAACCAGACAGGGACGCAATGGTCTGTCTGATGTGTTGATATCCCTTATCTCGACACATCTATGACCATGAACACTTTTAAGATTCAAGCTATTAGAGGTCAGACATTTCTCATAATCGTAATCTACATTTCGAAACATGTGTGACCTAACTATGAATCCAAGGGAATAATCTGAGTAATGAACAACTCAGATAATACTTTACCAGAAAGAATACTTTCATTTATTGAACAAGATGTTTTATCAAGATAAATAGCCACGATGGCATACATTTCTCTACACCAATAACAGCGGACAGTGTTCGATACGGTTGTATACCGCGAGACACAACGGGTCATCGCGACATAGCGAAATATCGACACCGTCAACTGGCATGGGAGCCTTCTCCATAGGCTGACGAGTGCTAGATCGGAGTGGAGGAGTAGGATCCCGAGCAGTGTGATCGGTCTCCGGAATGTATTCCGTGTCGGAGTCATCAGGAGGAGTGGGAGCACGGAATGAAGCTGGAGACACGGGCTGTTTCCTAGGCTTCGGTCGAGATCTAGGCTTAGCGGTCGTCGTCCTCTTCTTCTAAAGAGGAGGCGAAGACGACGAAGGATGGGTTGATTTAGATCGGTGTTTGGGTTGCGGGGGGTCCGTAGATCGAGATTTGACGGTCATAGAAGACCACGTGAGGTGTCGATCGGAATGCGTGTCTTCGCCATAATCGAGACGAGACACGCGCAAACAACGCATGAAATCGAAATCTAAACCCTAGAACAAACCCTAGGCCGACGGAAAACGAGATAAACCTAGGTCTAAAAGCTGAAACCCTAACCCTAGAAACTGAGAGAGGGGAAGAGATTCACCTAGGTTGAGGATGGAGGGAGAACGACGGAGAATTCAGTCGAAGAAGGCCGGAAAAGGACACAGTCGACGGAGGAGGGAATGGAAGTCGAAGGGGTTTTTTGGGGGTTTTTGGCTGGATAAGGAAATCGCACCGACTAGAAGGAGAATAAGTCGGTTAAATGAGTGTATAAAACGATTGGAAGTCGAAAAGACAAAACAGTCCCCGATGCATTTAGTCGGTCACAGTTCAAGCACTGACCGACTAGATGACAATCTAGTCGGTCGGTCAACGAGCTTGAACCGACTAAGTGCAAACAGTAACTGAAGCCAAATTTAGGGCTTGAGTTAGTCGGTCTGAGTTCATTCACTGACCGACTAGAAAACAATCTAGTCGGTCGGTCAATGAACATGAACCGACTAACAGAGTTCAAAAATTTTAGAATTTGAAATTTTGAGTTCTCTCCTAATCGCACTTGCACGAAACATCGTAATACTCTCATATATCATTATAATACCCCATTAAACATCGAAAATCTTAAATTTGACGTTCATGAATAAATCGAGCATAAATTCTGAAAATTCAACCAAAAATCCGGAAAATTCCAATAAATCTAGCATGTGCAAATAAAAACGAAATTTAATAGCATGCAAGATTATTGAACAAAATATGAATCCTAAATCTCAGATTCACCCATAATCCCCAATTCTCGACGTAACCGCACAAAGGAGTCTTCCTTTAGGGGTTTTCATGAAAATATCGACGATTTGCTTCTGGGTTTCAACGTACACTAAAATGATGTCCTTTTTAGCAACATGATCATCTAAGAAATGGTGACGAACATCTATGTGTTTAGAACGGGAATGGTGTACCGGATTCTTAGAGAGACATATTGCACGTTGGTTGTCCACCATGATAGGGCAAGTATCACAGTTTATACCAAAGTCTTTAAGAGTGTGTCTCATCCAAAGAACCTGAGCACACGCGGCACCGGCGGCAATATATTCCGCCACGGTGGTTGAAAGTGATACGAAATTCTGCTTCTTGGAAAACCGAGAGACAAGAGAATTTCCTATAAAATGGCAAGTGCCACTAGTACTTTTCCTGTCGGATTTGCATCCCGCATAATCTGCGTCACTATATGAGATTAACTCATATGTGCTAGACTTTGGATAAAGTAATCCAAAGTCAAGTGTGTAACTTAAATAACGGAAAATACGTTTTACCGCTACTAAGTGAGATTCCTTAGGTTGAGACTGATAACGAGCACATACACATACGGCAAACATAATATCGGGCATACTTGTGGTAAGATATAGTAAACTACCTATCATACCTCGATATAGACGAATGTCTACATCTTTACCGCCCGTATCTTTATCAAGATGCGTAGTCGTGCTCATTGGAGTCTTCTTCCCGGAGGCATTCTCCATTCCAAATCGCTTTAGCAACTCCACTGTGTACTTGGTTTGGTGGATGAAGATTGCATCGTTCATTTGACGAATTTGGAGACCTAAGAAATATTTGAGCTCACCCATGTGGCTCATCTCAAATTGATCCTTCATCACATTAGAAAACTCTTCGCAAAGAGTGAAGTTAGTAGCACCGAAAATGATATCATCAACATAAATTTGAACTAAAATTATATCATTATTCGAATACTTAACAAATAGTGTAGAATCAACTTCTCCCATTTTAAAACCCAAATCCAAAAGAAAATTCTTTAAACGATCATACCAAGCTCGAGGAGCTTGTCTCAAACCGTAAAGTGCTTTCTTAAGTTTGAAAACATGATTTGGAAATTTTTCATTTATAAAACCCGGAGGTTGAGAAACATAAACTTCCTCAACAACATCTCCGTTTAAAAACACACTTTTAACATCCATTTGAAAAAGTTTAAAATCTTTATGGCATGCAAAAGATAACAATAATCTAATAGATTCTAATCTAGCTACCGGAGCAAATGATTCTTCGAAATCGATACCTTCCTCTTTCTGATAGCCTTGAGCTTCTAACCGAGCTTTGTTCCGGACGACGGTTTGGTTCTCGTCGGTCATGTTCTTGAAAATCCACTTCGTCCCTATGACGGTGTGGTTCTTCGATGGCAATGGAACAAGCTCCCAAACCTCATTCCTCTCAAATTGAATGAGTTCCTCCTCCATGGCTAAGATCCAAGCACCATCTTTGCACGCTTCGTTAATATTCTTTGGCTTTATCGAGGAGGCAAAGGAACAATGAGCGAAGTAGTTGACTTGAGATCTCGTCTTGACACTATCAAGGATATTGCCAATGACTTGCTCATGAGGATGGTCACGAACGGTATGAAGCCGTTTGGGAATTCCCTGATCACTAGGAACATTCTCAAAAGATTCATTAGTCGGGTTAGTATCAATAGAATCATTAGAATTAGAATTACCAATAGAATCACATAAGACATCCATAGAGTCATCATCATTAGTAATTCTAGTCGGGACAAAACCTTCATTAAATGAAACATGAAGTGATTCCTAGATCGTTGAGATTCGTTTGTTGTATATCCGGTAGGCTTTACTACGGGAGAAATATCCAACAAATATCCCCTCATCGGATCTTGGATCAAATTTGTCCAAACTACCATACGTGTTTTTAATAAAACATTTTGCGCCGAAAACTCGAAAATGTTTAACTTGAGGAAATCTACCAAACAACAATTCATAACAAGTTTGTTTGGTGCCGGGTCTCAAAAGTATTCTATTAAACACATAGCAAGCGGTATGTACCGCTTCCGCCCAAAATTGATGGCCAAGTTGGCTATCATCAAGCATAGTGCGAGCACATTCCACTAGCGTCCTATTCTTTCTCTCAACAACACCATTTTGAGGAGGTGCGCGAGGGAATGAAAAGGTGTGAGTAATACCAACTTCATCACAAAAATTTGAGAAAGACTCATTCTCAAATTCCCCTCCATGATCACTACGAATAGTGACAATGGTGGTTCCAATGAGATTTTGTACTTTCTTAACAAATATTGTGAAGTTTTCAAAAGCATCATTTTTATTACTTAAGGAAAATACCCAAGTAAATCTAGAAAAGTCATCAACTATGACAAGTCCATATCGTGCATTTCCTAATGAAGCAACTCTAGTTGGCCCAAAAAGATTTAGATGTAAAAGCTCTAGAGGCCGCTTAGATGAAATGCTTTTATTAGGTTTAAATGACGATTTTGGAAGCTTGCCTCGTTGACACGACTCACAAAAGCTTTTCTTTTCAAAAGACAAGCTTAGGGAAGCCTCTAATAGAATTTAACTTGGAAAGCTTAAAAAGTGTTCCAAAGTTCACATGACCAAAACGTCGATGCCATAAGTGTTGTTCACTCGTGTTGGCAATGAGACATTGTTCATGTGATCTTGGAAGATCTAGGATATATATATCCTTATGGCGTGTGCCGGAAAATAATAAATCATTATTATCTTTTCTTAAAATATGGCACATTCCTTTCGCAAAGCTAACTTTGTAACCTTTGTCACAAAGTTGGCTTATTGAAATAAGATTGTGGTTTAATCCTTTAACAAGGTAAACATCACTTATAAGTGGTTTAGAAGAATTACCCACTTTTCCAATACCTATGATGGTTCCGCTCTCGTTGCCTCCAAAGACTACCCGGTTCCCATTTGCAATGGGCACCACTCCGGAGAGCAATTGAGCGTCACCCGTCATGTGTTTTGAACACCCACTATCGAGTATCCAATTATTCTTGGAGCCAAATTTGGATTTGTTGCTCCTTATCTTTTTCTTTAGTACCTAAAGATAGAAAATATCGTATCATGGTACCCAAGGTCATTGGGACCAAATGATTAGACCTTTGGAAGCCAAGTCCAATTGGACTTAGACTTCCCCACATAATTATCACTATGCACGACATTCATAAAATAAGAATTCATATAAACTAGTTTTTCATTCCTGCTTGTGTCCTTTGGGCTCCAAATAGTGAAGATTTTGGGAGCCCTATTCCTATTGGGAGCATGCATTTAGTGATGCATGTCGTGGATAGGCATAAGGAACATGATGAAATGGTGCACTATCATAATTGTTCATTTGATGATTATGTGGATGAACATATGCATGTGGAGGAACACGTGCGTGAGGGTGTCTCACTTGGTGTGCACGTGCCCGTGGATGTGGTGCATAAAAATCATCATATGTGTGAGCATGTGGAGTAGGACGTGTGTTCCTACGTGGCATGGTATTTGTGTAAATATAAGCATGACCCTTCTTTGGAGGTCCACCCAAAGTAGGTTTCTTTCCAAATGAGGGTGTGTACGAGGTGGATGCACCATTGGTAAATGAACTACCAATAGAGTGTTTGCTCCCACTCGTTGAGTCACCGGAAGTTGGCCTAACAAAGGTAGTGGCCGATTTGGATGAACTTCCCATCTTATACCCCAAACCAATGTGGTGATTGGCCGGAAGTAAGTCATTTAGGATTTTATCCAAATGG
Organism: Scilla litardierei; assembly: GCA_030789695.1. Lineage (NCBI taxonomy): Eukaryota > Viridiplantae > Streptophyta > Magnoliopsida > Asparagales > Asparagaceae > Scilla > Scilla litardierei. The sequence goes on from CM061142.1 coordinate 94,874,233, forward strand.
TCCTTACCCTTATTGAATTTATTAATTCGGCCTAATGAGCACTCATATTTCTCGGTGAGAGAATGCATTGAAGCATCCAAAGTGGACACTTGCGATGTGAGTGCATAAACACGAGATTTGAGATTCTCATTCTCGATACTCAAAGTTGAGTTCTGAGAAGTCAAATCATCTATCTCATGTTCATCCAATTCCTCAATATGAACATGTTCAAGTTGAGATTTGAGATTTACAATCTCATTTCTCAACTCTTCAACAACGGTGTCGTTGTTGGTGATGATAGGTTTAGGCGAGGTTTGGATGCTAGCTAAATCATCTTTTACTTTAGTATATCTATTTACTAATTTAGTATATTTAGACCATATTTTCTCTTTAGCATGTCTAAGGTCACCATAGTTACCTCATCGTCGCCTTCATCCTCGCTATCATCGGAAGAGGATCCTTGATCATGTTCCTCTCTTGCCATAAAGCACATGTGTGCTTGCTCCACTTGCTCATCGTCCGACTCTCCACTTAAGGAGTCCTCGTCGGAGTCGGTGAATGTCCCGACAAGTCCTTTCTTGTACCCTTTCTTGTACTTCTTTGACTTGTCGAACTTTGGCGCCTTCCACTTCTCCTTGTGTTTGTTTTGAGGACAATCTGCTTTCATGTGTCCTGGCTTGTTGCATTTGAAACACAAAGGAGCGGAGGCGTTAGAAGAATTAAACTTTGATTTGTTCTTGAAATTACCTTTCCGGAAGAACCGGTTGAACTTCTTTGCCATGAGGGCAATATATTCCAAGTCCAACTCTTCTTCTGATTCTTCATCATCGGTAGATGTGGATGTAGATGGAGCGGCCTTGAATGCAATCGCCTTCTTCTTTGGCTCGTCTTGCTTCAAATAGGACTTCATCTTGTCCTGCAACTTTAACTTGCTATCCTTACGTACCTCATAAGACATTAAGGTACCCATTAGTTGAATAACCGTATACTTACTCATATCATTACCTTCCTCGATGGCGAAGGTACATTTCTCCCAACAAGAAGGAAGTCCGTCAATGATTTTTGAGACTTTCTCCTTTTGGGTGTAGGTTTTCCCAAGAGCCTCCAACTCGTTTGTGATGTCGACGAAGCGAGCATAATACTCCTTCATCTTCTTCCCCTGTTGCATATGAAATAACTCGTAATCTTTATTAACAACAACGAGTTTAGAGTCTCTTACCCTACTCGTTCCTTCATGCAAGATGAGGAGGGAGTTCCTGATCACTCCTTATTTTACACCTTTTTTTCCGCATGTTTGCATGCCATTTAGACCGCCCAAATCATGTTTTTCACGATATATCGACGATATTGCGATGCTTTTCACGATTTGTTGTTTTTGTCGCATTTCAGGTGATTTGGCGCGATTTGGAGTGATCTCGAGATGCGCTTACTCTAGACGGCCACCGACGACCTCCCCGAGGGGTATTTTGCTGTTGGAGAGGAGCGGAAGAAGAATGGACGTCGCAGGAGCGACGAGGAGGCCAAAATAAGCAGAATGGGCATTTTTTGTGTCCCACTCGGCCGAGTGGAGGAGCCACTCGGCCGACCAGCGAGACACTGCTCGGCCGACCCGTTCAGACACGATTTCCATGTGTATTCGGCCGAGCGACGGAGACCACATCGGCCGAGTGACGATACCACGTCCGCCCGAGTGGCGCCCAGACGAAGCCCCTCCAAAATATCGAAGTTACTGTTTTTCGGCCATCTGAGCTTCAGAAGACCCACTCGACCGAGTGGTAAACCACGTCCGCCCGAGTGCAGTGAAGCCATCGGCCGAGTGACGACAACTCACTCGGCCGAGCCACCCCCGAACTGAAGACCCCTGAAGCCCCCGACTTACTGGAAAATGACAGGGTTTTCACTCGGCCGAGCGACTTTTGTCACTCGGCCGAGTGCGATGCGCTGCCTGTAGCGAAATTTGCGGAAAACAGGCTGTGCAGGGGCGTTTTGGTCAGGATTTTTGGACGATTTTGAGGGCTATTTAAGCCCTGTTTTTACCCTAGTTTAGAGAGCCATCTCTTAGATTTTTTACAGCTTTTTGAGACTACTTTTTGCTTTATTATTTGTGATTGGAAAAGAGGGAAAACTTGGATTTTTGTTGGATTAATTGAAGAACTACATTGGTTTGCATCTCTCTTCCCCAAAAACTCTATTTTTATTGTTTATATCATTGTTGTGATGAATTCCATTGCCTATTTCATTGATTATTTTTGTGCTATTGCTATGATTTGTGAGTAGTCTCCACGTCTTGGGGCGTGGGGATGAACCCTACAAGCCCTATTTCCTATTTGTGTTGAATTGGTAGAAATTGAGCTAGAATAGCTATTAGGGATTAGATTGAGATCGATTTACTACGGATAGCTAGGTATTCATATCAATTGGGATTTGCAAGAGATTGGATCCCAATTTGATAGGAAGCCCTAAAAATCCGAATTGGGTTGGAGTCGGATTTTCGAAGTATCGGTTTGCAAGAGATTGGACCGATACTAGGATTTCCGGTTGCAATTCCGTGCCGATACTCGTTTGCAAGAGATTGGACGGGTAGGAACTATCTCAATCTAGATCGTGGACCGAGTTTGCAAGAGATTGGACTCGGTGCACGATTGAACGATGATGTTGATCCTAATGCTAGCTTTCCTAGGCTAGGGTTTGCAAGAGATTGGACCCGAACCTAGGATAGCTATAGACCGGCAACAACGCGAGAGCGTGAGCTTGGTTCTACATTTAGTTGTAACTAGTTCATCCAAATTTTCATTCTAGCAATTTTGATACCGACGAACCACATTTATGAAATACGGTGAGTAGCAGGAATTCCCCATTCCCTAGACGTTCTTTATTTGATTTGATATTTCGCACACTTGTCTGACGATTGTGACAGGATCGCCCAAGGCAGTTCTCTCTATTCTTAAATAGCCAGGTTGATTAGGAGCAAGCACGGTCATTCGTCCTCCCTGTGTTCGATACCCGCTCGCCGCTATACCATGCGCTTGCGGTAAAACTACAACCGTTCTTTGGGGTCACATCCCGGAGCGATCAAGTTTTTGGCGCCGTTGCCGGGGACGGCATTTTGACGGTGCTCGGCATCGACCACCCGGTTATTTCTTCTTACTATCTTCCTTTACTTCCCTCTCTATCTTATTCTAACTTCATTCGCAGCACTATTTGCATGTTCTCCCCGTATTTTGCGTAAGATCTTAACAGGGAGAATGGAGGATGCAACGCCAACAATAGAACTCAGTCGAGAAGACTATGACTCCTTCACAGACCTCCTTAAGGAGCTTGTCGACGAGGTCCATACTACCGGAGCATTTGCCATTGATGTCAAGGACCCCGACGAACAATTATTTGCTAGTTTTGTGATGGACCAAATCTCCCCGGAGGGGATTATCGGAGGCAATGTCAAAGTTGACGTGGTCGACGACAAATTGTATTTCGAAGCCAATAGAGCAAGCGTCAAAAAACACTATGCTCCCGAAGAACCCTTTGAGCAAACCGACATTCAGGGAGTTACACTCTATGACACTCACTCGTGTTTTTATGAATCGTCTGATGAGTTTCTTGATTCCAGGTACGAACTGGAGCAGAGTGAAGGTTTTGGCGATGCTAGCACTGAATCGGAGGGTGCCTATTTCGATGCCTCATCCTCACTAAGTAGCGAGTCTGACTCGTCACAAGAGAGCATGCCCCCTGAACATGAGGTAAACACGGATAACAAGGAAGAAGTCGAACTCATGCGAGCCGATGAAGTGGAAGGAGCAGCGCCACCTGAGGTAGAGCTTAAACGATTACCACCGAATCTAAGGTATGCCTTTTTGGGTAATAAATTAACTTTCCCGGTGATAGTCAGTTCCCACCTCACACAAGATCAACTTGAAAAACTCCTAGACGTTCTTAGGAGCCACAAAGATGTCTTGGGATACACTATCTCCGATCTAAAAGGGATAAGCCCTAGGCTTTGCACGCATCGGATCCATTTGGAGGATACCGAAGCCACCTCCATAGAGCCTCAAAGGCGGCTAAACCCGAACATGAAGGAGGTGGTTAAAAAGGAAATCCTAAAATTGCTAGAAGCCGGTATAATTTATCCTATCTCTGACAGTAGATGGGTTAGCCCCGTTCACGTCGTCCCCAAGAAAGGGGGGATGACTGTCATAAAAAATGAAAAAGGTGAGCCAATATCTACGCGCACTGTCACGGGATGGCGAATGTGCATTGACTATAGGAAACTCAATAAAGCCACCCGAAAGGACCATTACCCGTTGCCATTCATCGATCAAATGCTTGAACGCCTCGTGAACCATAAATATTTTTGCTATCTAGACGGGTATTCGGGTTTCTTCCAAATCCCTTTGCACGAAGATGACCAAGAAAAGACAACTTTCACTTGTCCCTATGGCACCTATGCTTACCGTAGGATGCCGTTTGGCCTTTGTAATGCTCCCGCCACTTTTCAAAGATGTATGACATCCATATTTTCCGATTACATTGAAAATATTATGGAAGTTTTTATGGATGATTTCTCGGTTTACGGAAGTGAGTTTGACTCTTGCTTGGAAAATCTCACTAAAGTCCTGAAAAGGTGCCAACAAAACAATCTCACTCTCAATTGGGAGAAGTGTCACTTCATGGTCACGGAAGGTATAGTCCTCGGACATCTTGTTTCCTCGAGGGGAATCGAGGTAGATAAAGCAAAGATTGAGGTAATCAAAAAACTTCCTCCTCCTATTAATGTCAAGGGCATTAGGGGCTTCCTTGGTCACGCGGAGTTTTACCGCCGCTTCATCAAGGATTTCGCCTCGATTGCCCGACCACTTACTTCCTTGCTCGCTAAAGATGTTCCTTTTGACTTTTCAGGAGAATGCTTGCACGCTTTCAACACCTTGAAGGAAGCGCTAGTCTCCGCGCCCATCATACAAGCGCCGGATTGGAGCCTCCCTTTTGAGCTAATGTGCGATGCTAGCGACCAAGCCATTGGAGCGGTATTGGGACAAAGGAAAGATAGGAAGCTTCATGCGATATACTATGCGAGCAAGACATTGGATGACGCGCAGAAAAACTACACAACTACCGAAAAGGAGCTTCTAGCGGTCGTCTATTCCATAGAGAAGTTTCGCTCCTACCTCCTCGGCTCCAAGGTGATTGTCCACACCGACCATGCGGCATTGAAGTATCTTTTGAACAAGAAGGAGGCCAAACCCCGGTTGATTAGGTGGATACTCTTGTTGCAAGAATTCGACCTAGAGATCAGAGATAAGAAGGGTACAGACAACGTCGTAGCGGATCATTTATCTAGGCTCGTTCGCGACAAGGAGGATGAGAGCTTACCTATTGACGACACATTTGTTGATGAGAGGCTATATGCGGTAAGGACCGGGGAAGTACCTTGGTACGCGGACTTCATCAACTACTTGGCTTGCGGAATCAAACCGCATGGGATGTCCACGCAACAAAAGAGGAGATTTATGCATGAGGTCCGTAGCTATTTTTGGGAAGATCCTTACCTTTTCAAGATATGCAAAGATAGTGTCATTCGTAGGTGTGTTTCTAAAGAGGAGGCAACGTCTATCATTTTGCATTGCCACGGTCTACCATGCGGGGGACATCATGCCACTTCTAAAACCACCGCTAAGATCTTGCAGAGCGGGTTCTTCTGGCCGACAATGTTTAAAGACACCCACACCTTTGTAAAGGGGTGCGATAGATGCCAATGGACCGGGAATATCTCCAAGCGCAATGAAATGCCAATGAGGCCCATCCAAGAAATTGAGCTTTTTGATTGTTGGGGAGTAGACTTCATGGGACCATTTCCATCGAGCAATGGCAACAAATACATCCTATTGGCCGTCGACTACGTCTCCAAATGGGTGGAGGCAATTGCCACCCCCACTAATGATGCGAGGGTCGTCTCCAAATTCTTCAAGCAAAATATCTTCCCGCGCTTTGGAGTGCCGCGTACCTTGATAAGCGACGGGGGAAGCCACTTCATAGAGAACAAGTTTGAATCCATGCTAAAGAAGTACGGGGTAAATCATAGAGTTGGCATGGCTTATCACCCCCAGACAAGCGGCCAAGTGGAAGTCTCGAATAGAGAGATCAAGCAAATTCTCGAGAAAACCGTGGATCGGTCTAGAACGGATTGGTCAATGAAGCTAAACGATGCTCTATGGGCATATCGCACGGCCTTTCGCACCCCCATCGGCACCACACCGTTCCGCCTAGTTTATGGGAAGGCTTGCCACTTGCCGGTAGAATTGGAGCACCGCGCATATTGGGCCATCAAGACCTTTAACTACGACTACAAGAGTGCGGTGGTGAGGCGACTCTTGGACATCAACGAGCTTGATGAAATAAGGAGAGACGCCTATGAGAGCTCGAGAATTTACAAGGAAAGGACCAAGATTTTCCACGATGCCCGCATAACCGTCACAGACTTCAAGGTGGGAGACAAGGTCTTGCTCTACAATTCCCGGCTCCGACTATTTCCCGGCAAGTTGAGGTCACGTTGGTCGGGACCTTTCACCATCAAGTACATACGACCGGGAGGAGCTTTCGAGTTGGAAAGCAAGGATGGTGCCACATTCAAAGTGAATGGTCAAAGGCTCAAGCACTATTCCGAGGGGATCCCGACGGGCGAAACCAATAGAGTATATTTGCTTAAAGAGCGATCGGATGATCTCTCGGACCTCCTTGATGAGGTGATAGAGGAGGCGATTCCTCACTCAATCGGCGCTCTTTTTGATGAAGAATTTGAAGAAGGCCCGGATTTAGGCCAAGATGAAGAGAATAAAGATGATTCCCCCGACTTCTCCGCTGATGAAGATGAAGGCGACGCTGATGTCGCAAGGATTCGAGAGCTCTGCAAGCTCTCGAAATTAAAGTCTCCAAAGAAAGCTCCGCCGGTACGGAAATCGGCATCGCCGGTTAAGCCGTTGACCGGGGCAAATGCTAGCTTGGGGGAGCCTCCCCCCAACACCATTCGAGACAAGAGACCTCCGAGGGAGAACGCTACGCCGCCACGTCCAAATCCAAGCGCGCTCCCCGGGAAGTTTGACGGGTGCATCTCATATGCACCAAACATCCTGCATTGATTGAAAATTATAGGGGGTCGAGCTCACGACCTAAAACGAGCGCTTGTCGGGAGGCAACCCGACGGTTTTTACTTTATTTTTACTTTTTCTTTATTTTCGTTTTAGAGATTTTTAGTGTTCTGAGTCATCCGACCAAAAATTTCGTGATAACGGGTCCTATTTTTCTTGACAGGAGAGGAGATAGGTAGATCCATCATGAGGAGGATGAACGAGACGACGAGGAGCGCCTCAAGAAGGCGCTCGACGCTTAGGAGGAGGATGAAATCGACTGGAGGAAGAAAGACGGAGTTTAGAGCCAAAACGAAGACAAACAGCAGAAATTAAGGCTCACTCGGCCGAGTATACTAGTCACTCGGCCGAGTACACAAGTTCGTCCGGCCGAGCCGCTCACGAACGAGGGAAGTCTGCTGTACCCAACTCTCTGTTTATTTCCTTCATTTAATTATAACTGCTACTCGGCCGAGTATATATATTCACTCGGCCGAGTAAAACGGATACCCTCCTAGGGCGAGTCATGCCGAGTAGCTTGAGTCACTCGGCCGAATGGACTTACGTCACTCGGCCGAGGCTGGCAAAGCCACTCGGCCGAAGCGTTATCGGGGAGAAAATTTTTATTGCCTCGCTCGGCCGAGTGAGCACGTCACTCGGCCGAGTCGTAACTTTCTTTTATATAAGTGGCAAGGGGGGCGCGGATTTCGAAATCGAAAAATCCCAAATCCGCCCGCACCCCCTCAGCTACCCTCGCCCGATCTCGCTTCACCCAGCCCCCACTCGCCCGACCAAGCCCGCGCGCGCCGCCGCTCGGCCAGCCACCGCCGGCCGACCGTCACCGCACCCCGCCCGAGTCGCCGCCGGCAGCCTCGTCTCCGATCGCCTCCGGTATAGCTTGATTTGCCCGTTTTCTCCTCTTTTTGCGTATTTTTCGAGGATCCGTGTATTAATCGAACCCCTAACCCGAATCAATTCCCATATCTATCTGTTATACCCCTATTGCTCCATACATTTTGATTATTACTCGCTGATATCGCTTTTTCATGCGCAGGTTGCTTTTTGGAGCTTAGGGGAGCCTAGGGGAGCTTCTACGGGCTGTTTTGGACTTCGTGGAGGCGCGGACTTCACACGCTTCCACTGCTTAGCACTCGCGGCGTGTTTTGGTACACTCTTTCCATTCTTTTTGCACACGCCACACTTTTTCACTCTTCGGCGCGCTCGGGGCCGAAATGCCGCCCCGGACACGGCCGCGGACGAGGAGACCTTCCGCTAAGCGGAAGAGGTCGGATGACGCCGGCCCCGCCCACGAGGCGGAAGAGTCTCCTCCTCCTTCCCCCACACACGCCGTCCACCCAGCACAGCCTGCAGGCCCCGCACACCCCGCACAGCCTGCAGTGCACCCACAGCCCGCACAGCCTCTCCCTGCCGATCCACAGCCACCACCACCGGCTCCACTGGTCGGGCCGCTCGGGATTACGTTCCGAGACGATGCACACCGCGCCGTCTTCGAGTGTATCTCCCAGCGCTCGATCGTACCCTCCAGGTTTGCACACCTCGTTGACCTAGGACGCCTGGGGGTACTTGAGGGGACGCTCACGTTGTACGACAACGTGGGCTGGCGAGATTTTTTCCAGGTGTCGGCGGATACTTTTACCCGCCCGACACTTGAGGTTTTGAGTTCGATCACCCGGACCGATGAGGGATGCTCATTCCGGTTCATGGATTGAGAGTGCCAGGTCACCCTCGATATGATGAGAGCGTTTTTCTCTTGGCCCGCCGTCCCCGGAGCCGATCGCGGTTACGGCCCCACACATATCCCTCCACCCTCTTTCAACGCCGGTGCCTTCTGGGCACGTATCACGGGTCTCCACGCCGCCTTTCACCCTAGTAGGGCCAAGGCCTCGGCCATCGTACATCCCTGCCTCCGCATTGCTCAGCGTCTTATGGCGACGACATTTTTGGCCAGATATAAGCCGGGCACGATGTCTACGCCAGAGCTTTACATGCTCTACGCGATGACACGTCCCAGAGCTCTATCTAGGGATGGAGATGAGCTTGTCCCCGCCGTCGTGATCGATATCGCGGCATGGTACTTAGACCGCATCATTGTATCGGTGGGCGCTCGCTCACCGATATGCTGCGGCGGCCTGATTACCTTGCTAGCTCTTATGACCGGCGAGGACTTCCCCGACGACTTGCGACGCGTCCCGGGCCCCACCTCTTTGTCTATAGATGTTATGGCCCGGATGAAGATGCTTCGTCCGCATGGTGAGCGTCACTGGGTCTGGTTGCACGGCCCTTTCGGTGCCGACTACATGATTCTCCCGAGCCCAGCTCGGACCCAGATTGCACCGGCCCACGTTGACTGGCTCCCTGCGATGGATGTCCTCATCCCCGCTGCGTACTTGCTCGAGGCCGAGGAGGCCGAGCAGGCCCCCGTTCCCCCTGTAGACCCTGCTGCACACCCTGCCGAGCCTGCTGCCGACCCTGCTGCCGAGCCCGTTGACCCTGTGGCCCCTCAGCCCATACCGGATGTTTCCGCTGCTCCTGACACCACTGTCGGTGTCGGGAGCACCTTAGCTGAGCCCACCCCCACCACTTCCGAGGCTGTCACCACCACTCCCACCACCACCTCCGGCCCTCTGTCCGTCGAGCCTCTTTGCTCCGCTCTCCCCGAGCGCCCGCAGACCTTTGTTGAGAGTGGAGAGCCCTCGTTCGCCGCGGTCGTGGAGACCATGGCTAGCATGATCTCCGCTGGGATTGCGCCTTTTAGTCCACACACTTCCACCCCAGCGGTAGAGTCCTCTGTCTCCACTGCTGCCGTATTCTCCGAGAGCGTCGTGGCGTCTGTCCACACTTCTGTGCCATTGACCTCTCTAGCCGCGTCGCAGCCGCTTTTGTACTCTTCTTTCGCTGCCGCCGCCTCCACTTCTCACCGCCCGCCCCGACCTCACACTGAGGCCCGGCCCACATTTCCAGGCGCGACACCTTTCGTCCCCTTCCCTGCTGAGCCCGTTACATACTCCACTCGCGTACGCCAGCCTCGCCCTGCGCAGCCCCGACCGGTGCGTCCCTCTGCACCACCACCGCCTGACACTGTACTGCAGAGCATACGTGCTCTTGAGTTGGCGGTGAGTGGTCTTAGAGGAGACCTTAGGACCCTGTCCTCCACCGTCTCTGCAATGGCTGGACGCTTCGAGCTGATCCCCCAGATCCACTACTGCCTTACACAGGTTCTGGAGCGTCTCCCACGCGTACCCCCACCCACCCAGCAGGTTCCCACACACACTTCCACACACACTAGACCTGCTTCCACTTCCACGCCCACCCCAGCTCAGCAGCCCGCCCAGCCAGCACCACCCTCACGACCTCCTCCTCAGGACGGAGACGGCGTAGCACCGCCTTCTTAGGCACTCTTGATGCCTTGATCCATTCCTGTCATTGTGCTGCCCGTCTCTGCTGGGTCCTGATGCACTTTTGTCCACCCCCCCTCCCCTCACTTATTTTGGGATTATATTTTTTGATCATATCTATTTGCGCATATCATATCATATCTACTTGGGATTCTCATTTTGATCACATCTACATATATCTTTTTTTGGGAGAGAGGGAGAGTTTTTGGTGCCGCATTTATTTTCATATCACTCCTATCTGTGCATGCATCATTTCCGCATCATATTTTCATTTCTTTTTTCTTTCCTTTCATTATCTTTTTTCTTCCCATCATGCATGCATCCTCACTTGCCCCTCACATTACTTGTCTCTCTGGGTGCCACACTTTGCACATTGAGGACACTGTGCCGTTTAGCTTAGGGGAGTGAGTTCTCACGTTCTTTTTCGATTCGTCACCTTTATTTTCAGTTTTTCACATCGTTTTTCACTTTTGCACTCATTTTTCATTATTTTTCTTTTATTTTGCCATGCATCACGTTTTTCTTATTTTCCTGTGTGCCGCATTGCATAGTTCTATTTTCCTTTTATCTTTACTTCTTTCTTTTTCATCTCATGCTAGAGATGAATTTTCTGTGATGATGTCTACGTGGAGTTAGCTTATTCTATATGCATGCTATATTTGTCATGTCTTAGATTTCATTTCTGATATCATATGCTATGACTTGCTTTGCATTTAGGAGTAGTAACCCACACTTTTTCCTCATGAAAATGGATGAAATTTTATTATTAGCTGAGCCTGAATATTCATATGTATGCTATCACAGAAAACACACCAAGATTCACGCATTGAATGCCTATATCTGGAGTACTGATTTCTTTTCCTTTATCACTTCCATATGCATGAATTGTACACTTCACTTCAGGATGATTGAATGATGTTAGCTATGATAAATCTGGATTAGTTAGCTTTTTTGTGATCGAAACTGAGTAGATTAGATTACCCTGCTGAAGTTGTCGTGCATGTCTTATAGAGTGAGCCGAGAGTTATATTTATTTCTTTCTCCACAAATCTTGAACATCATTTCTCTACTTTTAAAAATCATTGGTGAATCTCCCCTTAGTGATTCTGTTTTATGGCATTTCCCCCGCTATTAATTCCTAGCTCCAAATCTCTTATTCAAAAAAATAATAATAATAAAAGAGAGAAGAACATACCATTATCTCTCTCTGAGTTGGGATCATTGTGTATATATTGCTTATTGAAAAAAAAAGAAAAAAAAGAGGAAAAATCCTCAATAAAAGATCCCATCTCGCTTACTTTCTTTCTTCTTTCTCTTCTTTGCCTTTGGAGCTATATAAAAATGGGGATGTAAATATTTTTGTGCCACCACGCTTATAGATAAGCTTGGGGGAGGGGATCCATTGATGTGTGAGAGAGTGACTACTTGACATTGCACGACAACCTAGGCTAAGTAATATTCTATACTCGGTGAGATTGTTTCTAGCTTTACGAAATCCAGAAATCTAAGCCTAGCGTTCATTTCATGAAATCCGTACTTTTCTATTCTCTCTATTCTATGGTGTGATACTCTTATACTCCAGATAGAAAGCGTTCAATTGAAAAGTGTGTGATCTGAGATTTGTATACCGCTTTAGATGATTCAGGCGATGTTAATCTTAAAATTATTCTGTTTTTCATGATTATACCGTTGTTCGTGGGTTTTCTATTTTCTACTTGCACTATTATACTATGATATCAAAATGAGATTCTTTGACATGTATTTCTCACTCGGTGCATGCTATAAGAGTAAGTGAAACCCACGTCCTGAGAAAATGATCTAGCATCCTACCTCTTTCCTTCTTTCTTTCTTTCTTTCTTTATTTTCATTTGGTTTTCATTCTTCTTCGTTTTTCATTTTTTTCGTTTTTTTTCGCCGTTTTCGTATTCCGAATCCACCGGGTTCGCCTTTTACTTATCTTCCTCGAGGACGAGTAAGAGGCAAGCTTGGGGGATTTTGATCACTCCTTATTTTACACCTTTTTTTCCGCATGTTTGCATGCCATTTAGACCGCCCAAATCATGTTTTTCACGATATATCGACGATATTGCGATGCTTTTCACGATTTGTTGTTTTTGTCGCATTTCAGGTGATTTGGCGCGATTTGGAGTGATCTCGAGATGCGCTTACTCTAGACGGCCACCGACGACCTCTCCGAGGGGTATTTTGCTGTTGGAGAGGAGCGGAAGAAGAATGGACGTCGCAGGAGCGAAGAGGAGGCCAAAATAAGCAGAATGGGCATTTTTTGTGTCCCACTCGGCCGAGTGGAGGAGCCACTCGGCCGACCAGCGAGACACTGCTCGGCCGACCCGTTCAGACACGATTTCCATGTGTACTCGACCGAGCGACGGAGACCACATCGGCCGAGTGACGATACCACGTCCGCCCTAGTGGCGCCCAGACGAAGCCCCTCCAAAATATCGAAGTTACTGTTTTTCGGCCATCTGAGCTTCAGAAGACACACTCGGCCGAGTGGTAAACCACGTCCGCCCGAGTGCAGTGAAGCCATCGGCCGAGTGACGACAACTCACTCGGCCGAGCCACCCCCGAACTGAAGACCCCTGAAGCCCCCGACTTACTGGAAAATGACAGGGTTTTCACTCGGCCGAGCGACTTTTGTCACTCGGCCGAGTGCGATGCGCTGCCTGTAGCGAAATTTGCGGAAAACAGGCTGTGCAGGGGCGTTTTGGTCAGGATTTTTGGACGATTTTGAGGGCTATTTAAGCCATGTTTTTACCCTAGTTTAGAGAGCCATCTCTTAGATTTTTTACAGCTTTTTGAGACTACTTTTTGCTTTATTATTTGTGATTGGAGAAGAGGGAAAACTTGGATTTTTGTTGGATTAATTGAAGAACTACATTGGTTTGCATCTCTCTTCCCCAAAAACTCTATTTTTATTGTTTATATCATTGTTGTGATGAATTCCATTGCCTATTTCATTGATTATTTTTGTGCTATTGCTATGATTTGTGAGTAGTCTCCACGTCTTGGGGCGTGGGGATGAACCCTACAAGCCCTATTTCCTATTTGTGTTGAATTGGTAGAAATTGAGCTAGAATAGCTATTAGGGATTAGATTGAGATCGATTTACTACGGATAGCTAGGTATTCATATCAATTGGGATTTGCAAGAGATTGGATCCCAATTTGATAGGAAGCCCTAGAAATCCGAATTGGGTTGGAGTCGGATTTTCGAAGTATCGGTTTGCAAGAGATTGGACCGATACTAGGATTTCCGGTTGCAATTCCGTGCCGATACTCGTTTGCAAGAGATTGGATGGGTAGGAACTATCTCAATCTAGATCGTGGACCGAGTTTGCAAGAGATTGGACTCGGTGCACGATTGAACGATGATGTTGATCCTAATGCTAGCTTTCCTAGGCTAGGGTTTGCAAGAGATTGGACCCGAACCTAGGATAGCTATAGACCGGCAACAGCGCGAGAGCGTGAGCTTGGTTCTACATTTAGTTGCAACTAGTTCATCCAAATTTTCATTCTAGCAATTTTGATACCGACGAACCACATTTATGAAATACGGTGAGTAGCGGGAATTCCCCATTCCCTAGACGTTCTTTATTTGATTTGATATTTCGCACACTTGTCTGACGATTGTGACAGGATCGCCCAAGGCAGTTCTCTCTATTCTTAAATAGCCAGGTTGATTAGGAGCAAGCACGGTCATTCGTCCTCCCTGTGTTCGATACCCGCTCGCCGCTATACCGTGCGCTTGCGGTAAAACTACAACCGTTCTTAGGGGTCACATCCCAGAGCGATCAGTTCCATATTTGATATGCACTCTTACATGTGCATATCTTGTTGAAGTCCTCGGGCTCCAAAGAACATTGCAGGGCGTTCATTGCCTTGGCATTGCTTACCTCCGCGGTGACCTCCGCGGTAGTCCACTTCGCGAAATCTTCTTCTTCGGGCTCGACGTACTCCGTCAACGTGGCTCTCCACAATTAAGCACTCCGGAGGAAAGTTTCCATCCGGCATTTCCAGTACCCATAGTTGGTACCGTTGAAGAAGGGAGGCCTCGTCGAGGAGTGTCCTTCCATCCCCAAAGAAGCTCCTTCACGGTTCCTGAAGGTGCTGTAATCTGAAGGTGGACGAACGGTCTTGTTATCGTTGGCATACATAGCTAGGTACTTGGCTCTGATACCAAATGTAATGCCCTACGAAGCTACTGCACAAGTACTAAAGGGGGGGTGAATAGTACTTTAAAATAATTAAGAAGATAATTCCTAATTATCTTGCAAACTCAACCAACAATGCGGAATTGCGGAAATGTAAATAGTGACAACAAGGAAATGCAATCGCAAACAGACAATTTAACGGGTTCAGATCCACCCAAGTCTCCCCGACTTGTTCCCGGTGATCCTACGTCCCAAACACCCGGATCCCCTCCGGATACTTGAGTTAGAAACTTCTAACTCAAATTTGCACTATGAAATACTTGTAGAAACCTCTACAAGGTCAAATCATACACAAATGAAATTGTGACTCCCACAACCCGGAATCACAAACAAACTCTCACAACCGAGAGTAAATCATTTGCAATATCAATGTAAATTGAAATAGAAATTTTACCGACAAAATACTTATGCCTTGAGTAAACTTACGATTTAGGGCAAAGAGGATTTTGGGGAAGATGAAGGCACCAAACCCTAGCTCCAAGATGAAGATCAGCGATGGAGACCTAGGAGGTTGTTGGTGACCTTGGATCAAGCTCTTGGCTTGGAAGGCTCACAATCAATGTGAATCTCTCTTTGGAAGTAAGAGTGGAAGAGAGATTCTTGAATGAAATGAATGAGCTTTGAGTGAGAATTAATTTCTTCTCTTTTGATCTCTAAACTTCAATTAATATCAGCCTTGAATGCTATGAATGCAGCACTCCAAGTATATATAGGATAGAGGAAAGAGAGAGCAAAATTCGTGGCATTTAATGCTCCAACGGCTCTATTCTGAAGCAGACTAGTCGGTCAAAGAAGGATCACTGACCGACTAGTTCATCAACTAGTCGGTCGGTGAAAAAACATGAACCGACTAAGAGGTGAACAGTGAATAGATGAAGTTCAGGGAATAGATTACTAGTCGGTCCAAGAAGACTTGCCAACCGACTAGTTTCACAACTAGTCGGTCGGTGAGTCAACTTTGACCGACTAACATTAGAAATAGTGAAGGCTGAACTCAAGATGAATTAGTCGGTCTAAGAACAAATGTTGACCGACTAGTTCATCAACTAGTCGGTCGACAAACATTCTTTGACCGACTAACGATAAACAGTAACTATGGCTGTACAGGGAAAGCTCAACTAGTCGGTCTAAGAAGGATTCCTAACCGACTAGTTTCACAACTAGTCGGTCGGTGAACCTTCTTTGACCGACTAACTGTAAACAGTAGCTGAGCTAGAATTGAAGAAGGCATTCTAGTCGGTTCAAGAAACTTTGCCGACCGACTAGATTGCCATCTAGTCGGTTGGTTCTTCTTCTTGAACCAACTAACATGCACAAGAAGTCGCGAATCGAAGCGCGAAGCTTCGGGAAAGTTTGTATGGACTTCTACTAAGATCCTAGCTCTAAGATAGGAGCGTTATGAAGATTAAAACGTAAGACCTACTCAAGGCTTAACATTCTGCGAAACGAAGCTAGAAGACTATAAATAAAACATGACGAACCGTCTTCAAATGCTTCGATTCGAATCTCTTGACTTCAATAATGGTCCTTGAGCTTCAACGAAGCTTTAGGCATACGATCACACACTTTGAGAAGTCTCGAGACGTCGCTTTTGATGTTTATAGAAATTTGGCGACGATCTCCATAACTGCGCTCACAAAGAGTTAGTTCACAATATATTTATATTTGTTCATCATCCAAAACCAAATCCGGAGAATCAATACTCAACATTCTCCCCCTTTTTGGTGATGACAAACCAACATAAATAATCATCAAAAATAATAATTCAAATGAAATTTACTTACTCCCCCTGCATTGATGACACGTTAATTCCAAAATAAAAAATAATCGTACGCATCAAGCAGACGAGGAAAGTAAAAAATGAGAATTCAATTATTGAAATATCGGATTTGAAATCCATTTTTATATCTTAACTCCCCCTGAATCTAACATATCAAATTAGATTCATGGAAAAATGCTTTAAATTATCATTTAGCTCATCGTCATTAGTATATCTCTCCCCCTTTGGTATAAGCAAAAAGAGTGGGAGGAGAACAACGACAACAACAATGGCTTCAAATAAAAGCACGGGAGTCGTAGAATACGACCACGGTCCAAATGACACCAAAGGAAAATACGAATTAAATCAAAGCGTGCCAATGATACCATAGTCAAAAATCGAAAAATAAAATCATCAAAACTCAAATCAATTTTACGGATTGAGTTATGGAATATACTCTCCAATATCAACATTCTTGGTTAATTAAGTGCATGGAAAACAATTCTATGTTTTCATAGAAATAATTTCTATTTAACCAAGTTATTATCGTCGAGCGACGAAATCAATCCTCAGAGGCAATAATATAATGTGCACAAGAAATAAATGTCAACATCGATGTATATATATATATACATATATATATATATAGGAAAATTTTCAAATGAGAACATTTCGCACCGTGCGAAAATGTTTTTAGTTTTTTTTAGAAATTTTTTTTTTCAAAAATTCTTTTTTCCACCCTCATTATATGTTGTTATACCCCCCTCAAAAAATAATCATTGAGAAATAATGTCATTTGGCCTTCGATCAAGGCATTTCATCAAATTCGCACGTTTTGAGACCGTTAAATTTGTAACGGGTGGATGGGTGCTCTAATGCCCAACGGGTTCACCCATTATTTTCCCTGGGGTATATATTTGTATGGATTAAACATCAAAAAAAGAATTTTTGAAAAAAAAAATTTCAAAAAAAAGATAAAATTCTTTTCGCACGGTGCGGGCCCCTTTTTCGCAGTGGAAGATTGCCCTATATATATATATATATTTATATATATGTATATGAACCATGGGTACATCAAAAGTATACATCGCCAACATACATAAAATCGATCCTCAGATCGAAGCACAAAATACAACATCATATCACAAAAGATATCGGAGTATCACATACATACAAAAATATCAAAACTCCATAAGAGATACATCAAAATACATCCAAAAGTATCAAAAATCCACAACCACCATCTATCCTACCCAACTCTCTCACACTACATATATCATCCAATGTGCACAGGAGAGTCCTCCAAAGAAGCTCAGGAGGCAGCGGGAGGATCTGCAGCAGCAGCAGGCTCTGCAGAAGGAGTGGTGGTCACTCGGTCAGCAGGAGTGTCCACGGTCGCAACGGTAATGGCCTCGGGAGCACCAGACGAAGTATCCACCGGAGGAACGGTGGCAACAGGTGTGCTCTCGGGGGCACCAGCAGACGTAGCAGTAGCAGCAGCAGATGTACCCTCTGGGGCATGAACAGCAGATCCTATGATATCCTCGAGCTCATCATCATCCATCTCCTCGTCGTTAGAAACCGACAGAGGAACGTCAATGCCCATGCGGGAGCAGATGCGAGCTAGCATCGCCTCCGAACGAGCACAACGAGACTCCACATGTCTCAACGAACAGGCAAGCTCAGCAAGAGTAGGAGTAGGAGTAGGAGGTGATGGAGCAGCTGAAGCAGAGGCAAAAGCTGAAGGGGTCGTCCTCTGAACGTGACGAAGCGCCGCAAGAGACTTCTTGACGGCCGTCGCATTCAGAGGGGGACCGAGGGGATGCTCATCATCGGGAGGGAGAGGGACACGGAAGTGACGGAATACGAGTGTCAAAAGGCAGGGATATGGGATGTGAGCAGATTTTGTGGACTTTCGGATACACTCGAAAGAATCCATCTTGTCAAGAATGATTCGTGCCCAATTGATCTCACTCCCCATGAAGATGGCGTAAATGAGTTTGAGGAATGGCTGGAAAGGCAAGGAAGATGAGCCATACTTCGGAAGGAGTCACGACTTCAAGATAAGATTAAGCACCCAAGTATTCGGCTTGAAGGACTTCGAAGGGACGCCAATCATGGCAGGAGGGATGACATGGAAAATCTCGGCGAGCATCACCTGATCAAGCTCAGAAATATCATCAATAGAGATATCAGAAGGAAGAAGGCCAGACGAGGAGACACCTATCAAATCCCCTAAGATTTCTGCCGTGAGGACAATCGGTGTCCCCAAGACAGTAGTCTCAATGGAATAGGTCTCTTCGTACTGACCGTGAACACGGTTCACGTAGAATAGCTTGACTAGACGGGGGTAAGGGTGTGGATTCTCCTTAGGGTCATATCGAAGATAATCGATAAGGCCACTAGATGAAAGAAGATCAGCTAGATGTGGGAAATCAGAGAACTGAACGAAGTGCTCCAATAACAGCGGACAGTCTTCGATACGGTTGTATGCCGCGAGACACAACGGGTCCTCGCGACATAGCGAAATATCGACACCGCCAACTGGCATGGGAGCCTTCCCCTTAGGCTGACGAGTGCTAGATCAGAGTGGAGGAGTAGGATCCCAAGCGGTGTGCTCGGTCTCTGGAATGTATTCCGTTTCGAAGTCATCGGGAGGAGTGGGAGAACGGAATGAAGTTGGAGACACGGGCTGTTTCCTAGGCTTCGGCTGAGATCTAGGCTTGGCGGTCGCCGTCCTCTTCTTCTTAAGAGGAGGCGAAGACGACGAAGGATGGGTTGATTTAGATCGGTGTTTGGGTTGCGGGGGGTCCGTAGATGGAGATTCGACGGTCATAGGAGACGGACGTGAGGGGTCGATCGAAATGCGTGTCTTCGCCATAATCGAGACGAGACACGCGCAAACAACGCACGAAATCGAAATCTAAACCCCAGAACAAACCCCAGGCCGATGGAAAACGAGATAAACCTAGGTCTAAAAGCTGAAACCCTAACCCTAGAAACTGAGAGAGGGGAGGAGATTCACCTAGGTTGAGGATGGAGGGAGATCGACGGAGAATTCAGTCGGAGAAGGCCGGAAAAGGACACAGTCGACGGAGGAGGGAATGGAAGTCGAAGGGGTTTTTTGGGGGTTTTTGGCTGGAGAAGGAAATCGCACCAAATAGAAGGAGAATAAGTCGGTTAAGTGAGTGTATAAAACGATTGGAAGTCGAAAAGACAAAACAGTCCCCGATGCATTTAGTTGGTCACAGTTCAAGCGCTGACCGACTAGATGACAATCTAGTCGGTCGACCAATGAGCTTGAACCGACTAGGTGCAAACAGTAACTGAAGCCAAATTTAGGGCTTGAGTTAGTCGGTCTGAGTTCATTCACTGACCGACTAGAAAGCAATCTAGTCGGTCGGTTAATGAACATGAACCGACTAACAGAGTTCAAAAATTTTAGAATTTGAAATTTTGAGTTCTCTCCTAATCGCACTTGGACGAAACATCGTAATACTCTCATATATCATTATACTACCCCATTAAACATCGAAAATCTTAAATTTGATTTCATGAATAAATCAAGCATAAATTCCGAAAATTCAACCAAAAATCCAGAAAATTCCAATAAATCTAGCATGTGCAAATATAAACAAAATTTAATAGCATGCAAGATTAATGAACAAAATATGAATCCTAAATCTCAGATTCACCCATAATCCCCAATTCTCGACGTAACCGCACAAAGGAGTCTTCCTTTAGGGGTTTCGTGAAAATATCGGCGATTTGCTTCTGGGTTTCAACGTACACTAAAATGATGTCTTTTTTAGCAACATGATCATCTAAGAAATGGTGACGGACATCTATGTGTTTAGAACGGGAATGGTGTACCGGATTCTTAGAGAGACATATTGCACTTTGGTTGTCCACCATGATAGGGCAAGTATCACAGTTTATACCAAAGTCTTTAAGAGTGTGTCTCATCCAAAGAACCTGAGCACACGCGACACCGGCGGCAATATATTCTGCCTCGGTGGTTGAAAGTGATACGAAATTCTGCTTCTTGGAAAACCAGGAGACAAGAGAATTTCCTATAAAATGTCAAGTGCCACTAGTACTTTTCCTGTCGGATTTGCATCCCGCATAATCTGTGTCACTATATGAGATTAACTCATATGTGCTAGACTTTGGATAAAGTAATCCAAAGTAAAGTGTGTAACTTAAATAACGGAAAATACGTTTTACCGCTACTAAGTGAGATTCCTTAGGTTGAGACTGATAACGAGCACATACACATACGGCAAACATAATATCGGGCATACTTGCGGTAAGATATAGTAAACTACCTATCATACCTCGATATAGACGAATGTCTACATCTTTACCGCCCGTATCTTTATCAAGATGAGTAGTCGTGCTCATTGGAGTCTTCTTCCTGGAGGCATTCTCCATTCCAAATCGCTTTAGCAACTCCACCGTGTACTTGGTTTGGTGGATGAAGATTGCATCGTTCATTTGGCGAATTTGGAGACCTAAGAAATATTTGAGCTCACCCATGTGGCTCATCTCAAATTGATCCTTCATCACATTAGAAAACTCTTCGCAAAGAGTGAAGTTAGTAGCACCGAAAATGATATCATCAACATAAATTTGAACTAAAATTATATCATTATTAGAATACTTAACAAATAATGTAGAATCAACTTCTCCCATTTTAAAATCTAAATCCAAAAGAAAATTCTTTAAACGATCATACAAAGCTCGAGGAGCTTGTCTCAAACCGTAAAGTGCTTTCTTAAGTTTGAAAACATGATTTGGAAATTTTTCATTTATAAAACCCGGAGGTTGAGAAACATAAACTTCCTCAACAATCTCCGTTTAAAAATGCACTTTTAACATC
The DNA here is from genome assembly GCA_030789695.1 of Scilla litardierei. Classification (NCBI taxonomy): domain Eukaryota; kingdom Viridiplantae; phylum Streptophyta; class Magnoliopsida; order Asparagales; family Asparagaceae; genus Scilla; species Scilla litardierei. The sequence goes on from CM061142.1 coordinate 94,895,615, forward strand.
CATTTGAAAAAGTTTAAAATCTTTATGGCATGCAAAAGATAACAATAATATAATAGATTCTAATCTAGCTGCCGGAGCAAATGATTCTTCGAAATCGATACCTTCCTCTTGCCGATAGCCTTGAGCTACTAACCGAGCTTTGTTCCGGACGACGATTTGGTTCTCGTCGGTCTTGTTCTTGAAAATCCACTTCGTCCATATGACGGTGTGGTTCTTCGATGGCAATGGAACAAGCTCCCAAACCTCATTCCTCTCGAATTGAATGAGTTCCTCCTCCATGGCTAAGATCCAAGCACCATCTTCGCACGCTTCGTTAATATTCTTTGGCTCTATCGAGGAGGCAAAGCACAATGAGCGAAGTAGTTGACTTGAGATCTCGTCTTAACACTATCAAGGATATTGCCAATGACTTGCTCATGAGGATGGTCACGAACGGTATGAAGCCGTTTGGGAATTCCCTGATCACTAGGAACATTCTCAAAAGATTCATTAGTAGGGTTAGTATCAATAGAATCATTAGAATTAGAATTACCAATAGAATCACATAAGACATCCATAGAGTCATCATTATTAGTAATTCTAGTCGGGACAAAACCTTCATTAAATGAAACATGAAGTGATTCCTCGATCGTTGAGGTTCGTTTGTTGTATATTCGGTAGGCTTTACTACGGGAGGAATATCCAAAAAATATCCCCTCATCGGATCTTGGATCAAATTTTTCCAAACTACCACACGTGTTTTTAATAAAACATTTTGCGCCGAAAACTCGAAAATGTTTAACTTGAGGAAATCTACCAAACAACAATTCATAACAAGTTTGTTTGGTGCCGGGCCTCAAAAGTATTCTATTAAACACATAGCAAGCGGTATGTACCGCTTCCGCCCAAAATTGATGGCCAAGTTGGCTATCATCAAGCATAGTGCGAGCACATTCCACTAGCGTCATATTCTTTCTCTCAACAACACAATTTTGAGGAGGTGCGCGAGGGAATGAAAAGGTGTGAGTAATACCAACTTCATCACAAAAATTTGAGAAAGACTCATTCTCAAATTCCCATCCATGATCACTACGAATAGTGACAATGGTGGTTCCAATGAGATTTTGTACTTTCTTAACAAATATTGTGAAGTTTTCAAAAGCATCATTTTTATTACTTAAGGAAAATACCCAAGTAAATCTAGAAAATTCATCAACTATGACAAGTCCATATCGTACATTTCCTAATGAAGCAACTCTAGTTGGCCCAAAAAGATCTAGATGTAAAAGCTCTAAAGGCCGCTTAGATGAAATGCTTTTCTTAGGTTTAAATGATGATTTTGGAAGCTTGCCTCGTTGACACGAGTCACAAAAGCTTTTCTTTTCAAAAGACAAGCTTAGTGAAGCCTCTAATAGAATTTAACTTGGAAAGCTTAAAAAGTGTTCCAAAGTTCACATGACCAAAACGTCGATGCCATAAGTGTTGTTCACTCGTGTTGTTAATGAGACATTGTTCATATGATCTTAGAAGATTTAGGATATATATATCCTTATGGAGTGTGCCGGAAAATAATAAATCATTATTATCTTTTCTTAAAATATGGCGCATTCCTTTCGCAAAGCTAACTTTGTAACCTTTGTCACAAAGTTGGCTTATTGAAATAAGATTGTGGTTTAATCCTTTAACAAGGTAAACATCACTTATAAGTGGTTTAGAAGGATTACCCACTTTTTCAATACCTATGATGGTTCCGCTCTCGTTGCCTCCAAAGACTACCCGGTTTCCATTTGCAATGGGCACCACTCCGGAGAGCAATTGAGCGTCACCCGTCATGTGTTTTGAAAACCCGCTATCGAGTATCCAATTATTCTTGGAGCCAAATTTGGATTTATTGCTCCTTATCTTTTTCTTGAGTACCTAAAGATAGAAAATATCGTATCATGGTACCCAAGGTCATTGGGTCCAAATGATTAGACCTTTGGAAGCCAAGTCCAATTGGACTTAGACTTCCCCACATAATTATCACTATGCACGCCATTCATAAAATAAGAATTCATATAAACTTGTTTTTCATTCATGCTTGTGTCCTTTGGGCTCCAAATAGTGAAGATTTTGGGAGCCCTATTCCTATTGGGAGCATGCATGCGTTGTTGATTTCTACGTGATGCATGTCGTGGATAGGTATAAGGAACATGATGAAATGGTGCACTATGATAATTGTTCATATGATGATTATGTGGATGAACATATGCATGTGGAGGAACACGTGCGTGAGGGTGTCTCACTTGGTGTGCACGTGCCCGTGGATGTGGTCCATAAAAATCATCATATGTGTGAGCATGTGGAGTAGGACATGTGTTCCTACGTGGCATGGTATTTGTGTACATATACGCATGACCCTTCTTTGGAGGTCCGCCCAAAGTGGGTTTCTTTCCAAATGAGGGTGTGTACGTGGTGGAAGCACCATGAACTACCAATAGAGTGTTTGCTCCCACTCGTTGAGTCACCGAAAGTTGGCCTAACAAAGGTAGTGGCCGATTTGGATGAACTTCCCGTCTTATACCCCAAACCAATGTGGTGATTGGCCGGAAGTAAGTCATTTAGGATTTTATCCAAATGGTCCTTACCCTTATTGAATTTATTAATTCGGCCTAATGTGCACTCATATTTCTCGGTGAGAAAATGCATCGAAGCATCCAAAGTGGACACTTGCGATGTGAGTGCATAAACACGAGAGTTGAGATTCTCATTCTCGATACTCAAAGCTGAGTTCCGAGAAGTCAAATCCTCTATCTCATGTTCATCCGATTTCTCAATATGAACATGTTCAAGTTCAGATTTGAGATTTACAATCTCATTTCTCAACTCTTCAACAACGGTGTCGTTGTTGGTGATGATAGGTTTAGGCGAGGTTTGGATGCTAGCTAAATCATCTTTTACTTTAGTATATCTATTTACTAATTTAGTATATTTAGACCATATTTGCTCATTAGCATGTCTAAGGTCATCCATAGTTACCTCATCGTCACCTTCATCCTCGCTATCATCGGAAGAGGATCCTAGATTATGTTCCTCTCTTGCCATGAAGCACATGTGTGCTTGCTCCACTTGCTCATCGTCCGACTCTCCACTTGAGGAGTCCTCGTCGGAGTCGGTGAATGTCCTGACAAGTCCTTTCTTATACCCTTTCTTGTACTTCTTTGACTTGTCGAACTTTGGCGCCTTCCACTTCTCCTTGTGTTTGTTTTGAGGACAATCCGCTTTCATGTGTCCTTGCTTGTTACATTTGAAACACAAAGGAGCGGAGGCGTTAGAAGAACTAAACTTTGATTTGTTCTTGAAATTACCTTTCCGGAAGAACCGGTTGAACTTCTTTGCCATGAGGGTAATATATTCCAAGTTCAACTCTTCTTCCGATTCTTCATCATCGGTAGATGTGGATGTAGATGAAGCGGCCTTGAACGCCATCGCCTTCTTCTTTGGCTCGTCTTGCTTCAAATAGGACTTCATCTTGTCCTGCAACTTTAACTTGCTATCCTTGCGTACCTCATAAGACATTAAGGTACCCATTAGTTGAATAACCGTATACTTACTCATATCATTACCTTTCTCGATGGCGAAGGTGCGTTCCTCCCAACAAGAAGGAAGTCCGTCAATGATTTTTGAGACTTCCCCTTTTGGGTGTAGGTTTTCCCAAGAGCCTCCAACTCGTTTGTGATGTCGGCGAAGCGAGCATAATACTCCTTCGTCTTCTCACCATGTTGCATATGAAATAACTCGTAATCTTTATTAACAAAAACGAGTTTAGAGTCTCTTACCCTACTTGGTCCTTCATGCAAGATGAGGAGGGAGTTCCATATTTGATATGCACTCTTACATGTGCATATCTTGTTGAAGTCATCGGGCTCCAAAGCACATTGCAAGGCGTTCATTGCCTTGGCATTACTTACCTCTGCAGCGACCTCCGCGGTAGTCCACTTCGCGAAATCTTCTTCTTCGGGCTCGACGTACTCCGTCAACGTGGCTCTCCACAATGAAGCACTCTGGAGGAAAGTTTCCATCCGGCATTTCCAGTACCCATAGTTGATACCGTTGAAGAAGGAGGCCTCGTCAAGGAGTGTCCTTCCATCACCGAAGAAGCTCCTTCACGGTTCCTGAAGGTGTTGTAATCTGAAGGTGGACGAACGGCCTTGTTGTCGTTGGCAGACATAGCTAGGTACTTGGCTCTGATACCAAATGTAATGCCCTACAAAGCTACTTTACAAGTACTGGGGGTGAATAGTACTTTAAAATAATTAAGAAGATAATTCCTAATTATCTTGCAAACTCAACCAACAATGTGGAAATGCGGAAATGTAAATAGTGACAACAAGGAAATGCAATCGCAAACAGACAATTTAACGGGTTCGGATCCACCCAAGTCTCCCCGACTTGTTCCCGGTGATCCCACGTCCCAAACACCCGGATCCCCTCCGGATACTTGAGTTAGAAACTTCTAACTCAAATTTGCACTATGAAATCTTGTAGAAACCTCTACAAGGTCAAATCATACACAAATGAAATTGTGACTCCCACAACCCGGGATCACAAACAAACTCTCACAACCGAGAGTAAATCACTTGCAATATCAATGTAAATTGAAATAGAAATTCTTACCGACAAAATACCTATGCCTTGAGTAAACTTACGATTTAGGGCAAAGAGGATTTTGGGGAAGATGAAGGCACCAAACCCTAGCTCCAAGATGAAGATCAGCGATAGAGACCTAGGAGGTTGTTGGTGACCTTGGATCAAGCTCTTGGCTTAGAAGGCTCACAATCAATGTGAATCTCTCTTTGGAAGTAAGAGTGAAAGAGAGATTCTTGAATGAAATGAATGAGCTTTGAATGAGAATTAATTGCTTCTCTTTTGATCTCTAAGCTTCAATTAATATCAGCCTTGAATGATATGAATGCATCACTCCAAGTATATATAGGATAGAGGAAAGAGAGAGCAAAATTCGTGGCATTTAATGCTCCAACGGCTCTATTCTGAAGCAGACTAGTCGGTCAAAGAAGGATCACTGACCGACTAGTTCATCAACTAGTCGGTCGGTGAAACAACATGAACCGACTAAGAGGTGAACAGTGAATAGATGAAGTTCAGGGAATAGATAACTAGTCGGTCCAAGAAGACTTGCCAACCGACTAGTTTCACAACTAGTCGTCGGTGAGTCAACTTTGACCGACTAACATTAGAAATAGTGAAGGCTGAACTCAAGATGAATTAGTCGGTCTAAGAACAAATGTTGACCGACTAGTTCATCAACTAGTCGGTCGACAAACGTTCTTTGACCGACTAACGATAAACATTAACTATGGTTGTATAGGGAAAGCTCAACTAGTCGGTCTAAGAAGGATTCCTAACCGACTAGTTTCACAACTAGTCGGTCGGTGAACCTTCTTTGACCGACTAACTGTAAACAGTAACTGAGCTAGAATTGAAGAAGGCATTCTAGTCGGTTCAAGAAGCTTTGCCGACCGACTAGATTGCCATCTAGTCAGTTGGTTCTTCTTCTTGAACCAACTAACATGCACAAGAAGTCGCGAATCGAAGCGCGAAGCTTCGGGAAAGTTTGTATGGACTTCTACTAAGATCCTAGCTCTAAGATAGGAGTGTTATGAAGATTAAAACGTAAGACCTACTCAAGGCTTAACATTCTACGAAACGAAGCTAGAAGACTATAAATAAAACATGACGAACCGTCTTCAAATGCTTCGATTCGAATCTCTTGACTTCAATAATGGTCCTTGAGCTTCAACGAAGCTTTAGGCATATGATCATGCGCTTTGAGAAGTCTCAAGACGTCGCTTTTGATGTTTATAGAAATTTGGCGACGATCTCCATAACTGCGCTCACAAAGAGTTAGTTCACAATATATTTATGTTTGTTCATCATCCAAAACCAAATCCGGGGAATCAATACTCAACATCAAGTCCTCAATCGCATACCCGAAAACATTCTTGAATCTTTTTAGAACATCAAGTAATTTAGCCATTTGGTCTTCGGGTAGCGAGGAGTTCACGATGACTGGCTGCGTCGACTCCTCTCCCAAATATTCATATCTCAATCCCGGAGGCAACTTCTTCATCTCGACTTCATGTGGTCCCGACACATATTTTTCAAGCTGAGCATCCTCCAATGAAAGGACTTCTTCATGGGTCTCCTGGACGCTAGCATCCGGAACTTCACTTCCAGCCGTGGTTTCGCATGGCGAAGCCTTGCAAGGTAGTGAGGGGATCACAGAGGAAGGTTTTGGGTCCCTCTCAAGTGCATGATAATCATCCGGGAAGAAGGCTTCAATGCGAAAACCGGTCTCAATAGTGGATAGTTCCCCCACTATAACTTTCAGCTTCCTCATGGCCCTAAGATCGAGGGTGCTCTATAGATGTCTGCAGGGATAAGATAGATTCCTTCTCACCGCGCTCGATAAACTCTGCCTGATGATCCTCTAGACAAACCTCCCCATAAGTGCATAGCTCTTATCCACTGAAGTCGACACTGGTCATGTCGATAAACATCACTTCATCGGTAGGAAAATAATGTCGGGTCGGGAGGCTGCTGATCATCATGATTCCTCTTTTGATTTTCTACAGCAGCTGACAGAAAGGATAGGATGCTCGAGGAGCTTAGAGATTCTGCCAGACTCTGGGCCAAACAGCTGACGTGGTGTGCATATGCCCAGATATCGCCTGAAACGGCACACGACATTCTTGCTGTAGAGCAAAAAACCTGTAAGAAAAGGAGAGAAAGAGGACTGCAAAGATAGAGAGCACGTTAATAGCACAAGTTGTATGAATGGAGAGATAAGAAATACGATGGCGGTATGGAGACATAGTCTACCAACCCTATACACGAATATGTACAATATGTCCAAGTAAAATTAAAAAGTGAGTAGAACATGAAAATTATCACTGGGTAAGGATGTGAACTAGTCTCGGGGATTCACGGGATCCTGAAAGAAACAAGCACGTTGCCTCCACGGCAACGGCACCGTAAAGCTTGACGTCTCCTAGATTTAGCAATGTGTAGTCGGAACGGGGATACCAAATTTAAATATTTATAATCGCAAGTGCACGGTGTTGTAGTGTGGCTTGGAGGTCAAATACGGGGAGTCGTGAGATATGCTTGATGTCAAAGAGGAACCGGATCGCCCGGTGGGTGAGCTAGCTCTATTGCTCGGTGGTTTGTCATGAAATGGAACTACAAAAGATGTAAGATATAAAAAGGTAACCTAGGACTTTGGTTTCCACCCTATCATGTGCCCTCTCTATTACAACCAACGGATAGGAGAACGATCGGATTCTAGGGTTTAGTGGTGAGACGTTGCCTCTAAAAGTGATACCTAGCGTCCCATGGGCCCGATGTTCCGGTCGATGCCCAGGATGATACGCTAGGTCTACCCGGGGTCGGACGGTGGGCACTCCTATGTCCATTAACACCGACCGATTCCGGGAGCATTAAGCTCGCAACGATTGCTTCCGACATTTCATCCTGCCGTTTCCACCCGCAAGGATTCAATATCTACGCTAGGGGTGTGAGCTTTGGCTAAGGGATCAAACGCCAATTTTATTTTTCCTTGGCCCGACGGTCAGAGGCAGTCTTTCTCCTGCCAATGAAAATGAAATGCCACGTGTAACCATCTAAATTACTATATCCTATCGAAACCCTGATCCTAATGTCGTTCTAGGGAGAACCCACGAAGGGGCTTCCACCAACATCCCAGATTAAGAAACTACTCACAGTTCATTGCAAAAAGAGCAAGACAACAAATTATAGCCATTAAAATCAAGATCGATCAATAGAATAACGGATCAAATAGTATTAAGAACGCAATACAAAAGTATCGAGACAATCAGAGAACTTACAAAACAAAATAAATTCGCAGCCGTCAAAATCCCAAAAAGACAATCTTAGAAAAGGGGATACATTTCTGGGAAAAACCTAGGGTTGTATTTATAGATAAGCGTCCACCCGATCGGTTGAAGCATCAACCGATCGGGTGAGTGGGTGGTTGACTTGGTCATCGGCTTTTGAGATACATCACCCGATCGCTAAACCGATCGGGTGAGTCGTCGGGTCGTGAGCTGGGAAAACTTTGGCTACAGATGAACCGATAGGGTGAGATTTCACCCGATCGGTTGGAATTCAGCTCCAAAAGACAGAGAGGACTGCGGCTCCACCCGATCGCTGAACCGATTGGGTCAATTGACCGGTTGGGAAGCAGCTCCAAAAACAGAGAACACTGTGGCCACCACCCAATCACTGAACCGATCGGGTGGGATCTTCTTCACTGCTGCTCCAGATCGGGTCAGATACACGTGCACGAACCAATCGGGTGGGTCTGTCCACCCGATCGGTTGAGGGCTGATATGTGGCATTCTTTGACGTTTGGCCCTCAGGTTCTCGGGCGACGCCTCCTGTTGCTCCAGGAACTCATGATATATGCTTTATATGTCCCCAATGCTGGCAATCTCCTGCAACGGCTCAAAAACACAAAGAAAGTGAAAGAAAACTAAAAATCACAAGAGAATGGATACGAAACAACGGAAAACAACGGAAAATCATGGAGAAAACGTGCGTGAATATATAAAATATAAACACACGTCAGCTGTCTCGCACGGCTACCGTAGACGAGTGGTGCGACAACTGGGTGGGGCTGTGGTGCTGTACTCAGAAGTGTGAGCAGCAGTGGAAGCTAAAGCAGTGACAGAGGGCGAGAAGGGTGGAGAGGTTGCTGACACAGAAATGGGGACAGACATCACGACACTCTCCGAAAAGACAGATGCAGTGGAGACAGAAGTGTCAACGACTGGGGAGGCCGTGAAGTGTGCAGAAAAAGACTCCCCAGGGGTCGAGAAATATAGAGTGGACAGGGTCTCGACTGCGAAAACGAAGGAAGGCTCGTCTCTCTCAAGAATAGTGGTGGGGGCGCTCTCGAAACTCACAAAAGAACTGGGATCAATGACTAGCGGCAAAATGGTGATGGTAGTGGTGGACTCAGCAAGTGTGCTCTTGACACTGATAGAAGTGTGGACATAGGTGTCTGGAGGTATAGACAAATCAGGTGCAGGCTGAGGGATCTCCGGGTACAGAGTTGGAAGGAGGGGCTCCTGCTGAGCTCCCTCAGGCTCTAGCACATACGCAGCTGGGATGAGGACGTCCATCGCTGGAATCCACACCCCCCCTGCGGGTCCAATATGGGTCCAAGCGGGGCTCGGGAGAACCATGTGATATGAACCAAAAGGACCGTGTAGCCATACCCAGTGGTGCTGACCATGAGGACGCAACATCCTCATGCGGGCCATAACATCAATAGAAAGGGAAGTGGGGCCCGGGGGTCGTAGCAAACCAGCTGGAAGGTCTACTCTGCACATGAGAGCCAGAAGAGTAATCAGACTGTCGCAACAGATAGGCGTCCTAGCACCGACAAAGATAATGATGCGGTCTAAGTACCAACTAGCTATGTCAATCTGAATAGCGGGGAGTAAGACGTCTCCACCTACCTCGAAGGCCCTCGCTTGAGTCATCGTGTAGAGCATGTAAAGCTCAGGCGTCGACATCATCCCCGGCTCATACCTCACGAGAAAAGTGGTCGCCATAAGGCACTGTACAATGCGAAGGCATGGGTGGGGGATAGCGGAGGCCTTGGCCCAACTAGGGTCAAAGGCAAGAGGTGATCCCGTGATAAGGGTCCAGAAGGCATGCGTATCAAATGACGGTGGGGGATGTGCGTGGGTCCATAAGCGCGAGAGCTGTCCGGGACAGTGGGCCACTTAAAATAGGCTCGGAGCATGTCGAGGGTGACCTTGCACTCACGATCCATCAATCGAAATGTGCAACCCCCAGGAGTCCTACGGATGGAGCTAAGGACCTCTAGTGTCAGACGGATGTGGTGTCCATCGACATAGACAAAAAGTCACGCCACCCCACATTGTCATACAACTGGAGTAGGCCCTCAAATACCCCAAGGCACTCAAAGTCTGATATGTGCACAAACCTAGAGGGGACAATCGAACGATGGGAGAGCATCTCGAATCGGACACGCTGTGCGTCATCTCGGAAAGTAATCCCCATCGTGTCGAAAGCAGGGACGGCCTATGCTGGTGGTGGTGGAATGGGTGCGGTAGGAGGCGGAAGTGTGGGTGCGACGCCTCCCGGCTTTGCGCATCAAATGTGTGCAATTGGGGGCGTGAGATTTAAATATTTGTAACCGCAAGCGCACGGTGTTGTAGTGTGGCTTGGGGGTCGAACTCAGGGAGGCGTGGATGTTCTTGTGTCAAGAAGGATCAAATTCACCCCGTGGGCGAGCTAGCCTGAATCGGATGATGGGTTGTCAGCTTCAGGATTCGCTTATCGTGCCACCGCTTCAGCTTCTCCTTGTAGATCCGGGCATTTTCATAAGCATTCAGCCAGATCTCGTCGAGCTCGTTAAGTTGTAACTGCCGGTGCCCTCCAACCTCCTTGGCGTCGAAGTTTAGGTTCTTGATTGCCCAAAATGCCTTATGTTCCAATTCCACGGGCAGATGGCATGCCTTCCCGCAAACAAGCCGGTAGGGGGTTGTGCCGATCGGGGTTTTAAATGCCGTCCTGTAAGCCCAAAGCACGTCAGGAAGTTTTGATGACCAATCCTTCCTTGAGTTGGCCACAGTCTTTTCTTGTATGCTCTTGATCTCCCGGTTAGAAACTTCCGTTTGGTCGCTAGTCTGCGGGTGGTAGGCACGCCCCACCCGGTGTTATACCCCGTACTTTTTCAAGAGAGCCTCGAATTTCTTCTCTATAAAGTGGCTCCCTCCGTCACTGATCAGGACTCGAGGTACACCGAACCGCGGGAAGATGTTGTTTTTAAAGAACTTGGCGACCACTCTGGAATCATTGGTCAGACTGGCTATCGCTTTAACCCACTTCGATACGTAGTCCATGGCTACTAAGAAATACTGGTTCCCTGAAGAGGAACGGAACGGTCCCATGAAGTCCACTCCCCACACATCGAAGATCTCTACCTCTAGGATGTAGTGTTGAGGCATCTCGTTCCGCTTGGAGATATTCCCCGTCCTTTGGCATTTGTCGCAGGCTTGGACATGAGCATGGGTGTCTTTGAAGAGGGTTGGGCAGTAGAATCCTCTTTGGAGAATTTTCGCAGTCGTCTTATAGGTGCTCGCATGCCCTCCGCATTGTTGACCATGGTAATGGGAAATTATAGAGGTCTCTTCAGTTTCAGGGATGCATCTTCGTATCACCCCATCATTGCAAGTTTTGTACAAATGGGGGTCGTCCCAATAAAATTTGCGGACCTCATGGAAGAATTTCTTCTTCTGCTGGTAGCTCACATTGTAGGGGACGATGGCACAAGCCAGATAATTTGCGATGTCGGCGTACCAAGGGGTCCAAGCGGAAGAGACAGAGAAAAGATGCTCGTCAGGGAGTGAATCATCAACCAGAGTAGCATTCAAATCTAGGGTAGACATTCTGGACAGGTGATCAGCAACGACATTCTCCGCCCCCTTCTTGTCTTTGATTTCCAGGTCGAATTCCTGGAGGAGAAGAATCCATCTAATGAGCTGCGGCTTAGCCTCCTTCTTGCTCAATAAGTATTTGAGAGCCGTGTGATCTGTGTGCACGATCACCTTGGCACCAACGAGATATTGCCAGAACTTGTCCATGGCGTAGATGACCGCTAGCAATTCCTTTTCCGTGGTAGTATAATATCTTTGGGCGGCGTCAAGGGTCTTGCTCGTATAATATATAACATGCAGATTTTTATCCTTCCTCTGCCCCCAAGACGGCACCAACGGCATAATCACTAGCGTCACACATTAGCTCGAAGGGTAGATTCCAGTCCGGTGGCTGTATTACGGGCGCGGAAATCAAAGCTTGCTTCAGATGGCGGAAGGCTTCCATACATTCCTCGTCGAAGACGAAAGGCGTGTCCTTCACTAGGAGTTGGGTTAGTGGCCTGGAAATCTTCGAGAAGTCTTTTATGAAGTGGCGATAAAATCCCGCATGCCCTAAAACCCCCCGGACTCCTCGAAGATTGAGCGATGGCGGAAGCTTTTCAATCACCTCAACTTTTGCCTTATCAGCCTCGATTCCCCTCGAAGAAGAGATGATGTGTCCCAGCACAACTCCTTCTTGGACCATGAAGTGGCATTTCTCCCAGTTCAGGACTAATCCCTTTTCTTGACATCTCTCCGGGACTTTAGTTAGATTGCTGAGGCGTGAGTCAAACTCAGTTCCATAGACAGAAAAATCGTCCATGAAAACCTCCATGATATCCTGTGAGTAGTCGGAGAAGATAGCGGACATGAGTCTTTGGAATGTAGCTGGGGCGTTACAAAGTCCGAACGGCATTCTTCTATAGGCATATGTCCCGAATGGGCAAGTGAAAGTAGTCTTCTCCTGGTCATCGTTATGAATAGGGATTTGAAGGAATCCGGAGTACCCGTCCATGAAACAGAAATAGTTGTGCTTCGCCAGCCTCTTGAGCATCTGATCAATGAAAGTGAGAGGGTAGTGATCCTTCCTCGTGGATTTGTTCAGCTTTCTATAGTCAATGCACATCCTATACCCTGTGACGGTCCTCGTAGGTATGAGCTCATTTTTCTCGTTACGAACCACCGTCATTCCTCCTTTCTTGGGTACGACGTGCACCAGGCTAACCCAGCGACTATCGGAGATAGGGTATATGATACCGGCATGTAGAAGCCTAACAATCTCCTTTTTCACCACCTCCATCATTATGGGATTTAGCCTCTGCTGTGGCTCAATCGAGGAGGCTTGCTCATCCTCAAGCAGTATCCTGTGTGAGCAGAGGCCTAGGCTAACCCCTTTTAAATCTTCAATTGCATATCCGAAAACGCCCTTAGACCTTTTTAAAACACCAAGAAGTTTGGTCATCTGGTCTTCAGGCAGCGAGGAGTTCACTATGACCGGCAGGGTCGAGCCCGTCCCCAAATATTCATACCTTAGTCCCGGGGGTAACTCTTTCATCTCAACGTCATGAGGTCCCGACGCATACTTCTCAAGCTGAGCATCCTCAAGTGAAAGGACTTCTTAGTGGGTCTCTCGAAAGCCGGTGTTTGGAACTTCACTCCCAACCGTGGTTCCACGTGGTAAACCCTCGCAAGGTATCGTGGGAGCAACCGAGGAAGGCGCCGGGTCTTTCTCAAGCTCATAGTAATTCTCGGGGAAGAAAGCTTCGACGTGAAAACATGTTTCAATGGTCGATGATTCCCCACCATTTCCCCCAGCTTCCTCATTGTCCCAAGATCCGAGATGCTCGATAAAAGTCTGCAAGGAATAGATCGGCCCCTCTCCAACACAACCGATAGACTCTGCCTGGTGGTTCTCCTGACCGGGCTCCATGAACAGTTCTTCTCCTCCGAATTCGGAACTGGGCATGTCGATATACGCCACATCATCAGGGAGAAGGAGAGTTGTCGTGACTGGATCCTGCTGTATATCATGATATCTTCTCTGATTTTCCACAGCGGCAGACAGAAGGGTTAGAAAATTCGAAGCATTTAGGGATTCTGCCAAGGTTTGTGCCAAACAGCGGATGTGGTGCGAATGATCCCAGATATCGCCCGAAACGGCATACAACATCCTCGTCATGGGGCAGAAAACCTATAAGAAAGGAGAGAGAGAGAGAGAGAGAGAGAGAGAGAGAGAGAGAGAGAGAGAGAGAGAGAGAGAGAGAACTGCACAGATAGCCAACACGTCAAAAGCACAGGTTGCATAAACGGGAGGCGAATGTAGCGATAGCAGCACGACGACTCAGTCAATCAGTTCTATACAACTACTATTTACAATATGTACAAGTGAAATCAAAAAGTGTAGAGTGCGAAAATTATCGCAAGATAGGGATGAGAGCTAGACTCAAGGGTTCATGAAATCCTAAAATAACAAGCACGTTGACTCCCCAGCAACGGCGCCATAAAGCTTGACGTCCCCCGGCTTTGCACGCCAGATGTGTGCAATTGGGGGCGTGAGATTTAAATATTTGTAACCGCAAGCGCACGGTGTTGTAGTGTGGCTTGGGGGTCGAACTCAGGGAGGTGTGGATGTGCTTGTGTCAAGAATGATCAAATTCACCTCGTGGGCGAGCTAGCCCGAATCGGATGATGGGTTGTCACGAAAAATAGAATGCGAGGGATAAACAATATAAAGGGAAAACCCGGGACTTCGGTTTCCACCCTATCGTGCGATTCTCGCCGGTACGGCCTACGGGTAGGATAGCGATCGAAATTAGGGTCTAATGGTGAGACGTTGCCTCTAAGAGTGATACCAGCGTCCCATGGGCCCGATATTCCGGTCGGTGCCCAGGATGATACGCCGGACTTCCCGGGTTCTGTCAGTGGGCATTCCCATGTCCATTAACACTAACCGACTCCGGGAGCACTAAGCTCGCAATGATAACTCCCAACGTCTCATCTTACCGTTCCCGCGCGCTAGGATTCGACGTCTACGCTAAGGGCGTGAGCTATGGCTAGGGAGTCAACCGCCAAGTTTATTCCCCCTTGGCCCAACGGTCAAAGGCGGTCTTTTTCCCGCCGATGACAATAAAACACCCCGCGTAACCGTTAGATTCCTAATCCATATCGATTTCCTAGTCCTATGGACGCATCGGGAAGAACCCACGAAGGGGTTTCCACCAAAATCCCAGATTTGGGAACTACTCACACATATTTACTAAAAAGCGATCTAAATAGAAATCGACCGTTAGAAACATGATCAGGCGATTGAAAAGCAGTAAGAGTAATGCAATTAACACTATATTAAAGTTTAACAAAGATCGGAAAACTTACTAATATCTGAAAAATTACAGCCGTCAAGAGAGAGAAAAAACAACAAAAAATAACAACTCTCGTTTCTGGAAAACCTAGGGGTCCTATATATAGAATACGATATCACCCGATCGGTTGAAAAGTCAACCGATCGGGTGACCTGCTTCGTTTCTTCGGCAGTTCAGCACGGGACTTCACCCGATCACGTGGCACGGTCGGTTGAGGGATGCAGCTGGTCGGTTGGATCTTCGTGCCGTCGGGTGAATCGGTCGGTTGAGCTGTCCGTGTCTCGGCTTCGGAGAATCGGCTACAGGTGAATCGATCGGGTGAAGGTCATCCGATCGGTTGGCATTCAGTATCAAAAATCCAGAGATTTGGGGCATTTGAACCGGCCTCTGAACCGACCGGGTGACTTCTTGGCCGCTCCAACTTGTGTCCGGGTGGTACACGCGTGCATCACCCGATCGGTTGGAAATGACCAACCGGTCGGGTGAGGGGCTGAAAGATGTCATCTTCGTCGTTTGACCCCCTAGATCACGCGTGACTCCTCCCGTTGCTCCGGGGACTCATGATATCATCGTTATATGTCCCCTACGCTAGTAAACTCCTGCAAAATACAGAAAACACGGAAAAGTGAACGAAAACAAGAAAACACGAGAAAACGAATACAAGACGGTGGAAAACAATGAAAAAACACAAAAGAAAACATGCGTGAATATATGAAATATAAATGCACGCCAGGGTGGTGGCAGGCTAGGTGGTGGGGAGCCCGCTCTAGCGAAGGAGGAGCCAGGCTCGCTGGTCCTCTTCCGCTTCGAGGCAGGCACCCGCGAACGTGATCTAGTCCGTGGAGGCATGTGAGCCGTGAAATGTACCTAACAAATGCGAAGTGTAATATAAAAGGAGCGAGTGTACCCAAGTATGATGTGAATGCTAGCAGTGGATGTGAGCGGAGAAACGCCTCCTCCGAGAAGCTCCAAATCTGCTCCTGATTCTCCCCCAAGCTAGCTTGAAATCAAATTAGCAATGAATATCAATGTATATGGGGTAAAATCAAGAGTAATAGATATATAAAAAGATTGATTTCGATTTGGGGCTGAGTGGGGCTTACGAAATGGAGAAATGGAGAAAAGGGGGGAAATCAGGCTAAATGGTGGATGATCGGCGACAAGCTGGGCGGCGCCGACGGCGTGGGTCGGGGCGTCAGCAGTGTGGGGTCGGTGAGAGGTCACCGACTCGGGCGCAGGGTGGGATGTGGCTCGGGCGAACGGAGACCGTGTTCGGGTGATTTGGGGGAAGCTCGTGCGATAGTTTGGGATTTTGGGAATTTTGGCCGCGAGCTGTCGAATTTATAAGGTTAGTCACTCGGGCAAGTGACGCGTCCACTCGCCCGAGTGGCTTAGTTTTAAATTTTCGAAATTTCTCGTAAAAAGTTTCGACTCGGGTGAGTAACACATACCACTCGAAGCTTGAAAGTGTTTGATATACTCAGGTGAGTGACAAAGTCACTCGGCCGAGTGGCATATAAATTACAGAGAGGGGTTTTTTGAATCTTCCCTGATCAGTACCCTACTCGGCCGAATAGGGTCTTCACTCGGCTGAATGACAAAGTCACTCGACCGAGTGGGCTGCTAATTTCAGCTCCAACTCTCTGTTTTTGCTCCACTTTCTGATTTTCTTCTCCGCGTCAGTTTCTTCCTTCTCCTGAAGACTGAGTGCATTCCTGGAGCGCTCCCCTTTGTCATGGTCATTTTCCATTCATATGGTTCCTTATTCTCCATCTCATGCAGTGAAAAATATTGCCCGTTATTAGGATTTTCTTCGACTCTTGACTCTAAACACTAACAAAGATCTAAAACAAAAATAAAAGGAAAAAATCCAACTAAAATAAGATAGAACCGTCGGGTTTCCTCCTGAGAAGCGCTTGTTTAAAGTCTTGAGCTTGACCCCTTAAGATACGCGTTTATAGCTCTAGTTTGGCGCATATGAGATGCGAGCGTCAAACTTGCCGGGAAGACCGCTTGGGTTTAGTTGTTGATGTTCATTGGCGTTTCTCGACTCCCCTTCATCATGGGTGGTAGTTGGGAATGAGTCCCCCAAGCTTGAGCTTTTAGCATCTTTTTTCTTTACCGGCGGCGATAATTTCTTGTCTGGTGGAGCTTTCTTCATTTTCTTCGTCGTAGAAAGCTTGCATAGCTCTCTAATCTTGACGACATCAGCGTCAACTTTCTCCTCGTCCGTAAGAGGGCTCGACGGGTCTCCCATCATGTCGCCATCTTTGGTAAGTTGGCCCTATTCGGCGAATGGCATGGCGTCGTCAATCACCTCGTCGAGGAGGTCCACATAATCCACGTCCTCTTGCCAAGGCATATGCTTCATTGCCTTCAGAATATGGAGCCCAACTTCAATATTTCCAACGTTCAAGGACAAAGTTCCTTTCCTCACATCAACAATCACGCCGGCGGTGGCCAAGAAGGGGCATCAAAGAATCAGCGACGTATCGCCCTCCTCCTTAATATCCATCACCATGAAGTCGCATGGCAAGCAAATTCCGCCCAGTACTTGTAGTGGTATGTTTTCTGCAATCCGCACTGGCCTAGTGATCCGACCGTCCGCGAGTTGTATCTTCATGTCTATCGCCTTTAGGTCGGTCCCGTATTCAATTTCTTAAACATCGTGAGGGGCATGAGGCTTATGCTTGCTCCCAAATCTACCAAAGCCTTTTGAAGTGGGACACCTCCAAGTCGGCTCTTTCTCCTTCCGAGTAAACCACGTGCCTTGCTCGGCGAGCATGATCCTCTCTTTTCGCTTCTTTCCCGCGATCAAATCTTTTAGAAACTTAGCGTATGATGGGATTTCGACAATTGCATCCAAGAATGGAATATTCAAGCTCACACCTGGCAAATACTCCAGAAATTTGGCGAGCCACTTCTCGATCTTTGCCTTTGCCAACCGTTGTGGGAAGTGTACCGGTGGCATATAAGTGCGCTCTTCACGTGGCCATATAAGTGCGCTCTTCACGTGGCTTCTCAATTTCAGATTTTTCACCGGCATTTGGCTCTTTTGAGCCCTCCTCTTCATTGACCGGCTCCTTGTCATCCAAAATTTCTTTCCCCGGCTCCTTGGTTTGAATCATGGCGGGGGTAGTATCCTTTCAACCTCTAGTAGTTACCGCCACAACCGCATTGATGTGGCCGGTATTGCTCCGTGGGTTTTGTTCCGGTTAGGCCGGTAATTGTTGAGTGTTCTTATTGAGCAATGCTAGTTGCTCCGATAATTATGCCACGACGGTGTTGAGGGAGTCTTGTTGGGTCGTTAATCTCGCATTTATCTTCTTTTGTTCGGCCATAAACTCTTCGACCCTTGCTTCATGATCCGACCTTGGCAGTGCTTGCAGTGGATTAGGTGCCCTCCATCCTTGGTTGTACCCCGGGGGTCTATATGGCCCCGCTTGTTGCCTCGGTGGGAAGTTTTGTTGTTGGGGTCCTCTTGGTTGATATTGCGGTTGTTGTGGAGGCCCGGCTTGTGGTTGTTGTGGTGGTGGATTCAAGGCTCCATCATTGTTAGCGTATGAAAATCCAGGGTGACCCCTTGTAGACGGGTTCACCCAATAACCGGTACTTCCAGCAACATATTGAGCTTGCTCTATGGAGCGCAGGAAATATGGCATACGTTGGAGGTGACGCATGAAAGAACGTCGCAAGTTAAGGAATCTAGACTTGCGCTATTGAGTACAGAGTATGGAAGTTTCCGCATGCTGCCATCTGAATCTGTCAAGGAGATTTTCGCGAGATTCACAGACATCATATATAAAACCAGCTGTATCTCCGTAAACCCTACTCTACCTTTGAACATGTTAGGAAGATCTTAAGGGCGCTGCCAAGCTCATTCAGGCCGAAAGTCACCGCTATCCAAGAAGCAAAGGTACTATCTCAGTTGAAGGTGGAGGACTTAATAGGAAACTTGATGTCTCATGAGCTTGAGTTGCAACGTGTAGAGGCTAGAGAGAATCCTGAGGAGAAGGAAAAATCTCCAAAGCCACTAGCTCTGAAAGCTAGTGAAGATGACGATGATGAGGAGATGGCGCTAATGGTCAGAAACTTTAGGAAATTCATCAGAACTCCTCACGGAAGAGCAGAAATAAAAAACAGGTTTACTCGTTTCAATAATTTTAATTCTGCTAAAAATTCTTCTAAGCAGACTGCTACTGACCATGTCATATGTTTTAAATGCAACAGGAGAGGCCATTATATTAAGCATTGCAAACAAGAGACCGTTCAAGTTGCTAAAGAAAAAGGAAAAGCGAAAATGATTACATGGGACATGGACATCGAAGCTGAAAATGAAGAGGATGAGAATTTAGCTTTCACCTCCCTCTGCCTAATGGGAGACTTGGATGAGGTAACATCTCGCACCAATACAAGAGTTGATATTATAAATTTATGCAAAGAAATGCAAGCTGAACTTGATAGACAACGATGTATTTCTGATGATATGCAAGATGTTATTGTGAACCTAGAATCTGAGTTAGAAGGTTACAAAAAGTCTAATGATGAATTACAAATAGAAAATTATGACATGTTTCATGAAACAAATGATTTAAAAGAAAAACTTCTTGATTGTAATTCTACTATTGCTTTTTTTAGAAAATGAAAAATCTAGGTTGCATTAAAAAGCTACTTGTCTTTCTTGTCTTTCCTTATTGAATGATATTAGCATGCTTAAGCAAGATTTAATTAAGCTCGAAACTGAAAAAGATTATGTGATTAGAGAGCTTAATGACAAATTCAGCATGTTGAATAATGATTTTAAAAGAAAAATGATTGAGTTTGAAAAGAAGGAGGAGGAAAACAAGAAAGCTTTTTTAAGTAAGTGTACTTTGCTTGTGGACGAAAATGATCTTTTAAAATCTAAAGTCTCTAGTCTGGAATTGTCCATTAAGAAATTCTCTATAGGAAAACAATCGTTAGATACTATTTTAGAGAATCAATTATACGGAAATAATAGAAGAGGACTTGGATTTGGTACTAAAAATGTTAAAAAGCCTATTTTTAAGAAATTCCAAAATGTGCCGTCTTTTGTCAAAAATATGCGGGCAAAGTGCTTTACTTGTGATATTGTTGGTCATACATCTTATAATTGCAAGTTTAGGAACACGAAAATAAAGTTTAAACAAGTGTGGGTTCCTAAAAATTTATTGACTAACACTAGTGGACCTTGTTGGATTCCAAGGTCACACTTACCACCTTTCATGTAGGTGGAATGAAGTTTTTGGCAAGGAGGAATAAAATGAAAGTCTCATTTTTAGCTCCTTAGTCAAATAGCGACGTGAAGGTATGACTTTTATTTTTTTAGATTAATGCATACTTTCATAGCATTTTTTGTTGTTTTGTTGATTGCATGCTTGAACTATTTTTTATTTTGTGTGCATGTTTGCTCACCAATCTAAATGAAATTTTTTTATTTTAATTTAGTAGAGAGAAACTTGCGCACGGCTTTCTGTTATTTTTGATGAAAACCCCCAAAAATAAATTGCGACATGTTTTTCTCCTTGATTTCAAAGGGGAGAGATGATCCTTAGGCTTTTAATTCGGCAGGATTTTTTTTTTGGAACTTTCAAAAGAAAGGGAAATTGTTATTGGAATTGCCAAAGGATTGAATAGCTTGGAGAATTAGAGAGTTTGTTTGGCCTTGGAATATTTCGGCTGCTAGGGGTTTATTCAATGGGAAGGAGAGAGAAATGAACAAAGTGTTGTTAGGGGTTTCTCAAATTTTCGGCTGCTAGGGGTTCCACGCGTGAGAGGCTCTCTAGGGATGTCGGCCAACTCTCCTCTTTTTCTCTCTCTTGAAAAATAGTGTGCGCTGCCGTCTCTTTTTAATGGATGCGCCCTAGGTTTTTTTTGGAGATTGCAGAAGGCATGGCTTTATTTGTGTAGTCTATATGTTGAATTCGACCTGGGGAGATTTTTATGAAGTGCTCTAAAAAACAATGCGGCTCCTCTTCAATTAGTAGGCCGGCCTTATTAGGGTTTTGTTTTTATTTTTTATTTTGCCCTATACTCTTTGCACTATTTTTATTGCTAGCTTAAAAATGTGGGTCTAGGATATATTTCTGTTAGAGACATCCAAGGGTTAGGATGTATTGAATCATGAGGAATCCTAATGAGAGGATGACTTGTAGTGGGGTTGAAAATTTGGACTTGGAACAGAATAGGATAAGGGTTTGACTCTAATAGGTATGAGTCAACTAAAGCTAGGTTCTCTCCCTTTCTCCTTTGCACATTGACCAAGTCCTTCCATGAAATAATCGCACGTTCGTCGTTCCTGAAACACTTAACACACACGTTAAAACGTGCACACATGTTTGTTATCATCAAACACGAACTTCATAGATCGTTACTACCAACAACGTGGAGACCACCACTTCTACTGAATTAAGGAGTGATCGACCTATGATCGCGTTGT
Source organism: Scilla litardierei (assembly GCA_030789695.1). Taxonomy (NCBI): domain Eukaryota; kingdom Viridiplantae; phylum Streptophyta; class Magnoliopsida; order Asparagales; family Asparagaceae; genus Scilla; species Scilla litardierei. The sequence goes on from CM061142.1 coordinate 94,916,884, forward strand.
ACACCGAGTTGATTCTTACCACTATAAATTTGGTCATGCGGATGATCTTGTATGGGTACTCTCCGAGGGTGACTGTAACGCCCAAAATCACGTAGCGGAAGAAGTAAATATCTTATTAACAAGGGACGAAACAGCGGCGACGCGCATAGGAGAATGAACCCATACACGTGCCAAGCCTCAGTGGTCATTACATATTACACATTCAACTACATAGGATCTAGAAAGCTTCTCCAAGAAGCCCAGAGAAAAATATAATACATCACATATGTCTAGCCAAGTACATCATACAATAAGGAGTTCAAAAAAACAAAACAAAACAAATTGTCTCCATCTGACATCCTATTGTACTTAGCACAAAATTTTTGAACTCCACTTGGTGCTGACTTTTGTTGCTCCTCCCAGCACCGGGGGCAGGTTAAGTAGTATCTGAAATGGTTTTAAATAAAACCATGGGATAAGCTACACGTCTTAGTGAGTACAAAATCTCTTACTACTAAATTTTATAATCATATGTATATACTTTTATATAAAAAATGTGCATTGAAGTAACAATACTACTTGAACTGTGTCAATTTAAAGTATATATAAATATATATCAAAACATGTCAAAGACATTTTTATGACTTGTCCAGATATATGAAAAGTACTTGACCAAATGATCCATAAAATTCTTTTCTTTTCTTTTGTAAACCCTCTCAAGTGTCCACTAAGGCTACGAATTATGGCCCAGTAGCATGGGAATGCACAAGGCATCAGTAAACAAATAAATCAATCATTAGGCGCCCGGAGACAGTGTACCAATCCTTGTCATAGGTTACACAAAGACCAATTCATATGTATAAAAATGAGACTCTAGAGGTGGCTCCACCATTTGTGTAGTGTAGTGTGGCACTTAGCTCTCAATATTTGACTGAAGGCCACTATTTAGACAGGTACACTTAATACCATATGACATGCTCATATATTAAACAGTGCATTCCATAGTGGACAAACGAAATTTGTGGTATTTCACAAGATTTCACACAATAATCATAACTGAAATAATATGCTCACAACAATCACATTATTTTAAATAATGTTTTCATTTTTTTTAAAATAGTTCTGACATTAAACTATTCTTACTAGAGCATAAAATTATATGAATTTTATGAAATAACTGTCATAGATCACATTTTTTTAAAAAAGCAAAATTGTCAATAAAACATAACGTTTCATTCAATATTTAATATAAAACTATTTCAGTAAGAAAAGTTGTACTCACCTCGTAGCGGTCAACTAAAAACATTTTTGTGGCCCACGACGTCGGATACCTAGAATAATAACAATATTGATTCTTAGTATTGTTTCATCAAGGCTCATATTATTGTACACACATTTCTTTTTATGAAGGGTCTTCCTACATTGTTTTAGAGAGTCCATGACTCTTATGAAAAATCCTAGAGTATATGTGTCTGTCTGCAAATTTGTAGAATTGTAGGCAACACATAACATTGGTATCAATTTGTAAATTCTGTTTGCAAACAGAACCCTATTTTGGGTCATTATGCGAAAATTTGGACCTAAAAGCAATTTGGACAGAATTTTAGGCTAAAACAAAATTTTTACTTTCTTCTATCTTCAACATGCTGCTCCCCCTTCTTGGACACCTGTAGACTCTTTGTTATTTTCTTTTTGTTGCTTTGATATCATGGTGCCAAATGTCCCATTATTATTAATATAAATATTGGCACAATTATCACTCTTTTAAGTTAATTAAACTAATTTTGTTTTAACTTAAACGGATGGGTTACTACATCCTCCCCTCCTAATAGAAAGTTTCGTCCTCGAAACTTCACGTACCTTAATCTTTGAAGAGCTCAGGGTACTTCTCCCGCATGTTTTCTTCAAGTTCCCATGTGGCTTCCCTCTCTGAATGATTTCGCAATTTGAATTTCACATACTTAATAGTGCGCTTCCTTAAAATCTGCTCCTTCTGATCCACTACGCTCTCGGGTTTCTCCTCGTAACTTAGATTTTCCTTTAGCTTCAATGGTTCCAGCTCGATGACTTCATTAGGATCCCGCGTAAATTTCCTTAACATAGAAACATGAAAAATGTCATGCACTCTTGCTAAGGATGGTGGTAGCGTGAGTCTGTATGCTACTTGACCAATCCTCTCCAATATTTCAAAGGGGCCGACAAATCTCGGGCTTAGCTTCCCATGAATTCCAAACCTCCTTACTCCACGAGTAGGAGAGACCTTTAACAACCCATGGTCGCCTTCCTGGAATTTTAATTCTCTTTTTCTTCGATCTGTGTAACTCTTTTGTCTGCTTTGAGCAATCCGGAGGTGTTCTCTTACTTGTTGAATCTTATCAATAGCTTGTTGTATTAATTCTGGACCAATAAGTTTCATTTCGCCTACATCATCCCAATGAATAGGAGATCTACATTTACGCCCATATAAAAGTTCGTACGGTGCCGCCTTAATACTTGCATGATAACTGTTGTTGTACGCGAATTCTGCTAAGGGCAAGTAATCCTCCTATGATCCTTTTAGATCAAGTACACAACATCGCAACATATCTTCCAAAGTTTGAACGTTCGCTCTGACTGACCATCTGACTCAGGGTGATATGCTGAACTAAATCCAAGTTTTGTCTATAGAGCTCGGTGTGCACTTTTCCAGTATTCAGATGTGAACCTACTATCTCGATCTTAAACTATTGACAACGGCACCCCATGCAATCTTACGATCTCATTAATGTAGAGCTTGGTTAACTTTTCCATGGAAAATCGTAAATTGATGGGTAGGAAATGTGCTGATTTAGTTAGTCGATTGACTATTACCCATATAGTGTCATTTCCTTTAGCAGATCTTGGTAACCCAGTGATAAAGTCCATGGTGATCTTCTCCCATTTCCACTTTGGTATATCTAAATTTTGAAGTAATTCGGCCGGTCTCTGATGTTCACCTTTAACTTGTTGACATATGATACACTCAGAGACGTAATTTGCAATTTCCCTCTTCATATTGTTCCACCAATAAATGGGTTTCAAATCCTTGTACATCTTAGTTCCTACAGGGTGCATAGCATAAATTGATTGGTGAGCCTTTTTTAAGATTCTTCTTTTCAATTCAGGGATGTTATGAACACAAATTCTGCTTCCAAACCTCAAGGATCCATCACCATATACCACAAATCCTGGTTTACATCCCATTCTTATGTCTTCAATGATTTTCTGCAGTTTGGGATCTTCAGTTTGGCGGACCTTTATTTTTTCCACTAACGAGGGTTGCACCATACAATTTGCCAACAATGTTTGTGTCTGATGGGGTCAAACGAACTCGGAAGGACGTGTCATTTCTTCCTATGTGTTTTCCTATGCGTTCACCGTTCAACCCTCTTTGATTTGATAGGTTGTATCACTTGCGAAGCTCAACAATGAGGGAGGAAAAATTCGCTAAAGTTTGACTTTGTGAAAGTCAAACTTTAATTAATTTTTCCTCCAAAACTTTTAGTCCCACATCGGATATGGAGTGAATGGGAGGGGTCAGCCGCCTATATAAATAGGGGCCTAATCTCCTCCTTGAAACTCGTCCTAAGCTCCAGATCTGAGTATCTCCATTAAACGTGAGCAAGCCCGAATCTGAGCTTAAAGTAAATATTCTCTCTTTCTCCCTAAATTTCTTCCTTGCTCCTGTTCGGGCTCTAGCAATGCTACGAAGGAGCTCGGATCGGATCCGAAGTCTTGACGAAAGATCCACTCAAGGTGAAATCTTCTTCGGCGTGTGGTTGGCTCGGCGAGAATGGTGTTACTCGCCTCGGGACGCGGCGGCTCGGGACGCGGTGCGGCTCGGGAGAAGCGGCGCGGGGGCCAAAGAAATGTTGCTGAAAACGACACTTCGTATTCTGCGGAAACGAAGTGAAATGTATGTAGTATAAATATTCATGCATTTATAAATTGCAAATGTTATATAGATCTATCCTTAGGGGTTGGTCGGACCCAACCCCGGGATAGTAGAGATCTTAGTTAGTGGTAATTTCTTTAGGGCTTAAATTTAAAACTGTTTTAAGTTGTTTTTAGCTGCTAATTTTGTTTTCGTCGTCCGTCCGACTTAGGCCGGACGTCGAATTTATAGCCCTAAGGACCCGTAAAACTGTTCAGTGGTATCAGAGCCAAATCAACACGATCTACAGTTTTTTGCAATTATAAAATGTATATGATACAGCATGATTCTCCATCAGATAGAGGTTTTATTTAAACTATTTAAATTGTTCTTTTCAAAAGCAATGATTTTATTTTCGAAAATTGTTTTTGAAAATTAAATTCAATTTTATTTTAAAATTAAATATTTTAAATTATGTGATAATTTTTGATGTAACTTAAACTTATGCAATAAATTTTAGAATGCATGTTTAGCAAGAAAATTTTATGAGATAAATTTTAATTGCTTTTGTTATCATGATAAATTGTTTAGTTGATATTTTTATTGATTATATTAGTTATTTTTGATTATGTGATAATTCAAGAAAGACTTTTAGGATAGCCATTAAAAACCTTAAGAAACTTATATGATAATTTTGAAGGAGATGCTATGATTTAAAACTTGTTGCACCTTATTAAATTCTTGTTTAGGGTATCCCTCTCCAAATTATTATTTTAATTGTTCTAATAATAATTTTGAATAAAAAGATATGATTTAAATTGTTGCAACTTGAATTTTTAATACCTAATACATGATTAGGATGGCGCCATAATAATCCTTATATAAGGACATTAATAGAAGTTATTAACCAATCCTAATAATTTCGAATTTTAGGATTCAACTAGTTGATATGATTAACTTTGTTCACCAATCTAAATAACAGAAAGCCGTGCGCAAGTTTCTCTCAAGAAACATCCATATCCACAGTCGCATCATCTGAGAGCTTAATCAGAGGGGCCCCTTCATGACCTATAGTTGTCCCATCGGATTCGCCCTCTACAGAGTTCATTGGCACACCCATAGAGCCCCAATGGTATGGGTCCTCAAAATTAACGACATCAAGGCGTTGAATATTGAGGTTATGTCCCATGTCTGCTTCTATCATATCCTCAGATAACTCCTCTGAATACTCCTCCAATGGCTCTTCCTCCTCTTCTATGGGCTCTTCTTCTTCTTATTCTTCTATAGGATCCTCCTCCTCCTCCATGGGTTCCTCTTCATAATACGCTCCTAAGGAATTCTCATCCACAACAATTTCAGTCTCTAGGCTCGCGTTGGTCGACATAGAGGAAGTATCTACAACAAAACCATGATACCATCTATTAGACCCAATAAGGAAATCGATTCAATCATATGTACACGTGCTATTTTAATAGTTCTCTTATGACTTGGATTAAGGGCGAAGCATTTCATGAATTCCTCAGGTTTGCATAAGCATAACTGATTTTATATAAGTCTCATACCTTACATAAAACTTGACAGCGTGCATGGTGTATGGGCACCATGTCGCTATCACAGGAATATCATTTAATGACTCGCCCTATGTCCTTGTCACCTTCCATTAACCTCGAATTATATATATAATCTTCTATCCCTTCATCATCTAAAATCCTTATGTTCTAAACCTAGGCGCTCTGATACCAGTTTACTGTAATGCCCCAAATCACGTAGCGGAAGACTTAAATAGCTTATCAACAAGGGACGAAACAGCGGCGACGCACATACGAGAATGAACCTGTACACGTGCCAAGCCTCAGTGGTCTTTACATATACACATTCAACTACATAGGATCCAGAAAGCTTCTCCAAGAAGCCCAGAGCAAAATATAATACATCATATATGTCTAGCCAAGTACATCATACAATAAGGAGTTCAAAAAACAAAACAAAACAAAATGTCTCCATCTGACATCCTAGTGTACTTAGCACAAAATTTTCGAACTCCGCTTGGTGCCGACTTTTGTTGCTCCTCCCAGCACCGGGGCAGGTTAAGTAGTATCTGAAATGGTTTTAACTAAAACCATGGGGTAAGCTACACGGCTTAGTGAGTACAAAATTTCTCACTACTAAATTTGATAAACATATGTATATACATTTATAAAAAAATGTGCATTGAAGTAACAACTGTGTCAATTTAATGTATATATAAACATATATCAAAACATGCCAAAGACATTTTTATGACTTGTCCAGATATATGAAAAGTACTTGACCAAATGATTCATAAAATTCTTTTCTTTTCTTTTGTAAACCCTCTCAAGTGTCCACTAAGGCTACGAATTATGGCCCAGTTGCATGGGAATGCATAAGGCATCAGTAAACAAATAAATCAATCATTAGTCGTCCAGGGACAGTGTACCAATCCTTGTCATAGGTTACACAAAGACCAATTCACATGTATAAAAATGAGACTCTAGTGATGGCCCCCACCATTTGTGTAGTGTAGAGTGGCACTTAGCTCTCAAGTAAATAACCCGTGCACACGTATTTTTATTTTTGGTTAGCTTCACCTCATCTCAAATCCTCTAAATTTCTTAATTCCTTAGCCAGAAGAGTAGATGTAGTCTAGAAATCTACACTACAGGTAACAATTTTATAGAAAATCTAACGAAATTGGACAAGAGCAGATCATACACATTTATAAATTGAACATTTGGTTAGATTTGGGTTATGAAACTTCTTATATACATATGTATATGTATATACATATGTGTGTGTGTGTGTGTGTGTGTGTGTGTGTGTGTGTGTGTGTGTGTGTGTGTGTGTGTGCATATGTATATATATGCATATGTATATATATGCATATGTATATATATGCATATGTATATGTATATATAAGTCATTTATATACATATATGTATATATATATATATATATATCTATGTACATATATATGTACATATACATATACATATATGTCATATGTATATGTATGTATGTATATACATACAAACATACATATATATACACATATGAAATATATATATATGCCATATCTATATTATAAAAGATGGATGTTATCAAGAGAAATTGGATAAGAGATATTGGACATGAGAAATTGGATAAGAGATATCTATATTATAAAAGAGGGAGGTTATCAAGAGAAATTGGATAAGAGATATTAGACAGATAAATTGGATAAAAGATATCTATATTATAAAAGAGGGATGTTATCAAGAGAAATTGAATAAGAGATATTGGACAATAGAAATTGGATAAGAGTGATGTTATCAAGAGAAATTGGATAAGAGATATCTATATTACAAACGAGAGATGTTATCAAGAGAAATTGGATAAGAGATATTGGACAAGAGAAATTAGATAAGGGATATCTATTATATAAAAGACGGATGTTATCAAGAGAAATTGATAAGAGAATTTGGACATGAGAAATTGGATAAGAGAATTTGGATATCTATTAAATAAAACAGGGAAATTGAATAAGAGAAAATATAAGAGATGAGATTTTGAGGGATAAAAGAGGAGGTGGGGAATTTTGCACATACAACCCCGGTTTTTGTATTTTTGCCTATGGACCCTCCCCACATACACACCCACACTTTTTATTCTCACCCCTTCCGGCCATTCTTTTTCCAGTTCTATGAAGATTTTGAATCTTATCCTACTAGGACAAAGCTTTGTCCTACGTGGCAAGTTTGTCCTTGGTGGTAATGACAATTTTGGGGGAACTTAAATTTTGGGGGAAAACTTAAATTTGGGGGGAAACTTGAAATTTTGTGGGAAAACTTGAAATTTGGGGAAACTTGAAATTTGTGGGGGAGAAAAACTCAGCCATTAAATAAACCGTGCCCTATGGGCACGGGTAATGACTAGTATATCTATATATGTACATATATATATGTATGTGTATATGTACATATGTACATATGTACATATATACATATGTACATATATATATATACTAGTCATTACCCGTGCCCATAGGGCACGGTTTATTTAATGGCTGAGTTTTTCTCCCCCACAAATTTCAAGTTCACCCAAATTTCAAGTTTTCCCACAAAATTTCAAGTTTCCCCCCAAATTTAAGTTTTCCCCCAAAATTTAAGTCCCCCCAAAATTGTCATTACCACCTAGGACAAACTTGCCACGTAGGACAAAGCTTTGTCCTAGTAGGATAAGATTCAAAATCTTCATAGAACTGGAAAAAGAATGGCCGGAAGGGGTGAGAATAAAAAGTGTGGGTGTGTATGTGGGGAGGGTCCATAGGCAAAAATACAAAAACCGGGGTTGTATGTGCAAAATTCCCAACCTCCTCTTTTATCCCTCAAAATCTCATCTCTTATATTTTCTCTTATTCAATTTCCCTGTTTTATTTAATAGATATCCAAATTCTCTTATCCAATTTCTCAAGTCCAAATTCTCTTATCAATTTCTCTTGATAACATCCGTCTTTTATATAATAGATATCCCTTATCCAATTTCTCTTGTCCAATATCTCTTATCCAATTTCTCTTGATAACATCTCTCGTTTGTAATATAGATATCTCTTATCCAATTTCTCTTGATAACATCACTCTTATCCAATTTCTATTGTCCAATATCTCTTATTCAATTTCTCTTGATAACATCCCTCTTTTATAATATAGATATCTCTTATCCAATTTATCTTGTCCAATATCTCTAATCCAATTTCTCTTGATAACATCCCTCTTTTATAATATAGATATCTCTTATCCAATTTCTCATGTCCAATATCTCTTATCCAATTTCTCTTGATAACATCCCTCTTTTATAATATAGATATCTCTTATCCAATTTCTCTTTTCCAATATCTCTTATCCAATTTCTCTTGATAACATCCCTCTTTTATAATATAGATATCTCTTATCCAATTTCTCTTTTCCAATATCTCTTATCCAATTTCTCTTGATAACATCCCTCTTTTATAATATAGATATCTCTTATCCAATTTCTCTTGATAACATCCCTCTCTTATAATATAGATATCTCTTATCCAATTTCTCTTGTCCATTATCTCTTATCCAATTTATCTTGATAACATCCCTCTTTTATAATATAGATATCTCTTATCCAATTTCTCTTTTCCAATATCTCTTATCCAATTTCTCTTGATAACATCCCTCTTTTATAATATAGATATCTCTTATCCAATTTCTCTTATCCAATTTCTCTTGATAACGTCCCTCTTTTATAATATAGATATCTCTTATCCAATTTCTCTTGTCCAATATCTCTTATCCAATTTCTCTTGATAACAACCCTCTTTTATAATATAGATATCTCTTATCCAATTTCTCATGTCCAATTTCTCATATCCAATTTCTCTTGATAACATCCCTCTTTTATAATATAGATATCTCGTATCCAATTTCTCTTGATAACATCCCTCTTTTATAATATAGATATCTCGTATCCAATTTCTCTTGATAACATCCCTCTCTTATAATATAGATATCTCTTATCCAATTTCTCTTGTCCAATATCTCTTATCCAATTTCTCTTGATAACATCCCTCTGTTATAATATAGATATCTCTTATCCAATTTCTCTTTTCCAATATCTCTTATCCAATTTCTCTTGATAACATCCATCTTTTATAATATAGATATCTCTTATCCAATTTCTCTTGATAACATCCCTCTTTTATAATATAGATATCTCTTATCCAATTTCTCTTGTCCAATATCTCTTATCCAATTTCTCTTGATAACATCCCTCTTTTATAATATAGATGTACATATATATATATCTGTGTGTGTGTGTGTGTGTGTGTGTGTGTACATATATATATATATATATATATATGTACATACATGTGTGTGTGTGTGTGTGTGTGTGTGTGTGTGTGTGTAACGTCTATTGTTCCCTTGTTGCTTCAGTGTTGCTCTGTGTTGGCTCTTGGTGTTTTTTGTTTTTGTTTGGAAACATTCCAAGTACTACCCCAGCAGTGCGCAGTGGACCTGCTTTGAGTTTTTTGTATCTCACTTCGTAACACTCTCTACTCTGGGATAACCTGGGACGGATTCGTACTTCTCGGGTATCCTGAGGAGCGGGGCGTTACATATAGTCACTGAGAAATCTGACTGTTTTTAGCCGTTCGACTGCGAAATTTTTTGGCTATTTTCTTGGTTTTTGTGTACGATTGAGAGAGTATGTATACACCTTTGTGAGGGAGTTTTTGACAGAATTCACACATCATAGAGAATCATTTATAAGCCAAAAACAAGATTAAAGCTTCCAAACTTTCGTCTTGCCCTTAGAGCTTCTTTCATGTTGATTTGATCTCCAAAGCTCAAGGGTAGTTCGATGTGCATCAAGCTTACATCTATCACTTGGACATCAATCTTCATTGCATCTACACTTCACGGAAGTAATTACATTTAATCAAGGGAATAGGAAGATTGTAGATTTTCTATTTCGTTTCATTTGTGGAAACCTAGCTTTCGGGTTGTCGAAGTGTTCTCTCTGGAAAGAGAGGTGTGGCCCTTGGAATAGGGTTAGCTATATTGGAATAGATAGTGTGTACTTGGAAAAATGTATGGCTCTTGGAAAAGAGTGTGAGTTGTATCTCAGAAGAGAATTGTATTCTTAGCCTTGGAAAATTCTTTATAGTGGAAAATCCAAAAGACTCTGAAATGAGTGTGGGACTGGAGTAGGCATTTTCCGAACCAGGTTACATCGTTGTGTTTGCGCTTGTCCAAAAATTATGTTTTTGAGGGAATTGACTAGGGATCGCTCCAATGGCGGTATGATTTCTGGATTTGGGTTTTCTGATGCTTTGTCTGTAATCTTTTTGATCCAGTGTTTTGGATTTGATGCTTTTGTTTTTATAGGATTTTTTGTGCAGTGACTACATAAAGATGAAGCCACCGAAGAGAAGAGAGCGAGCAAGCTAGAACAGTAAATCTTTGTTTGACTATTTCTTATCAGTGTATCATAATAGGCAAGAATGGAGAATGTTTTGTTTTAGCTTAAAATCTGAAATATATATTCTTTTTTTCATCCCATGTATGTTACAGATGTGTTTTCATTAATGGATTAAATTATGATTTTTGTTTAGATTTTGGACATTAGAATAGCTACTTTTTACGCTAATTTGTTGTTCTTTTAAATTTTGGATTAAATTATGATTTTTTGTTTAGATTTTTGGACTTTAGAATAGCCAAAGGTGCTAGCGCTGCGAAATATCTTTATGCTAATTTATTGCTCTTTTAAATTTTGGCTGTAGAAATAATTTTTTGGGGAACAAAGATTTCGCGGGGGGAAATCTTAAATGAACTGATCAAATAACCCCAAAAAATAACCCCCATGAAAACCTCCTAGCTAAAGGTCTATGCCCCCCTATTTTTTTTTCAGAAGATCTGAATCGTTCATCTTGATCTACACCCTTTAAAACCCTGACCCACTAATTTTCAGCCCGATCCCATGTGTTTTGCCCATTCATCAGCCCTTCGAAAAAGTTCTGTTCATGCCAAGCCGTTAAATTTGGGTCGGGTTGATGAACGGGCAAAACACATGGTATCAGAATGAAAATTGGTGGGCCAGGGTTTTAGAGGGTGGAGATCAAGATGAACAGTTTGGATCTTCCAAAAAATGGGGGCATAGACTTTTAGCTAGGGGGTTTTCTTGGGAGTTATTTTTGGGGGTTATTTGATCCCTCATATATATATATATATACACACACACACACACACACACACACTAGTCACTACCCGTGTCCATAGGACACGGTTTATTTAAGATATTCCCAAAATTAAAGCACAATAATTGTTATGTAGTCCCCCCCCTCCCAAAAAAATAAATGATTTCATTTTCTCCCCACCAAGAGTTTCCCCCTAAAATACACACTTCCCCCCAATTGTTTCATAGAATTTTCAAATTCAAACTTTTGGTGCCATGATGATAAAATATCTTTCAAACATTAAATTTCAAACTCCCATTAAAATTTCACAACTCCCACTAAAATTCAAACTTCCCCCAAGGTTTCTCCCAAAATTTCAAAATTCCAACTCATTTTTGTTTGTCCTAGTGATCATGTATGTTTGTCCTAGTAGGACATAATTCAAAATCTTCATCAAATATAGAATAGACAATTTCTCTTGATAACATCCCTCTTTTATATAATAGATATCCAATTTCTCTTATCCCAATTCTCTTGTCCAATTTCTCTTGATAACATCCCTCTTTTATATAATAGATAGATGTATATACTCTTGTCCAAATTCTCTAATCCAAATTCTCTTGTCCAATTTCTCTTATCCAATTTCTCTTGATAAGATCCCTATTTTATAGAATACTAGTCATTACCCGTGCCCAAAGGGCACGGTTTATTTAATGGCTGAGTTTTTCTCCCCCACAAATTTCAAGTTCCCCCAAATTTCAAGTTTTCCCACAAAATTTCAAGTTTCCCTCCAAATTTAACTTTTCCCCTAAAATTTAAGTCCCCCCAAAATTGTCATTACCACCTAGGACAAACTTGCCACGTAGGACAAAGCTTTGTCCTAGTAGGATATAAGATTCTAAATCTTCAACGAACTGGGAAAAAATGGTCGGAAGCGGTGAGAATAAAAAGTGAGGGTGGGTGTGTGCGGAGGGTCCATGGGCAAAAATACAAAAACCGGGGTTGTATGTGCAAAATTCCCCACCTCCTCTTTTATCCCTCAAAATCTCATCTCTTATATTTTCTCTGATCCAATTTCCCTGTTTTATATAATAGATATCCAAATTCTCTTATCCAATTTCTCATGTCCAAATTCCCTTATCAATTTCTCTTGATAACATCCGTCTTTTATATAATAGATATCTCTTATCCAATTTCTCTTGTCCAATATCTCTTATCCAATTTCTCTTGATAACATCTCTCGTTTGTAATATAGATATCTCTTATCCAATTTCTCTTGATAACATCACTCTTATCCAATTTCTATTTTCCAATATCTCTTATTCAATTTCTCTTGATAACATCCCTCTTTTATAATATAGATATCTCTTATCCAATTTATCTTGTCAAATATCTCTTATCCAATTTCTCTTGATAACCTCCCTCTTTAATAATATAGATATCTCTTATCCAATTTCTCATGTCCAATATCTCTTATCCAATTTCTCTTGATAACATCCCTATTTTATAGAATAGATATCTCTTATCCAATTTCTCTTGCCCAATATCTCTTATCCAATTTCTCTTGATAACATCCCTCTTTTATAATATAGATATCTCTTATCCAATTTCTCATGTCCAATATCTCTAATCCAATTTCCCTTGATAACATCCCTCTTTTATAATATAGAAATCTCTTATCCAATTTCTCTTTTCCAATATCTCTTATCCAATTTCTCTTGATAACATCCCTCTTTTATAATATAGATATCTCTTATCCAATTTCTCTTTTCCAATATCTCTTATCCAATTTCTCTTGGTAACATCCCTCTTTTCTAATATAGATATCTCTTATCCAATTTCTCTTTTCCAATTTCTCTTATCCAATTTTTCTTGATAACATCCCTCTTTTATATTATAGATATCTCTTATCCAATTTCTCTTGTCCAATATCTCTTATCCAATTTCTCTTGATAACATCTCTCGTTTGTAATATAGATATCTCTTATCCAATTTCTCTTGATAACATCACTCTTATCCAATTTCTATTGTCCAATATCTCTTATTCAATTTCTCTTGATAACATCCCTCTTTTATAATATAGATATCTCTTATCCAATTTATCTTGTCCAATATCTCTAATCAAATTTCTCTTGATAACATCCCTCTTTTATAATATAGATATCTCTTATCCAATTTCTCATGTCCAATATCTCTTATCCAATTTCTCTTGATAACATCCCTCTTTTATAATATAGATATCCCTTATCTAATTTCTCTTTTCCAATATGTCTTATCCAATTTCTCTTGATAACATCTCTCTTTTATAATATACATATCTCTTATCCAATTTCTCTTGATAACATCCCTCTCTTATAATATAGATATGTCTTATCCAATTTCTCTTGTCCAATATCTCTTATCCAATTTCTCTTGATAACATCCCTCTTTTATAATATAGATATCTCTTATCCAATTTCTCTTTTCCAATATCTCTTATCCAATTTCTCTTGATAACATCCCTCTTTTATAATATAGATACCTCTTATCCAATTTCTCTTTTCCAATATCTCTTATCCAATTTCTCTTGATAACATCCCTCTTTTATAATATAGATACCTCTTATCCAATTTCTCTTTTCCAATATCTCTTATCCAATTTCTCTTGATAACATCCCTCTTTTATAATAAAGATATCTCTTATCCAATTTCTCTTTTCCAATATCTCTTATCCAATTTCTCTTGATAACATCCCTCTCTTATAATATAGATATCTCTTATCCAATTTCTCTTGTCCAATATCTCTTACCCAATTTCTCTTGATAACATCCCTCTTTTATAATATAGATATCTCTTATCCAATTTCTCATGTCCAATATCTCTTATCCAATTTCTCTTGATAACATCCCTCTTTTATAATATAGATATCTCATATCCAATTTCTCTTTTCCAATATCTCTTATCCAATTTCTCTTGATAACATCCCTCTTTTATAATATAGATATCTCTTATCCAATTTCTCTTTTCCAATATCTCTTATCCAATTTCTCTTTTCCAATTTCTCTTATCCAATTTCTCTTTTCCAATATCTCTTATCCAATTTCTCTTGATAACATCCCTCTGTTATAATATAGATATCTCTTATCCAATTTCTCTTTTCCAATATCTCTTATCCAATTTCTCTTGATAACATCCCTCTCTTATAATATAGATATCTCTTATCCAATTTCTCTTGTCCAATTTCTCTTATCCAATTTCTCTTGATAACATCCCTCTTTTATAATATAGATATCTCTTATCCAATTTCTCTTTTCCAATTTCTCTTATCCAATTTCTCTTGATAACATCCCTCTATTATAATATAGATATCTCTTATCCAATTTCTCTTTTCCAATATCTCTTATCCAATTTCTCTTGATAACATCCCTCTTTTATAATATAGATATCTCTTATCCAATTTCTCTTTTCCAATATCCCTTATATTTTCTCTTATTCAATTTCCATGTTTTATATAATAGATATCCAAATTGTCTTATTCAATTTCTCATGTCCAAATTCTCTTATCAATTTCTCTTAATAACATCCGTCTTTTATATAATAGATATCTCTTATCCAATTTCTCTTGTCCAATATCTCTTATCCAATTTCTCTTGATAACATCTCTCGTTTGTAATATAGATATCTCTTATCAAATTTCTCTTGATAACATCACTCTTATCCAATTTCTATTGTCAAATATCTCTTATTAAATTTCTCTTGATAACATTCATGTTTAATAATATAGATATCTTTTATCCAATTTATCTTGTCCAATATCTCTACTCCAATTTCTCTTGATAACATCCCTCTTTTATAATATAGATATCTCTTATCCAATTTGTCTTTTCCAATATCTCTTATCCAATTTCTCTTGAGAACATCCCTCTTTTATAATATAGATATCTCTTATCCAATTTCTCTTATCCAATATCTCTTATATTTTCTCTTATTCAATTTCCCTGTTTTATATAATAGATATCCAAATTCTCTTATTCAATTTCTCAAGTCCAAATTCTCTTATCAATTTCTCTTAATAACATCCGTCTTTTATATAATAGATATCTCTTATCCAATTTCTCTTGTCCAATATCTCTTATCCAATTTCTCTTGATAACATCTCTCGTTTGTAATATAGATATCTCTTATCCAATTTCTCTTGATAACATCACTCTTATCCAATTTCTATTGTCCAATATCTCTTATTCAATTTCTCTTGATAACATCCCTCTTTAATAATATAGATATCTCTTATCCAATTTATCTTGTCCAATATCTCTAATCCAATTTCTCTTGATAACATCCCTCTTTTATAATATAGATATCTCTTATCCAATTTCTCATGTCCAATATCTCTTATTCAATTTCTCTTGATAACATCCCTCTTTTATAATATAGATATCTCTTATCCAATTTCTCTTTTCCAATATCTCTTATCCAATTTCTCTTGATAACATCCCGCTTTTATAATATACATATCTCTTATCCAATTTCTCTTGATAACATCCCTCTCTTATAATATAGATATCTCTTATCCAATTTCTCTTGTCCAATATCTCTTATCCAATTTCTCTTGATAACATCCCTCTTTTATAATATAGATATCTCTTATCCAATTTCTCTTGTCCAATATCTCTTATCCAATTTCTCTTGATAACATCCCTCTTTTATAATATAGATATCTATTATCCAATTTCTCTTTTCCAATATCTCTTATCCAATTTATCTTGATAATATCCCTCTTTTATAATATAGATACCTCTTATCCAATTTCTCATGTCCAATATCTCTTATCCAATTTCTCTTGATAACATCCCTCTTTTATAATATAGATATCTCTTATCCAATTTCTCTTTTCCAATATCTCTTATCCAATTTCTCTTGATAACATCCCTCTTTTATAATATAGATATCTCTTATCCAATTTCTCTTTTCCAATATCTCTTATCCAATTTCTCTTGATAACATCCCTCTTTTATAATATAGATATCTTTTATCCAATATCTCTTTTCCAATATCTCTTATCCAATTTCTCTTGATAACATCCCTTTTTATAATATAGATATCTCTTATCCAATTTCTCTTTTCCAATATCTCTTATCCAATTTCTCTTGATAACATCCCTCTTTTATAATATAGATATCTCTTATCCAATTTCTCTTTTCCAATATCTCTTATCCAATTTCTCTTGATAACATCTCTCGTTTGTAATATAGATATCTCTTATCCAATTTCTCTTGATAACATCACTCTTATCCAATTTCTATTGTCCAATATCTCTTATTCAATTTCTCTTGATAACATCCCTCTTTTATAATATAGATATCTCTTATCCAATTTATCTTGTCCAATATCTCTAATCCAATTTCTCTTGATAACATCCCTCTTTTATAATATATTTATCTCTTATCCAATTTCTAATGTCCAATATCTCTTATCCAATTTCTCTTGATAACATCCCTCTTTTATAATATACATATCTCTTATCCAATTTCTCTTGATAACATCCCTCTCTTATAATATAGATATGTCTTATCCAATTTCTCTTGTCCAATATCTCTTATCCAATTTCTCTTGATAACATCCCTCTTTTATAATATAGATATCTCTTATCCAATTTCTCTTTTCCAATATCTCTTATCCAATTTCTCTTGATAACATCCCTCTTTTATAATATAGATAACTCTTATCCAATTTCTCTTATCCAATATCTCTTATCCAATTTCTCTTGATAACATCCCTCTTTTATAATATAGATACCTCTTATCCAATTTCTCTTTTCCAATATCTCTTATCCAATTTCTCTTGGTAACATCCCTCTTTTATAATATAGATATCTCTTATCCAATTTCTCTTTTCCAATATCTCTTATCCAATTTCTCTTGGTAACATCCCTCTTTTATAATATAGATATCTCTTATCCAATTTCTCTTGTCCAATATCTCTTATCCAATTTCTCTTGATAACATCCCTCTTATATAATATAGATATCTCTTATCCAATTTCTCATGTCCAATATCTCTTATCCAATTTCTCTTGATAACATCCCTCTTTTATATTATAGATATCTCATATCCAATTTCTCTTTTCCAATATCTCTTATCCAATTTCTCTTGATAACATCACTCTTTTATAATATAGATATCTCTTATCCAATTTCTTTTTTCCAATATCTCTTATCCAATTTCTCTTTTCCAATTTCTCTTATCCAATTTCTCTTTTCCAATATCTCTTATCCAATTTCTCTTGATAACATCCCTCTTTTATAATATAGATATCTCTTAACCAATTTCTCTTTTCCAATATCTCTTATCCAATTTCTCTTGATAACATCCCTCTCTTATAATATAGATATCTCTTATCCAATTTCCCTTGTCCAATTTCTCTTATCCAATTTCTCTTGATAACATCCCTCTTTTATAATATAGATATCTCTTATCCAATTTCTCTTTTCCAATTTCTCTTATCCAATTTCTCTTGATAACATCCCTCTATTATAATATAGATATCTCTTATCCAATTTCCCTTTTCCAATATCTCTTATCCAATTTCTCTTGATAACATCCCTCTTTTATAATATAGATATCTCTTATCCAATTTCTCTTTTCCAATATCTCTAATATTTTCTCTTATTCAATTTCCCTGTTTTATATAATAGATATCCAAATTGTCTTATTCAATTTTTCATGTCCAAATTCTCTTATCAATTTCTCTTAATAACATCCGTCTTTTATATAATAGATATCTCTTATCCAATTTCTCTTGTCCAATATCTCTTATCCAATTTCTCTTGATAACATCTCTCGTTTGTAATATAGATATCTCTTATCCAATTTCTCTTGATAACATCACTCTTATCCAATTTCTATTGTCAAATATCTCTTATTCAATTTCTCTTGATAACATACCTCTTTAATAATATAGATATCTTTTATCCAATTTATCTTGTCCAATATCTCTAATCCAATTTCTCTTGATAACATCCCTCTTTTATAATATAGATATCTCTTATCCAATTTCTCTTTTCCAATTTCTCTTATCCAATTTCTCTTGAGAACATCCCTCTTTTATAATATATATATCTCTTATCCAATTTCTCTTATCCAATATCTCTTATATTTTCTCTTATTCAATTTCCCTGTTTTATATAATAGATATCCAAATTCTCTTATTCAATTTCTCAAGTCCAAATTCTCTTATCAATTTCTCTTAATAACATCCGTCTTTTATATAATAGATATCTCTTATCCAATTTCTCTTGTCCAATATCTCTTATCCAATTTCTCTTGATAACATCTCTCGTTTGTAATATAGATATCTCTTATCCAATTTCTCTTGATAACATCACTCTTATCCAATTTCTATTGTCCAATATCTCTTATTCAATTTCTCTTGATAACATCCCTCTTTAATAATATAGATATCTCTTATCCAATTTATCTTGTCCAATATCTCTAATCCAATTTCTCTTGATAACATCCCTCTTTTATAATATAGATATCTCTTATCCAATTTCTCATGTCCAATATCTCTTATACAATTTCTCTTGATAACATCCCTCTTTTATAATATATATATATATATATATATATATATATATATATATATATATATAAAATACATTTGACAACCTTTTTTGAATTCTAGGGCTGACTAGGACAAAATAAAGAGTGGTTGGGATTTGATTTTGGAAAATGGAAGGTTGAGATGAAGCTTTGAAACCATGAATGTGAGCTTTGAAATTTGGTCCATCTTTGAAATATGGTCCATCTTTGAAATGAAGGGAGCTTTGAAACCATGTATGTGAACTTTGAAATTTGGTCCAACTTTGAAAGCAGCTAGTGAACCAGTTTCGCGTCGAAGGTGCCCGCGAAATTTTTTAACGCTGATTTGTTGTTCCGCGCCGAAGGAGGCCCGCTAAATTTTTTTTGTTGTTCCGCGCCTAAGACGCACTTGCTGCTAAATAATTTTACGCTAATTTCTTGTTCTTTTAAAATTTAATAATTTTTGGGGACCAAAGATTTCGATGGGATATCGTAAATGAACTGTACCTGCGGACACGAGTTTTTTACGCTAATTTGATGTTTCGTGCTGAATTTCTTGCATGTGTGTATTCCTAGGAAAAATAATAATTGCTATCGGAAAAGTGATCTGAAATCTATGATCACTTTAGAGGATTTGAGATGAGGTGTATGATCTGAAAATGTGTATAATACAGGTATTTGTCTGAAATCTAGACTGGTTATCACTCTTATTTGCATATAATAATGCAATAGATTCCTTAGCCATAAAATTTGTATGATCTAAAAAATAACCCAAATTTAACCGAAATCTAACGAAAAATAACCCAAATCTATTGCATTATTTACTAGTAAACATGGCAAGAGATCTAGATTTGTTTGTCATCTAGACTAAACAATCTAGATGACAAACAAATGTCATGGCACCTGACAAGCACGAGAAAGCATAATTTTTAAGGAGGGATGTTATCAAGAGAAATTAGACAAGAGAATTTGGATAAGTGATGAGATTTTGAGAGATAAGAGAAGTGGTGAGGAACTTTGTGATGAGATTTTGAGAGATAAGAGAAGAGGTGGGGAATTTTTCACATACAACCCCGAGTTTTGCATTTTTGCCCATGGACCCTCCCCACACACACCCACACTTTTTATTCTTCTCCCCCCTTCCCGACCATTTTTTTCAAGTCCACATGCACGTGTGCACTGGTTATTTGCATATATTAAAATTTAAAAGTGATCTTAGATTTCAGACAAATATTTGTCTGCAATCTAAGATCACCAAATGTCTCATTATTATTAATATAAATATTGGCACAATTATCACTCTTTTAAGTTAATTAAACTAATTTTGTTTTAACTTAAACGGATGGGTTACTACATCCTCCCCTCCTAATAGAAAGTTTTGTCCTCGAAACTTCACGTACCTTAATCTTTGAAGAGCTAAGGGTACTTCTCCAACATGTTTTCTTCAAGTTCCCAAGTGGCTTCCCTCTCTGAATGATTTCGCCATTTGACTTTCACGTACTTAATAGTGCACTTCCTTAAAATCTGCTCCTTCTGATCCACTACGCTCTCGGGTTTCTCCTCGTAACTTAGATTTTCCTTTAGCTTCAATGGTTCCAGCTCGACGACTTCATTAGGATCCCGCGTAAATTTCCTTAACATAGAAACATGAAAAACTTCATGCACTCCTGCTAAGGATGGTGGTAGCACGAGTCTGTAGGCTACTTGACCAATCCTCTCCAATATTTCAAAGGGGCCGACAAATCTCGGGCTTAGCTTCCCATGAATTCCAAACCTCCTTACTCCACGAGTAGGAGAGACCTTCAACAACACATGGTCACCTTCCTGGAATTTTAGTTCTCTTCTTCTTCGATCTGTGTAACTCTTTTTTCTGCTTTGAGCAATCCGGAGGTGTTCTCTTACTTGTTGAATCTTATCAATAGCTTGTTGTATTAATTCTGGACCAATAAGTTTCCTTTCGCCTACATCATCCCAATGAATAGGAGATCTACATTTACGCCCATATAAAAGTTTGTACGGTGCCGCCTTAATACTTGCATGATAACTGTTGTTGTACGCGAATTCTGCTAAGGGCAAGTAATCCTTCTATGATCCTTTTAGATCAAGTACACAACATCGCAACATATCTTCCAAAGTTTGAATCGTTCGCTCTGACTGACCATCTGTCTCTGGGTGATATGCTGAACTAAATCCAAGTTTTGTCTATAGAGCTCGGTGTGCACTTTTCCAGTATTCAGATGTGAACCTACTATCTCGATCTTAAACTATTGACAACGGCACCCCATGCAATCTTACGATCTCATTAATTAGAGCTTGTTTAACTTTTCCCTGGAAAATCGTAAATTGATGGGCAGGAAATGTGCTGATTTAGTTAGTCGATCGACTATTACCTATATATTGTCATTTCCTTTAGCAGATCTTGGTAACCCAGTGATAAAGTCCATGGTGATCTTCTCCCATTTCCACTTTGGTATATCTAAATTTTGAAGTAATTCGGCCGGTCTCTGATGTTCAGCTTTTACTTGTTGACACATGATACACTCAGAGGCGTAATTTGCAATTTCCCTCTTCATATTGTTCCACCAATAAATGGGTTTCAAATCCTTGTACATCTTAGTTCCGCCAGGGTGCATAGCATAAATTGATTGGTGAGCCTCTTTTAAGATTCTTCTTTTCAATTCAGGGATGTTAGGAACACAAATTTTGCTTCCAAACCTCAAGGATCCATCACCATATACCACAAATCCTGGTTTACATCCCATTCTTATGTCTTCAATGATTTACTGCAGTTTGGGATCTTCAGTTTGGCGGACCTTTATTTCTTCCACTAACGAGGGTTGCACCATACTATTTGCCAACAATGTTTGAGTCTGCTGAGATCTAATTTCGACTCGCATGCGGTCCAAGTCTCTTAACATGTATCTCTGAGATGTTAAAAGGCATGCCAAATTACTAGCACTCTCATGGCTAAGGGCATCTGCGACTACCTTTGCCTTCCCGGATGGTAATTTATTGTTAAATCATAATCCTTTAATAGTTCTAGCCATCTCCATTGCCTTAAATTCAATTCCTTCTGAGTGAAGATATACTTCAGACTTTTGTGATCTGTATAAATTTCACACCGTACACCATAAAGATAATGCCTCCAAATCTTAAGTGCGAAGACTACCGCCGCCAGTTCCAGATCATGGGTTGGGTAGTTCTCCTCATGGGCTTTAATTGCCTGGAGGCATAGGCTACGACTCTTCCATTTTGCATAAGTACCCAACCCAACCCTTTCCTTGAAGCATCACTAAAGATAGTAAATCCTTCATCTCCTGATGGTATGGTTAACACATGTGCTGATACCAATCTTTGCTTTAATTCTCTGAAGCTCCATTCACACTCCTCTGTCCAGTCAAATTTGACCCCTTTTCTAACAAGACGGGTCAGCGAGGAGGCAATTCTTGAGAATCCTTTTAGGGATGGCATTAATGGCCTGACCCGACTGGCCCGACCCGGTTTTGACCTGTCCCGCCACGGCCCGCAGACAGGTCGGGGCAAGCTTGGGCTTCGTATGCAGCCCGGCCCGCCCCGACCCGCCCGGTAAACTATAGAAGTTCTAAAAAAACCTTACTATTTTGATGCGGACCATGCAGCCAGTTCATAACCCATAACTCATACTCTGTTCCACTGTTCTCCCAATTGAGTCAATTCCCAAATCCAAATTACCAAATATATCCCAATTATCCCAATTTTGAAATAAAAATTTTGTTTTGGATTCATAGGGTTGGTAGTAAGGACCTGACCCGACCGGTCCGACCCGGCCCGACCCGGTTTTGGTAAGAAGTTACCCGCCCCACCCCGGCCCGAGACCCGCCCTGCCCCACCCCGTAGACGGGAAGGGGCAAGCTTGGGTAGTTAAATACCAGCCCAGCCCCGCAATATTGCCATTCCTAAATCCTTCTACAAACCTCCTGTAATACCCAGACGGGCCCAGAAAACTACGAATCTCCGAGACAGTAGTTGGTCCTTTCCAATTAACTATAGCTTCTACCTTCATAGGGTCTACAACGATTCCATCTTTGGATATGACATGACCAAGAAATGAAACGCTCTCTAACCAGAATCCACACTTCTTAAGCTTTGCAAATAACTTCTCACTTCTTAAGGTCTGTAGTACACACTTCAAATGTTCTGCATGTTGCTCTTTGTTTCTCGAATATACTAAAATGTCATCAATGAAAACTACTACAAAATGATCCAAATATGGCTTGAATACTATATTCATAAGGTCCATAAAAGCAGCAAGTGCGTTCGTCAATCCGAATGGTAACACTAGAAATTCATAGTGACCATAACGAGTACGAAATGCAGTTTTTGGAACATCATCCGCCTTAATCTTCAATGGATAGTAGCCAAATCTCAAATCAATTTTTGAGAACACTTGAGCTCCTTGCGACTGATCAAATAAATCATCAATCCTTGGTAATTGATACTTGTTTTTTATTGTCATTTGATTTACCTCTCTGTAGTCAATGCACAAGCGAAAACTCCCGTCCTTCTTTCTCACAAACAATACTGGCGCACCCCATGGTGACACGCTGGGCCTGATAAAGCCCTTATCTAAGAGCTCCTGCAATTGCTCTTTCAGTTCCTTTAATTCTGCTGGGGCCATCCGATATGGTGCCTTGGAAATAGGGCATGTGCCTGGTACCAGATCAATGGAAAACTCAATATCTCTATCTGGAGGCATCCCAGGAAGTTCTTCAGGAAATACATCAGGAAAATCTAGAACAATAGGGATATCCTCTAAACTCACCTTTCCTTCATCTTTCAACTCCTTTAGAGAGGCTATATAACCATAACATCCAGCCCTCAATAGGCGAAAAGCTCTTAGGGTGGAGATTATCCGTAAAGGTTCACGAGCTCTACTGCTCTCAAAACAAAATACAGGCTTTCCAGGTAATCTAAATGACACCTTCTTTTCATGACATAAGATGGAAGCATGATTTGCAGAAAGCCAATCCATCCCCAAGATGATATCAAAGTCATGCATTTATAGTAAAACTAGATCCACTAGAAACTCCTCGTCTACAATCTTAATTTTACTCTTGTATCCTTTATTTGATATCAACATACTACCACCAGGTGTACTAACTATCAATTCTTGAGTTAATGTGTCACATGGTAAATGATTCCTTATAGTGAACTGTGCGGCAATAAAAGAATGAGAGGCTCCAGAATCAAATAATACTCGAGCATTTGTCGATGAAAAAGAGATGTTACCAGATAATACGTCATTGTTAGCTTGAGCCTCCTGCTCGGTCAGGGAGTAAACTCTGGCTTTAGGTTGAGGTTTTTAATTTGATCCACTGGACTGTCCGGTATGGGATGTTTTCTGATATTGTTACATCATAGGACAATCCGAAATACGATAATCCTTCTGGCCACATCTCAAGCATGCACATGAAACCCTCCAACAATTCTTCTCGTCATGGCCAGTCTTGCCACATATTTTACACTTCACAGTCGTCTGAACTGGGTTGGATCCCTCCTTACGTGCCACATGTGGTTTCTTGTTTTGCCAGTTCCCTTTATAACCACCATTTCCCCCCAAACCGAAACCTCTTCTTAGAATGATCCCCTCCAACTTCTTTCTTTGGTCTTGTATCCATTTCATTCTTCTCAATAACCAGGGCCTTCTTTAATACAGCTGCATACGTGGAAAGTTCAAAGGAGCTGACATCTTTTCTAAGTTCAGGTCGGAGCCCTTCTTCAAAACGACGAGCTCCTTGTTCTTCATCGGCAACAAGGTGCAGGGCGAACTTGGAAAGATAAGTGAATTCCTCTTCGTATTCAGCGACACTCATCTTGCCGTGTTCCAAGTTTCGAAATTCTTGCTCCTTCTGTTTTCGAACTGTCTGTGGAAAGTATTTCTCATAAAAAATCTTTTGAAATTTTTCTATGACATGTCATAAACTTTGTCTCCCAAGGTCCTCTCCTATAGCTGCCACCAACCATAAGCACGCCCTTTTAACATGAAAACAACATATCCCACTTTCTCATTATCTGGGCATTTCATGTATGTAAATGCCTTTTCTATCTCAGAAATCTAATGCTCCGCCATCATTGGTCAGTACTACCTTCAAAAGTAGGTGGGGTTAGCCTTTTGAACTCAGCCATGCCACTTCTCAACTTGGGTTGATCGTTTCCTTGTATAGGTTGGATTCGATCAATCTGATCTTGTTGTCTCTGGATGATATTGATTATTCCTTGCAGCAATTGGACAACAACATTCGTCTCCATCTGGTTTACTCCCGAACTTTGTCCTTGGTCAATGTGAGATCCCATTGTTTGGTTGATGGTCTGATTTAGGTCAATCCCTTGGTTCAGAGGAATATCACCATTACCATCAGCCATCCTATATATGGAAGAGAAAATAACAAATTTTCAATCATACTTAGGACCAAAAATTTTCAATTGCCAGAAATGCTTACATGATTCATCCTAAATTTCATAACATACAATGTTGTACTACTATAACCAAATTAGCCTCATTCACCAAAACATTTCTTTCATCGATACTATATATATGTATATATTCATTTTCATTAGATGTATTCTTACATACGAACATTTCTGGATAGTATATCAAAAAGTTTCTGTAAATGATAGTTCAATCATCCTTGATACGTCTATTTTACGGAAGCCTAACAGCATGGGCCCAAAGGCGCAGCCCACCAAACGAAGCCCGAAAGAACATGGAGCTAGAAACCCAACTACCGATCAGAAGCCCGTCTGCGAGATCAGGCCCGCCCGACAAAGCCCCTTAGAGGGCCCCTGAACGGTGATCCAACCCGGCCCCGGAAACGCGCAAGTCACTCGCCCACTCCAGCGATAACCGTTCCCCCGGGCCCGCGACCATTCAATGGCGGTAATGGGGAGGTGCTGACATGGCGCAGGGAACGGCGATGGGGAGGCGGATTGAGGGGGCACGATCGGGGGCGGACGAGGGACGTGAGTCATGGGCAATCACGACGGGAGGCCTATAAAAGGGCTAGAAGGACGACTAGACAGGGGACCGCATCTCAGGTAACTAAAACCTAAGGTACTCCATCAACGACCTAGTTCCCCCATTTCATCTCCTTCCTCCCCCGCTCACGCCGGTATACGTCGTTCCGATCTCCTCACGAGTCGAACTGTCTCCGCCGAGTCTCCTCTTTCAGATCATCGTCTGACTTAGGCATCGGAGGGGATTTGGCCGGAACCAAGGTCCGGCCCCCCTGACGAGTATTCTCATCTGTGCAGGAGGACGTCAGATCCACGGGCCGAGGCTTCCCCTCCGCCCCACGACGGCCACGCATCAAGCAAGACGACCGAGGCTACTCCTCGTCGTCCGATCGGCCGAGGCCGAGCACGTCCGTCCGAGGCCGAGCATCTCACACCGGGTCGAGGCTTCCCCTCACCCCCCTTGTGGCCGAGGATCCAGATTCGGCCCAGCTGACGCGCTCCACGTCATCCGCAACTCCGATTCGCGCCGCGTCTGCACTGACTCGACGCACCCGAGGGACCCAAGTCGGCCCCTTGACCACGTTGACCGGGTAGTCCACGGTCAACGCTTTTGTAGTGAGAAAACACTCTGAAACATCTGGCGCCGTCTGTGGGAACGAACTGTCCCACGAAGAAACAAACCGCACCTGCAATGGCACGAGCCTGCAACGGAAAGAGACGCATGCCCCCGATCCCGGAGGAGGGGAATGGCGCACCCAACAGTAACCTTGAGGACGCACCCGACGACAATCACCCCGCCCCCTCAACCGAAGAGACTGGCGGGTCGGAACTAGCCACTTAGGGGCAGCTCCGCGCCCTGGCCCAAGAGACCAACGCGAGCATCCAGACGTTGGTCGCGACGGTACAGCAGCTCGTCGGCGCTGCGCCAGCCAACGGAGACATGTTGGGCGACGGCCACCGTTGGGCGGGGGCCCCCCGCTCTTACGGTCCGCTGTGGTCGATGACCACGGGAACCGAAGACCGAACACGGAGCGTCGGTTCACATTGCCCGGCTCCCATCAGGCGAGATCACGCGCCTCCTCCCCTTATCGTGAAAGGAGCCGGAGAGAGACCGAATGCACGGGGAACGAATCGGTGATCGCGTCATCTCATCGACCACGATCACCCCACTGTAGAAGAAGCGATCGACACCACTCGAGAGACCGATCACGGCGAAGCGGAAGCTCCCACCGGAGGAGCCGAGAACGCCAGGTCAGCCCGACCCCCAGTATGGCGAGGGCCGTGGAGCCAGCCCCGCCGGCGCCTGTGCCCCCTCTACCACCGAACGAGCTGGAGGTAGGCGGGTGTCGGACCCCCGGAGGTATCCACGGAGACCGGTGCCCCCTGTCGCGGAGAATAACCGACGCGCGGGTCCCCTCTCGATTCAAGATCCCGGCGCTGGGGAAGTACGACGGGATAGGAGACCCGAGAAACCACGTGATGGAATACAAGGGGGACATGTCCTTCCAAGGAGCCGACGATGACCTGCTCTGCAGGGGCTTCTATTCGACCCTCAGGGGAGCGGCGAGAACCTGGTACCGCAGCCTACCCAGCCGCTCCATCGACAGCTTCGAGGAACTCACCCAGCTGTTCTGCAAACAGTTCATGGCAGGGCGACAGGTAATGCCTGATGCTGAACATTTGTTTAACATAGTGCAGGGCCCGACCGAGCCGCTCCGACAGTTTATGCGCCGCTTCAACGCGGAACGGCTGAACGTAAACAGCCCTCCCGACCTTGTTGTCCAAACGGCCCTAAAGAAAGGGATGCGCCATAGAGGCCTGAAGAAATCTCTGCACAACGATCTCCTGAAGGACCTCCCTGGGATCATGGCGAGGGCCGAGCGCTTCATGTTGACCGAGGAGACCTTGGCCATTGAGGCAGGAAAGGCCAGACGAGGGACCAAACGCGGCGATAGCGAGCGCCGCAGCCCCGAAGGGTACCAGACCGAGAAGAGAACGAGAAACAGGCAGCGGGGAGAGGGTACGAGGGACGCCACCCCAGACGCCGTCCTCGCTCAAGTGCAGAAGGAAGAGCGCGCCGATCGCCCCCCACCAAAGACAAAAATGTTGGATATTGGACTCCCCGGATTTGGTTTTGGATGATGAACAAACATAAATATAATATGAACTAACACTTTGTGAGCGCAGTTATGGAGATCGTCGCCAAATTCACATGAATAACAATTAAGACGTCTCAAGACTTCTCAAAGCACGTGATCGTATGCCTAAAGCTTCGTTGAAGCTTATGGACCTATTTAGAAGTCATGAAGATTCGATTGAAGCTTTTGAAGACGGTATCGTCAAGTTTAATTTATAGTCTTTAAGCTTCTTTCGTAGAATGTTAAGCCTTGAGTAGGTCTTACGTTTTAAATCTTCATAACGCTCATATCTTAGCTCTAGGATCTTAGTAGAAGTCCATACAATTCTTCCCGAAGCTTCACGCTTCGATTCGGGACTTCTTGTGCGTGTTAGTTGGTTCAAGAAGAAGAACTGACCGACTAGATGGTGATCTAGTCGGTCAGCCAAGCTTCTTGGACCGACTAGTTCTTCTCAGTTAAATCATTGCTCTTTACTGTTTACAGTTAGTCGGTCTAAGTTGACTCACCGACCGACTAGTTTGTGAACTAGTCGGTCAGTGATGCTTCTGTGACCGACTAGTTGAGCTTTCCCTTTTCATGCACATTTGAGCTTGAGCTACTGTTTATCATTAGTCGGTCTGTGCTCATTGATCGACCGACTAGTTGATGAACTAGTCGGTCAACTTTTCTTCTTAGACCGACTAGTTTTGTTTACTGTACATGCCAAATTTTTCACCATACTTACTGTTTATTGTTAGTCGGTCTATGTTCATTTGGTGACCGACTAGTTGGTGAATTAGTCGGTCAACATTTGTTCTTGGACCGACTAAGTCTATTTCTTCTCAGACTTCAGTTTTATCTGTTAGTCGGTCCACGTTGAGTAACCGACCGACTAGTTGTGAAACTAGTCGGTCAGTGACTCTTCTTAGACCGACTAGTTCCATGTGTCTGTGCTTTGATCTTTTCTCTGTTCACCCATTAGTCGGTTTACGTTAATTGACCGACCGACTAGTTGATGAACTAGTCGGTCGGTGATTGTTCTTTGACCGACTAGTTGGGTTCAGAAAAGAGCCGTTGGAGCCCTAATTGAAACGTTCTCTCTCTCTCTCTCTCTCTCTCTTCATTCCTATAAATACTTGTTGGGCTGCATTCATTGCTGCCAAGGCTGATATTTATGCAAGTTTAGAGTTCAAGAGAAATCAATCCAAGCTCATTCAAAGCTCATTCCCTCCATTCATTAATCTCTCCTAACTCTTACTTCCAAAGAGAGATTCATTGAGTGTGAAGCCTACCAAGCCAAGTGCTTGATTCTAGGTCACCAACATCCCCAAAGCTCTCCATCGCTGTTCTACATCTTGGAGCTAGGGTTTGGTGCCACTTCTTCCTCAAAATCATCCTTGCCCTAATTCGTAAGCAATACTCAAGGCATAGGTATTTTGTTCGGTAAGAAGTTTTCTTATTTCATTTCATATTTGATTTGTAAGATTCACTCTCGGTTGTGAGAGTGTGGTTGTGATCCCGGGTTGTGGGAGTCACAAGTTACATTTTGTATGATTTGACTTGTGGAGGTTTTTCACAAGTATTTCATAGTGGAAATCTTGAGTTAGGGTTTCTAACTCAAGTATCCGGAGGGGATCCGGGTGGTTGGGACGTAGGATCACCGGATACAAGTCGGGGAGACTTGGGTGGATCCGAACCCAGTAACATCTCTTGTTAGCGTTGTTAATTTTGTGTTGTCATTCAATTTAAGCTTCCGCAAATTGATTTGGTAGTTGTTTGCATTATAATTAGGAATTATACTCCTTGTTATTTTTAAAGTACTATTCACCCCCCACCCCCCTCTAGTACTTGTGCAGTAGCTTGTAGGGCATTACATTTGGTATCAGAGCCAGATACACAGCTATGTCTGCCAACGACAACAAGACCGTGCGTCCACCTTCCAACTATGACACCTTCAGGAACCGTGAAGGAGCATCTTCGGTGATGGAAGGACATTCCTCTACGAGGCCTCCATTCTTCAACGGTACCAACTACGGGTACTGGAAGTGCCGGATGGAGACCTTCCTCCGGAGTGCATCTCTATGGAGGACCACAATGAAGGAATACGTCGAGCCCAAAGAAGAAGACTTTGAGAAATGGACTACCGCGGAGGTCGCCGCGGAGGTAAGCAATGCCAAGGCAATGAACGCCTTGCAATGCGCATTGGAGCCCGAGGACTTCAATAAGATATGCACATGTAAGAGTGCATATCAAATTTGGAACTCCCTCCTCATTCTTCATGAAGGGACGAGTAGGGTAAGAGACTCTAAACTCGTAGTCGTAACCAAAGATTACGAAATGTTTCATATGCAACAGGGCGAGAAGATGAAAGAATATTACGCTCGTTTCGTTGACATAATAAACGAGTTAGAGGACCTCGACAAGACCTACACTCAAAAGGAGAAGTGCTTAAAGCTTATTGAAGGACTTCCCTCTTCTTGGGAAAAACGTACCTTCGCCATCGAGGAAGGTAATGACATGAACAAATATACCGTAGTTCAACTAATGGGTACTTTGATGTCATACGAGGTACGGAAAGATAGCAAGGTGAAGCTACAAGAAAAGATGAAGTCATATTTGAACCTAGATGCGCCTAAGAAAAAGGCGATTGCATTCAAGGCGGCTTCATCCACCTCAACCGATGATGAAGACTCGGAAAACGAGTTGGACTTGGAGTCCATGGCACTCATGGCCAAGAAGTTCAACCGTTTCTTCCGAAAAGGTAACTTCAAGAACAAAGCAAAATTTGGTTCTAATAACGCCTCTTCCTCTCCTTTGTGTTTCAAGTGCAATAAGCCGGGACACATGAAAGCGTAGTGTCCCCTCAATAAGCACAAGGAGAAGTGGAAGGCGTCGAAGTATGACAAGTCCAAGAAGTACACGAAAGGAAACAAGAAGGGACTTGTCGGAGCTACCTTCACCGACTCCGATGATTCTTCAAGCGGAGAGTCGGACGATGAGCACGTGGAGCAAGCGCACATGTGCTTCATAGCAAGAGAGGAGCGTGATCAAGGATCCTCCTCTTCCGATGATAGTGATGACGAAGGCAACGATGAGGTAACTATGGATGAACTTAGGAATGCTAACTCTCAATTATGGTCAAAATACACTAAATTAGTAAATAGATATACTAAGGTAAAAGATGACCTAGCTAGCATTCAAACCTCGCCTAAGACTATCATCACCAACAACGACACCGTTGTTAAAGAGTTGAGAAATGAGATTATTGATCTCAAATCTAAACTTGAACATGTTAGCATAGATGATCCGGAAGAACATAGGATAGCGGATTTAACTTCTCAAAACTCGACTTTGAGTATTGAGAACGAGAATCTTAAATCTCGTGTTTATGTGCTCACATCGCAAGTATCTACTCTAGATACTTCTATGCGTTCTCTCAAAGAGAAATATGAGAACACATTAGGCCGAATCAATAGATTCAATAAGGGTAAGGACCATTTGGATAAAATCCTAAGTTACTTACTCCCGGCCAATCACCACATTGGTTTGGGGTATACGATGGGATGTCCATCCAAATCGGCCACTACTTTTGTTAGGCCAACTTCCGGTGACTCTACGAGTAGTAGCAAACACTCTATTGGTAGTTCATCTACCAATGGTGCTTCCACCTCGTCCACGCCTTCTTTTGGAAAGAAACCCACTTTGGGTGGACCTCCAAAGAAGGGGCATGCTTATATGTACACCAATACCATGCCACGTAGGAACACACGTCCTACTCCACCGGCTCACACATATGATGATTTCTATGGAACACATTCTCGGGCACGTGCACACAATGTGAGACACCCTCATGCACGTGTTCCCTCATATGCATATGTTCACCCACAACATCATATGAATAATTCTCATCGTGCACCATTCCATCATGTTCCGTATGCCTATCCACAACATGCATCACATAGAAATCAACGTCGAATGCATGCACCCAATAGGATGAAGGCTCCCAAGATTTTCACAATTTGGAGCCCAAAGGACACAAGCATGGACGAAAAACAAATGTATATGAATGCTTATTTTTCGGATGTTGTGCATAGTAGAAATTATGTGGGGAAGTCTAAGTCCAATTGGACTTGGCTTCCAAAGGTCTAATCTTTTGGACCCAATGACCTTGGGTACCATGATATGAAATTCTCTATCTTTAGGTACTCAAGGAAAAGAAAAAGGAAAGGAGCAACAAATTTAAATTTAGCTCCAAGGGAAATTGGATACTCGATAGCGGGTGTTCAAAACACATGACGGGTGACGCTAGTTTGCTCTCCGGAGTGGTTCCCATAGCAAATGGAAACCGCGTCGTATTTGGAGGCAACGAGAGCGGAACCATCATAGGTGTTGGTAAAGTGGGTAACCCTTCTAAACCCCTAATTAGTTATGTTTATCTTGTTAGTGGTTTAAATCACAATCTTATTTCAATAAGCCAACTTTGTGACAAAGGTTACAAAGTTAGCTTTGCGAAAGGATTGTGTCATATTTTAAGAAAAGATAATGATAAATTATTATTTTCCGGAACTCGTCATAAAGACATTTATATTTTGGATCTTCCTAAGTCAAATGAACAATGCCTCGTTGCCAACACAAGTGAACAACACTTATGGCATCGACGCTTTGGACATGTGAACTTTGGAACACTTTATAAGCTTTCAAAATTAAATTCCATTAAAGGTTTTCCGAAGCTTGTTTTTGAAAAGAAAAGTTTTTGTGATTGTTGTCAACGTGGCAAGCATCCCAAATCTTCATTTAAACCTAAGAAAAGCATTTCTACTAAACGGCCACTAGAGCTATTACATCTAGATTTATTTGGGCCAACTAGAGTTGCTTCATTAGGAAATGCTAGATATGGACTTGTCATCGTAGATGACTATTCGAGATTTACATGGGTATTTTCATTATGTAATAAAAATGAAGCTTTTGAAAACTTCACAATTTTTGTTAAGAAAGTACAAAATCTCTTAGGAACCACCATTGTCACTATTCGTAGTGATCATGGAGGTGAATTTGAGAATGAGTCTTTTGAGACATTTTGTGATGAAGTTGGTATTACTCACACCTTCTCTTTCCCTCGTGCACCTCCTCAAAATGGTGTAGTTGAGAGAAAGAATAGGACGCTAGTGGAGTGTGCTCGCACTATGCTTGATGATAGCCAACTTGGCCATCAATTTTGGGCGGAAGCGGTACACACCACTTGCTATGTGTTTAATAGAATACTTTTGAGGCCCGGCACTAAACAAACTTGTTATGAATTGTTGTTTGGTAGGTTGCCTCAAGTTAAACATTTTCGTGTTTTTGGTTCGAAATGTTTTATTAAGAACACGTATGGTAGTTTGGACAAATTCGATCCAAGATCCGATGAGGGGATTTTTGTTGGATATTCTTCGCGTAGCAAAGCCTACCGGATATTCAACAAACGAACCTCAACGATCGAGGAGTCGCTTCATGTATCATTTAATGAAGGATTTGTTCCAACTAGAATTTCAAATGAAAATGATTCTATGGATGTTTTATGTGATTCACTTGATAATTCTAAGTCTAATGATTCTATTGATTCTATTGAGACTAACCCAACTAATGAAGTTGTTGAGAATGTTCCTAGTGATCAAGGTATTCCCAAACGGCTTCATACCGTTCGTGACCATCCTCAAGAGCAAGTCATTGGCAATATCCATGATAGTGTCAAGACGAGATCGCAAGTGAACTACTTCGCTCATTGTGCCTTTACCTCCTCGATAGAGCCAAAGAATATTAATGAAGCATGCGAAGATAGCGCTTGGATCTTAGCCATGGAGGAGGAGCTCATTCAATTCGAGAGAAATGAAGTTTGGGAGCTTGTTCCATTGCCATCGAAGAACCACACCGTCATAGGGACAAAGTGGATCTTCAAGAACAAAACCGACGAAAACCAAGTCGTCGTCCGGAACAAAGCTCGGTTAGTTGCTCAAGGCTATCGACAAGAGGAAGGTATTGATTTTGAAGAATCCTTCGCTCCGGTAGCTAGATTAGAATCAATTCGATTATTATTGTCCTTTGCATGCCATAAGGATTTTAAATTATTTCAAATGGATGTTAAAAGTGCATTTTTAAACGGAGATGTCGTTGAGGAAGTTTACGTTTCTCAACCTCCGGGCTTCATAAATGAAAAATTTCCAAATCATGTTTTTAAACTAAAGAAAGCGCTTTACGGCTTAAGACAAGCTCCTCGAGCTTGGTATGATCGCCTAAAGAATTTTCTTTTGGATTTAAATTTTAAAATGGGAGAAGCCGATTCTACACTTTTTGTTAAGCATGCGAATAATGATATAATTTTAGTTCAAATATATGTTGATGATATCATTTTCGGTGCTACTAACTTTGCTCTTTGCGAAGAGTTTTCTAATGTTATGAAGGAACAATTTGAGATGAGCCACATGGGTGAGCTCAAGTATTTCTTAGGTCTCCAAATTCGCCAAATGGACGATGCAATCTTCATCCACCAAACGAAGTATACGGTGGAGTTGCTAAAGCGATTTGGAATGGAGAGTGCTTCCGGGAAAAAGACTCCAATGAGCACGACAACGCATCTCGATAAAGATACGGGCGGTAAGGATGTAGACATTCGTCTATATCGAGGTATGATAGGTAGTTTGCTTTATCTTACCGCAAGTAGGCCCGATATTATGTTCGACGTATGCGTATGTGCTCGTTATCAATCTCAACCTAAGGAATCTCACTTAGTAGCGGTAAAGCGTATTTTTCGCTATCTAAGTTACACTTTAGATTTTGGATTACTTTATCCGAAATCTAGCACATATGAGTTAATCTCATATAGTGATGCCGATTATGCGGGATGCAAATCCGACAGGAAAAGTACTAGTGGCACTTGCCATTTTATAGGAAATTCCCTTGTCTCTTGGTTTTCCAAGAAGCAAAATTCCGTATCACTTTCAACCACCGAGGCGGAATATATTGCCGCCGGTGCCGCGTGTGCTCAAGTTCTTTGGATGAGACACACACTTAAAGACTTTGGTATTAATTGTGATACTTGCCCTATCATGGTTGACAACCAAAGTGCAATATGTCTTTCCAAGAATCCGGTACACCATTCCCGTTCGAAACACATAGATGTCCGACACCATTTTTTAGATGATCATGTTGCTAAAAAGGACATCATTTTAATGTACGTTGAAACCCAAAAGCAAATCGCCGATATTTTCACAAAACCCCTAAAGGAGGACTCCTTTGTGCGGTTACGTCGAGAATTGGGGATTATGGGTGAATCCGAGATATAGGATTCATGTTTCATTCAATAATTTTGCATGCTATTATATTTGGCAATATCTCATCCATGCTAGAATTATTGGATTTTTCGGGAATTTATGTGATATTTTTTATTTTTCGTTCGATTTGTGCGTAATCGTCAAATTTTAAGTTTTCGATGTTTAATGGGGTAGTTTAGATGATTATTGAGAGTTTTGAGATATATCGTCCAAGTGATTTGAGGAGAGAACTTGATTATCATTTTTTGGACTCTGTTAGTTGGTATCAGTTCAACCACCAACCGACTAGATGTTCATCTAGTCGGTTAGTAGAAGCACTTAGACCGACTAACTCAAGCTTATTGAGTTTCCTTACCATCTTAAACTCTTTAGTCGGTTCATGTTCAGTGACCGACCGACTAGATTGAGATCTAGTCGGTCAGTAAATGAACACAGACCGACTAATTCTTGTCAGTTAATCTTGGATACAGCCACTGTTTGCAACTAGTCGGTTCAAGCTCATTGACCGACCGACTAGATCGTGATCTAGTCGGTCAGTGCTTGAACTGTGACCGACTAGTTGCGCCAGGGGCTGTTTGGTCATTTGCGAAATCGACCGACTTAAACTCAGTTTAGTCGATCGATTTTCATTCTAATCGATCGAAATCTCTTCTCTCTCCGCTCAAAACCCCGACCTCCCTCGAGACCCTTCGTCTTCCGGCCACTTTCCGACCATTCCAGCCGTCGCCGTCCGCCGATCTCCGACCTAGGGTATCCTCTCTTCCTCCCTCTCCTTTCTAGGGTTCGGTTTCAGCTCTAGGGTTAGGTTTTCCAGTTGATTTCATTTCCTAGGGTTTCGATTAGGGTTTTCTAATTTCGGCTAGGATCTCTACTTTCCAATCTCGTGTGTCGTGTTGTGCCGAGATTATGGCTCGAACATGTATCCCGATCACTCCGTCTAGCCCCTCGCCGATGACCGTAGAGCAAAACCTTTCGGATCCCGAGCTTCCAACCCCTCCGAAGCGTAGAGCCAAGACCACCCTTCCTTCGTCGTCTTCGCCTCCTCTCAAGAAGAAGAGGACGACGACCGCTAAACCTAGAGGTCAACCCAAACCCAAGCCTAAGCCTAAGGCCAAAATTCTTGCCTCTGCCTCTACGTTCCATACTCCTACCGATTCCGATACGGAGTATAACCCCGAGACCGAGACTCATAGGGAACCCACTCCTCCTACTCATCCCGAGTCTAGCACCCACCCTCGTACGTCTACCCGTAAGCCTAAGGGAAAGGGTCCGATGCCGGTGGGCGGTGTCGATATTTCCTTATGTCGCGATGACCCTTTGTGTCTCGCGGCGTATAATCGTATCGAACATTGCCCGTTGCTTCTGGAGCATTTCGTCCAGTTTAGCGACTTTATAGGGTTAGCTGATCTTCTGTCGTCGTCGGGTCTTCTCGATTACCTTCGATATGACCCGAAGGCGAATCCTCACCCCTACCCTAGATTAGTTAAGCTTTTCTATGCGAATAGGATCCGGGGTCAGTACGATCAGACCCACTCTGTTGAGATGACCGTTTTGGGGACTCCTATAGTCCTTACTGCGGAAATCTTAGGAGAGATTTTGGGTATCTCTTCGTCTGGCCTTCTTCCCTCTGATATCTCGGTAGATGACATTTCTTCTCTTGATCAGACCATCCTTTCAGAGATTTTCCATCAGATCCCTCCTGCCATGATTGGCGTGCCATCTAAATCATTCAAGCCTAATGCGTGGGTCCTCAATCTGATTCTGAAGTCGTGCTTGCTTCCCAAGTACGGCTCCTCATCTTTACCATCCCAGCCATTTTTGAAGCTTATCTATGCGATCTTCATGGGGAGCTCGATTAATTGGGCTCGAATTATACTCGATAAGATTGAATCTTTCGAGTGTATTCGAAAGTCCAATAAATCGGCTCATATCCCATTTCCTTGCATGTTGACCCTCGTCTTTCGTCATTTTCGTGTCACGTTGCCTTGTGACGATGAGCGTCCCCTTGGTCCTCCCCTGAATGCGACGGCCGTCAAGAAATCTCTTGCGACTCTTCGTCACGTTCAGAGGACGACACCTTCAGCGTCTGCCTCTGCCTCTGCCAGTGCCTCTACTGCTCCCTCTGCCACCCTGGATGAGGTCGTACGGTTGCTTCGTCGTCACGAGTCTCGCTTGGCTCGTACCGAGGAGGTAGTCTGCCGTATAGCTCGTCTGCTGGGTGTTGATGTTCCTCCATCAGTTTCTGAGGATGAGGAGTTAGCTGACATGGCTGAGGAGGACGTTGAGGAGCTCTGTCGTGCTTCGACTCGTGCCCCCGAGGGTACTGCTGCTGGTGCTTCCACTTCCGGTGATGCTGTTGCTGCTTCTTCTGCTGGTGCCCCCGAGAGCACACCTGTTGTCGCTACTCCTGTGGTGGATACTCCGACTGGTGCTCCCGAGGCCACTACGGTTGCTGCTTCAGAGGTTGCCACTTCAGCCGTTCCTCCTGCTGATCTTCCGGACGTCTCTGCTGATCCAGTCGCCTCTTCTGCTCCTGCTGAGCCTGCAGTTGCTTCCGGTCCTCCCGCTGCCTCTTGAGTTTCTCTGAGGCCTCTCCTGATACTCATTGGATGATATATCTAGTTGTGAGAGTTGTTGGGTAGGATAGTGTGGGTGGCTGTGTCTTTTGGATCTTTTTGATGTCATTTTGATATATGTGATGATGTATTTTTGTTGACACTCCGATATTTTGTCATATGATGATGTATTTTTGTTGTATGTCGGTGATGTACTTTGCTTCATTTCATATATATATATATGCGTCGCTGTTGACATTTCATTATATTGTGCAAATTCTAATTTTTAATGTCTCTGATGTGTGAATTCGTCGCTCGACGATATTAACTTGGTTTAATAGAAATTTCTTCTATGGAAACATAGAATTGTTTTCCATGCACTAAATTAACCAAGAAATGTTGATATTGGAGAGTATATTCCATAACTCAATCCGTTAAAAAGATTTGAGTTTTGATGATCTCGTTTTACGATTTTCCGACTTTGGTTTCATTGACACGCCTTGATTCTACTCGTATTTTTCTATTTGGTGTCACTTGAGCCGTCGTCGTATTCTTCGACTCCCGTGCTTTTAATTTGATGCCATTGTTGTCGTTGTTATCCTCCCGCTCTTTTTGCTTATGCCAAAGGGGGAGAGATATAATAATAACGATGTGCCAAATGAAAATTTAAAGCATTTCTCCAAGAATCTAAATTGTTGTGTTAGATTCAGGGGGAGTTAAGATATATAAATGGATTTTCAAATCCGATATTTCAATAACCTACATTTAGTATTTCAATAATTCAACAATCGATTCTCATTTAATATACTTCACTCGTCTGCTTGATGCGTATTATTTTTGTTTAAATTGGAATTAACGTGTCATCAATGCAGGGGGAGTAAGTAAATTTCATTTGAATTTTTATTTTTGATTATTATTTATGATGGTTTGTCATCACCAAAAAGGGGGAGAATGTTGGATATTGGACTCCCCGGATTTGGTTTTGGATGATGAACAAACATAAATATAATATGAACTAACACTTTGTGAGCGCAGTTATGGAGATCGTCGCCAAATTCACATGAATAACAATTACGACGTCTCAAGACTTCTCAAAGCACGTGATCGTATGCCTAAAGCTTCGTTGAAGCTTATGGACCTATTTAGAAGTCATGAAGATTCGATTGAAGCTTTTGAAGACGGTATCGTCAAGTTTAATTTATAGTCTTTAAGCTTCTTTCGTAGAATGTTAAGCCTTGAGTAGGTCTTACGTTTTAAATCTTCATAACGCTCATATCTTAGCTATAGGATCTTAGTAGAAGTCCATACAATTCTTCCCGAAGCTTCGCGCTTCGATTCGGGACTTCTTGTGCATGTTAGTTGATTCAAGAAGAAGAACTGACCGACTAGATGGTGATCTAGTCGGTCAGCCAAGCTTCTTGGACCGACTAGTTCTTCTCAGTTAAATCATTGCTCTTTACTGTTTACAGTTAGTCGGTCTAAGTTGACTCACCGACCGACTAGTTTGTGAACTAGTCGGTCAGTGATGCTTCTGTGACCGACTAGTTGAGCTTTCCCTTTTCATGCACATTTGAGCTTGAGCTACTGTTTATCATTAGTCGGTCTGTGCTCATTGATCGACCGACTAGTTGATGAACTAGTCGGTCAACTTTTCTTCTTAGACCGACTAGTTTTGTTTACTGTACATGCCAAATTTTTCACCATACTTACTGTTTATTGTTAGTCGGTCTATGTTCATTTGGTGACCGACTAGTTGGTGAATTAGTCGGTCAACATTTGTTCTTGGACCGACTAAGTCTATTTCTTCTCAGACTTCAGTTTTATTTGTTAGTCGGTCCACGTTGAGTAACCGATCGACTAGTTGTGAAACTAGTCGGTCAGTGACTCTTCTTAGACCGACTAGTTCCATGTGTCTGTGCTTTGATCTTTTCTCTGTTCACCCATTAGTCGGTTTACGTTAATTGACCGACCGACTAGTTGATGAACTAGTCGGTCGGTGATTGTTCTTTGACCGACTAGTTGGGTTCAGAAAAGAGCCGTTGGAGCCCTAATTGAAACGTTTCTCTCTCTCTCTCTCTCTCTCTCTCTCTCTCTCTCTCTCTCTCTCTCTCTCTCTCTCTCTCTCTCTCTCTCTCTCTCTCTCTCTCTCTCTCTTCATTCCTATAAATACTTGTTGGGCTGCATTCATTGCTGCCAAGGCTGATATTTATGCAAGTTTAGAGTTCAAGAGAAATCAATCCAAGCTCATTCAAAGCTCATTCCCTCCATTCATTAATCTCTCCTAACTCTTACTTCCAAAGAGAGATTCATTGAGTGTGAAGCCTACCAAGCCAAGTGCTTGATTCTAGGTCACCAACATCCCCAAAGCTCTCCATCGCTGTTCTACATCTTGGAGCTAGGGTTTGGTGCCACTTCTTCCTCAAAATCATCCTTGCCCTAATTCGTAAGCAATACTCAAGGCATAGGTATTTTGTTCGGTAAGAAGTTTTCTTATTTCATTTCATATTTGATTTGTAAGATTCACTCTCGGTTGTGAGAGTGAGGTTGTGATCCCGGGTTGTGGGAGTCACAAGTTACATTTTGTATGATTTGACTTGTGGAGGTTTTTCACAAGTATTTCATAGTGGAAATCTTGAGTTAGGGTTTCTAACTCAAGTATCCGGAGGGGATCCGGGTGGTTGGGACGTAGGATCACCGGATACAAGTCGGGGAGACTTGGGTGGATCCGAACCCAGTAACATCTCTTGTTAGCGTTGTTAATTTTGTGTTGTCATTCAATTTAAGCTTCCGCAAATTGATTTGGTAGTTGTTTGCATTATAATTAGGAATTATACTCCTTGTTATTTTTAAAGTACTATTCACCCCCCCCCCCCCCCTCTAGTACTTGTGCAGTAGCTTGTAGGGCATTACAAAAAAGAGGGGGGAAGAATGGGGAAAAGTATTGCAAATACCACAAGGACAATGGCCACGACACTGAAGACTGCTGGCACCTAAAGAAGGACATTGAGAAGCTGATGAGCCGAGGGCACGCAAGGAATTTAGCCGACGAGCCGGCCCACGGAGAAGGAACCTCCATGCAGCCGGACAAGGGGAAGAAGGTCAACACCGTCCAAGGACCCCTCCGCATCATAGAGTGAGCAGGCGAGGCCCCTCCCCCCAGTCGCAGCCTAGTCCGGAGGAGATTATCTAGGTTTACATCCCTCCGTCTAGCTTTATTTCCTTTTTTTCGTCCAAATGTACTAGTCCAATAGGACCCTTAAGAGTACAAATGCATTCCCTTTTATATTTTCTTTATCTTTGACGGAATCAACATTTCACTAAGGGTGCATAAGAGTGAAGACCGCCGCCTCACCGGATGGGGGGGTCAGACAAAACAAATCCTAAGACGAGGAGCTTCGCCCTCGCCGACCGACTCCTTCGCTTATAAGTCTGGGGGCAATTCCCCCAGCCATCCCAGACGCCGACTGGTCCTAAGCCGAGGAGCTTTGCCCTCGCCGACCGACTCCTGTGCTCATAAGTCTGGGGGCAATTCCCCCAGCCAACGCGGACGCCGACCGGTCCCAAGCCGAGGAGCTTTGCCCTCGCCGACCGACTCCTGCGCTCATAAGTCTGGGGGCAATTCCCCCAGCCAGCGCGGACGCCGACCGGTCCTAAGCCGAGGAGCTTCGCCCTCGCTGACCAACTCCACCGCTCGTAAGTCTGGGGGCAATTCCCCCAGCCAGCACAGATGCCGACCGGTCTTAAGCCGAGGAGCTTTGCCCTCGCCAACCGTCTCCTTCGCTCGTAAATCTGGGGGCAATTCCCCCAGCCAGCTCAGACGCCGACCGGTCTTAAGCCGAGGAGCTACACCCCCGCTGACCGACTTCGCTGCTCATAAGACCGGGGGCAGCCCCCCTAGTCATCAAGGACGTCAACCGACTTGTCCATTCGGGGGGCAAGGGACAACCTCCCGGAGAAAGGAGGCGAGTGACCACAGTCAGCAAAGGGGCCGAGGTCGCAGAAACAAAGCAAAATGTGCGAGAAGTTCGAGTAAGTCAATTTCATTTCCAACAATTAACCAAGGTACAAAAGTATGTCTTATTTACAGGAAATCGAAGTGGAGAAACCTCCCTACAAATAATCCGCTCTCGGCGGACAACAAAATTCGTCACCTACAGAAACTAGGGTAACGCCGGCAGAGCAAAACTTGTCGACCAAGAACACAAAGTTGCTGGCTTAGGCGATCATCCTTGCAATCAGCAATTGTTCGCTCCGAAGCAAAGAACCGGTAAAGAGGCCAATGGAGATTGCGGGGCCGGGGATCCATTTCAAGTAGACCGGCCCAAAGCGAAGCGGATGCTGAAAAATTCGAGGATAAAAACAAGGATGACAAGCCAGGAAGGACGACCTAGGGGGCCCGGGCTCGAGAGGACGCATCCTCGGGCGCCCCGCCCTGCTCAGAGCAAGGGGGATCGACAGGCGGGGGAGCTTGCTGGACACGCTCCGCGCAATCCCGGAAGGAGGACTGGACGACTTCGACGATCCGGGGGCCGATAAGGCCTTCATATGTACCGAAGGCTTCCCTGAGGACCTCGAAGATCCTCTCCCCCAGAGTCCCGACGATGCCCCTCTCCACCTCCTCCGCAAACCGCGCCACCTGACGACGATCTGACAGTTCCCTCTGAAGCTCCTCTCTCTCTCCAGGCGGAACGACTCCGCCGCTTCCTCGGCCGACTGCCGAGCGTCCTCCAACTTTCCCTGGAGGTCACCCACTCGTCCCTCCAGCTCGGCCACCCGGAGCTTGAGTTGCCGAGACTCCATCTGGGCCTCCACCATAGCTACCTCCGCAGCCTCGGCCCGCTCGCGGTCCCTCGCAGAGGACACCTCCAGCTCCCTCAAATGGACGGCTCAACGCTGCGACTCGACAGCGAGTGTTGAACCCTGAAACGACAAGACATGAGCCAAGAAGAGAGCAAAGGAAAGAAAAGGACAGCAGAATAACCAAACCTGTTGAAGGATCCAGACCAAGGAGTCTGACACCTTGTCGGCGGGGATCCTCTCGAGGAGACTACGGTCCCGGGGGAGGACGGAGCCCTCGGCGAACTGCTGAGCCAGGGCTCGGTCGACAAACACCGAACCCCTGGGGGTGACCTCGAGGGAGGCCGAGCTGCCCGCCAATAGGGCACCGATTCCCGATATTGGAGGCGGAGACGTTGCGACGGGGGTGGTTGTCAGGGCCATCGGAAGATCCCCGCGAACACCGCCGGGGGCACGGAGCACACCGGAATGGAGGGAACCTCACCTTCCCTCCTCCTCTTCCCCTCGCGAGGCTCGGCAGGCGCCGAAGGGGAGCTCTTTCGCCTCGTGCCACCTCCACCCTCAGGGACAAGAGGGGGCACGCCAAGCGCAAGGGAAGCTGCACCGGACCCGTCGTTGCCCCCCGCCCCTTGGGCTGGCGGAGCGGATCCGGCCCTTGCAACCCCCCCCCCCCCGGGAGGAGATCGCCAGAAGAAGATGCGGGAGGCGCGGCCACCACCTTGCCCACGGAGGGCTCGGCTCAGCGCTGATGGGTTTTATTAGATCCGGGGCTTACTTTCGACTAGTGCATTGTTCGTCCTTCGCCCTACTTGAGAGCGAAGGCCGGACAACCTTGCACAAAATTTAACGCAGCGGAAGCGAAAAAATAAAGAGAAAAACTTTATATAAACACTTTATATAAACTAGCCCTATCTTCATAAAACCCGAGCCAAGAAAACGCTACTATCCCGGGGTTGGGTCCAGACCAACCCCTGAGGATACTACTATCTAATTAACTACTATAGCTACTGCAATAAAATAATGCACATTAATTAAAACTAAAGTTGAGAAAACTCAACATACCCGTAACTCTTGCCTTGCAGCAAAAGTGTTACCGAAGGCAATCAATTGCCCTTCCCGCACGAACCGCTCCGATCCCAGCAACCACTTGCGCCGATCCCAGCAACTTCTCGTCGCCGAGCCAACCACTTGCTCCAGAAAGTTTCACGTGAGTGAAACCTCCGCCTAGATTTCAGATCTGAATCCGAACTCCTTTGCGGCTTTGCTAGAGCCCTCAGGAGCAAGGCAGAAATTTATAGGGAGAGGAGAAATATTAATTTTAGCTTAGATCCGAGCGTGCTCCAATAGTTTTGAGAGCCGCTCAGATCTAGAGCTTGGGACGATTTTTGAGGAGGAGAGCAGACCCCTATTTATATAGGCGGTGGACTCTCCCCTTCTCTCAAAATCCGATGTGGGACTATTAATTTGGGATTAATTAAATCAAGTTAGTTTGCCTTTCACAAAGGGCAAACTTTCTCGAATTTTAACTCCCTCACCGTTGAGCTTCAATGTTGGTACAACCTACCAAATCAAAGAGGGTTCAACGGTGAACGCGTAGGAAAAAACGGCTCGTCAATCCGAGTCTGTTTGACCCTTCAAACAATTGTCCAAAGTTAGCCAAAAGTCATGCTTCTCTTAGAAACGTAGCCGTCAAGAAAATCCTAGGTTTCAAAAAACCCTAACCAGAAAATTCGGGCTTGGTG
Source organism: Scilla litardierei (assembly GCA_030789695.1). Lineage (NCBI taxonomy): Eukaryota > Viridiplantae > Streptophyta > Magnoliopsida > Asparagales > Asparagaceae > Scilla > Scilla litardierei. Next base: position 94,961,526 of record CM061142.1, read on the forward strand.
GGCCTCCATTTTCGCTGGTTTCAGTCCAACAGTTTGGGCTGACTAGTTTTGGCTATAACTTGTGCATTTGGACTCCGTTTTTGACGCGGTTTGGACCTGCGTTTAGAGCGGGACGATCCCGTCATCTAGGTAACCTTTTCAACGAGTTTATTTAATTAATATAGTCTTAAACAATTTAAGACACATTTAATCTCTTTTGCATCATATGCAAATTAGTCCCTATCTAGGCTTAAATTTTCATTTGCATCAAATACAAATGATCCGAGGGCATATTCCTCTACATCTCCCACTTGCACTCGGGATCATTTATCTCGAATGCAGGAGATGATTGCAAACATCTTTTGCAATATTTTATCCCTTGCATCAAATGCAAATTATTCTCCCTAACTAATTTCTACCTATTACTAGACGAAGATCGCACTCTGTGTAAGACCCTACAGCCTGACCCTACTACAGGTTTGGGTTCGAGACCCTAGACGGCAGAGACCACGAGCAGTAGTTGCCGTCCCTGTTTCGGCATCATAATTATGTGGTTTAACCCATTGACAAAATCGTCGGGACTACCAAGACTGTATCCGTGATGAATACCGCAGTTTTAATCCTTTCGTCAAAACTATGTTGTTTATTCAAGTTTAGGGTATGGTAACATGTCAACCCCACCAACTTGAAACCGGTCAGTTACATCGGTCTTTAGTTAAATACATGTTGAACTTCTTTCAACATACTTTGATCAAAGATTTTCACTAAAGCACCGAACCAACACATACAACACTAACTCTCCTTAATGAGAGAGACGAATCCTTTCTTAGACATAACTCCCCTCACATGCTTCAAATGCCACCCAACCAAAATCCTTTCGACAAGTAAAGTCTTGAAGCTAGGAAAATGATCTAAGTGACACCATTCACATGCAGGTTTGTTCAATGTCTTCAAGTCATAGGACCAGCTTGCCTATCATCACAAAAAGTTATCATTGACATTTTAAATTAAGTTTAACCAAATGATAATCGTTTATGAGTCGTTCAGTGAACTCATTCTCTAATGAGCACCTGCGTCTTGTTTCTGACTTCACCAAGTCAAACGATTACGAGTCCGTCGTTACTAATCCATAGTGAATACAAAGACACAATGGTCTTATCGATGTGTCGATATCCTTTCTCGACATATCAATGACCACGAACCAGTTTAAGACTTTAAGCTCCAATCGGTAAAAAACACTTTCTCATAATCGTGATCGGCATCAAGATAAGTGTATACCTTGCTATAAGTCTAAGGAAATTATCTAAGTATATAAGATGACACGAATGCACAAAGATAATTTGATACCAATAAATTTATTTTTATTCATGAATAAGATGTTTTTCAGGACAATGTGCCTCATAGGCATACAACTCTTAAAACATCTACCACTCACTACAAGGCCCACTCTTTATGGTATTTCATACCGCTTTTACACATTAGTTTCTCCAAACGATCACGTGCAAGGGCCTTTGTAAATGGATCAGCTAAATTCTCTTCAGACGAGACTCTGAGGATTTCTATGTCCTTCCTCTTCTCAATATCACGTATCAAATGATATTTTCGAAGAATGTGTCTCGATCTCTTGTGGAATCTGGGTTCTTTGACCAAGCTCAATGTGGCATTGTTATCACAATACAACGGTATTGGATCTATAACAGTAGGCACCACTCCTAGCTGGCTCACAAATTTCCTAATCCAGACAGCTTCCTTTGCTGCATCATTGGCCGCTATATATTCGGCCTCCATAGTTGAATCAGCAACGGTGTCTTGCTTTGAACTCCTCCAGCTCACTGCATATCCGTTGAGAGTGAAAATGTATCCTGAAATTGACTTGCTGTCATCCACGTCACTCTGAAAGCTGGAATCCGTGAAGCCCTCAATTTTGAGTTCATCACTTCCATAAATCAAAACTAGATCTCTTGTTCTTCGCAAGTACTTGAGAATCGTCTTGACTGCTTTCCAGTGTTCTTCTCCATAGTTAGACTGATATCGACTTACTGCACCTAGTGCAAAAGCGACATCAGGTCTGGTACATATCATGGCATACATGATCGATCCAACTGCCGAAGCATATGGAATATTGCTCATGCGTTCTCTATCCAAGTCAGTCTTTGGAGACATCTTCTTGGAAAGACTTATTCCGTGATTTGCGGGTATAAACACACCTTTACTGTTTTCCATGTTAAACCGTTTTAACACGGTATCAATGTACCTAGATTGGGAGAGTCCTAGCATCCTTTTAGATCTATCTATATAGATCTTCACACCTAGTATGTAGGATGCTTCTCCCAAATCTTTCATGGAGAAGTTAGTTGATAACAAATCCTTAACAGACTTCAACATCGGTATGTTGTTACCTATTAAGAGAATGTCATCAACATAAAGTACGAGGATGACTAAATTGTTTCCACTGGTTTTCTTATAAACGCATGGCTCATCTTCATTTTTAATAAAATCAAACTCTTTGACCGTATTATCAAATCGGATGTTCCAGCTCCTGGATGCCTGCTTCAATCCATAAATGGATCTATGCAGTCTACACGCTTTTCCTTTGCTCCCACTGACTTCGAAACCTTCCGGCTGAGACATGTAAATATGCTCTTCTAAATCACCATTTAGAAATGCAGTTTTTACATCCATCTGCCAGATTTCGTAGTTGTGATAGGCAGCAATAGCGAGTACAATCCGGATGGATTTGTGCATGGCTACGGGTGAGAAAGTTTCGTCATAATCTACACCTAGAATCTGACGATAACCTTTCACAACAAGTCTAGCCTTGTACGTTTCTATTTTTCCATCTGCTCCGATCTTCCTTTTGAAGATCCATTTGCAGCCAATAGGAACACTTCCCTTAGGCACATTGACGTGCGTTTATATTTCATATATTTACGCACGTTTTCTTCCGTGTTTATTCCGTATTTTACCGCCGTCTTTTATTCGTTTTCGCGTGTTTTCTTGTTTTCTTTCACTTTTCCATGTTTTCCGTGTTTTGCAGGAATTTACAGCATTTGGGACATTAAACGATGATATCATGAGTCCCCGGAGCAACGGGAGAAGTCACGCGTGATCCAGGGGGTCAAACGGCGAAGTATTCATCTTTCAGCCCCTCACCCGGTCGGTTGGTCATCTCCAACCGATCGAGTGATGCACGCGTGCACCACCCGGTCTCTGTCGCAGCTCACAAAGAAGTCACCCGACCGGTTCGCAGACCGGTTCTGCGGGCGGCTGTTCTCTGTTTTTTCGAGCAGAATTCCAACCGATCGGGTGACTCTCACCCGATCGGTTGATCTGTAGCTGAAGAAGATGAGCTGAAGACACGGACGTTGAACCGATCGATTCACCCGACCGCTCCAAGATCCAACCGGTCACTCAAGAACTCACCCGACCGGTTCATGAGATCGGGTGAAAGGTTGTCGTTTTCTGTAATTTATCTGTAACGGATCAACCGATCGGTTGACTTGTCAACCGATCGGTTGATGCGGCGGTCTATAAATAGAACCCCTAGGGTTCCAGAAACGAGGGCTGTTATTTTTCCTACTGTTGTATTTCCCTGTGACGGCTGTAATTGTTACTCTTTTGTAAGTTTTCAGATCTTTCTAAAATTTTAGTATTGTCTTTATTACTCTATTACTTCCACATTGCAATTGTCTGATTATGATTCTAACGGTTAAATTTCATTTAGATTGCTTTTTCATGAATTTTTGTGAGTAGTTCCCAAATCTAGGATTTTGGTGGAAACCCCTTCGGGGGCTCTTCCCGATGCGTCCGTATGGTTAGGAAATCGATAGGGAGTAGGAATCTAACGGTTACGCGGGGTGTTTCATTGTCATCGGCGGGAAAAAGACCGCCTTTGACCGTCGGGCCAAGGGGGAATAAACTTGGCGGTTGACTCCCTAGCTATAGCTCACACCCTTAGCGTAGACGCCGAATCCTAGCACGCGGGAGCGGCAGGATGAGACGTTGGGAGTTATCGTTGCGGGCTTAGTGCTCCCGGGATCGATCAGTGTTAATGGACACGGGAGTGCCCACTGATCGAATCCGGGAAGTCCGGTGTATCATCCTGGGCACCGACCGGAATATCGGGCCCATGGGACGCCAGTACCACTTTTGGAGGCAACGTCTCACCATTAGACCCTAATCCCGATCGCTATCCATACCCGTAGGCCGTATCGGCGAGAGTCTCTCGTCGGGTCGGAAACCGAAGTCCCGGGTTTTCTTTCTTGTTGTTCATACCCATTCATTTCCTTTCGTGACAACTAACCACCGATTCGGGCTAGCTCGCCCCTCGGGGTGATTTAGGTCCTACCTGACCCAAGCACAACCTCGCCTCCCTGAGTTCGATATTCCCGCACCCTACACTAACCGTGAAACTTGCGGTAAACGACACCGCGCCGCCGCGACACAAGTGGGGCGCCGGTCAAGTTTTTGGCGCCATTGCCGGGGAGGCGTTCGGTTTGATATTAGCTTAGCTTGGGTTCGTTAGACTACGCATAAAAATTTTCTTTTTAAAAAAAAAATATATTCAATAACCAAGAAATTTTTCCCCCACCATTATATTATCTTTTTGTTATTCTCTTGTACTATTGACGGTCCTCTCTAGTTTTCTTATTTTTGTTGTCCAGGTATCTTTGATATTACCATGTGGAGATCAAATTTCGATGCTCAGATGGGAGGATACGATCCTTATCCAGTTGTGGTTTGTGAGACTTGTGGGATGGCGGGGCACGAGTATTATGATTGCCCATTTACGCTTGAGAGCCTCCCCCCACTCCAAGGCCAAACATTTTCCCACAACCTTAGCCCAAACACCTCCCATCCATTTCCTCAACCTTATACCCCTCCACAAACACAAGAAGAATCAAGCCTCGTGTCTCTCCTTGAAGGTGCCATGTTTAACCAAGGCCAAATATTACAAAACTTAATGGTACCAATCACCGAGCCGACACCGAGGAGAGGGGATGAAGGAGATGATACACCCACTTTCATGGTTGATACCACCATGCCATCGGCCACCATAGACACATCTCAAGCCGATACCCCATTTTTCCATCACTACCACTTGGATGACGAAGCATTTTTTGATGATGATAGTGAGGATGGGGAGATTTATCTAGGATCTGTGGGAGAGATTTCTTGTCTTGATTTGGATACCCCACATGAGTCCTATGAGAGCACTGAGGAGTTTACAGAGATTATGCATACTAGCGAGGAGGATGTGCGTGAGGACGAGGACACCACGACCACATACGAGGGGTCCGCTCCACATCCACCTCCAGAGCCATCTCTGTCACAGCTTCCTCCTTGGTCGGTGGTCAACCATGAGGATGTCATTCAGGACATCGGGCAGATGGAGGAGCATGAGCATATCATCGAGGAGGATGTGCATGAGGGCTTGGATACGATCATCCACTTCATGGAGCCCAAGCCACATCTACCTCTACCGTCACGCTCCACTTCTTCTGCGGCTGAGCATCTACTTGAGCATATTGCCCCTATTCAGGGAGATTTTCATACTCACTCTCACTCCACTTTTGAGTCTCGCTTTTCACTTCCTATTTCTTTAGACTCGTATATATTTGACATACCATATCTCTCGCAGGACACATGATCTACTTCCCCTGAGGTATGCTGCGGTGTGTCACCACCTGGAGAGCCACTTCTCATGGAGAGCGAGGATTTGGTCGTCGCTAGTATAGAGGATAGCGACCCATTCTCAGGGAGTATTCGTCACACTTTCACTATTTTTCAATCTTATTTTGACGATTATCTCTGGGATACTTTTATTTTGGGGAAAGATTTTTTGCCATGGACTAATGCACCTCATCCTTTGCAGGTCGCAGGTGGACACCTACGAGGGATGCTTGGAGGTGCATTGCTTGGGTCCATTGGCACACGTGGCACAGCGCTTCTGGCGGAGCCACAGAAGGAGCAGTTAGAGCAGCTACCTGCCCCACTCCAGATCTTGGATCCGCCTATGCTCAGGTGTATCTAAATCCAGTAGTGTAAAAATTTATCGCTTTCTAGTTTAGATTTGAATAATCTCGTCTCCTCTCATTAGCGAGGGGAGCGTATCTAGGATTTGCTTTTGCATCTTAATAACCCTTCATGTCGTGCCCTTCTATCATTTCACCCCACATCCTCTTCAGAGGAGAACGAGCAGACTGTCTCTCCTGCATTCTGATTTCTTTCTTTTCCGATTTTCCCCTAGCATATTTCTGCATCACATTGATCATATCATTTTGCTAGCATTGTCATGTTCAGCTTGGGGGAAATCGATTTGTGTGCATGTTTTCGTGTGTCGTTGTTGTGTGTTTGTGTCTAGGTGTTCTTTTGTCGTGTTTTATATCTTTTATTTGAGTGTTTCTGTTTCTTTATTTTTTACTTTCGTTCATGTGTTTTTCGTGTTTTTCATTTTTTGTGTCGGTGCGTAACTCCCCCCCATTTTCATTGCCCTCCCGTATTCACTACTATTGCATTGAGGACAATGCAAGTTTCAGCTTGGGGGAGTCGCACTTCGTGCGTCATTTGTGTCGTTTTTCTTCGTTTTTGAGTCGTTTTCCATCGTGTTTTTCTTTTTCTTCTCATCTTTTGTTCTCTCTCTCTCTCTCCTAGAGATGACCCCATATGATGAATTGCCACAAAATCACACACACCTAGCATGGCATCGATAATCACACTCACTAACCCTAGGTTATCGAGTCCTCTTGCATTTCACGCTTCGTGGGTCCACTTTGCTTTTATGTGAGTCGTGTGTCGTATCTAGCTTATAGTGTGCTTCTACTTTGTGATGTTGTTTTATATACCTACCCTGGGATGACCCCTAGATTATCATGCTTCGATTTGAATATGAGGAATTTATTTTCCCTGTCTGCTTCTGCATGCTATATATATATCGTGTACTTCATTTCGCATGTGTCGGGATTCCATAACTAAGGACTAGGATAACCCATTTAGCCTATGCTCCAATTAGCGAGAATAGTTTCCTTTGCCCAAGTGCTTAGATTCTGATTTCTTTTTTTTGTTTTACTTGGTGCAAATCCCCTCGTCGTGTACCGTTCTCCCACTTGGGAGAGTACACATGTAAATACCACAATATCCAAAAACCCAAAAAAAAGAAAAGAGAAAAAAAAAATATGTATAGCCCAAAATCCAAAAAAATACAAATGCCCAAAACCCAAAAAAATTTCCGTGTGAATATTTTTTCATACTTGCCAAGAATAAAGGGAAGGCGAGAATTTGCACCGAGTGTTCTTCTCCACATCATCTCAACCCCCATCGTTTTCGAAAACACTTGGCGTGGGAACTTTTTAGCTAGTATCTCGGCTATAGTGGTGTGATTTCCTTAACCCTAGTTGTGGAGTCCCCGATGCATGATACGCTTCTATTCTTATACTCTTCTCATGCATGCTTGAGCTATATATTCACCGCTTAATTCGAATCAAATCGATATTTGGGTCATTTCTTTGGGTATGTGTATATGGAGCTTTATTGCGCATCGTAGATAGTGACACCGTCTGCTAGCACACGACCGCACTCACTCGCGCTTCACCACGTGGGCCCACGGCACTTGTCTGGACTCGTACTCCTTGGTTTAGTGATGTGATTTGGCGTTTGCTTGCTTGGTGTGTCGTTTTTGATTTTGTTGGCCCTGACGGGCGATCTAGGATATTGAGTTCTCTTTTTCTCTCTTCCTCTCTATCTTTCCCTTCCGAGCTCCTACTCTCACTCGTCTTCCTCGAGGACGAGGAAGAGTTCAGCTTGGGGGATTTTGACGTGCGTTTATATTTCATATATTTACGCACGTTTTCTTCCGTGTTTATTCCGTATTTTACCGCCGTCTTTTATTCGTTTTCGCGTGTTTTCTTGTTTTCTTTCACTTTTCCATGTTTTCCGTGTTTTGCAGGAATTTACAGCATCTGGGACATTAAACGATGATATCATGAGTCCCCGGAGCAACGGGAGAAGTCACGCGTGATCCAGGGGGTCAAACGGCGAAGTATTCATCTTTCAGCCCCTCACCCGGTCGGTTGGTCATCTCCAACCGATCGAGTGATGCACGCGTGCACCACCCGGTCTCTGCCGCAGCTCACAAAGAAGTCACCCGACCGGTTCTCAGACCGGTTCTGCGGGCGGCTGTTCTCTGTTTTTTCGAGCAGAATTCCAACCGATCGGGTGACTCTCACCCGATCGGTTGATCTGTAGCTGAAGAAGATGAGCTGAAGACACGGACGTTGAACCGATCGATTCACCCGACCGCTCCAAGATCCAACCGGTCACTCAAGAACTCACCCGATCGGTTCATGAGATCGGGTGAAAGGTCGCCGTTTTCTGTAATTTATCTGTAACGGATCAACCGATCGGTTGACTTGTCAACCGATCGGTTGATGCGGCGGTCTATAAATAGAACCCCTAGGGTTCCAGAAACAAGGGCTGTTATTTTTTCTACTGTTTTATTTCCCTGTGACGGCTGTAATTGTTACTCTTTTGTAAGTTTTCAGATCTTTCTAAAATTTTAGTATTGTCTTTATTACTCTATTACTTCCACATTGCAATTGTCTGATTATGATTCCAACGGTTAAATTTCATTTAGATTGCTTTTTCATGAATTTTTGTGAGTAGTTCCCAAATCTGGGATTTTGGTGGAAACCCCTTCGGGGGCTCTTCCCGATGCGTCCGTATGGTTAGGAAATCGATAGGGAGTAGGAATCTAACGGTTACGCGGGGTGTTTCATTGTCATCGGCGGGAAAAAGACCGCCTTTGACCGTCGGGCCAAGGGGGAATAAACTTGGCGGTTGACTCCCTAGCCATAGCTCACACCCTTAGCGTAGACGCCGAATCCTAGCACGCGGGAGCGGCAGGATGAGACGTTGGGAGTTATCGTTGCGGGCTTAGTGCTCCCGGGATCGATCAGTGTTAATGGACACGGGAGTGCCCACTGATCGAATCCGGGAAGTCCGGTGTATCATCCTGGGCACCGACCGGAATATCGGGCCCATGGGACGCCGGTACCACTTTTGGAGGCAACGTCTCACCATTAGACCCTAATCCCGATCGCTATCCATACCCGTAGGCCGTATCGACGAGAGTCTCTCGTCGGGTCGGAAACCGAAGTCCCGGGTTTTCTTTCTTGTTGTTCATACCCATTCATTTTCTTTCGTGACAACCAACCACCGATTCGGGCTAGCTCGCCCCTCGGGGTGATTTAGGTCCTACCTGACCCAAGCATAACCTCGCCTCCCTGAGTTCGATATTCCCGCACCCTACACTAACCGTGAAACTTGCGGTAAACGACACCGCGCCGCCGCGACGCAAGCGGGGCGCCGGTCACACATTCTCTAAAGTCCAAACTTTATTAATGTGCATGGAATCCATCTCAGATTTCATTTCATCCAGCCATTTCTTAGAGTCTCTACTCTGAATTGCTTCTTGGAAGCTAATAGGATCATCTTCAACTAAGATGCTATCCTCAACTCCTCCATCTACGAGAAATCCGTAGTATCTTTCTGGAGCTCGAGGAATCCTATTTGACTTCCTAATAATTGCTTCAGGAGTATTAGGCTCTGCCTCTCCCACTGGTTCCGCGATCTGTTCATGTGTTGATTCAGTCTCTAGACTTTCGTCCAGTTCTATTACCTCGCCGTTAGACTCCTTCACAAGGAATTCCTTTTCAAGAAAGGTGGCGTGTTTGGACACAACAATCTTTTGTTGTTCCTGGTGATAGAAAATGTGTCCCGTCGAGTGACTAGGATATCCTATGAATCTACACATAGCAGACCTATCCTCCAGTTTATCTGGATTAAGCTTCTTGACATACGCAGGACAACCCCATACCTTAATATGCTTAAGGTTTGGTTTCTTCCCGTTCCATATCTCATATGGTGTCATTGGTACGGATCTAGATGGAACTCTATTAAGGATATGGGTGGCAGTTTCTAGGGCATAGCCCCAAAGGGAGATAGGTAACCCAGAGTCACTCATCATCCAAAGGGAGATAGGTAACCCAGAGTCACTCATCATTGATCGAACCATGTCTAACAAGGTACGATTCCTTCTCTCTGACACACCATTATGTTGAGGTGTGTAAGGAGAAGTGATCTGAGAGAGAATCCCATTCTCTTTTAAATGCGCAAGGAATTCATGGCTCAAGTATTCTCCTCCTCGATCAGATCGAAGAATTTTAATACTTTTGCCCGTCTGTTTTTCAACTTCGTTACGATACTCTTTGAATCGCTCAAATGTATCAGATTTGTGCTTCATCAAGAACACATGTCCGAACCTAGAGTGATCATCAGTAAAAGTAACAAAGTATGAATATCCTCCTTTCGATAAAGTAGACATCGGTCCACATACATCAGAATGTACTAGACCCAAGAGTTCACTAACTCTTTCCCCTTTACCCGTAAAGGGAGTTTTAGCCATTTTACCTTTGAGACAAGACTCGCAAGTGTCGTACGACTCATAATTCGAGAGGTCAAGAGACCCCTCTTTATGCAACTTGCTAAGTCTTTTCTCTCCGATATGGCCTAGTCTACAGTGCCAAAGGAAAGTTTCATTAAAACTAGATTCCTTACGTTTTTATGTGTTAACACTTAACACAACGTCATTAGACAGAGTGTATACACCATTATTCATTGTTCCAAATCCCAGCAATTTATCATTAAAGAAAATGTTCATAACAGATTCATTAATGGTAAATTTATATCCGTCTTTGGCCAAAGCCGAAATGGAAATAACGTTGCATAGAAAATTTGGTATATAATAACATTGTTTCAAAAACAATGTGGCACCGTTTGCCAAGGTTTGCTTTAGGTTTTGTACGGCTTTAGCAGCTACATTAGCTCCATTACCAAATTGAAGAACTATTTCGTCCTTTCTTAAGTTTCTAAATTTGCTCATACCTTGTAACGAATTACAAATGTGAGTACCCGCACCAGTATCCAATACCCATGCGTTAGAAGTTACAGAAAGGACTATACTCTGTATAACTAATACCTTAGAAGTCGAGACATCAATATGTCCTTTCTTCTCTCCGTTAAGCCCAAAGTTTTCTAAGCAATCAATATTTAAACCAGTCAATTTATTATTCAGGATAAGATTCATATTCGTTTTCATGCTGCAAAAGACATAGAATGAATTTAGTGTAATTCATGATAAAATAATATAGTTAATATGGTTTTTAATTAACTATGGTCTCCCACTATTTTACGATCATTCTCGGAAATGAACGAATTTTAATATCTTAAAATATAGTGAAAGAGGGACCCAATCATCATGAACCTCACAACCTTAAGGAGACTCAACAAGTTGATTGGTTCCATGATTGGTAGACTAACTCTTAGTCAATCACATCACATGTGACTCCCTATCGATTCTTACCCACAGTTACTTATGATCTTGAGGAGACTCAACTAATCATAATGACTGGTCTAGTCAGACCCTTGATTTCGTGTTCAGATTTGACTTAGATCGATGCTCGAGGAGACCCGACGCATCGATTTGGGTCAAGTCCAGACTACATCACATGTATGTTGGAGTTTGTTCCTTAAAGAAAAACATGTCAAAGCTTGAGGAGACTCAACAACTATAAATGTTTTCTTTGAGTTACAAAGCTCCAAAATCAAGGAGGGATACGAATTAATCTTTAACAAGATTTATAACGCATTGACTAGATATAACCAAAGCTAACACATTTTATTATCAGCAACTTTGCGGTACAAGCGGGCATGACCAGGGTTAGGGCCGGGCAGGATCACTTGCGCCCAGCAAAGCTGAGTCGATCCACAACACCTTCCCTAACTACCTACCCATACCATTCTCCATTGAAAGTGTTGGATATGGAAGACGTTAGTACACCCTTGTAGGGGATGTACGAGGGAATACGGACCTCGAACGTCGCGTACACGAAGTCGTGCACAAAGGGAATATGTTCCCTTGCGGAGAGGATCTCTAGATTGATGGGAAAGTCGCATTATATGTGCATAAGTGCATGCGACATATGGCTAATAAAGGGGTAATATCTTAAGCTTATATTGTACCATGCATATGGTACAACTTAAGCTTATAATATGCCATGTACGATGGTACACCTTAGTTAAATTGTTCCAAAGGAACAATTGCTCCTAAAATAACTACCTTGGGGGCTATAAATAAGACCCAAGGGTTAGCCATTTTACTTACACTTTTGCATGGCATTCCATGCATTTTCATTCTAGCGAAGCTCTGCCGAAATACTTCCTCTCCCTCTATCCAAGTTCTTAATCTAAAAGTAGAGATTTAGATTGTGGATTTAGTAGCCTTACTCCGTTCGTGAGAAGATTCGATCCGTCGTGGCGAATCCGAAGGCGAAGTTCGTAGACTACCGTGCCGCATACGCAAGCGTAAGTCTCAACTTCATTTATCGATCCTAACTCTGTTTTGGTAGGATCCTACATTGGTATCAGAGCCATATGGGTTCGCCCCGGTCAAACCGCCGCCCTGTCGAAACTATGAACGAGTCGTTGTCTTTTTCACGAATGGGTCTCCTACCATTACGGATATGGTAGGAACGCTTCGTGACGGAGAGAACGCAGCGGTTGTTCTTTTCACGTTAGGGTCTCCTATCATTACGGATATGGTAGGAACTCTCCGTGACGGGAAGAACCGACCGTTCACGTAGTATGTTATTTTTCATTTTTGGCACACGGCCATTAGAAAATAACTAATTTCTCGATGAACGGGTGCTTCATCGACGAACGGGTGCTTCATCGAGGAAGATGATGGTAGTTATCTACATCGGAGAAGATGAATTTTGGTGCATGTGCACCATGGCCAAATGGGCTATGAAGGCCATGCACCCCCCCTCCCCATGCGGAGGGGGTTGGCTACGGCCAATAACCACCACGGCCACCGCTCCGGCGTGGAAGTGCGGCAATCCCATGAAAGGGGGGACCGGCCATGGCCAAAGGGCCATGGCCGGTCAAGGCCAATAAGCCATGGCCGGGCCATGGCCGACCGGCCTTGGCCGGCCTTGGCCCTGGCTGGCCGGCCCTGGCCGGCCACGGCCAGGGAGGCCTGGCCGCGGCCTGGCCAGGCCAGGGCCTCCCTGGCCGAGGCCAGGGCAGGCGCCCTGGCCCCGGCCAGGGGCCTGGCCGCCCTGGCCTCAGGCCAGGGGCCTGGCCGCCCTGGCCGAGGCCAGGGCCGCCCTGGCCGAGGCCAGGGCAGGCGCCCTGGCCCCGGCCAGGGGCCTGGCCGCCCTGGCCTCAGGCCAGGGGCCTGGCCGCCCTGGCCCGGGCCAGGGGCCTGGCCGCCCTGGCAGAAGCCAGGGCAGCGCCCTGGCCTCAGGCCAGGGCCTGGCCGCCCTGGCCGAGGCCCAGGGGCCCTGGCCTCCGGCCAGGGCCAGCCCTGGCCTCGGCCAGGGTCTGGCCAATGGCCGGCCCTGGCCAAGAAGGGCCAGGGCCCCTGGCAGGCCAGGGCAAAGGCCCTGGCCGGCCAATTTTTTTTAAGGCCTATTTGGCCAGGGGCCCTGGCCGACCAATTTTATGAAGTTTTTTAAAAAAACAGGGCCCCTGGCCAGCCAGGGCAAAGTCCCTGGCCGACCAATTCGGCAAAAGGCCTTGGTCGAACATGAACGTGCCGACTAGCCCATACGGGGCCAAACAACAGTCGTCTGCATCAAAATTCTCTCATACGGGGGGAAACGCCTGGATCCATACGGGAGCCGGCGACGATAGTTTGCAGAAAAATCCCTAAAGGGGGATCCGACCTTGGCACGGCTACGGCTCATTCCCGACAAATGGTCAGGAAGTGCCGAATGTTTCACTAGTATCATAAGGGTACTAAGATGAAATATACATTTTTTTTGAAAAATACGTTTTCAAAAACGCTTTTCCGCTGCAAAGTACTATAAGAGTACTAGCATTTGATAAAGTGAGGGAGAAATATTGAAAGTTACTCTAGATGGTGATTGGAAACATAGTGACTTTTCCGATTCTAGAATAACATCTTCAATATTTTTCGAAAGTAACTTATCAAATTATGAATATCATTCCAAGTGGGAGTTGATTTTAGAACTATTCATATGGGATATTCTATTTTCATTTCAAGTGGGAGTTATATTTCAAACTCATTTTTCCGCTGCTAGTACTATAAGAGTACTATTGTTTGATAAGTGATGGGGGAATATTGAAGGTTGTTCTAGATGGTGATTGGAATCGTAGAGACCTTTTCGATTCTAGAACAACATCTTCAATATTTTTCGAAAGTAACTTATCAAATATAATATAATTCCAAATGGGATTTGAATTTTAGAACTATCCAAATGGGATATTCTATTTTCATTTCAAGTGGGAGTTATATTTTAAGAATTTTTATGCAATGTTTTGATCAAACCTTCGGTTTTATGTCTTTTGCAGCATTTTAAAAGTAAAATGTCTTCCGCTTCAAAGAATATCATCGCTGAGTTAAGCAGAGGTGAAAAACTCAACGACGATAATTACAAACTTTGGTCCATTAAGATTCAATACGTTTTAGAGGAGCAAGAAGTGCTTGAAACTCTAAAGAACGTAATGATTGAACCCGAGTTGGGCACTACGGCCCAACACAGACGAGACAAGGAAGCTTTTGATGCTTGGTCTCGGAAGAACAAAATAGCGCGCATTACGTTATTAAGCAGTATGGCTGATGACATAATGCGCATCTTCCGAGAACATGACCTAGCCATGGACATATGGTCCAAGCTAGAGGAGAAGTTCGGTGGCATATCGGTGTCCAAAGTTCGCGCCTTAACTATAAGGTTCGATTCATATAAGAAATGTCCAGATCATTCCATGGGGAAACATCTGCGACATATGGCGAACCTTATCTCGGAGTTAAAGGACGCAGGTCATGTGCTCACTAATGAGCAACAAATCCAAGCAGTCATACGTTCCCTACCAAATGGGTGGGATCAGATGAAGATGCATCTCACTCATAATGAGAGCATCAAGACCTTCAACGATGTTTCCAAGCACCTCGAATTAGAGGAAGAGCTGCTTACGGCTGCCAAGCCAAGTGCAGAAGTGCACATGGCTGCTAGTTCCTCACACGGGGGAAAGAAACGTAAAGATCGTTTGAAGTCTTCTAATGAACGTAATAAGCAACTTGAGTCTACCGAGGAACCCAAACTTAAGGGTGGGTACAAGAAATGGCACAAGAAGAAAGACTTGAAAAGGATCAAGTGCTTCAAGTGCAACAAGCTCGGTCACTATGCTCGTTCGTGTACGAGTGGAAGTGACGAGGTAACTTGTAATACTAGTTACATATGTGTTTCTAGTTCACTATTTCTTGTGGAATCTAATCCATTTTGGGATAATTGATTCAGGTACCACCGACCACATAACAAGGGACAGACGGTCCTTCATGGAGTATCACTGGATACCCCAAGGAATGAAGTGGATCAATGTAGGAAACAACACACGTGTTGAAGTGAAAGGCGTTGGGACTCGCAAGCTAGTCTTGGACAACGGCCGCACTTTCCTACTTCATGATGTTCTCTTCATTCCATATATTCAAAGGAATATTATAACTGTGGTCAATTTAATGGGTCTTGGTTATAGCTGGTTCCTTCATGATTGTAATATGGACCTATTTTGTAATAATTCCTTTATTGGTACTGGGTTTGTATTTAAAGGATTTATTGTAATGAGTACAATGTATGATTCCTCATGTAATGAAAATTTCCTTATTACAAATTCTAAGACTTATGGGTCTGATATGATTTGTTGGCACGCAAGGCTTGGTCATATTGGACCAACGCGTATGGATAGACTTGCCAAACGTGGCCTTCTATCCAATGTTTCAAAGGTTGAAATGTCGACCTGCGAACATTGCCTTGTGGGGAAATCTTGTCGCAAGCCGTTTGGAACCGGCACAAGGGCCGAGGTTCCATTACAGCTTATCCATTCGGACATATGTGGTCCGATGAATGTCAAGACAAGACGCGGAAAGTCCTATTTCATCACTTTTATTGATGATTTCACCCGATTCGGACACATCTATTTGATATCCCACAAAAGTGAAGCTTTGGCTTGCTTTAAAAACTATATGAGTTTAGTGGAGAATCAATTAGATCGTAAGATTAAGGTCTTGCGAACCGATAGAGGCGGTGAATATCAATCAACAAGTTTTAAGGAACTTTGTGATGAAAAAGGCATAGTACATCAGGTAACTATGCCTTATACTCCTCAACAAAACGGTGTTGCAGAAAGGAGAAATAGGACTTTAATGGAAATGGTCCGTTCAATGATGGCGCAAGCTAACTTGCCAATCACCTTTTGGGGTGATGCATTATTGACGACCGCTTTCATTTTAAACCGCGTACCCTCGAAATCAGTTAGCTCCACTCCTTATGAGCTGTGGAACCAAATGTCCCCTGACTTAAACATTTTGAAACCTTGGGGTTATGCATTCTACGCACATATTTCCTCCCATAAGTATGACAAACTTGGGCCAAAGGGAAGGAAATGTATCTTTATACGATACGCAGAAAACTCCAAAGGTTATGTTTTTTGTTAGTCAGGAAGACAATGGTGGGCTAATTGAGTTTGAGTCGATGGATGTCACTTTCTTGGAAAACGAGTTTCCAAGACAGGGCGAGATAAGTCAGGACTTATCTCTATTTGAGATTTATGATCAAGAAGGATTACCTCATTCGAGTGGGAGAATTCTTGGTGAAAACGATCACCAATGGATTATACGAATGACGATTATCCTATTCCATACGGGAATAATGATCCAAGTGGGAGCAATTCTAACGACATTCCAAGTGGGAGTGATATTAGAATTGATCTAAATTCGAGTCAACAAGGACTTGAAGAATCTCAAATACGACGTAGTAGTCGTACAAGGTTGGCTCCTCTAAGATTTGAGGATGAATTTCCGCAAACCTTTATGACTTTACTACAAGATGATTACGAGCCTGCTACTTTCAAACAGGCCGTCTCATGCCCTGCAAAAGATAAATGGATGGAAGCGATGAAGGAGGAGTTGAAATCCATAAAAGTTAACCAAGTCTGGGACTTAGTTAACTTACCCAGAGGACATAGAGCAATTGGGAACAAATGGGTTCTCAAGATCAAGCATAAGGCTGATGGCTCTATAGATAGATATAAAGCTCGCCTTGTCACGAAAGGTTTTACGCAACAGGAAGGGATAGACTACGAAGAGACCTTCTCACCTGTTGTGCGTTTTACCTCGATTCGCCTGATTCTGGCAATGGTAGCTTGCTTATACCTCGAATTACATCAGATGGATGTAAAGACTGTCTTTCTCAATAGAGAATTGGACGAGGAGATCTATATGGAACAACCAACAGGGTTTGTAAAAGAAGGAAACAAACATAAGGTTTGTAAACTTCGTAAGTCCATATATGGTCTTAAATAATCCTCGAGGCAATGGTATATACGATTTCAAGAAGTTGTCTTATCAAATGGATTTTCCATGCTTGATGAAAATAACTAAGTCTATATCAAGAGGATTAAAAGCAAGTATATTATCATGTCTCTATAGGTAGATGACATTTTAATAGCCAGAAATGACAAGGGCTTTGTGATGAGTATCAAGGCTTGGCTTTCATCAGTATTTGAGATGAAAGGCATAGGAAAAGCCGCATATATCCTTGGAGTTAAGATTTCAAGGAATCGTTCGAAGAAACTTCTTTCTCTTTCACAGGAGACCAATATAAAGAAGGTTCTAGAACGATTCAATATGCAGGACTGCAAGTCCATTGATATTCATATAAGCATATGCGATAATTTATATCTGGAATCGTGTCCAAAGAACCAAAAGGAAAAGGAAATTATGGAAAAAGTTCCATATTCCAGTGCAGTTGATAGTCTTATGTACGCTATGATGCATACAAGACCAGACATCTGTTTTGCCGTTGGAATGGTAAGTCGTTACCGATCCAACCCAGGGCAAGAACACTGGAAAGCGGTTAAGAGCATAATGCAGTATCTTAAAGGAACTGCAGATTTGCAAAAGACTATGATAAACCCGAGAAGGTAGACATAAGGTACATATCTACGCATGAGATGATAGAGGATCAGCTTTCGAAAGCGATCCCCAGAAATGTGTTTTACAAACACTTATCATCTTAAGGATTGCATAAGAGCTGAGTTGTACCAATGTAAATTCCCATGTCTGTAAATGATCAAAATTAATAAAAGAATAAGTTCTTTTTCAAACATTGCATATGAATTTCTTAAGAAATGTTTGTGTACATTTTTGAAATCTCAGCTGAATTGTGTGTATGTCGGACAGATTAAGGTTGGCTCTCTCACATGAGCAACCGCCTAATCTTATCAGATGGATAAGATAGAGATGAGACTAGTTTAAAGTCAAAATCATTAGACAAATGATTTAGGGTCGTGACTTAAACAAGATAGTCGAATGATAGATCTGCATCATATGGATGCTTACAAAAGATCTGAGATCTGTATCACAAGGATATAAAGATCTCATTGGATTTTTTTAACATCCTATCTGTCTTATGCAGGATGAGAGTCCGGGAATATTTCATGGGTAGTAAGGAGACTCAAAAGATAGGCATTGTGGTGTCTGATCTTTCATCCGTACAACATCATTAAGACATACTCTCCCTGGGAAAGGAGTGATGTTGTAATACGTGTTCATACCACGTATGCATTTCGACCACTGAGTTAGTAGCAATAGTGTTTGCTATTATGTGAGACTCAAAGGCCATATGGGCCTTAACTCTTACCCTCAAGGACTCCAATTGGTTCCTTTAGATTTGACGAGATGATCGCTATCTTAGCGTGTTGCTAATGGGCTATGATAATTCGGCTCGGCGGGGCACGTTAGAAAAGCGAATCAAGTCAAGATCAGAAGGTTCGCAAGAAGAGGAAGATTGATTTCATATTTCGCATTTGGACTTTAATGATTCAAAGCTGGCCAGCCAATTGTGATCCAGATGGGATTCAATTGTTGAATATAAAGTATAAGAAATGTGAAGAAATAATCTAGGGTAAAACATGCGTTGAACTACTCAACTTTGCACCTTCGAGGTCGTTGTGTATCTCTAACAAGTGCACAAAAACAGACTCTACGCGCATGATGGTCGCACGGTCTATTTCTCGGTATGATAGATGAAAGAACTAAGAGAAAGACGTTCTCTTACAATCCCCTCAAGTGTGAGTGGGAGATGTTGGATATGGAAGACGTTAGTACACCCTTGTAGGGGATGTACGAGGGAATACGGACCTCGAACGTCGCGTACACGAAGTCGTGCGCAAAGGGAAAATGTTCCCTTGCGGAGAGGATCTCTAGATTGATGGGAAAGTCGCATTATATGTGCATAAGTGCATGCGACATATGGCTAATAAAGGGGTAATATCTTAAGCTTATATTGTACCATGCATATGGTACAACTTAAGCTTATAATATGCCATGTACGATGGTACACCTTAGTTAAATTATTCCAAAGGAACAATTGCTCCTAAAATAACTACCTTGGGGGCTATAAATAAGACCCAAGGGTTAGCCATTTTACTTACACTTTTGCATGGCATTCTTGCATGCATTTTCATTCTAGCGAAGCTCTGCCGAAATACTTCCTCTCCCTCTATCCAAGTTCTTAATCTAAAAGTAGAGATTTAGATTGTGGATTTAGTAGCCTTACTCCGTTCGTGAGAAGACTCGATCCGTCGTGGCGAATCCGAAGGCGAAGTTCGTAGACTACCGTGCTGCATACGCAAGCGTAAGTCTCAACTTCATTTATCGATCCTAACTCTATTTTGGCAGGATCCTACAGAAAGTGCTAATGATAAAAAGTGTTATATTGATTTAATCTGGTTGTTATGATTTATTTAACTAGTTAATCCTATCAACTAGTCATAACCTATAATTCAAAATTATTAGGATGTGTTTCATAACTTTTATTAGAAACCTATCAACTATAGGATTTTAATAAATCACATCAGAATTGTTTCAACAAACAAGGGACAATCCTAATCATTCATTAGGATGTGTTATTTAAAATATTGTGAACAACATTTTAAAACATAGCCAAAGCTAGTCATTTAAATTTAATCAGATTAAAGATTTAAATGAATTTTAATGGCTAACCCTACAAGTCTTTCTTTTAGCAATTATCAAATAAAAGCAAAAAGAAACATAAAGACATTAATTATCACATAATTAAAAAGATCTAATCTTGGTTTTCAAAACAATTTTCGAAAAATTTGAAAACCAACATATAGTTAGTTCAAGACTAACTACAAATTTTAATAACATGCATTTCATAAAAGCAGTATTTAGATAGTCTATGTAGCCTGGCTCTGATACCAATGATGGGTTTTATTAGATCCGGGGCTTACTTTCGACTAGTGCATTGTTCGTCCTTCGCCCTACTTGAGAGCGAAGGCCGGACAACCTTGCACAAAATTTAACGCAGCGGAAGCGGAAAAATAAAGAGAAAAACTTTATATAAACACTTTATATAAACTAGCCCTATCTTCATAAAACCCGAGCCAAGAAAACGCTACTATCCCGGGGTTGGGTCCAGACCAACCCCTGAGGATACTACTATCTAATTAACTACTATAGCTACTGCAATAAAATAATGCACATTAATTAAAACTAAAGTTGAGAAAACTCAACATACCCGTAACTCTTGCCTTGCAGCAAAAGTGTTACCGAAGGCAATCAATTGCCCTTCCCGCACGAACCGCTCCGATCCCAGCAACCACTTGCGCCGATCCCAGCAACTTCTCGTCGCCGAGCCAACCACTTGCTCCAGAAAGTTTCACGCGAGTGAAACCTCCGCCTAGATTTCGGATCTGAATCCGAACTCCTTTGCGGCTTTGCTAGAGCCCTCAGGAGCAAGGCAGAAATTTATAGGGAGAGGAGAAATATTAATTTTAGCTTAGATCCGAGTGTGCTCCAATAGTTTTGAGAGCCGCTCAGATCTAGAGCTTGGGACGATTTTTGAGGAGGAGAGCAGACCCCTATTTATATAGGCGGTGGACTCTCCCCTTCTCTCAAAATCCGATGTGGGACTATTAATTTGGGATTAATTAAATCAAGTTAGTTTGCCTTTCACAAAGGGCAAACTTTCTCGAATTTTAACTCCCTCACCGTTGAGCTTCAATGTTGGTACAACCTACCAAATCAAAGAGGGTTCAACGGTGAACGCGTAGGAAAAAACGGCTCGTCAATCCGAGTCCGTTTGACCCTTCAAACAATTGTCCAAAGTTAGCCAAAAGTCATGCTTCTCTTAGAAACGTAGCCGTCAAGAAAATCCCAGGTTTCAAAAAACCCTAACCAGAAAATTCGGGCTTGGTGGGCCTCCATTTTCGCTGGTTTCAGTCCAACAGTTTGGGCGGACTTGTTTTGGCTATAACTTGTGCATTTGGACTCTGTTTTTGACGCGGTTTGAACCTGCGTTTAGAGCGGGACGATCCCGTCATCTAGGTAACCTTTTCAACGCGTTTATTTAATTAAATATAGTCTTAAACAATTTAAGACACATTTAATCTCTTTTGCATCATATGCAAATTAGTCCCTATCTAGGCTTAAATTTTCATTTGCATCAAATACAAATGATCCGAGGGCATATTCCTCTACAAGCGCACCTCCTCCTCAATGGTCCGCCGAGGCGCCCTTCCAGAGGTACTACCTCGGCTCCGAGCGGCTCCACGACGGATCAGCTCATCGACATCGCGGGTGAACTCGCGACCAGCCATTCCTGCAAGGGAAACCGAAATCAGGGTAAGCCACGGGGCAATCCAGGACTGAAAAAGCGACCGACCCGGAGACCATAAGACGGCCTTCCGGAGTAGGTCGTCCAACAAAGACCAGATGGACTTCGCCTCCAAGGGGAGGGTCGACAGCAGCACGACGGCCGCCTGATCAGCATCAGAGAGGGCTAGCGTTGGGCAAGGCCGGACCGACCCGCTCCAACCTGTCAAAATCTGGGCATCCTCCAGGAAGACCACGAAGACATAATCCGAGCTCCAATCCCCCGACCAGCGGGGTAGCCCGATCAGGCATTCCCTCCCCGAGCGGGCTTGGAGGTGCAACCATGACCCTGGACCGACCGTCTGGATCTGATAAAAGTAGAAGAGAAGGGGGAGAGATGGCTCCAGACCACGAGTACAGCAGAGCATCACGAAGCCCGTCAGTACCGCAATCGAACAGGGGGTGAACTGGCAAAGGGGCACCATGAGATACTCCATGACCTGGATGAAGAAGGGATTGAGCTGGAAACGAAGACCCAGGCGGAACATCTCGACATAGACGCCGACTTCATTGCTCCTCGGAAGGCAGATCCGCTCGTCGATGAAGGGGACTCGAACATCGTACGGGTAGCAGAGATACATTTCCCAGATCTCCGCGGCCGCTAGAAGAGGAGTCCTCGACGGCGTTTGGAGGATAACCGGAGGTACATTAAGCCGCACGGTAGCCGACACCACATCATCACCGGCATAGTCTGGGAAGAGCTTCCCCTTCCCTTTATCTCGGAGGAGACGGCTCCCAGAGGAGGAACCAGATCCCACAGATCGGGGCCCGCCCCGCCTGGACTCAGGAGGATCCCTCGCCCCTTGGCCAGAACCATCTATCCTAAGAGCAGCCATAATATGAAAATGGGAAAGGAGTTACCTTTTTGTTAATTTGGAGAAGACAAGGAAACGAAGGCGGCGGGAGACTCCGAGTTGTGGAAAGCCTAGAACAGAGGGAAGAGCGAGGAAGAAGTTGGGATCAACGCAGCCGGGGATCTTATATACCAGACCCAGGGGCGAATTCGAAACGCCTGACAGGAACGCGTGGCAAGCCTCAAAGAGCCGGCTGCATTTCGAAATCGGCGCCAAGGGAAGTCCAATCGATCCGCCTCATCATAACCTTCATTTATGACCACGCCTCGACTGACGCGCCACTCGGAACCCCAGGAGTCACATCGGTCGAACCGAGCCGGCCAAGGCCGATCGGCCCACCGATGGGGGCAATTGATACGTCTATTTTACGGAAGCCCAACAGCATGGGCCCAAAGGCGCAGCCCACCAAACGAAGCCCGAAAGAACATGGAGCTAGAAACCCAACTACCGATCAGAAGCTCGTCTGCGAGATCAGGCCCGCCCGACAAAGCCCCTTAGAGGACCCCCGAACGGCGATCCAACCCGGCCCCGGAAACGCACAAGTCACTCGCCCACTCCAGCGATAACCGTTCCCCCGGGCCCGCGACCACTCAATGGCGGTAATGGGGAGGTGCTGGCATGGCGCAGGGAACGGCGATGGGGAGGCGGATTGAGGGGGCACGATCGGGGGCGGACGAGGGACGTGAGTCGTGGGCAATCACGACGGGAGGCCTATAAAAGGGGCTAGAAGGACGACTAGACAGGGGACCGCATCTCAGGTAACTAAAACCTAAGGTACTCCATCAACGACCTAGTTCCCCCATTTCATCTCCTTCCTCCCCCGCTCGCGCCGGTAGACGTCGTTCCGATCTCCTCACGAGTCGAACCGTCTCCGCCGAGTCTCATCTTTCAGATCATCGTCTGACTTAGGCATCGGAGAGGATTTGGCCGGAACCAAGGTCCGGCCCCCCTGACGAGTGTTCTCGTCTGTGCAGGAGGACGTCAGATCCACGGGCCGAGGCTTCCCCTCCGCCCCACGACGGTCACACATCAAGCAAGACGACCGAGGCTACTCCTCGTCGTCCGATCGGCCGAGGCCGAGCACGTCCGTCCGAGGCCGAGCGTCTCACACCGGGTCGAGGCTTCCCCTCGCCCCCCTTGTGGCCGAGGATCCAGATTCGGCCCAGCCGACGCGCTCCACGTCATCCGCAACTCCGATTCGCGCCGCGTCTACACTGACTCGACGCACCCGAGGGACCTAAGTCGGCCCCTTGACCACGTTGACCGGGTAGTCCACGGTCAATGCTTTTCTAGTGAGAAAACACTCTGAAACAATCCTCTTACCAAAGGTCCACAAAAAGTTCCCAAAAGTACATACTACCCTTCTTGTACTAGTAGTCACCTAGGGCCTAAAAATTTACATCGCTATTAGAGGCCACAGACTCTTCCGAGTCAGAATCATGTACTTGGATTATCTCATGCAAGGGATCTGTACCAGGCGATGATGGCTCCACAAAAATTGAAGTGCTATCGACTTCGATCACATCAGTAGTATCTGATATGTTATGAAACTCGACAACAAAACTAGAAGCATCCATATCCACAGTCGCATCATCTGAGAGCTTAATCAGAGGGGCCCCTTCATGACCTATAGTTGGCCCATCTGATTCGCCATCTACAGAGTTCATTGGCACACCCATAGAGCCCCAATGCTATGGGTCCTCAAAATTAATGACATCAAGGCGTTGAATATTGAGGTTATGTCCCATGTCTGCTTCTATCATATCCTCAGATAACTCCTCTGAATACTCCTCCATGGGCTATTCCTCCTCTTCTATGAGCTCTTCTTCTTCTTCTTCTTCTATGGAATCCTCCTCCTCCTCTATGGGTTCCTCTTCATAATATGCTCCTAAGGAATTCTCATCCACAACAATTTCAGTCTCTAGGCTCGCGTTGGTCGACATAGAGGAAGGATCTACAACAAAACCATGATACCATCCATTAGACCCAATAAGGAAATCGATTCAATCATATGTACACGTGCTATTTTAATAGTTCTCTTGTGACTTGGATTAAGAGCGAAGCATTTCCTGAATTCCTCAGGTTTGCATAAGCATAACTGATTTTATATATGTCTCATACCTTACATAAAACTTGACAGCGTGCATGGTGTATGGGCACCATGTCGCGATCACAGGAATATCATTTAATGACTCGCCCTATGTCCTTGTCACCTTCCATTAACCTCAAATTATATATATAATCTTCTCTCCCTTCATCATCTAAAATCCTTATGTTCTAAACCTATGCGCTCTGATACTACTTTACTGTAATGCCCCAAATCACGTAGCGGAAGACTTAAATAGCTTATCAACAAGAAACGAAACAGCGGCGACGCGCATACGAGAATGAACCTGTACATGTGCCAAGCCTCAGTGATCTTTACATATTACACATTCAACTACATAGGATCCAGAAGGCTTCTCCAAGAAGCTTAGAGCAAAATATAATACATCACATATGTCTAGCCAAGTACATCATACAATACGGAGTTTAAAAAAACAAAACAAAACAAAATGTCTCCATCTGACATCCTAGTGTACTTAGCACAAAATTTTCGAACTCCACTTGGTGCTGACTTTTGTTGCTCCTCCCAGCACCGGGGGCAGGTTAAGTAGTATCTGAAATGGTTTTAAATAAAACCATGGGGTAAGCTACACGGCTTAGTGAGTACAAATTTCTCACTACTAAATTTGATAAACATATGTATATACATTTATAAGAAAATGTGCATTGAAGTAACAATACTACTTGAACTGTGTCAATTTAATGTATATATAAATATATATCAAAACATGCCAAAGACATTTTTATGACTTGTCCAGATATATGAAAAGTACTTGACCAAATGATTCATAAAATTCTTTTCTTTTCTTTTGTAAACCCTCTCAAGTGTCCACTAAGGCTACGAATTATGGCCCAGTAGCATGGGAATGCACAAGGCATCAGTAAACAAATAAATCAATCATTAGTCACCCGGGGACAATGTACCAATCCTTGTCATAGGTTACACAAAGACCAATTCACATGTATAAAAATGAGACTCTAGAGATGGCCCCCGCCATTTGTGTACTGTAGTGTGGCACTTAGCTCTCAATATTTGACCGAAGGCCAATATTTAGACAGATACACTTAATACCATATGAGAAGCTCATATATTAAACAGTTCATTCCATAGTGGGCAAATGAAATTTGTGGTATTTCACAAGATTTCGCACAATAATCATAACTGAAATAATATGCTCACGACAATCACATTATTTTAAATAATGTTTTCATTTTTTAAAAATAGTTCTGACATTAAACTATTCTTACTAGAGCATAAAATTTTATGAATTTTATGAAATAACTGTCATAGATCACTTTTTTTTAAAAGCAAAATTGTCAATAAAACATAACGTTGCATTCAATATTTTATATAAAGCTATTTCAGTAAGAAAAGTTGTACTCACCTCGTAGCAGTCAACTAAAAACGTTTTCGTGGCCCACGACGTCGGATACCTAGAATAATAACAATTTTAATCCTTAGTATTGTTTCATCAAGGCTCATATTATTGTACACACATTTCTTTTTATGAAGGGTCTTCCTACATTGTTTTAGAGAGTCCATGACTCTTATGAAAAATCCTAGAGTATAGGTGTCTGTCTGCAAATTTGCAGAATTGTAGGCAACACATAACATTGGTATCAATTTGTAAATTCTGTTTGCAAACAGAACCCTATTTTGGGTCGTTGTGCAAAAATTTGGACCTAAAAGCAATTTGGACAAAATTTTGGGCTAAAACGAAATTTTTACTTTCTTCCATCTTCAACATGCGGCTCACCTGAACCCAACTATTTGGGTTTCGGGGTAGCCTCCCTAGGAGGTGCCCAGGTCGGCCATCGGACCTGGGTGGCCGGTGGTCGGCGGCTGGCGACGGGTCCGATCAGAATTTTTTTTGAATCAAATACTCATGCAGAAATTTTACAAGAAAACATTAAAGCTCCAATCTCTTGGTAGAATCCAATATTCATTCTAAATGGGATTTAGGGGAGACCACTTAGAAATTTAAAAGTTATACCTTTCTCCTTTCATATTCCTTTTTACTTCTTGTCTTCAAAATTGCGAGATGATCTTCTCTCTTCAATCTTCCACTCTTAGCTCCAAGACTACCCTCTCTCTCTGTTGATTCCTATCCTTCTCTGTTTTTTAACCAAGTGGAATGTCTGATGAAGTGGAAAGGGGAAGAGAACGGTGATAGAAATGAACGCATCCTCACTTATTATTTTGTAAGTGCCAAGTATCCCCCTTCTTGGACACCTGTAGACTCTTTGTTATTTTTTTTTGTTGCTTTGATATCATGGTGCCAAATGTTCCATTATTATTAATATAAATATTGGCACAATTATCACTCTTTCAAGTTAATTAAACTAATTTTGTTTTAACTTAAACGGATGGGTTACTACAGTGACTAACAACGCGATCATACCCGGTGAAGCCGATGCTGGGGCTTGAACATTTTTCTAATTCAAACAAGCCATGCCCCATCTTCTCCAACGTAGTCATGAAGAGCACGTCACACAAACTGCCCATGTCGACGAGCAATCTCCTTACCTCGATCTTGCCAATGATGGCGTTGATGACGATGTCATCATCATGCGTCAATTCGACACCCTCCAGATCTTCATCTGAAAAAGAATCGGGGGCATGATATCCCTCGACCGTTTCTGCCCCACAGTTGCGGTCATCACCCTCCGAATATACAAACTTCGAGAGGAGACGGACAACCGGCTTGATGTCGGTCCACTTGATATTATGTCGATGACATTGGTATCATGTAGAGTCGAGGTATCCTTTTCAAAGAGGACCGGCCTTTTTTTCCCTTGATTGGTGGGGCGAGTCAACATTGTCAACATTATGTGGAGACGTGGATGTTGACTCATAATCCTACATACAACGTCAAATGTTGACGAGTAAATTCGTCCACAGTGAGTAGAACGCTGATGAGGACGCCTCCGGTGACGTGGTTCTTTGTCAGCTGAAGAGTAGGATCCGAGGTAGGCCAGTCCCAGGTCGGTGAGAGCTGGGTCCGAACTGTTGGGTTGAAGCCCGACCTAACTCCAAGCTTTCTTCGTAAGCCTACAATACATGAAAATCATTAGGGGGGTCAGACCCGGGTTCCGACCCAAATGCCCTCCGATGCTTAAGTCAGTGGATGACTAAGAAGAGACTCGGGGCAGCTAGGTATGACCTATTGGGAGGTCGTCCGATTACTGTCTCGCCAAGCTATGGAGGAAATATAAAGTGGAATCAGATATCCGAGTGTTAGAGTACATGATCGTTAAGTATGTCTTGATAGATGATCCTTGTCTCAACGCCGTTGAGACTACTTATATGCGATGATTCATCTGAGTGCCGTTAGCCGATAGTGGCCTTGCCTTTATGAAGACATCATTGTCGTCCCCCCAAAAAGGGCATAACGGTCGCCCCATTTACTCCCACTGTTACCAACAGACTCACTAGTATTCGGGAGCCCAAATAGACGGATGAGCTATTGCTTTGACCGGGCAAGTAGTTAACCGCCCATGTAGGCCTATAGACTTTTTGGGCTGAGGTGATGCATTCCTCTTAGGGCCTGTTCTTTTGCCAAGAATAGGGCGGGAATGGGAATAGAGACACTATTCATGCACTATTCACCATATTCCAATTTTGTATTACAAGCGGTTGTTCTTTTGGGCATGGAATAGAATCATACGTGGCTATTCCAATTTGGTAATGATGAGCACTTTTGTATTCCAAGCTTTTTATTTGGAATACAATGGAATCCTTGGAATGGTGGGCCCACTCTATCATCTCTCTCTATCTCTCCCCTCCAACTCAGCCCCTTTCCACTTTTTCATTCCAACTCTCCAATACCAAAAGAACACAAGAATAGATTGTGGACCACACTTTCTATTCCAAACCCCACTTTCCATACTTTATTCCACCCAAAAGAACACAAAACTCTATTTTTTCTCTCCTTGGAATACAAACTTTCCTCTATTCCATTTTTCCTATTCCCGCAAAAGAACATGCCCTTAGACCTCTTTATTCGAATGAAATATCTTTCTTCCCCACGTGGGCCCGGCCAAAGTAACAATAAACTAAATAAATAATAGCACCCTCTGATTAAGGGCCCGTTTCTTTCGTAAACTTTGGGGTTGGAAGTGGGCTTGGCCCACTATTCACGTGTCTAGTCTCGCACTGTGAGGCATTCTCTTTCCCCAAATTCCGCTCGCGTGTTCCTTTCTCTCCCAAAATTCCGCTCGCCTCTCTCTCCGCCGTGGCAGCCAAAATAGCCTCTGCAAAATCCGAGCTTTTGCTGCGATTGTGGGCAGATTCCCCGGTTGTGGGCCCTCTTCTCGCTTGTGGTCACCTCTCTCGCCTCGTTGCTGTTGGTTTGGCGCTCAAAACCTAGATCTGAAGATGGGGGTTTGGGGCAAGCAAGTTCGATCTGCTCAGATCTAGGGTTTCGAGGTAAATAACCTAAACATGAGCCATGGCTCTGGGCTGTGGAGTGATTTTTTTTGGTGTTTTTGAAGATCTCACTTGGAGTTCTGCTCATGATCGATTCTTTTGCATGGAAGCTTCAAATCGTGGCTGCCGACGGTGAATCCTACCTTGGATATGCCTCGGGGGTGCCACTGAGAACGTTGAAGGCAACGAGGGGGTTTGGGTCTGCCGTTGAAGAGGGTCTGTGATATTATACTTGCTGTCTTTGCAAGCTCAGGTATATTTTGTCATCTGGAGCTACTGTTCTGCCTGTATTGCAACATAAATTGGTGGATTGTGGATTGCATGTGCTACTGCCCTACTTGGTTGGTATGACGCCTTCAGTGATTGATGTTGGAATGAACGGCCGATGCAGTCGTAGGCCCAAAGTTTTTTTTTGGTGTATTGATAAGCCCCAATGATGAAGAAATTGATGCTTGGCATGCTTGACCCAATTGTTTGGTTGAAGGCTGGAGGGTTCCATCATTTGTAGGAAGGATAGGGACATTGTGGGGTTTAAATGATGGAGCAACTGCCTAATAACATTGTAATTGACGGAGTAAAATCATTTTTTAACCTGAGGGGTATATAATATTTTACTACAATTAATTTTCTTACGAGAGGAATTTGGGGTAAGAAAAGCCTAACAGTGGGAGCTTGCATGTCAGTTTATCCGAGAGACAAATCATATCTAAATTATTAAAATGTGACGATATTAAAGAATGTGGGAAAAATGAGGCCCTTTGTTATAGTAAAGCCCGATGATTGAAAGGTGATATGATAGCGATGACGCAATGTGACCCCAAAGATTGCTCTGGATGGCATGCATGTTGGCTCAAATTATTCCCCAATTGTTTTTTAATTTAAGATGGTAATAAGCAGTGAGGTGAGATGTTGAATGATAGGGATGAGTGAACCAAAGTTATATGATTCCAGGGCTACATTAAGGTTCGGACACAAATGAAAAGAAAGACTGTGATTTTCCAAAAAAAGGGAAAAAATAATTGGGGAATGTATTTGGATCAACAATGGAGTTGCAACCAGAGTGTAACATGAATTAAACTAATTTCTGAGGGCTAAAGCATTCATTCTAGCATACAGAAATGTCAAACAGTGCAAGATTGGACCTGTGAATATTGGGCCAAGCCCACTTTCCAAACCAAAGTTTATGAAAGAAACATGGAACACGTTGTATATGTTTTATATTGTTTTATTTTAACATCTTAAGGTTATTACGGGGAAAAGATGTTACTTTCTGTTAGTTTGCATCATTATCCACTGCACTACTCCATGTTCAAATCATATGTAAGTAATCACTTATGAGGTAAGATATGTTTGATGCAATTAAGGTGGCCATGGATAGAGAAGGAGACAGTCTGGGGATTGATACGTGTACCGCTACCGCGTCTGCTATTATGTTTGTCATCTTAGCTTTACAACTCTACCACGTTGATAGGGCCAACCCTATACCTAGAGAGCCATCAGCTATGCGGGATCTGCATAGGAAAGCCCACATGAGGAGAATTTTGCATGGGTCTGATAGTAGTTGTTTAAGCTACTTACGAATGCGAGTACATGCGTTCATGAATCTTGCATCATTAATGCGAAATAGTGGGCTTCTCAATGACACTATACATGTCTCCGTAGAGGAGCAGGTGGCCATGTTCCTTCACATTGTAGGGCACAAGTCAAAGAATAGAGTAATGCAAGTGGATTTTATCAGGGGAGGGGGGACAGTTAGCCGATACTTTAACAAAGTTATGGCTGGAGTGTGTTCACTACGGGATATGTACATGAAGCAAGCTCCTAATGAGACGCCACCAGAGATAGTCAGTAATCAGAATTGGTTTCCTTATTTTAAGGTATATGTGAAAGTAGTTATATGTGGCAGTATATTAATAATTTTTGGTTATGTTGGTATAACAATCCTCATTATTGCTGACCTTATAGGATTGCATTGGTATCATTGATGGGACGCATATAGATGCCATGCTCCCAGTGAAGCTTGTACCCCGCTTTAGAGGGCGTAAAGGGGTGACGCAAAATGTGCTAGCAGCAGTTACACCAAATAAAAGATTCACGTACGTACTGGCCGGGTGGGAAGGATCAGCGAACGATTTTACGGTCCTGAAGGATGCCTTGTCTATACCTCCCCCCATGGGGCTTCGAGTTTATGAAGGTATTAGGCATACTATTACACATTTAATTTATATACGGCCATACGATAACGTTGGACCATAAATTGGTTTTTTATTTTTGAATGTAGGTAAATATTACCTTTGCGATGCTGGGTATACGACTATGCCAGGTTTCATATCGCCATATAGGGGAGTTAGATACCATCTTAAGGACCATACTGATCGCGTCCCTCGTAATCACAGAGAGCTCTTCAACCTGCGCCATTCTTCCTTAAGAACAAAGATTGAGTCGACATTTGGTATACTCAAGAACAAGTTCAAAATTTTGACTTCAAAGCCGCACTACCCCTTCAGAAGTCAGGTTGATACCGTCCTTGCTTGCACCGTACTTCATAACTACGTCCAAATAGCAGATCCTCATGACCCGCAGCTTAATGAAGAAGATGGTGATGAAGGTGACGACGATGGGGATGACATTGATGATCATGGTGACGCCGTTATGGATCTTTCCCAGCAATTGCGTGTTCGTGAACAAACCGAACAGAGGGATGAATGGAAAAGGCGTAGGGATCATATAGCTTGGGAAATGTGGGTGGACTACTGTAACATACATAATAATGGGAACACGGGGGAGCAGGGCCTATGAGCTTCTCCGTTAAATAACATTTAGGCTGATCCTATTTCGTATGACTAGAGTGTGTCTCATTATGTAACATATGATGATTATGACATTTGTTGCATCATGGGTTGGTTGGTTGAAGATAATTTCCTTACTATAGCATGGTTATTAACTTAATTATGCTACATATGATGATTATGACATTTTATGCATCATGTGTTGGTTGGTTGAAGATAATATCCCTACTATATCATGGTTATTAACTTATAATACATGTGGCAGGTATGGATGGGTCATCAAATGCGGGTCAAGGCAGCGACCCAATGCGGGAGGGTCGTGCTCCAGTGCCACAATACTATGACCCTGCCTATATTCCTCAGTGGGGAGAGGTCGATCCACGTCTAGATCCACTTCTGGGCCGCCCTATTCCGAGGAGGTTGAATCCTGCACAATTTCCAGCTCCTACCTACCCAGGAGTTCCCCAACATGTGCCATATCGTCAATATCACCAGTTTGGCATTCAACTGCCCATGCCAATGTCGATTTCCCCTCAGGCTGACTCAGGATACATGCAACTACTTCAAGCGGGGGAAATGATATCAGTGGGAAGCCATGTAGCTCAAACTGTTGCTGCACGTCCTTTGACCCCTAGTGGAAGGATGCAGTCGACCCAAAGTGGGAATGAACATACGGCCGGAAGCGACTCATCTAGAAAGTCAAGCCGGCGAAGCGAAGAGGGGGATGTATCTGTGGATAGCCCAAGGAAAAAAGGCAAGGGTCCTGCATCTTCTAACTGACAGAACGTAGTGTGGACGGCTGAGCATGATGCTTCCCTTATTCCGTTCCTAGCAGAACAGGCTATGAATGACAATAAGGTCGATAAGACCTTCAAAGGGACTGCTTTCACTCTTGCTGCTGCGTATATCAATTCCTTGTATGGTACAACGTATACAAGTGGGAATGTACGCAATCACATGAAAGCACTACGGACCCGTCTTAAAGATGTCCAAGAGTGCATGGGCTTGAGTGGCGCTGGTTGGTATGAAAAGACGAAGATGATAACAATGGATCCAGTTACATATGCGACATGGGCAGCGATATTTACTTATACATACAGTATAGGTTTCCTCAATGTATAATAATTTGAGAAAATAGTAAACATGATTGTTTCAGAGTGTTTTCTCACTACAGAGCGTTGACCGTGGATAACCCGGTCAACGTGGTCAAGGGGCCCGCTTGGGTCCCTCGGGGGCTTTGAATCGGTGCAGATGGGACGAGGGGAAGCCTCGGCCCAGGTTGAGACGCTCGGCCTCGGTCTGACGAGCACGGCCTCGGAGGAAGGAAGACGAGGGGTAGCCTCGGTCGTCCAGCTAGAGACACGGTCGGCGAAGGGCGAGGGGAAGCCTCGGACCCAGTTGAGACACTCGGCCTCGGTAGGATGTGCTCGGCCTCGGAGGGCGGACGGTGAGGGTAAGCCTCACTCGTCCAATTGACTGTGAGGTTGGAGAGGGGCGAGGGGAAGCCTCGGACCTAGTTGAGACGCTCGGCCTCGGTAGGATGTGCTCGGCCTCGGCGGGCGGATGGTGAGGGGAAGCCTCACTCGTCAAGCTGATTGTGAGGTTGGAGAGGGGCGAGGGGAAGCCTCGGCCCGTTGATCCGCTGTCCACCTGCGTAGACGAGAACGCTCGTCAGGGGGCCGAACCTAGGTTCCGGCCAAATCCCCTCCGATGCCTAAGTCAGATAGAGATCTGAAAGAGGAGGCCCGGCGGAGACGGTTCGACTCGTGAGGAGCTCGGAACGGCGTCTCACGGCGCGAGCGGGGGAGGAAGGAGATGAGATGGGGGAGCTAGGTCGTTGATGGAGTACCTTAGGTTTTAGATACCTGAGATGCGGTCTCGTTCTTCGTCGTCTCCCTAGCCCTTTTGTAGAGCTCCCCGCGTGATTGCCTCTGGCCCACGTCCCACGCCCGCCCTCGATCGTGCCCCATCAATCCGCCCCCTCGCCGCCGCTCTCTTCGCCATGCCAGCACCTCCCCATTACCGCCATTTAGTGGTCGCGCGTCCGGGGGAGCGGTTTTCGCAGGAGTGGGCGAGTGACCAGCGAGTTATCAGGGCCGGGTCGGATCGACATTCGAGAAGATCCCTTATAGGGCCTTTGTAGAATGGGCTTGAGGATGCAGATGGGCTCTCGACCAGTAGTCGGGCTCCTGGGCTCGTGTCTTTTGGGTCTCGGTCAAATAGGCGTAACAATTGCCCCCATCGGTCGGGTTGATCGGCCTCGGCCGGTTCGGCTCGGCCGATGTGACTTCTGCCGATTTTGACAAGCTCGCCAGTCGATGCCGACTCATTTATTAGTCGTCATCATGAGTTGGCCCGCTCGATATTTTTAAAGCGCGGGCTTCGAAGCGCCGTCGTTCTTCTGATGCTGCCACGTGTAGCTGCAAGCCTATCCCCACCATTCGTGGGGTTGTCTTCAGTTGAGAAGCCAAGGGGTTCGCGAGCCGCCCTTGGTGGGGTCGATCAGCCTTGGCTTGCTCGGATCGACCGTTGTGCCTCCTGGGATTCCGAGTGGCGCTTCAATCGAGGCGTGGTCATAAATGTAGGTCATGATGAGGCGGATCGATTGGACTTCCCCTGGCGCCAATTTCGGAACGTCACAGGTTCTTTGAGCCTTGCCACGCGTTCTTGTCAGGCGCTTCGAATTCGTCCCTGGTATATAAGATCCCCAGCTGTGTTGATCTCCACTTCTTTCTTGCTCTTCCCATTGTTCTAGGCTTTCCCCAACTCGGAGTTTCCCGTCACCTTTGCTTCCTTGCCTCCTCCGAACTAGCTAAAAGGTAATTTCCTTTCTCGCTCTCGTATTATGGCTACTCTTAGGATAGGCGGTTCTGGCCGAGGGGCGAGGGATTCTCCAGAGTCCAGGCGGGGCAGGTCCCGGCTTGTGGGATCAGGTTCCTCTTCTGGGAGTCGTCCCTCCCAGGATAAGGGGAAGGGGAAGCTATTCCCAGACTTCGCCTGTGATGACGTGGCGTCGGCTGCAGTGCGTCTTAACGTGCCCCCGGCCATCCTCCGTACGCCGTCGAGGACCGTTCCTTCGGCGGTCACGGAGATCCGGGAAAGGTATCTCTGCTTCCCGTACGATGTCCGAGTTCCATTTGTCGACGAGCGGATTTGCCTTCCGAGGAGCAATGAAGTCGGCGTCTACATCGAAATGTTTCGCCTGGGTCTTCGTTTCCCGCTCAATCCCTTCTTTGTCCAGGTCATGGAGTATCTCATGGTGCCCCTTTGCCAGTTCACCCCTTGCTCGATCGCGGTACTGACGGGCTTCGTAACGCTTTGCTGCACCTGCGGTCTGGAGCCGTCTCTCCCCCTTCTCTTCCACTTTTACCAGGTCCAGACGGTCGGGCCGGGGTCATGGCTGCACCTCCGAGCCCGTTCGAGGAGGGAATGTCTGATCGGGCTACCCCGCTGGTCGGGGGATTGGAGCTCGGATTATGTCTTTGTGGTCTTTTTGGGTGATGCCCAGATTCTGACAAGCTGGGGCGCGTCCGTCCAGCCTCGCCTACCGTTAGCCCTTTCTGATGCTGATCAGGCAGCCGTCGCGCTGCTGTCGGCTCTTCCCTTGGGATCGAAATCCATCTGGTCTTTGTTGGACGACCTACTCCTGAAGGCCGTCTTGTGGTCTCCGGGTAGGTCGCTTTTTCATCCTCGGATCACCCTATGACTCATCCTGATTTCGGTCTCCTTTGCAGGGATGGCCGACCGCGAGTTCGTCCGTGACGTCGATGAGCTGATCCGCCGTGGAGCTGCTCGGAGCCGAGGTAGTACCTCTGGAAGGGCGCCTCGGCGGACCGTTGAGGAGGAAGTGCGCCGAGCCGAGCCTTCTGTGGGTAAGGTGGTGGCCGTGCCTCCCGCCTCTCCTTCTGGCGATCCCCTTCCCGAGGGGGTCACAAGGGCCGGACCCGCCCCGTCAGCCCAAGAGGCAGGGGGTAATGGTGGGTCCGGTGCAGTTCCTCCCGCCCTTAGCGTGCCCCCTCAGGTTCCCGAGGGTGGGGACGGTGCGAGGCGGAAGCGCTCCCCTCCGGCGCCTTCGGAGCCCCACGGCGGGAAGAGGAGGAAGGAGGACGCGGATCCCTCCGGTCCGGCGGGTTCCGCGCTTCCTGCGGCGTCCACCGGGGACCCTTCGGTAGCCGTGTCGACCACCCCCCTTGCAGCGTCCTCGCCCGTATCACCGGGGATCGGGGCCTTGTTGGCGAGCAACATGGCTTCCCTTGTCGTCCCTGGGAGTTCGATGTTTGTCGACCGAGCCTTGGCCCAGCAGGTTGCCGAGGTCTCCGTCCCTCCCCGGGACCGCAGCTTCCTCAAGAAGATCCCTGCCGACAAGATGTCGGATTCTTTGGTCTAGATCCTTCAACAGGTTTGGTTATCTCGCTATCCTCTCTTTCTCTTTATCCTCTTCTTAGCCCATGTCTCGTCTTTTCAGGGTTCAGCGCTCGCTGTGGAGTTGCAGTGTCGAGCCGTCCGCTTGAGGGAGCTGGAGGAGTCCTCCATGAGGGCTCAGGAGCGGGCCGGGGCGGCTGAGGTGGCTATGACTGAGGCCCAGATGGAGTCTCGGCGTCTCAACCTCCGTGTGGCCGAGTTGGAGGGACGAGTGGGTGACCTCCAGGGAAAGCTGGAGGATGCTCATCAGTCGGCTGAGGAAGCGGCGGAGTCGTTCCACCTGGAGAGGGAGGAGCTTCAGAGGGAACTGTCGGATCGGCGCCAGGTGATGCGGCTTGCGGAGGAGGTGGAGAAGGGCGTCGTCGAGACCCTGGGGAAGAGGATCTTCGAGGTTCTCAGGGAGGCCTTCGGTAAGTATGAAGACCTCATCACCCCTCGGATCGTCGAAGTCGTCCAGTCTTCCTTCCGGGAATGTGCGGAGCATGTTCGGTAAGCCCCTCCGCCGGTCGATCTCCCTCGCTCCGAGCAGGGCGAAGTGCCCGAGGACGTGTCCTCCCGAGCTCGGGCTCCCTAAGCAGTCCCTCCCGGCCTTATCCTCAAATTTTTTAAGCATCTGCTTCGCTTTGGGCCAGTCTACTTGAAATGGATCCCTGGCCCCCGCTATCTCCTTCGGCTTCGTTATCGGCTCCGTGGCTAATAATTGCTGGTTGCATGGCTGCTAGCTTGGGCTAACTACTTTGGGTCTTTTGTCAACCAACTTTGCTCTGTTGGTGTCGATCTAGCTTCTGTAGGTGAAGAACTCTGTCGTTCGTCGTGAGTGGATTATTTGTAGAGTGTTTCCTTCGCCTTGATTCCCTGTAAATAAGACACATTTTTGTACTCTGGTTAACTATTATAAACGAAATTGACTTACTCGGACTTCTCGTGTATTTTGCGTTGCTGCCTCGTTCTTGGCCTAGGATTGGATGACGTTCGCCTCTGCTGGGGGAACTGCCCCAGAATTATGAGCTCAGGAGTCGGTCTGCGAGGGCAAGGTCCCTCGACTTAGAACCGGTCGTCGTTCGCGCTGGCTGGGGGAATTGCCCCCAGACTTATGAGCGCAGGAGTTGGTCGGCGAGGGCAAAGCTCCTCGGCTTAGGACCGGTCGGCGTCCGTGCCTGCTGGGGGAATTGCCCCCAGACTTACGAGCGCAGGAGTCGGTCGGCGAGGGCAAAGCTCCTCGGCTTAGGACCGGTCGGTGTTCGCGCTGGCAGGGGGGATTGCCCCAGACTTATGAGCGCAGGAGTCGGTCGGCGAGGGCAAAGCTCCTCGGCTTAGGACCGGTCGGCGTCCGTGCCTGCTGGGGGAACTGCCCCAGGCTTATAGCGCAGGAGTCGGTCGGCGAGGGCAAAGCTCCTCGGCTTAGGACCGGTCGGCGTCCGTGCCTGTTGGGGGAACTGCCCCAGGCTTATGAGCGCGGGGGTCGGTCGGCGAGGGCAGAGCTCCTCCGGCGAGGCGGCGGTCTCCATCCTTTTGCGCTATTGGTGACATGTCAACTCCGTCGGGGATTTAAGAAAAGAAAAAAAGGGAATGCATTTGTACTCTCAAGAGTCCTGTCGGACCGGTACATTTGGAGGAAAAGGAAAAAAGGAAATGAAGCTAGACAGAGGGATGTAAACCTAGATAACTCCCTCTTACTAGGCTGCAACCGGGGGGGAGAGACATCGCCCGCTCACTCTATGATGCGGAGGGGACCTTGGACGGTGTTGATCTTCTTCCCCTTGTCTGGCTGCGTGGAGGTCCCTTCTCCGTGGGCCGGCTCGTCGGCCTGGTTCCCGGCGTGCCCCCGGTTCATCAGCTTCTCAATGTCCTTCTTCAAATGCCAGCAGTCTTCAGTGTCATGGCCATCATCCTTATGGTACTTGCAGTACTTCTCCCTGTTCTTCCCACCTCTTTTAGCCTTCGGTGGGGGGCGATCAGCTCGCTCTTCCTTCTGTACTTGGGCGAGGACGGCGTCTGGGGTGGTGTCCCTCGCGCTTTCTCCCCGCTATCGGTTCCTCGGCCTCTTCTCGGTCCGGTACCCTTCGGGGCTGCCTCGTCTGCCGTCGCCGCGCTTGGTCCCTCGAGTGGCTTTTCCTGCATCCTCGGCCAAGGCCTCCTCGGTCAGCATGAAGCGTTCGGCCCTCGCCATGATCCCGGGGAGGTCCTTCGGGGGATCGTTGTGCAGGGACTTCTTGAGGCCTCTGTGGCGAAGCCCTTTCTTAAGGGCCGTCTGGACCACCAGGTCAGGAGGGCTGTTCACGTTCAGCCTTTCCGCATTGAAGCGGCGCATGAACTGTCGGAGCGGCTCGGCCGGGCCTTGCACTATGTTGAACAGGTGTTCAGCACCAGGCTTGATCTGCCTCCCCGCCATGAACTGTTTGCAGAATAATTGGGTGAGCTCCTCGAAGCTGTCGATGGAGCGGCCGGGCAGGCTGGGGTACCAGGTCCTCGCCGCTCCCCTGAGAGTAGAGTAGAAGCCCCGACAAAGTAAGTCATCGTCAGCTCCCTGGAAGGACATGTCCCCCTCGTAGTCCATCACGTGGTGTCCCGGGTCCCATATCCCGTCGTACTTTCCCAGCACCAGGATCCTGAATCGAGAGGGGACCCGTGCGTCGGTTATTCTCCGTGATAAGGGGCACCGATCTCCGTGGATGCCCCCGGGGATGCGGTAGTCGCCTGCCTCTGGCTCGTTCGGGGGTGGAGGAAGCACAGGCGCCAACGGGGCTGGCTCCACGGCCCTCGCCACGCTGGGGGTCGGGCTGACCCGGCGCTCCCGACTCCTCCTGCGGGAGCTCCTGCTCCGCCGTGATCGGTCTCTTGAGTGGTGTCGTTCGCTTCTCCTGCGGCGGGACGACCGTGACCGACGAGATGATGCCGTCCTCGATTCGCCCTCCGTCCCTTCGGTTTCTCTTCGGCCCCTTTCACGATAAGGGGAGGAGGCGCGTGACCTCGCCTGACGGGGGCCGGACAGCGTGAACCGACGCTCTATGTTCGGTTTCTGGGTCCCGTGGTCATCGACCACGGCGGACCGCAAGTGCGGGGGACCCCCCGCCCATCGATGGCTGTCGTCCAACGTGCCTCCGTTGGACGGCGCAGGGCCGACGAGCTGCTGTACCGTCGCGACCAACGTCTGGAGGTTTGCGTTGGTCTCCTGAGCCAGGGCGCGGAGCTGTCCCTGCGTGGCCAGTTCTGAGCCACCGGCCTCTTCGGTTGAGAGGTCGGGGTGGCCACTGACGGGCGTGTCCTCGGGGTTGCCGTTTGATGTGCCATTCCCCTCCTCCGGGATGGGGGGCATGCGCTTCCTTCCATTGCTGGAGCGTGCCATTGTTGGTGTGGTTTGCTTCTTCGTGGGACGTTTTTCGGTTCCCACAGACGGCGCCAGATGTTTCAGAGTGTTTTCTCACTACAGAGCGTTGACCGTGGATAACCCGGTCAACGTGGTCAAGGGGCCCGCTTGGGTCCCTCGGGGGATTCGAATCGGTGCAGATGGGACGAGGGGAAGCCTCGGCCCAGGTTGAGACGCTCGGCCTCGGTCTGACGAGCACGGCCTC
Organism: Scilla litardierei; assembly: GCA_030789695.1. Lineage (NCBI taxonomy): Eukaryota > Viridiplantae > Streptophyta > Magnoliopsida > Asparagales > Asparagaceae > Scilla > Scilla litardierei. The sequence continues at coordinate 95,001,494 of CM061142.1, forward strand.
GGAGGAAGGAAGACAAGGGGTAGCCTCGGTCGTCCAGCTAGAGACACGGTCGACGAAGGGCGAGGGGAAGCCTCGGACCCAGTTGAGACGCTCGGCCTCGGTAGGATGTGCTCGGCCTCGGAGGGCAGACGGTGAGGGTAAGCCTCACTCGTCCAATTGACTGTGAGGTTGGAGAGGGGCGAGGGGAAGCCTCGGACCTAGTTGAGACGCTCGGCCTCGGTAGGATGTGCTCGGCCTCGGCGGGCGGATGGTGAGGGGAAGCCTCACTCGTCCAGCTAATTGTGAGGTTGGAGAGGGGCGAGGGGAAGCCTCGGCCCGTTGATCCGCTGTCCACCTGCGTAGACGAGAACGCTCGTCAGGGGGCCGGACCTAGGTTCCGGCCAAATCCCCTCCGATGCCTAAGTCAGATAGAGATCTGAAAGAGGAGGCCCGGCGGAGACGGTTCGACTCGTGAGGAGCTCGGAACGACATCTCACGGCGCGAGCGGGGGAGGAAGGAGATGAGATGGGGGAGCTAGGTCGTTGATGGAGTACCTTAGGTTTTAGATACCTGAGATGCGGTCCCGTTCTTCGTCGTCTCCCTAGCCCTTTTGTAGAGCTCCCCGCGTGATTGCCTCTGGCCCACGTCCCACGCCCGCCCTAGATCGTGCCCCATCAATCCGCCCCCTCGCCGCCGCTCTCTTCGCCATGCCAGCACCTCCCCATTACCGCCATTTAGTGGTCGCGCGTCCGGGGGAGCGGTTTTCGCAGGAGTGGACGAGTGACCAGCGAGTTATCGGGGCCGGGTCTGATCGACATTCGAGAAGATCCCTTATAGGGCCTTTGTAGAATGGGCTTGAGGATGCAGATGGGCTCTCGACCAGTAGTCGGGCTCCTGGGCTCGTGTCTTTTGGGTCTCGGTCAAATAGGCGTAACAATGATCATAAATGATCTTATATTTGTGCAGGCAAACTATCGGAAGCGAGACTATGTCAACAAACCTTTACCTTGGTATGATGCACTGGTGGTGATCATAGGGGATGACGCGGCGAAGGGGGATTTCAAGAAGTCGGTGTACGATAACTTCGACGGCCCGGTTGATGAAGGAGATGGAGAGGACTCCACTCATATTCCATCTCCTAACGATGATGCACCACATTACATCCCCCCCAGTGCGTCCACAAATGATTGTAGATCAGCTGGGTCAGGACATCCTACCCCACCATCGGTGGGCAAAAAGAAAAATCGAAGGCGGCCCGTGAGGGATGTGACTGAAGTATTTCAGAACATATCAGACAATGTTGCCTTGGTCGCAGAAGTGATAATGCGCACACAACATAACTGGATGAAGGAGCTTTCAGATAGTGTATATGCTTTTCAGGAGTATCCTAGAGACGTACTACTTATGTTGTATACCCACTTCAGCAAGGATGAATTGGCAGCGAAGAGATTTTTGGCAGTGCCTGCAGATGCAAAGAAGATGATGATGGAGGCCAAAATTGCTGAGATTAAAAGTGATTTAAGGGATGCTGGATATGACTCCAGTGTAGGTCCGTGAACCCGTAGGTTGGGGTTTCATAGGTGCCATGGATGGAAGGTGGATGGTGGTGGTGGTATTTTGGGTGTACAGTGGGTCAGGACTATGCTTATTTTGGTCGTAACAATTATGGAAGATTAAGGGGATTATGTTGGATGTATTTTGGGTGTTACTTGGGAAGGATGGAGTATTGTGGGGCGTTGATGTATTTTGTTTGGACCTTGGGGAAGCAGTAGACTGAAGTATTAGGTACCTTTGATGCCAAGCTTAGTTTATTGTGGTATCTGTATGGTATCTGTTGCCTCCATGCTATATATATGCCTTGCAGTTTCTCCATGGTGTATCTTCATTGGGTTATCTCTTCTCACCCTCTTTTATCAAGTGGTTTCTATGCATTCCCTACTTGATTTATATATATGCCTTGCTTCAGGGTCATTGGTTTATCAGATGAAACTGGACTTTATATGCCATGCAGTTGGCTCCTTGGGTTCTCTCTTCTCACCCTCTTTTATCAAGTGGTTTCTAAGCATTCCCTACTTGATTTATATATGTATGCATTGCTGAGGCACCATGTTATATCTGATGAATCTGGGAATTTATATGCCGTGCAGTTGGCTCATTGGGTTATCTCTTCTCACCCTCTTCTATCAAGTTTGTTTCTATGCATTCCCTACTTGCTTTATATATGTATGCAATTATGTATGCACCATGGTATATCTGATGAATCTGGGAATTTATATGCCTTGCAGTTGTGTCATTGGGTTATCTCTTCTCACCCTATGGCAGCCAAGTGTTTCCTATGCATTCTTGAGGTAACAAGATGCATTGTTGTGGCACCATGGTATATCTGATGAATCTGGGAATTTATATGCCTTGCAGCTGGGACATTGGGTTATCTCTTCTCACCCTCTTTTATCTACTGTTTCCTATGCATTCCCTACTTGATTTATATATGTATGCCTTGCCGTGGCACCATGGTATATCTGATGAATCTGGGAATTTATATGCCTTGCAGTTGTGTCATTGGGTTATCTCTTCTCACCCTATTTTATCAAGTGTTTCCTATGCATTCTTGAGTTACCAAGATGCATTCTTGAGTTCCCTATTTCTTTGATGGTGAAGCCCAATGATGATATTCAGTTTTAAGGAAGGGATAATTATATCACTCTCAGCATATAGGATGGCGGGATTGTGGATACATGCTTGCACCACTCTGTCTGTGTTGCATAAAGATATATGGTCCCTCAATTATTCGGATTGCCTGGCTGCGTAGCTTCGTGTATTAATTCTGCCCCCAATGCAGCAGACATTATGGGTAGGTTCAGCATGTTCCACATCCATGCAACCATATGCATGAAAGCATGATAGAATACAATTTACCTGAGGGCTTCGCATTTTCACTTTCCTTCGGTCATCGATATGAGATCTATTTCTTTGATGGTGAAGCCCAATGATGATATTCAGTTTTAAGGAAGGCATACATATATCACTCTCAGCATATAGGATGGCGGGATTGTGGATACATGCTTGCACCACTCTGTCTGTGTTGCATAAAGATATATGGTCCCTCAATTATTCGGATTGCCTGGCTGCGTAGCTTCGTGTATTAATTCTGCCCCCAATGCAGCAGACATTATGGGTAGGTTCAGCATGTTCCACATCCACGCAACCATATGCATGAAAGCATGATAGAATACAATTTACCTGAGGGCTTCGCATTTTCACTTTTCTTCGTTCATCGCCATGAGCTGTGTTTTATTCTGGCCTTCCTTCAATTATAACCCAGCTGAAAAAAGAGGGTGAGAAGAGAGAACCCAATGTCCCAGCTGCAAGGCATATAAATTCCAGATTCATCAGATATACCATGGTGCCACAGCAATGCATACATATATTATATCAAGTAGGGAATGCATAGGAAACACTTGTGTCCTACCTGTTTTCCCATGTTGTATATATTTACATGCCACATGATATCTTGCATCTCTTTAGTGGTATTTGCTGGAGATGCTGTTTATGAATTTTTTTTTCAGGCACCCAATGAGGATTGTGTGGCAAGGGTACCTATGAATTGTGCAGCATATGAAGCTGACAAATATGTTTCCTTGCTTTGGTTCGCTTATTGGGAAGTGGCTGAGAACGTGGGGAATATTTCAAGATGTGACTATAAAAGAGTGGGGCGACACCTCTTTCTATCAAAATCTTACTCATAGCCACATGCCATAAGAAACCAGCAAGGAAACATTAGATAAAATTTATTTCTGAGGGCACCAAATTTTTTTTCTTTTTAATTTTATCTGTTTTTCATACATTTTTTTTGGTTTTCACTAGATTATTCTTATGTTATTTCTAACCCCATATTTCAAAATTTATTGTACGTATGTTGCATGCCTATCTATCATTAATCTTTTCAGGGTAGGTACACATGAGTACCGGGTCCAGCTCCTCAGTTCAGTCCCGTACTAGAGTTGCGCCAGGGGGTGATTTGGATGCAGATCCCGCTGACACGAGGGTTTGCTACTGTGGGCTTCAGGTTGGTAGGAAAACTTCGTGGACCCGAACAAATCCAGGTAGGAGATTTTGGAGCTGTCCCTCGCGCGGTTCACACAAATGCCCCTACTACGAATGGAAGGATCCCGCACACCCAGACTGGTCCACATATGTGATCCTGCAGTTAATGGATGAACATGACAGAAACCTCACACGTTCAACTAATTCCACTTCATTCTCGGAAAGGCGTCTATTAGAGATAGAGTCGGGGTTTGCAAGGCTCTTGGGTGGATTTGAGCGGACCAAGTTGAAGATGGAAAGCAACGTAGCTGATTACAAAACAATTAAGTGGGTGTTGTTTTAAATTTTAGGGTTGTTGTTATGTATTTTATTGATGTTGCTTAACAAGAGTGGTTGATTGGAAGATACATTGAACTTTTTGACTATGTTCCAAAACCCTAGTTGTTTTCTATATGTATGCATTGCTGTGGCACCATGGTATATCTGAAGAATCTGGGAATTTATATGCCTTGCAGCTGTGACATTGGGTTATCTCTTCTCACCCTCTTTTATCTACTGTTTCCTATGCATTCCCTACTTGATATAATATATGTATGCATTGCTGTGGCACCATGGTATATCTGATAAATCTGGGAATTTATATGCCTTGCAGCTGGGACATTGGGTTCTCTCTTCTCACCCTCTTCTATCAAGTTTGTTTCTATGCATTCCCTACTTGCTTTATATATGTGTGCATTGCTGTGGCACCATGGTATATCTGAAGAATCTGGGAATTTATATGCCTTGCAGGTGGGACATTGGGTTATCTCTTCTCACCCTCTTTTATCAAGTGTTTCCTATGCATTCCCTACTTGCTTTATATATGTATGCATTTATGTATGCACCATGGTATATCTGAAGAATCTGGGAATTTATATGCCTTGCAGCTGTGACATTGGGTTATCTCTTCTCACCCTCTTTTATCTAGTGTTTCCTATGCATTCCCTACTTGATATAATATATGTATGCATTGCTGTGGCACCATGGTATATTTGATGAATCTGGGAATGTATATGACTTGCAGCTGGGACATTAGGTTATCTCTTCTATCAAGTATGTTTCTTTGCATTCCCTAGTTGATTTATATATGTATGCATTGCTGTGGCACCATGGTATATCTGAAGAATCTGGGAATTTATATGCCTTGCAGGTGGGACATTGGGTTATCTCTTCTCACCCTCTTTTATCAAGTGTGTCCTATGCATTCCCTACTTGCTTTATATATGTATGCATTTTTGTATGCACCATGGTATATCTGAAGAATCTGGGAATTTATATGCCTTGCAGCTGTGACATTGGGTTATCTCTTCTCACCCTCTTTTATCTAATGTTTCCTATTGATTTGGGTTCAATATTGCGTATTTAACCCCTCATTTAGCCCTATTTTGTGCTCATGTGATGCTATATTGGTCTCTAGTACATACGTATTTTCTACACATTTATTTATTAGAGAAAACACACTATTTGAGCACAAAACAGCATTTAACGACGTATTTCTGCACATTTTATATTTTTCCTAGCTTCGTCTCGATCTCACGATTCCAACGACTATTTATTTGTATTTTTCTGAGATCTGTGCTAATTTCTATGTATTTTTGAATGCAGAATACCAATAAAATAAAGAAATACGCACGAATCTTGGCGCATTACGTGGCAGCCATCCAGCGGCCCCCGCTCAAATCCGACGGCTGCAGTGAACGGGTGACGTGGCTTCGTTAGGACCGTTGATGCGCGATCCAACGGCCCGTACCGACTCGGATCTGAACGAGGAATGCGGGATGCGGGGATCAATATTGACCATTGGATTTCGATCCAACGGATGCTGTCGACCCGCACTGATCGGCGAACGCGGGCGACGTGGCGCCACCGAGACCGCTCGATTCAAATCCAACGGAGCGGATCGTCCCCGCTTCGAACTCGATTTCGCGAATCAACGATACACGCGTCGTCATCGCAGCGAACCCCCGCTTCATCGAACGGTCCAACGAAGCCCCGCCTCGTATTCGAAAAGCGGGCGACGTGGCCGCCTCAGGGACGTGCGATTATGATCCAACGGCCGATATCGAGGACGAGCTGAGTCGGAGAGCAGCATTTTGCGGAGACGCGTGTCAAAATCTTGACTGCTCATATCAAGATCCAACGGCACATATTGAATTCGAACCGAGATCGGATGCGAAGCGGGCGGCAACCCGCGAAGCTGGACACGTGGCGAGCTCTGGTTAAATCCCGCCCGGATCAACGGCGGCGAAATGCCCCGCTTTGGATCTACGGCTGAGATTGATCCGGGTGTGAATACTGTGTGGGTTTGAACCCGTTAAGCCCAATAAACCCGCAATCTTATTATTTAAGCGTATTCTAGAGTTTTTGGGCGTATAATTGGCGTATTGGAGCACTTAGGAGCCGTATTTTCTTCTGCAAAAATTCTGTAAAATTCCAGAGCCTAGTTTCTAATTTCCAGAGAGTTTTGAAGACTTTTCAGAGAGATTTGGTGATATTCTCTTCAACTTTAGCGTGTATTTGGGTGTTTTAGCTTGTATTTTGCCTCTAAACTTCCGTATTTTGCTATTAAACCTATGAATTTGAATCTGAAAATTGTTTATTTCTGCACCATGAGTAGCTAAGTATTTTGTGTGCATGGTATGGATTAATTAGGTGATGTGAATCGTATTCTTTGGTTGTATAATTGCGCTTAATCGCTATATTTGCTAAAGTTTTAATCGTCGCTCTTAAATCTACTATTTCGTATTCCAAAAGAATTGTTCTAGTAGATGATCACCCCACAAGGGTGAGATTTGATCTCTCCACAAGAGAGCTTCATACTTTGTACATACGTTTACAACTTTTAGCGATATTCTATTAGAATTGATGCGTTAACTCCCAAAAGGATATCTTCCGACGATTCGCTCCCAAAAGGAGGTTTCGTTGTGTTATACTTGAACAACCAAAGTTTACGATTCGCTGATCCTAATGAACCCATGCCATGTACATGCTTTTTATATCTATTTTTCACGAATTAGAGTTCATTGTTTGCATTGATCGCACGTAAACAATTCCATCACCACACTTTTCATACCACCTTCACCATCACTATTAAAGTGTTTAGATTTTATTCGTAGTTACTCTATTTGACTTAGACTTGTGGTTTCAACAGATTCTCCCGAGGATTCGACATCTGGACTCCCAGATTTTACTACTTGAACGGACTCTTGCGCTTGAGAGAAGCACCTTTTCGGAGCCCACCAAGTTTTTGGCGCTGTTGCCGGGGAGAACGGTTTGTTACTACGGTTTATCTCATTCAGAGGACCTTCGGTGAGATCTTTCCACTTTATTGTATATAAACTTTTGTTTGCTTTCATAAAAATAAAAAAAAAATATTTATGCTAGTTTATGTGGCATAGGACTCCTAGGACACATAGGTTGACTCGACGTTTTGATATGGCTAATAATAATATGGATGAAAACTTTAGCAACAACAACGAAAATAATGTGCAACCTGGAGTGCCTAGGACTTTAAAAGATTTACTTCGACCCACTAGGACTAGCACGGCTTCATGCTTTGTTTTGCCTGCCGATGCAAATTCTTTCAATTTTAAACCTGGGGTGATCCAACTCTTACCCACCTTTCATGGGTTAGACAAGGAAAATCCATATCTTCATATTAAAGGATTTGAGGAGGTTTGCTTGACATGCTTTGATGGGAAAACTAGCGAGGATACGATATATCTTAAACTGTTCCCCTTTTCATTGAAAGACAAATCTAAGAATTGGTTGAATGCATTGCCATCACGCTCTATTACTACATGGATCGATTTGCAGGCTGAATTTCTAAAGAAGTTTTTTCCTATTCACAGGACACAGGGACTGAAGCGGCAGATTATGAACTTTGCCCAGAAAAGCGAAGAAACATTCTACCAGGCATTTGAAAGGTTCAATGAGTTGCTGCTCGCATGTCCGCACAATGGCTTCGACAAAAGCAGGATTATTGGCTTCTTCTACGATGGACTACAGCCGCAAATGAAGCAATTTGTAGAGATGATGTGCAATGGAGGATTCTTTGATAAAGAGCCAGACGAAGCGTGGACGTACCTGGAGGAGATAGCAGAAAATGCGCAGACATGGGACACCACTTCAGACTACGAGAGAGGAGGCCATTCTGCACCATCCCAGCCTACGCGAGGACTAGTTTATAATTTGAAGCAAGAGGATGCGTTGGAGGCAAAGATGGAGGCCATGATCTCAAACAAGCTTCACGCCATGAATCTGAAAGAGGCCAAGGCAGTCGAGATAGAGCAGATTTGCGCACTTTGCGACGTTGGTGGCCACGACACTAGTGCTTGTCCTACACTTCCAGCCTTAAAGAGCATGTTAGGAAATCCTACGGGGGTGAATCAAGTTTCTTCGAACTACCAGAATTTCAATTCCAACAAGGGGTGGCGCAACAATCCAAACTTGAACTGGGGCCCCAATCAGCAGACTCAGCAGCAGCAGGCTCCCCCTCCGTTCCGACAACCTCAATACAACAACAACAATTATCAAGGTGGGAACCAGAGGAGGGACCATGAGCCAGTGCAACAACAGCAGATGCAACCATTTGGCGATGCGCTTCAGCAGCTTATCCAATTGCAACAAGCTCAGATGCAGCAGCAGCAGGCTCAATTTCAGGCTCAGCAGACTCAGAATCAGCAGATGAGCGAGAGCTTGGCGAGGCTTACAGCGACATTAGAAAAAGGTAAGCTTCCATCTCAGTCAATTCCAAATCCTAATATGGGCTCATCTTCTTCTGCAGGAAATAATATGAAGCCTTGCCAAGCGGTGTCCACTTTGAGGAGTGGAAAAGAGATTCAGAAGCCCGATCCACCGAGCAAACAAGCTGAGCAGGAAGAGGAAATTCAGATCCAAGATGAGGGAATCAAAGAACAAGAGAAGGTGCAGGAAGAGAGCACGGATGTGGGTGTGAGCAAAAGCGTCATTAAAGAGAAGGAACCCGCAGCATATGTACCTGCAGCACCCTACCCTCATCGGCTACTTCAGAAAAGCAAAGATAAGTATCAAACTGAGATTCGTGAAATTTTTCAGAAGTGCCAGATCAATATTCCATTGCTTGATGCTATTAATCAAATACCTGCTTATGCTAAATTTCTGAAAGATTTGTGCACTGTTAAAAGAAAGTTAAATGTGAAAAAGAAAGCATTCTTGACTGAACAGGTTAGCTCTATTGTGCAACAAAATACACCACCTAAATTTAGAGACCCTGGATCACCCACCATCACTTGCACCATTGGCACTAAGAAAATTGGAAATGCTTTATTGGATTTAGGATCTAGTGTCAATATATTGCCATATCCTATTTTTGTGCAGCTTGGGTTAGGACAGCTAAAGCCTACATCTGTTATATTACAACTAGCTGATAGATCTATTAAAGTTCCTAAGGGATGCATTGAGGATGTCCTCGTTCAGGTGGACAAATTTTACTACCCCGCGGACTTTATAGTTCTAGACATCCAGGGACCCCAAACTGCCAATGCTACTCCTATCATCCTAGGTAGACCATTCCTAGCTACATGCAATGCTTTAATAAATTGTAGAGATGGTCAACTGAAACTAACTTTTGGCAACATGACTTTGGACTTGAATATTTTTAATACTTGCAAGTTGCCACATGTGGATGATGAGATTGAGAGGGTGCATATGATTGATTCGTTGGTGGATGATTATATTTGTTCTGAATTTTGTGATGATGCTTCTATTGTTGAGACTTTTATTGGTGATTCTGATGACATATCTTTTGTGCAGGAGAACGTGAAGGAGCTCAATGCGGTATGGGAGCCTAGGTTCGAGGCTTTGCCACCTAATGCATCAATTCAAATTTCGTCTGAGGTGGAGGATCCAAAGCCAGAGTTGAAGCCACTTCCTGACTACCTTAAGTACGCTTTTCTTGGCGATGAAAACAGCTTCCCTGTGGTAATATCTTCTAAACTTACTTTAGAACAGGAAAGCTCTTTACTTGATGTGCTGAGGAAACATAGAGGTGCTATTGGTTGGTCCATTGCTGACATAAAAGGTATAAGCCCTATTGTATGCATGCATCACATTTATTTAGAGGATGACGCCAAACCCACTAGGGAAATGCAACGTAGGTTAAATCCAACATTAAAAGAAGTGGTTAAAGGCGAGGTATTAAAATTATTGGATGCAGGCATTATTTATCCTATTTCTGACAGCAAGTAGGTTAGCCCTACACAGGTTGTTCCTAAAAAGTCTGGCCTAACCGTGGTTAAAAATGAGAATATGAGCTTATCCCAGTTAGAGCCACCACAGGTTGGAGGATGTGCATAGACTATAGGAAGTTGAATTCTAGAACTAGAAAAGATCATTTCCCTCTTCCATTTCTTGACCAAATTTTAGAGAGGGTAGCTGGACATGAATATTATTGCTTTCTAGACGGTTATTCAGGTTATTATCAGATTGAGATTGCACCTGAGGACCAGGAAAAGACCACTTTTACCTGTCCCTTTGGTACTTTTGCATTTAAAAGAATGTCGTTTGGTTTATGTAATGCTCCAGCTACTTTTCAGCGATGCATGCTCAGTATTTTTGATGATATGGTTGAGAAAATCGTTGAGGTATTTATGGATGATTTTTCAGTATATGGTAGCTCTTTCCATGATTGTTTAGCTAACTTGGCTCTTGTTCTTGACAGGTGCATTGAAAAGAACCTCCTATTGAATTGGGAGAAGTGTCATTTTATGACCACAGAGGGACTTGTCCTAGGTCACCTGGTTTCTAAAGATGGTATACAGGTAGACAGAGCCAAGGTAGCAGTAATTGAGAAGCTACCAAGTCCTAAATGCGTGAAGGACATCAGATCATTTTTGGGACATGCAGGATTTTATAGGCGGTTCATCAAAGATTTTAGCGCTATATCCCGCCCTCTTTGCAACTTACTTACTTTAAATGTGGACTTTATTTGGACACCTGAGTGTCAACTTTCTTTTGAAACTTTAAAGAAGTTGCTGATTTCTGCTCCTATTTTGCAGGTGCCAGACTGGTCCCTACCATTTGAAATAATGTGTGATGCAAGCAATTACGCAGTTGGTGCAGTCCTAGGCCAAAGAAAAGACAAAGTTCCAGTAGTAATTTACTACGCCAGCAAGACATTAAATGACGCTCAAAGGAATTATACAACAACAGAGAAGGAGTTGCTGGCAGTAGTCTTTGCGTTGGAAAAATTCAGGAGCTATATTTTAGGATCACCAATTTTGATATATACTGATCACTCTGCTTTAAAATATTTATTGTCTAAAAAAGATGCTAAGCCTCGATTGATACGATGGATTTTATTGTTGCAGGAGTTCAATGTCACAATCAAGGACAAGAAAGGCGTGGAGAATCTAGTAGCTGACCATTTATCACGTTTGACAGTAGGCCTTGATTCAGCAGATGTGCCTTTGAAGGACTCCTTTCCCGACGAGCATCTTTTTAGCGTTTCCACCTCTCCATGGTATGCTGATATCGTTAATTATCTGGTAACTGGTAAGACCCCTGACACTTGGTCTCTTCAAGACTTTAAACGGTTCAAGTACGAGGTAAAATATTTCTTCTTTGATGATCCGTACTTATATAAATATTGTAGTGACCAAATTGTTAGGAGATGCATTCCTGATCATGAAATAACCAGTGTGATACAATTTTGCCATGATGGAGTATGTGGTGGACACTTTTCAACGAACAAAACTGTGGCAAAAATCTCGCAATGTGGCTTTTATTGGCCATCCATGTTTAAAGACACATTTCATTATTGCAAGACTTGTGCTGCATGCCAACAATTAGGGGGTATTACTAAACGTAACATGATGCCTCTGAACCCCATTTTAGAGATTGAAATATTTGATTGTTGGGGCATAGACTTCATGGGACCTTTCCCACCTTCATTTGGATATGCCTATATTTTGGTTTGTATTGATTATGTTTCTAAATGGGTGGAAGCTATTCCTTGCAGGTCGAACGACACTTCCGTTGTGCTTAAGTTCCTTAAAGAGAACATTTTCTCTAGGTTTAGAGTGCCCAAGGCCTTGATCAGTGATGGAGGGTCTCATTTTTGCAACCGCATGTTCGCTACTTTAATGAAGAGGTTTGGGGTCACACATAAAGTTTCTACTCCGTATCACCCCCAAACCAATGGTCAAGCAGAGTTGGCAAATAGAGAGATCAAAGGAATTCTACAGAAAACGGTGAATCCATCAAGAAAAGATTGGAGTTTGCGCTTACCTGAAGCGTTGTGGGCCTACAGGACGGCCTACAAAACAATTTTGGGGATGTCACCTTACCGTCTTGTATTTGGGAAGTCTTGTCACCTACCTGTTGAGATAGAGCATAGAAGTTATTGGGCTATAAAGAAAATGAATTTTGATACTGATGTCTCTTTTTCTTCTCGCAGGTTGCAATTGTTGGAGCTGGAGGAGTTGAGGAGAAATGCGTACGACAACGCTAAAATTTCAAAAGAGAGGATGAAATCCGTCCACGACATGATGATCTTGAGGAGGGAGTTCACCCCAGGCCAAAAAGTACTCCTATACAATTCCAGGCTGCACATCTTTCCTGGGAAGCTTCGCTCTAGGTGGTATGGACCTTTCGTCGTCAAAGAAGTTTTCCCACATGGCGCTGTGCTCTTACTAAATGAAAAAGATGGAAGCGAGTTCAAGGTGAATGGCCAGAGATTGAAACATTTTCACGAGCCTTGGACCAAGGAAGCGAGCACCATGGATCTCACAGACCCACCTTCGGGTGGGAACTAATCAGGTGTGTTCTTTCCATGATTCCCTCTTCCTAACATTGAGGACAATGTCTATTTTAAGTTGGGGGGAGGGAAATAACTTTTAGGATTTTTATTTTCTTTTTATTTTCTTTGGATTTCATTTTGCTTTTTCTTTTTCTTTTAGAATTTTATTTTTTTAGTTCCCTTTTTGCATTGAAAAAAAAATTTGAGTTAAGAAATATCACCAAAGTCTCTCTTTACCTAGAAATGAACCTCATGTGATGAAATTTCTCGTTATTTATTCACCACCGTACACTCGTGATTTATTTTCCCCACCACTATTATTCAACATTTCAATCTCATTTTACATGAATTTGAGTGCTTATGGTGAATTTCTTTTTTATACATCTCAATGGCAAGATTAATTGATGACTTAATGAATCTAAAAATTATGGATTAGCAAGTGGTATGCTTTCATTGGAACACACCATAGTTCATGTACCAATAATTCAAAAATTAACTGGAGCATTGTTCTTTATCTCGTATTCATTGCCATTTGCATGCTTGGTGTGATTTTGGGTAGAAAAACGTACCACGTCATTTGAAATGATTAGGATACTCATTCTTGTGAAAAATTAAAGAATAGGAAGTTATCTTGCCAAGTTGTTTATGCACGCACAAAAGAAGAAAAAAATGAGATGAATGAGGAAGAAAAAAATGAATAAATGTGCTATTAAAGAAATAACTTGGTTGGCTCGAGTAGTGCAGTCCGAGGGGTCCTTCTTGGCCTAATGCCCTATTATCGTCTGATTTGGGAGCCATTGACCGGAACCTCAATTATTAGATGGAGCGATCCAAGTTATATACTTTTCTGCGAATGTTGCTTGATGCGCGTTACACGGAACTATGGAGAAAAGTGAAAGAACATAGAGAATAAGTGTGCATGATTAGCGAGGCAAGAAAACTTCCAAAGCTTAAAGAAAACGCAAGATGTGGTGTGAGTTCCTATGAATAGAGATTGACGTGTGTATGTCTTGATACCATCCTACTTTTGATGCTTGCTTTGCATGAACCATCTACGCTCCAAGTTAAAATATTTGATTGAACGGTGTGGGCCATTGATTTTGTGTACTATGAGCTATGAAGTAATTGATAGTGAATTTGAGTCTATTGAGATGCTTGACATTCATGTTTGAAAACCCACAAGTACCATTACTTGATGAGTTTGAAGTATTGATATTAGTGTTTGGATATCTCTTTTGTCGTGTAGTATGGTGATGAATGATTTGAGATCTGATAAGGTAATCTAGGCGTATTTTTAATCGCTCTTTTTGCTAGAGACTAGCAAAACGCTAGTTGGGGGGTATGATTTGGGTTCAATATTGCGTATTTAACCCCCCATTTAGCCCTATTTTGTGCTCATGTGATGCTATATTGGTCTCTAGTACATACGTATTTTCTACACATTTATTTATTAGAGAAAACACACTATTTGAGCACAAAACAGCATTTAACGACGTATTTCTGCACATTTTATATTTTTCCTAGCTTCGTCTCGATCTCACGATTCCAACGACTATTTATTTGTATTTTTCTGAGATCTGTGCTAATTTCTATGTATTTTTGAATGCAGAATACCAATAAAATAAAGAAATACGCACGAATCTTGGCGCATTACGTGGCAGCCATCTAGCGGCCCCCGCTCAAATCTGACGGCTGCAGTGAACGGGCGACGTGGCTTCGTTAGGACCGTTGATGCGCGATACAACGGCCCGGAGCGACTCGGATCTGAACGAGGAATGCGGGATGCGGGGATCAATATTGACCGTTGGATTTCGATCCAACGGATGCTGTCGACCCGCACTGATCGGCGAACGCGGGCGACGTGGCGCCACCGAGACCGCTCGATTCAAATCCAACGGAGCGGATCGTCCCCGCTTCGAACTCGATTTCACGAATCAACGATACACGCGTCGTCATCGCAGCGAACCCCCGCTTCATCGAACGGTCCAACGAAGCCCCGCCTCGTATTCGAAAAGCGGGCGACGTGGCCGCCTCAGGGACGTGCGATTATGATCCAACGGCCGATATCGAGGACGAGCTGAGTCGGAGAGCAGCATTTTGCGGAGACGCGTGTCAAAATCTTGACGGCTCATATCAAGATCCAACGGCACCTATTGAATCCGAACCGAGATCGGATGCGAAGCGGGCGGCAACCCGCGAAGCTGGACACGTGGCGAGCTCTGGTTAAATCCCGCCCGGATCAACGGCGGAGAAATGCCCCGCTTTGGATCTACGGCTGAGATTGATCCGGGTGTGAATACTGTGCGGGTTTGAACCCGTTAAGCCCAATAAACCCGCAATCTTATTATTTAAGCGTATTCTAGGGTTTTTGGGCGTATAATTGACGTATTGGAGCACTTAGGAGCCGTATTTTCTTCTGCAAAAATTCTGTAAAATTCCAGAGCCTAGTTTCTAATTTCCAGAGAGTTTTGAAGACTTTTCAGAGAGATTTGGTGATATTCTCTTCAACTTTAGCGTGTATTTGGGTGTTTTAGCTTGTATTTTGCCTCTAAACTTCCGTATTTTGCTATTAAACCTATGAATTTGAATCTGAAAATTGTTTATTTCTGCACCATGAGTAGCTAAATATTTTGTGTGCATGGTAAGGATTAATTAGGTGATGTGAATCGTATTCTTTGGTTGTATAATTGCGCTTAATCGCTATATTTGCTAAAGTTTTAATCGTCGCTCTTAAATCTACTATTTCGTATTCCAAAAGAATTGTTCTAGTAGATGATCACCCCACAAGGGTGAGATTTGATATCTCCACAAGAGAGCTTCATACTTCGTACATACGTTTACAACTTTTAGCGATATTCTATTAGAATTGATGCGTTAACTCCCAAAAGGATATCTTCCGACGATTCGCTCCCAAAAGGAGGGTTCGTTGTGTTATACTTGAACAACCAAAGTTTACGATTCGCTGATCCTAATGAACCCATGCCATGTACATGCTTTTTATATCTATTTTTCACGAATTAGAGTTCATTGTTTGCATTGATCGCACGTAAACAATTCCATCACCACACTTTTCATACCACCTTCACCATCACTATTAAAGTGTTTAGATTTTATTCGTAGTTACTCTATTTGACTTAGACTTGTGGTTTCAACAGATTCTCCCGAGGATTCGACATCTGGACTCCCAGATTTTACTACTTGAACGGACTCTTGCGCTTGAGAGAAGCACCTTTTCGGAGCCCACCACCTATGCATTCCCTACTTGATATAATATATGTATGCAGTGCTGTGGCACCATGGTATATCTGATGAATCTGGGAATTTATATGCCTTGCAGCTGGGACATTGGGTTATCTCTTCTCACCCTCTTTTATCTAGTGTTTCCTATGCATTCCCTAGTTGATTTATATATGTATGCAGTGCTGTGGCACCATGGTATATCTGATGAATCTGGGAATTTATATGCCTTGCAGCTGTGACATTGGGTTATCTCTTCTCACCCTCTTTTATCTACTGTTTCCTATGCATTCCCTAGTTGATTTATATATGTATGCAGTGCTGTGGCACCATGGTATATCTGATGAATCTGGGAATTTATATGCCTTGCAGCTGTGAAATTGGGTTATCTCTTCTCACCCTCTTTTATCTACTGTTTCCTATGCATTCCCTACTTGATATTATATATGTATGCAGTGCTGTGGCACCATGGTATATCTGATGAATCTGGGAATTTATATGCCTTGCAGCTGTGACATTGTGTTATCTCTTCTCACCCTCTTTTATCTAGTGTTTCCTATGCATTCCCTACTTGATATAATATATGTATGCAGTGCTGTGGCACCATGGTATATCTGATGAATCTGGGAATTTATATGCCTTGCAGCTGGGACATTGGGTTATCTCTTCTCACCCTCTTTTATCTAGTGTTTCCTATGCATTCCCTACTTGATTTATATATGTATGCCTTGCCGTGGCACCATGGTATATCTGATGAATCTGGGAATGTATATGCCTTGCAGCTGGGACATTGGGTTATCTCTTCTCACCCTCTTCTATCATGTGTTTCCTATGCATTCCCTATCAAGGGGGTAATCTCACCTTGTTTATTATCACCCCCATCTCAACTAACTTCTTCCAACATTCCCAATCCCACATTCAACCAAAGAAACACAAGATTCTTGTGTGTGACCCGCATACACATCCCAATCCCACTTTCCAAACCCAATTCCAACAAAAGAAAGACAAAACTCTTCTTTTTTCTCTCCAAAGATTCCACACCCCTCCAAGATTCTCAAAACCCACTTTCAAGCAAAGAAACGGGCCCTAAATCAATTAAACGAGCTTATACTAGTCCAAATAACTACAATGGAATCCAAATAGCATCAAATCTTAGTCCAATGCCAATCGGATCAAACGGCGGTCAGTAAGACGTCGCATTCATAGCCCCACGAATCCATCAAAGGCCCGAATATGCCTAACCCCGCTTGCGGGGCCCAGCGACGCGGATTCTCGAAGGGAATGTCCACCCGTTAACCCGAACCCGCCCGGGGCGAACTCCCGGCGATCATGTGGACCGTGTGAACGGGTCCCGGATGCGCTGAGTCTTGTCTCCGCGCACCACCCTGCCACCGTCACGTGATGGTCTCCTTTGACGGTAGATGCCATTTTTTCAACCCGATGGACCCCACCTCTCCCTCTGAAAATCTCACGCGTCATCCATCAAATTTAACGCCCCACAGCCAGGGTCCGAGCTCCGACAGCCCATCCGAATGTCCGTACGACCCCTCGTGGGCCTCTGCTCGTGGTCCCCATGCACACTGACGTCACCGAACTTTCGCGCGCGTTTACGGAGACACGCCCCCCTTCCCTTTTGTGATAATTACGATATTTTCGGTCCCTAAATAATATAAATATAATCACATAGACAGTACTTAAGACCCCCCTTAATCGTCGTAGTTCACAAGTAATTAAAAACCTTAATTAAACTGGAAATAAATAGTAAACTAAAAGTAATTTTCTACTCGTCAAGTCTCGATTCTACGGAGGCAAAAAGGAACTGTCCATGTCGATAGAAAAAATATAACAATAAATATTTTTAGAAAAAGGGGAAAATACAGAAAGAAAGCCCCGTCCCCAAATTCATCCCAATTAAATTCACATTAGAGAGAGCGAGAGAGGCTACTCGATCGATCGAGGGAATCGTGCGATCGAGATCTGATGGGTTTGTCGTGAAACTAATTGGATTTTGATCTCTGAATGCTGGGAGCTTGCGGAATCCGACGATTCGGGATGATCGGGCGACGCGATTGATCGAATCTGAGCTTGGAATCGGTCGCTGAGCCCTAATTTGGTCGGATTGGGGGGTTTGGAGAGGGGATTTGCTGTGAGAGCCTCATCGATGCCGGATCATAGAGAGTTTCAGAACAATGCGGTGTCGAGTTCGTCCAATGCATCGCCGGACAATCTCGAAGGTGGCTCTTTTTTATATAATTCGATCGGCTGATATGGATCTTTTCGTCATGTTCTGATCAATCTTACCGGTTTAAGTGATCTGTAGCATGTTAAAAAAGTTTCTTTGTTAGTACTATTTTTTAACTGAACTATTGGACTGGAAGTTGTGATTGATTGAAAGTGTTGATTTTTATTGCAGAGGCTATGTGGAGGTTGAAGGTTGATGATCACGACAAAGACGGCGTGAATGCAAATCAAAACCCGTATCCGGATCGTCCCGGAGCGACCGATTGCATATTCTATTTGAGGACGGGGCTTTGTGGTTATGGGAGCAACTGTCGCTACAATCATCCCACTTACAATGCGCAGGTGAGGGGATTGTTATGTTTGATGCCAGCAATTGAAATTGGGTAACTTACACGCTTTTGAATCTTGGAAAGACGTGATGTTTGAATTTATTGATATCTGGATGTATTTGGCTGCTATAGGGAACTCAGGACAGAGGGGAATTGCCGGAAAGAGTTGGCCAGCCTGATTGCCAGGTATATTGTTCATGTGCATGTCGATGAAAAAACGTGCATGGTTCATCTTTAAAAAGGAGCTTGCCTACTTTTTCAGCATCTTAGTTTTCAGTCAAGTAGTTAATTTATACTGCAACTGTACATTTAGCTAAGATTGTTTTATT
This sequence comes from Scilla litardierei, assembly GCA_030789695.1. Lineage (NCBI taxonomy): Eukaryota > Viridiplantae > Streptophyta > Magnoliopsida > Asparagales > Asparagaceae > Scilla > Scilla litardierei. Next base: position 95,020,471 of record CM061142.1, read on the forward strand.
CCTTCCATTACGTGACAACAAATAATTGGTATTATAATTTAAGTTGCCATTGGGAAGCTATATTCTTCTGAAAGTTATTGCTTATATTCCCTTATTCCCTGTTGGTAAATGTCTCCGGTGATGGTTTGAGTAAGTAGGAAGATGGCTTGTATGCTTCAAGAATGTTCTTACTGATCCCTTATGAGAGGATTTATCATCATTCATGGAAGGTTCTATTTTGAAGCTAAACTATTGTTTAATCCATATAGTGTTCCAATTTTTCAGGTTCTCTCTCTCTCTCTCTGTGTGTGTGTGTGTGGGTGGGTGGGTGGGTGGGTGGGTGGGTGTGTGGGTGTGCGTTGGGGGGGATCATTTAAACATGCTCAGAAGTATTCACTACAGAAGATGTAAGAATTATGTTTAAAATATTTATCCACCTTGCCTGATGACATGATCTGTGAAGTATGCACAAACATATGATTTTTATCTGTAAGAGAGGGGCGTTGCATAAAGCTGGAATAGAATAGAAGAAATGTAGTTCTTATGCAAAAAGGGGTGTTACTAACAACACAATACAATGAGTGAAGAAGGAAAGCAATGTAAATTTAGGACAAATAAACAGTGGCTACTGTGAAGATATCATGAAGGTTAGCTTCATGATGTCAATCCTATTATTTGAAGTACCATTATTGTCATCCTATTAGTCAGCCAGCAATTCAAAAAAATGTAAGCTTTTGATTATTGCTTCATGGAAATACTTCGATTAATGCACCAAAATGAATAAGCTTCACTTGGTGCAAAAATTTGTTTATTTTATTATTGGCGGTGGTAGTGATGACGGTGGTGGTGTTATTGTTATCTTGAATGTGTCTTTGCTCTCATGGCTTTGAAACATATATAATATTTTTCAAAATAAGGAACATTATAAACCTTTTCTGAATTAATAACTGTAAATGTGAATCAAATGATATCTTATTCATAATTTTGAGGGTTCATTAGTAACTTGGGAGTGTTCTTTACTATATCATTATCTTGCAGACCTTGTGAATGTACGATATCAACTTGTTCTTGGATCCCAGTGCGTATACGCTCAGTTGCAAGCATATTTTGACAGCGGTTACTGGCTAGATCCCCCCTTTGGCTAGATCCCCCCTTTTTCATGAGATATATTGGCTAGACAATAGATGCTAAAGGTTATTGCTTACTTGCAATTGCTTTTTACATGAATTTACACATCCTGAATGGTCAACACAAGAAATACTTCTCCTTTATAATTGCTGCTGCTGCTGCTGCTGCTATGTACAAATGTTATTGCCCATTAAACCATGAACCTCTCATAACATAACTAATCCTTTTACGTGATATGCTGAGGAATGTCACGCCAAAAACTAATCTTATATGGTCTTTCTAATTAAATGCAAAGACGAGAATATTAGTAAACCAAATATTAACCTTGCGCTATCAGCAATTCGGGGACTCTAAAATAATTTTTAAAATTTTTTTTGCAGTGTCTTCTACAACTTGTGAACTACCCTCCCACCAAATATCAAGCCAATCCGTCACCATTTGAGCCTCCGATCATGCGTTTCAAAAATGTTGCGCTGGCAGTTCGGTTTTCGGCAGCGGTTTTTTGAAACGCATGATCGGAGGCTCAAATGGTGTCGGTTTGGCTTGAAATATGGTGGGAGGGTAGTTAACAATTTGTAGAAGACACTGCAAAAAAATTATAAAAAATTTTAGTGCCCCCGAATTTTTCAAGCGCAGTCAGCTCAGGCCCATATTCCTCATATATATGGGATTAATGGGCATCATACGCCATATGAGAGGGTGTCGCATATGCCCTCTCACATAAAGGGGGTCAAGCAGAACAAGTACAAGCCCATGTGGGCTTGTACTTGCCCCTTTTATGTGAGAGGGCATATGAGACACCCTCTCATATGGCGTATATGAGACACCCTCTCATATGGCGTATGATACCCATTATTCCATATATATAAGAGAATCATTTAGATCAAGTGGCACCTGATCTAATAGATCAGGTGCAAGACACAAAAAGGATAGCCTCATTGAAAGTACAAGTCCATGTTGGGCTTGTACTTTCCAACTTTATGTGTCTTGGCACCTGATCTAATATATCAGGTGCCGCCTTTTCTACATTATTCTTACATATACATATATATATATATATATAATTTAAATTTAGCCCACGAAGATCACCTCTCTTGAACTCCTGTCATTTTAAGTAGTATATTTATTTAACCTAGAAATTTCATATCTTACTACAAATGAAAAGCACCATGCAGTAAGAGCTAAGAGTAGAATCTGGCATTAAGAATAGCACTTCATCTCACAATATTATTCTTAATAAATGCACTAAGTGAGGTTAAGATATGTTACACGGTAATGCAGTCATAAATCAACTTTTTGTTAAATACCAAGAATATAAAATTTTAATTCCCAAATAATTTTGGAGTTTGAATCAGTGGAAAGCATTTAAATATGGTATGTAAAAAGTAGAATACGATAAAAAGGTCACACAAAAATTCATTTCATACCATAAGCTTGAGTGAGCATTTACAATATTTTCGTGTAGTCACTTCACTACAACTCAAAAGTTATGATGAATATTAAGTGTTATTTTTATATTCTAACAATGAACCGTGCATTTTGGATACAAACTATATCCAGATAATACACATACTTCCATCTAATATACTGGAAAAAGTATCTAATAAATAAATAAAAGCTAATTAGTTATATTTATTATATTTAAATATTTAAGCTAATTAAAAGTATCTAATAAATATCAAAACTTTGTAGATTTAATAGTGACAACCCAAAAATAAGGTAAATGATCCCTCAAGCAAAGCGTTCTATAAGGTAAATGATCACTCATCTCCGTGTCAGTTATCCTCTGAACTGCCTCTCAGCATGTGGTGCATTACTCTTCTCCCCACTCTTCTCCTTAGTGATAGGATCCACTCCAGTAGTGGCCTTCTGCTGCCCTCCTGACGATGTCTAGCTACGGAAAGCTGGTCCGCTCCAACCACCCATCGCCTACCTCTCCTCAAACTGACAACCCTCCGTAATCAGAGCGTACTCCATAGGCTCCATCAAGCTCTGAGACTTCTACATGCGGACCGCTGCTCGAATAGTGGCATTCAGCCCCTTCATGAAGGTATTCTCCATCTTCTCGTCAAACACCCCGTGCACCTATCCTGATAGGGCCTCAAACCTCTCCAGATAATCCCTCACGGTGTCATCCTGTCGGTATGACAGCTGCTGCTCCCTCACATTTCCTAAATGGTGGTCTCTGAACCTCTCCACCATCTGGTCCCTCATCTCCTCTCATGAGTAAAAGGACGTCTTGCATCCTTTCACTGTAACCAAGCATGGCCTTTCCATCCGGATAAATCATCATTGCCTCCAGCTTCTGCTCCTCTGTCATGCGAGAGACCCTAAAAACTCTCCGCCATGTAGATCCACGACACTGGGTCTTCTCCCTCGAAGACATGCATCTTCAGCTTCTGCAACCTGTCCATATTGAATGTCCCCTTGTCTCCTCGTCTTCCGCTATACCTGGACTGGTGGTAGTGCTGCCACCTCTCCTAGTGCCGCTCATAGCCCCCTCATGGGCCTCCTCCTCTGCCCCCACGTCCTCCCCCACCGTCGCCTCCAAACCTGCCAGTGTGCTCCTCCTGGAAGTCTCTGTAACCCCCCAGTCTCCAGGGCATCCCTCATGGGTGTGGGGCGAAGGTCGTCATCTGTCATCACCATACCGAGGGTCGAGAGTGTCCCGAAACCCTTCTCCATCATCACCATACTCCTTGAAACCCCCGGGTCATATCAATCGTCGAAACAGCGCATTGTGTCCTCCGAATAGGGCAGAAGGTCACTGAGGGGCTGAAGTCCATCATGCCGTGCACCCCAACCCTCGTGGGGGGTCGTCCCTAGACGGCGGGCCCCAGCGGCCTTGAAAAGGGGCCGCCTGGCCCTGCCGAAGTGTTTCGAGGCCCCAGTAGCCCTGCCGCTGGTTGGCAGGGCCCGCCAGGGCCCTGGGGGATTCGTCGTCTCCGGCGACTCTGGGGGCACCAAGCCCCCGCCAAGGCTCCAGGTGGCCCGTGGGGGCATGGGGAGGAGCCCCGGCACCTCAGGCTTCTACCGCAGCTTGTGGGTGGGGCGGCTAGGCCCGCCGACCTCCTGTCTCGCCTCTTCTGCTTATGGTTCGCTGCTATCAAGATCCGTAAGGCTTCCGTCCTCCGTATCCGCCGCCATATGCTTCCCATTGTCCAAAGGTGACACCTTTATCGTTATTTTAGGGTTCGCGTCCACTCCTTTCAATTTCGTCGAGATCTCCACAAGTTCGAAGATGATTTTGGCTAAGGCTTCGCCGTGTTAATCCAACTTCGAATCCACCCTCGTAAATCGCTCATCGTGTGACGTTAGGGTTTCCTTCATGCTAGCAATTTTTCCCAACAATTTCTCTTCCACCACATCGATCCGATCTTTAGATCTTGTAGCTGTCGCCATGGATCGACGTGCTCTGATACCAAAATGATAGGACTTCAACGAAACTGAAATTTATTAGAATAAAAACTAAATTTTTATTAGATAAATAGGCTACAAATAAGGGGTAACCTTCTCTCACAAGACACCGATTGACAAGTGACTTCCGCACCTTCCCCGAAGAACACGAAAAACTATCTTTCTCTCACACAATAATCAAATTAAGCATCCCCCAAGGCCGGCGGCTAACCCTTGCGTAAATATTAACCCCCTCTAATCTAATTACAAGTTTGCCATTATAATAAAGAATAATTAGAAAAGAGCGGTGAGTAATTGTGAAAACGCCCGCTTTAGTCTTTGACATGGGCCGGCCTCCCCTTTTGTGCGACATCTCTTCCCTTGGTGCGCCGGCGGTAGACTATGAGCCCATCAAAAACATATTGTCATCTCTGTATATTACTGAGCTCCCACTCCTCTCCTTCCTCTCCACAGAGGACAACAAAACAAAACATGGATTGCCAAGAACAACTAGTGGGGTTGTCACAAGTTCCAGCATTCATGAATAATTCGACATGGGTTGGAGGCTCAGGATTCGGCATAGACTTGGAAACGGAATCAGTTGGAAAAAGTTCAAGACGAACATATAGATATATAAGCCATATGTTTAAATAGAATCTACAGTGTCTACGCATTCATATATATAGAGAGTAATGGAGGTCCTGTGATGACAAACTCTATGTTCTAAAACCGTATAATTTTCGTATTATTTCGACTAGATATGTGTGGAAAATATTCCTAACATTGAAAAACCATTGAAGTTCCAACATCTGATGCAAGAGCAATCAATATAATGTGATTGTGGGTGTATATAGGTTGTGGGACACGGATCCATGAATGGTGCCGATCATCCTATCCGGGGGTCAAGAGTTGATCGTTGATCACCACTTGAAGAAATTTCATCACATGCCATATTATATCCATCACCATATAAATCCCTAAACCCTTGAAATGTATAAGCAGAAACATTCCAACAATCAGTTTGGTTGAAATTTATACCATGTCTGTTCCGACTGTCATTTCCGTGCATCCTTAGAAAAGTGAAACTGAAAATGTCCTTATCATTGTCATTTCGTTTCACTCCCAACACTGAGGTGGTCATAGTGTAATTGATATAAAAGCTGAAATTATATGCTCTTATGGATAAACTCAGTTAGCTGTATGTGCATTGCACAATGGTATTTATAGTGAAACCAATAGATTTTGGAGTAAAGTATACAAAAATGTGAAGAAAAGAAAAGGAAAAACAGGAAAGTTATGCATAGGACATTGATCACACTATTAATTGCTTTTGAAGACCGCTAGATAAAATGAATTAATCAATGTTCAGAATAATTACGAGGTTCAAATTTCAAATGCTGAGAAATATGAAATAGATTAATAGATCTTGATATTTCTTAGTTAATTTTCATAAAACATAGATAAGATCAGTAGAATATATGTGAATATTTCTCAAGATCCATCCAGATAATTGAATAGATAACTATTGTGCAATCCTTTTTTTTCCTGACAACACGGTCTAACCAAGGTAAGAACCCAAAAATCCTTACCCGGATTTCCTTACCCAAACAAGTGAAACATAGAAGTGATGATAAAAACACTGAACTAGTGAACACCATTGAATATACATTACAAAAACAAAAGAAAGAGAGTGTCCTCCTTGAAGTTGCAAAAAGAGTCCACTCACTTTCCAGTCATATAGCACTAGTACTTCTATCATGGAACCATACATATGTCGGACATGCCAGAATCATACATGTCACCAACACTTTTTGGACACTCATGGGACACTATTCAAACATGTTCTTAATTATATATTATAATTTGTTGGTTTAAAACACTTCTTGAAATATTGAAGACGTGTTACATGACTTCTTATTTCTTCACATAACATGTTCTTATATGGTTTGAAATGTTTGCTTAATTATATTTAGGGTAAATTACATGAAAATACCCTAACGTTTGGGCTACTTTAATAAATATACCCTGAGCTTTGTTTTGTTTAAAATTTATACCCAAACGTTATGTTAAAGTTTAAACGTTATACCTAATTCAAGTAATCCGTCAAACTGGCAGCTCACGTGGCTGCACGTGATAATTTAAGACGAAAATAACCCTCTACTAACATTTCTCACCAACTACCTACATCTCCCGCCTTAAGTTCCCTCCATTTATGCAGGCCGTCATTATTGTGGGAAGAAGAAAAAGCAAGGAGAAGAAAGAAAACGCAAGGAGAAAAGGAAGAAGAAACAGACGAAGCCAAGGGGAACCAACACCACCGGAGAAGATGAAGTAGATAGGAAGAGGAAGAAGAAAGGGGGACCAGCAGTAGAAAAGTCACGACAAAGGTGAGAATGAATTTTTTTTTGGATTATTCAGGTTTTTATGATCACAACAAGCAAAACAATAGACATAGTAATGTGGGAAGAAATTTTGCAATAATCAATTAATTGTGAGGAAATTTTAAACTAATCACATAATAATGGTGTTATTATTAATTGCAAGGTGAAATATGAGTTATGGGGACAGCAGCAGCAGCAGCACTGGTAGGTCTCGACAGAGAAATGAGGGGGGTTCTGAATTTGGAACTGATTATGAAGACGTGAAGATATGCAACTGCGGCCTGCGTACTCCTAGGATGACGTCATGGACAAGACTCAATCCAGGAAGGAGATTCTGGAGCTGTCCTCGTATGGATAAGGAGAAGAGATGCAAATTCTTTTTGTGGAAAGATCCACCACACTCAGATTGGTCGAGGAAGGTGATTCTGCATTTTATGGATAAAGATGAGAGGAGGTCAAGGATGGACAGTTCTTCACTTGCATTGACTGATAGGAGGGCGTTTGAGGATTACAGATCAATGGACAGTTCTTCACTTGCATTGACTGATAGGAGGGTGTTGGAGGATTACAGATCAATTAAAGTGAAGTTGTACTTTGTAATAGCTATGATGGTTGGTTTGTTAGCATTGATGTATCTCAAGGTAGCGTGACTCACCTTGAGTAGGATGTTATGTTTTGGGTAGGGTCAAAGTGGTATTATTGTATGGATCAACATGCTTGCAGTGAATGATATATATGAGCTATTCAGCAACATGAATCAATGTGGTATATATAGAACTTTGATGCATGCTTATCAATGTATGGAGTGAATGATATATATGAATAAATGCAGTGAAAGATATAAATGAGCTATTCAGCAACACACAATAACACAAATACTTCCCAACAAATAACACACACAATAACACAAGATGAATATTGTAGACATCTGCAACACTCCAAACATTGCATAAAACAATCACATATAACATTCTTCAGATAAATGTCATGGTGTCAACTGCAGTACATGTTCTACCCAAAAAATAACAAACATGTCCAACACAAGATGCTAACAACTTCAAACATCCAACATGCATCAAACATCCAAAGTACATCCAACCTACAGCCAACATACATGTCACTTGCAGAATATTGTAATGGTGCCAACATACATACAAAATACATGCCAACATACATCCAAAATACATTATCCAACCCTATATGATATCATCAGTTTCAGATCATGGATGCTGAACTGGTTTCTCCACAGGCCCCAGTTAATCTTGTAGGGACTACTGATGTGCTCTTTCTGGGGGCTCTCTTGTATGTCTTCAACATGCTACCAGATACACCTTGCAGATACACCTTGCTGCCAACCCTCTCAGATACACCTTGCTGCTGTGTCACAATGCTGCCAACCCTCTCATCCCCACCTTGCTGCTGTAGCACCCTGCTGTCATCCCTCTCAGATCCAATTTGCTGTTGTGTCACACTGCTTCCAACCCTCTCATCCCCACCTTGCTGCTGTAGCACCCTGCTGCCAACCCTCTCAGATCCAATTTGCTGTTGTGTCACACTGCTTCCAACCCTCTCATCCCCACATTTCTGATGTATCCCTCTACTGCCAACCCTCTCAGATCCAATTTGCTCCTGTCTCCCTCTTCTACCTGCCCTATCACCTCCTCCTTGAGGAGGATATTGTTGTTCCTTCATTAAACACATGATGTATCAGATGTAATATGCATGATGTATCAGACAAGCTGAAATAAAATAATCTATCAGACAAGGTGAGATGAATATCTTACCCCATGATGACCTTGATGCTGTTGCCCTTTGTTGCCAACACTCTCATGATGTACTTGCTGTGTACCCCTGCTGCCAACCCTCTCATCCCCACCTTGCTGCAGTCTCCCTCTTCTGCCTGCCTTATCACCCCCTCCTTGGGGAGGATCTTGTTGTGCCTTTATTAAACACATGATGTATCAGATGTAGCTGAAAAGAAATAATGTACATGTTGTATCAGACAAGCTGAACATGAGATCTTACCCCATGATGACCATGCTTTTGTGGCCCTCTTCCACCACCCCTCCCAGATTGTACTTGCTGATGTGTCCCTCTCCTACCACCTATAACAGCACCCCTAACAGCACCCCTAACAGAATCCCTAACAGCACCTCTGCCATGTTGGGAAGGATGTTGTACCTACGTAAAAACATGGTTTGTTGTCAATGAAATATCTAACTAATACTATATGAATAAATTGCAATGTGTAACTATTACTAACATTTGTCTGAACATGAATATTTGGCTCTCTTCCTCCACCCCTCCTAGAATGTAATTGCTTATGTCCTCTCCTACCACCCACAACAGCACCCCTATCAGAACCCCTAACATCACCCCTAACAGCCCCTCTGCCATGTTGGGAAGCTTGTTGTACCTACATAAAAACATGGTGTGTTGTCAATGAAATATCTAACTAGTACTGTATGAAACAATATGACTAAATTAAAATATGTATCAAGTACTTACTTCTGTCTGAAATTGAATATCTGGCCCTCTCCCACCACACCTCCCAGCCCCACCTCCTTGTTGAACTTGTGAATGTCCCTACAATTACATATGTCATCTTCTAGTACTATGTCATGGTTGTATTTTACACTAAGGAAGAAGTTGAAGAACAAATTAAGTACTTACAATTCTACCACCCATCACATTGACACCAGCAGCCATAATACCTGGATATCTACCCATTACATTAACACCTGCTCCCAACAAGATAGATGCTAACTCAGGTCTACACTCTTTGCTAAGCTCATTTTGTGTAGATCTTGGCCTGCCTCTTGGATTTCCAGTACTATTAGATGGCTTTGACTTTGGGGCATTCTTACAACTCCTTTTGTTGTGTCCGTCTCCTTGGCACCTTTGACATTTTTGAATCTGAACCCTTCTTGCTCTTTGACTAGGTCCTGCCTCAAACTCTCCTCTCCTCCTCTTCTTAGGTGGTCTACCAGGAGGCTTCCTATATGGTGGGGGCACTAATTCTGAGTACTGAGTTAAAGGCCAAAACCTAGAATAAGGAATGGGATTAATCATTCCTGCATAAGCTTGCATATACATTGACCTTGTGTAATACCCATGCACGTAATCTTCTGGGTGCTTATTCTCACTCATCAAAGCTGCACAAGCATGCATGCATGGTATCCCTGTCATTTGCCAATACCGACAGTCACATCTCTTTGTTTCAACATTCAAGGTGTAGCATCCTTTTTGACCATCATTGACCTCATAGTGTCCCTCTCCAGCATAGACAACACGCATACTTGAGCTTTTTCTTTTCATCTTCATCAATTTCTCAATAATTCTTGGGCACGTGTCTGAAGTCCAAGTTGCAGCAATTGTCTTCTTCTTTTGAAACCTCGTCATTAGCTGCCTCCTTATCATCTCTAGGCAGGTAATGATTGGTTTATCCCTGGCTTCAAGGATGAACTTGTTGAAAGATTCTGAAATGTTATTCACCAACAGATCACAGAAACTGTTATCTGTGAAGTAGCTACGACACCATGAATCCAAGCTTATTGCACAAAGCCATTTCACTGCTTCAGGATTAGACTTGTAAAAAGCCTCAATTGCTAATATACATTCTTCCTCCACATATGTAGTACAAATGTCCCACATCAGCTTCCTATACAGCAGTGGCCTGAATGTCTTTCTAAAATTTTCATACATGTGTCTCAGACAACCTATGATGTGCTCCTGGAAGTATATCTTTGAATGTCTCCAACAGACCCTTTTGTCTATCTGAAATGAAAGTAAACTGTTGATTATGGTCCACCTCCAAGGCCTCCAGCAAACATTGTAAGAACCAAGTCCACGTATCTTTCGATTCATTTATCTCAATAGCAATTGCAACAGGAAACATGTCATTGTTCCCATCTCTGCTTGTTGCACTTAGCAGTACCCCCCCAATATCTGTCTTCAAGAATGTACCATCTAGGCCCATGAACGGCCTACATCCTTCTTTGAATCCCTTCACCTGACATTGATACGTGATAAATATGCCATCAAATATAGGCTCATCCTCAGATGCACTAGGTCGTGACCTTATCTTGACATATGTCCCTGGGTTTCTCTCCATAACAGCATGAGAATAATTCCAGAGCTGTTTAAACTGTTTCTTATACGAGCCTACGATATATTCATTAGCTATTCTCCTTGCCCTCCACAACTTAGAATCTTGTTTTACATCAATTCCAAAATCCCTACTCAAAAAATTCCTCAATGCTGGCAAGGGTAAGTTGGGTTGATCCCTGAAGTGCTCAACATATTTATTGGCTATCCAATGATCTGTCACTTGATTATTGGCTCTAACAAATTGACAGTCTATATGTGTAGTCAATTTCTTCAATATCCATTTATCTCTGTGCCTGTCCCATGACCCTGCACATACCCAACCACAATCATTACTGCAGTGCACCCGTATCCTACCACCCTCATTCTTCTTGAATTTTAAGTCATAGCCATTTCGTATGGCATGCTCTCTCAACATCAATCTGAATTCAGCTGGAGTTGCAAACTCCATGCCTACTTCCAAGTGTGGATTGTCCAAGTCCATTTTATGTGATGAATGTCCCCTTCGAGTGTGCAACTCATCATCACTGTCTCACACTCCTAATGCCATCAGAATCCTCACTGTCTGTTGCCCATTCAGTCTGTGGGTCACATTCAGGACCCCCCAACACATGCATTCCATCAGTTCTTGTGAATCTTCTTGGTTCCATGGTGGTTGCATCACCTTCACCATCTTCAGACAAGCTGTCATCAACACTGCAACTTTCTTCATCATCTGATTCCCCTGAGGGATTATATAGAGGATCTGATTCTGCGCACCTATCACTTTGCTGGCTTGCATTGTCAGTTCTCTCAATTGGCTCATTGTATTCCCATTCTTCATCATCTTCACCTGAAGGATCATAATCATAATCATAATCTGACTCTGACTCTGACTCTGACTCTGACTCTGCCTCTGACATTATACCTTTAGTAAATGTCTGTTGCCTTGATGTTTCATGTGTTGGCTCTGTAAGTGCAGTATCAGTTCCATCCACTTGCACCTCAGTATGCTCCAGTGGTCCCTCCATTTGATCATGTCTCTGCTCTATCCAAGCCCCTTCAGTCTGCATCCCTGTTGGCTCTGTAAATGCAATATCATTTCCATCCACTTGCACCTCAGCATGCTCCAATGGTCCCTCCATTTGATCTTGTCTCTGCTCTATCCAATCCCCTTCATTATGAATTGTTGTTGGGTCAGTACAAGCCACCTCAAAATGCACCAATGATGCATCATACTGTGATTGTGTTGCATCAATAAATACCCCTTCACTTTGCTCCTCTGACTCCTCTTGTGTTGTATACTCATTTACCAATGATGCAGGGTAGCTTAGATTTACTTCTATTTCATCCTCTGTTTCATGGTCATTTACATCTTTAGTTTGCTCAGTCATATCCTCCTCATGTACTCCCTTACTTGGCACTGTACTTGGCACCTCATCTGTCTCATCACCTTCTTCTTCACACAAGTCTATAATTGGCCCAGCTGAAGCATTTTTGTCTTCTATTGCCAGCCCTTGAGATTCATGTGCAATGTACAAGTTTATAGTCCTACTCCCTTGAATGTTTAAAAAAGTTGATGCTTGCTCATCATCATCTATTCTACTGCACCAAGCAAAATTTTTCCTCCATGGCTTATAGTATATATAGAACCTGCCTGTATATCCCAACTCCTTTATCATCACCTTCAGATTTTCCACTGATAACAGCCCTGCAATGCAGTCAACAAATACAGCCTCCTCCCCCCTCCATAATACCCTGCTGGCCCAATTTTCAGCATTCCCCCATGATGTATTTTCAATGTGACCTTGTGGCTCTGTAACAAAAAGTCATCACAATACCAAACAAACATTTTTACAAACTTTAAATTTCAGCAGTCAAAAAAAGCAGTCATATATACTACTTGAGCTTGTTGCATGTTCACAGTCATGACCCCCCAACACTGCGTGTTGCATGTTCACATTCATGTCCCCCCCAACACTATGCATTTAATTCACTACAAACATCTGAGCATAAATCACACAATTAACCTTCGTAAGAGGAAATTTTCCCCATCCGAACTCCCAATTTAAAAAAATCCCCTTTTAACTTCACTAATTTACCTTCTTGATGCACATAAACAAAAAATTACTCTAATTAAAAAGAGAAAAATTAAAAAATAACTGAAAACTGGGTAAAAATTGTTTCTTTACTCACCATCTTTGCGATTCTCTGCAGCTAAGTCCTCTTCCTTCAAGAGCCTTCACGCCACTGTCGCTGCACGTCGTTCTTCTTCAGCTGTAAGCCCGATATCCTGCCTTCTTCCTCTGATCTCTCCTTTTCCCCTTCAATTCTTGCCCTAGTTTTTTACCGCTCTTCGTTTACTTTTCCCCGTCGTTTTTTACTCCCGGTAACTTAACTTTCACCCCCACAGCCCACCTAACGTTATAAGTGCTCAGGGGCATAACGGTCCATTCGCATCTTTTTTAACCCCCGTCAGCCTTTTTACCCTTGTGGGTATAAATTTTAAACAAAACAAAGCTCAGGGTATATTTATTAAAGTAGCCCAAACGTTAGGGTATTTTCATGTAATTTACCCTTATATTTATAAATCAATGAATATATCTTAAGCTGAAAGTGCTGCACAAGTGTTTTAAACCATGATGAGTAAATTTTGATGCAAAAAGCAAGATACATTAAGTACTCTATACGAACTTGAAAAGCAAGGGTTATTTCTTTTCCAAAGTCATGGATGTGTGAAAGATTATAACCATTGCATGTATTATATGATTAGAAATGTGTATTAGAAGTGTGTTTGTACTTTTGGATGCATGGACATATTTATGTGTATCTGTATATATGCGCACTTTCTTTCATGTTTATACATATTTTATTGCATTGTGTCCCCAGATCCAACATTTTAAGGAATTGGTGTGTCCCTTGTACCCATGTCCACGTTATATCTGTATCTTGTTTCCATGTCCATGTTCCCTAGGTCGAGATTAACAAAATATAACAGATACTACATAAAATTTTGACAAATTTAAACCACAAACCTATTGATAGAACACTAATACTGTATCTCAATGTGTGTCATAAATATTGCCATTAAGAAACTATGCATCAACAAATGTGTTGTATAACATAAGCGGTCCAAGAGCATACAATTGTTTCACCATATAAAGAATTCCTAAGGCAAGAATCAGTTGTCTAAAAGCTTCAAACTATTGTGTCATTAATAAGTTGAATTACGCTTGTTGCAGGTCAGATCCGCCTAACAATGAGATTTGTTTAGTAGGGAATCAAGTGTACGGTGATTACATGTTAAATGTGGTTTTCATAGAGGCTAAACGCCTTGGGACTCAACAATCCAAGGTCACATGAAGGTCGCCGACTGCTATGGAGTAGCGTCGATCTTCCTACACAACGAACAGCTCGTCAGAAAGGCTGGGTTGGCTGTCAACCCGTGGTCTCTCCGATGGTTAAGTCAGTAGATGACTTAATGGAAGAAGGCCGGACACGCTGGCCGATCTTAGTTTAGAGCAACCTACCGTGGCGAGCTTCTGTGGAAGGCACAGATATGTGGATGATATCAGACCTTGTGTATGGATGAGAGTTTAAGATTTCTACTCACCAAACCCCTTCTCGATGGCTGGAGGGGGTATTTATAATGTACAGAGTCGGCTGAGCGCCATCTAATCAGCTGTCGCTTCCGCTTAGCTGGAGCTCGGCTGGAGCATTAATGGGGGATGCGATTGGTCATCGAGAATGTCAGAGATATTCTCGCACCGCCTTAACCCAGCATTAATTGAATGTCAGATAATGTCAGAGATATATGTATTAATGGAGACGCAATGGGCGATCATCAGTTCTTGTCTTTAACCTCTGGCATTAATTGGAGGCGTAGATGGCCCTGCGTCACCATGTCAGAGATATTTATGCATGTTAGGTCGCCGAGGGTCGCCCTTGGAGAGAGCCGAGCTTGGCGTCTGAGCTCAGCGTCCCGAGCTTCATCCGTTCGTCCTACTTGTTCGGACAGTAGGCAAGCTTCGCCGTTTGCTAGATGATCTCTTAGTTTGGCGGCGAGCTCCCCGCTCGGCTGGACGAGCTTCTTGCTAGGGAGTCGAGCTCCTCGTCCGGGCTCACTCTTGTCCAGACTAGTCTGCGAGCTTATTTGCTTGGTCTTCGACTATTTGGGCCTTTATTTTCTGGGCCGGCCATCAGACCGTAACAATTACCCTCCGTCATTCAAGTTCGAACTGAGAAGCCCGGCTCCGCTCGGATGACATGTCACATCCTCATTGGCCAGGGGCCCATCAGCGGCATCAATTTGAATCGACTGCCAAATCTTCTTCGGTCATCATGACGATTCAAGGGCGGAGGAGAATCGAGGCATCCGACCGCTCTGAGCGTGACGCGTGGCCAATCTAACCGAGGGGAACGTCGAGGCGCCAGACTCGTCCAGATCACGCCACGTGGCCCGCCTCCAACGGCTGTGATTAGCTCTTTCTTCGTATAAAAAGAGATAGGGGCCATCGAGAGGGACTTTTCCACATCCTTTTTGAATTTTCGTTTCACACGTTCGTGTCGAGAGCTTCCGCCGCCGCCATCACGTTGTCGCTACACCGTTGCCGTCGAAGTTCTCGTCCATTCTTTCTTCTTCTAGGTATTCCCTCGATCTTTCCCATGGCCTCATCCCATTCCTCTATTTCTGATTCTGTCACTGAGCGGTTGTTCGGCGGTTTGGAGAGTGGCCGCACCATAGATTCGGAGGAGCCGGAGGTGTCTTGGCCGGAGGAGCACCCACGCTCTGAGGGTGACCCGACCGTCGAGACCGACATTGTCTTGTCGTCGTCGGCCCATAGGGACCCTAAGAAAGGGAAAGGGCCTAGGTCGGCCCCGACGGCCGACGAAGATTCTGCGGAGGTCCCGACGGAGGTCTTAGCCATAGTTGCCCACACGCCGACCTCCTTCGTCCCTCTTATCCACTCTAGGTATAGCAGGCCACCTTATTCTGTTCGCCTTCCCGAGTACTCCGAGTGGGTATACTCACCAAGAGATAACGAGGTCAGGTTCTACGTCCAGACCTTTACCCTTGGGCTCCGGTTCCCTCTCCACCCCTTTCTTCTCCTTGTCTTACACTTCCTCGAACTCCCAATCTTCCGACTAATGCCGAACTCCATCAGCTCTATGGTCGGCTTCCTCGTCCTTTACTCGGACAGTGACATAAGTCCAACCTTGCCGTTGTTTCAATATTTCTTCTAGGTGAAGAGCAAAGGGGCGTATTACTACAACTATGCGAGGAGGGGTCGGCCTCTCGTTCTCAATCTGTCGGGCAAGATAAAAGACTGGAAGGAGAAGTTCGTCTTTGTCTTGATACACGCAGACCTAGCTTTGAGGTCGAACTGGGGGACGCTGAATCCCTCGGTAAAAATGAAGTGGTCCTAGAGGCGGCTGACCAAGAGAATGCCAGGATCATGGAGAAAATCCCCAAGGAAAGTAGGGACTTTCATGGCCTGGTCACGAACGTGCAGATAGTTTAGCATGTCTGGCTTGAAGGTAACCCGAGCTTCGTGATCCACCCCTGATTTGCTCACCCTGATCTGTCTTTTTTTGCAGGTGCGGCCATAAGTCTCGAGGGAGGAGATGAAGAAGATGGCCAAGGAGCAGGCGGCCAAGGGCTTGGCCAAGGTCGGCCAGAAGCGGGGCAAGGTGGGGGCGAGCACCGCTCGGGCCGAGGAGGAGCGGAGCAAGAAAACAAGAGTGGAGATTGTGCCTTCCATTCTTCTTTCTCGGACGAGCATGGCGGCATCGAGCCCTCCCATCGACCTCGACTGCCCCAGTATCGGCTGGTCGCCATAACGGCTACGACGTCCCAGGGCCCGTCGATCGCCGTGACCAGCTCGACCCCTACTAGCTCGGTTGCGACCTTGGTCGCGCCTCCAGGTTCTTCGGCCGGGTCGGTCAAGATTGGCCGGGTGGCGAAGGCTGACCGCTGGCCCTTTGGATGCCCGCCGTCGAGGCTAGAAAAGCCGGCCCACCCTAGCTGTGAGGCGGTGCTTGCTGTCTTCAAGTCAAAAAAAGTACGAGCTCCTCGCTCTTCCGGTGGGGGAGACCGCTGCTCCACTCTACCCGACAGGCGCCCGCGAATCGGTGTTTGACGAGGCCGGGGTGGCGGCCCGCCTGGCAGAGAACAGCGTGCTGCCCAAGGACCAAGAGTCTCTGGCGAATGTTGACGCGGGGAGGCTCTGCGATACGACCGTCTGGCTCAACATGCATGTTCGTTGCCTTTTTTACTTAAGATACTGTTTTTCTCAGAAGATGCGCGCTCACGTCCTTAACTCCTTTTGTGTAGATGGCCGCCGTGCTGGTATCCATCCAACATCACTCCTCGGTGGCGAGCAGGGCCTAGCACACCATTGGGAGGTGGCTGAGCTCGAGGCCGTGGAGGTCGGGGAGAAGAGAAAGGTGCTGGGGGACAAGCTGGCGACCCTCCGGAGTCACTATGCGGTCCATAAGGAGACGATCTCCGAGCTGGACAAAGCCAAAGAGGAGGCCGAGCAGAAGGCCAAGGGCAAAGAAGTTCAGAGGGGTGCCGCTGATGATACCCTTGCTAGGGAGAGGGAGGCCAGCCGGAAGAAGTCGCCGAGCTCGAGAGGCAGGTGGAGGATATGAAGAAGATCGACCTTGATGCAATCAAGTTGGAGGCCGTCAGCTAGTACCAGCTCCAGGAGTTCGTCCCCGCTTTGGTGGAGACCAGGTCCAAGGGCTTTGAGGAGGGCCTAGAGACGGGCTTCAAGAGATTCAAGAAGGGGATGGCGACGCACTACCCTAACTTGGAGATGGACTTCTCCCGGTTGTCGACGGTCTCCGACAATGAGGGGGAGGATTCCACTCCGGCTGGCGACGAGTAGAGGCAGGCGGAGGCGTAGTCAAGGAGGGCAAGCTATTTGATGTCGGGTCGGCGCTGGAGCCGAACTTATCCTGACATTGTTGTTTTTGTTCAAGTCCGGAGGACTTTTTGTAAGAATGATGTGTAACCAAATTGACAATTAAATGAAAAATTTGTCGTATGCTATAAAAAATTTCCTGTTGGTTGTCGTACGCATTGACCCTCCCTATGTACAGGAGCTAAGTGTACCCCCAACGTTCGCCGTGGACGAGCTTCGGGTCGAGGAAAGACGGAATGTTGAGCAGACACCCGAGAAAAATATTGCAGATAACTTACTCTTGCAATTCGGTTGGCGACGCCCATTACTAGATCGTGTTAGTCGTCTCTAGAATGAGTAGTGGTCCAACCTCAAGGGCGACGCACGGAAGTGGAGCCTCGACAGGGAGGGGGCACAGTTCAGAGAGCCCTGGGCAGCCTATCGAGGGTGCAACCCGTAGCCTGCCCCGGATCTTTGGAATGGTAGGGGCGCAGCTCAGAAGCTTTCCCCAGGTCCTTTGACGACCTATCGGGGGCGTGGCTCGGAAGCCTGCCACAAATCTTTGGAAGGGGAGAAGCACTGCTCGGAAGCCTGACACAGGTCCTTCTGCGACCTATCGGGGGCGCTGTCCGGAAGCCTGCCCTGGATCTTTGGAAAGGTAGGGGCGCAGCTCGGAAGCCTGCCCCAGGTCCTTCGGCGACCTATCGAGAGCGCAGCCCGGAAGCCTGTCCCGGATCTTTGGAAGGGTATATGCGCAACTCGAAAGCCTCCTCCAGGTCCTTCGGCACCCTATTGGGGTTGCAGCCTGGAAGCCAGCCCCGGATCTTTGATAGGGAAGGGACAAGGCCCGTAGCCTACCCTAAGCCCTTGGACGACTTATCGGGGGTGCAACCCGAAAGCCTGACACGGATCTTTGGAAGGATAGGGACAGCTCAAAAGCATGCCCTAGGTCCTTTGGCGACCTATCGGGGGCGCAGCCCGAAAACCTGCACTGGATCTTTGGAAAGGTATGGGCGCAACTCGGAAGCCTGCCCCAAGTCCTTCGACGACCTATCGAGGGCGCAGTCCGGAAGCCTGTTCCGGATCTTTGGAAGGGAAAGGGCGCAGCTCAGAAGCCTGCCCCAGGTCCTTCGACGACCTATCGGGGGCGCAGCCTGGAAGCCTGCCCCGAATCTTTGATAGGGAAGGGACAAGACCCGCAGCCTACCCCAAGCCCTTAGACGACCTATCAGGGGGCGCAGTCCGAAGACTGCCCCGGATCTTTGGAAGAGTAGGGGCACAAGTCGGAAGCCTGCCGCAGGTCCTTCGGCGACCTATGGGGGTGCGGTCCGAAAGCCTGCCCCGGATCTTTGGAATGGTAGGGGCGCAGCTCGGAAGCCTGCCCCAAGTCCTTCGACGACCTATCGGGGGGGCTCGAAAGCCTGCCCTGAATCTTTGGAAGGGTAGGGGCGCAGCTCGGAAGCATGCCCCAAGTCCTTCGGCGACATATCGGGGGCGCAACCCGAAAGCCTGCCCCGGATCTTTGATAGGGAAGTGGCAAGACCCGTAGCCTACCCAAGCCCTTGGGTGACCTATCGGGATGCGCAGTCCCGGAAGCCTGCCCCGGATCTTTGGAAGGGTAGGGGCGCAGCTCGAAAACCTGCCCCGGGTCCTTCAGCGACCTATCGGGGGGCGCAGATCGAAAGACTGCCCTGGATCTTTGGAAGTGTAGGGGCGCAGCTCGGAAGCCTGCCCCAGGTCCTTCGACGACCTAGGGGGGCGCATACCAAAAGCTTGCCTCGGATCTTTGATAGGGAAGTGACAAGGCCCGTAGCCTCCCCCAAGCCCTTGGGCGACCTATCGGAGGTGCAGCCCGGAAGCCTGCCCCGGATCTTTGGTTGTTGCGAGTGAGCTTGTTCCCAATGATCAGGCCGACCTACGTATAAGTAGTTTGATTTTGGAGAGAAGCTGAAATTTAAATTAAGACAATAATTTAGGACACATTTTATTGATAACATTTGAGCAAATGCTCGGTATTCTACGGGTGAGCTAACTCCTCGCCCTCTATTGTCGCCAATATGTAGGTCGATGGCCCTCTATTCCGCGAAGCTCTAGCAAGCTTTTCGATCGTGCATTCCGCCACAAAGTCCGCCAGTGCCTGACCCTTGATCGTCGCCCTGGGCTTGTAGACGATGTCGAAATCGTTAATATCGACGCTTCAATTACGCATTCTGCCCGACCTCTCCAGCCTCTTCAGATTCTGCTCGAGTGACGAGTTAGTGTAGACAATGATGGTGTGCGCCTGAAAGTAAGGTCGGAGCTTCCTTGTCGTCAGGGTTAAGCAGTAGGCGAACTTCTCTATAGGACTGTAGCTGGTCTCCGCCTCCTGAAGCACTCAGCTGGCATAGTAGCCCAGCCTCTGGATGCCTCCATCTTCTTTGATTAAGACCGAGCTGACGGCTTCCTCGGTGGTCAGCTGTCGCAGTCGAACAGCATCTTTCTCGTTGAGCTGCCATTGGCGAGCGGCCGCATCCTCTTCGAACTGGGGGAGGTTATACCTCACATTTGGGGGTTTAGGGGGCCTTCGAGCAGAGGGACCCACACGGGCCTGGTGGCGACCCAGTTTTCCATCAGCTTGGTGAAGGCCGCGAAGTTCACATGGACGTCGCGAGCCGCGACTTGTATGGCGGCCGCCGACCCCTCAAGGGGCAGCTCCAGCAGGGGAGTCTTTGCGGATGAGCGAGGCTCCTCGGCCAAGTGCGCCCTCAATGTGTCATTGATTAGTGTCTCGAGTCGTCCCGGCTTTCTTGGAGGTGGTGGTGGGGTGACTTCTGGCGACTTGTCATGACAGGAGTGGTGGCGAGTATGTGTGGGGCCTAACATGAGTGTAACCCTTCGTTTCCACAGACGGCGCCAATTGTTGCGGGTCAGATCCGCCTAACAATGAGATTTGTTTAGTATGGAATCAAGGGTACAGTGATTACAGGTTAAATGGGGCTTTCGTAATGGCTAAACGCCTTGGGACTCGATCAGTGGCTGAACGATCCAAGATCGCCTGAAGGTCGCCGACTGCTAAAGAGTAGCATCGATCTTCATATACAACGAACAGCACGTCAGAAAGGCAGGGTTGGCTATCAACACGTGGTCTCTCCGATGGTTAAGTCGGCATGTGACTTAATGAAAGAAGGCCGGACACGCTAGTCGATCTTAGTGTAGAGCGAACTAACGTGACGAGCTTATGTGGAAGGCACATATATGTGATGATATCAGACCGTGTGTATGGATGAGAGTTTAAGATTTCTACTCACCAACCCCTTCTCGATGTCTGGAGGGGATAAATATAGTGGAGAGCGTCGGTTGAGCGACATCTAATCAGCTCTCGCTTCTGCTTAGCTGTAGCTCGGCTGAAGCATCAATGGGAATGCGACTGGTTGGCACGAATGTCAGAGATATTCTCGCACTGCCTTAACCCAGCATTAATTAAATGTCAGAGAATGTCAGAGATATTTGTGTGTTAATAGAGACGCGACGAGTGACCATCAGTTCTCGTCTTTAACCTCTGGCATTAATTGGAGGCGTAGGTGGCCCTGCGTCACCATGTTAGATATATTTGTGCATATTAGGTCGCCATGGGTCGCCCTTGGAGAGAGCCGAGCTTGGTGTCGGAGCTCCACGTCCCAAGCTTCCTCCGTTGGTCCTTCTTGTTCAGTCAGTAGGCGAACTTCGTCGTTTGCCAGATGATATATTAGTTTGGTAGCGAGCTCCCCGCTCGGCTGGGTGAGCTTCTTGCTAGGGGGTCGAGCTCCTCGTCCGGGCTCGCTCTTATCCAGGCTGGTCGACGAGCTTATTTGCTTGGGCTTCGACTATTTGGGCCTTTATTTTCTGTGCCAGCCATCAGGCCATAACAACGCTCTACACATAGGAAAACTTAATGGATAGTGTCATATGGAAGACATTGGAAGGCTTTAGGTCTATGGGTGACAAATGGGTCAGGTACAGGTCAGGTTCGACCGACATGTTTAGGGATGTACACGAACCCCATCCAGATTCGATCTGGATCGAGAACATAAGACCGTACCCGACCCAACGGGTTGCCGCATCACCCAAACCTACAATACGTTTTTTAAGAAAAAATTACTCCAAAATATATGAGAGACCAAGCATCAAACTCGCAACCACGGGTATGCATGCATAAGCCAATACCAGCTGAGCTACTGAGGTGCCCGTTGAGTTTATTATTATTAAATTATTTATAGCATTTCAACATATCTTATTATTTAAAGTTTGAAAGCAACTTTAAAATATAATGCCATCAACCAACTTTGAACCAGTGACCATGCTAATGCATTCACAATCCCCAACAAATAGAGCTAGAGAAGTTATTGCTTATACTTTTAGCTTTTTATTATATATTCCTTTTAAATTTTATCATTTAAAATTTTAAAAATATTTACAAACGTGGGAATCGAATAGTTGACCTCGCATAAGAAGTGCTCAAAGCCTTAAAGAGCATAACCAAAATTGCTAATCAAAGAGCATAACCAAAATTCCAACTAGCAGTTATTGTGAGGAGTATTTGCATTATATATAAAATATATTTATAAAATTATAACTGGTACCATATGGGTCAATCCAGGTTACGGGTTAAACCCACACCCGACCACAATTTTATCCGAGTCGGACTGGTCGACCTAGATTTGACCAGACCGGTTAGGCCCCTACCATACCCAAGTTGGGTTTTCGGGTTTAGGTTAGATCGGGTTCATTTTGCCACTCCTATTTAGGTCAATAAAAATGTTTATATCTAGCTTATATTAATATTGATTTTCATGGGCTGACCCACATGCTGTACTAAGCCAACCCACACACATGTAATACTAAGCCGCTCCATTCAAGCTTTTCTCATGTAGGCCAATGTTGGCCAATAGTGTTGAACTTGAACCTCTTATTTGGTATCATGATTTTTATGTCATGCTCATTGGGCTAACATAACTTACAAACAAATATCTTTTGAAATGTATTTAAAGAATCATAAAACCACAAAAAATAAAAAATAATCATAAATCAAACTATCTTACATGTTGAGATTAATTTACTGGCCAAATTTGGCCAATAGCGTTGAACTTGAACCTCTTATTTCGTATCATGATTTTTATGTCATGCTCATTGGGCTAACATAACTTACAACCAAATATCTTTGGAAATGTATTTAAAGAATCATAAAACCACAAAAATAAAAAATAATCATAAAACAAATCATCTTACATGTTGAGAGTAATTTACTGGCCAATGTTGGCAAATTGCGTTGAACTTGAACCTCTTATTTCGTATCATGATTTTTATGTCATGCTCATTGGGCTAACATAACTTACAAATTAATATCTTTTGAAATGTATTTAAAGAATCATACAACCACAAAAATAAAAAATAATCATAAAACAAATTATCTTACATGTTGAGATTATTTTACTACCAGTAAATAATAATGAAAATTAGTATGTGTTGCTTTTAAGTCATTATGAGAAATGTTAAATTTAAATATGCATCAAAAAATAAGAAAGACATATACGAGCCAATCAGTTCTTTGTAGTTACATTAGAACATTGAATACACCTAAACAACATAATATTTCTTAATATTTTATTCATGCCTTCGTTTGTATCATAACCAGTCTGTGCCTTGTTGGACCATGCTGTCCGGACAGGGGTAGACCTAGTTATGGTCCAATAACTATTAAGGCTGTGTAATGCCAGAAGTGATTAGACACATACCATGAACTCTAGAATTCATATGCCGTAATTTTTTGTGCATGCCCATCATGCCACGAGCTGGCTTGGATCTATTTCCAACCCTAAACCACGATCACCAAAAGGATCGTGTTACCATGTGCCACAACAAAGTCGCTGGTGGCATGAAATACAAGAAATGCTTTGCTCCATTCAGGATAAGCTTAACGACGTATAAGCTACAGGATAAGCTTAGAGAAATGTTCATTTGCTGAGATACTGGATGCTTACCGAAAGAGGGGAATTGCACGTAAGAGAAGGGAGAATCTTCATGGACTGGCTTCCGCCAATCGAAGTTTCGCGCATTTCAGATGGTGGTAAAGTGAGACCACATAAGGTTCCTCATTCCGTCATATTCTTAAGTCAGAAATCTTTGACCCTTTTCCTTTTTTCATCTTCATATAGAAAAGTAGGCCTCCCCTTCATTCATGGAGTTGGAGGGAATCCACAGGAGGCCCGCCCGTTATGCATTGCATAAAAGAACTTTCCATCCCTCCGGTCGCCTCAGGTCGAATGAATACGAAAGGGAGATCAATCAAATCAATAGGCCATGAATGAAGTAGTTGGCCTTTCGCTTTCTTTCGTTTGACTCGTGGAGCTGATAAATCCACTTCAAAGGGAGGGAAGCTAGGAGTGCTAGTCCGAAAGGGCTAGGAACGGAGTGTTCTCTTTTTTTCCATCATTTCTGCTTGACTTTAGCCTTACAAAATGCCTCAAATCAAAGATTTTTCTCCTTTGAATTACTCATTGAATTTCATTTCGCACCGGAAACTATTCTAGGAGAAGTTCGAATCCGTTCTGTTCGGATATTGGTCGGTCTTGGTTTGACATGGTTTACGCGTTACTGGTTCCCGGAAGAGTCAATTTCTCTATTAGCTAAACCCTTTCTTACCCTACCTTTGGACTCGTATTTTGTTCGTACACAATCAACGGAGGCCTCCCCGACATATGTTGCAACGTCTCCAATAGCATGCTCTTACTTCGTCTTTCCCTTAATAAGTCATCAAATTTGGTGCTTTTCGATCCCCAGTTGCTATGTGGAACAAAGGACGAAATACAATCGATTCCTCCATTTAAGTGGTTCTCGCTTCTCCTTGTTCCTGTTCCTAACTCCTCCTCGGGTAGTTCCCAATGTTTGGCACTTTCCATACTTCGTGGGTGCAACATCAACAAATTCGCTCATGATCAAGTTACAACCTAAGATCTATGACCATATTATGTTAACTGTTCATATTTCGTTCATTCCATCGGTATGCTCCCAGGTACCTGTAATTGTGATCCGTTTGCCAGAACCAAGGGGTCTTTCTGTGGTCAACGAATTCGGCGAGCTGATCTGCTTTGATCCAGGAGAAAGCCCAGTCAGCCACCTTTTCGGTGCAGGTCACGTGACCTACAGCTCGGCCTTCGCTTTTTGAGACTTCCTCTACCCACATCTCTATGTGCCCACAGCACTTCCATATGGAGAAAGATGGGCTTACCATGTTCCATCAATAGCACCTAACCTATGCCGATTTTGGCGGACCGTGCTCCACCCCGGTGAACTCATGCGGTTCCGACGTGCCCAGAGGCCAGAGGCGAATCCGTTCACGGTCCGTAGGACCAACACCATTCGAAGGTGGATGGCCCGCCCCGCCTAGAATAGGAATCTTTGACTGGGCTTACACACATTCGCTCACTTATGCTGTCCCCCCTCAGCTCACCCTAGCCCCGGGTACGTCGTCTCCAAGGTTTCACACAACATCTTCACTGACAACATATGCATGTTTGAGTAGGGTCAGGCAGAACCGTTGTTGCCTGATGGGAACTTCCCCCATATTGCTATCAATGTCTTCATGTCGCACGACCTCTTAACATTACACCACTGAATCCCCATATTGCTATCAATGTCTTCATGTCGCACGACCTCTTAACGACGTATAAGCTACAGGATAAGCTTAGAGAAATGTTCATTTGCTGAGATACAATTAATATATAATTATGATGATATGCAATTATGATGGGATACAATTAATATATAATCTATAAAGAGCAATGAAAATATTTGGATTATTCTCTTTTTCATAATTATTAGATTAGTTTTGTCTCATTGACAAAAAGTTGGTCGAATCATGAGAGATTCTTTGTTCAAAATCAGAATATAATTTCATTTCAAGAAAATACAGAAAAAAAACTAACCTGCATAAATAATCATAACATCTATCTAATTTTTCCTCAAAATATAACGTTATCATAGTAAAATAACTAACTTTGATCCATGAAAAAAAGTAACTCAATATTTTAATTTGTGTAAGGATGATGTATATGTCACGTGTTTCCCCTGCAAAAACCCATTTTATGGGCAAAAAGTAGCTGGACTAAAGTTGTACATGTATGTTTGGCATAAGTAATTTGTAGGCATATGTTTATGTGTTAGAACTGAGAGAAGAGAAAAGGAGACGCAAGTTTGGGACCTTTAGGCAGTTGAGAGTTTTGAATTTGAATTCAAATGGGGATTGGGGAAAGTGAAATAAGTGATATATGAAATGATGTGACACATGGAACTACTAAATGCCAGATGACATTTATCTCCTTTTGAATTTCAGTCTCAAAATCCTGACAAAATTTCTTGTTAAGACACTGGTTTTTCCTCCTTTAAGACACTGGTTTTTCCTCCTTTTGGCACATGGCGCATTATTATATGTAGAGGATAACTTAGGATTTTGTTTCGTTATATAGATACACAGACCATTGAAGTAGTATTATCCTAAAACTCATTCTACGATTAGTAATTAGACACATTTAGTCTCTTACCGGGAGCCATGTGTTTAACCTTTTGTGAACCCCTTGTTAAACAGTGTTATGAATTTAATGTTATGAATTTGGTCGCTCTTAATTGTCTACCTAAAGTACATCCAATGAGTCACATATGAGCCCTAAAGTAGCCTCGTGTCTTTGGGGGTACTAGAAGCAATGCCATGGTCATCAACATGCAATTTTATCTTGTTCCCGACTGATTCACGTTGGGCAAAAGCATATTTGGTGCAGGCTCATGCCAATTAAACCCCAAATTGTAACACCCCATGTTCAGGTGTCGTTACATTCTCATTATTATTGCAGGTCTTGCAAGTACCAGTGAAAGCAATATAGAATGAAACAAGAAATTTTAAAAACGAAAGCATTCTTTATTCATCCTTCGAAAGGGAATAACTACCCGTCTCTCATTCAGCCAATAAAAGAAAACATGCTAAAAATTAAAATAGAAACGCTCCTTACTGATACGCCAAAAAAATCTGCACCCTTTACAGGAAACTCGGATTCAAACAGTGGATCCTCCTCGTAAGCTAATTCGTCACCTGTTGAAAAACATTAAAAAAGACAATGAAGTAGACGATATTTATAATAAACAAACAATTAAAACATTCACATGCAACCCTACTACTAACAGGGCAATACCAACTAATCTCTAATATATGACTGTAACTAAAACAATTTATTATTAAATTACTCACAATGTAAAGGGAGTAGAACGAACTGAAACCACCCCGGAACCACATGCGAGCTCACCCGGGCCTTAGATCCATGGTCAAAACAAGTCAGCAGGGACCCAGTCAAGTCGGTAATGGGATCAGTCAAGTCAGTCAATGAGTATGGTCTCCGTCACTCTTCCTATCTTTAATTATGAGTTTTCAAATCCGGTGCATCAAATCATTCTAATCATTCTAGTCCGAGTTCTATTCCATTAATTTTCTATGTTCTATTCTTTCTAATCTATGTAAATAGAATCGTGCGCAAAACCGTGGTGTTCATAGACGTCAATATAATGTGCCAATAGTTCAATATCATATCATTGACTGCACAGTTCTAATTACATGATTTTATCCGCTAACGATAAAAATTCTATCAATCGATTTCTAAAGTAAAGAAAACCCTATAGGATTAACTCCAAGACATTTTAAAATCAATCAAGTTTCAAATAATTAAATCGGAAAAGAAACCATTTTGAAAAGATTAATACTTCCGTAGGATCAGATTCATATCTTTGGCATCCAGAAGTAGGTTCTAGGGTTTACCAGCTCGAGGGAAATTTCTCAAAAATCATGATAATAGGAACAATAAATGGTCTCATTAAAATCCCACAAATCGGTCCCATATGCAACAACAATTCACTGAACCAAAAGTCACAGTAGACTGAACACCCACATGAAAGAACACATCCAACATGAACATCCCATAGGAAAAATACAGTCAACAATACAAACCATAGGAAGAAAAGAACCGTAACAGTAGACCAACACAGCCTACAAGGAAAAAAAAGAAAGTCACAATAGACAGTTTAGAGCCTCAGTACAAACACATCCAATGGGGAACACAGTCGGTAATACAAAGCCGCCATAAAAAACAATCGAATAACCCAACTGAAGAGGGAAACCCTTGGCGGCCAACCCAAAACCCCATAACCCAAAACCCTTGGATGCCATAATTATCAAGAGGGAAAGAATTCCCTTCATTCCTAATTGAATCTCATCTCCTTACACCCAATAAAATTCCAAAACCATAATCTACTTAACAAATCAAATGCATGAAAGGAGATAATGAAGTTTAGAGCAAATATGGTCTACCGTGCATCGTAGATGGATCCAAAGACTCCCAAAGATATCCAGAAGAAAGGCGGAAATCAATGGAGAAATTTCGAAGAGGAAAAATCAATTTCACATAAAAACGAGCCCGAGGCAATGGAGTATAAATAGGCAAAAATAAAACCGTGAGAGGCTAAGAGTAGAATCCCGATCGGAGAAGAAATCATCACAAAAGGGGCATCGGCGATGAAGGTTTTAAATTAGGGTTAGAGTTTTAATTTGGCTATTATCAGCTTCTTCAGTTACCTGCGAGAGAGGAGTGGAAAGAGACGGGTCGAGACAGGGGTGAGAGCTGGTGAGCTTTATGGGATTGGGTAAATAAAAGCGGATTTTATTAGTGGGCCGGGTAGTGGGCCTTGTTGCGGCCCGTTTAAAAGAGAGAAATAAGGAAAAATTTATTTAAAGTTTTGGTCTTTTACATCATAACCCCTATAAAATAAATTCCTTCCGCGGAATTGGAAGAACTAAGACTCCTCGAATATGTAAAGGTAACGCTCCATTTCTTCTTCTTGTTTCCAAATAGACTCGCCTGGCGCGTTATGATGCTACAACACCTTCACCTGGTTGACAATCTTTTTCCTCAAAGTCTTCTGCTGTCGATGAATACTTTCCACGTATTGCTGCTCGTACGTCAAGTCTGGGCATATTGAAATCTTGGAATGGTCCATCATATGCGCTGGATCTCCCACATACTTACGTAACTGAAATATGTGGAACATGCTGTGCACTCCTTCCAAGGATAGAGGCATCACAATCTTGTATGCCACTTCACCCACTCGTTCAAGCACGTCGAAATGTTCAATGTAACGTGGACCAAGCTTTCCTTGCCAACCAAAACGAATCAATCCTCGATTTGGTGAACCCTTCAAAAAGACATCGTCTCATGTCTAAAACTCTAGATGTCTTCTCTTCAAATCTGTCCAATGCTTGTAATTGTCTTGTGCAAACTGCAGTTTCTCTGTGATCGTCTACACGACGTCAAATGCCTCTACTATCATCCTAGGCCACATCAATTCTCGATCTCCATCGTCGTCCCTGCTCAAGGACGACCTACACTTCTTCTCATACAACGTTGCAAATGGCACCAACCTAATGCTTGCCGATGACTATTATTGTATGTAAATTCCACGAGGTGCATGTAATCTTTCCATGACACCATGAAATCTTACATACACGCTCGCAATATGTCCACTAAAATCTGACTGGTGTGATCTGACTGTGTCTGGGGGTGATAAGCAGAGCTTCAAATGAGTGCTCAAATTCTTTTGTAAGCTTTTCTAGAAATGTGAAGTAAACTAGGTATCCATGTCCGAAATATGCTCCTCGGAATTCCATGCAGTCGCAATCTCCTCCATGTATCGCTGGATCAAGAACCTTCGTAGATTGGCCAACTCTGAAAGGGATGAAGTGTGCTGACTTCGTTAATCAATCCACAATTACCCAAACGGCGTCGCTCTGCTTCTTGCTCCAGGATAGACCATCCACAAAGTCCATGATATGCTGTCATTTTCACTCAGGAATAGGTAGTGGATGTAATAATCCTGCAATTTGTTGGTGCTCAGCTTTCACCTACTGACACACTAAACACTTTGCCACGCACCATGCAACGTGCTTCCTACCATGCCACCAGTCGTGTTGCCTCAAATTCTGATACATCTTAGTTCCGTCTGGATGAATGGAATAAGACAACCTATGAGCTTCATTCAATAGCTTCTCTCTAATATCACCAGAAGTTACACAAAGCCTGTTGCCAAATTTCAACGATCCGTCTGCATGTATCGTGCACTTTGGTCGATGTCCAGCCATCACAACTCCTTGACCCTCCTTTGAAGTTTCGTATCTCCTGCCGGTGCAGCCTTGATCTTGTCTACCAAGGTGGACTGTATCTAAAGATATATCAATGTAGAAGTCAGCACTGATAGAATCACTTCAATTTCCATCTCCCGCATCTCTTGCTGGAGTTTGCATTGAGTCGTAAGGGTAAGCACAGCTAGAATTCGTCTTAGTGCATCGGGCACGACATTAACTTTTTCTGGGTGGTACTGAAGATTAATGTCATAGTCTGCCATCAACTCGATCCAACGCCTCTGTCGCATGTTAAAGTCCTTCTGGGTGAAGATGTACTTTAAAATTTTGTAGTTCGTATGTACCTTCACATGCTCTTCGAGTAGGAAATACCTCCAAGTCTTCATTGTTGAAATGACGGCTGCTAACTCCAAGTCTTGGGTGGGGTAGTTTCGTTCATGATTCTTCAGTTGCCTTGATGCATAAGCTACCACAAGTCTATGCTGATGAAGTACACATCTGAGACCCTTACCAGATGCGTCACATAAAACCTTGAATCCTCTCGTTCGGTCTGGAACAATAAGCACTGTCGTGGTAGTCAATCTCTTCTTCAGCTCCTGAAATGCCTCGTCACAAGCCTTAGACCAAACGTAGAGCACATCCTTTCGTGTCAATCGGGTCATGAGTTCTGCAATCTTTGAGAAGTCCTGAATGAATCTTCTATAATAACGAGCCAAACCCAAAAAACTCATTATTTCAGACAGTATCTTAGGAGCTGGCCACTTCTGAATGACAGCTACATTCTCTGGATCTACTGAAATTCCTTCTTCTGATACCACATGACCTAGAAATCTCACATAGTCCGTCCAGGATTTGCACTTGCTATACTTAGTAAACAACTGGTATCGTCTCAAGGTTTATAGAACTATCCTTAAACGTGATGTGTGCTCATGATCGCTCTTCGAATATATCAAGATGTCGTCAAGGTAAACCACTATAAACTTATCTAGTTACTCATACAACAATTGGTTCAGAAGGGTCATGAATATCGCTAGTGCATTGGTCACACCAAACGTCATTATCGTATCTGGTGCCGAACACCATCTTCTAAATGCCCTCCTGCTTGACTTTCAGCTGATGATATCTGTTTCTTAAATCCAACTTAGAAAAGGTGCACGATCTCCCAAGCTGGTCAAATAAGACGTTGAGCGTGGTAGATGATATTTATTCTTCACCGTCACTTTATTTAATTCTCGGTAGTCCACACACATCCTCATGGATTCATCCTTCTTCACTAACAATATCGGAGCACTCCATGATGATGTGCTGGGTCGAATCCAGCCTTTCTGAAATAGGTCGTCCAACTGATCCGAACCTCATCTAGCTAAGATGATGCCATACGATAAGGGGTTCTATAGTAAGGTTGAGCTCCTGACACTAACTCAATTGCAAATTCGAAATTGCGATCAGGAGGTAATCCCGTAAGATCATCCAGAAATACATCTAGAAATTTCCGCACTACCTCCGGTATATCTGGTGTAGCATCCATATAGGTAAGCACCGTATCTGTAATTCTGGCTCTGCACTCCACGGGTCCTTCGGATCAGCTTTCGCTGATGAACTTGAATCTCGGGTGGTTCGGAATCTCAAACACCACTTTCCTACGTCGGCAATCAATTGTGGCATGAAAGGTTCTTAGCCAATCCATCTTGAATATGGTATCGAAACTTGGTATATCAATTGCTAAGAAGCCGACGTAGAGCGTACGTCCACAAATGACTACTGGGCAATTCAGATACCCGCTAGTTGTCTGTAGCATGCCGCTGCATGTCTTGATGTCCCAACCAGAAGCGATGAGTGAAATAGGAATGGCGTGTTGGTTGACAAAACATGATGCCATAAAGCAATGCGAAGCTCCCGAATCGAAAACCAAAAGAGCAGGTCTGTTAGCTACTAGCACAACACATGCGGTCGCGAAAACTACACCTAAACACACATTATACAATGTATCAAATTAAAAGAAAATGGTAAATTCATACCTGTCCTGACTTGGCATGTCCCCCCGGCCTCCTCTGCTGTCATGGTGGAAGTCTGGAGCTTATGTGGTGGAGCTTGTTGTCGCGCTTACTGAAATATTTTCTACTGCGGTGGGGTCCATGCTGAGTGTTCCCTGCTGGAGCTGGAGCTGGAGCTGGAGTTGGAGCTGGTGTAGTTGTCGACGCTATAGTCGTTGGTCTCTGTCCGTTCTGGGGGCAGTCTCTGGTAGTGTGGTCATCTGCTCTACAAATCAGACATTGATTCAAGAGATATTGGCACTTAGACTTGACGTGCCTTGGCTTGTTGCAGTAGTGGTATATAGTCTGCTGTCAGCGCTATTGTGGCTGCTGCTGATGTTGTGGGTTTGGCCTCTTGAAAGGTGTCTACTGTACTAATCAGGTCACCTGTAGGTTAGAGGGGAGAGGAGATCATCTTTGAGGGACAGTCGCTTGTCGTTTTTGCTCTCTTTCACTGCACGTATTCGTAGTCTCGAGCTATGGAGAGCACTTTTGTATGGGTCTTTAGCCTTAATCCGACCAATTGTTTCTGGATCTTGATATTTAAGCCTTCCTGAAAATGATGAGCTCGGTCCATGGATCAGATACCATATTGTTTGCAAACCTGCGAAACAACTTGTTAGTAAGTTACATACACTATATATAAATCAACTTCATAAGTTGAATACACACCTGCTAAGCCTGTAAAACTCGGCTTTATACTGTTCCACGTTCATTGAGCACTGCCTCAGATTCATAGATTGAGCTTGTTGTTCACTCTTTACTTCTAGGAAGAAATACCGAGTATTGAAGTTCTCTTTGAAGGTGCTCCATTCAATTGGTTGCCAGTCGATCTTCTTGTGAGTCTCATCATGCTCTGGCATCTTGAGTCAATTGTAGATTTATTATGTCCACCCACGAATCTGGCGCGATCCGTACCACTTTTAGCATGTCAGCGGTGCACCATAGCCATTTTGTTGTTGCAAGGGGTTGTTCCTTTAAAGATTGGTGGGCACAGTGATCAGAATTGTTGTACTCTTCCTTCACGTATGACTCCCTTTGCAAAGCTTGGATAATCTACTGTAGGGTGTATGGTGTGGTCTGAAATTTGGATCGTCGTTGGAGGCTGCTCATTATTATTGTTGCCATTGTTATTGCTTATAATGTAATACCCCGTTTTCATGTATACGTGTATAATGTACGTATTTTTGGACATTTTGGACGTATTTGTACGTATGAAAATTTTGGGTATTTTTCTTAATTTTCACTAATTTTCTAATAACCAAAATTATTTGTAAATAATTTTAAACATCATTTTAAATTATCTGGAGTGAAATATTTGGATGAAATACATAGTATTTCATATGGTATAAGGTATTAGTGATGTATTACTAATTTCCAAACCTGTAAAAATTGTGATTTTCCCAAGATGACACCTAAACCACCATATGTGTCATAATTTCCTTAATCTTCACCAATCTTTTGACACATGGAGGGACACATGGCTAGATTAGGCTTAAAGTAGGGGATGATGTGTATAATCTTCACCAACCTTTTGACACATGGATGGACACATGGCTAGATTAGGCTTAAAGTAGGGGATGATGTGTATTAATAGAGGTTTAAAAAGGGAGGAAATGAAGGAAAAAGGAAAGAAAAAGAAAAGAGAAAGAAAAAGAAAAGAGAAAGAAGCCCAGATTATCATTCACTCTTTCTCTTGCTCTCCTAGGCGGAACCCAAGGGGGGGAACTCCTCCCCTTTGCACCACCACACTCCACCTCCGTCTCCCCCACTCCTACAACTATGGCCGGCCACCACCAAGTCCCCATCTCCTTGTCCTCTTGACCAAATTCCAACCATTGTAGCTTGAAAGAGAAGAAGATTGGAGAAGAAGTAGGTTTGAACTTGAAGGAGAAGAACTTGGAGGAAAGTTTGGAGCTTGGAAGTTTAAAGGTCATGAAGGAGAAGAAGGGCCAAAGATTGAAGGCATGACCATGTTAAGGTAGGAACCATAACTTTAGTAAAATTGTTGTGTGTAAGATTGTGTAGGGAGGTTAATTTCATATTGAGATAATTATGTTCAACTCATGGAGTCCTTGTGTGTAGTATGATGTGATTGCTAATAGGCTCATTTTATATTGTATGCTAATTGGAATATGTTCATGTCCATATGTTTATATCCATGTCATGTACATTTTGTGGCAATGAGTTTATTAGGTTACAAGTTGAGTTAGTATGCTCCTTATGCTCCCATGTTCATGCCACATTTATGCCCACTTTAGTATGTATGTTCATGTGAAGAAAATTGAATTTCTTGCAAAAGATATTGACTGTTTTTAGAACTTAGTTTCTGCTGAAAATTCATCTATGCATAATTTTTACTCAAGAATGTCAAAAATCATGCAAAAATACAATTTGGAAAGTTATACTAGTTAGCTCTAACTTTCATTTGTTAACAATGTCCAAATTCTATTTATATTTCGACTGAACCATTGAGCTATGCAGTCAAATTAGATTCTGCCAGAATCCGCAGCTTGTTACCAAAAAGAGTAGAAATCATATTGTAGAAATCCAATAGGTTTGATTTTAGTCAATTTGGAAAGATGACTTCAGTAGCTACACTTTTCGTGTTTTAGCCTCACTGAAATTATGACCGAAAGATATCACAAATAACAGATGTTAAGTGATCATTGATGCTGTCTGAAAATAGTGTCTATACACTGTGGGGTTTGGGCTGTAACAATTAGCTTTTTTGCTCAAAAATTATGATATTCGATATATGAAAGCATAAGTTGTTCACCTACAACTTTCATTTACAAACTTTTAGCAAATTTACACAAGAACTTCTGGTTAACAGCCTATTTCTGTGACTCTTCCTATTTTTCCTGCAGTCTGGACTGTGTCATCACTTATGTTGTTTTCAATGCCACTATGTTAATGTTTATATTTCCATCTTCATTCCCATGCTAAGTTAGTATGTCTATGTTCCATGTTAGTATGGTATGGAGACCTTGTTATACATTATGTTAATTATGTTTCTATGCTTAACGACATGCTACACAAATTTTTATGCCAACATTAGTATGTAAACATGCTTTCATATTCATGCCATATGCTCTTATTAATTTCCTTTAAGGATGATTCATTATGCATGAGATATTACATGAAAGCACATGTGGAAATGAAAGTGGCAAATGGCACTTACTATGGCATATGAAAAGAAATGATGATGTAATTGTAAGATTGACAAATGAATGCTGAAAATGAGAATGTTTATTCCCATTTCAAATCATTGATGCTCTCTTGAGGAACCTTAATATGAAAATGACATGCAATGCTTTGTGATGAGTTGTCTTCAACTTTAGAATTAGATGCGGGGTAACGGGGTAAACTCGGGATCTAGGAAAGTGTATGAGCAACAAGATCATTTGGATTACATACCACTTCGTTGGCCTTCTCGTCCCGTGAGAGAGAAGGGTGTTTTGGATGACTTACCACTTTGGTGGCGTTCTCCTCCCGAGAGGAGGGTGTGGCCTGGATTACATACCACTTCGGTGGCGTTCTTCTTCCGTGAAAGGGAGGGTGTTTATTATAAGGATGGATGGTTCTTGTTGTGCATCACATTCTCTGACCAGGAGTTTGTACGATCAATTAGGGTATGCTTTTCTTTACTAGAATAGGTTCACGTGCTAAACCTAGGCACAATGTAGGCGATGTCATGGACTTGACATCGGTAGAGTTGCTAGGACACTTTTGATGTGACACATTCTGCCCCGTTTACGTTATTATAATATTTACTTTCTGCCTTTTACTTTTATCGTTACTCTTAGCTACAGATGTACTTCTGTATGCCATTTGCGTTACTTTATCTTATTTCATTATTAATATTCAGCTCGTGTTTCATTTCTGAATAGAGATAAATGTCCTTTCTTCATTATTCTTGTGGTGCCGCTGTCTTGGTTAGATGTGGCAATCTTAGATATAACAGTCTTTACTTGAGTTGTGGATTCCTACTTGGACACGCTTTGACGTGCTCCTCCTGTGGTTTTTAGGTGATAGACAGATAGTAGCAGATAGTAGTTGAAGTGGAGTTCATTGGCAGTGGCCTAGAGTTGGAGGTGTTGAGTTTGGTTGTGATGTTGAGTTGTCTTGGAGTAGTACTTTTGAGAGTGAGATTCATATTTGTACTCATATTTGTAATTGATAGTATTATATATATAGTGTTATTCTTGTGGTATATTGTCGTTAATTGATGTACTCTAATGTTGTCTGATTGGAGCATTACATGTACTTCGCAGCACGTGCGTAGTGGTCTGCTGGTTTCTGTTGTTTCTCTTTCTCTTACTTCGTCGTAACACTTGCTACTCTGGGATCACTTGAAACAGATTCTTACTTCCTGTGTATCTTGGGGATCGGGACGTTACATTTGGAGGCCCATGCAGGTTACCGCGCTGCAGTGTGCGTAAGGATAGTACGGGTAATGCTCCATAGAGAGTACTCGTGTCTTAAGGTGGATAGTGATCTTAGAGTCTAAACTGACCCATCATTAGCATTAAGCCTTAGCCTTAGAGGCCCAATGATGGACTTGATTTCAGGTGGATAGCTTGTCACCTTTGGGTGACGGTCTACGGCATATACTGCGGTGTACATAGGTGTAATTAGTATGTATTCGGGGGTTGGCATACTTAGTACTATACGTGTAATAGATATTCTTTATACGAGTACTGAGCGTATGTGTAGCTTAAGTATAAGTATGGGTAAGGATGTTTGTATGTATACATAGATAGAGTATATTGGTATGTGTGGATGTATCTGTGTGTTCGATATGCATGTCTCTTGTTGTATGTGCATCTGTTATGACGATATATGTAAATACATATGATATATCTTGCTGTGTGGATGTATAATGGTATGTATGTATCTACTTCACTTATGTGACTTACATAAGTGTGTGTATGTCTATGCTATGTACGTAGTGGGTGCATGCAGGACTATTGTATGAGTGTGTGGTATAATTGGATATATGACGTGATATGACTATAGGTCTGTGTATGTATGATATATAATGCAGATATATAATGCAGATACAGATGTATGGTGCTATGTGCCGGTAAATTTGTGCGAATATGTTGTGATGCCATCTTTGTAGTATATGTGAATTTGTAAGTAATATTACTTGTGTTTGATGTGTTGATGTATTGTGTGTATGTCATTTATACATTTGTTGTATAACTATGTGAAGTACTTGTCTGAAAATATGGTGTATGAATACTAGGTTGTGCGTATTTCATCGGTATAGTGAATGTATATACTATCTTTATTAGTTATGTACGTATAAGCGATATACGTGCGAGTTGTACATATAGATACTCTGATACTATAATCCGCCATCCGTATAAATTCCTAATGTTCTATTCTCCTTCGCAGAATGGATACGGGAAACATGCTATCTTCCTCCGAGATGGTTCACTCTAAGCCTTCTCTATTGGATAAGATTTTATTGGGAATCCAGGAGAATTTGAGCAAACAGACAGAGATATTGGCTAAACTTCAAGTACAGAGGAGAACTGTTAACTTCAAGCAGTTCAGAGAAATGCAACCGAGGTTCTTCTCGGGCAATGAGCTCCCACTGGAGGTTGATTAGTGGCGAGGCATACAGAAGAAGATCTAGTCGCAGTTGAATATCCACGGGATGACTGGGTGGATGCTGCGCGAAGACAGCTGACTCATCAGGCTAGTGATTGGTGGGATGGGGAGGAACATCATTTGACCAAGTATGTCTCCTGGGAGAAGTTCAAAGAGCGCTTTAAGGCCAAGTTCCTTCCAAAGACAGTGAAGAATGAGGTGAGACGGCGCTTCGAGCATTTGTCCCAAGGCCGTCAGAGTATTGATGCTTATGATGGTGGGTTCTCCTTACAGAGCAAGTTTGCTCTGGTTGCTTCTCCTGCCCACTAGGCTCGTCATTTGCGCATGAGCCTCGTGCTGAATATAGAGGGGCTATGCCCACTCTTGATTTACCTACTCATGAGGCAGTACTGAAGGCGGTAAGGATGCATGAGTTTCATTTGACAAACATGAGGAGGACCCCGGTCGTTGACGATAGAGGTCTGGCAATGCAGCAGTGGATCTTCCCTCGTCTGGTGCAGAGTATCCAATTTAAGAGGCCTAGAATTTCATCAGCTTTCGAGCAGAAACATGCGACTTGCTTCCATTATGGTAAACATGGACATAAGAGGAAGAACTACATGATGTTTCTAAAGTTATGCCTCATATGCGGGAAATGAGGGCACCCATTCAAGAAATGTCTGCAGAGGAGCCTCCGCCCGACACAACAGAAGCTAGTGGCTATACTGGACGGGAGGCAACAGAAGCCAATACAGAAGGCTATTCTTGTGAGGGTCATGTGGTGAGAGTCTCCAGGGGAGGCTGCCTGGGAACTCGAGGATGAGATGTGAGAGAGTGATACCCTAATATGTCATGTAGTAGGTTTGCTCTTGTATTGATGTTTTGGTTAATGTATAGAGACATCATTCTTCCTAGTTTGTTTTGAAATTCTGAGGACGGAATTTGTTTTAAGGTGTGTAGAATGTAATACACCGTTTTCATTTATACGGGTACAATGTACGTATTTTTGGACGTATGAAATTTTTGGGTATTTTTATGCTAATTTTCTAATAACCAAAATTATTTTTAAATAATTTTAAACATCATTTTAAATTATTAGGAGTGAAGTATTTGGATGAAATACATAGTATTTCATATGGTATAGGGTATTAGTGATGTATTTACTAATTTCCAAAAATGTAAAAATTGTGATTTTCTCAAGATGACACCTAAACCACCCTATCTGTCATAATTCCCTTAATCTTCACCAACCTTTTGACACATGGAGGGACACATGGTTTGATTAGGCTTAAAGTAGGGGGATGATGTGTATTAATGGAGGTTTTAAAGAAGGGAGGAAATGAAAGGAAAAAGGAAAGAAAAAGAAGAGAGAAAGAATCCCAAATTTTCATCCTATCTCTTGCTCTCTTAGGCCGAACCAGGGAGGCTCCTCCCCTTTGCACCACCACACTCCACCTCCATCTCCTCCACTCCCACCACTATGGCCGGCCACCCCCACACCACATCTCCTTGTCCTCTTGACCAAATTCCAACCCCATAAATTTAACCCTTGGAGCTTGAAAGAGAAGAAGATTGGAGAATGAGGGTTGAACTTGAAGGAGAATAACTTGGAGAAAAGTTTGCAGCCTAGAAGCTTAAAGGCTTTCAAGGAGAAGAAGGGCCAAAGGTTGAAGGAAGGACCATGTTAAGGTAGGAACCATAACTTTAGTAAAATTGTTATGCGTAAGATTGTGTATGGGGTTAATTTCATTTTTGAGATAATTATCTTCAACCCATGGAGTCCTTGTGTGTAGTACGCTATGATTGCTAATAAGCTCATGTTATATTGTATGCTAATTGGAATATGTTCATGTCCATATGTTTATATCCATGGCATGTACATTTTGTGGCAATGAGTTTGTTAGGTTGCAAGTTGAGTTAGTATGCTCCTTATGCTCCCATGTTCATGCCACATTTATGCCCACATTAGTGTGTATGTTCACGTGAAGGTAATTGAATTTCTTGCAAAAGATATTGACTGTTTTTAGAAGTTAGTTTCTACTGTAAATTCATCTATGCATAATTTCTATTCTAGAATGGCAAAAATCATGCGAAAATACAATTTGGAAAGTTAACCTAGTTAGCTCCAACTTTCATTTGTTAACCATGGCCAAATTCTATTTATATTTCGACTGAACCATTAAGCTATGCAGTATTATTAGATTCTAACATAATCTGCACCTTGTTACCAAAAGAGTAGAACTCCCATTGTTGAAATCCAATAGGTTACTTTTAGTCAATTTGGAAGGATGACTTCAGTAGCTACACTTTTCGTGTTTTAGCCTCACTGAAATTATGACCGAAAGATATCACAAATGACAGATGTTTAGGGCTCATTGATGCTGTCTGAAGACAGTTGCTGTACTTTGTGGGGTTTAGGCTGTAACAATTGGCCTATTTGCTCAAAAATTATGATATTCGATATATGAAAGTATAAGTTGTTCATCTACAACTTTCATTTACAAACTTTTAACAAATTTACAATAGAACTTGTGGTTAACAGCCTCTTTCGATGACTATTCCTGTTTTTCCTGCAGTCTGGACCGTGTCATCACTTATGTTGATTTCAATGCCACTATGTTTAGCTTAATATTTCCATGTTCATTCTCGTGCTCTAAGTTAGTATGTCTATGTTCCGTGTTAGTATGCTATGGAGCCCTTGTTATACACTATGTTAATTATGTTTCTATGCTTACGCTATGCTTCACATATTTTTATTCCAACATTAGTATGTAAACATGCTTTCATATTCATGCCATATACTTATTAATTTCCTTTAAGATGATTCATTATGCATGAGATATTATATGAAAGCAAACGTGGAAATGAAAGTGGCAAATGGCACTTACTATGACATATGAAGAGAAATGATGATGTAATTGTAGGATTGACAAATGAATGGTGAAAATGAGAATGTTTATCCCCATTTCAAATCATTGATGCTCTCTTGAGGAACTGTAATGTGATAATGACATGCAATGCTTTGTGATTAGTCGTCTTCCACTTTAGAATTGGATGCGGGGTAATGGGGTAAACTCAGGGTCTAGGAAAGTGTATGAACAACGAGATCATCTGTATTACATACCACTTTGGTGGCGTTCTCCTCCCGTGAGAGGGAAGGGTGTTTTGGATGACATATTGATGTGTCATAATATTCCACGTTCTATCTATATATTTACACGTCAAAATGATTACTCAAATCTTGATTTTATACGCTTTTATATTGATAATTTGAATTATTTGACTTCGAGAGCGCTTGGTTGCATTTAAGGGATTATCGAGCAATTCGGAGCATATTGGAGAGGAGGATACAATCGTCGATACCGGAGCATCAACTGCATCATATTTGAGGAGTTTATGCTGCTGAAGAGGAGCAAGAAGAAGGAAGCAAAGAAAGAAGAAAGAAGGAAGAAGAAAAAGGCAAGAGGTGACCTTGGTTGGAATTCCAGGTCGCTTGGTCGAGCTGATGCCACAAAAGAGAAGAGCAAGTGAGGGCCAAAAATAGCTTCAAGGAAGCAGGTTGCTCGACCGAGCGGCCTACCTCGCTCGACTGAGCGGCCCTCTACAGATGACCCCCATATTTGCCTTGGAAATCTCTATTGATTTCGCTCGATCGAGCGACCTACTCGCTCGACCGAGCGGCATTCTCTACCCAGACTCAAAGATGAAGCACCAAAAAGGCGCTCAATCGAGCGCTAGGGCGCGCTCGGTCAAGCGGTGCGGGTCCCAGCACTCGCAAGTTGCGATTTGCTTGGGCTTTTTGGGCGTTTTAGGGTTTTAGGGGGAGTATATATAGGGATTGAGTAGCCACCATTAGAGGAGCTGAGAGAGTTCGGTTTTTGTGCTAGGAGACGATTTTCGGAGGCTAGCCCACGCCATCGGCCCCTCCTTTGCGATTTTGTATCAAATCTTCATTAAGTCAAGTATTTTCATATTCAATCTTTTTATTGCTTTTGTTGC
Organism: Scilla litardierei; assembly: GCA_030789695.1. Taxonomy (NCBI): domain Eukaryota; kingdom Viridiplantae; phylum Streptophyta; class Magnoliopsida; order Asparagales; family Asparagaceae; genus Scilla; species Scilla litardierei. The sequence continues at coordinate 95,062,172 of CM061142.1, forward strand.
TCGTTTTTGATGTTGATTTCCATTGTTTTCTTATCTTTTGCCATGATTGAGTAGATCTATTGCCAGGGTTAGGGATGAACCCTAGGATTCTAGGAATTGGATGTTAGGTTAATCTTAGTTGAATGAATATAGGGTTGCTCTATGGTGGTTTGAACAAGGGTTTTGGGATTGGCCCTATAATAGGAGGATTGCAAAAGTAGCTCCATGTTCTAGGGATGATCCGCACGAATCTGATTAGGGATTAGTGTCATCTTCCAGGACTCGTGATCATGAGAGTGACTCGTGCTCTAGGGAGGGCTCATCATCTTCTAGGTCGACGAGGGGCCCCAATGCCATTGGTTTTTAGTTCGAACTTCTTCCCAGCATCAGCATTTTAGTTTTGGGTTTGGAGGACCTTCAGATCTGATTGACGACGACCGTGGCTCTCTTCTGGACGTCGTTGAAGGCGGTGGAGTCCAATCGTACCCTTTTCACCCGAGAGGAGACATGCACGCACTTGGAGTACGACCGACACGGACTTCATGCACCACCTTGAGAACAATGTGGATTTTCGGGGGCGGAGTAATGTTAGATCCGGCCAAAGAGGGGGCAGCCCAAGGGAGCCTATTTTATTGTGTTTTGTGTTATTTTATTAGGACAATTTTTGCAAATAGGCCAAATTATTAAAATAATTAGGAAAATCGACCTAATTTTTTTTTAATTAGCAAAACCGACCTCTTTTGGTTTTGGGAGCCAAAAGAGGTCGGGCTGGGGCCGGGGCACGTGTGTGGCCTCGGCCGCACCTTCAGAGTGCGGCCGAGAGCCGCACCTTCATAGTGCGGCCATGGGCCGCATCTTCAAAATGCGGCCCTTGGCCGCACCTGACAGCTGCGGCCAAGGCCACACAATTACAGAGCCGAATTTCAGCTGCTGCTGCTGCTTGCTCCTCTATGTTTGCAAATACAAATAGCTGCTGCTGCTCTTCTCCATTTCAGCAGCTGCTTCTCATACTCTTCCGATAATTCAACCCTAATTCACTCCAGCATATGCATATAAAAATCAAAACGTGTCCCAAATTATTCTCACACAAATACTTCTCACAGCCATAGCGTATCACAAATAGTATATCACAACACATCACTTGGATATCCAAACGGTCATATAAATCAAAACACACATCACATAGATTTAAGCTCAAGTAACACATAAATCAAACAACAATGAATTCATCAGCCATAGTAGTTTAAATTTCAAAATACATATCATTTCGAATTCAATAAACTTACAAAAAAACATGGCCCTAACACATCAATCATGGCCCTAACACAACAGTATCAGTAGAGTAACATCCATCATTACATCATGTGCGGGATCTGCCACGGCCTTGAGATGAAGACGCGCCGCGGCCTTGAGATGAAGACGCGCCGCGGCCTTGTGATGAAGACGCGCCGGGGCCTTGTGATGAAGACGCGCCGGGGCCTTGTGATGAAGACGGGCCACGGCCTTGTGATGAAGACGCGCCGCGGCCTTGTGATGAAGACCCGCCCCGAACTTGAGATGAATACCTACAAGATAAGCATAAATTAGAACAACATATGTATATACACAAGAAATATATGAATTGAAGAATCAACATACGCGTGTGTTGGAGGATTTCGGCAGCGTGATTTGTAGTGCCCGAGTTGATGGCAATTGCCACATCTATTCTGTCGGCTTCCTTCGCGCGGAATATCCATTGCCCCCCGAATACGTGTAGATGTAGGCCGACCTGGAGGTCTTCTTTTGTCGGGTGGAAGTAATTTGGGACCATCCCAAGCCTTCCAATACCGTGCATCGGGTATGGGGTGAAATAAAGGTTCATATGCAAGGCGATATCTGCTAACCTTATACCATGGCGAACAGAATGGCATATATGCTATATTGGCACCATATTCTTGTCTGGAAGTTGCGGCGATAACATGGGCACATGGGATGTGTTGAAGCGAAGGAATATTGCAACTACATCTGCATTTCTCGTCATGCAACTTAACAGTATAACAGAGACCATCATTGTCAGTCACCTGCCACTCACAATCACTAAACCTTGTGAGCATAAACGTTCGGGCTGCTTCCCTCCGTGCCGCAATAATGTCCATTGTTGTGGGCACAAAATCTGTCGTCCACCCTTGCCCACTTAGTCTTCGACTGAAGAAATATCTATTTAACCTGTAAAATGTTCTTGCAATCAACGCTTGTATCGGTAGAGCCCTAGCACCTTTGAGCACCCCATTAAAGCTCTCAGAACAATTTGTTGTCATGATGCAATAACGTTTTCCACGATCGGCATGCATCGCCCACATGCTTTCTTCTCCATGTAAATCTGCAGATATCCACGCATCTGCTTCAATGGACTCGTCTTTAATTTTGGCACGATAGGCATTGTATGTCAGCAAGTCTGATGCAATGCCAGCCATCCAGAAGTTTCCCTCCAAGGAACGTGTTCGGAATCCTTTCGCCTTGTAATTTGCAATAATATGCCGCAGACAATACCTATGGTGATAATGTGCTGGCCATCCATCTTCTAATGCTCGAGGAATTCCTTTCATTCTATCTGAAATGAAGGTTATCGTTCGTCCATGCGCACTTGGTATGTATTCATATATACATGCGAAAAACCACTTCCAGTTTTCTTGGTGCATGCATAACCCGTGCTTCCCAACAGAATATGGGTACCCTCGCTCGCCATAACTCGGGATGTTCACGACATAACGCCGGCAGCTGCTCGAATCGCTCTACATAAGGCTCCCAGGTAACCTATGAGACATGAAGTACACAAATATATCAGTGTACTATATTATATATCAATTGATCACATACGTTATAAAATTTACATATACACACCTGCGTACTCTCTAATGTGTCAAATTGGTCTCTGTATGTATCAAGGTTTCCATGAGCAGTTTCCATGAATGATTTTCCTGTATTCCACCTGAACCCATAGGGAACGGTGTCAGCAAATACATCCTGCAGGAGCCTTGGTCTTCCTACATACATTCTCTCCCAGCTCCAAACCTGTAATATGAATTTTTCCTCAGAATGTGAAATATATAGATATATATATAGATATATCACTATTATAGCTAACAAAAAAAATTATACCTGTAATAATAATCCGCATGCATATAAAGCCTTTGTCTGCTTTAATGCCACCTTGCTGAGCTCAGCATACAAGTGCGCAAGCACCGCACTTCCCCATGAATATCCACCGGACTCCTCAAAATCATCTAACTTTGTCAACCAGCGGAGATTTATAGATCCTTTGCTTGGATCCGGAACCAGTAAGGTTCCAATCATATGAAGCAGATATGCCCGTGCATACCGCTGAATGTCCTCATCATCTGCATCCTCAGGCAAATCAGAAAATGTATCACGCAACCAACTAAGTTTTACCTTGGCTGCTTTTCTTTGCGGGGTATCCTGTCCAAGTAGTCTCTCCATCAATGCACCCCAGCTGCCATCTCGCATTTCACATTGATATATTGGTTCTCCATCAATCGGTAGGCCTGTGATGACTGCCACGTCCTGTAACGTGATTGTCATCTCTCCCAGACGCATGTGAAATGTATTTGTCTCTGGCCTCCATCTTTCAACCAAAGCAGTCAGCAATGCGTGGTCTAACCGTACCCAACGCAAGCGCGCACATAGGTGTAATCTGGACGCTTCAATATATGGTCGCGCACGCTGATCTAATCTCCACTTTGTATGTTTCTGTCCATGATCGACAATTGCTATCGATGCCTGCAAACATATAATTCACACCTTAATTTTTTCCTTTCAATAATAATTACGTACTTTGCATATTAATTCTTTCTATTTACCTGCCCTTGCACTACATCAGCAGAACGATGACGTGCTTGATCATACAAGACCGCATTAGTAATAGGTCCTGCCTCCTCCATTTTATAAAAAACCTATAAAATTTCCCCAAATATAGATTTATCTCAAAAACCCTAAAATTCAATCTATATTGAACAAAAATCACAAAAAACATTCAATAACATAACATAGAGAGTAGAATTAACCTGAAACAAATTAGAATAACCACCCAAAAAAAAATCAATCGCCGTACTTTGAAGGAGCGGCCGCGAGTTGAAACTTCTGCTGCAGCCCGCAAGGTCGCGGGCTGCTGTGAGGTCTTGTGGCCATGGGCCGCAGCTGTCAGGTGCGGCCAAGAGCCGCACTCTGAAGATGCGGCCCATGGCCGCACTCTGAAGGTGCGGCTCTCGGCCGCACTCTGAAGGTGCGGCCGAGGCCACACACGTGCCCCAGCCCCAGCCCGACCTCTTTTGGCTCCCAAAACTAAAAGAGGTCGGTTTTGCTAATTAAAAAAAAATTAGGTCGATTTTCCTAATTAATTTATTAATTTGGCCTATTTGCAAAAATTGTCCATTTTATTAAGTAGGGGTATTTGGGTAATTAGACTTTTAGTTAGGATTATTATAAATAAGAGGGGAGGCTAGCCGGCCCTAGTATGCGAAAAAAATTGTGAGTGTTGATATTTGAGAGAATGTTCCTCGATATAAGGAGGGTGCAGACGTCTCTTATAAATCGGCGTCTTAGGATGGCGATTACCCTTAAATTGTAATCATTTATCTCTTTTATTTTCAGTTTTATTAATAAAATTCCAGATTGGCGTTTGGTTCTTGTTAGAAGCACACCAACTCTCAGGTGCTCTCATGCTCCATCAAGCCCTTCCACCGCACCAACACTTCTCGCTCCCCAGCGCTCTCCCCTACGTACGCCCCTTCAACTCCTCAGGCTCCAAAATCTCCTACATGTCTCCGGGAGTGAAGGAGAAGGTGTGTTTGCCAATCACCTGACGTAGCTGGGACACATGGAATACATGATGGATGACAGATCCTTGTGGTAACTTTAATCTGTATGCAACTGGTCCCACCTTGTCTTCTACTTCATAAGGCCCAAAATAACTGGGGGGACATGGATTTTTGTCTATAAGGACGCAAATTTAGATACACCATATCTCTCATGTCAAACTGCACGTCCATGCGATGTACGTTTGTCCTAGCCTTCATGATCTGCTGAGCTCTGGTCAGATGGAGCTTCAGCTCCTCCAAAATCCGGGCCCTCTCTGCCAAGTATTGCTATACCTCCGAAACTAGGGTTGTCTCCTGGCCATAATGCAACAAGTGTGGAGGGTCCCGACCATACAATATCCTGAAAGGAGTAGTCTGATCTGTTGTGTGATAAGACGTGTTGTACCAGTGTTCCGTCCAAGCTAGCCAACGGGCCCACTCCTTTGGGCTCTCTGAAATGAAGCACCGTAAGTAGGTCTCAATACTCCTATTAACGACATTAGTATGGTCATTTGTCTGGCGATGATATGCCGTGCTCCACTTCAATACCGTGCCATGTAGCCTGAAAAGCTCCTGTCAAAATCTGCTAAAAAATACCACGTTTCTATCAGAGACAATGGACTTAGGCGGCCCGCCTAAGCGAATGATCTCTCTTAAAAACACTTCTGCCGCTGAAACTGCGCTGTAAGGATGCCTAAGCGGTAAGTAATGTGCATACTTGCTGAGGCGGTCTACCACCACAAGTATTACTGTGAACTCTCTAGACTTAGGCAACTCATTAATGAAATCCATAGATAGATCCTCCCAGACCCGCTCTGGCAAGGATAAGGGTTGTAGCAAACCTCCCGGGGCCATCACCATGTACGTGTAACGTTGGCAAAAGTCTCACTCCGCCACCATCTTCGAAACATCCTTCTTCATCCCCCTTCCAATAGACCTCCCTTGCTAATCTCTTATAGGTATTGAGGGCCCCAGAATGGCTGCCAATGGCCTTGCTGTGAAACTCCTGGAGAATAGCTAGAATGTATGTGGATGACCTCGGTAGCACCAGGCGCCCATGATATAACAATCTTCCATCCTGCAAAGTATAGCCTGTGTTATCCCCTGATCCTTACAATAGTGCTGCCCGGATGTCCGCCAACTCCTGGTCCTCCTCAACCTCTCGCTGCAATAGCTTCTAGTCATGTAGTACCGAAACCGACAAAGCTGCCAAGTGTACATCCTCATCCCGCCGTGACAACGCATCTGCAGCCTTGTTCTCTTGCTCTGGCCGATACTCTACCTCAAACATGTATCACATAAGCTTCCGCAGCCACTTTTGATGTTCCTCTGCTACCATGCGCTGCTCCAACAGGTAATTGAGACTCCTTTGGTCTATGCGAACCAAGAAACTCCGTCCCAACAAATAAGGCCTCCAATTCTGAATGGATAGGACTATAGCCATCGGCTCACTCTCGTAAACAGACTTCAATCTGGCTCTCACTGTAAGTACCTGGCTGTAGTATGCAATAGGTCGCTGATCTCCATCAGTACAGCCCTCAGTTCATGTCTCAATGCATCTGCCTCCATAATAAATGGTCTAAAAAATCTGGTAACGCCAATACGGGTACGGTAGTCATGGCATTTTTCAAGGCCTTAAATGCAAGTGTCGCATCGTCACTCCAAAAAAGGTCCTCCTTTAGCAGCTCAGTGAGTGGCCAAGCGATCGTACCATAACCCTGCACGAACATGTGGTAATAGCCTGTAAGACCCAGGAATCCCATCACCCCCATAGAGTGGCAGGGCCCGGCCAGTCCAACATCATCGCTATCTTTGACCTGTCAATTGCTACCCCCTCTGAGGACACCACATGCCCCAAGCACTCCACCTATGGCTGTCCAAATAGACACTTCTCGTTTGCATACAACTGATGGTATTACAACTCTTGAAAGACTACCTGCAGATGGTCCAAATGCTCCTCCAAGGAACGACTGTAAACAAGGATATCATCGAAAAACACCAGTATAAATCGTCTAAGGTAAGACGGAATTCCTTATTCATCAAGGCCTGGAAGATAGCAGGTGCGTTAGTCAAGCCAAAAGGCCTGACTAGGAACTCATAATGGCCTTCATGCATCCTGAAGGCTGTCTTGGCACATTCTCCTCTTGCATCTTGATCTGATGGTAGGCTGATTTGTGGTCAATCTTTGTAAAAATAGCTGAACCATGTAACTCATCCAGGAGCTCATCAATCATATGTATGGGAAACTTATCTGGCACCATCTCCTTATTTAATGCTCTGTAGTCCACACAGAAGCGCCAACTCCCATCCTTCTTCACCAAAAACACATGACTGGAAAAAGGATTCACACTAGGCTGGATAACACCAGCCCGCACCATCTCCGTCACCATCCTCTCTATCTCATCCTTTTGCACCTGTGGGTAGTGATATGGCCTCACGCTGATGGGATCCACGCTCTCTCGCAGAACTATGGTGTGCTCGTGGTCTCCAGGCGGTGGGAGACCCCTAGGCTCCTGAAAAACCTCCTTAAACTGCTCAAGTAACGTCTGCACCTCCACTGGGATAGGTTGCCCACTACCGGCCTCTGCACCTCCATCGTTCACCAACTCGTATAACTCCACCAGAAAACCACCCCACATCCGCCTGAATGGTCCTTACTATGGTCTTCAACGAGATCAAGGCTCTGTTTAGACTAGGGTCCGCCTGTAGTACCAATGCTCTCCCATCCTCCTGGAACTACATTCTAAGCAGCTTCCAATTCACCTTCATATCTCTCAGTGTCTGTAGCCACCTCATGCCTAAGATCACATCCGCACTCCCCAAGTCTAAGGGCAGGAAGTCTGCTAGCACCTGTACCCCCTGCAGTGTCAGCACCATCCTGCGATACACTCCTCGACTGCTCTCCTTCTTGCTAGTCCCCATCATGACACTGAAACTGCCACTGTGCCACGGTCTATCAGCTGAAGTCCCTACTGCTTCGCCACTCTCCTGGAGATGTAATTATGGGTAGCCCCACTATCAATCAGTACCGTCATCTCCTGCTCATAGATATGTCCCCTCAACTTCATGGTATAGTTCGGTGTGAACCATACCACGGAGTTTAGGAAAACCTCCGCCTCGTCCAGTTGATGGTGCTCCGCATCCTCGATGGCCTCATCCGCAACATCAGCCTCATCATTCTCGTCCTCGAGTAATAGCATCTGGAGCTTGCGCCCCGTGCACCTGTGTCCTAGAGTGAACCTCTCATCCGCATCCTCCCTCTTCTGACGCTTCTCCCCCATCTCTGCGTCAGTCATCCTCTAGACTGTCCCCCCACCGGCGGTGACTGTCCCCCCACCGGTGGTGTACTGCTCTTCTTTCCACTCTTCTCCTTGGTAGTCTGATCAGCCCATGTAGACATCCTCTGACCTCCTGTCATCGCCTGGCGGCAGAAAACATGTTCACCCCAATTGCCTCTCGTCCTCTTATCCTCCATCTGGCGATCCTCCACCATCTGGGCGTACTACATGGCCTCAATGAGGTCTTAAGGCTTTTGTATGCGAACCTCCGTGCAAACGGTAACCTTCAACACCTTCATAAAGGTACTCTCTATCATCTCATCAGACACTTCATGCACTTGTCCTGATAGTGCCTCGAATATCTACCTGTAATCCCTCACTGTGTCGTCCTACCTGAGTGAAAGTAGCTGCTCCCTCTTGTTCTCCAGATGAGTATCACAGAATCTCTCCACCAATCCATTAATGATCTCCCACGAGCGAAACGACAGCTTCTCATCTCTCCACTAGTACCAAGTAAGGGCCTTTCCATCTAGACATATCGCCGCCGCCTCCAACTTCTGATCCTCCGGCATGCAGGAGACTAAAAAACCTCTTCGTCCTGTAGATCCATGCCACCGGGTTTTTTTCCTCGAATACCAGCATCTTTAGGCTTCTGCAGTCTGTCCACTGGAAAGTCCATTGGTCTCCTCGTCTCTCTGCGTGCCTGGGCTGATGATAATGCTGCCACCTCCCCTGATGGGTCTCATAGCCTTCATGTGGCCCTCTCTCATAATCTCCATGTCCCCTCGTGGGCCTCCTCCTCAGCAACCATAGTCTCCCCAGTCGTCACCTCTAGCCCCGCCACCACGTGCCTCCCCGAAGTCTCTGTAGCCGCCCACAGTCTCTTCAGGATATCCCTCATAATTGTGGGGGTGAGTGTCGTCGTTTGTCCTCATCACACTGGGGGTCTGGAGGGTCTTCAAACTCTCCTCCATCGCCGTTGGTACTCCTGAAAATTTTCGGTATAGAAATCATCGTCGAACGCGCATGTTTGGACATCGGGAAGTGGCTGAAAACTCTTGTCGGGCCCATAACCCCTTCATCGTGGGCCCGAAAGACCGTGGGCAGCCCGTCTGGGCTCGGTGGGGCCCGGGCAGCCCTGGGGAGGGGCCGTCGGGCCCTGTCGGCCCTTGTCGGGGCCGCATCGGCTCTGTCGGTGGTTGGCAGGGCCCGCCTGGCCCTCATTCTGATCGCTAGGTTCCGGGCGGCCTTGAGGAAAGGCTGCTTGTGCCTGTCGCTGATGGTGGTGGCCCGCGCGGCCCTGGAGAGGAGCCACAGGGCCCCCGTGGGGCTGTCGAGGCCAGCAGGGGCCCGGCCAGGGTCGTCGGTCCCCCGCGAGTCATCCGCCGCCTCTGGTTGAGTCGGCCGACCCCCTAGGGAAATTCTAGTGTTCAGCCGGGGCCCTCCTTGTCGTCGCTGGGTCGTGGCGACCTCTTCCCTCTATGGCTCTTCCGCGTCGTCGTCGAAGTATCGATCGGCGTCGAAAAGCAATCACCCGTAGTTCTTCACTTTTTCCTTCCCCTTCTACAAAGGTGTCACCTTTTTTGAAAGATTAGGGTTTGCAACGTCGTCGTTCAATTTCGTCGAGATCTTCGCAAGTTGAAATATGATCTTCGATGTACTTCTCCATGTTGAGTTAGGGTTTTCCCTTGCTTCGTTAGTTGACCACCTTGTGTCGTTAGGGTTTGATTTGCGCTCTCGATTTCGCCATTAAGCTTCTCCTCTACCGCATCAATACGATCTTTGGATCTCATTGCCGCCGCCATGGATCGACGTGATCTGATACCAAAATGATAGAATTCGAATAGATCTGAAATTTATTAATGGAAAACTGAAAGTAAAAGAGATAAATTGGCTACAATTCAAGGGGTAACCTCCATCCCTAGACGATGATTGAAAGGGGACGTCTGCACCCTCCCGTAGAACGAAAAACTATCTCTTCGATTTCACAAAATAATCAAATCAAGCATGCCCGAGGGCCGGCCGGCCATACCCCCTCTAATACTAATCCACTTATTAGCAAATTACAAGCATGTTCCTATAACAATTAAAATAATAGAAAAGGCCTAAAAGTTGCGAATACGCCCCTGAATCATGCGGTTGGGCCTGGTCCTCCTCGAGTGCACTGCCGTGTGTAGGTAATGAGCACATCACTTTCTTTCCTCAATCTGTGCATGTGGTTTTATTTTGAAGTGGCAGTTTGTATTTAATTCTATCTCAAGTTTCTGAAGTTGATGTGCCTCTAGGGTTTAAAACTCAAAATACTTGGTGTTTTTGTTTTGCAAGCAATTACATTCTCATCTGTTGCATAATTCCATCCACATCTTATGACTCGAACCGAAATGCTTTAGAAATGCCCGAATCTGTATAATAATATCTGAACCTAATATTAACTTATTATTCTCATTATCCTTGCAGTATTTTTTGAAGACGGGAACTTGTAAATATGGAGCATCATGCAAATACCATCATCCACGTGACAGATACGATGCACAACCTATTCCACTGAACATTCTGGGGTTTCCAATGCGTCAGGTAGTAACTTATGTTTATCTGATGCTTCAACTGTAGGGCATCCTTATGCTTGCAGCAACTTTCTTGAATACTGTTTTCGATGGATGTCACACAGACTCTGTTTTTCTTTTAAGCTACGTGTTGGTGCTCGTTTGAATGCTTATCTTTGTTCTTGACTAACACCACAGGATGAAAAGTCATGTCCATATTACATGAGAACTGGATCTTGTAAATTTGGAGTTGCCTGCAAATTCAATCATCCTCAGCCTGCCAACTTTGGGGCTGTATATCCTGCAATAGGACCATCTGGATATGGACTCCCAGGCTCTTCTTTGGCACCTCCATCAAGTCTCCCATTAATTGGAGGACTATCAACATGGCCTTCAGCGAGACCTTACTTAACCAGTCCAAGAATGCAAGGCCTCCCAGCTTATATGCCTGTTATTCTTCCATCCTCCCAAAGTGCTTTGCCAATGCAACAGGGTTGGAGCACATACATGGTCAGCTACTATCTTTTAGTTGAACCTCAATTTTGAGCAAGGTTGAAGTTGATATATAATTTCATATCTGGAGCATCAGTAGACTTTTCCATGGACATGCATGATGCTGTTTCATACCAGCAATTATGTTTGATACTTCTGTTATCTGCAGACTTGTTTTAATTTCACCCATGATCTGCTTAAGATTCAATACCGAGGAATTTTTGTGATTGTAACTTACATGTTCTAATTTTGTAGTGAATATATTATCCTTGAGTCCCCCTTTTATATATTCTTAATCTCCAAGTAGATAACTTACAAAGTCGTCTTGTTATAAATGATTTTTAGCTAATAGAATCTTTGTATATGTTCTTAGTTTTGATAAAATGCATTACTATTCTCATGGTCAGAAATTTTTGTCACTGTTCATCTTCATTTGATCTTTTTATTCAGTTGGGAAATGAAGTCGGTCATTCCTGATGAGGATCAAGTTCTGATTAGTTAAGTTTAGTTGGATTTTATTATGATTTTCAGTTAGGATTTTATTTGATTTTTCTGTTAGGATTTTTAGTTAGAATTTTAGTTAAGGTTTTATTTGTTTTTATTTGATCTTATCTATTAGGATTTTATTTGTTTTTAGTTATTTGGTTGTAAGCTTATATAAAGGCCACTAGACTTATTATTTTAATCAACGAATAAATGAAAAGAGAATTTTCTCAAAGCCTGTGAAAGGTTCCACTCTCCTTGGTGCGAAGCCTCGGAAACCCTTGGTGAGAAGCCAAGAAATCCCCAATTTTCTATTTCTTTCCTAAATCCTCCACCAAATCCCTATATCCACCACGTCCTACATCAACTTGGTATCAGAGCCGAACGAATCCTTACTTTTTCTGAAAATCTCTCCCAAATTTTCCAAAAAAAATAAAAACCCTAACCCTACTCTTCAGATCAGTCGCCTCCACAAAAACAAAACAAAAAAACATAGTTTTTTCACGCTGCTACAGTACCCACGCCGTGCCTGCTAGCTACAGTAACGCTACAGTATTTTCTGCAGCTACAGTACCGCTCCAGTAGCAGCCGGTCATTTTAAAGCTATTTTCATAGGAATTTCTGCGCAACTTTTGTATTTGATGATTCCGGGTCCGTTTGACGCCAAAATTCAGTGCCGTTTGCGCCAGTGGGTAGCTGACTCAGCTGACTACGCATAGGTACCATCTAAACAAGCAAATCTTTTCTAAATTATGGGATATAACCGTGATTACTACGATGATTATACTCCCCAAACAAGTTTTAAGCTTGAGAAGTGGAGACAATTACCAATCTTTTATGGCTTCAAGGATAAATTCGGATATGATGATTGGGAGTACTATCTAGAAAAGTTCTTTTCCCATTTTGATTTATCTATAATGCAAAATATAAGTATGCCTATCTCAAGCTAGGTGGAGAAGCGCTATCTTGGTATTTGAGTCTTCGAGTTCCTTATCATCGATGGTCAACATTCAGATCTGCTCTTCGATGTCGATATTCTTTTAGGCATCGGCACATCCCCCAGGCATTCCAACAATCCTCAAGCCCGAAAGTAAGAGAGGATCCTATAGAGCTGATATGTGAGATACATGACGTTCTTCTTCAAGCATACACACTTAAAGTCAGAGCCCACGACAGAGGTTAATCCAAGTCTTGAGGCAAAGCCTGATCCCGATCCAGAGATTGAGACACGTTAGGGCATGAGTGTGACTTGGAGTCTGAGGCAGTATTGGAGTCTCTGCAAGAGCCTGAACCAGAACCAGAACCAGAGTTAGAGCATGAACCAGAGATTGACCAAGTCTACAGTTTGAGCCGGAACCATCTGTGGAGCATGCACCCGAGTTGCTTCTAGAAGCACCATTGGATCTGATTGAGCACATTGAGTTTGTGATCCTAGATTCCCCTCTCCTAACTAATAGACAGATGCGGAATATTTTTCTATCTCTCGTGAATTGGAAGAAATTATCAGAGGACGCGCTTCGACCAATCTGCATCATGATACACTTTAGAGTTCGTTGACGCGTCTTCTCCAACTGTCGAGGACTACTGATTTCTGTGCAGGTGTGCTACTTCTGCTTACCTTCACCAGGAGGTGAAGTTCACAAGCGGAGGAGAATGATGATGATCAAATTCTGATTAGTTAAGTTTAGTTGGATTTTATTATGATTTTCAGTTAGGATTTTATTTGATTTTTCTGTTAGGATTTTTAGTTAGAATTTTAGTTAAGATTTTATTTGTTTTTATTTGATCTTATCTATTAGGATTTTATTTGTTTTTAGTTATTTGGTTGTAAGCCTATATAAAGGCCACTAGACTTATTATTTTAATCAACGAATAAATGAAAAGAGAATTTTCTCAAAGCCTGTGAAAGGTTCCACTCTCCTTGGTGCGAAGCCTCGGAAATCCTGGGTGAGAAGCCAAGAAATCCCCAATTTTCTATTTCTTTCCCAAATCCTCCACCAAATCCCTATATCCACCATGTCCTACATCAATTCCTCCTATTACCACAGTAATGTTGTAAAGGGATCATCAGCATGCATGTTTACAGTGTATTATTATTTTTTGTACCATACATTGTTACATTCACTATTGTTACTAATGTATACTTCTGTTCCATCTGTAGTAGCTGGAGGCTTGCACTAAAGGGCTATATGGCATTGCTAGATCCATAGTTGTCGATCATGGATATAGAAAGTGGACAGGAAAATAAAGCACAAGGCAAGGACAACAATAGGCAAAACAAAGAGAGGGAAATGTGTGAGAATAGGAAAATTGGTAAAGTCGGAAGCTGATTGTCTCTGGATGGATCAAGAAAGATGGATTTGTGTATTTAAGAGCAAACATTGTGGAAGTATTCTTAGAGTAAAAAAGAAAATTTTTGATCAAAACAACTTCAACAAGGCTAAATAAATTGAGATGGAATAAATATTGAGAAGTAGGTAACGATGTACTAGGAAGAATTCACACCTTCATAATGTGTGAATTGAAGATTTCATGCCTCCTTCATTTTGTGTTTCAATATCAAGTCCCAAAGCACGCCACACATCATTGTTGACGAATATGATACAAAACATCAAAAATATCACGGGATTATTTTAGGATTTATGTGCATTTTGAATATTTTTTGGAGCCCAAAACAAGGTTTTTTTCCAGAAGGCAAGCACAATAGAATTTATTCGGATTTTATTCGGGAAGCTTTGCACAATGAAAAGCTTAGGTGCAGCGGTCCACCACACGCGAGCCGAGAGGCCCAGCGGGCGGCCCAGGAAGCAAGCCCAGCAGAATTCTTTGCAGGCGAAGCACAGAGCGAAGCAAGCAACCCAGCGGAGTGGCAGCTGCACGCGTGCGGTGCATGTGTGCATGGTCGAAGTGCGGAGCAACGTAGCGGGGCGACATGCGTTGAGCATCGAATGCTTGCTGCCTGATCAAACAGTTTGCAACGCGATGGAGCAAGGAGAGAAAGCTGGTGGACACATGGCAATCATCCATGCATTGATCACCTCATCCAATGACGTGAAACACACTCTGCTGATGCAGACAGCAAAGCGGGCGCTGGCCGATTTGATTTCAAATCGGATTCGCACTGTCAACCGACAAACATGTTAGTATAAAACTGTGTTTTGGCTAGCTTTTTGTGGCAACTCTTGAGTGGTTTTTGTGTGGATTTTTCCTGTAAAATTACGGCTACTTGTAGAGAAACAGAGGGCAAACAGAGGGCCAATGGTGTGTTGTTTGAAAGCTAAAACCCATTATTTTCTTCTCCAATTTCTTAACGGGTTTGGTTGTTTCCTTTCAACCAAACATCATAACATGTAATCCAAAGATATTGAAGCATTAGTGATCTCTCCAACTGGACATATACTAAAGATTCAGTGGAACCAATATAAATCTTGGTGTCAAGTGTCTTTTTCTTTTGTTTTGCGTTACTTTCATATATATTGCTTTGTTGCGTGTTTCGTAGAGAAAGCCATTTTCTTTGTTCGTTTTCACAATGATCTTGGAATTCCACAGGGCGATTGATTGACGTGATCGACATTATCTCTTCAACAAGTGGTATCAGAGCAAGATTCTTAAAACAAGCCTAAGGTGATTACAGAAATTTCTTCAACAAGAGGTGGATCAACCGAAGAAGCAATTGGTTCGAGTTCGATACGGATGGCTCGTATGCGATGGTTAGAGAAATGAAATACAAAGTTAGAAGTTTGATGGCAAAGAAAACTTCGAGATATTGTAGTACAACATGAAGGCTATCTTGATGAAAGATCGTGTTCACATGGTGGTGTATGACACGAAGTCAATGTGGATATCACGAAAAGGGAGAATCTGGAGATAGAGGACTCGGCGATGACAACCATCAGCTTAGTCTAGCGGAAGGTGTGATTGCTCAGGTGTCTAAGGAGACTACAACCAAGGAATTATGCGAAAAGCTCGAGAAGCTGTATATAAAAAAGTCACTCACCAATTGGCTTATTTTGCTGAAGACGTTCTTTACTTTTACGATGTGAGGAGACCTCATTGACGGATCACATGGATACCTTCAATGGATTAGTGATGATGATGGCCATTGGATTGGCTGAAGAGGCGAAGCGTAATGCGATGATTCTGCTTATGTTGTTACCAGAGGGATACACAATATTCGTCAACACCATGGTCTACACTCGAGATGCTCTCAGTCTTGAGGATGTGAAAGTGGGGCTTTATAGTAAGGAGTTGAGAGAGCGGATGGCGGGAGTTGGTTTGAGTGAATGAGTTTCAGATAGCCATAGCCTACTTGCTTCGGAGCGAAGCAACACGAGAAGTGGCAACATGGGGATATCGAGATCGAGGACTAGAGGCACGACATGCCATATTGGCAAGAAACCTGGCATTAAAAGAGACTACACAGAGAAGAGGACCATTGACATGAAGGACATGCTAGGATCTTCGTCAGTTGCAGGTGTACATATGGAGGAGATGAGCTAGAAGGCCTTTGATGTTCTCATAGTGAGTCTTCAGATGTTGCGAATCATGCTTGGGTCATGGATTCAAGGACGTCATTTCACAGGACGCCAAATAGAGTGTTTTCATACCTACTAGAGGAATGAGGACGAATCAGTATTTATGGATAATAATGATGAGTTTATGGATAATAATGATGAGCGTAAAGCTGTTGGAGTTTGTTTGATGAGGATCAGGATGTTTGATGATGTGATGCGCACACACACTGATGTGTGGCATGTTCTAGAGTGGAGGACGTCGTTGATTTCTTTAGGGGCAATGGATTTCGTAGGTTGCAAGGTCACGATAGAGAAATAAGCTCTAAAAATATCGAAGGATGCAATCATGGTAATGAGAGGTGAAAAAGTTGGGGATTTATATTTGTTGAAGGGAAGATAATCATTGGAGATTACAGTATTGGTGTTGATTCGTAGGAGATTGATTCAACCAAGCTATGACATCTCAGACAAGGACATGTCACGGAAAGAAGCTTGTAGGCTTTGAGGAAGCGTGGTTTAATCAACAGGCTGAACTTCAAGGAGCTGGAGTTTTACGAGAATTGTGTAAATGGCAGTAGACAAATGTTAGTTTTGCTGAAGGAACGCATGTCACAAGAGGGAATTTTGAGTATGATCACACCAATGTTTGGGGTCCTGCACCAGGTCACTCTTTATGTGGTGCTTGTTATTTCATATCGTTCATCGATGATTTCTTCAAAAAGTATGTGTATGTGATAAAGGAAAATTCTAAGGTGTTTGAGAAGATCAAGGCATGAAAGACCCTTGTGGATAATCAAACAAGAAAGAAGCTGAAATTGTTGAGATCTGACAATGGTGGCAAATTTATTTCTACTAAATTTAAGAATTCTGGGAGGAGCATTGAGTAAAGTGGCACATTACTACACTGAAAGATCAGTAGTTGAATGGAGTTACTGAGCGGATGAATATGACACTTCTAAAGAAGGCGAGGTGTCTCGTAATTACAGTAGATTTGTCGAATGAATTTTGGACCGAATATATATCGACCGTAGCTTATTTGATAAACAGAATTTCATTTTCAGCTAAAAAAATTCTAGATAAGGGTTGGACAGTAAAGCCAGTGGATTTAAATCATATTCGTGTGTTTAGATGTTCAGTTTATGTTCACAAGGAAGATGACGAGTTCGACGCTAAAGGAAAGAAGTGTGTCATGTTAGGATACATAGATTATGGCGAGTGTTACTGAGTTTGGAGTCCAGATGCAAAGAATATATTGGTTGGTCGGCCTGTGATATTTGATGAGTCAACAGTGCTGCAAGGAAAGGCTTCAGGAAGTACCGAAACAGGTAGAGATAAGAAGGTGCCAAATGAAGTGGAGGTGCTTATTCCAAATCATAGGATCTGCAGAGATATTGGTAAATGAGTGGCGGTTGATGGGAAGAGTCCACATGAGGTTACTACAGCAGGCAACGATGGTTGAAGTTTTAGTTGATGTGGAGATCGTAGATCTAATGAGGATCACTCTATTGCTAGCAGAGTGGGGTGCGCACCGTGAAGACCCAGCTCGCTATGATGACTACATGAATTTATCTTATGCATTGCATGTGCATGGAGATCATACGACAGATAGGTTTGCGATGAATGCATTGAATTTGGATGTAAACTCAGGATGACAGTGTTAGGAAAGATGTCGACATATTATCGCATCCCAAGGATATTCATGAGAAGGAGAATCCTGTGATGTAGACGACGAAGTTTGAGCGGCGCTCAAACTTATTTTTCTTGAAGAGGTGTTCGGATGTCACGAGATGGCACTACATATATTGCTTCATGTATGGATTCAAGAGATGCTGCGAATTTGGATATTCATCTTCGGAAAGAGGTTTGATGGACACGCAGTTAGTTGGTAATGCTTAGTGCAAAGCTCACTAGTCAAGTTTCCTAGCCTGAGGATGAGTTGGTTTATTTTTGAAGGTGGAGAATATGGAGTTTTAACTTGGTTAGACTTTGTGGTGTGTTTGTATCAAGATGGAGTTGAAAAATATGATAAAAACACCAAAAATATCTCTGGAATATTCCTGGATTTATGGGGATTTTTAGAGATTTGTTGGAGCCTAAAGGTTTTCCAAAAGGCTTGCCCAGTAGAATTAATTCGGATTTTATTCAAAAATTTGTGCACAATGAAATGGTCAAGCATAGCGGCACACTGCCCGCGAGTAGAGAGGCTTAGCTGGCGGCCCATGAAGCAAGCCTAATAGAACCCTGCGGGTAAAGCGCGGAGCAAAGCTGTGTTGAGTATTGGACTCCCCGAATTTGGTTTTGGATGATGAGCAAACATAAATAATTCATGAACTAACAATTTGTGAGCGCAGTTATGGAGATCGTCGCCAAATTCACGAGAACACTCAAAGCGACATCTCAAGACTTCTCAAAGCTCGTATTCAATGCCTAAAACTTCGTTGAAGCTTTTGGACCATTTTGGAAGTCATGAAGATTTGATCGAAACTCTCGAAGACCGTTCTTTAAGGTTTTATTTATAGTCTTTTAGTTTCGATCTATAGAATGTTAAGCCTTGAGTATATCTTACATTTCTATCTTCATAACGCTCCTATCTTAGCTCTAGGATCTTAGTAGAAGTCCATTCTAACTTCCTCGAAGCATCGCGCTTCGATTCGTACTTTATTGTGCATGTTAGTTGGTTCAAGAAGAAGAACTGACCGACTAGATGGTGATCTAGTCGGTCGGCAAAGCTTCTTGGACCGACTAGTTTCAGTTAGTCTTTTCTTGCTCAGTACTGTTTACAGTTAGTCGGTCTACGTTGACTCACCGACCGACTAGTTTGTGAACTAGTCGGTCAGTGATGCTTCTTTGACCGACTAGTTGAGCTTTACTATACATGCCAATTTTTCTCCTAAGCTACTGTTTATCGTTAGTCGGTCTAAGAACGTTTGACGACCGACTAGTTGATAATCTAGTCGGTCAACATTTGTTCTTGGACCGACTAAATCAATTTGTATTCAGACTAATAGTTTTTGACTCTTAGTCGGTCTAAGTTCACTGAACGACCGACTAGTTGTGAAACTAGTCGGTCAGTCAGTCTTCTTGGACCGACTAGATTTCTAGGTCTGAAATTTAATCTCTTCACTGTTCATCACTTAGTCGGTCCATGTTGTTTGACCGACCGACTAGTTGATGAACTAGTCGGTCAGTGGTTGTTCTTTGACCGACTAACTGCTTCAGATTTCTATCCGTTGGGATTTGACCTAACTCGTTTTTATGGGACCCTATAAATACGAAGCTAGGTCATTTCTTTTCAAAAGAATAGCTGCCATTAAGAGATTCATTGAGATTGAAAGAGTTAGAGATTCTCACTCATTTCCAAAGCTCTCTTCCTCACAAGAAATCCATTCTCTCACTTTCTAGATCTAGAATCCATCTTGAGAGAAGTTTGTTCTTGGTGAGCCATTCAAGCTCTAGCTTGATTCAAGTCTCCTAATCACTCCTAGGCACCCATTGCTGCTCATTTCAGTGGTGCTAGGTCTTGGTGACTTTCTCTTCCTCAAATCCCTCCTTGCACCTATTTGGTAAGAATACTCAAGGTATAGGGTTTGTGGTGAGTTGTTTATTTCATATAAACTCATTTATTGCTATTGATTCTTTCGGTTGTGAGAGAAGGTTGTGATCCCGGGTTGTGGGATTCACTATTGCCATTGCATGTATGATTTGATCTTGTGAAGGTTTTTCAGAAGATATTATAGTGGAAATCTTGGGTTAGGGTTTTTAACCTAAGTATCCGGAGGTGATCCGGGTGGTTGGGACGTAGGATCACCGGGAACAAGTCGGGGAGACTTGGGTGGATCCGAACCCAGTAATATCTATTGTTAGCATTGTTAATTTTGTTGTCATCAATTTAAGCTTCCGCAAATTGATTTGGTAGTTGTTTGCACGATAATTAGGAATTATACTCCTTGTTATTTTTAAAGTACTATTCACCCCCATTCTAGTACTTGTGCAGTAGCTTGTAGGGCATTACATTTGGTATCAGAGCCAGATACTTAGCTATGTCTGCCAACGACAACAAGACCGGTCGCCGCGGAGGTAAGCAATGCCAAGGCAATGAACGCCTTGCAATGCGCATTGGAGCCCGAGGACTTCAATAAGATATGCACATGTATGAGTGCATATCAAATTTGGAACTCCCTCATACTACATGAAGGGACGAGTAGGGTAAGAGACTCTAAACTCGTTGTTGTTAACAAAGATTACGAGATGTTTCATATGCAACAGGGTGAGAAGATGAAGGAGTATTATGCTCGCTTCGTCGATATCATAGACGAGTTGGAAGCTCTCGGCAAAACCTACATCCAAAAGGAGAAGTGTTCGAAACTTATCGAAGGACTTCCTTCTAGTTGGGAAAAGCGTACCTTCGCCATCGAGGAAGGTAATGATATGAATAAGTACACCGTAGTTCAACTAATGGGTACTTTAATGTCATACGATGTACGCAAGGATAGCAAGGTTAAGTTGCAGGAAAAGATGAAGTCCTACCTAAAGCAAGACGAGCCAAAGAAGAAGGCTATTGCTTTCAAGGCCGCTCCATCCACATCCACATCAACCGATGATGAAGACTCGGAAAACGAGTTGGACTTGGAGTCCATGGCACTCATGGCCAAGAAGTTCAACCGTTTCTTCCGAAAAGGTAACTATAAGAACAAAGCTAAATTTGGTTCTTCTAACGCCTCCTCCTCTCCTTTGTGTTTCAAGTGCAATAAGCCAGGACACATGAAAGCGGAGTGTCCTCTAAATAAGCAAAAGGAGAAGTGGAAGGCGCCGAAATTCGATAAGTCCAAGAAGTACAAAAAGGGGCACAAAAAGGGACTTGTCGGAGCAACATTCACAGACTCCGAGGATTCCTCAAGCGGAGAGTCGGATGATGAGAAAGTGGAGCAAGCGCACATGTGCTTCATGGCGAGAGAGGAGCATGATCAAGGATCCTCCTCTTCCGATGATAGTGACGACGAAGGCGATGAGGTAACTATGGATGACCTTAGGAATGCTAATTCTCAATTATGGTCTAAATACACTAAATTAGTAAATAGATATACTAAGGTAAAAGATGACCTAGCTAGCATTCAAACCTCGCCTAAGACTATCATCACCAACAACGACACCGTTGTTGAAGAGTTAAGAAATGAGATTGTTAATCTCAAATCTAAACTTGAACATGTTAGTGTTGAGGATTCGGAAGAACATAGGATAGCGGATTTGACTTCTCAAAACTCGACTTTGAGTATTGAGAATGAAAATCTCAAGTCTCGTGTTTATGTGCTCACATCGCAAATATCCACTTTGGGTGCTTCGATGCATTCTCTCACCGAGAAATATGAGTGCACGATAGGCCGAATTAATAAATTCAATAAGGGTAAAGACCATTTGGATAACATCCTAAATGATTTACTTCCGGGCAATTATCACATGGCTTGGGGTATAAGATAGGGAGTTCATCCAAATCGGCCACTACTTTTGTTAGGCCTACTTCCGATGCCTCACCGAGTGGGAGCAAACACTCTATTGATAGTTCATCTACCAATGGTGCTTCCACTTCGCACACACCCTCTTTTGGAAAGAAACCTACTTTGGGTGGACCTCCAAAGAAGGGTCATGCCTACATGTACACAAATACCATGCCACGTAGGAACACACGTCCTACTCCACCGGCTCACACATATGATGATTTTTATGTTACACGTTCACGGGCACGTGCACACCATGTGAGACACCCTCACGCACGTGTTCCCTCACATGCATATGTTCACCCACAACATCATATGAATAATTATCCATATGCACCATTTCATCATGTTCCTTATGCCTATCCACGACATGCATCACGTAGAAATCAACAACGCATGCATGCTCCCAATAGGATGAAGGCTCCCAAGATTTTCACTATTTGGAGCCCGAAGGACACAAGCATGGATGAAAAACAAGTTTATATGAATGCTTATTTTTCGAATGTTGTGCATAGTAGTGATTATGTGGGGAAGTCTAAGTCCAATTGGACTTGGCTTCCAAAGGTCTAATCTTTTGGACCCAATGACCTTGGGTACCATGATACGACATTCCATATCTATAGGTACTCAAGAAAAAGGAACGGAGCAACAAATTTAAATTTAGCTCCAAGAGAAATTGGATACTCGATAGCGGGTGTTCAAAACACATGACGGGTGACGCTCAATTGCTCTCCGGAGTGGTTCCCATTGCAATTGGAAACCGCGTCGTATTTGGAGGCAACGAGAGCGGAACCATCATAGGTGTTGGTAAAGTGGGTAATCCGTCTAAACCCATTATATGTGATGTTTACCTTGTTAAAGGATTAAACCACAATCTTATTTCAATAAGTCAACTTTGTGACAAAGGTTACAAAGTTAACTTCGCGAAAGGAATGTGCCATATTTTAAGAAAAGATAATAATGAATTATTGTTTTCCGGCACACGCCATAAGGATATATATATCATAGATCTTCCAAGATCACATGAACAATGTCTTATTGCCAACACAAGTGAACAACACTTATGGCATCGACGTTTTGGTCATGTGAACTTTGGAACACTTTTTAAGCATTCCAAGTTAAATTCTATTAGAGGCTTTCCTAAGCTTGTCTTTCAAAAGAAAAGCTTTTGTGACTCGTGTCAACGAGGCAAGCTTCCAAAATCTTCATTTAAACCTAAGAAAAGCATTTCTTCTAAGCGGCCTCTAGAGCTATTACATCTAGATTTATTTGGGCCAACTAGAGTTGCTTCATTAGGTAATGCTAGATATGGACTTGTCATCGTTGATGACTTTTCTAGGTTTACTTGGGTATTTTCATTGTGTAATAAAAATGAAGCTTTTGAAAACTTCACAATTTTTGTTAAGAAAGTACAAAATCTCATTGGAACCACCATTGTCACTATTCGTAGTGATCATGGAGGGGAATTTGAGAATGAGTCTTTTGAGACATTTTGTGATGAAGTTGGTATTACACACACCTTCTCTTTCCCTCGTGCACCTCCTCAAAATGGTGTAGTTGAGAGAAAGAATAGGACGCTAGTGGAGTGTGCTCGCACTATGCTTGATGATAGCCAACTTGGCCATCAATTTTGGGTGGAAGCAGTGCATACCGCTTGCTATGTGTTTAATAGAATACTTTTGAGGCCCGGCACTAAACAAACTTGTTATGAATTGTTGTTTGGTAGGTTGCCTCAAGTTAAACATTTTCGTGTTTTTGGTTCGAAATGTTTTATTAAGAACACGTATGGTAGTTTGGACAAATTCGATCCAAGATCCGATGAGGGGATTTTTGTTGGATATTCTTCGCGTAGCAAAGCCTACCGGATATTCAACAAACGAACCTCAACGATTGAGGAGTCGCTTCATGTGTCATTTAATGAAGGATTTGTTCCAACTAGAATTACTAATGATGATGACTCTATGGATGTCTTATGTGATTCAATTGGTAATTCTAACTCTAATGATTCTATTGATTCTATTGAGACTAACCCGTCTAATGAAGTTGTTGAGAATGTTCCTAGTGATCAAGGTATTCCCAAACGGCTTCGTACCGTTCGTGACCATCCTCATGAGCAAGTCATTGGCAATATCCATGATAGTGTCAAGACGAGATCGCAAGTGAACTACTTCGCTCATTGTGCCTTTGCCTCCTCGATAGAGCCAAAGAATGTTAATGAAGCATGCGAAGATAGCGCTTGGATCTTAGCCATGGAGGAGGAACTCATTCAATTCGAGAGGAATGAAGTTTGGGAGCTTGTTCCATTGCCATCGAAGAACCACACCGTCATAGGGACAAAGTGGATCTTCAAGAACAAAACCGACGAAAACCAAGTCGTCGTCCGGAACAAAGCTCAGTTAGTTGCTCAAGGCTACCGTCAAGAGGAAGGTATTGATTTCGAAGAATCCTTCGCTCCGGTAGCTAGATTAGAATCAATTAGATTATTATTGTCTTTTGCATGCCATAAGGATTTTAAATTATTTCAAATGGATGTTAAAAGTGCATTTTTAAACGGAGATGTCGTTGAGGAAGTTTATGTTTCTCAACCTCCGGGCTTCATAAATGAAAATTTTCCAAATCATGTTTTTAAACTTAAGAAAGCACTTTACGGTTTGAGACAAGCTCCTCGAGCTTGGTATGATCGCCTAAAGAATTTTCTTTTGGATTTGAATTTTAAAATGGGAGAAGCCGATTCTACACTTTTTGTTAAGCATTCGAATAATGATATAATTTTAGTTCAAATATATGTTGATGATATCATTTTCGGTGCTACTAACTTTGCTCTTTGCGAAGAGTTTTCTAATGTTATGAAGGAACAATTTGAGATGAGCCACATGGGTGAGCTCAAGTATTTCTTAGGTCTCCAAATTCGCCAAATGGACGATGCAATCTTCATCCATCAAACGAAGTACACGGTGGAGTTGCTAAAGCGATCTGGAATGGAGAGTGCCTCCGGGAAAAAGACTCCAATGAGCACGACTACGCATCTTGATAAGGATACGGGCGGAAAAGATGTAGACATTCGTCTATATCGAGGTATGATAGGTAGTTTACTTTATCTTACCGCTAGTAGGCCCGATATCATGTTTGCCGTGTGTATTTGTGCTCGTTATCAGTCTCAACCTAAGGATTCTTACTTAGTAGCGGTAAAACGTATTTTTCGCTATCTAAGTTACACTTTAGATTTTGGATTACTTTATCCGAAATCTAGCACATATGAGTTAGTCTCATATAGTGACGCTGATTATGCGGGATGCAAATCCGACAGGAAGAGTACTAGTGGCACTTGCCATTTTTTAGGAAATTCCCTTGTCTCTTGGTTTTCCAAGAAGCAAAATTCGGTATCACTTTCAACCACCGAGGCGGAATACATTACCGCCGGTGCTGCATGTGCCCAGGTTCTTTGGATGAGACACACACTAAAGGATTTTGGCATTCATTGTGATACTAGCCCTATCATGGTGGATAACCAAAGTGCTATTTGTCTTTCAAAGAATCCGGTGTACCATTCCCGATCTAAACACATAGATGTCCGACACCACTTTTTAGATGATCATGTTGCTAAAAAGGACATCATTTTAGTGTACGTTGAAACCCAAAAGCAAATCGCCGATATTTTCACGAAACCCCTAAAGGAGGACTTCTTTGTGCGGTTGCATCGAGAATTGGGGATTATGGGTGAATCCGAGATATATGGTTCATGTTTAATTCAATAATCTTGCATGCTATTATATTTCGCAATATTTCGTTCATGCTAGACTTATTGGATTTTTCGGGATTTTATGTGATATTTTGAATTTTTGCTCGAATTCATATTTGAATGTCGTATTTGAGATTTCGATGTTTAATGGGGGTAGTTTAGATGATTTTTGAGAGGATTATGATGTTTCGTCCAAGTGTATTGAGGAGAGAACTTAATTGTCAATTTTTGGACTCATCTAGTCGGTCTCAGTTCATCAACCAACCGACTAGATTTGCATCTAGTCGGTCAGCTAATGAACTCAGACCGACTAGCTCTATCTCTAAACTTTTGAACTCCTTTAGTCGGTATCGGTTCAATCACCAACCGACTAGATTTGTATCTAGTCGGTTAGTAAAAGAACTCCGACCGACTAACTCAAGCTATTTTGAGTTTTCTCTCCAGCTTAACTCCTTAGTCGGTTCAAGTTCACTTATCGACCGACTAGATTAAGTTCTAGTCGGTCAGTATTTGAACGTAGACCGACTAATTCTCATTCAAGAAATCTTCGACTTCTCTCTGTTTTCACTTTAGTCGGTTCAAGCTCGTTAACCGACCGACTAGATCGTCATCTAGTCGGTCAGCGTTTGAACTTAAACCGACTAAGTGCTCAGGGGCAGTCACGTCATTTCATGATTTCGACCGACTTAAGTTCAATCTAATCGATTCTTTTTTCATTTTAGTCGGTTGCTCCATCTTCTCCAGCTCGAAAACCCCCCAACCCAGCTCGTGACCCTTCGACTTCCGTCGATCTCCGGCCTCTTTTCCGACCATCTCCGCCGCCGATCGTCGTCGTCTTCCTCCTAGGTATACTCCCTCTCATCTAGGGTTTCCTCCTAGGTCTATTTTCCAGTTCTAGGGCTAGGGTTTCGAATTTCTCATCTAGGGTTTGTTAATTTCGAAATTTCTTTCCGCTGTTAGGGTTTGTTGCTTAGGGTTGTATCGATTGATTGATCTCGTTGTGCCACGATAATGGCAAAGACGAGGATTCCTATCACTCCCTCTGGGGCATCCCCCATGACCGTAGGGCCTTCTAACCCTAGGAATCCGTCTAAACCCAAACACCGTGCTAAATCAACCCAAGCTTCTCCGTCTTCGCCTCCTCTGAAGAAGCAGAGGACGGCGACCGTCAAACCCGGTAAACATTCTAAATCTAGAAAGCCTATACTCCATACCCCCTCCACTCCTCCTGATTCCGACACTGAGTTTAGACCCGAGGATGAGTCTGGCCATAGGGAACCCACTCCTCCACCTCGTTCTAGGACTCGACAGCCTAAGGGAAAGGTCCCAATGCCAGCTGGTGGTGTTGACATATCGTTGTGTCACGACGACCCTATGTGTCTAGCGGCCTACAACCGTATTGAGCACTGCCCGATGCTATTGGAGCACTATGTTCAGTTTTCCGACTTCCTTGGCTTAGCTGATCTCCTATCCTATAGTGGGCTCCTAGACTACCTTCGCTTCGACCCTAAGGCGAACCCTCGACCCTATCCTCGACTGGTCAAACTATTCTATGCAAATCGTGTCCGGGGCCACTACGATGAGAGCCACTCCATCGAGACTACTGTCTAGGGGACTCCTATAGTCCTCACGGCAGAAATCTTGGGGGAGTTGCTTGGTTGTTCGTCGTCTGGTCTCCTCCCGTCAGACATCTCAGTTGATGATATCTCCTCTTTGGATCAGTCTGTTCTCGCTGATATCTTCCATGTGATCCCTCCAGCTTTCATTGGTGTTCCGTCGAAGTCATTCAAGCCAAATGCATGGGTCTTCAATCTCATTCTGAAGTCGTGCTTGCTTCCCAAGTACGGCTCATCTTCTCTGCCATCCCAGCCCTTCCTAAAGTTGATTTACGCTCTATTCTTAGGTTGCGAGATTAATTGGGCTCGCGTTATACTCGATAAGATGGACTCTTTCGAGTGTATTCGCAAGACCACTAAATCTGCGCATATCCCTTATCCTTGTCTGTTGACTTTGGTGTTCCGTCATTTTCGCGTGCCTTTGCCTCCTGACGATGAGCGTCCTCTTGGTCCTCCACTGAACGCGACGACCGTAAAGAAATCTCTTGTGGCACTCCGTCACGTGCAGCGGACGACTCCTTCAGCTTCTCAGGGCACTTCTTCTGCAGCTGCTGCTTCCACACCTCCCACCACTCTTGAGAGTCTCGCTCGTGACGTTCGTCGTCTCGAGTCTCGGTATGCTCGTTCCGAGGAGATTCTTTGTCGCATTGCTCGTGTCATTGGTGTTGAGGTCCCTCCTCCTGTTTCTGAGGATGAGGAGTTGGACGATGAGGATATCGATGACCTCCTTGATTCTCCTGCTCGTGGCGCTGAGGCCACTCCTGCTGCTGCTACCACATCTGTTGCTGGGACTGCCACTTCTTCAGGTCCTCCAGAGACTTCAGCTCCAGTGGTTGAGTCTTCTGCTGCTCCGGTGACGTCTGCTCCTGTTGACGTGCCTGCTGATACTCCAGAGCCAGTCGTCGATATCTCCACTCCTGCACCGACGATCCCTTCAGTTCACACACCACTCCTTGCAGCAGAGCCTGAGTCCACTCCCTCGACTGGACCCACGGAGACTGCTGATCCTGCCACTTCCTCCTGAGCGTCAGTTTGGAGGCCTCTCCTGTGATCATTGGATGATACATCTTTTTGAGAGTGTTTTGGGTTAGGATGGAGTTTTGGCGGTGTTTTGATGTATTTTGGATTTTGGATGTCGGTGTTCTTGATGTTCTTTCTTTTTGTTGGATGTTGATGATGATATGTCGATGATGTTGTTGTATCTTTTTGTTGGTGATATAGATGTTGCACTATGTTTGTTGTAGTCGATGTATTTTTGCTTGTACTCATGGTATTTATATATATACACATCGATGTTCTCTTTTACTTCGTTGTGCACATTTAATATTCATTCAATGTCTATGATATGTGATTTCGTCGCTCGACGCTTATAAACTTGGTTAAATAGATTCTATTTCTATGATTGCATAGAATTGTTTTCCATGCACAAATTTAACCAAGAATATTGAGTATTGAAGAGTACGTTTCTTTATTCAATAAGTGAATTTATATTTGGTATTTTGATGATTTTAATTTTCGTTTTTCGAAAATGGACAATTTGGCACACTTTGATTCGTTTTCGACTATTTTCCTTGGTGTCAATTTGGTCCATCGTCATATTCTACGACTCCCGATGTTGGATTTTCTTTATCCTTGTTGTCGTCGTTGTATGCCCCCCATTTTTGGGATAATGCCAAAGGGGGAGAGATAATGATAATGCTTAGGGCAAATGAAAATTTAACTCAATTTCCAAGAATTTAATTTGATATGTTAGATTCAGGGGGAGTTAAGATATATATAAGGATTTTCAAATCCGATATTTCAATAATCGATTCTCATTATATATCTCACTCGTCTGCTTGATGCAATCTTTATTTATTCAATTTGGAATTAACGTGTCATCAATGCATGGGGAGTAAGTATTTTACATTTGAATCATTATTTTTTATTATTATTTATGTTGGTTTGTCATCACCAAAAAGGGGGAGAATGTTGAGTATTGGACTCCCCGGATTTGGTTTTGGATGATGAGCAAACATAAATAATTCATGAACTAACAATTTGTGAGAGCAGTTATGGAGATCGTCGCCAAATTCACGAGAACACTCAAAGCGACATCTCAAGACTTCTCAAAGCTCGTATTCAATGCCTAAAGCTTCGTTGAAGCTTTTGGACCATTTTGGAAGTCATGAAGATTTGATCGAAGCTCTCGAAGACCGTTCTTTAAGGTTTTATTTATAGTCTTTTAGTTTCGATCTATAGAATGTTAAGCCTTGAGTATATCTTACATTTCTATCTTCATAACGCTCCTATCTTAGCTTTAGGATCTTAGTAGAAGTCCATTCTAACTTCCTCGAAGCATCGCGCTTCGATTCGGACTTTATTGTGCATGTTAGTTGGTTCAAGAAGAACTGTTCGACTAGATGGTGATCTAGTCGGTCGGCAAAGCTTCTTGGACCGACTAGTTTCAGTTAGTCTTTTCTTGCTCAGTACTATTTACAGTTAGTCGGTCTACGTTGACTCGCCGACCGACTAGTTTGTGAACTAGTCGGTCAGTGATGCTTCTTTGACCGACTAGTTGAGCTTTACTGTACATGCCAATTTTTCTCCTAAGCTACTGTTTATCGTTAGTCGGTCTAAGAACGTTTGACGACCGACTAGTTGATGATCTAGTCGGTCAACATTTGTTCTTGGACCGACTAAATCAATTTGTATTCAGACTAATAGTTTTTGACTCTTAGTCGGTCTAAGTTCACTGAACGACCGACTAGTGAAACTAGTCGGTCAGACAGTCTTCTTGGACCGACTAGATTTCTAGGTCTGAAATTTAATCTCTTCACTATTCATCACTTAGTCGGTCCATGTTGTTTGACCGACCGACTAGTTGATGAACTAGTCGGTCAGTGGTTGTTCTTTGACCGACTAACTGCTTCAGATTTCTATCCGTTGGGATTTGACCTAACTCGTTTTTATGGGACCCTATAAATACGAAGCTAGGTCATTTCTCTTCAAAAGAAGAGCTGCCATTAAGAGATTCATTGAGATTGAAAGAGTTAGAGATTCTCACTCATTTCCAAAACTCTCTTCCTCACAAGAAATCCATTCTCTCACTTTCTAGATCTAGAATCCATCTTGAGAGAAGTTTGTTCTTGGTGAGCCATTCAAGCTCTAGCTTGATTCAAGTCTCCTAATCACTCCTAGGCACCCATTGCTGCTCATTTCAGTGGTGCTAGGTCTTGGTGACTTTCTCTTCCTCAAATCCCTATTTGCACCTATTTGGTAAGAATACTCAAGGTATAGGGGTTGTGGTGAGTGGTTTATTTCATATAAACTCATTTATTGCTATTGATTCTCTCGGTTGTGAGAGAAGGTTGTGATCCCGGGTTGTGGGATTCACTATTGACATTGCATGTATGATTTGATCTTGTGAAGGTTTTTCACAAGATATAATAGTGGAAATCTTGGGTTAGGGTTTCTAACCTAAGTATCCGGAGGGGATCCGGGTGGTTGGGACGTAGGATCACCGGGAACAAGTCGGGGAGACTTGGGTGGATCCGAACCCAGTAATATCTATTGTTAGCATTGTTAATTTTGTTGTTGTCATCAATTTAAGTTTCCGCAAATTGATTTGGTAGTTGTTTGCACGATAATTAGGAATTATACTCCTTGTTATTTTTAAAGTACTATTCACCCCCCTCTAGTACTTGTGCAGTAGCTTGTAGGGCATTACAAGCTGGAGGCCCAGCGGAGCAGAGCCTAATAGAACTCTGCGGGCAAAGTTGGAGGCACACGCGCACATGCAAAGTACGAAGCAACACAGTAGAGCAACACTTGTCGAGCATCGAACGCTTGCCACCTGATTGAACAAATCGTAGTTCGTAGTGTGCTGGCACGAGGAGAGAAATCGGGTGGACATGCGGCAGTCATCCAGGCGTTGGCTGCCTCTTCCAACGGCGGGCATCACACTTTGAAGCAGATGTGGGCGGCAAAACAGGCGCGTGCGATTTCTAATCAGATTCGTACTGTTCATCGACAGACCCGTTAGTATAAAATGGTGTTTTGGCTCGGTTTTGAAGCAACTCGAGCTGTTTTCATGTAGATTTTTTCTGCAAATTTTGCGACTAGCCGTGAGAAAAACAGAGGGTACACTGAAGGCCAAGGGTGGGTTGTTGAGAGCCAAAAGACATTGTTTTCTTCTCCGATTTCTTAACTGGTTTGATTTTTTCCTTCAATCAAATGCTATATAACATGTAATTCGAAGATAGTGAAGCAGTGATCTCTCCAACATGATGTACACCAAAGATTGGATGAAACCAGTATAAATATTAGTATCAGGTGCACATTTTTCTTTCGTTTTAAGTTACTTCATATATATTGCTTTGTTAGGGTTTTTAAGAGAACATTATTTGCTTTGTTCGTTACCACAACGATTTTGGAATTCTGCGGGGCGATTAATTGAGGTGACTGTCATCTCCCCAACAATCATACATTTCAATAAAAGAAAAGTTTAATAAAATATTAATCATTAGCCATTAAACATATTTAACCCGTAGCCATATATATATTTATGTTGACTAATATTACCCATCATACCTACATTTTCCTCAGTATTTCCAATATATAAGCTAAAGACAACTTCTGAGTAATAATGCGGTCAACTAACACTTGTCATCGATGCATGGTTTTCAGAAACACCCAACAGCATTAAATGCAACATAAACCTGTATTTCAAACATTTAATTAATGGCTTTTTGACGTAATGAATAATTTTCTATACTAACAGACTAACGAACCTTAATAGTGTGGCTCATGATGACTCGACTATGTTAAAGGCAAGAATAGTGAATCTGTGTGATGTAGGTTGTGGTGGGCTTTATGGATTTGGTGTAGGATTTGTAGAAGATCTAGATAAATTAGGGTTCTTGGCTTCTCACTATGAATTCCAAGGCTTCTCACTAATGAAGGGGAACCTTTCACAGGTTTTGAGAAAATTTCCCATTAAACTTTTCAGTGAGTCATTAATCGATTCAAAATAAGCCAAGCTGCATATATAGGCTTACAACCCAACAAGTCACCTATCCGATGTGGTATTAGACATTAAACTAACTAAAAATAAATAAAAACACTTAAAATACCTAAATATTCTAAAACTCAAAACAAAACAAAATAAAATAAAATTTACAATTCTGATCCATACCATTCTCACCGGTTTGTGAACTTCACATATTGGTGAAGGGAGGCAAAAGTAGCATAGTTAGGCAGAAAGCAGTAGTCCTCTGTAGCTCGAGAAGATGCGTCAACGAATCTTGAAGTGTAATAAGATGCATATGGGTAGACGAACATCTTCCGATATTTCTCCTAATTCATAAGCTATAAAAATCATTCATCATATGTTTGTTGGTTAGGGGAGGTGGATATGGGATAACAAACCCGATGTGCTTAATCGAAATCAGCGGTGCTTCTTTCGACAGCTCTGGTGCAAACTCAACTGATGGCGCTAGACAAGGCTCTGGCTCTGGCTGCAGTGTTGGATCAAGGTCTGTCTCTCGCTCAAAATGCGGCATTGGATCAACCTTTGGTTTAGGCTCGGGCTCTAATTTAGGCTCAAGCACAATCTTTGTTTCAATCTCATGGTCACGATCCGGTTTCAGCTTATGTCCATTCTCTCTGCTTCAGATATTGGATCAATCTATATCACGGGGGCTCTGGTGGTTTGAGTTTGTATGCTTGAAGAAGAATGTTGTGCATCTCACGTATCAGTTCTACAGGATCATCCTTTGCTTTCGGGCTTGAAGATTGTTGGGGGTAGCTGTGGAATATATCGAGGCTGGGAAGAAAATCGATCTTGAAGACATAATTTGAATACTGACCATCGACGACTATAACGTGGAAGATTCCTTTACCAAGATCATGCTTCTCCTTTGAATCCGTGATATGCATATGCATATTCCGTTGAAAATAAAATTTGGAAAAGAAATATTCTAGATGTGATTCCCAATCATCATATCCATGCATGTCCTCGAAGCCATAAAAGTATGAGACTTGATCATATTCTATTCGAGGAGAATAATCCTTGTAGTAATTTTACTCGTAGTCATCATAATTTCCCATGATTTAGAACTGATCTTCTTGCATGGAGGGTACTTATGTGTACTTGGCTGAGTCAGTTCCCACTGGTGGGAACAACACTAAATTCGGGCTTCAAACGGATCTAGAATCGTCAAAATATTGAAGCTAAGCAGAAATTCCAGAAAAAAAGGCCGAATAGCCCCTGAAAAATCAGACGGCCTATTGTTGAGCTATTGATTGAGTTAACCGGCTCGGCTGAGCCTTTGACTGGGTCAACCGGCTCTGTTGAACCAGCTTGGTTGAGCCACTGACTGGGTCAATCGGCTTGGCTAACTATTGTGGTCAGCTCGACCGAGCCGACACTGTAACAACGTTGTCTCGATCGGCACCGACGTCGTTTCTTGACGACTCCGACGTCGTTTCTCTACGATTCTGACGTCCCTTCACCGTCGGACTTGCTCATGTAGCCTTGCGGGGAGCGACGAAGCTTTTAGGTGGTCGGCGGCGCCAGTTGGTGTCGGTGGTGGTGCCGGCAAACCCCTAGGATTTGGCTTTGGGTTTTTTGACAAATCAGATGATGGCAACATCGGTTCTGGGTGGTTGGTGTCACCGACGATGCGGAAGGCTCGAGGAGGTCGTGACGGTGGTCGTGTGAGACCCAGGCTGTAGCGGCGACGGTTGGTCCTCGTCGAATTGGTGGTCTTGCTCGACGACGATGATGTTTCCCGGCACTGGCAGGGTCGACGAGCGCGCCAGGATGTGGTGGTGGAGGCGCATGTCAGGGAGGCTGCCGGAGGTGGTGGCATGAGGTGATATGGTTTTGGGCTGCCGCTGATAAGAAGGTTAGGGTTTTTTGGGTTTTTTGAATTAGAGTTTTTTTCTTTTATTTTTTATGACGGAAGGTGGCTGCTGGAAATATGATTTTGGAGTTTTCTTTGAACGATAGGATTTTCGGCTTTGATACCAAATTGATGAAGGACATGGTGGGATTTAGGGATTTGGTGAAGGGATTTGTGGAAGATCTAAATAAATTATGGTTATTGGCTCCTCACCAAGAATTCTAAGGATTCTCACCAAGGAAGGGGAACCTTACACAGATTTTGAGAAAATTTCTCATTAAACTTTTAATTGATTCAAAATAAGACAAGCTTGGGCCTATATATATGCTTCCAACCCAATAACTCTTCTTCAATAACTCTTCTACACCTATCCGATGGGGTACTAATTATTACAATAACTAAAAATAAATAAAAAGACGCAAAATACCTAAACACTCTAAAACTCATAACAAAAAAAAAATTTACAATTCTGATGCCATATCTCTGTGTTTTTATTGACTCTTCTCAACTTCAAAGAATTCACCTCCCATGGATGACATTGACTGTATGACTCATGCAATAGTATTGGTTTGATTCAGACTGGACGGAAGTTGGGTAACACATTGATTCATTAAGCTCCGTACCATTTTGTAGATAATGTCACGAAACCTGTAGCTGAAAAATATGAAAAATTGGGCCATGACCAGTGAAGCTTTGAACAAACTTCAATAGAAGCTAATACCTTGTTGTATGGCTCATTTGACTCCGCGCATACCTCAGACTATAATTCTTTTCATACTTGATGTACTTGTCAAGTTGACTAGAAATGGCTCAAAATTTTCAGGCATTAATGATAGTGTGAAATACTCTCTTTTCTGCTTGAACAATGCAGAAAAGATGTTTAGTGACATTGTATGCTAGAAATAGTAGTTAAAATAAATAGAGCCATGGGAGTACTAATGATGGGCAGTGATATGGTTGTATCGGTGATGGGTTATAGTAAAATTTGTGTAGATTAATGAAATTAGGTTCTGCAGTTCCTTGTTTACTTTTCTAATTTCTTCATTAGTTTTGGAAATTCACAGTAAGGATGGGGATGAAGATGGCGGTGGTAAAATTGATTTTGGCTGGGATAGTTTTGGTGTTGGTGCTTGAGTCGGTGGTGAGTGTGTCAGTATCTTGAAGGTGGTGAATGATTGTGGACAGATCATGGTAACATTTGTGGACTATATTGCAAGGAACACAGGTCTATTAGATATAAATTTCATCGTTGTCTCTTTTAGCTTTTGTTGAACCAAGCATATGCTGTCCAGGCAATGTAAAGGCGGGTTGTCTCTTTTAGCTTTTGTTGAACCAAGCATATGCTGTCCAGGCACTGTAAAGGCGGCTTGCTCCGAATTTTAGTACTTCAGGAAGTAATCATGAAAAAAGGAACCAAGATGATATTTCCAAGCATAATGGTTATATGAATTTTTGTAAGAAGAAAGTAGGAACTGAATCAAACTAATAGTTTGGACAGAACGCGGAATTAAGATGTTCACCGTGGCACTTGTTACAATAACATGGACATTTAGATATTTTTGCATGACATTATGAATGTCAAGAAGGATTGGATGAATTAGATGACAACATTATTGCAAGAAGATGGTTGTTCATGTTAGGAATAAACTCTCTTGTATTATTCCAAGGGCAATAGCCCGATATATATAGAGTACAAGGAATGGTAAATAAGCACAAAAGACCCTATACAAAGGGACATATACATCTAACACCCCCCCTCAAACTCATGGTGGATCAACAACACTGAGTTTGGAAAGATAGAAGTTGTGCTGTGCTCTGGTCTGGGCCTTTGTGAAGAAATCCGCGAGCTGATACTCAGAAGGCACATACTGTAGAGCAATAACCTCATCCCGTACCTGTGAACGCGTAAAAGAGGCGTCCACACCAATGTGCTTGGTGAGCTCATGCTTCACCGGGCACGAGCAATACTGATGGCACCTGTACTGTCAGACAACAAAGGAGTAGGTGTGGAAATAAACACGCCAAAATCCTCAAGTAACCAACGTAGCCAAATAAGCTCTGCTGTCAACAAGGCCATAGCACGCAACTCAGCATCTGCACTCGATCGAGAAACCGTCTGCTGCTTCTTGGTCTTCCAAGTGATGAGAGAGCCACCCAGGAAGACGCAATAGGCAGATAGAGACCGACGATCAGAAGGATCACTGGCCCAAGTCGTATCAGAGTAAGCATGGAGCTGTAAAGGGCCAGAGCGTGGAAAGAATAATCGACGGTGGCTGGTCCCGCGCAGGTAGCGCATGACACGAAGAAGGTGGCTGTAGTGAAGCTGAGTATGTGCAGAAACAAACTGGCTCAGGATGTGCACGGAATATGAAATATCCGGCCGAGTGATCCCAAGATAGACCAGACTGTCAACAAGATGGCGATAACGAGTGGGGTCCGGAAGAGGCTCACCGTCAGTAGAGCAAAGATGTACATTCAACTCCATCGGTGTATCAGCGGTACGCTGATCAACAAGAGAAGCCCGATCAAGAAGATCCTGAATATACTTCTCCTGAGAGATAGTAGCCATCAGGTGTGGAGGAAAACTCAATCCCCAGAAAGTAACGAAGAGGGCCAAGATCCGTCATAAGAAACTGCTCGCTCAGCCGTGCTTTCACAAAAGCAATAAACTGGGGATCATCTCCAGTGATAATCATATCATCCACATACAAAAGGAGAAGCGTCCGACCACGAGATGAAGTATGAACAAAGAGAGCAGGATCACGATCACTCGCAATAAAACCAGCAGCAGTGACGACAGAAGATAACCGCTGAAACCAAGCACGGGGAGCCTGCCGAAGACCATATAAAGAGCGACGAAGGCGACAAACCATGCCCTCGGGGACAGAATAACCAGGTGGTGGGCGCATATAAACCTCCTCATCAAGAACGCCATTGAGAAAGGCATTCTTGACATCAAGCTGAGAAATAGTCCATGAACGAACAGCAGCAACAGCAATAAAACTGCGAACAGTAGTCATATGAGCAACAGGGGCAAATGTCTCCTCAAAATCTATCCCATGCTCCTGCTGAAAACCGCGCGCTACAAGACGAGCCTTGTAGCGCTCCAGAGTACCATCAGATCTGGTCTTGACCTTGTAAACCCACTTGCACGTGATAGGACGAACACGGGCAGGCAGGGGTACAAGATCCCACGTACCAGTACGCTCAAGCGCAACAATCTCCTCTGCCATAGCATGCTGCCACTCCTGGTGAGCAGCGGCATCTCGATAAGAGGTCGGCTCGGTAAGAATAGCACCCAGAGAAGTAAACCGACCAGGAGGGCGTAGTGACTCACGATCACGAAGGTGGTAACGAGGAGGGTCACTGGAGGAAGAGGGCAGCTCAGGAGGGTCACTGGTGATGGAGGGCATCTCATGAGAAGGAACTACAGGAGGATCCTCGACTCGCAGACGATGAGTGTAGTGAAGAGGAAAGGGAGAAACATGTCCTGGGGTAGGTGCAGAGGTGACCGGTGGCACTGGTGGTGGAGGCGAGGGCACAAGTGATGGAGGTATGGGTGGTGGAATGGTGGATAGTGGACTATCAGGAAAAGTGAGAAACAAAAGAGGCTCAACAATAGAAGCCGGACGGGAAGATGAAGAAGGACGAGGGAAGAAGGGACGAGACTCATCAAAAGTCACATCACGAGAAATCCGCATCCGTCGAGCTACAGGATCACAACATCGATATTCCTTGTGCACAGCACTATATCCAAGAAAGACACACTCAGCAGATTGGGCTGTCAACTTGGTGCGCTCACGAGGGGCCAACAAGACATAGCAGACACAGCCAAAAAGACGAAGCTCAGGATAGGACGGCAGATCTGGAGGTGGTGTAGGAAGGCGCTCAAGTGGAATCACACCCTGAAGAGGAGAAGATGGCTGCATGTTGCTGAGATATGTAGCAGTAGATACAGCCTCAGCCTAAAACTGAGGGGGAACAGAGGAAGCAATCATAAGGGCACGAGCAGTCTCAAGTAAATGACGATGCTTGCGCTCAGCAACACCATTCTGGGCATGAGCACCAGGACAGGAAAACTGTGAGAGAGTGCCCTGGGTATCAAGAAAGGCACGAAGGTGCCGAGATAAGTATTCTCCAGCAGAGTCAGCACGAAGAACCCGAATGGGAGTGCTATACTGTGTACGGACCATGGTAGCAAATGATTTATAGATAGACAAAACCTCAGTACGAGAGGACATAAAGTATATCCAAGTATAGCGAGAAAAATCATCTATAAATATAATATAGTAGCGATGACCCCCTTTCGAAACGAAGGGGGCCGGACCCCATACATCTGAGTGAACAAGATCAAATGGACTCTGAGAGACAGACTCACTAGTAGGATAAGGTAGCTGTAACTGTTTGCCTAGTTTACAGCCCATACAGTCTAAAGACATATCACCAGAGACAGATCCTAATAAACCTCTACGAACCAAAAAAGAAAGACGCGAACCACAGAGATGTCCTAAGCGATGATGCCACTGGGCAAACGAATCGGTAGACGATGCAGCAGAGGCGGAGGCAATAGGCGTGATGGGAGGACTGGCAGAGGCAGCAGAAGGAAGATGAAGCCAGTCAAGCTCCCAAAGACACAGCAGGGACATGAAAAGTGGAACTAGAACCAACTAAAGTGCCCGTGCGACGATCCTGGATAGAACAAGAGTCAGAATCAAGAATAACACGACAGCCATGATTAGTAAGTTGGCCTGCCGACATAAGCTGCATGGTGAGTTTTGGAACGAGGGACACAGCAGGGACATGAAAAGTGGAACTAGAAAGTGTGCCTAGCCCTGTAACTGAAAGTGGGGTGCCATCTGCAGTGAGAACTGTGACAGAGCGGGAGGGAGTACTAATGGAATGTAAAGTGGTAGGGTCAGGAGTCATATGAAATGAAGCACCAGAGTCAAGGATCCAAGGAGAGATACCTGAGGTGGTGGAGGATGGTGTCACAGTACCTGGAGGCTGACTGGCAGAAGAAGCAGAGCCTGATGCCCCAGAAGCAGACATCCGACGAAATAACGTGAGAAGCTCCTGCTCAGTATCAGATGGGACAGTGCTCCTCTGAGATGTGAAACCCCCAGTGTGAGTCTCCTTCTTGGCAGCAGCCCGATCCCTTCGCTTCTTGTTACAATGCGCCTCCACATGTCTGTCTCGGTGGCAGTAGGTGCAGCGTCTGGTGTCACCTCGCACGGGTGCTGTAGCAGAAGGCAGATCTGGTGTGATAGGAGCAGAAGAGGCAGGAGCACATGTCGCCAAAACAGAAGCAGAAGGTGCCAAAAGGCCAGCAGTACGAAGATGAGTCTCCTCAGTACGAATAGCAGCAAGAACCTCCAAGAACGTCACACGTGGGTGACGGGCAAGCAGCTGGGCACGTATCTGCTCGAACTCAGGCCGAAGTCGGGTCAAAAAGTTATAGACCCGACGAAGCTGCAGGTGGGAGTGCTGATGCTGGCAACACTGGCAGATACGACAGATCGCTGGTCCCAAAGAGTCGAGCTGACGCCAGATAGAAGATATCTGTGCATAGAACTCATCGACCGTGGTATCACCCTGCTGAAGAGCCTGCTCATGTCTGACGACAGCAAGGTAGAGGGAGTCACCGGTAGGCTCATAGTGAGAGCGAAGATGGTCCCACATCAGTTGAGACGTCGCCAAACTCACAATGTCACCAGTCAGGGACACATCAATGCTAGCGATGAGGATGTTGGCGGCACGAGCATCGTCATCACACCACCGCCGATAGAGAACATCCTGAGAGCAATAAGCAGCAACAGCAGTCGCATAGGCATCGGTTGCCGCCTTCTTGGCGGTGTCATCAGCAGTGGTGGGGAGTGGTGTCTCGCTGGGATACACCGGTCGTGGTGGGCAAGGACGATCGCCGGTGAGAAGGTCCCAAAGGCGCTGACCGCGCATATGGAGACGAATGTGCGGTATCCACTCCTTATAATTAAGGCCATCAAAAATCAACGAACACCGCGGGATAGCAACATGATGATGAAGAGGTAGATCCGTAGGAGACGCCATATGAAGAGATCAGATCCGTAGGAGACGGAGGCTAGATTGCGGCAGACGGCAGACGGCAGCAGCACAGGGGGCACCGGCAACGGCACTGGGCGCAGGCGAAGGCGCAGCCAGAAGGCACGGTCGCGGTGCGGGCGATTGCTGCTGCAGACGAAGATCCGTGCGCGCGCAGGCAGGCAGGGGGGGCGAAGACCTCCGAGATCTGCTTCGGACGGCGCGCTGCGATCCGGAGTGCGATCGGAGAAGGAGATACTGCGGATCTGCTTCGATCCGTGCGCGCGCAGAAGAGCGCGCGCTGCGATCCGCTGCGATCGGGGAAGAAGAAGACTCGGGGAAGGAGAAGACTCGGAAGAGGACTTATCTCGCTTCGGATCTGCTTCAGAAGAGGGCGGCTCGGCTCCGGATCTTCTTCTTGGCTTCGGAAGGAGAAGACTTATCTCGCTGAAGAGGAGAAGAGGGCGGCTCGGCTCCGGATCTGCTTCGGAAGACTCGGGGAAGGAGAAGCTTCGGAAGGAGAAGAAGGCGGCTGCGGATCTGCTTCGGAAAGAGAAGAGGGCGGCGAGATCTGTCAGCAATCGGGGCTCCGGGACGCGGCGACCGATGGCGGCGCGGCGAGATCTGGCAGCGGCGGCGACTCCTCGAAGACGGGCGGCGGCGGCGCTCTGATGATGCGGAGTGGCGCTCAGGCAGCCGGATCGGCGCGGCTAGGGTTTAGGCTTTTGGATTTTGCGGGAGAGAGAAAAAGACGGCTAGGGTTTAGGTTAAACCCGGCTCTGATACCATGTTAGGAATAAACTCTCTTGTATTATTCCAAGGGCAATAGCCCGATATCTATAGAGTACAGGGAATGGTAAATAAGCATAAAAGACCCTATACAAAGGGACATATACATCTAACAGTTCACACCCTTAATGACAGTTGTTCATTTTATGATGCATAAATGGAGGCAACGAAAACTTACAAGTATAGCCGTAAGTAAATAAAAGCTTATAATTAGTGTCAATTGAACAAATTTTATTTAAAAATTTGCCAAAAATTAATGCTTTTGAGGAAGAACATTGCTAAGAAAAATAATGGACCAACCCACCTCTTCCAAATATTTTTGAGGAAGAATTGATTGAGCTAAGATGGTCAGGCAAGTGTTAAAAATGTGCATGTGATTTCTTTCTGTTGTGTGCGAGTGCGGAAGATTAGGACCACCGATGATCGAGACGAGGACGAGAAACAAACAATCAAATGGAGCACTATGAAAGATATTAACTTTAGGCCGACGACCGACCAAGGAAACACCAACAAGCTTTATTACAAAAGAAAAGAATGAATACAAATCTTCTCTCTTCACAACGATGAAGAAGCACACAAATTCTCTCCCAAAGCTCTCAACAAACTCTCAAAGCGGGCTCTCACAAATGGCGGCTCACAGTTCTCTCTGTGTGTTCCCCATGAAACCATCGTCTAAAACACCGTATATATAGCACTAGGGTACAATAGGTGTCATCATTGAAGAGGGATTCCAAGATATACGAATCCCGACTTTAACGGAATTCCTAACCTATTGCAACTCTACTACGAATAAGACGACGTGTCATATGGTGGGCCCCCTCCGAGCTTCCAAGCTTTCCGCTGAAGTCCGAGCCAATGAAGTGCCGAGCCGAGTAATCCGAGTTAATCGAAGCTCAGACTGTAGAGCCGCCGACCTATGATCCGCAGATCCTCCGAACCAAGAATCCAATGCACTGTCGAAGTCCAATTGCTCGGCATTCTTGTATCTAACTTGTGCAGAGTCAGATCCGAGCACATCCGAGCTAGCTCTGCACAAGAAAGCTCGGCTGCCGATCCAATACTTCATCAATGCCTCAATCGAGCCAACTTTCAAACTTTCATCTATTCATTTTCGTGTATTGGTCTAGAAAAATGATCAAAAATTTCCATGCAGTCAATGAACTTTTTGAATTGAAGTCCAGTAAATTATCCAAGTGTTTTAGTTTGCAAGTTTTCAACTTTACATGACAAATAATTCTCAACTTGTGTTTAAAATGCATTAACATTAAAGGGCTTCAGTTTTTTTTCTAGAAATGAAATATAACTGATAGTATTTTGTATAACCATAAAAATTTAAACATTGACATTACCTTATATTTAATTAAAATTAGATGGACACCATACATTGGAATAGACTAATTCTAGAGGTGTAACATACCTTAGAATGGACAGAAAATGGAAGAGTTTTTACTCTTATCCAATTGGCAAGTTTCACAAAATGTAATATCATTTGATGAATCTGACTGGCAAACATTGATGGATATCAAGTGTTGTAAAGAACCACATGATGGCTAAAACATTGATGCTGCTGTGTGTGAGACGTGTTCATGTAAAAAGGCAATTGATTATATGAATTTTTTATTACGGGTTCGACTAAAACGGATAGAATGTCTCGTCATCATTCCGCCCACTGCATATTACCTTTCCTGATTGATTGTACACTTCAAAATTAAAACAAAATGACAATCATTATCATTACTAAATGTATGAACCAATATAAGATTAGCAGAAGCATACTGCCAGTCAAAATTGTCTAATTTGCCGGTGTGTGGACTATGATACTGATCGGCCCCAGATATACACCCGGAGAACGATTGTAGTTTTACCGCAAGCGCACGGCAAAGTGGCGAGCGGGTATCGAACACGAGGAGGTGGTGTTGGCTCCAATCTATCCTAGGTTGGTTCGACTACGATGGTGTTATTGGTGGAGATGGTTATGGAATGATATAATGGAAATGGTGGTGGATGTCGGTGTCGATGATAAAGAAATCGGTCAAATATCAATTCAAATACAATATAATAAAAGAGGGAATTTGCCTTGCGGCGATCCTGTCACAATCGTCGGGCAAAGTATGTGGATATAAAATCAAATAAAGACGTCTAGGGCTAGGGAATTCCCACTACGGATCGTCATACATCATCGTAAATAGTGAATCTCAATATTACTAGACTTGCGTTGAGGTGAACTAGTCGCAACTTAATGTAGAACCAAGCTCACGCTCTCGCGCTATTGCCGGTCTATAGCAAACCTAGGTTAGGGCCCAATCTCTTGTAAACCCTGACCTAAGCCACTAGCATGAGGATCGACATCATCGTACAATCGCTCCTCGAGCCCACTCTCGTGCAAACTCGAGTTACGATCTAGGTCGTGATAGTTCGTATTCGTCCAATCTCTTGCAAACGAATATGTGTATAGATTTACAATTAAAAATCCTAGCTTTGGTCCAATCTCTTGCAAACCAAATCTAGAGAAACCCAATTGTAAACCTAAATCGAATATCTAGGCCTTCCCATCGATTAGAATCCAATCTCTTGCAAATCCCAAATCGATGGAAATCCCTAGCTATCCGTAGGAAATCAATCACAACCTAACATCCTAGCAATTCTAGCAATTTAGAATTCATTCTTCACAAATATGAAATTAGATCCATAGGGTTCATCCCCAAACCCTAGAACAACAAATCTACTCTAGCATAGCAATAAGGATATGAGAATCAATAGAAATCATTGCTTGCATACAAAAAGATAGAAAAACAAAGATTCAAATAAAAAGAAGAAAATACTTAGCTTGATGAAGATCTTCAATCCAAAATACAAGCTTTTAGATCCAAGAGGGGGCCTAGGGCATGGCCTAACCTCTAAAATAATCCTAAGAAAAACATATGGGGGCTAAGAAAACATAATGGGGATCCCCCTCTAATGGTGGCTACAAACCCCTTAAATACTCCCCCAAAACCCTAGCAAATAACCCTAGAAAACCCCTCAAATTCGTGCCCAAAAACAGCCCAAACCGCAACTTAAAATCTGGGCCCGTCGCCGACTCGGCCGAGTGGGAAAATGTGACTCGGCCGAGTGGAAATTCCAGCACTGCAGCGTCAACTTACAGAAATTCTCCAGATTTCATCCGACCTCTGATTTGGGCGTTCTTGGCGGCGTTGGAACCGTCATGAAGTCTACTATCCATAAAAAATATGAGAAAAATACTTTGATTGCTGGAATGATAGCAGATTTAAAAAAGAGTGAGAGGCTGTCTGAAAATCTGGGCGTTGCGTATCCTCAGCATCACTCGGCCGAGCGGCAAATGTCACCTGGCCGAGGGCCTTTTGGTACTCGGCC
Organism: Scilla litardierei; assembly: GCA_030789695.1. Taxonomy (NCBI): domain Eukaryota; kingdom Viridiplantae; phylum Streptophyta; class Magnoliopsida; order Asparagales; family Asparagaceae; genus Scilla; species Scilla litardierei. Next base: position 95,106,269 of record CM061142.1, read on the forward strand.
GAGTCGGAGCTCGTAGTCGACTGACAGATTACAGAGAGTTGGACATTTTGGCTCGCCGTCGTCTGGGTGCCACTCGGGCGGACGGAGTCTCCGAACTCGGCCGAGTGGGCGTGCGATGCTCGGCCGAGTGCACGCTGATACATCTCTGTTGCGTGTCCGATCTGACCGGCCGAGCGGGGTCTCAATGCTCGGCCGAGTGACTCCTTCACTCGGCCGAGTGGCATGCTGAAAATGTCCAATCTCCATCTTTTCGCTTCCTCGTCGCTCCTACGACGTTCTTTCTTCTTCCACTCGTCTTCCATTGCAGAATAACCCTCAAAAGAGCCATGGTTGACACTCAGGAGTGGGTGCAAATCCTTTAAGCTCATTTTTGCTCCCGATCGCTCCATATTTCCTGAAATCCGACAAAAACAAGAAATAGTGAAAAGTAACGCAATATCGTCGAATAATCGTGAAAAGCGTGATATGGGTGATCGAAATGGCATGCAAATATGCAGAAAAAAGGTGTAAAATATGGAGTGATCAAAATCCCCCAAGCTTATCTCTTACTCGTCCTCGAGGAAGAGAAGTAGAAGGCGAACCCGAAGAGTAAAAATAAGGAAAAAATGAAAAAGAATACGAAGTGGAAGGGGTCGCTAGATTATTCTCTCAGATCTCAAGCCATAAGCTACACATCACGATAACATGGAAAATACGAATCACATGCTATAAAGATTTCATATCTTACTTAAACATGGCACTTGCAAGCTTTTCAGATCAACAAAAGGGACTCTCTAAATTCATACAATCAATTCATATCCACATCACGCATTTCATAGAATTTAATATACAAATGTTGGCGATGCACTTTTCAATCAAAAGTTATAAATGAAGCATATAAGATACACACCAAGCATGCAATAGAGAATAGAATAAAAGTCATGGCATTCACATATTTATTTCAAATCATGAAAAATCTCCATATCTAATATATTTTGCAAAGTCTAAGCATTATCGAATATTCCCATTCATGCACGTCTCCACTCTAATGTCATACTCACTCATATGGTCAAATGAATTCACCCCCCCAAGCTTAGCTTGAGGCGTCGCATCCAAAGGAATATAATAGTGAAAAATGAGATTTTTGCCTTGGTTTTCCCAAGTATTTTGTGGCTCCAATAATGAGATATAGAAATATTTTTTTTTCTTTTGGACTTTGTTTCTCATTTTTCTTTTTTGGATTTTTGTAGGAGCTATATGATTTGTATTTTTTTGGATTTTGGCTCCTTTTTGGCTTTTTGGACTTTTTGGAGCTAACTTTTTCTTTTGTGGTGATTTTTGGGAAATAGATGCGATATAAGTAGCTTTAGGAGGTGAACTCAAGTGACATGTAGAGAATAAAAAGATATATGTGGAGAAAGAAATAATGTAACACTCGGTTCACTCTAAGATGTGCACGAACGGTTCAATAAAATAATACTTCAACTAAAACTCATATGTAAGCATGGATATTCTCAATCATTTCAATAAATAGTGAAGTCAAGCAGTAAGTTTACAATCATATCAGGCATGCAACAGAAGGTGAATAAGACAATAAAACTGATGCTTCAGATATACTAATGATGCGTGAATCTTGGTGCATTTCCAACAAAAGCATACTAAACACTAATCCATACATTCAGTTTCAATGAATATCATGCAATCACTTAGAGGAGTCATCAAGAGAAATAGGTTTGCAAGCACATGTGAATAGCAAGACTATGGAATACTCTAAGTAGCATGTCAATGAATAATGGGCATCGTGATGGTTGCTAAAGCAATAAGAGATATCATCATAAGGAACAAATCTAGCAAAAGAAGAGAAAGGAAAATAAAGAAATAAGAAAAAATAAAAGAGAGGAAAGAAAAGAAAAACAAGTACACACTATGATGCATGAACACACATAAAAGTAAAATAAGATGGAAAAATCAGAAAGATGATGCAAACATTTTGAAAAATTTTAAAAAATCCTAAAATAAAGTAAAAATGCAACTAATGTATCTAAATGGCATGGAAATGCACTCCCCCAAGCTTAAACTTCACATTGTCCTCAATGTGATCATAATGGAAGAATATGAGGAACAACGATAATAATAAGGGGGTGAATGAAAAATGATGAAATGAATGACATGAAATCCTAATGCAACTACATGCAAATACAATGATGCATGAGAGCGCCTTCCCCCAAGCTTATACCAAACAAACCTATTCAAATGACTTGACCAAAAATGTCATGGCTTTGCAAAGCGTGATCAAGTCAAACGAATAAGAAAGTAAGGTTTCACTTGAAAGAAATGCTCGATGGTGGTGAGCAAAAGGATGTGACACACAAAAATATGAAGAGGGCAATAAATATATATAATGGGTTTGGGGTGTAAATGATTATTGTTGCCGTCATATGAGGTGATATTTATTCAAGCAAATCTATACGGTCCTCTCGCTATCGAGAGGATTCGTGTTTATTTAAAGCATAAAAATTTCTACACTACTGGATTGATATCACCTATAGCAAAAGGCGGATCCAGTATCTTTGCCGGTGCAGGCAATTGCTCCAACTGCTCTTTCCGTGACTCCGCCAGGTGCGTATGTCCACGGACTCCATCAGACTCCAGCAATGCGGCTCCCAGCACCTCTCCAAGGACTCCACCTGTACCCTGCAAGAGATAAGCCGCATCAATCTGATGTGGATAATTCTTCCCCAAAATAAATGTATTCCAAAGAGGGTCATCAACATAAGTATTTAAAATGAAAAACGGTTGACAACACTTCCCTGGAAATAAATCTCCACTCTCGTATACCACGTCGATCAACTCCTCATTGTTCGCCTCGGGTTGTTCAGGTAGCTTGGGCATATAAGCGTAGGTATCAACAGGCAGCTCCTCATCATCGTCAGACTTATCCCATCGCACCTCCTGATCATAATTAATAGCATCCATGGGTGCTAACTCCTCGCTCTCCTCCTCGTATACGTCCCATCGTACCTCTTGATCGTATATACATGAATCCTGCAAAAGGTGCAATGAGTCGTCAAAATCTGAATCATAGCAAGCATCATATACGGGAGGGGAATCAAATGTAAAGGGCGAGGGAGTAAAGAGATCCCCCTGAAGGGGAGCCATAAGCTCTGTGGGATTGTCCTCGGCGTCAGTGGAAGGATGGTCCTCTGAGGGATGCTCAGCCTCTGTAGAAAGTAGAGGCGGCTGCGGTAGCTCGAAAGGAGGAGGGTAATGCTCGGGATCCTCATGAATGGATGTGTCCACGTCCCAATGCACGGCCTCCCCGGTGACAATCTCTGGCTCCGCATGTAAGGCCTCCTCAACAGCAAGCTCTGGCTCATGTGGGTGACAAGGGGGAGCGACGATGTCACAAGCTGACTCTCCCCCAAGCTGAACGTGGACATCCTCCTCAGGCTCCTCAGGTATAGAAGGCAATGTAAACGTCATCATCTCCTTTTCATGCCTCCTTCTTTGTTTCTTTCCTGGAGCTCGAGTCACCCGATTGCATGGCTTGGCCTCCTCAATAGTAGGTGCAGGTGGCTCTATGGGCTCATGTATCTTGACCGGGGTATAAAAGTGGGTCTTGTGCCCCTCAATTAGAGCGTAGACTCCATCATCAATTGTGCCTGTGGAAGAGATACAATGAGTAATAAAGTTTTGAAATTCAAGCTCAAAAGGATCACATGCCGTTATTGTCAATGGACCAGAAATTCGAACTATGTCGACAATGTTTCTCAATAGGTCCGTGTACGTGTCCTCCTTTGGCAACTCAGATGCCTCTATTTGTGGAGTGTTGATGGTATAAAGGTGGATATGATCACCTTCAAGTGAAGCATACACTCCATCTATGATGGTACCTGCACTAGAGACATTAGCCATAACAAAATCGATGAATACTTGGTCGTATGGTTTACTTACCGTAACAGTTAGTGAACCGGTAGATCGAGCATCATCTATCATTTGCTCCAAGGCTGCTGCCAACTGTAGATCACTGAACTTCCCCACTTGCATCCTCTTCAAAAACTCACGTGAGGGTCCCTTTAGCCTTCTAGTGAAGGTATCAAATAGCGTGGAGTCATTCCACTCATGGTCTGACTCCGTCTGGAACATTTCTAACATTCCTTCAAACCTAGACAAGGCTTCCCCGAAGCATTCTCCATCAGCCTGATAGAATGCAGCGAGATATATGTAGGATTGTATAGAGCCCGCTCGCATTTTCTTTGGAAGCACCATCGCTGCAACAACTGTACCTGATCAATCAAAGTAAACAACCTGGAAAAGACATCAGTGGTACAAAGAGAGATAAAGATAATAATAGCAGGTGGTGGGAAAAAAAATCTCTCTCAATGTTTTATTTGATTGATTTTTTTTGATTTTTTTTTCAATGTAATCTAATCAACCTAATTGTGACAAATTGGCACCCAACGGGAAACACCTCCCTGGCAACGGCGCCAAAAACTTGATCGGCCCCAGATATACACCCGGAGAACGATTGTAGTTTTACCGCAAGCGCACGGCAAAGTGGCGAGCGGGTATCGAACACGAGGAGGTGGTGTTGGCTCCAATCTATCCTAGGTTGGTTCGACTACGATGGTGTTATTGGTGGAGATGGTTATGGAATGATATAATGGAAATGGTGGTGGATGTCGGTGTCGATGATAAAGAAATCGGTCAAATATCAATTCAAATACAATATAATAAAAGAGGGAATTTGCCTTGCGGCGATCCTGTCACAATCGTCGGGCAAAGTATGGGGATATAAAATCAAATAAAGACGTCTAGGGCTAGGGAATTCCCACTACGGATCGTCATACATCATCGTAAATAGTGAATCTCAATATTACTAGACTTGCGTTGAGGTGAACTAGTCGCAACTTAATGTAGAACCAAGCTCACGCTCTCGCGCTATTGCCGGTCTATAGCAAACCTAGGTTAGGGCCCAATCTCTTGTAAACCCTGACCTAAGCCACTAGCATGAGGATCGACATCATCGTACAATCGCTCCTCGAGCCCACTCTCGTGCAAACTCGAGTTACGATCTAGGTCGTGATAGTTCGTATTCGTCCAATCTCTTGCAAACGAATATGTGTATAGATTTACAATTAAAAATCCTAGCTTTGGTCCAATCTCTTGCAAACCAAATCTAGAGAAACCCAATTGTAAACCTAAATCGAATATCTAGGCCTTCCCATCGATTAGAATCCAATCTCTTGCAAATCCCAAATCGATGGAAATCCCTAGCTATCCGTAGGAAATCAATCACAACCTAACATCCTAGCAATTCTAGCAATTTAGAATTCATTCTTCACAAATATGAAATTAGATCCATAGGGTTCATCCCCAAACCCTAGAACAACAAATCTACTCTAGCATAGCAATAAGGATATGAGAATCAATAGAAATCATTGCTTGCATACAAAAAGATAGAAAAACAAAGATTCAAATAAAAAGAAGAAAATACTTAGCTTGATGAAGATCTTCAATCCAAAATACAAGCTTTTAGATCCAAGAGGGGGCCTAGGGCATGGCCTAACCTCTAAAATAATCCTAAGAAAAACATATGGGGGCTAAGAAAACATAATGGGGATCCCCCTCTAATGGTGGCTACAAACCCCTTAAATACTCCCCCAAAACCCTAGCAAATAACCCTAGAAAACCCCTCAAATTCGTGCCCAAAAACAGCCCAAACCGCAACTTAAAATCTGGGCCCGTCGCCGACTCGGCCGAGTGGGAAAATGTGACTCGGCCGAGTGGAAATTCCAGCACTGCAGCGTCAACTTACAGAAATTCTCCAGATTTCATCCGACCTCTGATTTGGGCGTTCTTGGCGGCGTTGGAACCGTCATGAAGTCTACTATCCATAAAAAATATGAGAAAAATACTTTGATTGCTGGAATGATAGCAGATTTCAAAAGAGTGAGAGGCTGTCTGAAAATCTGGGCGCTGCGTATCCTCGGCATCACTCGGCCGAGCGGCAAATGTCACTCGGCCGAGGGGCTTTTGGTACTCGGCCGAGTCGGAGCTCGTAGTCGACTGACGGATTACAGAGAGTTGGACATTTTGGCTCGCCGTCGTCTGGGTGCCACTCGGGCGGACGGAGTCTCCGAACTCGGCCGAGTGGGCGTGCGATGCTCGGCCGAGTGCACGCTGATACATCTCTGTTGCGTGTCCGCTCTGGCCGGCCGAGCGGGGTCTCAATGCTCGGCCGAGTGACTCCTTCACTCGGCCGAGTGGCATGCTGAAAATGCCCAATCTCCATCTTTTCGCTTCCTCGTCGCTCATACGACGTTCTTTCTTCTTCCACTCGTCTTCCATTGCAGAATAACCCTCAAAAGAGCCATGGTTGACACTCAGGAGTGGGTGCAAATCCTTTAAGCTCATTTTTGCTCCCGATCGCTCCATATTTCCTGAAATCCGACAAAAACAAGAAATAGTGAAAAGTAACGCAATATCGTCGAATAATCGTGAAAAGCGTGATATGGGTGATCGAAATGGCATGCAAATATGCAGAAAAAAGGTGTAAAATATGGAGTGATCAGATACTATTTTGAATGAACTAATGCAAGAGATAAAATGTTTCTGTTACTAACACCAACAGAATCAATATGATAATTTGCATAGTGTGTAAATTAGCAAGATCTGATACTGCACGATTAGCGATTTTACACGATTTGATGCACCACTTATGGTGAGCCATTTAGGATCAGACGCAATAACATTTTGGATATCACAGATTCACAATTGTAGCAAGTTGTAGAGAATGGTTCATGTAATTGAATAAGCATAGTCTGTTGTGCATCAGCGGACATAGGACCATTGGAGGATCCGGCCGTGAAGAATAAGCAACAACCAAATAGAGCACTATGAAGACTATAGCTTTAGGCTGTCGGCCAGTCAAGGGAACACCAATGAGCTTTATTACGAAAAGAGACAACAAATACAAATCTTCAACTTCACATCACTTCACAACGAAGAAGCATTCAACATCTTTCCAAAAAGCTCTTAACACAATCTCTGAAAGTTAGCTCTCAACAATGGCGGCTCAAAGTTCACTCACTATATTCCCTCTAGAAACCCTCGCATAAACACTCCTTAAATAGCCTAAGGCACAATAGGTGTTCCTATTTGACTAAAACTACTACTCAAACAAAATCCTAATCCAATTGCAACTCTCCTTCGGATAGGATTCTGTATCTAATGATCGACCTCTCCATGCTGGCAAATTCTACGCTGACGACCGAGCTGGAGAAGTGCCGAGCTGAGTTGTCCAAAGCTTGGATTGTAGAGTTGCCGAGTTATGAGCCGCCGATCCACTGACTTGAGAATTCATAAGCTGTAGAAGTCCATTAGCTCGGCATCGTATCTGACTTGTGCAGAGTCAGATAGGCGGGATCCGAGCATAGGCAAGCTAGCTCCGCATAAGATAAATCGGCTTCACATCTCCAGTACTTCTTCAGCGCCTCAATCGAGCCAACTTTCACAAATCTCTACCTTATCGAGATTTAGGCCTCCGTCACACAGTCGACTTTCAATGCACCACCATAGTAGAGTCATCTGGTGTTCCCTTCCATTTGCTCCGAAGAGCCCAATGCCCCATCGATGCTCACCTGGCTGCACTGAGCCTCGGTACCTCAACTGGGGCCGCCATTGACATCATCTCGGAACAAAAATTGTGCTAGTCCAAGTAGTGCTTAAACTTAACTCCAGATATAAGCTTAGTCAATATGTCTATAGGGTTGTCATCTGTTACGATCTTCAGCAAATTGATGTCATCTTCTTCTCCCACATAGTCTAGGACAAAGTGGTACCTCATGTCGATATGCTTGGTGCGTGCATGGAAAACCTGATTTTTTAGCTAAGTGCACCGCACTTTGGCTATGACAATAAAGATCACACCTCTTAGTAGACTTCTAGATCATCCATCAAGCCTATCATCCATCTCTCTTTCACTGCTTCAGTCACTGCCATATATTCTGCCTTCGTAGTAGACAGGGTCATCGTAGACTGAAGTATACGCTGTTAACAAATTGGAGCTCTTGACAAGGTGAAGACGTAGACTGTCATAGGCTATAAGTCAATCCGGCATCAGTGGTGCCATTGATATATCTAAGTATTCATTGAACAGCTTGCCAATGTACTTTTTTGGATCGTGCATGTATCGACTGATCATGCTAACTGCATGTGATGGGTCGGGTCGAGTACATATCATATCATACATCATTGCTTCTACCGCATTGGCATACGTTATGCTCTGCATGAGCTTCTTCTCATATCCGTTCCTCGGGCAATGCTCAGTTCAGAGTTTGAAGTGAGGTGCAAGCGGAGTTGCTACATACTTCATCTTTTCACAACCAAATCTCTGTACGACAGACTTCAAATAGCGACTTTGTGAAAGATGAACTATACATCCACTTCAATCTCTTGAGATCTTCATCCCAAGAATCATCTGTGCTTCGCATATGTCCTTCATTTCAAATGCACAACTCAACTCTGACGTTAGTCTCTGTATCTCCACTTTATTTAATGAAGCGATGATCATATCATCAACATAAAGTAAGAGTTAGATGAAGGACACATCATCCAGCCTTCGGAAAAACACGTAATGATCATAGGGGCAGCAAACATACCCTTGATCATTTGTCATAAAGCGTTCGAAACGAGTATACCATTGTCTAGGTGATTGCTTTAGTCCATATAGCGACTTCGTCAGCTTACATGCAAGCTCATCATTGCTCTTATAGCCAATGGGCTGAGCCATATAGATCTCTTCTTCGAGCTCTATATGCAAGAATGTCGTTCTGACATCTATTTGCACCAACTCAAGGTCGATCTGTGCAATTAATGTCAACAGAATCTGAATTGAGCAATATTTCACAACAAGAGAGAAGACTTCGTTGTAGCGATGCATTCCCTCTCCACAAGACAAGCTTTGTAGCGAACTTCTCCAACTTCGGCTCCATTCTTGGTGTAGACACACTTATACTATATTGCCTTCTTGCCTTTGGAAAGTTCCATCAGATCACATGTTTTATTCTTTATCAATGATTCCATTTCTTCATCCATCGCTATCTTACACCTGTCTGTGTCTCCAGAGTGCTCTACATCTCTAAAAGAAGTGGGTAGTCAATAGTTACAACGGTGAAAGTAAATGAGACCATCTCAATGTATTGTGCAGGTCTTCGTTTCTCACGCCTTGGTCTCGTAGCTGCAATTCCATCCATCTGCTGTGCAATTTGTGGATACGAGCTATCTCTACCATCCGAGCTTGAGCCACCATCACCAGTATCTGTCTGGAGTACATCGTCTGCATACTCTGGTGTAGGATGGCTAAAGTCAGTAACCGAGCTGTCTGGAACCTTAGACACCTCTATAAAGACCTGCTTCATTTGTGTCTCTTTGGGCTCCACTGTTTCTCCATGCTCCTTCAACAAAGCTTACTCATCAAAACTCATCAAAAGTTATGTCTCTGCTCACAATTACTTTTCTGTCTAGGACACCACAGCTTGTGTTCTTTGACACCATCGCTAAAGTCAAAGAAGATGGCTTTCTTGGCTCTTGCATCAAACTTGTCCTCCTTCACAGCATAGTAGTTTGGACAGTCCCATATAAGCAGAGACTCAATAATCAGGAACCGACTTTCCCGCCAGACCTCCAAAGGAGGCCGTCCATAAAATGTAATAGAAGGTAGCGGTTTGACCAGATAGGTCGCATACGCTAGGGCTTTCGTCATGAACTCATTTGATAGGTCGGCTGTAGATAACATACATCAGACTCTCTCTAGCAAATTCCGGTTCATCCTTTCAGCTACTCCATTTTGATGCAGCGTACCACTGACGATGAATTGTCTCTGAATTCATTCGTTTCTGCAGAACTCCTGGAAAGGGTCCGACATATACTTTCCACCGTTGTCACTTCAGAGTCGCCTCACTTTCCGACCTGTTTGAGTCTGGACCAACGTCTTACATTCTATGAACTTACTTAGAACTTGCTCTTTAGACTTCAGAGGAAACACCTAAACCATGCGTGAGAAATCATCAATGAAGATACAAAGTAGTGTTAACTCCTAATGAGACCAACCTAGTCTGCCCCCACACGTCAGTGTAAATATAGTTAAGCGCTTCCTTCGTATTATGGATGGACGTCCCAAAAGAAACACGTGTCTGTTTTCCGAAGACACAATGTTCGCAGAACTTTATCTTCCTAGTCTTGGCCTCTCTTAGACGATCTCCTTCGATAAGTTTTTGCAGAGCTATCTCTCCAACATGATCTGGATGCATGGGCCAAAGAATCGAGTCGTCTCTCTGGGCTTTACGAGTCAGAGCGGTTGTGTCTGCCATGACCAAACCATCCAAGTAGTAGAGATTACATCTACGTCTTCTGTTCATTACGATCATAGCCCATTGGGTCACCCTTAGAGCTCCATTCTCCATTGTCACTCGTCAACCATTGGCTACCCGGCGATATGATGTTCCGTTTTAGGTCGGGAACATATCGTACCTTTTTGATGTATCGTGTTACACCGTCGCTCATTTTCATCCAAACTATCCTGACGCCTGCTGTGCTGCAAGCTCGGTCATCACCCAATAGGACTGTACTCTTACCACCTTCATGGAAGGTCGTAAAGTACTCTTATGTGGCGTCATATGAATGGAGCATCCTGAATCGAGCACCCTACTGTTTGACGTCACACCTTCTGAAGCACCAACCAGTACCCACTCTTCGACCTTAACGCATTTGACAATGTTGGTTGTAGCGTCGTGCTTCTTCGTTGCCTTTGGATAATCTCTGACTCAGTGTCATCTTCTTTGCAGAAAGCACACTGGTCCTTTGCTAAGTCCTTGCGAAGAGGGCCTCTACTATTGTCCTTGGACTTGAATCTGAAATACCCCTTCTGAGCTCTAGCCCTCTCATTACTTCGACCTCTTACCACGGTAAGAGCGTCGTTAGCTTGACTTGTGTCCTCATCAATTCTTTAATCATTGCTCGTAAGAGTATTGGACACCTCTTCAAATGTAATCGAGTCCTTACCGTAAGTAAGAGCTGACACCATGTTCGTAATCATTGGGTAAAGAATTGAGGAAGATCATAGCTTTATCTTCGTCGTCGATCTTAATATCGACGTTCCTTATGTCGGTTAGAAACTTGTAGTAGTCGAGATGTTTCTCAATAGAAACACTATCATCAAGATTCAAACCGAAAAGCTTCTTCAAATGCGGTTAGTTTTGGATGTTCTCCTTCATATACATGTTGTCAAGCTCCTTCCAAAATTTTTTTGCATGTCTACTTCATAAAAGGGTATTTCTTCTCCTTTGTCAAATACAGTCGGATCGTCCCACATGTATTTCAATTCAAAGTTTCCCACTCCAAATCTGACATGCTCGTCGGCTTCTTGTTCAATGCGATATCTTGACCAAGTTGGTTCCAGACATTCAAGACCTTGCATCTTTACATACCGAAGTTAATCTTTCCATCAAACTTCTCAATTTCGAACTTCGTGTTAGACACGATACTCTGAGTAGCTGGATCATGCTCTCTAGAATCGACGCCTTCGAAGAACTGTCATCGCCACCATTGCTTATCTTCGCCTCCTACATTGATCTTCGAATTGTACATCTTTGATACCAGTTTGTTGTGTGCCAATGGACAGCGGACCGTCGGAGGGTCCGGCGGTGAAGAATAAACAATAGCCAAATAGAGCACTATGAAGATTGTAGCTTTAGGCCGTCGGCTGACCAATTGAACATCAATGAGCTTTATTATAAAAAGAGAGAACAAATACAAATCTTCAACTTCACAACGAAGAAGCAGTCAAGATCTCTCCATAATCTCTTAACACAATTTCTCAAGTTGTCTTTCAACAATGGCGGCTCAAAGTTCTCTCACTATATTCCCTCTATAAATCCTCGCCTAAACACCCCTTAAATAGCTTAAGGCACAATAGTTGTTCTAATAGAAGATGAATTCTTATTTGACTAGAACTCCGACTTAAACGGAATCCTAATCCAATCGCGACTCTACTTCTGATAGGATTCTGCATCCTATGGTCGGCCCATCTGTGCTGTTGAACTACACGCTGAAGGCCGAGCTGACGAAGTGCTGAGCCGAGCTATCTGAAGCTCGGACTATAGAGTTGTCAAGCTATAAGCTGTCGATCCTCCAACTTGAGAATCCATGTAGAAGTTCATTAGCTCGGCATCCCCGTATCTGACTTGTATAGAGTCAGATAGACGGGATCCGAGCATAGGCGAGCTAGCTCTGCACAAGATAGCTTAGTTGCACATCTGCGGTACTTCTTCATTGCTTCAATCGAGCCAACTTTCGCATAGTCCATTTTGTAACGGCAATCCAGGGTAAAATTTCCATGTTTCCTACCGATTACACAAGCAATTCCTCTATTTTGCTGTAAATCCGTATTAAGAGAAGGAAACAGTTGAAGACCTGCTTTATTCCTTATTAAGATCCAACTTGAGGTTGAGAAGAAAAAGATTTCATGGTTGAGAAAAAGAATGCTCATCTATCGATGGGGCCCTTCAAATCTGTTTGGTGAATGACCGGATTTGGATGTGAATCCCGGCTTGGGTTGGGAATCCAATCTGGTAGGTTGTTTGTTCTGTAATTTTATGTCGAAATATAATAAATTAGCATAAAAGTCATCAAGAGAACTACTAAGATCATAATAAGGTTGTTGGTCCTGATGAACGAAAAATCTATTTTATGATCTCAAGCCATCAACTATATATAAATTGTAATCGTCATCTACTAGGCCTTATTGCAAGCAGCGAGTACATTGATCCACCCTTTTTCTTGGGAAAGGAATGTAAATTATGATGTTCAAGTTGCATTGCTCAAGTTTTGGAATGTGATCTGTAGTGGTGATTTAAAGATATCCACACTTGGAGGTGTCCTTGATCTTGGATAGGCTAGTGATTCTTGACATCACACTTGGAGGTGTCATTGATCTTGGATAGGCTAGTGATTCTAGAAAGCACATTTGGAGGTGTCATTGATCTTGGAGGACTTTACCTTTTTTGATCTACTGTAGATAGTCTTGATTGATCTTGGACAGTAAGTTAAATCTCATACTACGCATACTTAAGTGCATGGTTTGGTTCCATCAGTGACACCAACAAAGTCATTGCTGTGAAGGCTAAATATGTATTGAGCCAATCATAACTATAGTTGTAGTTAATGTCAAACTTAATGGAATATTTCATGGATATGGCATAAGGAATATGGAATACTAAGGGAAGATAATGATGTTATGTTAGTGTTTATATATTGGTGGATGAAAGTGATTACATTATGGTATTAAGGTGATAAAGAGAAAATCAAAAGCCTTTAGCTGAGTGCTCTGATACCAAGAAGGATATACAGGATGAACGGCCACACACGTGAACAGTGGCAGCGGCATCTGTTTATGTGTCTTTCATAAGTTTTTACTACTTACAACTTGCAGTTTCAGAGCTATGTTGACCTCTCAAAGAATGTCTAGATATGATTCGCATAGACAGATCATCAAGGACGTAACAATGCAATTCCATTAATTACCAAAAAAAACTATGCAATTCCTATTGGAACTTATCCGACTAAGTTGGATATTAATCCAACGTTGGTCTAATATGCGGTAAATAATTATATAAGTGCTATGCTGTCATATTAAGCCCAATATATTAGTGATCTGGTTTTAATTAATTAAATGGGCTAAATGAGTTAAACAGGTTGTGGGGCTTTTATGTGTAGAGACTATTGGGCTTCAACTCGTTGATGGGCTGAGTTGGAAACCATAGGGTTATGGAGGCTAGCCTATAAATACTTGCGGTCATGGTCCCCGGAATACACGAACAAGTTAGCCGTCTTTTCTACGCCCCGTCACTAGGAGAGAAACCGGGAGAAAGCCAAAGGATTTCTCCAAGGATTTCTCCAACGGTTGATTCGTGTTATTCTGGAAGATCGTCCGTTGTGTTATCGTCAGGATCTCTTTCAGATTATTAGCGATGGATTCAGGTACGCTTCCGCTAAATCAGAGTATGCAATGATTTAAAGTTCAGCATGTTATATATCTAGATCTGTGTTGTTTGGCTAGAACGCATGTCTAGATCTTTAGTTTCTACAAGTGGTATCGGAGCCTGCATGCTGTGGATCTTAAATTTTTGCCTGCTCGTAGTAGATCTGATAAAAATTCGATTTTTAATCTATTTTCTATTCGGATCTGTGAAAAAAATTGGGTTTTTTGATTGATTTTTCCTGTTAAAAAAATATTTTTCACGAACCCTAGATCGTGGGCTGCCCGCCGGTCATCGTCCGACACGGCGAAAGAGGGGACAGCTCTGTCGGAAGATCGGCGCCGGCAACACCGGCACCGATGCGGAACAGCAAGGGGTGGCACAGCCTCCCCTGCCGTTAATTAAAAAGGGGGGAAAGCCGTCCCCGTCGGCATCAAAGGGGGCGGCTATTGTCGCCCCCATCGGAATCAGAGTGGGCGGTGGAAGCCGCCCCCTCAGCATCAGAGGGGGCGGCAGAAGCCGCCCCCGTTGGGATCGATCGGGGGCGGCGGCCCAGCCGCCCCCATCGAATCAAAGCAGGCCCCGTACGGGGCCTGTCGCAGATGGCGAGGGGGCGGCGGGTGCCGCCCCCCGTCGTAGATCAGGCGCCGGCCCCCGGCCGGCGCCTGACTGAGTGCAAGAGCCGTCCCCTGTCGGAAATTAGGCGCGGGCCGGCGCCTGACTGAGTGCAAGAGCCGCCCCCTGTCGGAAATTAGGCGCGGGGCGGCCGCCCCCATGAGACAAGGGAAACCCTACTTTTTTCTCGTTTCCAGTTCAGCCCCATGGGCCGGCCCACATGTAATATTATTTAAAAAAATATTTTTATAAAAAAAGGGTAAGGAGGGCTGGGCCATTAAATTGGGCATGTTTGGGTTATTTGGATGTTGCGGGCTTCTTTTAGCCTATTTGGACACAAATTTGGGCCTATTTTAGGATATTTTAACACAAGTTAAAGGAGGAAATAAAAAGGACATTTGTATATTTCCCTAAAGCGTAATTTTTTGTGTTAAAATTCAGTTTTAATTTTAATTTTATTTTTTTGGGCATGCTACATTATATATATTTCGAAATAATTGTAATTAAATCAAATCCCCACCAAAGTGGGCTTTATCGTGGCGATTACTTTTATTTCGATATATAAAAAGCCGCGGACATACTTTGTATGTAATTTAGTGCCTAAAATTTTAAATTTAAATTCGTTAAAGGAAGATATAAATGGTTGTGTACATATATTTCCTTTAGACCCAATTTTGTAGACCCAATTTTGTGTGTTAAATTAAGTTCATTCCGATTTTCATTCTTTAGGCAAATTCATTTATATATACATTTTGAAATAATTCTAATTTTTTGTAAATTCCACCAAAGTGGGTTCTACTATTAAAATTGTTATTATTTCGGAATGTAAACGAATTAAAATACATACACAGTATGATCAGTTGCCTGGATGAATTTTAAACGGATCGAAGGAGTAAATAAAAGGCTTTCATATATGTTTACATTTAATTTCAGTTTCATTTGAATTCAATTTTTGGGCACATTAGATTATATGTTTCAAAATAATTTTAATTATTACGGGATCCCACCAAAGTGGGCTCTACTGTTAAATTATTATTATTTCGGAACATAAACGGTTAAATACATACTTTTGTATGATTAGTTGCCCAATATTGAAATTTAAAATGGATTGAAGGAGGAAATAAGACGCTTAAATGTATATTTCTCCTCAAAGATAAAATTTTGTGTTAATTGTGCAAAATAAATTTAAATTCTAAGTTTAAGGCTTAAAACCATATATATATATATATATATATATATATATATATATATATATATATATATATATATATATATACTTCGGTATATAACAAGTGGTATGAAAATTTAGTTCGCCTAAATTTAGATTTAAATTAAAACACAAAATTCAATTGTTTTCTTCGGGAGCAAATAAAAAGCTTTAACATATATTTCTCCTCAAGGATAAGTTTAAAAGGCCTTAAGAAATTTTGTGCACTCACCATCAAGTAAATGACCTTAAAGAAATTTGACACATTTTTCAAGTTATATGTATAATGGGATATGATGTATATTTATATATATAACTTTCTATGTATGTTCATATACACATTAGTACACCTATATACCCCATTTTAAAGAGGAAAATTTGTGTTGAATCTAAGGATATTATTTAACTCAAAGTAATAGTTTGAAAGGTGGAATAAAAGGTTCTTATATATATTTCCACTTAGTGTAATCATTGTGTTAAATTCAGTTTAGTTTCAAATTCAATTTTGGCACAATTAATTATATATTTCGAATATGGATTGATTGGATCAACTCGCCAAAGTGGGTTTTCTTGTGAAGATTAGTTCTAATCTCGAAATATAAGAAGTTCAATACATACTTTTGTATGAAAATTTTGGTTGCCTTAAAATTTGATTTTGAATAAAAGTGGACTTGAATATCTCCACTTAAAGTATAAATTCATGTATTAAATTGCGACATAGATTCACATTTTGCAAAGGTATATATTTTTGAAATGACTTCGTGCAATCATCTCGCCAAAGTGGGCTCTGTTGTTTTGCATTATTTCATTTCATAAATATAAAAGGAATTTAATGTGCCAATGATTTTCGTATGAACGCTAAATCGGCCCAAAGGAAGATTACCGTTCTATACCATTTCATGCGCACCTGTGGCAATAAACAAGGTGATGATTAGTGAGATCAATGCAAGCAAATTTAATTCGGCCCAAAGGAAGTTTTATTTTTGGCATGTTACTATTGTCATTGTCTGATTGCTACAAAAAGATGTCAGTGACTAGTCAATAGATTATCCAAAGATAAATATTGGGCTAGTGGGGGATGTCTTGAGAGGGGAAAATAGCATTAATTTGAATTTGTTGTTTTATTTAATACTTATATGAACATGTTAAAGTTGTTTTTCTTGTTCTCTTTTTCAGCTATTATTCCTGAAAATTTTTCTACCAACCTCAAATCTATTCATATACTTAATGGCACTAACTTCAAAGCATGGAAAGAGAATCTTTTGATAATCCTCGGAGTCATGAATCTTGATCTGGTATTGAGGACTCATAGTCCACCACTCATTGATGAGAGTACCTCTGTTGAACAGAGGGAGATGGAAGAGTGGAAGAGATATGTGCCTAATGCTTATAAAGAATACCATTCCAGAATATCTCAGGGGCTCTATTTCAGAGAAAATTACCACTGCTAAATGGTTCCTCATTGAGCTTGAAAAGAGGTTTGTCAAGAATGAAAAGGGTGAGATTAATACACTCTTGACAAACCTAACTTCAATGAAATATGAAGGTAAAGGAAACCTCAGGGAGCACATATTAAAGATGACTAATATTGCTTCAAGGTTGAAAGCACTTGAGCTAGACCTCTTTGAGGCTCTGCTAGTGCATTTTGTTTTGATATCTCTTCCATCTCAGTTTAACCAGTTTAAGATGAGCTACAATCTGAAGGATGATACTTGGTCTATGGATGAGCTCATCTCAAACTGTGTAAAGGAAGATGAAAGGCTTGAGCAAGAAATGACAGAAAGCCCTCTCCTGACATCCACCTTCAACAAGAGGAAGAAGGATACTGAAGCTGCAGAAACAGCTTCTCAAAAGAAACAACAAAGGGAACTGAAAAGTTCAGAAGGTCATGATTGTTTCTTCTGTGGGGCTGAAGGGCCTTCTGTGGAGCTGAAGGGCATGTAAAGAAGAACTGCACAAATTATCACGCTTGGCGTGCTAAAAAGGGTATGTTTCTTTGATTTGGTTTAATTCTAAGTTAATTTTTTTTGCAAACTTTGGTACTTATAGACACGTGATAGAAAGATCCTGGTATAACCATTCACATCATTGTGTCTATGCAGGATTGCCTAAGATGCCAAGAGCCGAATGATGTTGAAAGACACATCGATATGGACAATGGCAAGATGGCTCAAGTAGAAGCAAATTAAATTTAGATTATTTCTTTTGAAGACTAGATTGTATTTGAATTTTATGAGAATATTATGTACCGTTTTAAACGGAATTTGGATTTCCATTTCTTTTTTGAACAAATTTGGTTATAAGTGTTCAATTATGTATGGAAAATTTGGTTGTCTCTTGATTCAAAATTAGTTTATTCTAGTTTTTTAAAAGATCATTATAATCTTTGATTATTTGGAAATGTTGCTTCATCTATAGAATTCCTGCATTTAAGTACATGTGTTGTAATAAAAGAATTAACAGTTTAGAATTCAGTTATATTTTGATTGCAACTTATATTCTTAGTAAAGTTTCAACAAATGAATCACTTGCATGTTTGGAGATGTCCAACTAAGGTAAGGCGTTATAAGCCTAATAAAGAAATGTGACATAATGCTAATGATTTTCTAGTTTTGTTGAGTAATTTTAAAGTTGATATTATTTTGTATGATTTTACATAATCCCACTATTAAGTTAGTTTACGAATTAGGAAATGCACACCTACTTGAGGATGCTGAGTTTGAAGGGGGAAGTTTGGTTAGTGACATTATTCTTGAAGAAGATTAATCTCACAGGTGTTGTTGGCATTGTTCAGGATGGTATTCTTTACATTGTTCAAGACACAATAAATTCAAGATAATGTTGCAATTCCTCCTATTCGGGACATTGTTCATAAGGACAAACTCTAGCACCCTCAAAGCACTAATTGCCATTCAGGAAATCCACTAAAGAGATGACAAGCTCACTGTTGACATTAGGATGATGGAAGTTCGACTTACATCAAGTCATAAAAGTTCTACATCTCTAAAATGGATTAATGCATTAATTAAGAAAGTCTTTAAATGATACTTAAAATCTTTTTCTCAATGCCATAAGGTTTGAAACATATTGATTGTAAATAGTTTTTTATAATCAAAAGGAATTCAAAAGGGTATTAAGAAAAGATTTAACGCATATCACTCAAAGACTTTATACGGAAAAGAATGCATTAATTGTAAAGAGACTTTTATTCAGTTTTCATGGAAGACTCTATAAGGTTTATAATGGCATTAGTAGAGCATTTTGATATCGTTACTGATATATTAAATTTCATTAAGTGATCACCTCGTTCGGTTTTGAGATGATATTTAATGATGCTATCTAAGTTCTGTGGGAGCATGTAATTTATATAATATCTATGTGGTAATGAATACTAAGTTCTGTGGGAGACAAGTTTAGTCTCAATTATTGCCCTGAGAATAATCTTCAGAAGATTTCCTATATCTCACCAATAGGGAGTCTAAAGTATGCTCAGTTTTATATGCATTTGGTTATTGCATATATTATAGGTGTGTTGGGCAGATTGTTAAGTTCAGGAGTTGACCATTTGACAGCAGCCAAATGTGTCTTACAGTATTTATGGAGAACCAAAAGGTTACATGTTCAAGGATCAGTAGTCAAAAAGGTTTGAGATCATTTTGGTATACTGACTCTGATCATTTATTGGATGCAAAGAATGTATGAAAATCTATGTTAGGCGCCATCTACTAGAAGAGACTTAAATGGTCCTCTTTATACAGTCTCTTCTAACATGGCTTTAGATTTCATATCATATTATGTGACATCCAAATCATGAAATATATCTGCATATTTTGTCACTATGCTGCAAAATAGGGATGGTGTTGAAACCCCACACAGTTTATTTAGTGACAATGAAGTCTGCAGTTTTATATTCCAGCAACAACGGGAACTCGACAAAGTTTAGATATTCAGAGATCAAGTTCCTGGATTGTAGATTAATAATAGGAGTGTATAATTGTCTAATGAGCACATCGGAACAAACCATGTAATTACGGATCCGTTATAGTAAGGAAATGTCATCCAAAAGGTTTTATGAGCTAACTACTCATATGGATGTCATTTCATTAAGAACATTCAGTTTTGTGGGAGTTTGTTCTTTTGGGTGCTCATATGATAGACAAAATTAAGTCTCCAGCTTAAGCTTGAGGTGATTTTCTGATCAGAAATAAAGTTTTTGATTTCAGTTCGGCTTCACTCCGATTTTGGTTTGTTTATGATCTCACTAAGGTTAAGTAGTATCAGTTGGAAATAGACATGTTAGATCACATTACATGTAATTTCCATGTTACACATCCACTTCATAATCCATGTTATTCTTTTGTATTAACACGGTGACCACTGATGGGTCGAGCTGCAATTGCTGCGACGAAGATCTCTTTGATCCCTTGCTAATATAATTGATGGACCGGATTGGTTTTGACTCATTAAAGAAATGACAGTAAGTTAAGATCTTATTTGGTTGTATGCACTATGAAATATAATTATAAAGTTTAGCATATAGCCCAAGTGGGAGATTGTTGGAACTTATCCAACTAAGTTGGATCTTAATCCAACGTTGGGCTAATATGCGGTAAATAATTATTTAAGTGCTACGCTGTCATATTAAGCCCAATATATTAGTGATCTGGTTTTAATTAATTAAATGGGCTAAATGAGTTAAACAGGTTGTGGGGCCTTTATGTGTAGAGACTATTGGGCTTCAATTCGTTGATGGGCCGAGTTGGAAACCCTAGGGCTATGGAAGCTAGCCTTATAAATACTTGCGGTCATGGTCCCCGGAATACACGAACAAGTTAGCCGTCTTTTCTACGCCCCGTCACTAGGAGAGAAACCAGGAGAAAGCCAAAGGATTTCTCCAACGGTTTATTCGTGCTATTCTGGAAGATCGTCTGTTGCGTTATCGTCAGGATCTCTCTCAGATTATTAGCGATGGACTCAGGTACGCTTCCGCTAAATCAGAGTATGCAATGATTTAAGGTTCCGCATGTTATATATCTAGATTTGTGTTGTTTGGCTAGGATGCAGGTCTAGATCTTTAGTTTCTACAATTCCATCATGTTGGTTTGTTTCCATTCATTAACAAATTTTGTTGGTTAACAATGATTAGAGGGGAAGAAGGCTACTAAATCAATATTTTCCTCTGGAGTATACGAGCATGATTTCCCAAGGATCTCTTCACTTTATTTGTTTGTAATCTTACTTGATTTGTTTCCATCGATCTCTTTGTTTTACTATAAATAGTGAATCCTAAACACAAAAATCCGTTATGTTGTTTTGAATTGCACTGGCATTTATTTTGACAGTGACCTTCTCCTTCTGTAGCCAGGGAAATTGCACATTTCCATGTAATCTTGTCATTGTTACTAATTTCTAGTTCGAGTCCACCCTAACATTTCCTCAAACATTTATTCTCCATTGTCCATATTGTTGTTAGCTTCATAAACAAAGCCACATTATTATTCTTGTCTGAGAACTTATGTCATAAAAATTTCATCTTTTTTCAAAGAAAATTATATGACATTGCAGTGTTTATCATTACTAGAAACAATTCATGATGCAGTTTACCAGAGAATTATATGCAAATATTACGCTGCATTGAGATAGCTTGCGACATTCTAGATGTACATTTGTTTTTATTATAATTGTATTAAGTAATTTTGACAGTTTTAATGTCTTACCGTGCATGTAAACCTTGGCATCTACTTCTTGCTACCATTACTCTTTAAACCTTGTGATTCCTACTAAATTGTCTTGACACAAATATAAGCATTTTACGCTAAATGTATCGCATGAGCAGATTTGGACTTGTTAATCAAGAACTGAACTGCCCTTGACATTTGTCACATTAAGAGTAACTCTAAACAATGAAGAAGCACATCCTAATGTCTGCTCTGGAAACAAGCTGATAAATGAGTTTCTGATTGGGTTCATTTAAATTTCTGTTGAAATCCTATGAAGAATTGAGAGATGAAACCATCACCTGCAGCGGAACGGAGGAGCGTCGCTCGGATCGTGTTTGGAATCACCGAAGGAAACCGAACGAATTCTCACCACCAAAATACCACTTCCTCTTCTTCTGTTTGTGTTGGGAGAGAGGAGAACGGAAATCAAATTCCTTCCATTTATCACAGCAATTAGTGGGATTATATAGGAATCAAGGAGAGGAAGTTAATAAACGTTGAAAACACAACGTATAGTTTTCAACGGTAGGGTATTTATAAACACTATTTGCATTGGGAACCCTCAACTTCTGTAAATTGCAATTATCCACCAAGGCTAATTCAATTTACATATAACCCTTTTAATTAATATTATAATTGCGACTTACCCATTGGGTTAAACCCGTCATGGGCGTACCCAATTCCAACAATTTCAAAAAGTCATTTCTTTCTTTTCCATAGTTTCATACTATATTTGCTTACCCGAGCATTTATAGCTTGATGACAACAAATAAATTCGGGCAAGGTGTCTGTGAATCAGGGTTCTGTGAACCAACTTCAATCTACCAATGTCACTGGACCTATGCAGACACCCAACACCAAGCCTCATGCACAGTCAGGATCAGGCACCTCAGCAAATCTCCCAGAGAGGCCGGATCAACCTGAATGCCAATATTACTTGAAAACAGGTAGCTGCAAATATGGAACAACTTGCAAGTACCATCACCCCAAAGAAAGGTATACCGATAGTCCTTTAACCCTAGGACCCCTGGGGCTTCCTCTGCGACCAGTAAGTAAATTTACCGTTTTTTCGTTTCCTATCTGCATGTTTTGTGGTTAATTTCTGATTGAATTTGGTGGTTTGATTGCGAAGGGTCATGATATCTGCACATACTACAGTATGTATGGAAGCTGCAAGTATGGTGCAGCTTGCAAATATGATCACCCTCTGATGGGATTCTACAACTACGCTGTGCCTGCTCTGTCTGTTCCAGACACGTCGGCTCTCTATCCTCTGAACCAGAGGAATTTGCCGCAAGCAACTTGGCCGTCACCGACGACAGAGACACCGACCGTCAAAACAGTGAAGTCACCTGACCGTCTGAAGAAATCTGGCCAGACAAATGGCTCAGAAGCGAAGGCTGGGTCTGATGACAGCACCGAGCACATCGACGATCCACCTCAGACACAAGCAACTTCTCCATCAACGAATACCGCTCCATCTTTGGATTCCCAACAAAACCACTCTGATTAAATTTGTATGACCGTCACATTTTTCATCCTTTTCAGGGTAGTTCCTGAAATGGAAATTTTGGTTATGCTCGTTGCCTCGCTGTCCTCTTTTCTCTGCAGCCAAGTCATCTGGTGCGAGATGGGCGGTTGTGTTATCTCCGGTGGATGACAGGAGCTCCGGCTTAAGGTATTTTGTGGTGAATAAAGAGATGCTGGTGAAAGTGGAAGTCCCTGTTAAATTTATACGGCGGATTCGGTTGCTTCGTAAAGGATTCACACAAAAACTGTTTTTTGTCGGATGATGAATATATATATTTCACTTTTAAAAACAAATGTTATACAGGAGTTTGTTGAAATAATGAGGGGGATCGTCCGTTGCTATGGAGTTAAATTTCCATAATAAACCACATCAACTTTTATCATATTTGCAGTTTGCACCATGTTTCGATTTTTCTCTATGTTTGCTTTTCAAAAGGTGTTGCAGGCGGACTTTTTACTTCTCGTCATATGAAACCCGCAAGCTAGGTTCTTTGAACTCTTTCCCCCCAAGCTTATGGTTAGTAACATGTTATTGACCAAATAATGATGTATTTTCCTACATGCTTGAAATTTACTTGGATGTCTCCATGAGATTCGTTTATGGTCTGCGTGTATGTTTGGGTTTTTCTGATGATAGGATCCCTGGGTATCTTTCTTGTGTGGGATTTGTGAAGATTATCTCTAACCAACACAGAAACAGTTTGTACCGGTAATAATTGTTGGATTTGGGTCTATGCCCATGAAGGGCTCCCAAGGTTCTTGATTTCATGGTCATTTGATTTGCCTAGTGTCAACTTGTGTTGGTTCGGTTGAGCCATATTAAAGTGGGTTATGCAAGATAGCCTGTTAATCAACCAGCGAGTGGAGATCATTTCCATCTATTATCACCCTAGTGTGGAGTCTTGGGTTGGGAAGGAATGATAGAAAAAGATGGAATGTATTCAGACCATTGATGGGTCCATAGACAATGTTGACATCTAATAACATGGCCAAAGTGGCTTGCATATCCAAATGAATATTTGCACTACATAAAACGCTTGGTTTGTTTTGGTCCATCCATCTTGTATTAATAGAATATGTTCTCGATATCTTGTATCATGTTAACAGAGGCTTAATCAAACAAAAAAAAATTACTGCAGACATCAAATGGGAGAAGTCATGTGTTTAGTTTCAAGCCAACATATGTTAAAGCTTGGATTTCTCATCTCACCAGACAAAAACAAACAAGGAGATAACATACAGCCTTGGTGAACCCTCTCGTCATTTGGAAGAACCTCATCCGTATCTTCAATCTACGTTGATGTTGATGTTGTTGTTGAAAGAGAGGAAGGGTTTAAGAGACGCATGATGAAATGAGTGGGATACGCTTCTCCAAAGACCCAAGCTAATGAAGATTTGCCGTGAAGAAGCTTAGCTCCATTCTATCATCTATCTTCACTTCATCATGCTTTAGGGAATCTAATCTTATGGGTTTGTTTTGACGTATGATGGATAACCTTAACCCGATAACAAAATTATTTGAAATCTTTCGACCACGCATGAATGCACTTTGATTTCCAACGATTAGTTTTTGGTAATAGAGTCCAAAGCTTATTTGCTAAAAATTTCCCATAAATTTATGAGTTATATTGCATATGTTAAGGAAGTTTTGACCTATTCAAATTTTCATAAATAACTGGCTGTTGCATCAGGTAGATGTTAAAAATGCATTGCTTAATGGTGTTCACTCTGGAAGGGTTTATATGGAGCAGCCTCCAGGTTTTGTCGACCCACGCTACTCGAATCATGTATGTCGCCTCAAGAAAGCGCTCTATGGTCTTAAGCAAGTGCCTCGAGTTTGGTTTCGACGCTTCAGTTATTTCCTTCTTCACATTGGTTTTATTTACCGCCGGTCAGACACTTCACTGTTCGTCTTTAGCAGTTGATCATCGCTTCTGTATCTTCTTGTGTATGTCGATGACATTATTCTCACAGAGAATGACAACGCTCTTATCCGGCTTTTTATCACCAAGATAAATTCAGAATTTGCTACCAAAGATCTTAGTAATCTCAATTATTTTCTTGGTTTGAAGGTTACGTAAAACTAGTGATGGTTTGTTCTTGGGTCAAACCAAATATGCTCATGATATTCTTTTGCGCACCCAACTTTTAGAGGCAAAACTAGTTTCTACGCCGATGGTGGCCAGCCAATATGTCTTTCTTTGGATGGTATGCCCTTCTCTGATCCTATGTTATATCGCTTACTTGTTGGTGCTCTTTAATATCTTACAATTACGTGTCCAGATCTTTCATTTGTGGTAAATTCAGTGGTCAATATCTTCAGGCTCCAACTAAAGATCATTTGTAGGCGGTGAAGCGCATATTGTGTTATGTTAAAGGGACCATGCACTTCGGAATGAGGTTTATGCGCCCAACGTCGTCCTCGGTCACTAGTTATTCTGATGCAAATTGGGCGTGTTGTCCCGACACTCGGTGCTCTACCTATGGATATTCCATCTTTGTTGGAAAAAATTTGGTGTCTTGGAGCACCAAGAAACAACCGACAGTTTCACGCTCAAGTTTGCAAATCTGAATACCGTGCGCTTGCCAATACAGCTGCTGAGGTCATTTGTTTCTCTTATGTTCTTCGTGATCTTCATTGTATACCGTCTTCTCGGCCAGTGCTTTTAAGTGATAACCAAAGTACAATATTCATCCGTCATTATCCTATTGCTTATAAACATGCAAAACACATTGATATTGATTATCATTTTGTTAGGGAACTTGTCTCTACCGAGAAGTTATCCACTCGGCATGTTCCTACACATCTTCAAGTGGTGGATATCTTCAAAAAGAGATTAACGCATCCTCCATATGAATTCTTCCTATCCAAGCTTCGCGTCGTCTCCAATCCCACGCTTTGCTTGAGGGGGGTGTTAAGGAAGTTTTGACCAATTCAAATTCTCAAGATCTTTCTCCTTAATTGTAGATAATTTGTTAAGGAGGCTTTGACCAATCTTTCTCCTTGATTGTGGATTATTTGTTAACATGGTTAGGATTATGTAAATCTTCATTATTTCCTTTTGTTACGATCTCAAGATCGGCACAGTCGATCTAGGCCCACATGCTCAAAGCCCAAGTTATGGCCCGTCGAATCTCCACAAAAAGACCTAGCTCGCTGAGTCTCGGAGAAGCTCTCCCAAGCAAAGCGGCAAGTTCGTCATCCGAATCAAAGAGAAGAGCACTCCAGCAGATCGCACAAGTCTATGCTAGCTCGCCCCTGAGTAGCTTGCGCCCAGAGAAGATCACCCCAGATGCAGCTCACCTAGCAGTCCGCCCAAGGAGGAAGATGACACACCACTAACACCGCTACCAGTTTTACTACGGACAAAGTCTGACAAAAGCGCACCTGGCCGCTTCGCCACCTGACAGCCTACCAAAAGCACGCCTAGCCGTTTCGTCGCCAGACAGCCTGACAAAAGCGACACCTGACATTTACGGCTCTGACCACCTTACAAAAGCACGCCTGACACGTTCGGTCCTGTCTGTCATCAACTGTCGGATTCCTGACACCTTGGCACAGGCAGCTCAGCAAAAGCAACCGACTCTAGCAGCCTATAAATACCCCCTCACCTCCAAGTGAGAGACGGGTTGGATGAATCGGTAAAAAACTCCTAACACATCTATTTATATTCAAGGTCAAATATCCTCCACATACATCTGCCTTCCACACTAGTTCGCCACGCAAGCGCCGATCTGCCTCTAAGATCGCCCTTCGTGTCCGACATTCTCTCATCAGTTATCAACTGACTTAAGCATCGGAGGGGCTGCGGGCTGACAGCCAGCCCAGCCTTTCTGACGAGCTGCTCTTCTTATAGGAAGTTCACCCCAGATGCCAGCAAGCGTGCGACCTGTGACGTCCTTCTCCAATAGACGAGCAACTCTCATCAACCAGCGGGCGACCTAGTCCGACTAACGGGCGACCTTGAGATCCTCATCTTCAAATCGTCCTCACATCGTGATTAGCCTTGCCATCATCCCAAACACTTGTAACCATTGTGCCCTTGGTTCCCCACATCAATATAAATTCATTGTTAGCAGATTCTACCCCGCAACAATTGGCACCGTTTGTGGGAACTTAGGGTCACACCCATGTCTAATCGCATACCTTTCGATACTAGCCCTAACTATGGCAAACAACCCATGGAGGACGAGCCTCATCCTCTCGGAGGGAATTCCCTGGCAGATGTACCCCCTGAGGGGACGGCAGAGGCTATTCACGCCTCGGCCCGGGGTATTCACCAAGGCTTTGAAGTCTTTACAAAGATGATGAATGACTAGGGCATGGGTAGGGCTGGGACATCCACCGTCCCCCCTACACCTCTGAACGTGAGGCGCAGCCTTCACCCCCCAGATTTAAGCAGAAGCAGCTGCCCGACAGAGGGGGCTCAATGAAGAGATAGCGGTCCGGCAGAGATATCTCGACGCAGAGATGGAGGCTGCTCGTCAAAGGCACCACGAAGAAGTTGCGGTTCAACCAAGGCAGCTTGACAACGAGGCAGAGGTCACCGCTGAAAAAACACTGGTGGATGAAGAAATCACACGTCGACAGCTGCGGTTCATCATCACCGCACGAGAAAGGCTCTGGGAGGAGAGCCGTAGGATCCCAGAGGCGTCAACCTTAAACAGATGGCACGCTCGTAGCCTGCCGCCGGTGGATATCTCGCTGATCGGGGGAGTGTCCGCAGGTCGGCCTGCCAATCTCCTAGGCACGATGATCGTCGACGACGAAGCCGTGATTGAAGTAGGACTCCCCTGAGGCGGAGTAAGGATCCGCTGAGCTCCGAGATGGCTCATCCGACAACTCCAATGATGGGTGAGGCGGCCGAGGTGGCCGTATTGACCCCCGAAGATCGCCTATGTGCCCTCTCGGGTCGCCTGCGCGGCCAACCTACCCAGAAGCGGCTAACCCCCTGGCCAGACGAGTGACCGCGGCCCCGATACCTGGTAGATTCAGGCTTCTTCAGCTTGAATTATATGATGGTGTGGACGACTCCCTTGAACATGTGCAGCGGTATAGAGGTGCAATGGAGATTCAAGGCGTGGATGATCCACTCCAATGCCGAGGCTTCCAATTGACTCTGAAGAAGTCGGCATTAGAGTGGTACAACGGCCTGTCCGCTCGCTTTGTCGAAGTCTTCGACGACTTGTCCCACAAGTTCTGCCAGCAGTTCAGGACGGGACGGAGAAGGAAGAAACCTTCAGCCTATCTATTTTCGATAGTCCAGAAAGAATGGAAAACGATCCGAAAGTTTTTGCATCGATTCTAGGAAGAAAGGGTCGGCATGGCGTGCTGCAGAGATGAGCTCGTCATGGCGGCCTTCAAGAAAGGGCTGACCAATCGGAGCATACACAAGTCACTCCTCCAAGATCCGCCCACCGATCTGGATGCACTCTTTTCCCGGAGAGGTTCATACTGAGCGAGGATGCTTTGGGAGTGAAGAAGGTGGCCGCCCCAGTTGGGACGTCTCACAACGAGCGACAGCCTGATGTTTGGTCAAGGCAGGATGACCGCCCTAGAGGGCGCGACCAACTGGGCAACCAAGGGTGCGACCAAGGAGGCCGTCAACCTCAAGATCGACACGGACCAGCGCGAGGGTTCACCACACCTAAAGATCCCCCGTTGACGGTCAACAGGCCCAAAGGACGGCAGCATGCCCAGTACACACAGCTCAACACCCCCATGATTGAAGTATTGGCCACAGTGACGAGGGCCAGACTTCTCTGAGACCCACCTCAGGAGAGGAGGATGATACCGACCGCGAGGAACCAACAGAAATACTTTCGGTATCATCGTGATCACAGTCATGATACTGACGAGTGTTTTACTCTGAAGAGGGATATCGAGCAGATGATTCAGGAGGGCCATCTCCAAGGCTTCGTTGAGGGGAGGATACAAGCTCGTAATGAAATAGCACCCCCAGGAGCACAGCGGTCGAACCAGCCCCCGAACAGCGAGCAAGACGTCCCTCATTGGCCTAGAGCGGTTATGCACATAGATATGATATGCGATGGGCCGTCCTCGGGTGACGTGTCGTCGGCCAGAAATGCATACGCTCGACAGGTGATGACGACAGGTGGGGGCGACAAAGCGAAGCGGAGGAGAGTAGCTTGGTCCCCATCTCATTCTCGGATGACGACCTGGAGGGGGTCGATCTACCACATGATGACACCATCATCATCGAGGCCTAGATTAGAATAGCCATAGTCAGCCGTCTCTTGATCGACACCGGAATCTCGTGCGACATTCTTTTTATTTCGACGATCGAGAAGATGGGGTTGAAACAAGCAGATCTGAGGCCGTGCATGGTTTCGATTATCGGCTTCACCAGCCACTCGGTTCCCATTGTCAGAGTCATCACCCTGTCGATGTCTTTGGTGGAAGAGCCGAGAATCGTCACTCAGATGACACAATTCGTTGTCATCAACATCGCGTCGGCGTACAACAGCATCATCAGACGGCCATACATAACCGCCATCGAAGCTCTCCCCTCACTCCTGCATCAAATGATCAAGTTCCAGACTCCACAGGGGGGTTGGACAAGCGCGAGGGAGCCAAAAACTGTCCTGGAGCTGTTACATCGGCTACACAAAATACAAAGCACCCGAGCAAGCTCAGCTGATCGCACTCGACAACAATCAGAAGGACTTCGGCCATCAACCACGAAAGGCGGCAAGCTAGCCCGCCACATGAATAATGAGCATTTACTTATATGTTATCAATAGTTTTGTAAATATAACTATCATTTTCTATGCATATTCTCAAATGTTGCCATCTCCATTTGAAAATTTTAGCTCTCCTCAATATTCTGAAACTCCGGGGCAAGCTTACGAGCTTCACCCTCGATAGGTGTCGGGTGGGTTAAGGACCGAGCTATGGCTGGCACCCTCCCCTCCCTCAACTCCAGGGCAAGCTTACGAGCTTTGCCCTCGATAGGCACCGTGGGTTAAAGACCGAGCTACGACACGCACCCTTCCCTCCCTCAACTCCGGGGCAGGCTGATGAGCTTCGCCCTTGATAGATCACCGGTGGGTTAAGGAACGAGCTACGGCTCGCATCCTCCCCTCCATCAACTCCAGGACAACCTTACAAGCTTCGCCCTCGATAGGCGCCGGGTGGTTAAGGACCGAGCTACGGCTCGCACCCTCCCCTCCCTCAACTCCAGGGAATGCTTACGAGCTTTGCCCCCGATAGGCACCGGGTGGGTTAAGGACCGAGCTACGGTTTGCACCCTCCCTTCCCTTAACTCCGGGGCAGGCTGACGAGCTTCGCCCTCGATAGATCGCCTGTGGATTAAGGAACAAGCTACAGCTCGCACACTCTCCTCTCTCAACTCTGGGGCAAGCTTAACAGCTTCATCCTCGATAATGTCGCCGATGGGTTAAGGAACGAGCGACGGCTCGGACCCTCCCCTTCCTCAACTCCGAGGCAAGCTTACGAGCTTCGCCCTCGATTGGTACCGGGTGGGTTAAGGACCGAGCTACGGCTCACATCATCCCATCCCTCAACTCCGGGGCAAGCTTACGAGCTTTGCCCTCGATAGGTGTCGGGTGGGTTTGTTGGATCTGGATCCTAGCCTAGAGGGGGGTGAATAGGCTTATAAAAACAATTCGTGCAACCCACGAATAAGCACACGCAGTTATAGCAGCAACATAGTAAATAAAAAGCAGACACAGAGTACACAGTAGATTTACCTTGGTTCGGTCGACCCTTCGACCTACTCCAGCCCCCAAAGCAGATACTAGTTTGAATAGTGCAATAGGTACAAAACCACAAGTTAGAGCACGCTCAGAGCACCCTCTACATCTCTACACTCGCCAGGCTCTCAGTACCCCACACACAGTGTTTCCTCTCACTATCAATCCTAGTAATGCTTTTTACCAACTAGTCCCAAACTAGCTGGGTCCCACTTGTCTAGCCCCAACCAGACAAGTCCCAAAATAGTCACAAAATAGGTAAAGTTTCCCCTACGAGGATCTAACACAATAACTACACAAAATAATAATAAATAGAGTTTAGGAATCTCAGTTTGTGTAGCGGCGATGTCCTCGTCAATAAGCACAGGTCAGATCTGAGTCTGACTAAATGTCGATGTCCCCTCGTCTCGTCAGCAACTCAAGATGCTCTGAAGATACAGCTAGCAATGTGTACATGCACAACTCTTGTTTGCGTCTCCCTTTGTTTCCTCTGCAAAACGTCAGATAATTTGTTGCAGCTTTTCACAAAGTTGTGCTCCTCTGCCTTGAGATTATCATATGGAAGGAAGCTTTTGGATTTGTGCTCTTGAAATTTCGGCTCCTGTAGATTATCAAGGATGCGGCTCCCTGGTGCTCTTGAGGTTGCGTCTGGAAAAGTTGTGGCAGCCCTAAAATAGATGCACACAAGGACAATTGATGCACACCGAATTTTATGCTCTCAGGGAATTTTTATTTGGCGATGGGAAAACAAAAAGCGCTTAAAGATTTTTATGAAGCAAACATAAAGACCCCTCTGAAAATAATTTTCGGCCTGCAACCCAAAAAAATTCGAAATCCCCTTTCCTCGTTTGTGCGGCTGTCCCCTATGTTGAGCCCTAGGAGATTTTAATCAAAGAAAAATAATGAAGTGCTCTGGGAAAATGTTTTTGGTTTAAAAAAGCATTGTGCTGCTCTCTGCTTGATATTTTTGAGTGCCCTCTTAAAAAATTTGAAGAAGGGTTTTGAAATAGGTTTTGTGCGTGAGTTTTCAAAGTGATCTCGGGAATCAAGCTGATAACAAAATTAAAAAGTGGAGACCTCTTGAATTTTAAAAAAAAGTGTTATGAAGCAAACCAAAAAAAACTTACTCTAAACATTCGGCTGTCAAAAAAATTGCAACGTAAGGGCACCAAGAAGTTTCGGCTGTCTCCAAGAACCAAAGGGCACACACAAATGAAGAACCCTGACCTCTCACAATATTGTGCTGCTCCTGAGGATTTTTGTGGAGGGGTTATAATTTTTTGGCAGCCTCTGCTCTTAAATAAAAATAAGGCCCCTTAATAGGTTTCGGCTGGGGGATGCGCCCTAGGGTTTGATGGTGCGGCTGCTAATAGAATTTAGGGTTCAAGCCTTTTTTTGTTAAGAGACTGTTCAAAGAAAGTCTGTTCAAAGAGAATTTGGCCCAAAGAAAGTCTGTTCAAAGGAAGAATAACAAACAAGGTTCTCCCACTTTCTACTTTGCACATTGACCAAGTGTCTCCGTGAATTAATCACAAGTTCGCCATTCCTGAAACACTTAACACACACGTTAAATAG
This sequence comes from Scilla litardierei, assembly GCA_030789695.1. Classification (NCBI taxonomy): domain Eukaryota; kingdom Viridiplantae; phylum Streptophyta; class Magnoliopsida; order Asparagales; family Asparagaceae; genus Scilla; species Scilla litardierei. The sequence goes on from CM061142.1 coordinate 95,138,671, forward strand.
TTCTCACACATTTGTCATCATCAAACTAAAGTTCCTAGATCGTTGCGTCCAACAATCTCCCCCTTTTGATGATGACAAACCAATGGAAGATTTGTACATTGAATATGAGTGTGTGAAGTGTGTTGAAGGGTGTAATGCAATATGATATATGGATGATAAGGAATGAGACATACAAGCATTAGAAAGCATGAAGTTTAGCAAATATAAGCATGCTCCCCCTTCTCTCATGCTCCCCCTCTTTATGTATTTTTCAAGCCCCGTCTTCAACATATAATACCGATACACCAGCCGACACACCAAATCTTTCTTTTTCTTTCTCCCCCTTTGTTATCATCAAAAGTGGGCTAATGAAGTCCCAAAAATATCTCATGCAAAAATAAACCATTATAAGTTATAACTGGCATTTACATGAGTTTTCTAATTAGCAAACAATTCAAGCTTATAGAATTTCTGAAAGTGACTTCTCCACCTTTGTGTAAGTGTAGTAATATAGACAATAAAGTACTAAGGGAGATTCAATTTCAGAAAATCAACCAAATCAATCCACATTTTCCAATTTTTATGAATATCACTAGGATTGTTTTTTCCCACCTCATCAAAGATGAGTTCAAGTTACCAAACCCCAAAACATAGCCTAAAAGGACTTTTAAATGTGGGGTGGTATTGCTTGACGAGTAATATACACCAACACTAATGATTACCCATGTAGCATAAGTTGGATACTCGTGGGTTGTGTATTAGCCATGAAGTGTATCCATTTTTCATACGGGTCAATTTTCATGTTTTTTTTCATTTGCAATTCTTTTGTGCTAATATTTTATTCATGGCTAAACACTTCATATCCCTTAGAAAATTCAGAAATTAATCATTCCTACATTCACTTTCCATTATTCTTCAAAAGAATCTCCAAAAGCACTAAAAGGTCAATTATCGTGAAAGTGCAAATATAGGTGTAGAAATCAAATTTGAAATTTTTGAGACATGACATGGCTACAAAAAGGATAACATCATGTTCATGTAGCTACAACAATAATGAATTAACTTCTACAAGGGATATATTTGATCATTCATACAATACCACTTAAGATAAATCATAAAGGGTATTCTTTTAAGTTCAAATTTTTTTTAACTTTTTTCAGAAATAAAAACATTAAAAAACATGCAAACAAGCACACAACCCAAAAATAAATCAAGCACACAAAACAATCTATGGAGGTATGCAATGAAATGCAAAGAGGGATAAAAAATTATACCTTCTCGTCGCTATTTGACGAAGGAGCTAAAAGAATGAGACTTTGAAAATTTTGCTCCTCGCCAAATCTCCACCTTACCTACATGAAAGGTGTTAAGTGTGACCTTGAAATCCAACAAGGTCCACTAGTGTTAGCCATTACTGTTTTAGGAACCCACACTTGTTTAAACTTGATATTTGTGTTTCTAAATTTACAATAATATGAAGTGTGGCCTACACTATCACAAGTAAAGCACTTTGCATATTTGTTCTTTGCAATAGAGGGTACATTGTGGAATTTCTTGAATTTTTGCTTTTCAACGTTTTTCAGACCAAAACCAAGTCCTCTTCTATTATTGCCATATAATTGATTCTCTAAAATAGTGTCCAATGATTGTTTTCCAATAGAGAATTTCTTAATGGCCACTTCAAGATGAGAGACTTTGGTTTTTAATTGTTTATTTTCTTCCACAAGCATCGTGCATTTACTAATAAAAGCTCTCTTGTTTTCCTCTTCCTTCTTTCCAAATTCAATCATTTTTCTTTTAAAGTCATTATCCAACATGCAGAATTTATCATTAAGCTCTCTAATCACATAGTCTTTTTCAGTTTTGAGCTTAATCAGATCAAGTTTAAGCATGCTAATATTATTCATCAAGAAAGGGCAAGAGAGACAAGGTGCTTCATCATTAAAACTGGACTTTCAATAGTAGAGTCACGAGCAACAATTTCAATTTTCAGTTTTTCAATCTCTTTAGACATATCATATTCAGATTGTTGTATTTCAAAGTTCTCATTTTGATAATCATCTATAGTGGATTCAAGCTCTACTATTTTATCTTGCATTTCTTTACAAAGAGTAAGGAGTTCAGCTTTACTACCAGAAATTACCTCATCGTGTATTCCCATCAATGCCATGCATGAGATGGCTACATGATCATCCTCCTCACTCTCAGGTTCGCTGTCCATATCCCAAGTTAGCACCTTGGATTTTCCTTTTTCTTTAGCGATCTGAGCTGTCTCATGTGGGCAATCCCTCATTCGATGTCCTCTTTTCTTGCATTTAAAACAAGTCATTCTATTAGTAGCATTCTGATCATAAGTTTGCTTAGAAGACTGAGAAAAGTTAGAGCGATTAAACCTGGGTGCCATTTCTTCTCTTCCTTGCTTGGTCTGTACATACTTTCTGAAATTTCTGGCCATTAGCGCTATGTCCTCATCATCATCTTCACTTTCGTCAGCTTTCAGAGCAAGTGGCTTTGTAGCTTTCTCCTTCTCCTCAGGTTTCTCCCTTTCATCCAGGTTTTGCAATTCAAGCTCGTGGGACATTAGATTACCTATCAAGTCCTCCACCCTCATCTGTGATAGATCTTTCACTTCTTGGATGGCAGTGACTTTAGGCCTGAAAGAGCTTGGCAATGCTCTTAATATCTTTCTCACCTGCTCAAGGCTAGAATATGGCTTACCGAGCGAGCTAGACTTGTAGACAATGTTGGTGAACCTTGCAAACATCTCTGATATGGTCTCTGATGGTAGCATGCGAAATCCCTCGTACTCTGTGCTCAGAAGTGCAAGTCTAGACTCCTTCACCTGTGACGTTCCCTCGTGCGTCACCTCTAAAGTATGCCATGTTTCCTGCGCAGTTAAACAATGTGAGATTCTATTATATTCAGATTTATCAAGTGCACAAATGAGAGTATTCATAGCTTTAGCATTTAAAGAATAAGATTTCCAATCATTATCATCCCATTTTTCATTTGGTTTTTCAATCTCAACATTGTCTACTTTAACAACAGGCAATTTATAACATTTTTCAATTATTTGCCAAGCATTGTAATCAACAGAAATAAGGTAGATTTTCATTCTATTTTTCCAATAAGCATGATCACCTCCATTAAACCTAGAGGACGTGAAACAAACTGATCCTTAGCAAAAGCACTATCCATTGAACTAAACATGGTCAATCTAGGCTAGATCTACTAAACTGGCTCTGATACCACTTGTTGGATCTGGATCCTAGCCTGGGGGGTGAATAGGCTTATAAAAATAATTCGTGCAACCCACGAATAAGCACACGCAGTTATAGCAGTAACACGGTAAATAAAAAGCAGACATAGAGTACACAGCAGATTTACCCTGGTTCGGTCGACCCTTCGACCTACTCCAGCCCTCAAAGTAGATACTAATATTGAATAACGCAATATGTACAAAACCACAAGTTAGAGCATGCTCAGAGCACCCTCTACGTCTCTACACTCGCCAGGCTCTCAGTACCACACACACAGTGTTTCCTCTCACTATCAATCCTAGTAATGCTTTCTACCAGCTAGTCCCAAACTAGCTGGGTCCCACTTGTCTAGCCCCAACCAGACAAGTCCCAAAATAGTCACAAAAGAGGTAAAGTTTCCCCTACGAGGATCTAACACAATAACTACACAAAATAATAATAAATAGAGTTTAGGAATCTCAATTTGTGTAGCGGCGATGTCCTCGTCAATAAGCACAGGTCAGATCTGAGTCTGACTAAATGTCGATGTCCCATCATCTCGTCAGCAACTCAAGATGCTCTGAAGATACAGCTAGCAATGTGTACGTGCACAACTCCTGTCTGCGGCTCCCTTTGTTTCCTCTGCAAAACGTCAGATAATTTGTTGCAGCTTTTCACAAAGTTGTGCTCCTCTGCCTTGAGATTATCAGATAGAAGGAAGCTTTTGGATTTGTGCTCTTGAAATTTCGGCTCCTGTAGATTATCAAGGATGTGGCTCCCTGGTGCTCTTGAGGTTGCGTCTGGAAAAGTTGTGGCAGCCCTAAAATAGATGCACACAAGGACAATTGATGCACACCGAATTTTATGCTCTCAGGGAATTTTTATTTGGCGATGGGAAAACAAAAAGCGCTTAAAGATTTTTATGAAGCAAACATAAAGACCCCTCTGAAAATAATTTTCGGCTTGCAACCCAAAAAAAATTCGAAATCCCCTTTCCTCGTTTGTGCGGCTGTCCCCTATGTTGAGCCCTAGGAGATTTTAATCAAAGAAAAATAATGAAGTGCTCTGGGAAAATGTTTTTGGTTTAAAAAAGCATTGTGCTGCTCTCTGCTTGATATTTTTGAGTGCCCTCTTAAAAAATTTGAAGAAGGGTTTTGAAATAGGTTTTGTGCGCGAGTTTTCAAAGTGATCTCGGGAATCAAGCTGATAACAAAATTAAAAAGTGGAGACCTCTTGAATTTTAAAAAAAAGTGTTATGAAGCAAACCAAAAAAAACTTCTTCTAAACATTCGGCTGTTAAAAAAAATTGCAAAGCAAGGGCACCAAGAATTTTCGGCTGTCTCCAAGAACAGAAGGGCACACACAAATGAAGAACCCTGGCCTCTCAAAATATTGTGCGGATCCTGAGGATTTTTGTGGAGGGGTTATAATTTTTTGGCAGCCTCTGCTCTTAAATAAAAAGAAGGCCCCTTAATAGGTTTTGCCTGGGGGATGCGCCCTAGGGTTTGATGGTGCGGCTGCTAATAGAATTTAGGGTTCAAGCCTTTTTGTTAAGAGCCTGTTCAAAGAAAGTCTGTTCAAAGAGAATTTGGCCCAAAGAAAGTCTGTTCAAAGAAAGAATAACAAAAAAGGTTCTCCCACTTTCTACTTTGCACACTGACCAAGTGTCTCCGTGAATTAATCACAAGTTCGCCATTCCTGAAACACTTAACACACACGTTAAATAGTTCTCACACGTTTGTCATCATCAAACTAAATTTCCTAGATCGTTGCGTCCAACAGGGTTAAGGACCGAGCTACAGCTCGCACCCTCCCCTCCCTCAACTCCAAGGCAAGCATACGAGCTTCGCCCTCGATAGGCACCGGGTGGGTTAAGGACCGAGCTACGGCTCGCACCCTCCCCTCCCTTAACTTCGGGGCAAGCTTACGAGCTTCACCCTCGATAGGCGCTGGGTGGGTTAAAGACCAAGAAACGGCTCGTACCCTCCACTTCCTCAACTCTGTGGCATGCTTACGAGCTTCGCCCTTGATAGACTTCTCAAACACCGGGGCAAGCTTACGAGCTTCGCCCTCGATAGGTGCCGACTCCACAACATTTTGCTTCTCCTGGGCCTTAGCCACTTTCAAGTTGAAAGTTGGGGGCATACACACTAAGTCAAATAGTAGCGACAAACAGCACAATCACAAAAGATTAAAAAGGCGAACCACCTAAGGTATATTTCATTAAAGTCAAAGTTATACATTTACATCAAAACTTCCTACGCTAGGTCCTACGCATGGCCCCAAGATCGGCCCTACATATGATACCGCTTCCCGAAGATTATGCAGCGTCGCCTCCCCCAAGAGCATCAACCTCATCCTCTTCATCATCGGAGGCCATGGTCAGCTTGGAGAAGTCGACATCCAGGTCGGGATACAGCTTCACCAGCCTCGCTTCCACCCTCCTGAAGAATGTCTGCATCCCTTCTTCCATGCCTTCCGCCCTCATTGACCTCATCACGGGGAGGTACTCCTCTCCTGGTATTTGCGGATGGCACAGCCTTCTCAGCCTCCAGATCAATCTTCCTCAGCGTCGCCACCTCCCGCTTCAGCGCGGCGATCTCTACCCCACTGGCCTCTATTTTCACGGAATGTTTGTTTAAGGCGGCGGCCCTTTGATCCTCCTCCTCATGAAGCTGACGCTCCAGCCCCGTCGCGATCTTCTCCCACTTCCCGGTCTCCGCCCTCTGGGTCATATACCACTCCTGGAGCTACTTCAGCTAGTCCTCCCTATCATGCAGCCTCCCAGCAACCTCCTTGAATTGGGCCTCCATCGCCCGCAGCTTTCCAGTGGTCGCCTGAAGATCAGCCTTAGTCTTCCCATGGCTCGCCTTGAGCATATTCACGGCGGTATGACGCTGCAAGGACACCATTGTCACGAACGCCTATAGGAGGAACAAAAAACATAAGTGCCCATGGAAGAAAGAAGACCGGCAGTGTAGAGAAGAGACATCGACAAACCTACATACTGTGCCAGATCGCCGTATCACAAAGGCGCTCCAGACCAACCTCAGCGTGGGACGTACGATCCCTCGGCAATAAACTGTTCTCTGCCAGGTGAGCTACGACATCGGCCTCATCAAACACAGACTCCATGTTGCCCAGTGGGTAGCTCGTCGCGAAGAGTCCCTCCTTCGAGATGGCGTGAACCTCGGCCTTCGTTGCCTTGAAGCAGGCGAGTATTGGCTCACATCTCGGATGCCTCGGCTCCCCTGCTCCCAAAGAGTTCATCCGTAAGGCCAGCGCTCGATCAAAACCCTTCCGGTCTGTGTCACGGGGGCACCCTGAGTCGCCAAGCTCTGAGGCGTCGCCCTCCTCTCACCAGCGCCAAGGTCGACAGAGCCGCCCTGTGCTGCCTCACTGATGGTAGGGGTATGAACGGGCGCCACATGCATCTCCCTTGCCCTCTTATCGTGCTCGCCCCTCTCGGCCCCAATGACAACGCCTGAGTCCCTTTTCTTCCCCGACTTCCTAGCCAAGTTCTTTGTCACCACCCCTTTGCCTTTCTCCTGGGCAGACGGTTTCTTGGCCGCCGGCTTCAAGGTCACCGGCTCTCTAGCCCTCCTCATCAGCTCCTCCCACGAAAGGATCATGGTTGCACCTGCAAAGAGAACAAAGATCAGGGTGAGCGCATAGGGAGAAGGTCGCCAAGATCATAATACCTTCGGACCAGAAAGATTGGGCAAACTGATCGCCCTTAATCAAGTTCGCGTGCTTCCTGATCGCCTCGGGGATCTCCTCCAAGATTATGGAGTCTCCACGTCTTGCTCGCCAGGGCCACCCCTCTATTCACTGAGGGATTCAGCATCTCCCAGTTCGACCTTAACACCGAGTCTGCCGACATCAAGACAAAGAAAAACATCTCCCTCCATTCTCTCACATCGCTCGGCACCTCAATGATGAGATGTCGGCCCTACCTCGCACTAACACAGTGATACATCCCCTTCTTCTTCATCTCGAAGTAATGCTGGAAGATCGATTTGCTCGAACTTATCACGCTGATAGTGCAGAAGACAACGAAGTTAACCATTGAGCCGATGGAGTCCGGCGTTAGTTGGAAGAGAGGAAGCTCGAGGAGATTCATCAAGTGAAGGAGGTGGGGGTTGAGCGGAAACTGCAGGCTGAGTTCAAAGGTCGGGCAGTAGACTCCAACTTCGTTATCCCTTGGCGAGCAAACCCTCTCGTTGGGGTCAGGGAGGCGAATTTTACTGGATAGCCCTGCACTGGATAACATGATCTCCATCGAAACCGTGCCTTTGACTCTGCCTGATCCGAGCCCTCGCTCTCTCCTTCTAGTCTTCCCCCGCACCGTCGACGATGAAGGAATGGCAGGATGTGATTACCACTCCTCCGGCCACACCATCGTCTCCTCCGCTGCCGCAGCACTCCCACTCCCGGGCTCTCTAGAGCACCCCTCTACATTCGGATTGAAAGATGAAGAATCAGAAGCCATTGATAGATCAAGAAGTTACTTAGAGAAGAAGAAGGACGATGTAGCTCTAACAAAGAGATGACCGACGGCGAGAATTCTCGAGAGCAAAGAGAAGAAGAGAAGCCCTTTGAAATTCGAAAGCAGGAACCCTCCGTCGTTCCCCCTCTCTGTTTTATAGAGGGTGTCGGTCGATCTCGACCGTTGAAGGTGAGCCACATGGCAAGATTTGAAGCGGAGGCGTCGCCTCAGCTTCCCACCAGAGCTGTACGCGGCGCGTGTCACGCTTCGAATGGTGGGGGTGCTTCGATATCTCCTCGCTACCAAATCGTCATGATGACTTCAAAGATTCAGTGGTCGAATCACATTTAATGCTACAGCTGCCATCCAATAAAGTTAAGTGCGTCATCTGAGTCGATCCGGACTTTTCGTTTCGAACTCAAATGACGGAGGCAATTGTTACGACCTCAAGATCGGCCCAGTCGATTTAGACCCGCATGCTCAAAGCCCAAGTCATGGCCCACCGAATATCCACAATAAGACCTAGCTCGTCGAGTCTCGGAGAAGCTCGTTCAAGCAGAGCGGCAAGTTCGTCATCTGAATCAAAGAGAAGAGCACTCCAGCAGATCGCACAAGTCTACGCTAGCTCGCCCCAGAGTAGCTCGTGCCCAGAGAAGCTCGCCCCAGATGCAGATCACCTAGCAGTCCACCCAAGGAGGAAGACGACATGCCACTAACACCACTACCTGTTTCACTATAGACAAAGTCTGACAAAAGCGCACCTGGCCGCTTCGCCGCCTGACAGCCTGCCGAAAGCACGCTAAGCCATTTTACCGCCAGACAGCCTGACAAAAGCGCCACCTGACATTTACGACTCTGACCACCTGACAAAAGCACGCCTCGTAAGGTCCCTGGCTATGAGGATAACACTAGAAGGGGGGTTGAATAGTGTTTATACAATTTAAAAAGATAGTTACACTTCAGGTTTCTCATGGCTTAACTTTCATCGCAGTCGCTACTTCATCCGTTGGTCTGGCCTGATCTTCACTGGTCTTTTTGATCTACTCCCGTTGTCGGACTCGAACTTCGGTTGGTTGAAAATTCAAATGCCACCATCCTTACAAAAGGATGTACCAGAGTTTAGGCGAACTAAACGGCATAATGAATACTCTTAGAATAAGAATGTCGATCGAAAGGCCATGTCATACTAAAAGAAGGGCGATGAAGATGAGGTGAATGAATGGTCCTAGAGGATCACCCAAATTTGATGAAGGAGGTTACTAGTAAAATGGTGTATAAAGATACACTCAGAGGATGGAACAAAAGTACAGGGTTCAAAGAAGGGAAAGAGGGTCAAAGAAGATGGGTAATAAGGACACTTCACCCATATGTCCAAAACAGGTGAACATTCGAGACATCCTGTACTCGAGGTCAATTTGAGTATTTCATACTGTACATCCTAATCATACTATATTGTTCACGAGGTAGTTAGTGCGGACCGGCGTGGGCCACCAAACTTGTAACGACCCGATTTCGGAGGGCCATTACTTATTTGATTAAATTTGCATGTCTGCGGATTACCAGTGAAAATAATATAGCCAGATGTAGAAATGTACAAAATACTCAAATAGTGTCCATTTATTACAATCCATATTATACAATATACTCCAACAAAGAAAAAAGTACATATGTGAATATAAAACTAAAAGCTTCGGCCTCTGTGACAAACTCTGTCTCTGCAAACTCAGGAACATCTACATCAACATGTGCATCACCTATAGTGCCACGAAGATCGAACCATAAGAAAGTCACAACAATTGTAAAAATAGAAATAAAAGCAGTGCACATGTATAGAACATGCTAAGTAAAGAAACATGCTAAAGAAGTAGCTATAGACAAGTGCGACAAGTAAAGTAAAGGCAGTCATGCATACAAGAGCGATAAGTAAAGTACATGTGGCTGCACAGGTGTGGTAAGTAAAATGCATGTAATGCATAAAGTAAAGGTGACTGTGCAAGCAGTAACTACACTAAAACTACGTGACTCAAGTCGGAGAGTATAATATGCAACCATTGAGTTCATTTCTTGCATGGATGCACTTACCCAGACGAATGCCAAAACGCATGCAGCTAGACAGGATGCAGACACGGTCATCATGTTAAGTTTGTCGAAACACTTACAGCGGGACGGGATTGCCGAAACACGGGCAGTAGGACATGTAGATGAACTCCAGTCAGTCCCACACTCTCTCAAACTATGAGTTATCCCAAACCCATTGAAGTGTCAAGTGTTCTAAGTATAGGTTTCTTATGGGATGTTCCACAAGATATTCCACAAGATGTACCACATGATATTCCATACGATAGTTAATTAGCATTCACTGAGTCATAGATGGCATGCAGCAGGTGATGTGACAGTTTTAACGTGAGTAATCGTGCAACAAGTGTATCGATGTTTCAGGCAAAGTTTTCAAGTGACAAGCATCAGGACATGGTAGGCGAGGGTGGTAGATAGGTATCATGGTGAACATGAGTTTACGTGCGATGAAAGGTTGAAGTGACTTACTCAAGGTGTATGTAATCAATGTTTGCAATTGATGATAATTGAGATTTTAACATTGATCCATGCATACACGGCAGTCAGGTTTAGCCAAGCAGGTCACTATCCCCGCAAGCATGGCGATCGAAACTTTGGCACAAACGATCCTAGACACCGAGTGGTACCAATGTTAATAATGTCAATTAGCACATCTGCTCCATTAATCATATTAACAAACATTGGAGTAGTTTCCTATTTATTATGATAGTTAAACTAGGATCACTGATTTACTTTCTTATTGAAAACCAGAAAGTAAAGCAAATCGGATGCTAAGAAATTTGAGGATAAAGACAAGTCCAACAATTGTGATGTTGATCACATGCTTCGAGCATGTGGTATTTCCATTAGTACACAGTTTATCCAAGTAGATGGTCATGTGTTACAACTACCAAAGTTGAAAGTTGGTAATGTTGTATGCTTAATTAGATAGGTGTTCTGCAGTTGATTAGTTTCCTATTAGATTAGGTCTCTAGTTTTTAGTTCAAGTCGATAGCCGTTCTGAGGCTATACATGATGTCCTAAGTTCATACAAGTACACTATCTAAATTTCTAAAGTGAGAATTAGAGTGACTTAAAAACCGAGGCAATCGATCCTTGCCATACTTGCGACGATGCTTGTTCAGTTGAGTGGATGGCGATGCCTTGCGAAGACGGTACCCGCACTTAAGATGCGATGGAAGGAACCATTGGCTCCGGCGTTGGGTGTACGGGGTGCATGGGCACAGCAAGGGTGCACAGGGTGCATGGCAAGGCTTGGGGGTGCACTCGGAGGGAGGAGAAGGGAACTCGAGTGAGGGGATCTCGAGATAGCATTACAAGAACTAAGAAATAGAATAGTACCCTAAAACTTGAAGCGGTCCTAGAGATGGATTAATTAAAGTCCAAATGAAAGGAAAAAAGTGAACTTTGTTTACTACCACGTGTTCATTTTTTTTTGATACATCGGAAAGCATGAAACATGGGTCGTGGAACACGGGTATACCCGCCATGATCGCTTAACCCCAAACACAAAGAAGCCAGTTATCCATCGAAGCCCTAAAACACAAAGAAGTCAGGGATATGGTGTAGTGGGATTCGAACCCGGGTCTCCACCGAGACAGCCGAGTGATTCAACCACTAGGATGAGCACCGGAGCTCACGTGTTCATTTTTTAATCCCTGAACTGAGACTAATTGAGATGGAACCCCACCATCCATGATTGCTACTTTTTTTTTAATGGATTGAATGAAAGATAAAAGCTAAAGAGGCATGGCATGTGGTGTAGGCTGAGCCCATCCCTCATGGTCACTGTAAGAAGATGAAACACATACCAAAAAATGCAATGAGTTAGAATACAATTTTATGAAAAATGATGCAAAATCGAGGAAAGCATAAGCAAAGATGGGAGGGGACTTGGAGAGCTTGGCATTTTTGCACACAGAAGATAGGGACTCGGTGGAGATTCGGCGGAGGCCGGGAGTTGTCGGATTGCTCGGGGGAAGAGGGGGAGGCCGCAGGGAAGGACGGGGGTAACGATATTGTCAGTTGGGGAAATTCTGGGGTGCTCAATGGTGCCAAGGGGAATGTCGAGGGTCGGGGACTCGGGATGCATGTAGGAAGATGGGGGAAGCTCGGGTGAGATCGTCGGTGTGTCGTCGGATGGTGACGGAGGGCGATGGTGGCACGAAGTGATGGCGAGGCGGTGGCCACGGTAGAGGGAGCTCGGCGAGCATGGGTGCGGGTTGAGCTTATGGTGGAGCTTTGTTGAGTTGTGCGTCAAGGCCGTCATGGTGGAGAACGATGGAGGGAGGCTCGGTGGTTCATGTTGTAGGGACAACGAGCGGCGGCTCGGGTTGGCGGGCACATGGCAGAGCTATGAGGGAGCTTGTGTGACGGATGTGCACGTCAGGGTGCAGGATATGGCCATGGCGAGCTCCAGCGAAACTTTGGAAAGAGCAGGGGAGGAGAGAAGATCCAAACGGGTGGCTTGGGGTCAGGCTATGTGATGGCAGTCCTCGGCATGGGAGGTCGACAGGGGAAAGTTCTCGGGTAGAGTGATGTGTCTGTATGTATAAAATAGGAGCGGGGGTGGTGTCTAATAGAAGAAACTTTATTTTCCTCTCTTTTTTTAATTTGGATCTGGCAACCCGTTTAATGGAGTGGGGGAGAGAGAAAAGGAGGGAGGAGGAGGAGGAGAAAGAGGAGTGGGTGACGAAGCTTCGTTTCATCCTCGCAACGGTTCCGCGGAGGGTGTCGACGAGCGAGGGAGGAGATGACCGCCTAGGTGGTTACACGGTGAAGGTGATCGGAGTGCCGGAGCTCACCGACAGTGAGCGGCGATAGGCCGACGCGATCGCCGAAGTTGGGATAAAATGTGGGTAGTGAGGGTGAGAGAGTTAGAGAAAGAGTTAGGGAAAGAGAAGTCTGTGTGCCTTACAACGGGTGAGAGGGTGCTATTATATGGTTATATTATATTAATATAATATAAAACGAGTTCATAAATGGAAATAATTATGGTGGTTAGTATAGTTTGACAAATGATAGACTAAGCTTCCCACACGTGAATTGTGTTGGAGGCTGTCGACATCGGATTAGATTAGATTAGGTGGTTAATTTGACCAACCGTGGAAAAGGATGTGCGTGTTTTCCTCGTGGTCGACCGTCAACACAGGTAAGATAATTAGGTAAGATAATAACATAATTAACCAAGGTAATTAGTTTTAAAACGTAATTAGTAAATATATAATAATATGAAATTACTATTTTGTCCTCGAAACTAAACGCGTTCCAAAAATTACGAAAACAGTACCACGGGTCCGTATCGTCGCGGGGATCATGAAAATGAAGTCCAATTTAAGGTTTGAGTAATGAAAAAATAGAAAAAAAAATCATTTACTCATTTTTGTAATCGTTTGAAATTGTCTTTGTTACGGAAAAATGTGCACAATGAAAACTGGCCGTTACAAGTTGCCCAAGGATACAACCAAGAGGAAGGGATCGACTTTGATGAAAACTTTGCTCCCATCGCAAGATTGGAAACAATTCGTAGCTTTTAGTATTCACTAGTTTTATGAAATTCAAACTTTACCACATGGACGTCAAGAGTGCTTTCTTGAATATGGTTTTATCTGAGTAAGTCTAAGTCAAACAATCTCCAAGGTTTAAAGACTCCATCCAACAGGATTATGTTTTCAAGCTTAAACGAGCTTTATATGGCCTCAAACAAGCTCCTAGAGCTTGGTTTGAGTGACTTATAGTTTTTGATTGAAAATAAAATTTTCCATGAGAAATGTAGATAAAAATTTATTTGTTAAACATCAGAATAAAGATATACTTATAATGCAAATTTATGTTGATGATATTGTTTTTGGTGCTACTAACAATTTGCTTTGTGATGAATTTACTAAGTGTATGTCTAGTGAATTTGAGATGAGCTTGATGAGAGAACTCACATTCATGCTTGGATTGCAAATCAAATAATGTGAGAATGGCATTTTCATAATATGCAAGGAAATTAGTAAAGAAGGTGGACTTGAAAATGCGAAAGAATGCTCTACCCCAATGGCGCGGCAAAAGTGGACAAAGATGAAAATGGGAAGAAAGTGGACGAACGCATGTATCGAGGTATGATAGGTAGTCTATTATATTTGACATCTAGTAGGCCCGGTATAATGTTTAGTGTGTGCTTATGTGCTAGGTTTCAATCATGTCCTAAAGAGTCACATCTTTCTTTAGTAAAACAAATTATTTGGTATGTTAAGGAACTTTAGATGTTGGTTTATGATATCTTAGTTGCACAACATTTGAGCTTTTGGATATTGTGATGCGGACTTTATGGGAAGTAGGACCGCTCGTAAGAGTACTACGAGAACTTGCCAACTACTTGGTATGCCTCTAGTTCCTTGGTTCTCTACGAAGCAAAACTCTGTAGTATTGAGTACAACCGAAGCCAAATAAGTTTCGTTGGGGTGTTGTTGTGCTCAAATTCTATGGATGAGACAAACCCTTAGAGATTACGGTCTTACTTTCCAACCAATAACCATTTAGTGTGATGATAAGAGTGCTATAAATCTCTCTAAAAATCATGTTCTACAGTCTAGGACTAAGTATATCAATATTCTTCATCAATTTCTTAGGGATCGTGTTAGTAAGAAAGATATCTCCTTAGACCATGTTAATACCAAAAAACAATTAGCGGACATTTTCACCAAACCCTTAGATCTGAAACAATTTTGTTTTATTCAAAGGAAGTTGGGGATTATGTCACTAATTGAGCATTGGAATGTTTATCCATGCACATACTTACGCTTAAACATCGTATCTAGCCTCCACACATTGTTCACTATCTTATGTCATAATATGTTATTTCATCTATTATATGTGCATGCATGACCATCATTGATATAATTGAGTATTGTTGAGTATTTGATATGAATCATGGTAGACATCCTCAAAACATTAAAAATGATTTTGATGATGAAGTTTCATGTTAGTGAAAAATCCACATGCTTTAATTATGAATGATTAAGTGTAAATTGTTGGCAAGCCTATATGCTGTAGGGATTGTCTAACCCTTGCAATACTAACAACACACACTAAAGGGGGGTGAATAGTGTAATGGCAATAGAATTGTCCAATTAAAATTTAACTTGTAAATGCGGAATTATAAATGCAAGAGAAATTAAAAGGCACAATCAATCCAAACGCAAACACAAAGTTTTACCCTAGTTTCCCAAACTTGGGCACATCCAGCCACACCAAAATTCATTATAATCCCACACAGAGAAGTAAATACAAATCTCACAAGGAGATACCCCCACAAAGAGGATTTATGCCCTACACAAGGACCCAACAAATCCTACACGAGGATCAAGACTCCCACACAGAGAACCACTAACTCCCACTCAGAGAATTAGGGTTAGCCCTACACTAGGACATTAGAACTCCCACAAAGAGAGTTAATTCCCACAGAGAGAATTCCCTAGTCCCACAAAGAGACAACCTCCCACAAAGAGAGAAACTCCCATAAAGAGAGTATCCTAATCCCACAAAGAGAAATAGGAAAACAAATTACACCAAGTAAAGTAAATACTCTTACCTATGCCTTGAGATGCTTACTCATGAATGAATGCAAGGCATGGAAGAGGATCTCTAAGTGTTGAAATATGCTTGAGAGCACTTGGAAGATTTTCCTTGAGCTGGACTTCAATGCATGAAGAAAGATGAGTGCTCAATAGAGGGAAATGAGGGAGCTTGAGAGTTGCTTATTGATCTCTTGAGATTTTCTATAGAGTCAATAGTTATCAAGTGTTGTCAAGAGTTCTCAAGTGATGGCAGCACACTCATATATATAGGAATCCTATATCAAGCCCAAAAATCCAAAGAAACAGCCAAATGAACAGATCTGCAACGACTAGAAACTGGGTGAAAACGACAGGAACAGTCGACTAATGATCAAAAGACAGTCGACTGATCAATGGTTAGAAAATATCCAACGGCTATAATCTGAGCCAGGACAGTCGACTGAAGAAGACAATATAGTCGACTGACAAACAGGACAGGTGCATGTAAAACCTTCAGCAGACGACTGCTTCAGGGGATGGATCGAAACAGAAAGCTTCACTCTTTCTCCAATTCTTCGCACAGGCGACTGGTGTAAATACTACAGTCGTATGTCAAATAGTAAGGCGACTGTACATTATACGTCAGTCGAATACTGTAAAATATGGAGAGAATACAGAGAGATGCAGTGATTGCACTTACGCTATACAGGCGACTGATGACCAATCTCCAGTCGACTGTAAACTGATTGATAGACGACTGTGCGTAAAGCTCAAGTTTGAGTCAATTGAAATGTTGACTTGAGCTGTGCATGTCAGGCGACTGAAGAAGGATATACAGGCGACGGGAAATCACCCAGTCGATTGTGTTTCCTTCAGAAGGCGACTGACGGAAAGCCAGAGACTCCATAAGAGTCTTTGGACAGAGTGAACCTATTGGGTTGGATTCTATGATAATCCTAAGGTTCACTAAGATGGTTAAATGCATATGCATGAATGAGTAAACCATCTAAGAAGGCATGACATTAACCCTAGACTCAAAAGTGAGAGAAAGCAATAAAGTAAATTACATGGATTACAATGCTTCTCAAAGAGTCTAAGTCTTCAATCTTGATGCCTTGATAGCTCTCCACCATCTCCAAGTTTTGGCACTCCTTGAGTCCAAACTTTGGCCCTTCATCACATGATGTCCATCCTTACACCAAGTGATTAGTCTCCAAGAAAGATATCCTTGAAATAAACTGAGAGACTAAAACATGAGATTGGTGTAGGACCATCAATGGCTACAAAGCATGCGTGAGCATCCTCCTTTGTATCCTCTTCTTCGTTACTCGAAGTGTCCTCACTCGAATCATCAAAGGTCCCGACAAGTCCCTTCTTGTGATTTTTGGACTTGGACCTTCCTTTCCAATACTTCTTTCCTTTACCCTTGTAAGTTTCTTTGTTGGGTTTGGAAGGGCATTCGGTGGACAAGTGACCTTTTCCACTGCAAGTGAACAAGTAGGAACCTTGTTAGAATTGGAGACAAACTTTGACAAAGACTTACCTTGCTTGCATTTGAGGAAAGCTTTGAATTGCTCGGCAAGATACTCAATTTCTTCTCCACTTGCATCTTCTTGCTCATCTTCTTCGCTATGAGCTTCTCGAAGGAATTTCCTCCTCCACTTGATTGGCTCCTCCTTGGCATGGAATGCAACCCCCTTTAGCGTCTCTAGCTTCTCAGGCTTTGTTGGTTCAATCTCCTTCTTGTGTTGAAGCTTTACTTCATACACCATGAGATTTCCAATGCACTCCTTAATGGTATATTTGGACGTGTCATATGACTCCAAAATTCCGTTGGCCTTTGATTCCCAATGAGGTGTAAGAGAGTCAAGGATATTCTCTACACGATCCTCTTGGGAAATCGTCTTCCCGAGTCCCTCCAAAGCGTTCACGATATCGGTGAACCTTGTGAACATCTCTGAAATGCTTTCGCCTCCCTGCATCTTAAACATTTCATATTTAGATCTAAACACAGTTTGTTTAGTTTCTTTACCTTTGTTGTCCCTTCATAACAAATCTCCAAGGTGTGCCAAATATCATTTGCCGTTTTGTACATGGAGATGCGGTTGAACTCATTAGCTGAGAGAGCGCAATGTAATGCATTCATAGCTCTCGCATTGAACTTGATTGAGTCATTCTCTGTCTTAGTCCTTGAAGCCGCAGGAGTAGTGGGCTTCTCAAATGGCACCTCTGTGATGTCCCATATGTCTTGACCCTCCATGAAGATCATCATTCTGATCTTCCAACTTGGGTAGTTGGTTCTGTTGAAGAGCGGGGGTCGAACGGTTGAGTGACCTTCTTCATGAGACGTGGATGAGGCGTTGAATGTCATGGTTGCAGTATGCTTTAACCTCGCTCTGATACCAATTGTAGGGATCGTCTAACCCTTGCGATACTAACAACACACACTAAAGGGGGGTGAATAGTATAATGGCAAT
Source organism: Scilla litardierei (assembly GCA_030789695.1). NCBI lineage: Eukaryota > Viridiplantae > Streptophyta > Magnoliopsida > Asparagales > Asparagaceae > Scilla > Scilla litardierei. The sequence goes on from CM061142.1 coordinate 95,156,474, forward strand.
AGAATTGTCCAATTAAAATTTAACTTGTAAACGCGGAATTATAAATGCAAGAGGAATTAAAAGGCACAATCAATCTAAACGCAAACACAAAGTTTTACCCTGGTTCCCCAAACTTGGGTACATCCAGCCACACCAAAATTCACTATAATCCCATACAGAGAAGTGAATATAAATCTTACAAGGAGATATCCCACAAAGAGGATTTATGCCCTACACAAGGACCCAACCAATCCTACACGAGGATCAAGACTCCCACACAGAGAATCACTAACTCCCACTCAGAGAATTAGGGTTAGCTTACACTAGGACACTAGAACTCCCACAAAGAGAGTTAATTCCCACAGAGAGAATTCCCTAGTCCCACAAAGAGACAACCTTCCACAAAGAGAGAAACTCCCACAAAGAGAGTATCCTAATCCCACAAAGAGAAATAGGAAAACAAATTACACCAAGTAAAGTAAATACTCTTACATACTCCTTGAGATGATTACTCATAAATGAATGCAAGGCATGGAAGAGGATCTCCAAGTGTTGGAATATGCTTGAGAGCACTTGGATGATTTCCCTTGAGCTGGAATTCAATGCATGAAGAAAGATGAGTGCTCAATAGAGGGAAATGAGGGAGCTTGAGAGTTGCTTATTGATCTCTTGAGATTTTTTATAGAGTCAAGAGTTATCAAGTATTGTCAAGAGTTCTCAAGTGATGGCAGCATACTCATATATATAGGAATCCTATATCAAGCCCAAAAACCCAAAGAAACAGCCAAATGAACAGATCTGCAACGGCTAGAAACTGGGTGAAAACGACAGGAACAGTCGACTGATGATCAAAAGACAGTCGACTGATCAACGGCTAGAAAATATCCAACGGCTATAATCTGAGCCAGGACAGTCGACTGAAGAAGACAATATAGTCGACTGACAAACAGGACAGGTGCATGTAAAACCTTCAGCAGACGACTGCTTCAGGGGATGGATCGAAACAGAAAGCTTCACTCTTTCTCCAATTCTTCGCACAGGCGACTGGTGTAAATACTACAGTCGTATGTCAAATAGTAAGGCGACTGTACATTATACGTCAGTCGAATACTGTAAAATATGGAGAGAATACAGAGAGATGCAGTGATTGCACTTACGCTATACAGGCGACTGATGACCAATCTCCAGTCGACTGTAAACTGATTGATAGACGACTGTGCGTAAAGCTCAAGTTTGAGTCAATTGAAATGTTGACTTGAGCTGTGCATGTCAGGCGACTGAAGAAGGATATACAGGCGACGGAAAATCACCCAGTCGACTGTGTTTCCTTCAGAAGGCGACTGACGGAAAGCCAGAGACTCCATAAGAGTCTTTAGACAGATTGAACCAATTGGATTGGATTCTATGATAATCCTAAGGTTCACTAAGATGGTTAAATGCATATGCATGAATGAGTAAACCATCTAACAAGGCATTACATTAACCCTAGACTCAAAAGAGAGAGAAATCAATAAAATAAATTACATGGATTACAATGCTTCTCAAAGAGTTTAAGTCTTTAATCTTGATGCCTTGATAGCTCTCCACCATCTCCAAGCTTTGGCACTCCTTGAGTCCAAACTTTGGCCCTTCATCACATGATGTCCATCCTTACACCAAGTGATTAGTCTCCAAGAAAGATATCCTTGAAATAAACTGAGAGACTAAAACATGATATTCATTAGCAACAACATAATGTTGTGATCATCATCAAAATAAGATTGGTATGAAACACCAATACTCAACATATGCTTAACTTTAATATGTTGATTAAGTTGTATAATTTATAGAGATAGCTAGAAGGTGTTTAGAATCTAAAGAAATTGAAATCTAGGTTGTCTTTACATTTTTGTGTGCATGATTCTTCTTGGATAAATAAGCAGTATGAGTCACATATGTCGATGCCTTCATGCATCATTATTCTGAGACACCAACATTGCAAACATGAAAGAAAAGGGGAAAATAAACAAAATGAAAAGAGTCTTAACAAAAGGAAAAGAACACAGAGTATTTACATTATACATCAATTTCTTTTGATACCGGCTGTTAGTAACCAGATTTCGGGGGGTTTGTTGAGCAATGCGTATGTGTAACGGTCGCTTTCCGATCGTACTTTGTTCGTGCACGTGCTTTTGACCGTGCACGTATTTATTTTAGACTCTATTTGTTTGTGAACACATTAGTGTGATATGTCGTTGTGAACGTCTCTAAGAGTATTAAATTATGGCACTAATTTGGAATGATATTTCTCGGGTCGTTTTCCCACGATTTGACCTTATTTGAAGAGACGTCGCGGTTTTCACTTTTGACGTGAGACGTTTCTATTTTTAGTTTCGTCACTCGACGTCGAAATTGAGATCCGTCTTCTTAGTTTTCTTTTTTCCGTCGTCCCGATCACCCCAATATTTATTTCACAATTTTTGGATTTCATTTGACCTATTTTACATTTTTAGCAAAGCTTATAATATTTTTAACTACTAAGTTTTCAAGTATTTTTAGCCAAATATAATTTCTATTATATTATAACACTTCAAATTAATTTTGACCCAAGTCCCTAGCCTTGGCCACACCCACACATGCTTGGGAGTTAGAGAGGGTGAATATTTGGGTTTACAATTGATTTTTAAATCAATTTTAATTCAAATTAAACCCTAGACTTGGTCAAACCCATCTACACTATATATAGGAGGCTTAGGATACCCATTTCCCTCAAGCAATCAACCCTAGCCGTCACAAAAAAACCCCCCCCCCCCAAACTTTCGCATCCACACTTGCGACGTTCGTCGCAACCGCAGCTCGCAGCCGCCCAGCGCCCGACCGACGGAATCCCCCATTTTCCATCGGTCTGACCGAGAGCCCCGCCCGCATCGCCGATCCGCACCGCACCCAGTCGCCCGCTGCTTCGTTGCAACCCCCGCACCCCGCTACGACTGAGAGCTTCTCTCGGTCCGACCGAGAGAAAAACCCCAGCATCCCGCTCCGCTCCGCACGTTGCAAATGCAACATTGCTACCCCCCGCACCGACCGACGCCCCCGCTCGATCTGACCAAGGCCCGCACCCGCATCGCACTGCTCCCCCGCTCTGTTGCAACCCGCTCCGCTGCAGCCCCGCTCCCAAGTGCCCGACCGACGCCCCCGCTCGGTCTGACCGAGGGAACCCCTCGCTCCGCACCAAGCCCCGCCTCCGCTACGCTGCAAGCCGTCCGACCGAGAGCCCCTCTCGGTCTGACCGAGAGAATCTCCCGCACCGGCTAGCTGCGACCGACGATTTTTATCGCAACTCCGCATCTGTCGCACTACTTCACTACCGTGGGCCCCCCAAGTTCTCCAGATTTATTGTGGGTCTCCCATTGACCCCTAGCACTGCTGTGGGCCCCACTACAGTGTTCTCATCGCCGTTTTGACTATTTTGACGTTGCGACAAGTCGTATCCCCTTCGTCGCACGTGCTAGCATTGGAATCTTGGTTCGTTGACCTGGTTGCTGTCCAGACTATTCAAGCGAGGAATCTGATCTGGAATTGGACTAGGAGCGCGTTCTTATATTCCAACCCCTGGCGTCGCTACCCGACGCCAGTGTAGCTTTCGCGTCGTGTTGAGGTAACGTTTTGCACCACTAGGACCCCCAACCACAGCCTGTTAATCAAGATTAAACTTGATGTTTTTAAATGTTTTAGAATCACTAATTAAGATAATTTAAATTGGGAATGTATGCTGGTGGACTTGTGCACGTAGGTTGTTTGTGACTTTGGACTCTTTGGACGGTGTTTTTCAGACGTTTGAATTCAGGCAAGTGAAACTTGCCCGCTGCTTGTTTAGGCCATGCTTTAGGCCACTTTTGTACAGTAGCGTAAAAGAGACTAGGCAGTGAAATGATATCTGCCTAGACGCCTATTTGATCTAGTTTGCAAACGAAACTAGATCAGTCACCTCATTGATCTAGCTTGACAATAAAGCTAGATCCAACCCCTTTTACCTGCTATGTTCATGCTGCCATGTCATCCATGCATTTGTAACTGCCATGTTTAAATTTCTTATCTGTACGCATTCAAATTACAGCTTGCCATATCATGCCATCCATGTCTGATTGTTGCATTCGTAGCACACGCTACTATACTTGTACTTGCTTGTTCAGGCTAGGCACCTGCATTGCAGGCACAACCCTATGCCAAAAACACTTCCTGGCTCGTGATCCAGAAGCGAGCATCCATGTTCAGGGGTAAAGCCCTGGCTCGATACACGTGGAGGGGTAGGGTTGAGCGACCACTCAGCGTAGAAGTGTGCCCGTACAGCCACTTCAGCTGTAAGGCATGAACTCTGTGCACGACATGAAAACGTGACTTGTGATTGTTAGTAGTTTGCTACTCTTGCTATGCCATGCTAGATGCTTGTTGTACTTGCTTCTTTACCTGTTGCACTCATACTTTAACTGCCATGTCATTGCATCATGCTAGAACTGCTAGGTTGCTTTGCTCTACTTTCAGTTTCCTTGCACAAGTCTTTGTAGACTTGCTGACATGTGCCCCTTGCTCTTTTGGGTGTCACATGTTAGACCCTGAGCCAGAGACCGTTGCTAAGGACGAGGTGTTCATTGACGCTGAGCCTGAGCCTACGTTTAACGAGGAGTTTGTGGACACCAGTGACCAGTCTTAGAGACTGTTCTGAGTTACTTCAGTTTTAGCTTGCTGTTAGTTGTCAGTGCGTAGCACCTTTTCTTTCCGCACGTTGTACTTTTGTTGGCCATGCTTGGGCCTTTAGACACTTTTTCTTTTCAGCCTGGTGGCTTTTCTGTGATGTTGGAACTTATTTTATGGATATTCTGAAATTGCTTTTTGTCTCATTTCCTTTATTATTATCTTGTTTCCTATCGCATTTGCAAGGACCTGCCATTTGAAGTTTATTGACGCTTATCAGACTTGCAGCTTCACAGCTTCAAGTCTGAGCGGACCTACTTACGCCTCGCCTCCATTTTAGGGAAGCTGGGCGTGACAGGTTTTGTTGGTGGCCCATGCAGGTCCTCTTGCAACTGCGAATTATCGAAACAACGATAATAATTATAGGATGTCCAATAAATAAATTTCGACATCCGAGGCATAAGCTTTGAGTCTAATTTATATCGTTTTCCTATGTCATTAGATGGCAGGAAGACGACAGACCCGAGCTGGTGGTAGGCCAAATCATGTTGAGGTGCCAGATAGAGAGCCCACCAATGCTGAGATCATGAAGATGATGCATCAGATGATGTAGGTGCAGCAGGGTATGCTTCAGAATACCCAGAATGCCTCTTGCTTTGAGCCGATAATGAAGCAGTTTCGGGAGCTGGGCCTGACTTACTTTGATGGATCTGAAGGATCGTTAGCTGCTGAGGAGTGGATCAGGAATACTGAAGATAATCTGAAGATGTCAAAGAACAACCCGGCTGGATGGGTTGAGTTGGTGAAGAAGCAGCTCAGGGATAATGCCCGCAACTGGTGGGATGCAGAGGAGGAGCTGTTGACGAAGCCGATACCTTCGGCTACATTCAAGTCCAGGTTCGATGAGGAGTACTTTTCGAAGGCTGCCATGAGGGAGATGTTGCAGCGATTCATTGAGCTGAAGCAGGGAAATCTGACGGTGGACCAGTACCATCAGAGTTCACCAGGCTGAGTCGTTTCACAACGAAGATGGTGGAGGATGCTGAGGAGAAGGCTCAGATGTTTCTGCAGGGTCTTTCCTTAGACTTGCAGAGCCTGATGTCTTCGTCAGATCTGGAGTCATATCAGAAGTTAAGGGTAGCTGCTAGGAGGCAGGAGCTGATTGCGAGGCAGAAGAGAGGACAGACTTCTGGAGCTGGGAAGAGGCCTATGGAGCAGGCCAGAGTGGTGGTTAGGCCTGGGTTCAAGCCTAACCAACCAGTGCAGTTCAAGAGGCCAGGTGGGCCTACTCTGAAGACTTGCCATTTCTACGGCAAGACTGGCCACATCAAGGAGCAGTGCAGGAGATTCCTGGGGCAGTGCCTGATCTGTGGAGATGCTACTCATGTAGCGAAGAATTGTCAGCATGCGAACCAAACGAGGAGAGCACCTAATGGAGCACAGCTACAGAGGGGACCAGTTGCAGCCCAGCCATTGCAGCAGAGAGCACATGTACCTGCTAGACGTGGAGCGCCTCTCATTCCACAGAAGTAGGCGTTTCAGCAGGCTGTTCAGCCGAGGAGGCAGGCTTTCCTGATGACTGCAGTGGAGAGCAAGGCTGTGGATGAGGTTATCGCAGGTAACTCTCAGTCTAGTTGTTTCCTTCCTTAGTTAGTTTTAGCTTGTTAGATTATGTTTGGTTGATTGCATATGATTGTTTGCTAGAATAGGGTTTGATTGTTAGTTTGTCTGCTAGGTGTGATTTTGGTCTGCACATTTCCTGCACGAGTCCTCTTTGACTCTGGTGCATCGATGTGTATTATATCCCGGAGCTTCGTGGAGAAGCATTCCTTGTCGACTTCCCCTCTTCCCAAGAGTTGGAACATCGTTACAGGAAATAGCGTGATCTCGGTGCATCGTGGTTGCAATTCTTGCCCTTTGGTGGTCTGTGGACATGAGCTTTACGCTGACTTTATTGTCCACGACATCATCAACTATGATGCCATCCTTGGGATGGACTGGCTTGGGATCTTCTATGCCACGATCGATTGTCGAAGAAAGAATGTGGTGTTCGAGATCCCAGGACATCCAGTGTTTGAGTTCAGCCGAGGCAGCAGTTCGCTTGGTCCTGTCAGGTTTCAGGCCAAGCCGGTGGAGATCGTTGCTATGCAGATGGAGCAGAGTAGACCAGCGGTGGTGCGTGAATTCGATGATGTCTTCCCCGAGGAGATGTCTGGACTGCCGCCCGATCGAGCTCTCGAGTTTTCGATCGATCTTATTTCTGGAGCGCAGCCTATTTCGAAGGCAACGTATCGTATGGCTCCAGCAGAGTTGGAGGAGTTGTGTAGGCAGCTGGATGAGCTTTTGCAGAAGGGTTACATCAATCCCAGTGTGTCTCCGTGGGTAGCGCCGATTCTGCTGGTGAAGAAGAAGGATGGTTCGCGTCGCATGTGCATGGACTACAGGGAGCTGAATGCTGTGACCATCAAGAATAAATATCCATTGCCTCGTATAGATGACATTTTTGACCAGCTTGGAGGATCGAGGGTGTTCTCTAAGTTAGATCTGAGGAGTGGTTATCATCAGCTTAAGGTGAAGAAGGAAGATATTCAGAAGACAGCGTTCAGGACGAAGTATGGTCACTACGAGTTCGTGGTTATGCCCTTCGGTGTAACCAATGCGCCCGCAGTATTTATGAACCTGATGAATCTGATCTTCTACGACTTTCTAGATAAGTTTGTCGTTATCTTTATTGACGACATCCTGATCTATTCAAAGTCGAAGGAAGAGCATGCATCGCACTTGAGGATAGTGTTGGAGATTTTGAGGAAGCATCGTTTGTATGCTAAGTATTCCAAGTGCGAGTTTTTGCTGGATAGAGTTGCTTTTCTCGGGCATGTGGTGTCAGAAGATGGAATTTCAGTGGATCTCGAGAAGATTAAGGCTATCAGAGAGTGGCCTGTTCCGTAGTCAGCGTCTGAGATCCGGAGTTTCCTTGGGCTTGCAGGTTATTATCGGCGCTTCATTAAGGACTTCTCCCGTATTGCTGAGCCGATGACCAGGCTGACACGGAAGGATGTACCATTTGTTTGGTCTGATGATTGTGAGAAGGCTTTTGGTGTTCTGAAGGAGAGGTTGACGACTGCCCCTGTACTTGTTGTGCCTGATCGGAGTGGAGGATTCAAGATCTTTTGTGATGCTTCTGGCAAGGGTCTCGGTTGTGTGTTGCACCAGCATGGGCACGTGGTTGCGTATGCTTCTCGTCAGCTTAAGGCTCATGAGAAGAACTACCCGACACACGATTTGGAGTTGGCTGCAGTCATGTTTGCGCTGAAGATATGGAGGCACTTCCTGCTGAGTGAGAAGGTGAAGATCTTCACCGATCACAAAAGCTTGAAGTACATTTTTACTCAGAAGGAGCTCAACATGCGACAGCGTCGATGGTTGGAGCTCATGGCAGATTATGAGATTGACTTGCAGTATCACCCTAGCAAGGTGAATGTGGTTCCAGATGTGCTGAGCAAACTTCCAGCGGTGATGATGTTGACTTCGTAGTGGAGATTGCAGCAGGATTTTTGCGAGTCTGGTATTGAGATTATTCTTCCTAGAGAGACTTCTTCGTTGATGAGTATGCAGATACAGTCGAAGATCGTGGATAGGATCAAGGCTGGACATGCTGGAGATGCTAAGCTGGTGAAGATTCGGGAACAGGTGGAAGCCGGTCTGCGGACTGACTTCTTGATTCATGAGGATGGCTCGCTGAGGTATGCAGCCAGGTTGTGTGTGCCAGCTAGAGATATCAGAGAGGAGTTGTTGGTTGAGGCACACAGTTCATCGTATTCTGTATATCCTGGTGGCACCAAGATGTACAAGGATCTTCGTCTGAACTATTGGTGGCATGGTATAAAGCGAAGTATGGCTCGGAGCATAGCTAAGTGTCTGGTTTGCCAGTAGGTAAAGGCGGAGCATCAGCGTACGGCAGGGTTGCTACAACCTCTTCTGATTCCGGAGTGGAAGTGGCAACACATCACTGTGGATTTCGTGACTGGACTACCTCGGAGTCCGAAGTAGAATGACGCGATTTGGGTGATCGTAGACCGATTGACCAAATTCGCGCACTTTATTCCTTTTCGAGTAGGACAGTCCACTGAGACGCTAGTGAGGAGATATATGGAGGTAAGATTCTTTTACTCTCCGATTTTATTTCCTTTTCCTAGTTTAGATAGTGATGTAACGTGAATCGTGCATGAGATCGTGCGACTTCACGGAGTCCCCGTGAGTATCGTGTCAGACAGAGACACAAGATTCATATCTCAGTTTTGGCAGAGTCTGCAGAAGAGCTTGGGTACGAGTCTGAGTTTCAGTACGGCGTACCACCCACAGACGGATGGCCAGTCCGAGAGGACGATTCAGATTTTGGAGGACATGCTGAGGGCGTGCATGTTGGACTTCAAGGGATCTTGGGAGGATCATCTCCATCACGTTGAGTTTGCCTACAATAACAGCTACCAGGCGAGTATTGGCATGGTGCCTTTCGCCGCGCTATATGGGAAGAAATGTCGATCGCCACTGAGCTGGGATGACATTGGAGATCGGGAGCTGTTAGGACCGGAGATGATTGTGGAGGCTGTGGATGTTGTGAGGAACATCCGGGAGAAGCTGAGGATCGCGCAAGACTGTTTCAAGCATTGGGCAGATGCTAAACGGAGGCCTTTGGAGTTTCAGCCAGGAGATCATGTCTTTCTGAAGATTTCTCCGAACCGCGGAGTAATCTGATTTGGGAAGAGATACAAGCAGAGTCTGAGGTACATTGGGCCGTTTGATGTCCTGGAGAGAGTTGGAGAGGTGGCTTATCACTTGGCATTGCCACCGTCGCTGGAGGGAGTTCACGACGTATTTCACGTATCACAGTTACGTCGATACGTCAGTGATCCGTCCCATGCTGTGGATTTCTCAGAGATCACGGTTCATCCAGATCTTACCTATGATCAGCAGCCAGTTGAGATTTTGGATCGATGACAGAAGCAGCTAAGGAATACGACCGTCGACTTGGTTCGAGTGCAGTGGCGTCATGGTTCCCCTGGGGAGTCCACCTGGGAGCGTGATGATGATATGAGAGAGTGCTTCTTGCACCTCTTCCCGAGCAGTGCTTGATGTTGATTCCGAGGACGGAATCATTTCTAAGGTGGGGAGGATGTAACGGTCGCTTTCCGAACGTACTTTGTTCATGCACGTGCTTTTGACCGTGCACATATTTATTTTAGACTCTGTTTGTTTGTGAACACTTTAGTGTGATATGTCGTTGTGAACGTCTCTGAGAGTATTAAATTATGCACTAATTTGGAACAATATTTCTCGGGTCGTTCTCCCACGATTTGACCTTATTTGAAGAGACGTCGCGGTTTTCGCTTTTGACGTGAGACGTTTCTATTTTTAGTTTCGTCACTCGACATCGAAATTGAGATCCGTCTTCCTAGTTTTCTTTCTCCCGTCGTCCCGATCACCCCAATATTTATTTCACAATTTTTGGATTTCAATTGACCTATTTTACATTTTTAGCAAAGCTTATAATATTTTTAACTACTAAATTTTCAAGTATTTTTAGCCAAATATAATTTCTATTATATTATAACACTTCAAATTAATTTTGGCCCAAGTCCCTAGCCTTGGCCGCACCCACACATGCTTGGGAGTTAGAGAGGGTGAATATTTGGGTTTACAATTGATTTTTAAATCAATTTTAATTCAAATTAAACCCTAGACTTGGTCAAACCCATCTACACTATATATAGGAGGCTTAGGATACACATTTCCCTCAAGCAATCAACCCTAGCCGTCACAAACACCCCCCAAACTTTCGCATCCACACTTGCGACGTTCGTCGCAACCGCAGCTCGCAGCCGCCCAGCGCCCGACCGACGGAATCCCTTATTTTCCATCGGTCTGACCGAGAGCCCTGCCCGCATCACCGCTCCGCACCGCACCCAGTCGCCTGCTGCTTCGTTGCAACCCCCGCACCCCGCTATGACCGAGAGCCTCTCTCGGTCTGACCGAGAGCTTCTAAAACCACCGTATCCCGCTCCGCTCCGCACGTTGCAACTGCAACGTTGCTACCCCCGCACCGACCGACGCCCCCGCTCGATCTGACCGAGGCCTGCACCCGCATCGCACCGCTCTCCTGCTCCGTTGCAACCCGCTCCGCTGCAACCCCGCTCCCAAGTGCCCGACCGATGCCCCCGCTCAGTCTGACCGAGGGAACCCCTCGCTCAGCACCAAGCCCCGCCTCCGCTGCACTGCAAGCCGTCCGACCGAGAGCCCCTCTCGGTCTGACCGATAGAATCTCCAGCACTGGCTAGCTGCGACCGACGATTTTCGTCGCAACTCTGCATCCGTCACACTACTTCACTGCCGTGGGCCCCCCAAGAGAGTTGTTATGGGTCCTCAATTGACCCCTAGCAATGTTGTGGGCCCCACTACAGTGTTCTCATCGCCATTTTGACTATTTTGACGTTGCAACAAGTCGTAGCCCCTTCATCGCACGTGCTAGCATTGGAATCTTGGTTCGTTGAACTGGTTGCTGCCTAGACTATTCGAGCGAGGAATCTGATCTGGAATTGGACTAGGAACGCGTTCTTATATTCCAACCCCTGGCGTCGCTACCCGACGCCAGTGTAGCTTTCGCGTCGTGTTGAGGTAACGTTTTGCACCCCTAGGACCCCCAACCACAGCCTGTTAATCAAGATTAAACTTGATGTTTTTAAATGTTTTAGAATCACTAATTAAGATAATTTAAATTGGGAATGTAGGCTGGTGGACTTGTGCACGTAGGTTGTTTGTGACTTTGGACTCTTTGGACGGTGTTTTTCAGACGTTTGAATTCAGGCAAGTGAAACTTGCCCGTTGCTTGTTTATGCCATGCTTTAGGCCACTTTTGTACCGTAGCGTAAAAGAGACTAGGCAGTGAAATGATAGCTGTCTAGACTCCTATTTGATCTAGTTTGACAACGAAAATAGATCCGTCACCTCATTGATCTAGCTTGACAACGAAGCTAGATCCAACCCCTTTTACCTGCTATGCTCATGCTGCCATGTCATCCATGCATTTGTAACTGCCATGTTTAAATTCCTTATCTGTACGCATTCAAATTACAGCTTGCCATGTCATGCCATCCATGTCTGATTGTTGCATTCGTAGCACACGCTACTATACTTGTACTTGCTTGTTCAGGCTAGGCACCTGCGTTGCAGGCACAACCCTATGCCAAAAACACTTCCTGGCTCGTGATCCAAAAGCGAGCATTCATGTTCAGGGGCAAAGCCCTGGCTCGATACACGTGGAGGGGTAGGGTTGAGCGACCACTCAGCGTAGAAGTGTGCCCGTACAGCCACTTCAGCTGTAAGGCGTGAACTCTGTGCACGACATGAAAACGTGACTTGTGATTGTTAGTAGTTTTCTATTCTTGCCATGCCATGCTAGTGCTTGTTGTACTTGCTTCTTTACCTGTTGCACTCATACTTTAACTGCCATGTCATTGCATCATGCTAGAACTGCTAGGTTGCTTTGCTTTACTTTCAGTTTCATTGCAAAAGTCTTTATAGACTTACTGACATGTGCCCCTTGCTCTTTTGGGTGTCACATGTTAGACCCTGAGCCAGAGACAGTTGCTGAGGACGAGGTGTTCATTGACGCTGAGCCTGAGCCTACGTTTGACGAGGAGTTTGTGGACACCGGTGACCAGTCTTAGAGACTGTTCTGAGTTACTTCAGTTTTAGCTTGCTGTTAGTTATCGGTGCGTAGCACCTTTTCTTTCTGCACGTTGTACTTTTGTTGGCCATGCTTGGGCCTTTAGACTCTTTTTCTTTTCAGCCTGGTGGCTTTTCTGTGATGTTAGAACTTATTTTATGGATATTCTGAGATTGCTTTTTGTCTCATTTCCTTTATTATTATCTTGTTTCGTATCGCATTTGCAAGGACCTGACATTTGAAGTTTATTGACGCTTATCAAACTTGCAGCTTCATAGCTTCAAGTCTGAGCGGACCTATGATCGCTCCGGGATGTAACCCAAAGAACGATTGTAGTTTTACCGCAAGCGCACGGCAAAGTGGCGAGCGGGTATCGAACACGAGGAGGTGGTGTTGTGCTCCAATCTATCCTAGGTTGGTTTGACTACGATGGTTTTATTGGGGGAGATGGCTATGGTATGATGTAATGGCAATGGTGATGGATGTCGGTGTCAGAGATAGAGAAATCGGTCAAATGTCTATTCAAATACAATATAATAAAAGTGTCTAGGGCTAGGGAATCCCCACTACGGACCATCATACATCATTGTAAATAGTGAATCTCAATATTACTAGACTTGCATTGAGGCGAACTAGTCGTAACTGAATATAGAACCAAGCTCACGCTCTCACGCTATTGCCGGTCTATAGCAATCTAGATTAGAGCACAATCTCTTGCAAACCCTAACCTAAGCCACTAGCGTGAAGATCGACGTCATCGTTCAATCGCTCCTCGAGCCCACTCTCGTGCAAACTCGAGTTACGATCTAGGTTGTGATAGTCCGTATTCGTCCAATCTCTTGCAAACGAATATGGGTATAGATTTACAATTAAAAATCCTAGCTTTGGTCCAATCTCTTGCAAACCAAATCTAGAGAAACCCAATTGTAAACCTAAATCGAATATCTAGGGCTTCCCATCGATTAGAATCCAATCTCTTGCAAACTCCAATCGATGGAAATCCCTAGCTATCCGTAATAAATCAATCACAACCTAACCTCCTAGCAATTCTAGCAATTTAGAAATTCATTCATCACAAATATGAAATTAGATCCATAGGGTTCATCCCCAAACCCTAGAACAACAAATCTACTCTAGCATAGCAATAAGGATATGAGAATCAATAGAAATCATTGCTTGCATACAAAAAGATAGAAAAACAAAGATTCAAATAAAAAGAAGAAAATACTTAGCTTGATGAAGATCTTCAATCCAAAATACAAGCTTTTAGATCCAAGAGGGGGCCTAGGGCATGGCCTAACCTCTAAAATAAATCCCTCCTAAAACATCTTGGGAACCCCCCTAATGGTGGCTACAAACCCCCTTAAATAGCCCCCAAAAAACCCTAGCAAAAAGCCCTAGAAATCCCCTCCAACTCATGCACGAAACGGAGTCCACGTACAACTTCAATTCTGGGCAAGTTACGACTCGGCCGAGTGGGGAAAGCTCACTCGGCCGAGTGAGAATTCCAGCACTGCAGCGTCGACTTGTAGAAATTCCCCAGATTTCATCCGATCTCCGATTTGCGCGTTCTTGGTGACGTTGGAATCGTCATGAAGTCTATTATACATAAAAAATATGAGAAAAATAATTTGATGGCTGGAATGATAGCAGACTTGAAAAGAGTAGGAGGATGTCTGAAAATCTGGGCACCGTGTGTCCTCGGCATCACTCGGTCGAGTGGCAAATGTCACTCGGCCGAGGGGCATTTGGTACTCGGGCGGACGGCTTTCGTCACTCGGTCGAGTCAGGCTTCTGGGGCAGACTGACGGATTACAGTAAGTTGGACATTTTGGCTTGCCGTCGTCTGGGTGCCACTCGGGCAGACGGAGTCTCCGCACTCGGCCGAGTCGGCGTGCGATGCTCGGCCGAGTGCACGCTGATACATCTCTGTTGCGTGTCCGATCTGGCCGGCCGAGCGGGGTCTCAATGCTCGGCCGAGTGACTCCTTCACTCGGCCGAGTGGCATGCTGAAAATGCCCAATCTTCATCTTTTCGCTCCCACGTCGCTCCTACGACGTTCTTTCTTCTTCCACTCCTCTTCCATTGCAGAATAACCCTCAAAAGGGCCATGGTTGACACTCCGGAGTGGGTGCAAATTCTCTTGATCTCAAAATCGATCCAAATCGCTCCATATTTCCTGAAATACGACAAAAACAAGAAATAGTGAAAAGTATCGCAATATTGTCGAATAATCGTGAAAAGCGTGATATGGGCGATCAAAACGGTATGCAAATATGTAGAAAAAAAGTGTAAAATATGGAGTGATCAAAATCTCCCAAGCTTGCCTCTTACTCGTCCTCGAGGAAGATAAGTAAAGAGACGAACTCGGGAGAAGAAAAATAAGGGAAATGAAATAAAAGAATACGAAGTGGAAGGGGTGGCTAGATTCTTCTCTCAGGTCTCAAGCCATAAGCTACACATCACGATAACTTGGAAAATACGAATCACATGCTATAAGGATTTCATATCTTACTTAAACATGGCACTTGCAAGATTTTAAGAACAACAAAAGGGATTCTCTAAATTCATACAATCAATTCATATCCACATCACGCATTTCATAGAATTTAATATACAAATGTTGGCAATGCACTTTTCAATCAAAAGTTATAAATGAAGCATATAAGATACACACCAAGCATGCAATAGAGAATAGAATAAGAGTCATGGCATTCACAGATTTATTTCAAATCATGAAAAATCTCCATATCTAATATATTTTGCAAAGTCTAAGCATTATCGAATATTCACATTCATGCACGTCTCCACTCTAATGTCATACTCACTCATATGGTCAAATGAATTCACCCCCCAAGCTTAGCTTGAGGCATCGCATTTAAAGGAATATGATAGTGGAAAATGGGATTTTTGCCTTGGTTTTCCCAAGTATGTTGTGTGGCTCCAATAATAAGATAGAGAAACATTTTTCTTCTTTTTTTTGAACTATTTGTTTCTCATTTTTCTTTTTGGATTTTTGTAGGAGCTATATGATTTGTATTTTTGGTTTTTGGCTCCTTTTTGGCTTTTTGGACTTTTTGGAGCTAACTTTTCTTTTGTAGGGATTTTTTTTTGGGAAATAGATGCGATATAAGTAGCTTTAGGAGGTGAACTCAAGTGACATGTAGAGAATAAAAAGATATATGTGGAGAAGGAAATAATGTAACACTCGGTTCACTCTAAGATGTGCACGAACGGTTCAATAAAATAATACTTCAACTAAAACTCATATGTAAGCATGGATATTCTCAATCATTTCAATAAATAGTGAAGTCAAGCGGTAAAGAGTACTTTCATATCAAGCATGCAACAGAAGGTGAATAAGATAATAAGACTGATGCTTCAGATATACTAATGATGCGTGAATCTTGGTGCATTTCCAACAAAAGCATACTAAACACTAATCCATACATTCAGCTTCAATTAATATCATGCATTCATGTAGATGAATCATCAAAAGAAATAGATTTGCAAGCACATGTGAATAGCAAGACTATGGAATATTCTAAGTAGCATGGCAAGGAATAATAAGCATCATGATGGCTACTTAAGCAATAAGAGATATCATCATAAGGAACGCATCTAGCAAAAGAAGAGAAAGGAAAATAAAGAAATAAGAAAAAATAAAAGAGAGGAAATAAAAGAAAAACAAGCACACAACATGATGCATGAACACACATAAAAGGAAAATAAGATGGAAAATTCAAAAAGATGATGCAAAAATTTTGAAAAATTTTAAAAACCCTAAAATAAAGTAAAAATGCAACTAATGCATCTAAATGGCATGGAAATGCACTCTCCCCCAAGCTTAAACTTCACATTGTCCTCAATGTGATCATAATGGAAGAATATGAGGGACAACGATAATAATAAGGGGGGTGAATGAAAAATGATGAAATGAATGACATGAAATCCTAATGCAACTACATGCACATACAATGATGCATGAGAGCGCTTTCCCCCAAGCTTATACCAAACAATCCTATTCAAATGACTCAATCAAAAATATCACGGCTTCACTAAGCAAGATCAAGTCAAACAAATAAGAAAGTAAGGTTTCACTCGAAAGAAATGCTCGGTGGTGGTGAGCAAAAAGGATGCGGCACATCAAAATATGAAGAGGGAAATTAATATATATATATGGGTTTGGGGTCTAAAAATTTTTGTAGCCGTCATAAGAGGTGATATTTATTCAAGCAAATCTATACGGTCCTCTCGCTATCGAGAGAATTCGTGTTTATTCAAAGCATAAAAATTTCTACACTACTGGATTGATATCACCTATAGAAAAAGGCGGATCCAGTATCTTTGCTGGTGCAGGCAATTGCTCCAACTGCTCCTTCCGTGGCTCTGCCAGGCGCACATGTCCACGGACACCAACGAACTCCAGCAATGCATCCTCCAGCATTCCCACAAGGACTCCACCTGTACCCTGCAGAGAATAGGATGCATCAGTTCGTCGCAAGAAATTCACCCTCATAATAAAAGTATCCCAAAGAGAATCGTCTATAGAAATATATGAAATAAATAGTGGTGGACGATACTTCCCTGGAAATAATTCAACATCCTCTTGTGCTATGATGGCTATCTCCGTGGTGTGCTCTCTCAGCTGCTCAGGTAAATTTGGATCATAGGTGTGGACCTCATCAAGATGCTCCTCGTCATCATCAGACTCATCCCAGCGCACCTCTCGATCATATTCATATGTGTCCATGGGTGCTAACTCCTCGCTCTCCTCCTCATATACGTCCCATCGTACCTCTTGATCGTATGTACATGAATCCTGCAAAAGGCACGATGAATCATAAAAAACATCATACACTGGAGGGAAATCAAAGATAAAGGGCGAGGGAGTAAAGAGATCTCCCTGAATGGGGGCCAAAAGCTCTGTGGGATAGTCCTCGACGTTAGTGGAAGGATGAGGTGGCTGCAGGAGCTCTAATGGAGGAGAGTAGTGCTCGGGATCCTCATGAATGGCTATGTCCTCGTCCCGATGCACGACCTCCTCGGCGATAAACTCTGGCTCCATGTGTGATGCCTCCTCAAAAGCATGCTCAGCCTCGACAGTGTGCTCATTTGCCTTCTCATCAACTATCAATGTAGGCTCTCTCTGGAATGGTGATGCTGGCTGCTCATGTATGTCAACTTGTGGGGATGTATCATGTGGAGGGGAATTCCCGCGAGCAATCCGAAAATATAGTCTCTCCCCCTCAAGATTGACATGGATGTCCTCCTCAATTGTTCCTGCAGCTGAAACACGGTTCATAACAAAATCTACAAATCGTAGATCAAATGCATCATCTGCTGTAATGCTCTCTGAACCGGTGAACCTCACTGACTCCAAGAGGCCCTCCAATAAGTTCTGAAATGCTTTCTCCTCAAAATCTGTGGTCCACATAATACCATCCATAACACCTGATAAACAAAGATAAATACCTGGAGAAAAATATCAGTGGCACAAAAGAATATAGAAATGATAATAATGGTGGCGGGGTGAAAAATTCTTTTTGTAAAAAAATTTTTTTTTTTTTCCGTAGTCTAATAACCTAATTGTGACAAATTGGCACCCAACGGGAAACACCTCCCCGGCAACGGCGCCAAAAACTTGATCGCTCCGGGATGTAACCCAAAGAACGATTGTAGTTTTACCGCAAGCGCACGGCAAAGTGGCGAGCGGGTATCGAACACGAGGAGGTGGTGTTGTGCTCCAATCTATCCTAGGTTGGTTTGACTACGATGGTTTTATTGGGGGAGATGGCTATGGTATGATGTAATGGCAATGGTGATGGATGTCGGTGTCAGAGATAGAGAAATCGGTCAAATGTCTATTCAAATACAATATAATAAAAGTGTCTAGGGCTAGGGAATCCCCACTACGGACCATCATACATCATTGTAAATAGTGAATCTCAATATTACTAGACTTGCATTGAGGCGAACTAGTCGTAACTGAATATAGAACCAAGCTCACGCTCTCACGCTATTGCCGGTCTATAGCAATCTAGATTAGAGCACAATCTCTTGCAAACCCTAACCTAAGCCACTAGCGTGAAGATCGACGTCATCGTTCAATCGCTCCTCGAGCCCACTCTCGTGCAAACTCGAGTTACGATCTAGGTTGTGATAGTCCGTATTCGTCCAATCTCTTGCAAACGAATATGGGTATAGATTTACAATTAAAAATCCTAGCTTTTGTCCAATCTCTTGCAAACCAAATCTAGAGAAACCCAATTGTAAACCTAAATCGAATATCTAGGGCTTCCCATCGATTAGAATCCAATCTCTTGCAAACTCCAATCGATGGAAATCCCTAGCTATCCGTAATAAATCAATCACAACCTAACCTCCTAGCAATTCTAGCAATTTAGAAATTCATTCATCACAAATATGAAATTAGATCCATAGGGTTCATCCCCAAACCCTAGAACAACAAATCTACTCTAGCATAGCAATAAGGATATGAGAATCAATAGAAATCATTGCTTGCATACAAAAAGATAGAAAAACAAAGATTCAAATAAAAAGAAGAAAATACTTAGCTTGATGAAGATCTTCAATCCAAAATACAAGCTTTTAGATCCAAGAGGGGGCCTAGGGCATGGCCTAACCTCTAAAATAAATCCCTCCTAAAACATCTTGGGAACCCCCCTAATGGTGGCTACAAACCCCCTTAAATAGCCCCCAAAAAACCCTAGCAAAAAGCCCTAGAAATCCCCTCCAACTCACGCACGAAACGGAGTCCGCGTACAACTTCAATTCTGGGCAAGTTACGACTCGGCCGAGTGGGGAAAGCTCACTCGGCCGAGTGAGAATTCCAACACTGCAGCGTCGACTTGTAGAAATTCCCCAGATTTCATCCGACCTCCGATTTGTGCGTTCTTGGTGGCGTTGGAATCTTCATGAAGTCTACTATCCATAAAAAATATGAGAAAAATAATTTGATGGCTAGAATGATAGCAGATTTGAAAAGAGTAGGAGGATGTCTGAAAATCTGGGCGCCGTGTGTCCTCGGCATCACTCGGTCGAGTGGCAAATGTCACTCGGCCGAGGGGCATTTGGTACTCGGGCGGACGGCTTTCGTCACTCGGTCGAGTCAGGCTTCTGGGGTAGACTGACGGATTACAGTAAGTTGGACATTTTGGCTTGCCGTCGTTTGGGTGCCACTCGGGCAGACGGAGTCTCCGCACTCGGCCGAGTCGGCGTGCGATGCTCGGCCGAGTGCACGCTGATACATCTCTGTTGCGTGTCCGATCTGGCCGGCCGAGCAGGGTCTCAATGCTCGGCCGAGTGACTCCTTCACTCGGCCGAGTGGCATGCTGAAAATGCCCAATCTTCATCTTTTCGCTCCCCCGTCGCTCCTACGACGTTCTTTCTTCTTCCACTCCTCTTCCATTGCAGAATAACCCTCAAAAGGGCCATGGTTGACACTCCAGAGTGGGTGCAAATTCTCTTGATCTCACAATCGATCCAAATCGCTCCATATTTCCTGAAATACGACAAAAACAAGAAATAGTGAAAAGTATCGCAATATTGTCGAATAATCGTGAAAAGCGTGATATGGGCGATCAAAACGGTATGCAAATATGTAGAAAAAAGGTGTAAAATATGGAGTGATCAACCGACTTACGCCTCGCCTCCATTTTAGGAAAGCGGGACGTGACAGTATGAAATATGGTAGATGAAGTAACCATTTAATATACCTCAACTCCAAAGGACCCGAAATTTAACCCCATGGTATCCTATTTTGAGTGTCTCCCTTCACTATGCTTGATAATTATTCCAAAGAGATGAATGTTCACAATTGGTCTAAGGCAATCTTAGGATTAACATCTTAGCTTCTACACATTTTCTAATTGTCTAAGTGTATTATATGATGGTATCTCCTTGTTATTTTTTGTGTAATGAACGTATGCTTTCAATGTTCATGACATTGTTCATTTTGAGTTCGTGTGGAGAAAACATTAATGTGATCATCATTGTCAATTTCGTGTTTCTTTGATATGCTAGTGTTGTTTCATGTCACTTCCTTAGCTACTTCAATGTTATTGGTGACCTTTTGATTGATGACAAAAGGGAGAGAGTATAAAAATTAAGCTGCAATGTGCAATGTGGAGAGATAAACTTTGAGATGCATGATTTGAGGGGGAGCTTATCACATATTTAATGAAAGAGGGAGCATTGTATTATATGCATGATCTTGTGCACTATATGACTTGCTCTTTATTTATTTATCTCAATTTTTCTATGCTTGTTTGCCATCATCAAAAAGGGGGAGATTAAGTTAGCCCACTAACTAAGGTCAAAAATTAATTTTAATGATGCCAAACAAGTCATATGGGTCTAATATGTATAACTAGTGAGTTTCAGGTCGAATGGAGGACAAACGGGCAACATATGTGCAAAACAGGGCTTGCACGGTCGTGCGTGTCAACCGCCACAGCCATGCGTGTCAGAAAGGATAGTATCAAAGAAGTGCCAAAGTGACACGACCGTACGTGAGCTAACTCGACCATGTCACATTTGCAAAAGATTGGCTATTTTCTGCACAGAGCTGACACGGTCATGCAGATTGGTACACGACCGTGTCACATTTGCAAAAATTAGGAAAAATATACCATTTAGTTGACACGTGCAAAGTGTCACACGGCCGTGCCAAATTTGCAAAAGTTCAAAAGGAGCTATTTATCACTAGACACAGCCGTGCAGATTGGCACACGGTCGTGCCATACATGCTGAATTATTGAATAGCCCACATTTGACCAGTTTGACTAGTCAAACGCCCAGAGTTGACTTCCAATCATGTATATGAGTTTCTATTGATTTTTAAGTTCTATTCTTTTGGGAGGTTCCAATTAAAAGAGATTTATTCACATCAAAGGGATTAAGATTGAAGATTTGGAGATTGATTTGGAGATCAAGAATTCTAATTGAAGAGGAATTCTAATCCTCTATAAAAGTAAGAAACCCATCCCTTGGAGAGAGAGAGAGAGAGAGAGAGAGAGAGAGAGAGAGAGAGAGAGAGAGAGAGAGAGCATCCTAGCAAAAATTCCAGATATCCATCATCCTCCTTGCTAGCTAACTTCATTTACTCTATCCAAGCTTCAAGAGTTGATCAAGGAAGAAGATTTGTAGACGTGAAGTTGAAAAGTTGATATCTTTCTCTACGGACATCAGAATGAAGCACGGTTTGTGCCTACGTAATCATCTCAATACGATCTACACCATAATGATATTTTTATGAATTAATTCTCTGTAAGTATTTAGTGAGATAATTTTTGGTGAAATTGTATTTTTAGAATAGCTTCACTTAGGAGCTATCTTTGAGTGTTATTTTCTTGAATGGTAGTTTGTACGGTTTGATCCCTACCCAGAAGTGTGATCAAGGTGTATCCTTTTTGTTATAAAAGGGGTTTGAAATCCTCGAAGAGAGGTCAGAGCAGAGACGGGAGCCTAGGTGAGGAGCCACTCCGTTAAAAAATTATGATTGGTGTCATACTCTGATTCTTGTGTTGTTTATTACGTTCTTAAAAATTTTACTTCGTAACTTACACCTTATTCACCCCCCTCTAGGGTGTTTTTCAGAATCAATCATTCATATGTACGATTGTGTTAACATTTCAGATCTCCACACAGTAATCTCTCTCTCTCTACCAAGTTTGTACTTGGTTTTGGAGCATCATCCCAGAATCGGCACTAAGCGGCATAATGTCCAGGCTTTTCACATATAAAGCATAGTCACTTCTTTTTTAAAGTGGTTTTATGGTTCTTTTGAAATTTTGGATTAGGTTTGTGGTTGGGTCATTGATTTTTAAATTACTTCTTTTGATGTATAAGTGGTAAGGTCGAGTTGCTTTCTACTAAATTAGCCTTGGAGACTATTTCCTTAGCTATGGTGGTTTTTTCTCTCCCCTATTATTTTCTTTAATCCTAATGTGGTTGATGACATCTTCAAGAGACATTTGTTTCTTTCTACTAGTCATAACATGTGCCTGTGGGCACGGTTCATTTAAGATTTTTCTCCCGCGAAATCTTTGTTCCCAAAAAATTATTTCCATAGCCAAAATTGTACAGAACAACAAGTTAGCGTAAAAATATTTAGCGGCACGGATGTCTTTGACGCGGAACATCAAATTTGGTGCAGTCGCCTTCTGCATGGGATAACAAATTAGCGTAAAAAAATTTAACTGTCACCTTCGGTGCTGCGAAAAATTATTCTATTTTGTTGCACCATGCGTCGATGAGATGGTGGACCCTACGTTGAGGGAGAGATCATTCGAACTTCAGCAGCATTCGATCTGCAACATTTAGTGCAAGTTAAAGTTTTTTCCCAAATGCATTAATTGCACTCTGCTATTCTCCAAAAACTTTCATTCCCCAAAAATTTTCTTTTCCCCAAAAACTTTCATTTCCCCAGAAATGTTTTCCCCCCCAAAACTTTCCACAAAATCTCATTTCAACCATTGATTCATCAAGATTCAATCTCAGACGTCTTTCTATCAACCCTTTTGTCCTAGTCAGCCCTAGAATTCAACAACAGTTGTCAAATGTAATATAGATTTAAGATTTTCTCCGCAAAATCTTTGTTCCCCAAAGAATTATTTCCATAGCCAAAATTACGCGGAACAACAAATTAGCGTTAAAATATTTAGCGGCACGAACATCAAATTTGGCGGGGGCACCTTCGGCGTGGGACAACAAATCAGTGTAAAAAAATTTAGCCGGTGCCTTCGGCGCCGCGGAAAATTATTCTATCTTGTTGCACCATGCGTCGATGAGACGGTGGACACTGCGTTGAGGGAGAGAGCATTCGAACTGCAGCAACATTCGATCTGCAGCATTAAGTGCAAGTTAAAGTTTTTTCCAAATGCATTAATTGCCCTTTGTTATTCCCCAGAAACTTTCATTCCCTAAAAATTTTCATTTCCCCAAAAACTTTCATTTCCCCAGAAATGTTTTTCCCTCCCAAAATTTTCACAAACTCTCATCACAACCGTTGATTTTTTTAAAATTAAATCTTAACCATTCTTCTATCAACATGTTTTTCCAAGTCAGCTTGTCCTAGTCAGCTTGTCCTAGTCAGCCTTAGGATTCAAAAACAGTTGTCAAATGTAATATAGATGTTTAAGGTTGTTCCTATATTCTTTCCAAGATTTATGTAATTTTTCAATCAAGCTCTGGCTTCAAATGGTTCACACAGAGATATGTTTGCTTTTTTAAGGCCATCTATGAGAACATGGTTGCCATGAATTTGAAAGAAGACATCTTTATCTTCGTTCATGGAGAAGTGAAGGAAGTTAATTATGGCAAATTTTTTGGTACAAGCATCTTTAAGATGTATTTCTTGTTAAGGTTATCCCATATTTCAGTAATTACTTTGTAAGAATAGTAGATGTCAAAACGTTCATTAGACAGGTGTAAAGAATGGTTTGTCTTCAAATTGTGTTGGCTTATTCTCAGTTATCTAGTTTTTCATCTTTATCTTTATCAAGTTTGAGATTAGTAAGTACAAAAAGCATAACTATTGACATCGAGTTTGCTAAAAATTATTTCTTACCATATCTTAAAGAAATCACAAATTTTAGAGAGGCCGGGAAGGACCTTAGCAGTAACTATAGTAAAAATAACAGCATTCATAATCTACCTTTAAGATTGTTGAAAAATATTGATACAAAATAGGATTCTATAAGCGTCGAGCAGCAGCAACTCGAGTAGAGCAGCGTTAATTCCAGGCTATGTCATTGCTCAACACGCACGCGTATCCCGGTTAATGGGTCTCTAGATCATGAATTTTCTATATTTTAAATGGTGTAAATTCACATCCTTAATCCGATATAAGTCCTTTTATATTTTTATTTAGTTGAGTTATCACTTTTGTCTTATACTTTACAAACATTTTAAATGCTTCATCGTTAGATTTAAGTAAATAAACAGCGATATATCTAGAATAGTCATCTACAAACGTGATATAGAATCTTTAACAGCCTCTTGTTATGGTATTTTTCAAGTCACCTATATCACTATGAATGAGAGCAAGCAATTCACTTTCTCTTTGAACTGATTTACATGATTTCTTAGTGTCTTTAGATTCAACACACACTTCACAATTATCATGATTTGAAGAAGTAGCATCATGCAATAAATCAATTTCTTTCATTTTCTCAATGTAAGAAAATTTAACATGACCTAATCTATAATGTCATGTATCAAAAAAATCAATCAAGTAAGCATAATATGAAGAAGCATTTCCTTGGTTACAATTGTTGGATATGGAAGACGTTAGTACACCCTTGTAGGGGATGTGCGAGGGAATACGGACCTCGAACGTCGCGTACACGAAGTCGTGCGCAAAGGGAATATGTTCCCTTGCGGAGAGGATCTCTAGATTGATGGGAAAGTCGCATTATATATGCATAAGTGCATGCGACATATGGCTAATAAAGGGGTAATATCTTAAGCTTATATTGTACCATGCATATGGTACAACTTAAGCTTATAATATGCCATGTACGATGGTACACCTTAGTTAAATTGTTCCAAAGGAACAATTGCTCCTAAAATAACTACCTTGGGGGCTATAAATAAGACCCAAAGGTTAGCCATTTTTTTACACTTTTGCATGGCATTCATGCATGCATCTTCATTCTAGCGAAGCTCTGCCGAAATACTTCCTCTCCCTCTATCCAAGTTCTTAATCTAAAAGTAGAGATTTAGATTGTGGATTTAGTAGCCTTTCTCCGTTTGTGAGAAGACTCGATCCGTCGTGACGAATCCGAAGGCGAAGTTCGTAGACTACCGTGCCGCATACGCAAGCGTAAGTCTCAACTTCATTTATCGATCCTAACTCTGTTTTGACAGGATCCTACATTGGTATCGGAGCCATACAGGTTCGCCCCGGTCAAACCGCCGTCCCGTCGAAACTATGAACGAGTCGTTGTCTTTTTCACGAATGGGTATCCTACCATTACGGATATGGTAGGAACGCTTCGTGACGGAGAGAACGCAGCGGCTGTTCTTTTCACGTTAGGGTCTCCTATCATTACGGATATGGTAGGAACTCTCCGTGACGGGAAGAACCGACCGTTCACGTAGTATGTTATTTTTCATTTTTGGCACACGACCATTAGAAAATAACTAATTTCTCGACGAACGGGTGCTTCATCGACGAACGGGTGCTTCATCGAGGAAGATGATGGTAATTATCTACATCGGAGAAGATGAATTTTGGTGCATGTGCACCATGGCCAAATGGGCTATGAAGGCCATGCACCCCCCCTTCCCCATGCGGAGGGGGTTGGCTACGGCCAATAACCACCACGGCCACCGCTCCGGCGTGGAAGTGCGGCCACCCCATGAAAGGGGGGGATCGGCCATGGCCAAAGGGCCATGGCCGGTCAAGGCCAATAAGCCATGTCCGGGCCATGGCCGGCCGGCCTTGGCCGGCCACGGCCAGGGCCAGGGAGCCCTGGCCGCGGCCTGGCCAGGCCAAGGCCTCCCTGGCCGAGGCCAGGGCAGGAGCCCTGGCCCCCGGCCAGGGCCTGGCCTCCCTGGCCGAGGCCAGGGCAGGGGCCCTGGCCCCGGCCAGGGCCTGGCCGCCCTGGCAGAGGCCAGGGCAGGGGCCCTGGCCTCAGGCCAGGGCCTGGCCGCCCTGGCCGAGGCCAGGGCAGAGGCCCTGGCCGAGGGGGCCAGGGCCCCTGGCCGGCCA
The DNA here is from genome assembly GCA_030789695.1 of Scilla litardierei. NCBI lineage: Eukaryota > Viridiplantae > Streptophyta > Magnoliopsida > Asparagales > Asparagaceae > Scilla > Scilla litardierei. The sequence goes on from CM061142.1 coordinate 95,182,588, forward strand.
GGGCAAAGGCCCTGGCCGGCCAATTTTTTAAAGGCCAATTTGGCCAGGGGCCCTGGCCGGCCAGGGCAAAGGCCCTGGCAGGCCAATTTTATGAAGTTTTTAAAAGCCATGGCCCCTGGCAGGCCAGGGCAAAGTCCCTGGCCGACCAATTCGGCAAAAGGCCTTGGTCGAATAAGAACGTGCCGACTAGCCCATACGGGGCCAAACGACAGTCGTCTGCATCTCTCATACGGGGGGAAACGCCTGGATCCATACGGGAGCCGGCGACGATAGTTTGCAGAAAAATCCCAAATGGGGGATCCGACCTTGGCACGGTTACGGCTCATTCCCGACAAATGGTCAGGAAGTGCCGAATGTTTCACTAGTATATAAGGGTACTAAGTTGAAATATACATTTCGTTTTGAAAAATACGTTTTCAAATACGCTTTTTCCGCTGCGAAGTACTATAAGAGTACTAACATTTGATAAAGTGAGGGAGAAATATTGAAAGTTACTCTAGATGGTGATTGGAAACGTAGTGACTTTTCCGATTCTAGAATAACATCTATATTATAAAACAGGGATGTTATCATGGGTTATTGGATAAGAGTTTTTGGATAAGAGAAATTGGATAATGGTTTGAATAAGAGATGTTATGATGAGTTTTTAGATAAGAGATATTGGATAAGAGAAATTGGATATGAGATGAGATTTTAAGGGATAAGAGAGGTAGATGAATTTGAATAAGAGAGATTTTAGGGGGAAAGTTTTGAATTTGGAAGGGAAATGTTTTGGAGGCAAAATTGAAATGATATCTTGGGGGGAAACATCATCAAATTTCCTTGGGGGGAAACCAGCCACCAAAACTCTTTTTCTCTCCCAAAAAACCCCTCCCCCGTTCTTTTCTCAACCTCAGCCCCCATGGCGTGGCCAGAGGATCAGCAATGGTCTCGATGCATCCAAGAACAAATCCGTTGCCGTAGTACCCTTGGGGGAGCTCAAGGTTCAGCCTTCGGCGAATGTTGATGGAAACCAGATGTGTGAGGCAGGTCCAGCGATCGCACCCAGGCAAACCAGATGTGTGAGGCTAGGGCCTCGAAGATGGTGCTTTTTCCAGACGGGCAATGCAGCTTCTTGATTCGTTGGATTTGATTGGAGTTGAAGGTGAGGATGATGGGAACCAGGAGTTCATTTTTCGCTTGCAAAGATGGAGATGAACTATATGCCATGAGATTAGCTTTAGAGACGTGGGCTAATTGGGTTTCTTCAAGGGTGAATCCCCAGACCCAGTAATACTTCTTTGTAACCATGTCACATACCCATCTCTGGTGAGTGTTTTATACTTGATTCCAGTAAGACACACAGCTTATTAAATTTTAGAACAATTATGTAGACATATAAAAAATTATTCAGCTGTTGTATTAGATTTACAAGAAAACCCTATCAATATTAAATTATTGTAGGAATTGTATGTTTTTGTAAGTGAAATTCATTTGAATCCTTTACCTAACACTACACTTTTTGGAGTTGAACTTACTAATTATTTGCAAACCTCAGTTCAGTTAACTGTGAGATAAGCACTACTAGGCAATAAGAAACATTTTGAAAGGTCGGTCCCAAGTTTATCTGTAAATTAAATTCTTGGAATTGTATGTTTTTATAAGTTAAATTCATTTGAATCCCCTACCTTGCACTGCATTTTTTGGAGTTGAACTTGCTAACTATTTGCAAACCTCAGTTTCAATTAACTAGGAGATGAGTACTACTGGGCACTAAGGAACATTTTGAAAGGTCAGCCCCAAGTTTAGCTTTAAAGTAAATTTTGACAATTTCGGCACATGGAAGCAGAACTCTAAAATTTTGACAATGGCGGCCGAGCGACTTCTAGAGGCATTTAATGGCCAATTGGACTGCCAACTCGGTAACAAATCTGCCTCTGTGTTACAATTTGTTATTGTTGTTGTTGAATCCAGTCCATGATTTGTGCACAGGTTGTGTATGGTAGAATATAAATTTAGTAAAATGATCTATGTTTAAGGTGTCCTAATCCCTGCGTAATGAATATTTTCAAGACTTTGCACAGTTTCAAGTGTCCAACATAGGGATGCATGTGTATTGTGTCTGTGTGCATGGTACACTGATTTTTTGGGAGGGTGCAATTTTAGATGCCCCCAGGTGTTTGTTATAGGTGTTTGACATCGACCACTGTAAGTGTTCTTATTTCATTTATTGCTGTGAAAACATTCATATGGGATATGTAAGCTCTTCTGACAGCTTTGGAGGACCTTGGTGTCAACTTAGCATGTGCCATTGCTATGGCCAGCAAAGCTCTCTCCTTCAATCTCCAACTCCCATATTGGATTCAAAGCTGGAACTGTAGAGATGACACCCCCATTTGACATAAATTGATATGGTGATGTCAGCGACCTACCATTCTCTTCCCTTCAAAAATGGAATTTGATTTCCCCCCTCTTTTTTCAGCCGGTCAGCTACACGAGTGTTGCCCACATGAACCAGTACATCCCTTCTTGGATTATGGGTCATATATAAAGATGGTTCCACCCCATCACAGACTTCACAGATATGAACCGCATATCCACTTCATGCATCTATATTAAATCTAACCAGAATATGCCTCTTATGTATTGATGTATCTATTCTTTTTTAGAAATAAAACTCAACTGGAAAATTTCCTTTCTGTTGCTCTGCATGAGTGTAACCTTACAATGAATGAATAAGAACCAAACTAAACCTATAAATCATAGGTCTGTGACATATGTTATTCTCTTGCTTATGTTAGCAGTATAGCAATTGTAATCTAATTTGTATAGTTCAGTATTCATTTGAACATTTGAAGGTGTCCTTATAACTGACATGAAATAGAAGGAAAAGGCTAAGAAAGTGTATCGCCTCAAGTTACATGATTATGGGAAAGAAAATCACAATCAGCAAATTCTTAAGGAGAGAGCATATCCGGAGGCATAGTCGGATAACCCAAAAACAAGGCTACGTATACTGATACAAGATATCTGTTGAAAAAAACTTAATAAAAAGAAAATTGGTATGAAAGAAACTTATGATCTTCTTTAATATATAGATTTGTTTTAAGCATAGAATGGATTTTTGATATGAAGAGTTGTAGAATCTGAGCATGTTTGAATTTTTTTAGCAGAGAATGGGTATGATCTGCATACAAAACAGAATTTGGTGCTGGAAATCACAGTCCCCAAATTTTGTATTTTGAAATATTGGTATAAATATTGAACAAATGGCATTCAGAACTATTAAGTCTGACAATCTGCATTTGGATAAAGCAAATAGTCTCATATTCTTACCAAGGCATGTACTTCCTGGAAATTGTCAAACATGTTATATGTGAATATACTCGGTAGTTAGATATGGTTTGCTTTTGCAATTGTGATTAACTTGCCAGTTTGGAATGCGTTTGAGCAATCGGAATAACTACAGAAGTGTGTTTGTGGGGTGTTTTTCGCATAAGAACCATAAATCTAACTACAGCAGACCAAGCAAAGCAAAAGTGCAGTTCACCTACATCCCTCGGCCAGCTACTGTTTGGGTGTTAGCATATCATGAAGAGTTTCATGCAATCGACGCATCAGAATGAAGCTACTGCTTCAACAACAAACAAACACTAACGTTTGTGTTTTAGGCTGTAGAGAATATGAGTTTTATATTTCATCTTTGAATGCATATGAGTTTTATAATTCATGATGGTTGTCACAAATTGAGTAGGCTTTAGAAAGCAATACATTGTACGTATAATGTGCATATACACACATCTCATTAAAAAGGAAGATTTTATTGTTTCCATTTAAGATTGCACTAGTGGATATCAGTATACTCTATTGTAATGATTCTACCCCCACCCCCTTTTGTTTCCTTTTATTTAGAGAACAAAGTTTCAAACTTCAGAAACATTTTATTTTTGTTCTCATAATTTGGACATTGGCTGTTTACATTTAAGCATTAATACTATCATTTTGTGAAATGGAGCTTTTGATATTTACTTTCCAGATTGCAATGTGATGATACTTCGGCAGTAATGATGTTGCTTATTTGTTAAATTTTTAAATAACAAATTCATCAGCCTTGAAAAACATTTACCATCGGGCTTTTAGATTATGGTAATGAACACTTGCCATGAGAGTTGGTATTTTGCTATAAAAGAGGGTCTGTCATTTGTTGGTTGGTAGACCATGGGTGATTGGGAGGAAAAAGAACGGCCATCTAGCATCACCCTCTAACCATCGTCGTCGTTGCTAACCATAGGCTCCTTCTCTTCCAGAGAAGTCATCTTTGGATAGAGATGGTCTGTAAGATTTTGTTGCACAAGACTGTTTGTGGAGGGAAATAGAGTCATTTTCTGATAAAGAATGGTGTGCAAGAGCCTTATTTTATGTCAAATGCCGAGCCTTCAATTGTTGCAATGTTATGTATTTATTTTGGTTTCTAAATTTAGTTTTTGCAATTGTATGAATCCAACGTTGCAAATGAAGAAATGGAGTAGGCTGAGAAAGCCTCAAAGCAAGAAGTGGGCTTCTAACCACCGAAACATCGTAAATTTCTTGGTCGAGGAATTTGATTCGAAGAAGCAGACATCCAAGTACAAGACTCCTGATCTCCATTTTCTAAGGAACTTTGTTACTTTCCTTTTGCTAAGTTTAGTGCTGGATCCTTTTTTAGTTAGAGGGGCACATTTCAAGCGCAAATATTTGTTACTTTCCTTTAACCACATTCATGTATTGATTGTTTTTCTGATCGGTGAGAAATCTGCCTTGGTTGTAATAGTTTACATCTGCTCTGTAGTGGCAGAATGTAGCTCTGTGGTTTAGACTTTTAGTGTATATAAATTAGTTTGTTTTGGACTTTTAGTGTATAATTTTTTCTTGGGATAAATGGGTATGTATTAAAGTTTGAACTTTTAAGTTATGTTATTGGACTTTTGGATATTGTTGTTCTGTGATCTGTGCTCTATAACTTTTTAATTAGCATGATCAGTATTTTCTCCAGATTGTAGTCATCTGGTTATTAAATTCATAATTTTGGGTTTCTTTAGAGGATCTCTATCTTTCGTATGCAAGAATTTTCTCTGTTAGTTTCAATTTTTCTCATTTGCAACCTCTTTCCAATTTCCTTGATTTTTGAGGTGTTAAGGATGAGATACAAATAATGGGAACTATCAAAAGAAGTTAAATGCTATTCTCACAGGGCTGCACTGAGGTGAATGACAACGAATAGTCGCCAACAAGAAGAGAGATTTTTATGCACTGAGGTGTACATATTTTTATGCTTTCCCTTTTAGTATTTACCAGACTACTTAAATGAACAAATTATATTTGTAATTGATGAACTAAACTTGCTGCCTAATTTCCACGTATTTCATTATTGCAGCTAATACCACAGAGCAGGTAGATGTGCAACTAAAGACGGAGCCACACTCTCTACCCCAAATTTTATTTTTCGTCCCATGATTCCATCAATCTATCGTCCAGATATTGGGTGTATTGAGCGAGTTCTCTCTCTTTTTTTGGATCTTGCGGGATTCTGCCTATTATATTGAGCAATGTCTCTCCTTTGATTTGGGTTATGCCCTATTTCCTGTGTTTTGGAGGTAAGAGTGCAATTTTATGTATAAAAATTGATTTTTTAAGAAGGATTCTGCAGCAAAATAGGAATAGGGATAGTTGATGTACGTTATCATCTCCTTCCAAGTTATTTTTAATATATATTCCATCTAAATAGAAATTGATGCCTATTTTTTGTTGTCATTTCTAAAATCTATTATGGCTTATTACAGATGATTAATTCTTTGGCAATTTTGGCATTGATTGTCTTATGGGGGAGATGTAGTGCATATAATTTTGATCCTAATTGCAAATGTAGTAGCCTAATAAGCATCTTTAGAGTACACATGATCCAAGAATTTAGTTAATTATTGTGTGCTGTTTTACGGCTCTGGGTTTGGATTCCACGAGTTGTGATAAATCAATCTGTGACATGGAAAGTTTAGTAGTGATAATCGAGCAAAAGATCTGAAGTATATTGCTTTCAGCATTTTATGCATACATTCTGAATAAGGAGAACACCCGAGTGAATTTCAGGAGTAATTCTATTATCTTATAAATTCGGCTTCTTCCTTCTTTATATTGCCTTCATTGATATCTCCGCCCAATGGTCTCACAGTTTGCTGCATGTCCTACTTCTCTGGGTCCTTGCAATATGGTAAGATAAAACTGCAATGTTTCTCTGTCTTTTTCACTTATTGTTCAAGTTTAGTGTTGGTTGTAGAGATCCAGATACAAATTTGTTTGAATGATTGAACTCGGCATATCTGGGAAAACAAAATTGGGAAGGCTTATTAGAATCATTGATTATCTGCTAGAGTGTATCCTCAATTTTGCAAGTGGTATTTTAGAGCTTTTCTCTTTGCAGAAGTTGTTTATTTTCAGATGTTAATTAGTCCTTTTATAATCAGAAACACACGCTGCACAAAATCCTTCCATGCACAACTGATGCAAGTAAGTATGAGCCATACTTCTCAAATACAACAAAAAGAAAAATAATCCTTAGTTCTCAAATACATGGAGTATCGGTTCACTGAGAATTGGGAAAATAAAAATTTGATGATTTTGTTGCATATATACATGTTCAATCTAAATTATAAGCCATTCCTTAGTTTGATCGTTGGAACTTTTTAGTTGATTAATTGTAAGCTAAATTGCTATGAAATTTATAAGCTAAATGTCATAAATGAATTGTATCTGTCTCTTTTCATATTCTTTTCTGTAATATACACCTATATGTCTCTATAAAACAAAACTTCTCTCAACTTTCTTTCTTCATATTGCCTTTGTCGAGTTCAACATCATCACATTATGGCGGCACCCCCAAACACCCAATCGAGTACGTTCATGTACTTTGAACATGTTGCACGATTGCCACTGCCAGTGCATAGCACTGCACGATGGCTGTTGCCAAGAGAAACACCACCAAATTTGCCTGATTTAATCTCGACACCTTGGTAAAAAAAGCTGGCATCTGACAAACACGTGTGAAACTATATATGGAGATCTCGATCCGCATGCTCTTTTTTCTCCATGGCTAATGCCAAGCCCCTGGGAAACACCAACTTGATTAGTTTAATTTTTTGTAATGCCTTGGATTGTATTAAGGTCTAAAGATCATAAATTTATGACTTAGTTTCTTACTGTTCATAATGCAACCCTTTGAATGTTACATCACTGAAGGCAAGTCCAACCACTGCGAAATAACAGAAAGTTACGGTTAGAGTTTTAACATTCTGAGAAACTTGATTCCTCTATTTTAGATTGCATGCAATTGAATTCAGTCTACCTTCTGAAATAAAATGACTGATACTTTTTCGGTCAAGAAGCTCAAATCAAGTTTTAGCCTTCCATACATCATGTTATTTGAGAAAAACAAACTTTGTTAAAGCAAACAAAGTTATCTTCCAGGTCACACCATTACCATTGGCTACTTTGCTGCCTAATAAAATTGAATAAATGTTATCAATACATTCAAATAGATGATAGGAAGTATGGTTTGCGTATTAAAATCCAGACATTGGCACATTATGTGTGCTCTATGGTTTTACATGTGTCGTGCACATAAAATAAAAGTTTTAGCTATTTATACAAATTATTTCCATATACAAGGTAAATTTGTTGTATTATCAAAAGAGTTTTAAAGTTAAACAATAAGTTAGTACTTTTAGAGTTTGAAATATGGTGTGATTTGTTGATTGGATGGTAATGTGGATCATTGTCATTTATAACGGGCACATTGGATGGTAATATGGATCATTTTATCATTTTATACGTTTGAGGACAACCAGCTGCTATAGGTCATATGTATCTATTAGAAAGAAGATAATATATGTACCTAATTTCCATGCAAATTGTGCCGTAGTGTAAGGAGCACCGTGATATATAAAACAATTTAGCCAGATGGTAATATGGAGAATGCCATTGATTTGTATAGCAGAAAATAAGATACGTCACGTGTACATGCGAGAAAGCAGATAATACATGTACCTTTATTTCTGTGCAAATGACTCATCCTAATGAACACTGTATCCAATGAAAGGCACAAAATATTGAAGGATGAAATGCTTCCTATTTGAATATATAGGAAATTTTGATGGTTTATAAAATGTATATTTCATGTCATTTTTTGTTGTTAAGATGCCACATTCTTCATATATAAGTAGTGGCTAATTGACAGGTTTATGAAGCAATGAGACGGGAAATAAAAAGAATACCCTCAGTTCAAGTGTGAACACTTGAGCTGTTGGAATTCAAATGCAGTAATAAACAATGGCATTTCATTTTCATGTACATGCATTTGCACAATAATATATTTCTTTTCCTTTTTCAAAATTATAAAAATGTTTTCATTTTCATACATGTGCATTTTCATATGCCAGAAAACTATGAGCATGAAGATCAATAAGGTTCGGTCGGTTATGAGGCAGGCATGCTCACAATGCTTGGTAACTTCTCTTTAGTCACTACAAAGATCAACTCCCTTTGTTTTGGTTTTATTTTTTTAATTAGCATTTGATTTGTTTTAGTGATTGGAATGTTACTGATGCTTGATGATCTGAGGGGGGCTGTGCTGTTGATGCCCAAGGAGTTGGCTGCCGGGTTCGTACTTCAATACTCGGTATCTTTTTTACTAAAAATTTTGATGGTTAAACAAGACAATGAATAAGAAACATTTGGTATCTCAGAATCACAAGGAAATCACTTGGGATGCTGATCAGTAGAACTTTTAATTGCACAAGATTCAGGACAAATTAAAAATTGGGAAGGATTGAACTTTCACAGAGGATGTAGATAGTATAACTTTCTAATTTGTTTGACTGATTTTGTCCTGTTTTGTTATTTGATTTTCTTGCTAGGCTTGCTATGTTGTTAATCTTTGCCGGTCATCGCTTTGAAGAAAGTTGGAGACGTTAAAGAGTAGGTGTCCCCTATCCTCATCTGGCAGTGTTTGTGGATGAGGAGGCATTGTTTAATATATCTGGATTATTGATAAAGATGGAGGGGTTGATGCTGATACTGCCAGTGATGCAAGGAGGAGGGGTTGATTTGGATGAAGGGGAACATATTAGTAGTAGTAGTAGTAGTCATATGGACATGTCTTTATGGAGAAATTAATTAACATTTTACTTTTTTATGGACAGATATGTGTAGGCTAATATTGAATGTATGTGCCTCTCTGGAGAAATTAACTAAAATTAGTGGGTTTGTTTAAAATGGACATTTTACTGTTTTATGTACATGTCTCTCTAGAGAAATTAACTAACATTGATAAATTCAACAATATCACTGATTGCAAAATAAAATCAAGTGATCAATTTATATGTATATATTTGATAAATTTACCACACCATATCTAAGAGAAAATATTGATGGTTATGGAAATGATAAATTAACCACCCCACGAGTTTTGAAGTGAGAGGATCGTATTCAGCTTCCACAGAGGCAATGTTTACGTCTATCATGAGGTCCTCAAGGGAGAGAGTAGTGCCCAAATAAGCTGGGATGTACTCCTTAATTTGAAGATTAGAAGTTGTACCGATGATGAAAAATAAAAATAAAAAACAATTACTGGGGGGTGGAACCAAAATATTTGCCAGAAATTTCTCTCCTACAATATCACTTCTTAAAATTTTGGGGTTAACTAAATCTAAATTGAACTAAATTTTGAAGAGAACTAAACTTTTAGGGGGAGCTAATTCTATAGTGTAACAAATTTTTTTCGAGACATCTAAATAACTTTTAGGGGACTAAATAACAATGTGGGGAGCTAAATAACACTGTAATGAACTAGATTCTCTGGGGTTACTAAATTTTGGATTGAACTAATATTTTTGGATAACTAAATAACTTTTGGTAGGACTAATAAATAATTGTTCCGCTTTAATTATGGATATTCGTTTAAAATTATGTTGATCCATGATTTTGAACGGGGAATGTTTCAAATGAACCGTCCCTTGGGGCACTGTTTAAATTTGGAGGAAACTAAAGTTTTAGTGAAATAAAATTTTTGGGAGAACTAAATAACAATTATTGTGCTATAATTTTTTTTGTTCGTTTAAAACTAAGTGATCCAAGATTTTGTGAGGAGATTATTTTAAATGAACCGTGCCTTTAAGGCACACGTCAAATCTAGAGAGACAGTTTAAATCTAGAGCGAACTAAATTTTGAGAGGAACTAAATTTTTTGGGGAAACTAAATGCTCTATAGGGAAGTAAATTTTGTGGAATTAAAATTGTTGGCAGTTTAAATCTAGAGCGAACTAAATTTTGAGAGGAACTAAATTTTTTGGGGAAACTAAATGCTCTATAGGGAAGTAAATTTTGTGGAATTAAAATTGTTGGGGGAACTGAATAACAATTATTACGCTTTAAATATTGTTTTTCGTTTTAAATTAGGGGATCCAAGATTTTTAGGGAGAAATATTTTAAATGAATCGTGCCCTTAGGGCACGGGTTATGACTAGTCTTCAATATTTTTCGAAAGTAACTTATCAAATTATGAATATCATTCCAAGTGGGAGTTGATTTTAGAACTATCCATATGTGATATTCTATTATCATTTCAAGTGGGGATTATATCTGAAAAATATGTTTTCAAACTCGTTTTTCCGCTGCTAGTACTATGAAAGTACTATTGTTTGATAAGTGATGGGGGAATATTGAAGGTTGTTCTAGATGGTGATTGGAATCGTAGAGACCTTTTCGATTCTAGACCAACATCTTCAATATTTTTCGAAAGTAACTTATCAAATATAATATAATTCCAAGTGGAATTTGAATTTTTAGAACTATCCAAATGGGATATTCTATTATCATTTCAAGTGGGAGTTATATTTTAAGAATTTTTATGCAATGTTTTGATCAAACCTTCGTTTTTGTGTCTTTTGCAGCATTTTAAAAGTAAAATGTCTTCCGCTTCAAAGAATATCGTCGCTGAGTTAAACAAAGGTGAAAAACTCAACGGCGATAATTACAAACTTTGGTCCATCAAGATACAATACGTTCTAGAGGAGCAAGAAGTGCTCGAAACTCTAAAGAACGTTATGATTGAACCCGAGTTGGGCACTACGGCCCAACACCGACGAGACAAGGAAGCTTTTGATGCTTGGTCTCGGAAGAACAAGATAGCGCGCATTACGTTATTAAGCAGTATGGCTGATGACATAATGCGCATCTTCCGAGAACATGACCTAGCCATGGACATATGGTCCAAGCTAGAGGAGAAGTTCGGTGGCACATCGGTGTCCAAACTTCGCTCCTTAACTATAAGGTTCGATTCATATAAGAAATGTCCAGATCATTCCATGGGGAAACATCTGCGACATATGGCGAACCTTATCTCGGAGTTAAAGGATGCAGGTCATGTGCTCACAGATGAGCAACAAATCCAAGCAGTCATACGTTCCCTACCAAATGGGTGGGATCAGATGAAGATGCATCTCACTCATAATGAGAGTATCAAGACCTTCAACGATGTTTCCAAGCACCTCGAATTAGAGGAAGAGCGGCTTGCGGCTGCCAAGCCAAGTGTAGAGGTGCACATGGTTGCTAGTTCCTCACACGGAGGAAAGAAACGTAAAGATCGTTCGAAGTCTTCTAATGAACGTAATAAGCAACCTGAGTCTACCAAGGAACCCAAACATAAGGGTGGGCACAAGAAATGGCACAAGAAGAAAGACTTGAAAAGGATCAAGTGCTTCAAGTGCAACAAGCTCGGTCACTATGCTCGTTCGTGTACGAGTGGAAGTACCGAGGTAACTTGTAATACTAGTTACATATGTGTTTCTAGTTCACTATTTCTTGTAGAATCTAATCCATTTTGGGATAATTGATTCAGGTGCCACCGACCACATAGCAAAGGATAGACGGTCGTTCATGGAGTATCACCGGATACCCCAAGGAATGAAGTGGATCAATGTAGGAAACAACACACGTGTTAAAGTGAAAGGCGTTGGGACTCGCAAGCTAGTCTTGGACAACGGCCGCACTCTCCTACTTCATGATGTTCTCTTCATTCCATATATTCAAAGGAATATTAAAACTGTGGTCAATTTAATGGGTCTTGGTTATAGTTGGTTCCTTCATGATTGTAATATGGACCTATTTTGTAATAATTCCTTTATTGGTACTGGGTTTGTATTTCAAAGGATTTATTGTAATAAGTACAATGTATGATTTCTCATGTAATGAAAATTTCCTTGTGATAAATTCTTTGACTAATGAGTCTAATATAATTTGTTGGCACACAAGGCTTGGTCATATTGGACCAACGCGTATGGATAGATTTGCCAAACGTGGCCTTCTATCAAATGTTTCAAAGGTTGAAATGTCGACCTGCGAACATTGCCTTGTGGGGAAATCTTGTCGCAAGCCGTTTGGAACCGGCACAAGGGCCGAGGTCCCATTACAGCTTATCCATTCGGACATATGTGGTCCGATGAATGTCAAGACAAGACGCGGAAAGTCCTATTTCATCACTTTTATTGATGATTTCACCCGATTCAGACATATCTATTTGATATCCCACAAAAGTGAAGCTTTGGCTTGCTTTAAAAACTATATGAGTTTAGTGGAGAATCAATTAGATCGCAAGATTAAGGTTTTACGAACCGATAGGGGCGGTGAATATCAATCAATAAGTTTTAAGGAACTTTGTGATGAAAAAGGCATAGTACATCAGGTAACTATGCCTTATACTCCTCAACAAAACGGTGTTGCAGAAAGGAGAAATAGGACTTTAATGGAAATGGTCCGTTCAATGATGGCGCAAGCTAACTTGCCAATCACTTTTTGGGGTGATGCATTATTGACGGCCGCTTTCATTTTAAACCGCGTACCCTCGAAATCAGTTAGCTCCACTCCTTATGAGTTGTGGAACCAAAGGTCTCCTGACTTAAACATTTTAAAACCTTGGGGTTGTGCATCCTACGCACATATTTCCTCCCATAAGTATGGCAAACTTGGGCCAAGGGGAAGGAAATGTATCTTTATACGATACGCAGAAAACTCCAAAGGTTATGTTTTTCAGGAAGACAATGGTGGGCTAATTGAGTTTGAGTCGAGGGATGTCACTTTCTTGGAAAACGAGTTTCCAAGACAGGGCGAGATAAGTCAGGACTTATCTCTATTTGAGATTTATGATCAAGAAGGATTACCTCATTCGAGTGGGAGAATTCTTGGTGAAAACGAAAATACGTTTCAACCTTCACCAATGGATTATACGAATGACGATTATCCTATTCCATACGGGAATAATGATCCAAGTGGGAGCAATTCTAATGACATTCCAAGTGGGAGTGATATTAGAATTGATCTAAATTCGAGTCAACAAGGACTTGAAGAATCTCAAATACGACGTAGTAGTCATACAAGGTTGGCTCCTCTAAGATTTGAGGTTGAAATTTTCGCAAACCTTTATGACTTTACTACAAGATGATGACGAGCCTGCTACTTTCAAACAGGTCGTATCATGCCCTGCAAAAGACAAATGGATGGAAGCGATGAAGGAGGAATTGAAATCCATGAAAGTTCACCAAGTCTGGGACTTAGTTAACTTACCCAGAGGACATAGAGCAATTGGGAACAAATGGGTTCTCAAGATTAAGCATAAGGCTGATGGATCTATAAATAGATATAAAGCTCGCCTTGTCGCGAGAGGTTTTACGCAACAGGAAGGGATAGACTACGAAGAGACCTTCTCACCTGTTGTGCGTTTTACCTCGATTCGCCTGATTCTGGCAATGGTAGCTTGCTTAAACCTCGAATTACATCAGATGGATGTAAAGACTGCCTTTCTCAATGGAGAATTGGACGAGGAGATCTATATGGAACAACCAACAGGGTTTGTAAAAGAAGGAAACGAACATAAGGTTTGTAAACTTCGTAAGTCCATATATGGTCTTAAATAATCCTCGAGGCAATGGTATATACGATTTCAAGAAGTTGTCTTATCAAATGCATTTTCCATGATTGATGAAGATAACTGCGTATATATCAAGAGGATTAAAAGCAAGCATGTTATTATGTCTCTATATGTAGATGACATTTTAATAACCAGAAATGACAAGGGCTTTGTGATGGATATCAAGGCTTGACTTTCATCAGTTTTGAGATGAAAGACATGGGGAAGTCACATATATCCTTGGAATTAAGATTTCAAGGAATCGTTCGAAGAAACTTCTTTCTCTTTCACAGGAGACTAATATAAAGAAGGTTCTAGAACGATTCAATATGCAGGACTGCAAGTCCATTGAAATTCATATAAGCATATGCGATAATTTATATCTGGAATCGTGTCCAAAGAACCAAAAGGAAAAATTATGGAAAAAGTTCCATATTCCAGTGCAGTTGATAGTCTTATGTACGCTATGGTGTGTACAAGACCGGACATCTGTTTTGCCGTTGGAAATGGTAAGCTATTACCAATCCAATACAGGGCAAGTACACTGGAAAGCGGTTAAGAGGATAATGTGTCTTGTAAGATCAAACACATTGATATCCGATACGAACTTGCAAAAGACTGTGATAAAACCAAGAAGGTAGAAATAAGGTACATATCTACGCATGAGATGATAGAGGATCCGCTTACGAAAGCGATCCCCAGAAATGTGTTTTATAAACACTTATCATCCCAAGGATTGCGTAAAGAGCTGAGTTGTACCAATATATATTCCCATGTCTGAGAAAGATCAAATTTGATAAAAGAATAAGTTCTTTTTCAAACATTGCATATGAATCTCTTAAGAAATGTTTGTGTACATTTTTTGAAATCTCAGCTGAATTCTAGTATGTCGGACAGATTGAGGTTGGCTCTCTCACATGAGCAACCGCCTTATTCTATCAGACGGATGGAATAGAGATGAGACCTGTTTGAAGTCAAAATCATCAGACGGATGATTTAAGAGTCATGACTTAAAAAAAATGGTCGCATGAAAGATCTGCATCATATGGATGCTTACAAAAGATCTAAGAGGATTTTTTGGGAATCCTATCTGTATAAATGCGGGATGTGAGTCCAAAGGACTATTTGAGTAGAATAAGGGACTCAAAGTCAGACATTGTGGTGTCTGATCATCATCCTTACAACATCATTGAGACATACACTCCCTGGGAAAGGAGCGATGTTGTATTACGTGTTCATACCACGTATGCATTTCGACCACTGAGTTAGTAGCAATAGTGTTTGCTATTATGTGAGACTCAAAGGCCATATGGGCCTTAACTCTTACCCTCAAGGACTCCAATTGGTTCCTTTAGATTTGACGAGATGATCGCTATCTTAGCGTGTTACTTATGGGCTATGATAATTCGGCTCGGCGGGACACGTTAGAAAAGCGAGTCTAGTCAAGATCAGAAGGTTCGCAAGAAGAGGAAGATTGATTTCATAATCACATTTGGACTTTAATGATTCAAAGCTGGCCAGCCAATTGTGATCCAGATGGGATTCAATTGTTGAATATAAAGTATAAGAAATGTGAAGAAATGATCTAGGGTAAAGCATGCGTTGAACTACTCAACTTTGCTCCTTCGAGGTCGTTGTGTATCTCTAACAAGTGCACAGCAACAGACTCTACGCGTATGACGGTCGCACGGTCTATTTCTCGGTATGATAGATGAAAGAACTAAGAGAAAGACGTTCTCTTACAATCCCCTCAAGTGTGAGTGGGAGATGTTGGATATGGAAGACGTTAGTACACCCTTGTAGGGGATGTGCGAGGGAATACGGACCTCGAACGTCGCGTACACGAAGTCGTGCGCAAAGGGAATATGTTCCCTTGCGGAGAGGATCTCTAGATTGATGGGAAAGTCGCATTATATGTGCATAAGTGCATGCGACATATGGCTAATAAAGGGGTAATATCTTAAGCTTATATTGTACCATGCATATGGTACAACTTAAGCTTATAATATGCCATGTACGATGGTACACCTTAGTTAAATTGTTCCAAAGGAACAATTGCTCCTAAAATAACTACCTTGGGGGCTATAAATAAGACCCAAGGGTTAGCCATTTTTTTACACTTTTGCATGGCATTCATGCATGCATCTTCATTCTAGCGAAGCTCTGCCGAAATACTTCCTCTCCCTCTATCCAAGTTCTTAATCTAAAAGTAGAGATTTAGATTGTGGATTTAGTAGCCTTACTCCGTTCGTGAGAAGACTCGATCCGTCGTGGCGAATCCGAAGGCGAAGTTCGTAGACTACCGTGCCGCATACGCAAGCGTAAGTCTCAACTTCATTTATCGATCCTAACTCTGTTTTGGCAGGATCCTACAACAATAACCCTTCCCAACAAATTGATCATTTTTTGTCATTATAATTTTATCAGATTCAAAAATAACCTTAACCCCCACTTTCAAGAAGAGAGACTGATACAGGATTCCAACAGATGTCTAAAATATGGAGCACCTTACTAAGAGATATGATCTTTACTGAAGTCAATTTAAGGAGAACCTTTCCTTTTCCAATAACGGGTGAGGGTTTTGAATCCCCAACGTATACATTCTCCTCACCATTACTGATAGGAATATAAGAGGTAAAAGCTCCTCTTTTAGCACAAATATGTCGTGTTGTCCCATAATCCATCACTCAATCCTTCGTTTGTACGATCGTGTTAACTTCGGGGATCACCGCAGCAATAATATCTCCATCTACCAAGTTTACACATGGTTTTAGAGCCTCATTGTAACGGCCGCTTTCCGACCGTTCGTATTTCCTGCGCGGACGTGCTTTATCGTGCACGTACTTTATTTGGCTAATTCCGAGCTCCGGCATATGCGATGCAATATGCCATTGTGATTGTTTCAGGATGTTGGATTTTATAGTAATTATTGGGAACGTCTTTTCACTGCTCGTTTTCTCGCGAAACGACTTTGAACGATAGGGGCGTTTTAGTCATTTGACTCAGAACGCCGTTTCCAATTTTACTTAAATTTTTGGTAGGCGTTACGCATGATCAGGCTCCGTAGATCTGTGCGTCTCGTCTCCACGATCGTCCCGGTATTTTTGGATTATTTTTCTGACGCTCGGATTGAAAGATATCGCTCGGAGAAATCTGGACCGTTGATTTGCCCTAATCAGATTCGAAATTCGAATCGTTAGCCAAATCTGGCTAAATCTCTTATCAAATCTGTTCTAAATATTTCTTAAACTGTTCTTTCTACTCTCCTCGAGAATTCCCCCTCTTTCTACACCCTTTACACCCTTTAAATTCTTCTTTTAACTATAACCCTAGGGCACATAGCATTATATATATCCTATAATATAACCCTAACCCAATTCTTCAACCCTAACCCTAATCAATCTCAGCCGCCGGCCCCCTAAAATAAACCCCCAATCCCCCCCCTCCTCGCACGCACCCTCCGGCGACCGTCGCTGCGTCCCTCACTCTCACCGCCTCGCCGAGGCCCTGCGACGCCGCCTCCTCCCCTCCTCTCTCTTCCACGGAGAGATCGCGATCCCGATGCCGGCTCCTCCCTCGCATCCCACGGTGAGGCGCCGCCGTGATCTCGACTCCCGCCGCCCTCTCGATCTCAGCGCCGCGATCCGAGGACGCTGCTCCGGTGGCCCCCTCCCAACACCTCCCCGCGAGATCCCGACGCCGACGACCCCGTAATCCCTCGCTACTCCGACCCCCGTGCAGCACAGCCCGCAGCACCGCCCTAGCCAGATCCCCGCCGCCTCGCGCCGCGCCCCCCCTCATCAGCGCCACCGCCTCCTCCTCTCGAAATACCCGATCGCCGCCACTCCACGGCACTCAACCCCACTGCGATCAGCTGCCGCATCCGCGATCCTCCGCCGCCGTGACCGCCGCATCTCCCCTCGCGGCTGCCAGCCTCTGCACGACCCCTCTCCGCCGCTTGCTGCGCATCCCCGCGCCGCCCTCGCTCTTCCAGCGCCGCCCGTGCCTTTCTCTCCACGGCCGCCGTCGCTGCAGCAATCTACTGCCACCTGCCGCTGCTGTGCCGCCGGTAATCGCCTCCGACACCGGCGCCTTCCTCGACAGCCTTCTCGCTGTCACACGAAGCCATGCAGCCGTCCCTCGCCGTCGTAACAACACAGCCCGCTGCTGTGCTGTTTCTTCCGCCACCGCGCTTCCCTCGGAGTGCCCGCGGACATCCACCTAGGCCTAAGACACCCCGTGGCCTCCTACTAGGCCGGACAGCCTGCGACTGTGTTCCGGTGATGTCGTATCGACGTTCTCATTCCGTTACTCGCTGTTTCAACGTCGAGCACGCCGTTGCCGCTGTTTTGTCTCTACTCGCTGCTCACGTACTTCGTCTGCTGCCCGGACGAGTCTCACTACGCTACCCGTAGTCAAGGCACCGTTGACGTCGCAGGGCTCACGAACTTCCGGCATCGTGGCCGTTACCGCTACCATTCACATGCCACCTCGTTGCGTTACTCACAACCGAGGCGATTCCGTTGCCGTTTCTTTGCACAACTCGCGACCAAGGTGGTTCCGACGCCGTCCCCGTACCGTGACATCTCGGATGCGCTGCCCGCAGCCACTACGATCCTGAGACGATTCCGAGACGACCTCCACTGCGCTACCCGCAGTCGAGGACACGAGCACCGCCACCGTTTTCAGACTCGACGCCAGATTAAATGCGTGTTCCTCACACCAGGTTGGTCCTCCTAACTCGTAGCACAACCCACACCGTAGCGAAACCGAAAACCTAACTAAAATCGGACAACTGCAACTAAATTTATTTTCTGCCCCCTTAAAACGTCGTGAAACAGTAGATTCGACGACTGGACTTTTGAACTGTGCACATAGGATAGAATCGTCGAATAGGGCTGAACATCAAAATTGTGACTTTGACAATTAGGGTAGTCCCGACAACCTAGAAATGAACCTAAATAGGAGTTATTGAAAAACGCGACCTGACACCGTCGCCGTGACTGTTTCAGACGGACTACCGCGGACGCGACGACTGGACGAGACGCCCCGGACGGACGACACACTCGCCACCGCAGGCAAGTGTACCCACTTGCGTTTTGACCGTGCTTTGGTCCTAGATTGCTAGTACTGTTAGACTATGAATGTATAGAACTGGACGTGAAATGTTTGCGTCCGGGACGACTCCTGACGGCTCAGACTTGACGACGAAGTCTGGGCCTGACAACAACAACTTTTGATACTGTAGGGCTATCATGTGTGTGCGTGTGTGTGGACACCCTAGAATAACAACTCCCTACACTTGTCATGTCGTGTCCTGTTACACAAAAAGCCTACGGGCGTTTCGGATGCTTTCCTCCGCGGAAGTGATCCCTGTTACCAAAAAGCCTACGGGCGTTTCGGATGCTTTCCTAGCGGAAGTGATCCATGTTACACAAAAAGCCTACGGGCGTTTCGGATGCTTTCCTCCGCGGAAGTGATCCATGTTTCCAAAAAGCCTACGGGCGTTTCGGATGCTTTCCTAGCGGAAGTGATCCCTGTTACACAAAAAGCCTACGGGCGTTTCGGATGCTTTCCTAGCGGAAGTGATCCCTGTTACACAAAAAGCCTTCGGGCGTTTCGGATGTTTCCCTAGCGGAAATGATCCCTGTAAATCTTGTCCTGAGTTCCTGGGTTTGGGGTTGGGTTGAGCGTGCGCACGGCAAGAGGGTCTGATCCCCCTCGAACCGTAAGGCGTGAACCCTTTCGTGTCTCACTTGTCCTGTCTTGTCTTGTCCCGTCACGTCCTGTCTTGTCTTGACACCTGTAGGTTAGTCCCGTAGTTGGTAGCACACGCTACGACTACTACTTGTCCCGTTTTACTTTCCTGCTACGCTACTTCCTGTTGTGTTACCCTGTTATAACCACATCATGCTAATCAACCAGTAAACTGTTGTGTAAAAGAACCTCAGCATGTTAATCAACCAGTAAACCGTTGTTTAAAGTTCGGTGCACTTGCAGTAAATTCTAACCCTTCTTGTAGACTTTACCTGACATACAGTTCCTTTTTCTTGGGTGCTGTATGATCACTCCTCATTTCACACCTTTTTTCCGCATGTTTGCATGCCATTTAGATCGCCCAAATCATGTTTTTCACGATATATCGACGATATTGCGATGCTTTTCACGATTTGTTGTTTTTGTCGCATTTCAGGTGATTTGGCGCGTTTTGGAGTGATCATGAGATGCGCTCACTCTAGACGACCACCGACGACCTCCCCGAGGAGTATTTTGCTGTTGGAGAGGAGCGGAAGAAGAATGGACGTCGCAGGAGCGACGAGGAGGCCAAAATAAGCAGAATGGGCATTTTTTGTGTCCCACTCGGCCGAGTGGAGGAGCCACTCGGCCGACCAGCGAGACACCGCTCGGCCGACCCGTTCAGACACGATTTCCATGTGTACTCGGCCGAGCGACGGAGACCACATCGGCCGAGTGACGATACCACGTCCGCCCGAGTGGCGCCCAGACGAAGCCCCTCCAAAATATCGAAGTTACTGTTTTTCGGCCATCTGAGCTTCAGAAGACCCACTCGGCCGAGTGGTAAACCACGTCCGCCCGAGTGAAGCGAAGCCAGCGGCCGAGTGACGACAACTCACTCGGCCGAGCCGCCCCCGAACTGAAGACCCCTGAAGCCCCCGACTTACTGGAAAATTGACAGGGTTTTCACTCGGCCGAGCGACTTTTGTCACTCGGCCGAGTGCGATGCGATGCCTGTAGCGAAATTTGCGGAAAACAGGCTGTGCAGGGGCGTTTTGGTCAGGATTTTTGGACGATTTTGAGGGCTATTTAAGCCCTGTTTTTACCCTAGTTTAGGGAGCCATCTCTTAGATTTTTTGCAGCTTTTTGAGACTACTTTTTGCTTTATTATTTGTGATTGGAGAAGAGGGAAAACTTGGATTTTTGTTGGATTAATTGAAGAACTACATTGGTTTGCATCTCTCTTCCCCAAAAACTCTATTTTTATTGTTTATATCATTGTTATGATGAATTCCATTGCCTATTTCATTGATTATTTTTGTGCTATCGCTATGATTTGTGAGTAGTCTCCACGTCTTGGGGCGTGGGGATGAACCCTACAAGCCCAATTTCGTATTTGTGATAAATTGGTGGAAATTGTGCTAGAATCAATAATTAGATATTAGATTGGGATCGAATTACTACGGATAGCTAGGTATTCATATCAATTGGGATTTGCAAGAGATTGGATCCCAATTTGATAGGAAGCCCTAGAAATCCGAATTGGGTTG
This sequence comes from Scilla litardierei, assembly GCA_030789695.1. Taxonomy (NCBI): domain Eukaryota; kingdom Viridiplantae; phylum Streptophyta; class Magnoliopsida; order Asparagales; family Asparagaceae; genus Scilla; species Scilla litardierei. The sequence continues at coordinate 95,203,843 of CM061142.1, forward strand.
GAGTCGGACTTTCGAAGTATCGGTTTGCAAGAGATTGGACCGATACTAGGATCTCCGGTTGCAATTCCGTGCCGATACCCGTTTGCAAGAGATTGGACGGGTAGGAACTATCCTAATTTAGATTGTGGACCGAGTTTGCAAGAGATTGGACTCGGTGCGCAATTGGACGATGATGTTGATCCTAATGCTAGCTTTCTTAGGCTAGGGTTTGCAAGAGATTGGACCCGACCCTAGGATAGCTATAGACCGGCAACAGCGCGAGAGCGTGAGCTTGGTTCTACATTTAGTTGCAACTAGTTCATCCAAATTCTCATTCTAGCAATTTTGATACCGACGAACCACATTTATGAAATACGGTGAGTAGCGGGAATTCCCCATTCCCTCGACGTTCTTTATTTGATTTGATATTTCGCACATTTGTCTGACGATTGTGACAGGATCGCCCAAGGCAATTCTCTCTATTCCTAAATAGCCAGGTGGATTAGGAGCAAGCACGGTCATTCGTCCTCCCTATGTTCGATACCCGCTCGCCGCTATACCGTGCGCTTGCGGTAAAACTACAACCGTTCTTTGGGTGTATACTCAGGACCGACCAAGTTTTTGGCGCCGTTGCCGGGGAGGCGATTGCGTTTGATTCTTTTTCACCCTAGCTATTCGTTTTCTTTTTATTATTATCATTATTTTTATTTCTTATTTCTTGCCTAACCCTTCCACGGTATTAATCATTTCTTTGAAACTCTGTTTCCCCTGTGCATGAACACGAGATCTACGGCGTACCCAGAAGACTTATTATTTGATCCCGAGATCGAACGTACCGCGCGGAGACTTAGAGCGGAAAAGAGACAAGATCCAGAAGGGAGGTATATGACCAACCCGGAAACTCCTGAAGAATTGGCGGCAAGGATGGCAAGGATAATCTCGATTCGAGATAGGCTTCGGCCTAAGACTTCTTCTACCACCTCGTCCATTGCCATGCCGGGGTTGGCGGCCGACAAGAACTTCGAGCTAAAGACTGGATTGGTGGTGTTGATGCAACAAGACCCGTTTCATGGGAACGCACATGAGAACCCCCACTACCACATCCAACTATTCTTGTCGAAGTGCGCCACATTCCAGATGCCGGGGGTCTCCAACGACGCTATCAGACTGCGCCTCTTCCCCTTTACGCTAAAGGACAAGGCACTCTATTGGTTGAGGACGCAAGCTGAGGGTGTCTTCACCACTTGGGACGAGTTGGCGAGTGCATTTATTGACAAATTTTATCCGCCATCCAAGACGGTGAAGATCCGGAGCGCTCTCATGTCCTTCAAGCAAGGACCACAGGAGACGCTCTATGAAGCATGGGAGCGTTTTAAGGATTTGCAACATCAATGCCCGCACCACAGTATAGAGGATTGGGAGCTAGTTCATAGCTTCTACAACGGTCTCCAACCGGGGACCAAACAAATTATTGATGCCGCGGCGAATGGTGCAATCTTGTCAAAGACTCCCGAGGAAGCTACGGCCCTAATTGAGGAGATGGCCTCGAATAACCAACAATGGGGCGATGAGCGAGGACACTCCACATCCTCCTTAAAGCCAACTAGCATCTACGAGGCGAAGGCCGTAGCGGAGCTCATGAGCAAATTTGATTCTCTCCACAAGGTGGTGGAGAGATTGGAGAAATTTATCACGGAGCCCCAAGGAAGCCCATCCACCTCCGCACCGACCGACCAAATGTGTGATTGGCAAGACCAATCTCAAGTCATGTACTCGGGAGGAGAGCAAGGAGAAGGATCCTTGGAGCAAATACAATATGTTGCGGGGAACCAAGGGTATTGGTCCAATCTGGCCGCAAGAAATCATCCGGGATTCTCCTACGCCAACAATGAAGGAGCCTTGAACCCGCCACAACCACCGCCTCAACAAGCTCGACCACCACCACCCCAACAACAAAACTATCCACTGAGGGGGCCTCCGCAACAAAACTTTCAACCGAAGCAACAAGTTCCACCATATAGGCCTCCCGGATACAACCAAGGGTGGAGGAATCAAAATCAAAACCCTCCACAAGCTCCACAACGAACCGACTTCGAATCTAGAGTGGAGGCGTTCATGGTCGAGCAAAATAAGGTGAATGCTACTTTGAAGGCGGGGCAAGAATCCCTTAATACAGTAGTGGGTCAAATATCGGAGCAATTGGCGTTGCTCAATCGGAACACTCAAAGATTGCTGGCGCAACCGGAGCAAAACCCACGGGGCAACACGGGCCATATCAACGCCGTAGTTGCCGTCACTACTAGAGACGGGAAGGACACCACCCCCGCTATGATACCTACCGAGGAGGCCGTGGAGGAAAGCTTGGAGCCGGTTGAGCCGGTAGTTGAGGATGATAAGGAGAAGGAGCCACAAGACAAGGAGAAATCTAGAGCGGAGCGATTAATTGAGGAGAGGCGCTTCATGCCACCGGTCCCATTCCCCCCAAAGACTAGCGAAAGCGAAAATGGAGAAAAGGCTAGCGAAATTCCTCGAGTATCTAAGGGGAGTTAGCCTCAATATTCCCTTCCTCGACGCCATCGTCGAGATCCCCACGTATGCTAAATTTTTGAAGGACTTGATTTCGGGGAGGAAAAGGAAGGAGAAGATAATGCTAGCCGAGGAGGGCTCTTGGTTCACCAAGAGAGAGAAGGAGCCGGCAAAATTCAAAGATCCGGGGAGTTTTCGGATTCCTTGCACCTTGGGCGGCGTGCCTCTTCAAAAGGCATTGGTCGATCTTGGGGCTAGTGTGAGTCTCATGCCCCTCTCCATGTTCTTAAAGCTTAACACCGGGACAAAGTTGAAGCCCACCGACATGCGCATTCAACTAGCCGATGGCCGGATAACAAGGCCGGTGGGGATCGCCGAGGACATCCCACTTCAAGTCCCGGGTGGAATATGCTTGCCATGTGACTTCGTCATCATGGACATTAAGGAGGAGGGAGACACCTCATTGATACTTGGACGCCCCTTCCTCGCCACCGCCGGAGTCATCGTCGACGTGCGCGAAGGTACACTTACTTTAAACGTCGGCAACATCGAGGTGGAGCTCCACATTCCTAAGGCAATGAAGCACATGCCTTACCACGAGGAGCTTGATTACATGGACCTCCTTGATGAGGTGATAGAGGAGGCGATTCCTCACTCAATCGGCGCTCTTTTTGATGAAGAATTTGAAGAAGGCCCGGATTTAGGCCAAGATGAAGAGAATAAAGATGATTCCCCCAACTTCTCCGCTGATGAAGATGAAGGCGACGCTGATGTCGCAAGGATTCGAGAGCTCTGCAAGCTCTCGAAATTAAAGTCTCCAAGGAAAGCTCCGCCGGTGCGGAAATCGGCATCGCCGGTTAAGCCGTTGACCGGGGCAAATGCTAGCTTGGGGGAGCCTCCCCCCCAACACCATTCGAGACAAGAGACCTCCGAGGGAGAACGCTACGCCGCCACGTCCAAATCCAAGCGCGCTCCCCGGGAAGTTTGACGGGTGCATCTCATATGCACCAAACATCCCGCATTGATTGAAAATTAGAGGGGGTCGAGCTCACGACCTAAAACGAGCGCTAGTCAGGAGGCAACCCGACGGTTTTAGCTTTATTTTTACTTTTTCTTTATTTTCGTTTTAGAAATTTTTAGTGTTTTGAGTCATCCGACCAAAAATTTTGTGATAACGGGTCCTATTTTTCTTGACAGGAGAAGAGATAGGTAGATCCATCATGAGGAGGATGAACGAGACGACGAGGAGCGCCCCAAGAAGGCGCTCGACGCTTAGGAGGAGGATGAAATCGACTGGAGGAAGAAAGACGGAATTTAGAGCCCAAACGAAGACAAACAGCAGAAATTAAGGCTCACTCGGCCGAGTATACTAGTCACTCGGCCGAGTACACAAGTTCGTCCGGCCGAGCCGCTCACGAACGAGGGAAGTCTGCTGAACCCAACTCACTGTTTATTTTCTTGATTTCGATATAACTGCTACTCGGCCAAGTACATTTGTTCACTCGGCCGAGTAAAACGGATACCCTCCTAGGGCGAGTCATGCCGAGTAGCTTGAGTCACTCGGCCGAATGGACTTACTCCACTCAGCCGAGGCTGGCAAAGCCACTCGGCCGAAGCGATATTGGGGAGAAAATTTCTATTGCCTCGCTCGGCCGAGTGAGCACGTCACTCGGCCGAGTCGTAACTTTCTATTATATAAGTGACGAAGGGGGCGCGGATTTCGAAATCGAAAATTCCCAAATCCGCCCGCGCCCCCTCGCCTACCCTCGCCCGAACTCGCTTCGCCCAACCCCCACTCACCCGACCACGCTCGGCCAGCCACCGCCGGCCGACCGTCGCCGCACCCCGCCCGAGTCGCCGCCGGCAGCCCCGTCTCCGATCACCTCCGGTTCGCTTATTTTCACCGTTTTCTCCTCTTTTCGTGTATTTTTTGAGGATCCATGTGCTAAACGCCCCCCTAACCCAAATCAATTTCTATATCTATCCATTATACCCCTATTGCTCCATACATTTTGATTATTACTCACTGATATCGCTTTTTCACGCGCAGGTTGCTTATTGGAGCTTAGAGGAGGCCAGGGGAGCTCCTACGGGCTGTTTCGGACTTCGTGGAGGCGCGGACTTCGCACGCTTCCACCGCTTAGCACTCGCGGCGTGTTTTGGTACACTCTTTCCACTCTTTTTGCACACGCCACACTTTTTCACTTTTCGGCGCGCTCGGGGCCGATATGCCGCCCCGGACACGGCCTCGGACGAGGAGACCTTCCGCTAAGCGGAAGAGGTCGAATGACGCCGGCCCCGCCCACGAGGCGGAAGAGTCTCCTCCTCCTTCCCCCACAAACGCCGTCCACCCAGCACAGCCTGCAGGCCCCGCACACCCCGCACAGCCTGCAGTGCACCCACAGCCCGCACAGCCTCTCCCCGCCGATCCACAGCCACCACCACCGGCTCCACTGGTCGGGCCGCTCGGGATTACGTTCCGAGACGACGCACACCGCGTCGTCTTCGAGCGTATCTCCCAGCGCTCGATCGTACCCTCCAGGTTTGCACACCTCGCTGACCTAGGACGCCTGGGGGTACTTGAGGGGATGCTCACGTTGTACGACAACGTGGGCTGGCGAGATTTTTTCCAGGTGTCGGCGGATACTTTTACCCGTCCGACACTTGAGGTTTTGAGTTCGATCGCCCGGATCGATGAGGGATGCTCATTCCGGTTCATGGATCGAGAGTGCCAGGTCACTCTCGATATGATGAGAGCATTTTTCTCTTGGCCCGCCGTCCCCGGAGCCGATCGCGGTTACGGCCCCACACATATCCCCCCACCCTCTTTCGACGCCGGTGCCTTCTGGGCACGTATCACGGGTCTCCACGCCGCCTTTGACCCTAGTAGGGCCAAGGCCTCGGCCATCGTACATCCCTGCCTTCGCATTGCTCAGCGCCTTATGGCGACGACATTTTTGGCCAGATATGAGCCGGGCACGATGTCTACGCCAGAGCTTTACATGCTCTACGCGATGACCCGTCCCAGAGCTCTATCTAGGGATGGAGATGAGCTTGTCCCCGCCGTCGTGATCGATATCGCGGCATGGTACTTAGACCGCATCATTGTATCGGTGGGCGCTCGCTCACCGATATGCTGCGGCGGCCTGATTACCTTGCTGGCTCTTATGACCGGCGAGGACTTCCCCGACGACTTATGACGCGTCCCGGGCCCCACCTCTTTGTCGATAGATGTTATGGCCCGGATGAAGATGCTGCGTCCGCATGGTGAGCGTCACTGGGTCTGGTTGCATGGCCCTTTCGGTGCCGACTACATGATTCTCCCGAGCCCAGCTCGGACCCAGATTGCACCAGCCCACGTTGACTGGCTCCCAGCGATGGATGTCCTCATCCCCGCTGCGTACGTGCTCGAGGCCGAGCAGGCCGAGTAGGCCCACGCTGCCCACGCTGCCCAGGCTGCTCCCGTAGACCCTGCTGCACACCCTGCCGAGCCTGCTGCCGACCCCGTCGACCCTGTGGCCCCTCAGCCTGTTCCTGACGTTTCCGCTGCTCTTGACACTTCTGTCCCCACCTCTGCCAGTGTCGAGAGTACTCTTGCTAAGCCCACTTCCACCACTGTCACCACTTCCGAGGCTGTCCCCACCACTCCCGCTGCCACCTCTGGCCCTCTGTCTGTGGAGCCTCTTTGCTCCGCTCTCCCCGAGCGCCCGCAGACCTTCGTTGAGAGTGGAGAGCCCTCGTTCGCCGCGGTCGTGGAGACCATGGCTAGCATGATCTCCGTTGGGATTGCGCCTTTTGGTCCACACACTTCCACCCCAGCGGTAGAGTCCTCTGTCTCCACAGCTGCCGTATTCTCTGAGAGCGTCGTGGCGTCTGTCCACATTTCTGTGCCACTGACCTCTCTAGCCGCCTCGCAGCCGCTTTTGTACTCTTCTTTCGCTGCCGCTGCCTCCACTTCGCACCGCCCGCCCCGACCTCACACTGAGGCCCGGCCCACATTTCCAGGCGCAGCACCTTTCGTCCCCTTCCCTGCTGAGCCCGTTACATACTCCACTCGCGTACGCCAGCCTCGCCCTGCGCAGCCTCGACCGGTGTGTCCCTCTGCACCACCCCCGCCCAACACTGTACTGCAGAGCATACGTGCTCTTGAGTTGGCGGTGAGTGGTCTTAGAGGAGACCTTAGGACCCCGTCCTCCACCGTCTCTGCGATGGCTGGACGCTTTGACCTGATCCCTCAGATCCACTACTGCCTGACACAGATCTTAGAGCGTCTTCTGCGCGTACCCCCACCCACCCAGCAGGTTCCCACTCACACTTCCACGCACATTAGACCTGCTTCCACTTCCACGCCCACCCCAGCTCAGCAGCCTACACCACCACCACCACCACCTCCGCCTCAGAACGGAGACGGCGCGGCACCGCCTTCTTAGGCACTCTTGATGCCTTGATCCATTCCTGCCGTTGTGATGCCCGTCTCTGCTGGGTCCTGATGCACTATTGTCCACCCCCCTCCCCTCACTTATTTTGGTATTATATTTTTGATCATATCTTTTTGTGCATATCATATCATATCTACTTGGGATTCTCATTTTGATCACATCTATATATTTTTTTTTGGGAGAGTGGGAGAGTTTTTGGTGCCGCATTTATTTTCATATCACTCCTATCTGTGCATGCATCATTTCCGCATCATATTTTCATTTCTTTATTTTTCCGTTCATTATCTTTTTTTTCTTCCCATCATGCATGCATCCTCACTTGCCCCTCACATTACTTGTTTCCCTGTGTGCCACACTTTGCACATTGAGGACACTGTGCCGTTTAGCTTGGGGGAGTGAGTTCTCACGTTCTTTTTCGATTTGCCACCTTTATTTTCAGTTTTTCACACCGTTTTTCACTTTTGCACTCATTTTTCATTATTTTTCTTTTATTTTGCCATGCATCACGTTTTCCTTACTTTCCTGTGTGTCGCATTGCATAGTTCTATTTTCCTTTTATCTTTACTTCTTTCTTTTTCATCTCATGCTAGAGATGAATTTTCTGTGATGATGTCTACGTAGAGTTAGCTTATTCTATATGCATGCTATATTTGTCGTGTCTTAGATTTCATTTCTGATATCATGTGCTATGACTTGCTTTGCATTTAGGAGTAGTAACCCACACTTTTTCCTCATGAAAATGGATGAAATTTTATTATTAGCTGAGCCTGAATATTCATATGTATGCTATCACAGAAAACACACCAAGATTCATGCATTGAATGCCTATATCTGGAGTACTGATTTCTTTTCCTTTATCACTTCTATATGCATGAATTGTACACTTCACTTCCGGATGATTGAATGATGATTGGCTATGATATATCTGGATTAGTTAGCTTTTTTGTGATCAAAACTGAGTAGATTAGATTACCCTGCTGAAGTTGTCGTGCATGTCTTATAGAGTGAGCCGAGAGTTATATTTATTTCTTTCTCCACAAATCTTGAACATTATTTCTCTACTTTTAAAAATCATTGGTGAATCTCCCCTTAGTGACTCTATTTTATGGCATTTCCCCCGCTATTAATTCCTAGCTCCAAACCTCTTATTCTGAAAAAAAAAAGAGAGGAGAACATTCTTGTATATCATTATCTCTCTTTGAGTTGGGATCATTGTATATATGATTAAAAAAAAGAAAAGAAAAAAAAGAGAAAAGAGGAAAAATCCTCAATAAAAGATCCCATCTCGCTTACTTTCTTTCTTCTTTCTCTTCTTTGCCTTTGGAGCTATATAAAAATGGGGATGTAAATATTTTTGTGCCACCACGCTTATAGATAAGCTTGGGGAGGGGATCCATTGATGTGTGAGAGAGCGACTACTTGACATTGCACGACAACCTAGGCTAAGTAATATTCTATACTCGGTGAGATTGTTTCTAGCTTTACGAAATCCAGAAATCTAAGCCTAGCATTCATTTCATGAAATCCATACTTTTCTATTCCCTCTATTCTATGATGTGATACTCTTATACTCCAGATAGAAAGCGTTTAATTGAAAAGTGTGTGATCTGAGATTTGTATACCGCTTTAGACGATTCAGGCGATGTTAATTTTAAAATCATTCCGTTTTTCATGATTATACCGTTGTTCGTGGGTTTTCTATTTTCTACTTGCACTATTATACTATGATATCAAAATGAGATTCTCTGACATGTATTTCTCACTCGGTGCATGCTATAAGAGTAAGTGAAACCCACGTCCTGAGAAAATGATCTAGCATCCTACCTCTTCTTTCTTTCTTTCTTTCTTTATTTTCATTTAGTTTTCATTCTTCTTCGTTTTTCACTTTTCGTTTTTCGCCGTTTTCGTTTTCCGAATCCACCGGGTTCGCCTTTTACTTATCTTCCTCGAGGACGAGTAAGAGGCAAGCTTGGGGGATTTTGATCACTCCTCATTTTACACCTTTTTCCGCATGTTTGCATGCCATTTAGATCGCCCAAATCATGTTTTTCACGATATATCGACGATATTGCGATGCTTTTCACGATTTGTTGTTTTTGTCGCATTTCAGGTGATTTGGCGCGTTTTGGAGTGATCATGAGATGCGCTCACTCTAGACGGCCACCGACGACCTCCCCGAGGAGTATTTTGCTGTTGGAGAGGAGCGGAAGAAGAATGGACGTCGCAGGAGCGACGAGGAGGCCAAAATAAGCAGAATGGGCATTTTTTGTGTCCCACTCGGCCGAGTGGAGGAGCCACTCGGCCGACCAGCGAGACACCGCTCGGCCGACCCGTTCAGACACGATTTCCATGTGTACTCGGCCGAGCGACAGAGACCACATCGGCCGAGTGACGATACCACGTCCGCCCGAGTGGCGCCCAGACGAAGCCCCTCCAAAATATCGAAGTTACTGTTTTTCGGCCATCTGAGCTTCAGAAGAACCACTCGGCCGAGTGGTAAACCACGTCCGCCCGAGTGAAGCGAAGCCAGCGGCCGAGTGACGACAACTCACTCGGCCGAGCCGCCCCCGAACTGAAGACCCCTGAAGCCCCCGACTTACTGGAAAATTGACAGGGTTTTCACTCGGCCGAGCGACTTTTGTCACTCGGCCGAGTGCGATGCGCTGCCTGTAGCGAAATTTGCGGAAAACAGGCTGTGCAGGGGCGTTTTGGTCAGGATTTTTGGACGATTTTGAGGGCTATTTAAGCCCTGTTTTTACCCTAGTTTAGGGAGCCATCTCTTAGATTTTTTGCAGCTTTTTGAGACTACTTTTTGCTTTATTATTTGTGATTGGAGAAGAGGGAAAACTTGGATTTTTGTTGGATTAATTGAAGAACTACATTGGTTTGCATCTCTCTTCCCTAAAAACTCTATTTTTATTGTTTATATCATTGTTGTGATGAATTCCATTGCCTATTTCATTGATTATTTTTGTGCTATCGCTATGATTTGTGAGTAGTCTCCACGTCTTGGGGCGTGGGGATGAACCCTACAAGCCCAATTTCGTATTTGTGATAAATTGGTGGAAATTGTGCTAGAATCAATAATTAGAGATTAGATTGGGATCGAATTACTACGGATAGCTAGGTATTCATATCAATTGGGATTTGCAAGAGATTGGATCCCAATTTGATAGGAAGCCCTAGAAATCCGAATTGGGTTGGAGTCGGACTTTCGAAGTATCGGTTTGCAAGAGATTGGACCGATACTAGGATCTCCGGTTGCAATTCCGTGCCGATACCCGTTTGCAAGAGATTGGACGGGTAGGAACTATCCTAATTTAGATTGTGGACCGAGTTTGCAAGAGATTGGACTCGGTGCCAATTGGACGATGATGTTGATCCTAATGCTAGCTTTCTTAGGCTAGGGTTTGCAAGAGATTGGACCCGACCCTAGGATAGCTATAGACCGGCAACAGCGCGAGAGCGTGAGCTTGGTTCTACATTTAGTTGCAACTAGTTCATCCAAATTCTCATTCTAGCAATTTTGATACCGACGAACCACATTTATGAAATACGGTGAGTAGCGGGAATTCCCCATTCCCTAGACGTTCTTTATTTGATTTGATATTTCGCACATTTGTCTGACGATTGTGACAGGATCGCCCAAGGCAATTCTCTCTATTCTTAAATAGCCAGGTGGATTAGGAGCAAGCACGGTCATTCGTCCTCCCTGTGTTCGATACCCGCTCGCCGCTATACCGTGCGCTTGCGGTAAAACTACAACCGTTCTTTGGGTGTATACTCAGGACCGACAACTGTACGTCAGGTGCTCAGCCAGAGTTCATGGACGAGGCAGACTCACTGGAGTACGATGAGCCGAGGACGTTGATCCAGAGTTCGTGCCTGACGAGGATCAGACCTTGAGGTCTTTTAGTCGCCACTTTCCGAGGGTACTACTTTAGGTTTGTCTTTAAATCCTTTGTGGCCATGCTTAGGCTTCTTTTAGACTTTGTACTAGTTGGATATTATATCTCTATTTAATGAATGCTACTTCCTTTCCGTACTTTCTGTTGTTTCGAACTATAATAATGCAAGAACCTGAAAATCTTTTTAAAATGGTACCCCTACAGACGCTTATTGGGTCCGAGCTTCTAAAGCTCTGGCCTAAGCGGGCCTCGTCACGTTTCGCTTCCGTCCATTTTGGGAAGCGGGGCGTGACAGGTTTTAGTGGTGGCCCATGCAGGTCTTGCAAAAGTTCGGAACAATAGAAGTACCGCATGCATTTAATTTCCACGAACAAGTCTGAATTAGGTTCCCAGTCTCAGATAGTAGGAAAACTTAGATAGATGTCCCAATTTGATAGTCTGACGCCTTGGTTAAGATTAGCCGTACCCGTCTTAGGATACCTTAGTAGTCTCTCCCTCCCTAACTCTGACCAAATTAGGTTTCTAGAGTCCTTCTTTTAGTAAATCACTCACCCAGCTCCATCGACTTCGGGCCCAGCAGAACGTAACCTTGTTTCCCTTAGGAATTTTTCCCCTAGATCCTGATTGTAGTTTAGCTCGTTAGGAAATCTTAGCACCGAGCTCTCCTGATCTTTAGACGACCCGATGATTAAAACCCCTGACTTCTAGCGTCGCCCTGATCTTTACAATTTTGGTGTTGTCAGCCGTAATGTTCCATCGTAGTCCTTCACGATTCGTATCCTCCTCCTATTCTTCAAGCAATCATTTTCCTGTCTCCCGATTCACGTGATCGTTTCCTGACGATTGTCGTCGATCTTTCAAATCCCTTCCTTGACCGATTCTGCTTCCACTAAAAGTATTTTCGAAATTTATTACTAAGTTTTTCGCTCAGCTAAATTTCTTTGAAAACCTCTATATTATATATTTCAAAATTTCGTTTTCGGTTGAGTTAAAATTCTTTCACTGATTTTAAAACCTCCTTGGTCGTAAAATTATTTTACTATCTCTTGCCTATTTTCAAATCGGCATCTTTCGTATTTCAGTTTTAAACCTTATTATCAAATAATTCAATATATATATAATACTTTTCTAAACTACAAAAATTATTTCTAACCACTTACCGTACGTACTTTTAAAATATTTTCTAAACCAAAGAGAACTTTAAATGTCTTCTTGTATATGTATAAACATCTCTATGTTCGTCATGCTCGTACTTCAAGAATCCTTGTTTAACTTACTTTCATTTGCAAGCAACCGCTACCTCACCCTACCTTATCTCCTTCTCCACATTGTAATAATTTTACCATCTGCTCGCTTTTCTCTACATATTTTTATAAGTATAAAGTATACGATATCATATTTTACAGGTAAATCTCCTTCATCTACCTAGTTATTCTGAGAAATATTTTGTCTCATCCAACCAACTATCTCCTTACACCCGTCTTATTTGAACTCGTTCTTTCCGATCTTATTTCGTTCCGCTTTTGATTTAGTTTTCTTTCCTTCTTTTATCTAGACATTAGTCCTTGAAGTTGTCCATGCTGTCTTCAGTTTAGGAATAGGCCCTTTGGTAGGTGATGTCGTTGTGGTGCGTGAGTATAAGTAGAGTGTGTAGACCTATATGCGAGTGTCATCTTTAGGATCCTGATAGTTGCCTTTTGTGTCTTGAATGTGTACTCAGTGTTAACCATGATATGATTGAAGTCGTCTGAATGACGGTATTCATACATATATGAATAGGGTCATAGCAGGCAATTTCCTTAGACATAGTTTTTCGCGATTATGGAATAGCTTACCTTTGACTGCGTGTGATTGTATTAAAACTTTGTTTTTTTAAAAAAAAATCAAATCATTTAAAGTTTTTGAAATTAGCACAAGATCACAAATCAATTATCCTTCCTCATCCATTACCACGACTCCACACGTTTTTCTAAATGTATTAAAAATGTGTCACTGGTTTTAAGTTTCCCTTTTCTTTTCTCTCTCTCCATTTAGAAATGTTATGTATGGTTATTATAGTTATAGGACTAACTAGTTATTGTTGTGGGATTTTAGTTGCGGGTAGGCTCAGGGAGAGATGAGTTTTGTTATAGCAATGATTAACCGATTTTGGAACAATAGGATATCGGAGTAGACTTCTTTCGGATGAAAAGAATGGGCTGCCCAAGACTTATTTATAAAACCGATGTGTGACGGACCCAATGGAGAATTCTGGTCGGATACGATTATATGCGTGAAGATGAGAACTTAGCAGATTTGAGAATAGTGGATAGGGATGGCTACAGAGTATGGTAGGAGTTAGGGTGATCATGAGATTGAGTAGAGCTATTATTAGCATCGAGACTTGATTGTTGAGTTGACGTAAGAAGACATTGGGAGTAACATGACGTGTTGAGATGAATGGATGGTTAGGTAGTCGAACTTAAATTGGTTGGGATTGGTTATAGTGAGTAGGATGAGAGGTGATTCTGATAGTTAAATTATTTGGCGGATAAATTCATGGGGAGATATGACAAGGAATGTATTGAAGGCACGACGATTGTTGATTGGTGAAGGTATTAAAGGATTGGACAAAGTTTTTGTTTTTAGATTGACGGTTGACTAGAATCTAATTTTGGAGATTGATTAATATTGGAAAGAGATTGAGAAATTGGAAGATGTTATTGAGCGATGATGTTTAGTGGAACGGTATGGAATGAGAAGACGATTGTTATTCTTTTATGAGGATTTGGAGTTGGAAATTTAAACAGTAGTGATGGATCTATGGTTGAGTGTTAGGATGTGAGATTAGCCGTGGCTTTATCCAGTGAAAAGAAGGATTGTGATGGATTATTTGAGGAACGATGTTGAAGTTATAGGATTTCAGATCCTGGTGTGAGTGATGGGAGTTGTAAGCTTGAGTAGTTATAGATTTTATGTTTAGTCTTAGTATGAGTGATTCCGAGGGCGGAATCATTTCTAAGGTGGGTAGAATGTAACAGCCGCTTTCCGACCGTTCGTATTTCCTGCGCGGACGTGCTTTATCGTGCACGTACTTTATTTGGCTATTTTCGAGCTCCGGCATATGCGATGCAATATGCCATTGCGATCGTTTCGGGATGTTGGATTTTATAGTAATTATTGGGAACGTCTTTTCATTGCTCGTTTTCTCGCGAAACGACTTTGAACGATAGGGGCGTTTTAGTCATTTAACTCAGAACGCCGTTTCCAATTTTACTTAAATTTTTGGTAGGCGTTACGCACGATCAGGCTCTGTAGATCTGTGCGTCTCGTCTCCACGATCGTCCCGGTATTTTTGGATTATTTTTCTGACGCTCGGATTGAAAGATATCGCTCGGAGAAATCTGGACCGTTGATTTGCCCTAATCAGATTCGAAATTCGAATCGTTAGCCAAATCTGGCTAAATCTCTTATCAAATCTGTTCTAAATATTTCTTAAACTGTTCTTTCTACTCTCCTCGAGAATTCCCCCTCTTTCTACACCCTTTACACCCTTTAAATTCTTCTTTTAACTATAACCCTAGGGCACATAGCATTATATATATCCTATAATATAACCCTAACCCAATTCTTCAACCCTAACCCTAATCAATCTCAGACGCCGGCCCCCTAAAATAAACCCCCAATTCCCCCCCCCCCACGTCCCTCTCTCTCTCCTCGCGGCTCCCCTCTCAGCCGCCGGCCCCTGCCTCCTCGCCCGCACCCTCCGGCGACCGTCGCTGCGTCCCTCACTCTCACCGCCTCGTCGAGGCCCCGCGACGCCGCCTCCTCGCCTCCTCTCTCTTCCACGGAGAGATCGCGATCCCGACACCGGCTCCTCCCTCGCATCCCACGATGAGGCGCCGCCGTGATCTCGACTCCCGCCGCCCTCTCGATCTCAGCGCCGCGATCCGAGGACGCCGCTCCGGCGGCCCCCTCCCAACAACTCCCTGCGAGATCCCGACGCCGACGACCCCGTAATCCCTCGCTGCTCCGACCCCCGTGTAGCACAGCCCGCAGCACCGCCCTATCCAGATCCCCGCCGCCTCGCGCCGCGGCCCCCCCCTCATCAGCGCCACCGCCTCCTCCTCTCGAAATCCCCGATTACCGCCACTCCACGGCACTCAACCCCACTGCGATCAGCTGCCGCATCCGCGATCCTCCGTCGCCGTGACCGCCGCATCTCCCCTCGCGGCTGCCAGCCTCTGCACGACCCCTCTTCGCCGCTTGCTGCGCATCCCCGCGCCACCCTCGCTCTTCCAGCGCCGCCCGTGCCTTTCTCTCCACGGCCGCCGCCGCTGCAGCGATCTACTGCCACCTGCCGCTGCTGTGCCGCCGGTAATCGCCTCCGACACCGGCGCCTTCCTCGACGGCCTTCTCACCGTCACACGAAGCCATGCAGCCGTCCCTCGCCGTCGCAACAACACAGCCCGCGGCTGTGCTGTTTCTTCCGCCACCGCGCTTCCCTCGGAGTGCCCGCGGACATCCACCTAGGCCGAAGACACCCCGTGGCCTCCTACTAGGCCGGACAGCCTGCGACTGTGTTCCGGTGATGTCGTATCGACGTTCTCATTCCGTTACTCGCTGTTTCGACGTCGAGCACGCCGTTGCCGCTGTTTTGTCTCTACTCGCTGCTCACGTACTTCGTCTGCTGCCCGGACGAGTCTCACTACGCTACCCATAGTCGAGGCGCCGTTGACGCCGCAGGGCTCACGAACTTCCGGCATCGTGGCCGTTACCGCTACCATTCACATGCCACCTCGTTGCGTTACTCGCAACCGAGGCGATTCCGTTGCCGTTTCTTTGCACAACTCGCGACCAAGGTGGTTTCGACGCCGTCCTCGTGCCGTGACATCTCGGTTGCGCTGCCCGCAGCCACTACGATCCTGAGACGATTCCGAGACGACCTCCACTGCGCTACCCGCAGTCGAGGACACGAGCACCGCCACCGTTTTCAGACTCGACGCCAGATTAAATGCGTGTTCCTCACACCAGGTTGGTCCTCCTAACTCGTAGCACAACCCACACCGTAGCGAAACCGAAAACCTAACTAAAATCAGACAACTGCAACTAAATTTATTTTCTGCCCCCTTAAAACGTCGTGAAACAGTAGATTCGACGACTGGACTTTTGAACTGTGCACATAGGATAGAATCGTCGAATAGGGCTAAACATCAAAATTGTGACTTTGATAATTAGGGTAGTCCCGACAACCTAGAAATGAACCTAAATAGGAGTTATTGAAAAATGCGACCTGACACCGTCGCCGTGACTATTTCAGACGGACTACCGCGGACGCGACGACTGGACGAGACGCCCCGGACGGACGACACACTCGCCACCGCAGGCAAGTGTACCCACTTGCGTTTTGACCGTGCTTTGGTCCTAGATTGCTAGTACTGTTAGACTGTGAATGTATAGAACTGGACGTAAAATGATAGCGTCCGGGACGACTCCTGACGGCTCAGACTTGACGACGAAGTCTGAGCCTGACAACAACAACTTTTGATACTGTAGGGCTATCATGTGTGTGCGTGTGTGTGAACACCCTAGAATAACAACTCCCTACACTTGTCATGTCGTGTCCTGTTACACAAAAAGCCTACGGGCGTTTCGGATGCTTTCCTCCACGGAAGTGATCCCTGTTACCAAAAAGCCTACGGGCGTTTCGGATGCTTTCCTAGCGGAAGTGATCCCTGTTACCCAAAAAGCCTACGGGCGTTTCGGATGCTTTCCTCCGCGGAAGTGATCCCTGTTACCAAAAAGCCTACGGGCGTTTCGGATGCTTTCCTAGCGGAAGTGATCCCTGTTACACAAAAATCCTACGGGCGTTTCGGATGCTTTCCTAGCGGAAGTGATCCCTGTTACACAAAAAGCCTTCGGGCGTTTCGGATGTTTCCCTAGCGGAAATGATCCCTGTAAATGTTGTCCTGAGTTCCTGGGTTTGGGGTTGGGTTGAGCGTGCGCACGGCAAGAGGGTCTGATCCCCCTCGAACCGTAAGGCGTGAACCCTTTCGTGTCTCACTTGTCCTGTCTTGTCTTGTCCCGTCACGTCCTGTCTTGTCTTGACACCTGTAGGTTAGTCCCGTAGTTGGTAGCACACGCTACGACTACTACTTGTCCCGTTTTACTTTCCTGCTACGCTACTTCCTGTTGTGTTACCCTGTTATAACCACATCATGCTAATCAACCAGTAAACTGTTGTGTAAAAGAACCTCAGCATGTTAATCAACCAGTAAACCGTTGTTTAAAGTTCGGTGCACTTGCAGTAAATTCTAACCCTTCTTGTAGACTTTACCTGACGTACAGTTCCTTTTTCTTGGGTGCTGTACGTCAGGTGCTCAGCCAGAGTTCGTGGACGAGGCAGACTCACTGGAGTACGAGGAGCCGAGGACGTTGATCCAGAGTTCGTGCCTGACGAGGATCAGACCTTGAGGTCTTTTAGTCGCCACTTTCCGAGGGTACTACTTTAGGTTTGTCTTTAAATCCTTTGTTGCCATGCTTAGGCTTCTTTTAGACTTTGTACTAGTTGGATATTATATCTCTATTTAATGAATGCTACTTCCTTTCCGTACTTTCTGTTGTTTCGAACTATAATAATGCAAGAACCTGAAAATCTTTTTAAAATGGTACCCCTACAGACGCTTATTGGGTCCGAGCTTCTAAAGCTCTGGCCTAAGCGGGCCTCGTCACGTTTCGCTTCCGTCCATTTTGGGAAGCGGGGCGTGACACTCATTCTGGAATCGGCATTAAGTGGCATAGTGGAGCTTTTTCCATACAAAGCATAGTCACTTCTTCTTAAAAGTGGTGTTATGGTTCTTTTGAAATTTTGGATTAGGTGGGGTTGGGTCATTGCTTTTTGAATTACTTCTTATGATGTAAATGGGGCATGAAAGAGTTGTTTTCCACTAAATTAGCCTTAGAGACTATTTCCTTAGCTATGGTGGTTTTTCTATCCCCTTGTTCTTTTCCTCAATCCTAATGTGGATGACGACATCTTCAAAGGACATTTGGTTCCTTTTATATTTAAGGTTATTCTTATATTCTTTCCAAGATTTATGTAATTTTTCAATCAAGCTCCAGCTTCAAAAAGTTCAGGCAAAGATATATTTGCATTTTTAAGGTCATCTATGGTAACATGGTTGCCATGAATTTGAAAGGAGACATCTTTATCTTTGTTCAAGGAGAAGTGAAGAAAGTTACATAGGGCAAATTTTTGGGTACCAAAATTTTCAAGACATATTTCTTGTTAAAGTTCTCCCATATTTTAGAAGTTACTTGTAAGGACAGTAGATGTCAAAAAGTTCATTAGACAGCATGTTAAGAATGTACGTCTTCAAATTTTGTTGTCCCATTCTCAGTTTGCTAGTTTTTTATCTTTATCTTTTTCCGGTTTGTGATTAGTGAGTGAAAAAGCATAACCAGTGACATCAAATTTACTGAAAATTCTTTCTTGCCATTCTTAAATAAATTACCAATTTTAGATATGGTGGGAAATCACCAATATTAGATAAGGCCGGGAGGGCCTTACCAGTAACTATACTAGCAATAGCAGCATTCTAATCTACCTTTAAGATTGTTGGAAAATATTGATACAAAATAGGATTCTATAAGCATTGTCATGGCCAGCATCTCCTTCAAGCCAGTTATGCCATCAAGCCCAAAAGAAATGAAAGCCCAAGATTCAAGCCCAAAATGTAAGACATTATAGAGAAGAGTGGAAGACTCTAGAATAATTTAGGGATAAGTCTTGCATGACTTGAGAAATTCTAGATAAGTCTTGTATTTAATTACGTAGTTGGAAAATGTGTAGAACATTCTTGAAACTCATTTGTAATCATTAGATTGAAACAATCTTGACTATCCATTTAGGTAGAAGAGGCCTATAAATAGGAGTACTTGTATCATTTGCAAACCATCCAAGAGTGGATCAATCATTTGGGTAGTAAAGAGAGTTCTCGACGTTCATAATATCCAAAGTGTTCTTTGAGTAATCTTCCTATTCGAGTGAGTTCTTCGGTGTTCTAAGCAATCATTGGCTTAGATGTCACTTTGATCTTCCAGAGTTCTTAGAATTTCCACTAGAGTGTTAATGGGAAAAGTTGAACTAGCCTCTTAAGGAGAGCGATAGACTAGTATTGCGTGGTCATCGGCAGTGCAAAGTCTGAGCCCGTGACAAGTGGTATCAGAGCTAAGATTGGAAATGGTCAGGGAAATCATCATCATCAGTAAATCCAACATGGTGACCCATGTGGAGAATGTGTTGGTTCTTGGGTTCAATATCAATGTTGATTTGATGATGATCACATTATGTAGTGTGCTAATCATCTCATTTGTTTTAGTCTCAGATTAACAATTGATTATCTTGATGAGGAGACAAAACAATTGGAGATGTGATGATTGTGGAGATAGCTTCAAGGCTTTAGAAAAATGCTTGCATGAAGATTATTGGACTTCAATTGTAATTTTACATTTTATCTTCATGTTGTTTGCTCTCTCTTACTTAGAATATTTGTAGCCATGAATAGATGCACACACACTTTCATTATGCATCATTTCCATCATATGATTCATTATATTTCAAGTAGAACCCATCCCATATGGTCCATAGCTTAATACACTCGTTATAATGTATTTCGCGGCAGGACAGGCACCTGGTGAAACGTCACCTGACGCCTAGCATGTCATCTTTTGAGATAGCTTGACACGGCCTTGGGTGAGTCACCAGATGCTCTATGATAAGGCATCTGTACAGTGGGTCAAACTTCTGGGTGAGCTCCAGGCACCTGAATAGAGTGAGCTAACTTCTTGCGCTCTCTGTTTGTTGGACCCATTTGTGGCAGCTGTCTGAAGAAGGCTTTCCAGATGTTTGCACAGTGCTCCAGCCGTCTAGTAAGTGTTAATAGACGTTTGACGCTTGGATATTGGACTTTTCTTTGTTCCGTCCATCTCATCTGCAAGTCGTCTTAAGTTATATTCCCAGGCATCTTAGCAGTTGATCAAGCGTCTTGGAACCCTTCTCCAGACGTCTAGTCGCTCTCAAATTTGCCCATTTATACCCTTGGATGCGAATTTTGAGGATTTGTTTTCTTTTCTCTTGTGTTGTTTTGTGAGCTTATTTAAGCTCAGTTGTGAGGCATATTTTGGCATCATTCCAGCTCATTTAGAACATTTTGTGAGTGCCAAACTTAAGGGTTTTCATTGAAGAGTTCTTTTCTTTTCCCTCTCTCTTCTCATACTCTAAATGCTAAACTAGTGGTGGTTTAACCCTAGCTCAAGGAGAAGCTTCTAAGTGCATCCATGCTCTACATCATCTAGCACTTGGTGATTTCAATCTTCATGCATTCACACACATAGGTAATATCTATTCAAGGCATAGGTAAGATTGTATTTTTGTTTCTTTTGTAACGAAACCTCGTATTCGGGTTGTGAGTACATTGTGGGGATTTACTCTACTTGGAGGGTTACTCCATATCCCGATTTAAGGATTATCTCGGTTAGGCATTGTACTCGGTTAGAGTATTCTTTGTTGCCCTGGTTAAGGAGCATTGTGGAAATCCACATCTTGGGTTACAAGTGTGGTGTTGAAGTTGGATCGTCGGTTAGTGATTCGAACTAGGACACGTCTCTTTGTTTGTGTTTGCATTGGCGTATCTTTTCTTTGTGGTTGTTGTTGCTGAATGTTTCATTTTTATTTCCGCTATGTATTGCGTTTAATTACTAGTAACTTTTTAATTACCCATATTGTTTGCATTTACACTATTTAAGCCATCGTTTAGTGTATTGTGTAGCCAAAGGTCCCAACAAGTGGTATCAAAGCCTTGGTTTGGTGGCTTTTGCAAGCATGGCATCTTCGTCTCAACAACATCCACCTTACTTCAATGGGAAGAATTATGCTTAATGGAGAACTAAGATGATTGATCACCTCAAGAGTAATAATCTTTGGGAAGCGGTGTTAATGGCGACTTCAAATTTTGCGATGGATGCTCAAGCCAAGAGGATTGTGTGCATCTTCACCTTCGATCATGATTTTGAGAACACGTCATAGATGGAGATGGCACTTGAGGTTTGGAGATACCTTGAAGCAAAATACATCGATGGGAAAGTTTTTGAGAATAAATCAAGCGATAACGAGGTATCTCAAACTCAATACTCTTCTGAGCATGATATTGTTAGCTCTAAAAATTTATTGGATGCTTATATGTGTTAAGCAATTTCACATCATGATGACACACATGATTGCATATCTTTGCATGATTCTCACATTTCATTGATTGTATCTTTGCATGTCAAGAAAGAAGGATTTCTTTATCATATTTGTGAGTTATGAGAAGAAAATCCTTCTCTTAATCGGTGGTTAGACGATGCTCACGTTTCAGATTGTGACTCCGCCAATCTAGAGAGGGATTCTTGACTCGTCTCAAAATATGCGAGCGATACTCCCAAGTATAGGAGATCGAACAAGTAATAATCCTGGTGAGTCCATGTATCGTATCCACAGGACAACAGACCTGCAAACCCACGAGTTTCAGTTTATAAAGAGTACTAAAACGATAAGAAACGACCACCTATCAAAGGTGAACTAATGGTGATGATGGGTTTAAATAATAAAAACAATCCTAAGATATCTACGAGGAAGTCGATATTAGGGTACCAATGTGGAGAGTATGTGGTGGTTATGATTTCATTGGGGGTTTGCAATCAATGGTTATTGATGTCTTGTTTAATCAATTAGTTCATAACGTTCGCGATCAGGAGTCATAGATGAACCTCGCAAATCATCGCACTCTCAGGTCCCTCTGGGTATGCACACATAGATGTATTCTCGCGGTACATCTTCCTCTCGGAATCCTCATGGTTTGTGTGTGAATCAAGATCTAAAATATCAGAAACAATTCCCTAACCTAAATAGCACTACGTTTCACCTCACAAGGGTATGAGAACGTCGAAAACTATAACGATAAC
This sequence comes from Scilla litardierei, assembly GCA_030789695.1. NCBI lineage: Eukaryota > Viridiplantae > Streptophyta > Magnoliopsida > Asparagales > Asparagaceae > Scilla > Scilla litardierei. Next base: position 95,225,678 of record CM061142.1, read on the forward strand.
GAGCATGAAATAACGTCGTATGTAATCGAGTAAATTATTAGTTTCATGAGGAAGTTAAGCTTATGTGCCCGCAAGGGTCACAGCGATGTTCGCAAGGATTACGCCACGAATAAGTCCGCAAAGATCTTACTCGATCCAAGTACACCAACAACAATAATACTTGAATAATACATGTAGAAACTAATAAAATACACGATATAACATGCAAAATAAAGCGAAAAGACATCAAAACCAGAGATTACATAGCCCTAACTACATCGCAACCAACACATATGAGTTTTAGCCAAGTACGGAGAGAAAAGAATCAATATTCATTGCAAAATACATCATTAATACTCAAAATACACGAGAAAAGTAAAGAATTTTATCACAAAATCTCTCCTCTTGAACCCCAAATCTTCTTCAGAAAATAGCCTCTAACTTTGTCTCCAAAGCCTCCAAAATTCACAGAAAATACGCACAAGAACCCCTAGAATACTCTAAAAACCTAGCAAATACGCTTATTTAACGGGATTGCGGGTTTTAGACATCTAGAAGATCCAAATCAACACCCAATAAGGCTTAAAAATCCAAACCCACAACTGCTGGATGATGTAGACCGTCGACCAAAGAGGGATTTAACAAGAAAACGACATGTGTCCAAACGGATTTGTCGAACTCGCTATGCTGCGACCTGCTTCATCCAAGACCATCAGATCGAGCTATGGTATGGATGAGATTTCACCACGTGGCTTGCAGAATGCTCTCTGCTTCGTTCTGAATCTGCTTCGTTTCAGAGTAAATACAGGTCGTTGGATGATCATCGTGCAATTGATAGCATGATGCGTCACTCACTCTATTGAGCGTTCGACTTGGGCAGGACCTCACCGGGTTCTACCACATGTCCTGGCAGATAAGCAGCTGTATCGGTGCCATATTTACATCGTATTTGATACGTATTTCTTCGTATTTCTGCCCTTTTAAATGGTTTTCTACTTTGAAAAATTCATAGAAATTAGCACAAATCTCAGAAAAATATGAATAAATAGCCGTTGGAATCGTGAGACTAATATTTACACCTGAAAAATACTAAACCCAGAAATACTCAATATAATGCTATTTTATGCATAGAATAAGGTATTCTTCCAATAATCGTAAATAATTTTAATACACTCGTATTAGAAGCCAAATATGCATCATTTATGCACAAAATAACACTAAATAGAGGGGTTAAATATGCAATATTTACTCTAAATCACATACCCCAACTAGCGTTTTGTAAGTCCCTAGCAAAAAGAGCGATTAAGTCGAATGATTAGTAAAATATAAAATTTAATCGATCGTTTATGGCTTGGCTCAAAAATACATGATTTCCATCATGATTTTTACCATCAATATGCACAATACATGAAGAAGATCAATCACTTGACGTTTTCTCTAGTTTAATTTTAATAAATAACATGCTAGCATCGTTTTGCATAAGCGAAAGCATAATACGACATCACGTCAGAATTTTCTAATTTCCAAGGAATTGGCATCTCATTAAGATCGTTCGATTCATGGGCAATGAAGTTGCTTTCTTTATTCATCATTTTTTCTTTTTTTATATATTTTTTAACGACTTAGAATGATTCGTATAACAAGCTTTCGTTTAATGGCTCCTAGGCCAGACGATCTTCGGGCATTATGCTTAGAAGAGCCTTTCGAACCTAATAAGCCGAAACATCTAAGTTTTCATTATCTCTTTTTTTCTAATGCACTCCTTATCGTCCATCTTTCGACGCAAATCTCCAATGTTTCCTGAGGCACAAAGACTCGGTTACTTAATGAGCTTAAGGGAACGGTGCATTTTTATTCTTTTTCTGTTTTTTACCTTTTTTTTCTTTTTGAAGCAATTCAATACACATTCATAGGACATAAACATTAGCATGAATAATGGCCAAACTCCTCATCACTTCGAAAACTAATCCAATCAATCATGTCTACTTTAAACTATGCATCACAATAACTTGCAAGCAATAAATTGAAACTATTTCGAGATATTAATCATGACAATTGAAATTTTTCATAAAATGCATATTAATGATTTATTCCATGAATAAAAAATAATTAATTCAACCTATAAATAATTTCAAGAAATCGATCAATGCATAATCATCCGATAATGTATTGCTTAAAGGATTATTAAATGATTTAAAATGGTGATTAATTCTTTTCTCTCATTTTATTAAAAACAAAAATCTTAAGATCTCATACTCCCCACAACTAAAGATAGACATTGTCCTTAATGTCGAAGAGGGTACGAGTTTATTCAAAACAACTATCCTAGACAGCATAAAAATCTACGCTAATGGAAAGAACACACCGTGGTCAAATAGCAGATCACTGATCTTTAATGATGGAGGAATGTGTTCTATCTGCTCCTTGCGCTCTTTGGCAAGTAATCTTCCTCCACTAGCTAAATTGGATCCTAGCAACATAACTCCTAGCATCTCTATAAAGTGTTCATATCAATCCTGCAAGACATGAGTTACGTCAATCCAATTTAGTCTTAAATTCTTTTCAATAAAAATGTTCCAAATATAGGCATCAAAATAAGTAAAATTAAGTAAAGCAGGTTGATGACTACTCCCTGAAAGAATTTCACTACTCTCGGTATGATGCGCAACCATGGGAGAGAGGAATGAAGGATTTTGGAGAAAGAACTGAGGGAAAGAGTGGTTCGGGCTCCATATCGATAATCTCTAAACTTAAATCTCTTGTTGTCTCCTCCTCTTGTTCATCCAAAATTGTGTGCTCGTCCTCTCCTTCTTTATACACAGTTCCTGCCATGCGAATAATTTGATGTGTGCTTTCAATGTGACATGGCTCGCTCGGTATGCCTGCAATAAAAGATGAACCCATATTAGATACTTGAAATTTAATTTCAAAAGGATTACTTTCTTCTAAGCAAGTGGCAATCAAAGTAACATTTTCAATTAATTGTTGAATTTACCGACTCAGAGCAAGGAAATTTTCTTGGAATTGATGGGATTTAGCCTCGTGTGTTTGAATGAGTAGTTGAATCTCCTCCTTCAAGGGTTGCAAACGTACATCTACGCTTTGCTCTCCTTTATCAAGGCATGCTTTAGTGTCGTCACAAGAAGGCTCCATTAGATCACGCTCTGAAGTCTCATTAATGATTTGGTCATTCTCTTGTAAGGACTCTATGTACTTCCAAGCCTCTGTCGGCGTCATTACTCCCAAAAATTCATGTATCTTTGGTCGTAGTCCAAAGAAGAAGGACTCCATTATTAGGTATTGGCTTTTTAGACCAATATAGTTTGATGATGCTCACAACATTATGTTGTTGCTAATGACTCTCAATGTTTTAGTCTCATGTTTATCAATTAAGAATAGCATTTTGAAGACTAAAAGTTTAGTGCAAGGATGGACATCAAAAGGAGCATTGTCATATCTTGGAGCTTGATGAATGGAAGCTCATCAAGAGGTGCCAAAGCTTGGAAGATGATGGAGAGAATCAAGACTACTCAAGCATGAAGAGTAGTGCACTTAGAAGTAAATGAATGTAATCCATGTAATATTTACATTTATGCATTTTACTTCTTTGTGTGAGTTAGGTTGCATTAATTAGATGGTCATACTCATTCATGCATATGCATTTACCATCTTAGTGAACCTTAGGATCATTAGAGAATCCAATCCAATAAGTTCGCCATGTCAAAAACTCAATTGGAGTTTTTGGACTTCCAACGGGCGCATGTTGAAGTCATGATAGGTGACGGGTGGTTCACTAGGTGCCTGGCCATCCTTTAACAGACAGTTGTTCTGCACAGACTCAAGTCAATTTTCTTGACTACATACTTGAGCTTTTGGTACATGCGACTGAAGTACAAAAGACATGCGCCTGTCGGCATACAGGCGCCTGAACATTGTTCAACAGTCACCTAGTGCACCAATGTGCGTCACATGGTATTTGAGCTCCGGTACATCTTGTGTGACAGTCGACTGATGTAGTTTTTACAGCCGCCTGTCAACCATCAGGTGCCTGGACGTTGTTCATCAGTCACCTGAATGCACAAGTGCGTAAGTTGTCTTTTCTCAGCTCAAATCCATTATGGTGGTAGTCGCCTACTGAAACCTTTACATGTGCCTACACAGTGGTACATGTGCCTGTGTAGTCTTCTACAGTCACCTGTCCTATCTCAGATTATAGTCGTTGAAAAAATCTAGTCGTTACACCAGTCGCCTGTCCCATTGCCTACAGTCGCCTGTCCGGGCTGTTTTCTGCCAAAAACTAGTCGTTGTTATTTTGTTTGTTTTGGCTTTTTGCTTGGATTTAGTGGGTTATTATGGCGAGATACCTTAGTTCTATTAGAACTCATGATCATTATTGAATATCAAAGAGATTCATAAAGCCACTCTTATTTCTCTTGTTTTCGTCTTTTGAGCCTTAATCCTCTTCATGCATTGAAAGTAGCTCATAGGAAAATCCTCCAAGTAATCAAAGCTCGTCTCAACATTTAGAGATCCTCTTCCATGCCTTACATTCATTTTTGAGTAAGTACATCTCATCAAGGCATAGATAAGAGTCTATTTATTTCATCTTTGTGAAGTGAAACCCTAACTCTCTTTGTGAGAGTTAGTTTCTCCCTTTGTGGGAGTTTGAGTTCTTGTGTAGGACTAACCATTGTGTAGGGTTTGGTGTGTCCTTGTGTAGGACAAATCCCTTATGTAGGGTATTCCTTCTGTAGGGAATGTATTCACTACCTTGTGTAGGATTATAGTGGATATTAGTGTGGCTAGATGTACCCAAGTTTGGGAACCAAGGTAAAACTCTTTGTGTTTGTGTTTGCTTAATTGTGTAGATTAATCTCATCTTCCACTTATAATTCCGCATTTGCAGGTTTTATTTTTAATTACACAATTATTGCCATTACACTATTCACCCCCCTAGTGTGTGTGTTGTTTAGTATTGCAAGGTAGACGGTCCTTACATCTATAAGCTCTTTCTCTGTATACCCATGTTGTGGATAGCCCAATACTAGATCTATGAACCTCTGCCAGGCCTGATAAAGAGTTTCACAGTTTCTCTGATAGAAGTTGGCGATCTTGGCTTTCTCTATTCTGTGCTTATACTTAATAACCCACTTTGCATCATACCAATAGTTTGTGCCATAGAATTCCATATATTCCATTTTTTGAAAAACAAAAACCAAAAACAAAAACAAAAACCAAAACAACCTAATAAAAGTCCTAAGCTATAAGATGGAAGGATCTCACCGAATATTCCTCAATATAAACTGAAATTGTAAATCACAAGTACAGATGTCCCCGACAACGGTGCCCGAAACTTGACTCGTCTCGAAATATGCAAGCACTACTCCCAAGTGTAGGAGATCGAACAAGTAATAATCCTGGTGAGTCTATGTATCGTATCCACGGGACAACTGACCTGCAAAACCACGAGTTTTAGTTTATAAAGAGTACTAAAAAGATAAGAAACGACCACATTTCGAAGGTGAACTAATGGTGATGATGGTTTAAAATAATAAAAACAATCCTAAGATAACTACGAGGAAGTCGATATTAGGGTACCAATGTGGAGAGGATGTGTTTGTCATGATTTTTTAAGGGTTTGTAATCAATAGTTATTTATGTCTTAGTTAATCAATTGGTTCATAACGTTCGCGATCAGGATTCATAGATGAGCCTCGTAGATCATCGCCCTCTCGGATCCCTCCAAGTATGCACATATAGAAATATCCACGTGGTACATATTCGGAATCCTCATTGTATGTGTGTGAATCAATATCTAAAACATCAGAAATAATTGCTTAACTTAAATAGCACAACGTTTCACCACGCAATGATATGAGAACGTCGAAAAATATAACAATAACGAGCATGAAATAACGCCGTATGTAATCGAGTAAATTATTAGTTGTGTGATGAAGTTAAGCTTATGTGCCCACAAGGGTTAAGTCGATGTCCTCAAGGATCACGCCACGAATAAGTCCACAAAGATCATGTTCTATCCAAGTACACAAACAACGATAATACTTGAATAATACGTATAGAAACTAATAAAATACGCAACATAACATGCAAAATAAGGAGAAAAGACATCAAACCAGAGATCTCATAGCCCCAACTACATCACAACTAACAAATATGAGTTTTAGCCAAGCATGGAGACAAAAGAATCAATATTCATTGCAAAATACAAAGCAAATACTCAAAACACAAGAGAAAAGTTAAGAATTTTATCACCAAATCTCTCCTCTTGGATCCCAAATATCCTTCAAAAAATTGCCTCTGACTTTGTCTCCAAAGCCTCTAAAATTCATGCAAAAATACGCACAAAACCCCTAGAATACGCAAAGAATATCCTCAAAACCCTAGCAAATACGCTTATATAAAGGGATTGCGGGGTTTAGACGTCTAGCAGATCCAAATCCGCATGCAATAAGGCTTAAAACCCAAACCCACAACCGCTGGATGGTGTAGAACATCGATTAAAGCGGGATTTAACCAGAAGACGACACGTGTCCAAGCGGGTTTACCGAACTCGCTGTGCTGCGACCCGCTTCATCCGAGACCATCCGATCGAGCTGTGGAATGGCTGAGATTCTGCCACATGGCCTGTAGAATGATTTTTGTTTCATTCTGAATCCTCGCCATTCTAGAGTAAATACAGGCCGTTGGATGATCATCGTGCAGCTGATGGTGTGCCACGTCGATCACTCTGCTGAGCGTTCGATTTTGGTGGGAGCTCACTAGATTATGCCATATGTACTGGCGGATGAGCAGCCGTATCAGCACCGTATTTACGTTGTATTTGCTGCGCATTTCTTCGTATTTCTACCGTGTTAAATGGTATTCTATATAGAAAAATTCATAGAAAATAGCACAGTTCTCACAAAAATAAGAATAAATAGCCGTTGAAATTGTGAGACTGATATCTACAAATGAAAAATACTAAAATCTAGAATACTCATTAAAGGGTAAATGACACTAAAATACCCCAACGTTTGGGGCTTTGTCAAGTATATACCTTATCGTTCACTTTGGTAAATTTTGATACCCAAACGTTTGCTGAAATGTAAAACGTGATACCCTTTTCAAGTTTTCCGTCCAATTAGTGGATCACGTGATACCACGTGAAAGAAACTGGACAAAAATGCCCCTCAGCAGCAAATAAAATTATGAAGCGGAGGAAGGAAAGTTGTTAGCGCCGGTTGCTGGGTCTTCATCAACTAGGGCAACGAGCTGCTGCAAGGAAGATAGATAGCTGCGGCAAGGAAGATAGCATACGGGTAAGTAAGGAAATTTAATTTGTAAGTTAGAACAAGTAATTGCCCCAAAAATTGTACTGATTAAATGTTTTGATGTTATTTGAAGCAAGAAAATGAGTGTTGGGGATAGCAATAGTGCGAGATCAATGCAGAGTTTTGGAGATTTTGAAACAGATCATGAAGATTGCAAGTACTGCCACTGTGGGTTGCGGACGCCAAGCAAAATGTCATGGACAAGAGCAAACCCAGGAAGACGATTTTGGTCGTGCCCAAGTAGGGATAAGGAGAAGAGGTGCAAATTCTTCTTGTGGAAGGATCAACCACATTCTGAATGGTCAAGAATGGTGATACTAAACCTAATGGATGCAAATGAGAGAAGGTTCAAGGTGGACAATTCAGCACATGCATTTACAGATAGGAGGATGGTAGATAGAGAGAACAAATTGGATAATGCAATAGAAATGTGGGAGGAAAGCAATGTCCAACTGCAGAGGTTCATAAATGAGTGTAGATCAATTAAGCTATATCTGAGCTCACTAATTGGTCTTATAATTATGGTTGTAGTGATGATGTATATGTTACATTAAACAATGTTAAACTTATATTATCTGTGATGCAACATGCAGCTTTATTGTGTATCCATATCCATGATTCTGATTGAAAATGATATAACCTTGTTATTAGTTGTGGAGAAGTGAATATGTGTTTTTAGTGTATAATAATGGAGCACATGCTTGCAATTATACAGGAGAACAAGCAGTTCAGCAACAAAATACTGGAGCAAACACTATATTTCAATTAGGGCCCTTTCAATTATACACTGTTAATTCTGGAGCACATGCTGGCAATAGATTGCAATTATAAATGAGAGCACATTACATTCAAGGTTGCAATTATAAATGAGAACAAGCAGTTAAAAATGAGAGCACATTACATTCCAGGTTGCAATTCTGGAGAACAAGCAGTTGCATGAAGCACATTACACATATCAACATATAAGACTGGAGCACAAGATTGCAATTATAAATGAGAACAAGTTAAGACACATTCCAGGTCAATTGATTCACATTCAATGACCAAAAAACTGGAGCAAGAAAATGGAATAGAAAAGGCTCAGCAAATGTTGATGCACATTTCACAAACCAAGAACAGATTCAGTGTAAAAAGCTGGGGAGGAATAGCCACAAAACATGATATATTACATCAAAGTAACATATATTACATCACATAACTCAGTTCATACACCAGATTGTAGCCATAAAACACCACAATGACCTCACACAGTTTGCATACACCAAAGTAGACAATGACCTCAGACATTGGGCCCAAATTACATCCAAGTAACAGTTTGTCAACACATTATCATACACTAAAAACTCCAATGTGCCACACATGTTCAGAATTACACATCAGCTTCTGGAGGCTTCACTCCCTATTGATTTTGACTTCTTCCTACCTCCTTTATGCATCTGGCCTTGTTGTGGTGGAAGTGGCTGTAATGAAGATTGCACATTGAATACTGCAGGTAAATATGCCTAAACTAAACAAGTAGGATAGGATAAAATTGAAATTGCAACTTGATATACCTGAAGCTGAGGCACATATATAATTGCTTCTGTTGAATGTTGCCAATTAGCAGGGTACTCATTGTGTCACATATACCATGTTGCATGTTGCATATTCCATAATTAGCATAATTATCTTATCTAATTATTGAAAAATATTACTCAATCATCAAGCAGTTCAATGTTTCTAATTTACTCAAAAATTTACTCTCCCAGCATCAAGCAGTTGAATGTTGCTAATTTCTTTAAGTCTTGGCAAATTCTACTACTTAGCTAACTACTTACATCATCTGTGCTTTAATTAACATACTTCCCATGCATCTGAAAATTTCCAATTTAGCTAACCTACATATTTCCAATTTACTCTATTTCATCTACCCCTGACCAATCAACAACTTAATCTTCCAAGCATCTGAAATTTTAACATAATCCATACAAATAAATCATTTCCCGTTTTAAATTTACACATATTTCCAAAAAAAAAAAGAAAAATTACTCACCATCGTGAGCTTTATCACAATCTTCTTCCCCTCTCTTCAAGCTTCTTCTAGCCACGCCCACCTGCAGCCCCTCTTCCGGCCCTCTAGCTTCTGATGACCTTCATGCCCGCGATTTCTCTTCAATTTCATGGATTCCTGATCTTTCCCCCAATTTTCCCCCTAGCATTTGCCACAGCTTCCTTCGTTGCACGGTTAAGCCTCGACATCAAATCCGTTACCCTTTTATTTAGTTCAGGGGCATAACGGTCCAACGTTACAAAAAAAGTCCCCCGTTAGCAAAAATGAGTTTTGGGTATCAAAATTTACCAAAGTAAATGATAAGGTATATACTTGACAAAGCCCCAAACGTTGGGGTATTTTAGTGTCATTTACCCCTCATTATAATGATATTTTGTGCATAGATTAAGGTATTCTTCCAATAATCGTAAATAATCTTAATACGCTCGTATTAGAAGCCGCATCATCTATGCACAAAATAACACTAAATGGGGGGTTAAATATGCAATATTTATCCAAAATCACACCCCCCCCCAACTAGCGTTTTTCTAGTCCCGAGCAAAAAGAGCGATTAAGTCTGATGATTAGTAAAATATTAAATTCTATCGATCGTTTATGGCTTGGGTCAACAAAACATGCTTTCCACCATGATTTTTACCATCAATATGCACAATACATGTAGAAGATCAATCACATGACGTTTTCTTTAGTTTAATTTGAATAAATAACATGCGAGCATCGTTTTGCATAAGCGAAAGTATAATACGATATCACGTCATAATTTTCTAATTTCCGAGGAATTGACATCTCCTTAAGATCGTTCGATTCATGGGCATTGAAGTTGATTTCGTTATTCATAAATTTTTTTTCTTTTTTTGTATATTTTTTTAACGAATTAGAATGATTCATATAATGAGCTTTCGGTTAATGGCTCCTAGCCCAAACGAACTTCGGGCATTAGGCTTATAAGAGCCTCTCGAATCTAATAACTCGAATCATCTAAGTTTTTATTATCTTTTTTCTAATGCACTCCCTATTGTCCATCTTTCGACACGAATCTCCAATGCTTTCTGATGCACGAAGACCCGGCTATTTAATGAGCTCAAGGGAACGATGCATTTTTATTCTTTTTCTCTTTTTTTCTCTTTTCTTTTTGAAGCAATTCAATACCCATTTGTCACGCCCCGCTTCCCAAAAATATGGAGGCGAAGCGTGAGTAGGTCCGCTCAGACTTGAAGCTGCAAAGCTGCAAGTCCAATAAGCGTCAATAACATTAAATGGCAGGTCCTTGCAATTGCGATACGAAACAAAGATAATAATAAGGAAATGAGACAAAAAGAAATCTCAGAACATCCATAAAAATAAATCCCAACATCACAGAAAAGCCACCAGGCTAAAAGAAAAGAGTCTAAAAAAGGCCCCAACATGGCCAACAAAAGTACAACGTACAAAGTAAAGGTGCCACGCACCGACAACTAACAGAAATCCTAAACAAAAGGGGAACTCAGTGAGGTCACTAAGACTGGTCACCGGTATCCACAAACTCCTCCTGGACAGACATGGGCTCAGGCTCAGCGTCAGCAATTACCAGGTACTCAGCAACGGTCTCTGGCTCAGGGTCTAACATGTGACACCCAAAAGAGCAAGGGGCACATGTCAGCAAGTCTACAAAGACTTGTGCAAGGAAACTGAAAGTGAAAGTACAACAACCTAGCAGTTCTAGCATGATACAATGACATTGCAGATATAGCATGAGTGCAACAAGTAAAGTAAAGTACGATCATGGCATGGCAATTGGCATTTAAATCATGGCATGGATATCAAGTTTTGCAAGAACAATCACAAAGACAAGAACAAGTCTAGTAAGCGCGTCGTGCACAGAGATTACGCCTTTTGGCTAGAGTGGCTGATCGGGCTAACTCCTAAGCTCAAGTGATCGCTTATCCCTACCCCTCCACATGTATCGGGCATTGGCTTTTGACCAACACATGAGGCCCGCTTCTGGATCACGAGCCAGGAAGTGTTTTTCATGATGGCATAAGGGTGCACCTAGCCAAAACAAGGATGTACAAGTATTGTAGCGTGTGCTACAAATGCAACATTCAACTTGGATGACATGTAAGATGCAATGCATGGCAGATAACAGTTTAAGTGCGTACAGATAAGGAATTTAAATGTGACAGGCAACAATGCATGAATGACATGGCAGGGTGACAGATCTAGCTTCGTTGTCAAGCTAGATCTTAAAGTTGCGTCAAGACAGCTACCATTTCACTGTCTAGTCTCTTTTACGCTAAAAACAAGTACGTGGCCTAAAACATGGCCCTAAGCAAAAGTTGGCAAGTTTCACTTGCCTGAATTCAAACGTCCAGCAAATATCGTCGAACCAGTCCAGTCTACCTATGTTCTCGGATCCACCAGCCTACAGTCCCAATTTAAGTTATCTTCATTAGTGAATTATCCGACAACCAAAATACCGATTTTTATCTTGTTTAACAGGGTTGGGTTGGGGGTCCTAAGAGTGCAGAATGTTACCTCAACACGACGCGAAAGCTACACTGGCGTCGGGTAGCGACGCCAGGGGGGTGGAATAAAAGAACGTGCTCCAAATCCAGATTCCAAACAAGATTCCACGCTCGCCAATCCTCGGGCAGCGTCCAGATCAGCGATTTAGATTCCAACAGCGAGTAGGGCACCGGTAGGCGTTTCTACGGCTTCCGGGAAGCCGTATCAACTAACCAGAACGAACGGCTTGACGCACATAAAGTCTACAATGTTGAGCGTCGTAGAGGATGTTCGTGACGTCAGAAAACATCCCTAGGAGCAGTAGGGGGCTGTCGGAAGACCCCAACAGTGAGAGGGGACGGCGAAGCGATGATACGACGCGTCGAAACGTCGTAGAAACACAAAACAGCGATATCACTCGCTGTTTCAGATTGCAGCGGCCTGAGGGGAGATAACAACGGTAGTAGGGTGTCCCGGGGGACTCACGGCGAGGTCAGGGGGGTGGTGAGAGGGCTCGTCGGTGGCGGTGCTTAGCCGGAGAACACCGGAAGCGGGGTTGTTTGGGGTGTTTGCGGCTGCTGTGAATTACAGCGGCAAGGGGGTGGATTCCGGCGACTAGGGCGAGCCCACGGCATGCTATGGCGGTGCTGGGAGGGAGGAGAGTGGTCGGGGTGAGAGGGGGAACGCCGGTCGGCGGCGGCTGCTGCTGCCTTGGTCGCTGCTGCTACTGCTGCGGTTGCAGCAGCCATCAACGACGGCCCACGGCGGTTACGGGCTGTCTCCGGCGAACAGCGGGGCCCTACGACGGTCAGAGGGATGGGGGCACGCCGGAGGGCAAGATGATGGCCGGTCGGTGATGGGTAAAGGCCGAGAACGAGGGAGAGGCCGCTCGGGGTTGTTTTTGTGTGGAACTCGGATTAGGGCCGGCGGCTTCAAAGTTGATCTGTGAACAAAATAGAATAGCCCTAGGCTATTCTTTTAAAGGGGGCTCACGTGATGTAGGGCTGAGGAAAAGTGGGTAGGCTCTAGGGTTTATTTCAATTGTTTAGAGAGTTGATTATTAAAAGTAATAACAAAAAGCCTACCCTCTCTCTCCTACCTGAGCATGGGTGCGGCCAGATGCAGAAAAAGGGCCGAGTCAACTAATTTTAAGTGTAAATTATTATTAGAATACTAGGGGATATGTATTCACGTGAACACTTAGGGTTAAATCGGTATTTAAGGCTGGGCAAAAAGTGAAATTGGGTCAAACGAGGGCCAAAAATTGTGAAATAAATATCGAGGTGACCGGGACGACGAGAGAAAGAAGGCAGAGAAGACGGATCACAATTTCGACGACGAGAAACGAAATTAAAAATAGAAAGGCCTAACAACAAAAGTGAAAATCGCGATGTCTCTACAAACAAGGTCAAATCGTGGGAGAACGACCCGTGAAATGAGGTTCCAAATTAATTCCATGATTTAATACTCTTCGAGAGAGTCACAATAACATATCACACCATAGGTTTTGGATGCAGATAAGTCTAAAATAAATACGTGCACGAACAAGACTACGTGCACGAAAAGCGTACATAGGATACTGGGTCCAAAGGCAACGATAATTCTAAGTTGGGCACACGTCAGGGTTGGCTTGCTAAGGATGCAACCAAGGTGCTACGGCCCTATCGACTCAATCGGCACGACTCACATACCAAGCACAAAACCAATCAAGTACTCGAAATTGCTATACACACAGCCGTATAACGAATAGTGGATACCGGCCGTTACATCCTACCCACCTTAGAATAAAGTCATATCTAGTCGCTCTAGTAACTACCCCAATCATATCACATTATAATTTAAACCAGGTATAGTCATTGCAAGTGCTTATATATGCACTATGTAGTCAAACATTAACACTACCAACGCACATTATACTTCTATACCTATCATAGCCAGTCAAATTCATACACGTATTTCAGTCATTCATATAGTCACATACATCCTTATATAACTATTAAATACTCATTACATACCATGGTGCACATACTCACAAACAATCAAATAGTTCACGCCACATTTAGATAATTACCTATGAACAAAATACTAATGGTACACTACTCCCTATACCTCCTAGTGTACATCCAATGTCAACATATCAACGTAAGTAACCACACCACTCAATATTCAATCATGTTATTACATCTAAGATACACTTACCACTACTATAATTTCACAATTATTTAGTCATTCAAATGCATGCATATATTTCACCATATATTCACATCACATACGGTCCTATAACTATATTCACGACACGCCACACATACCGTAGTCACCAATACTTATAACTAGGCACATATTTACCCGTGCATGGTGCACACCCACACACGTTAACATTTCATTCATATATACCAATCATACCACTATATACTCAGTACATCTGCACGCCTAGTTTAGCTAGCACACATGCGTTCACGCAGATATGTCCTTAGTAAATAACTATACCACAATCAATACCTATAATTATATACTGGTATAGCGACCCACAATCATGTGCGTAACACAACCAGGCATAAACACTCCTATCACTATACATACATCAAACATCGCTATATGCAAACTACAGACATACATAACAATATACTTAGAGTATACCCACTCAAGCTTGAGTGAGCGTCGAAACACATATCAGGATACTCTATATACGTAACACCGTATTTTTACCTATACCAATACCACCCCAATGTATACACATCTACCAATATAACCATATACATACCATATGTCAATCACACTTAATATTTAGTCAGGTAACACCCACATAGTTCAATCACTCTATAATATTACAAACATCAGCACGCGTATAATTATAATACCCTCTCTAATACACACATTCACTGTATAGTCGCACACTTGTAACATATATATATTCACACCTTATCCTTCTACCTATAAGTAATACACCAACACATCTACTTCATACATAGTTAAGATATGCAATAATCGTGTATACCTCAAGGTATACACGCACACAACATCCCGTAAAAGCAAGCAATACCATTCAAAATTATAATCCTACTACCATACGTATATCACATATATACCCATGCAACAAATACATAACTACTTACGTCTAAACATAGTACATATCTATGTACGGGCACATATTCACACGTACTAACATATAGGTCATGTAATAGGCCTACTCACTTAACTATATACGTAACACGGTATCAGTACACCTAACATTATCCGTACACCTAGCATTCACCTGACTTATTTTACACACACACACACACACACACACACACACACACACACACACACACACACACACACACACACACACACACACACACACACACATATTATAAAAGAGGGTTGTTATCAAGAGATATTGGTTAAGAGATATTGGACAAGAGAAATTGGATAAGAGATATCTATATTATAAGAGAGGGATGTTATCAAGAGAAATTGGATAAGAGATATCTATATTATAAAAGAGGGATGTTATCAAGAGAAATTGGATAAGCGATATTGGAAAAGAGAAATTGGATAAGAGATATCTATATTATAAAAGAGGGATGTTATCAAGAGAAATTGGATAAGAGATATTGGAAAAGAGAAATTGGATAAGAGATATCTATATTATAAAAGAGGTATGTTATCAAGAGAAATTGGATAAGAGATATTGGAAAAGAGAAATTGGATAAGAGATATCTATATTATAAATGAGGGATGTTATCAAGAGAAATTAGATAAGAGATTTTGGACAAGAGAAATTGGATAAGAGATATCTATATTATAAGAGAGGGATGTTATCAAGAGAGATTGGATAAGAGATATCTATATTATAAAAGAGGGATGTTATCAAGAGAAATTGGATAAGAGATATTGGAAAAGAGAAATTGGATAAGAGATATCTATATTATAAAAGAGGGATGTTATCAAGAGAAATTGGATTAGAGATATTGGACATGAGAAATTGGATAAGAGATATCTATATTATAAAAGAGGGATGTTATCAAAAGAAATTGGATTAGAGATATTGGACAAGATAAATTGGATTAGAGATATCTATATTATAAAAGAGGGATGTTATCAAGAGAAATTGAATAAGAGATATTGGACAATAGAAATTGGATAAGAGTGATGTTATCAAGAGAAATTGGATAAGTGATATCTATTATACATTTGACAACGTTTTTTGAATTCTAGGGCTGACTAGGACAAGATAAAGAGTGGATGAGATTTGATCTTGGTAAATCAATGGTTGAGATTGGATTTTGTGAAAGTTTTAGGGGGAAAACTTCAATTTTAGTGGGAAAAGTGTCTTGGGAATCAAAACTTTGAAATTAGAAGTGTCTTGGGAAAGATTGTGGTGATTAAGTTTGGGGGGAAGTGCATTGGGAACCTAAACTTTGAAATTAGAAGTGCATTGGGAAAGATTGTGGAGATTAAATTTGGGAGGAAAAGTGCCTTGAGAACCTAAACTTTGAAATTAAAAGTGCCTTGGGAAAGATTGTGGAGAAGCATGATCCATTAAAGTAAACAAAATAAAAAATTTAGCAGACCAACAAATTAGCGTAAAAATACCCAGAGGTTTTACTCTAATTAAAGGCGCCCGCTAGATTTTTTTACTCTAATTTGTTGTTCCGCTCCGAAGGCGCGGGAGCCAAATTTTTTTTTCGACGTCGAATTTGTTGTTCCGCGCCGAAGGCAACTGCGCCGAATTTGTTGTTCCGTGTCGAAGACGCCCGCGTCGAAGGTGCCCGTGCCGGTAAATATTTTTACGCTAATTTATTGTTTCTACTAAATTTTGGCTGTGGAAGTAATTTTTCGGGGAACAAAGATTTCACGGAGGAAATCTTAAATGAACTGTGCCCGCGGGCACGTGTTTCGGCACGCACGTCGAACGTGCCCACTAAATTTTTTACGCTAATTTGTTGTTCCGCACCGAAGGCACGGGCGCCAAATTTGTTGTTTGACATTGAATTTGTTATTCCGCGCCTAAGGCGCCTGTGCCGAATTTGTTGTTCCGCGCCGAAGACGCCCGCGTCGAAGGTACCCGTGCCGCTAAATATTTTTACGCTAATTTATTGTGCTGTTAAATATTGGCTGTGGAAATAAGTTTTTGGAGTACAAAGATTTCACGGGAGAAATCTTAAATGAACCGTGCCCGCGGGCACGGGTTTCGGCACCCGCTAAAATTTTTTTACGCTAATTTGTTGTTCCGTGCCGAAGGTGCGGGCGACAAATTTGTTGTTCAACACCGAATTTGTTATTTCGCGCTGAAGGCGTCTGCGCCGAATTTGTTGTTCTGCGTCTAAGACTCCCACGTCGAAGGTGCCCGTGCCACTAAATATTTTTACGCTAATTTATTGTTCTGTTAATTTTTGGATGTGGAAATAATTTTTCGGGGAACAAATATTTCACGGGGGAAATCTTAAATGAACCGTGCCCGCGGGCACGGGTTTCGGTGCCCGCGCCGAAGACGCCCACTAAAATTTTTTACGCTAATTTGTTGTTCCGCGTCAAAGGCACGGGCGCCAAATTTATTGTTCGACGCCGAATTTATTGTTCAGCGCCGAAGGCGCCTGCGTCGAATTTGTTGTTCCGCGCCGAAAACGCCTGCGTCGAAGGTGTCTGTGCCGCTAAATATTTTTACGCTAAATATTTTTACGCTAAATAATTTTTCGGGGAACAAAGATTTCGCGGGGAAAATCTTAAATGAACTGTGCCCGCGGGCATGGGTTATGACTAGTATATATATATATATCACGCATTCACAAGTATCTTCGAACCACATACTCAATTAACAAATATTCCAACACAAATTCCTAAGTGATATAGCTATCCGCACATATATAATAACACCACCATATATACAACTTCACACTTATTCGCGAATAACACTAATTATTCATACATAATACAAGAGTCAATTATTAATACACCAAGGGCAGGACACTCATACAGGTCTACACACTCTACCTATATGGATGCACCTCCACGACAAAACAACTTATACTAATGGGTCCACCAAGCTATACAAGGTTGACACAGGCAACGACAAGCACCAATGGCTAAACAATAGGAAAGAAACCGAAGCCAAAGCGTAACGAAGGAAGATCGTAAAGCACGAGTTCAGATAGGACGAAGATAAGGAGACAGATTGGTTAGGTGAATCAGGGGTATAATTGTGAATGTTTAGGTGGGAAAAATATAATGATGCTCCGTTAGGTTACAGGAAAATAATGTGTAAAAGATATAAGTTAAAATACGGAGAGTACAAAACTGGTCGATAAAATGAGTTGTTCGAAATAAGTTTGAGTCGAATATACATAACAAGAGAAAATGGTTTATTAGCTTATTGAAAATCATTATAAGGAAGAATAATACATTCCCACGAACATTAAGAACGTAGGTAAAAAAATATTAGACGGCAGTAATTTAATATATTCTCGGCAAAAAAATTTTGAAATTCAGAGGATGAAATTAGAAAAACTGAAGTGTAGCAAATTTAAGCTCACGTTAAATGCTTTCAAGGTCTTTAAACTAGAAAATTTTAAAATAATCGATATTGAAACTACTTTAAGAGGAACCAGGCTTTGCCAAAAGAAACTGTTTTATACAAGGATTTTAAAGTACGAGTACCACGAATCCTAGAACTGATATTTATATAAAATGATTGAAGTTCTATTTAGCTTGGAAAAAGATTTTAAAGTATGTATGCTAAGCGATTAAAATGAATCTCATAGTTTAGAAAAGATGGTATATCGAATTTTCAAAATAGTAATATAGTTTTTACACCGAAATGCGAAAATATAGATTAGAAAATAGTTACGAGATAGTAATTATAATTACAACCAATAGACTTCAAAATCTACAAGGAATTTTGACTCAATCAAAAAGTGAGGAATTTTAAATATATACGTAGAGAGTTTAAACAAAATATAAACTTAGCAAAAGCTTTTAAAAAGGGAAATCGAAAATAACTTTGAAAGAATCAAGCTTTGCGAAAGAGGACATTCGAAAGATCAACGATTATCGTAATGTGGTGATCACGTGAACCGAGGCAAGGAATTTGGTCGGATGATCAAAACATACATACGCCTAGGATATGACCCAGGAAAATCTACGGGAAACTCCTACGGTCGGCCAACTAAAGATCAGGAAACTTGGCGCTAAGACTTTCTAAGGAACTAGACCTTAATGAACTGCGTTCGGCTTAGCCTGAAATCGACGAACCCAAGAGAACGACAAAAAGGAATTCTAGAAGTCTATCATGGTCAGAGCTAGACAGGAACCACTACGGTAACTCCTAAGACGGTCACTAAGACTGGTCACCGGTATCCACAAACTCCTCCTGGACAGACATGGGCTCAGGCTCAGCGTCAGCAATTACCAGGTACTCAGCAACGGTCTCTGGCTCAGGGTCTAACATGTGACACCCAAAAGAGCAAGGGGCACATGTTAGCAAGTCTACAAAGACTTGTGCAAGGAAACTGAAAGTGAAAGTACAACAACCTAGCAGTTCTAGCATGATACAATGACATTGCAGATATAGCATGAGTGCAACAAGTAAAGTAAAGTACGATCATGGCATGGCAATTGGCATTTAAATCATGGCATGGATATCAAGTTTTGCATGAACAATCACAAAGACAAGAACAAGTCTAGTAAGCGCGTCGTGCACAGAGATTATGCCTTTTGGCTAGAGTGTCTGATCGGGCCAACTCCTAAGCTCAAGTGATCGCTTATCCCTACCCATCCACGTGTATCGGGCATTGGCTTTTGACCAACACATGAGGCCCGCTTCTGGATCACGAGCCAGGAAGTGTTTTTCATGATGGAATAGGGGTGCACCTAGCCAGAACAAGGATGTACAAGTATTGTAGCGTGTGCTACGAATGCAACATTCAACTTGGATGACATGTAAGATGCAATGCATGGCAGATAACAGTTTAAGTGCGTACAGATAAGGAATTTAAACGTGACAGGCAACAATGCATGAATGACATGGCAGGGTGACAGATCTAGCTTCGTTGTCAAGCTAGATCTTAAAGTTGCGTCTAGACAGCTATCATTTCACTGTCTAGTCTCTTTTATGCTAAAAACAAGTACGTGGCCTAAAACATGGCCCTAAGAAAAAGTTGGCAAGTTTCACTTGCCTGAATTCAAACGTCCAGCAAATATCGTCGAACCAGTCCAGTCTACCTATGTTCTCGGATCCACCAGCCTACAGTCCCAATTTAAGTTATCTTCATTAGTGAATTATCCGACAACCAAAATACCGATTTTTATCTTGTTTAACAGGGTTGGGTTGGGGGTCCTAAGAGTGCAGAACGTTACCTCAACACGACGCGAAAGCTACACAGGCGTCGGGCAGCGACACCAGGGGGTTGGAATAAAAGAATGCGCTCCAAATCCAGATTCCAAACAAGATTCCACGCTCGCCAATCCTCGGGCAGCGTCCAGATCAGCGATTTAGATTCCAACAGTGAGTAGGGCACCGGTAGGCCTTTCTACGGCTTCCGGGAAGCCGTATCAACTAACCGGAACAAACGGCTTGACGCACACAAAGTCTACGATGTTGAGCATCGTAGGCGATGTTCGTGACGTCGGAAAACATCCCTAGGAGTAGTAGGGGGCTGTCGGAAGACCCCAACAGCGAGAGGGGACGGCGAAGCGACGATACGACGCGTCAAAACGTCGTAGAAACGCAAAACAATGATATCACTCGCTGTTTCAGATTGCAGCGTCCTGAGGGGAGATAACAACGGTAGCAGGGAGTCCCGGGGGACTCACAGAGAGGTCAGGGGGGTGGTGAGAGGGCTCGTCGGTGACGGCGCTTGGCCGGAGAACATCGGAAGCGGGGTTGTTTGGGGTGTTTGCGGCTGCTGCTAATTACAGCGGCAAGGGGGCGGATTCCAGCGACTAGGGCGAGCCCACAGTATGCTACGACGGTGCTGGGAGGGAGGAGAGTGGTCGGGGTGAGAGGGGGAATGTCGGTCGACGGCGGCAGCGACTGCCTTGGCCGCTGCTGCTGCTGCTGCGGTTGGAGCAGCCATCAACGACGGCCCACGGTGGTTACGGGCTGTCTCCGGTGAACAGCGGGGCCCTACGGCGGTCAGAGGGACGGGGGCATACCAGAGGGCAAGATGATGGCCAGTCGGTGATGGGTAAAGGCCGAGAACGAGGGAGAGGCCGCTCAGGGTTGTTTTTTGTGTGGAACTCGGATTAGGGCTGGCGGCTTCAAAGTTGATCTGTGAACAAAATAGAATAGCCTTAGGCTATTCTTTTAAAGGGGGCTCACATGATGTAGGGCTGAGGAAAAGTGGGTAGGCTCTAGGGTTTATTTCAATTGTTTAGAGAGTTGATTATTAAAAGGAATAACAAAGAGCCTACCCTCTCTCTATCCTACCTGAGCATGGGTGCGGCCAGATGCAGAAAAAGGGCTGAGTCAACTAATTTTAAGTGTAAATTATTATTAGAATACTAGGGGATATGTATTCACGTGAACACTTAGGGTTAAATCGGTATTTAAGGCTGGGCAAAAAGTGAAATTGGGAAAAACAAGGTCCAAAAATTGTGAAATAAATATCGGGGCGACCGAGACGACGAGAGAAAGAAGGCAGAGAAGACGGATCACAATTTCGACGACGAGAAACGAAATTAAAAATAGAAAGGCCTAACGACAAAAGTGAAAATCGCGGTGTCTCTACAAACAAGGTCAAATCGTTTGAGAACGACCCGTGAAATGACGTTCCAAATTAATTCCACGATTTAATACTCTTCGAGAGAGTCACAACGACATATCACACCATAGGGTTCGGATGCATACAAGTCTAAAATAAATACGTGTACGAACAAGACTACGTGCACGAAAAGCGTACATAGGATACGGGGTCCAAAGGCGACGGTAATTCTAAGTTGCGCACACATCGGGGTTTGCTTGCTAAGGATGCAACCAAGGTGCTACGGCCCTATCGACTCAATAGGCACGACTCACATACTAAGCACAAAACCAATCAAGTACTCGAAATTGCTATACGCACAGCCGTATAACAAATAGTGGGTACCGGCCGTTACACCATTCATCGGACATAAACATTAGCATGAATAATGGCCAAACTGCTCGTCAGTTCGAAAACTAATCCAATCAATAGTGTCTACTTTAACCTATGCATCACAATAACTTGCATGAAATAAATTCAAACTAGTTCGAGATATTAATCATGCCAATTGAAATTTTTCATACAATGCATATTAATGATTAATTCCATGAAGAAAAAATAATTAATTCAAGCCATAAATAATTTCCAAAATTCGATCATGGCATAAGCATCCGATAATGTAATGCTTGAGAAGTATTAAATGATTAAAATGGTGATTAATTCTTTTCTCTCATTTCATTAAAAAACAAAAATCACAAGATCTGATAATGCCCCCAACTAAAGATGGACATTGTCCTTAATGTCAAAGAGGGTACAAGTTTATTCAAAACAACTATCCTAGAAAGCATATAAAAATCTATGCTAATGGAAAGAACACATCGTCATCAAATGGCGGATTACAGATCTTTAATGGTGGAGGACGTTGTTCTATTTGCTCCTTGTGCTCTTCGGTAAGTAATCTTCCTCCACTAGCTAAATTGGATCCTAGCAACATAACTCCTAGCATCTCTATAAAGTGTTCACATGTATCATGCAAGACATGAGTTACGTCAATCCAATTTAGTCTTAAATTCTTTTCAATAAAAATGTTCCAAATATAGTCATCAAAATAAGTAAAGTTAAGTAAAGCAGGTTGATGACTACTCCCTGAAAGAATTTCACTACTCTCGGTATGATGCTCAGCCATGGGGGAGAGAAATGAAGGATTTTGGGGAAAAACTGAGGGAAATAGTGGTTCGGGCTCCTTATTGATAATCTCTAAACTTAAGTCTCTTGTTGTCTCCTCCTCTTGTTCATCCAAAACTGTGTGCTCGTCCTCTCCTTCTTTGTACACAATTCTTGCCATGCTAATAATTTGATGTGTGCTTTCAATGTGACATGGCTCGCTCGGGATGCCTGCAATAAAAGATGAACCCATATTAGATACTTGAAATTGAATTTCAAAAGGATTAATTTCTTCTAAGCAAGTGACAATCAAAGTAAGATTTTCAATTGATTGTTGAATTTGCGGACTCTGAGCAAGGAAATTTTCTTGGAATTGATGGGATTATGCCTCGTGTGTTTGAATGAGCAGTTGAATCTCCTCCTTCAAGGGTTGCAAATATATGTCTACGCTTTGCTCTTTTTGATCAAGGCATGCTCTAGTGTCGTCGCAAAAAGGCTCCGTTAGAACATGCTCTGAAGTCTCATTAATGATTTGGTCATTCTCCGGTAACGAATCCATGTACTTCCAAACCTCTGTCTATTACTCCCAAAAATTCTTGTAGCTTTGGTCGTAGTCCAAAGAAGGACTCTCTAAGCGCTTTCTTTGTATATCCATGCTGTAGATAGCCCAATACTAGATCTGTGAACCTCTGTCAGGCCTAATAGAGAGTTTCACAGTCTCTTTGATAGAAGGTGGCAATCTTGGCTTTCTCCATTCTGTGCTTAAGCTTAATATCTCACTTTTCATCATACCAATAATTTGTGCCGTAGAATTCCATATATTCCATTTTTAAGCAAAAAAACCAAAACAAAAACAACTTAATAAAAGTCCTAAGCTATAAGATGGAAGGATCTCACAGAATATTTCTCAAATAAATTGAACTTGTAGCTCATTAGTACCGATGTCCCTGGTAACGGCGCCAAAAACTTGACTAGTCTCGAAATATGCGAGCGCTATGCCCAAGTGTAGGAGATCAAACAAATAATAATCCTAGTGCGATCACTCCATATTTTACACCTTTTTTCTGCATGTTTGCATGCCGTTTTGATCGCCCATATCGCGTTTTTCATGATTATTCGACAATATTGCGATGCTTTTCACTATTTCTTGTTTTTGTCGTATTTCAGGAAATATGAAGCGATTTGGAGTGAATTTGAGATTAAGGGATTTACAAGCGCTTAGGAGTGTTACCCACGGCTCATTTGAGGGCTTATCAGCGATGGAGGATGAGCGGAAGAAGAAGGAAATCAAAAGGAGCGACAAGGAGGCAAAAAAGAAGAAGAAACAAGCACAGCAGCACATCACTCGACCGAGTAGACCACCCACTTGGCTGAACAAGAAGTCCCACTCGACCGACCAGAACGGATACGCACACGAAGTTTTCAACGTATACTCGGCCGAACAAAGAAAGCCCACTCTTTGTTCAAAAAAGACATACGTACGTGCTCCTATTGTTTGGCCGAACAAAGAAAGCCCACTCAGTCGAACAAAGAATATGGATATAATCCTCGCCATGCGTGCCACTAGTTCTTCCGGTGTCTCCGGGCGGTTCATACAATTATCCTCTATATTGAGTCTCTTCTCGGCTCTAATCCTCCTCTCAGTACATTTAATCTCCGGATCAAATATTATATCCTCTGGATCCGTCGTCGATCTCGTGTACGTTCAAAGAAAAAACAGAGCTTCGATGGAATTGTCAGCATGATAGAGGAGTAAAATAAAAAATAATAAAACAAAAAGAAATATCTAAGTAAGGAAAATAAAACATTGTCGCATCCCTGGCAACGGCGCCGAAAACTTGGTCGCGTCCTAGTGTACACCCGAAAAACGACTTGTAGTCTTACCGCAAGCGCACGGTGTAGCAGCGAGCAGGTATCGAACTCAGGGAGGACAAATGATTGTGTCTTTTTCCTCCTTGATGTGGACCTCCTTGATGAGGTAATCGACGAAGCCATTCCACATTCTATTGGCGCTCTCCACATTCCACATTCATACAGTTTGGCCTTCTCCAAGGCCATCATCATGGAGAGCGCCAATAGAATGTGGAATGGCTTCGTCGATTACCTCATCAAGGAGGTCCACATAATCCAACTCCTCTTGGTAGGGCATATGCTTCATGGCGTTGGGTATGTTGAGCTCAACCTCGATGTTCCCGACATTCAAGGATAAAGTGCCTTTCCGCACGTCGACTATAACACCGACGGTGGCTAGGAACGGTCGTCCGAATATAAGTGAAGTGTCGCCCTCCTCCTACGAACATAGCTTGAGATTGGTCTTGCCAATCACTCATGTTGCTCCCCGTCGTAGATGTGGAGGGAGCTCCATGTGGCTTGGTGATATACTTCTCCAATCTCTCCACTACCTTGTGGAGAGTGTCGAACTTATTGGAAAGCTCTGCTACGGCCTTGGCCTCATATATGCTCGTTGGCTTCAAGGAGGTAGAAGATTGCCCTCACTCGTCGCCCCATTGTTGATTATTAGAGGCCATCTCCTCTAATAGGGCTGTAGCTTCATCCGGTGTTTTGGAAAGAATGGCTCCGTTGGCGGTTGCATCTATGATTTGCTTAGTGCCCAGTTCGAGTCCATTATAAAAACTGTGAACTAGCTCCCATGCTTCTATACTGAGATGGGGGCACTGATGCTGTAGATCCTTAAAGCGCTCACATGCCTCGTATATGGTCTCTTGCGGTCCTTGCTTAAAGGACATGAGTGCGCTCCTAATCTTCACTGTCTTAGATGGCGGGTAGAATTTATCAACAAAAGTACTAGCCAACTCATCCCAAGTAGTGAATATCCCTTCCGCCTGCGTCCTCAACCAATATAGAGCTTTGTCTCTGAGGGTGGAGGGGAAGAGTCTCAAACGGATCGCATCGGCAGAAACACCCGGCATTTGAAAGGTGGCGCACTTGGACAAGAATAGCTGGAGGTGATAATGTGGATTCTCATGGGAGTTCCCATGGAATAGGTCTTGTTGCATTAAGACCACTAATCCCGTCTTGAGCTCAAAATTCTTATCCGCCGCCAACTCCGGCATAGTGATGGAAGAAATAGTGGAGGAAGTCTTAGGCCGAAGCCTATCTCTGATGGATATAATCCTCGCCATATGTGCCGCTAGTTCTTCCGGTGTTTCCGGGCGGTTCATACAATTATCCTCTATATTGAGTATCTTCTCGGCTCTAATCCTCCTCTCAGTACGTTTGATCTCCGGATCAAATATTATATCCTCTGGATCTGCCGTCGATCTCGTGTACATGCAAAGAAAAACAGAGCTTCGATGGAATTGTTAGCACGATAGAGGAGTAAAATAAAAAATAATAAAACAAAAAGAAATAGCTAAGTAAGGAAAATAAAACACTGTCGCCTCACCGGCAACGGCGCCAAAAACTTGGTTGCGTCCGAGTGTACACCCGAAAAACGACTTGTAGTCTTACCGCAAGCACACGGTGTAGCAGCGAGCAGGTATTGAACTCAGGGAGGACAAATGACTGTGTCTTTTTCCGATCACCTAGCTATCAAGAGAATCAAGAATAGTTTTGGGTATAACAGTAATAATCGCTCAAATATCAAGAGAAATATCAATATAATAAAACGTCTAAGGGTAGGGAATCCCCACTACGGACCGTCTCTCATCCTTGTGATTCGTAAGTTTCATTGTTGCTAAGCTTGAATATAGGTGAACTAGTCGCAACTTAATGTAGAACCAAGCTCACGCTCTCTCGCTATTGCCGGTCTATAGCAAACCTAGATTAGGGCCCACTCTCGTGCAAACCCTAGCCTAAGCCGCTAGCGTGAAGAACGACATCATTGTTCAATCGTATCTCGAGCCCACTCTCGTGCAAACTCAAGCTACAACCTAGGTTATGATAGTTCCTATCCGTCCAATCTCTTGCAAACAGATATTAGTATAGAATCACAATTAAAAATCCTAGCTTTGGTCCAATCTCTTGCAAACCAAATCTAGAGAAATCCAATTGTCAATCTAAATCGAATATCTAGGACTTCATATTAGTTAGGATCCAATCTCTTGCAAATCCCAATCGATATGAATTCCTAGCTATCCGTAATCAATTGATCACAATAAACCTTAATCAGTTCTAGCAACAATTTTTTAAATTCATCACAATTTATAAATAGGGTTCATCCCTACGCCCTAGGACGATGGAACTACTCACTAGACATCATACAAATCTCAGAAAAATCAATAATAATCTCGGCATAATTCATTGCAAAAGAGAAATAATGCATAAAATCAAGTTTTTAATAGAAATAGACAAACCAATGTAATCACCGACGATCTCCAGCTGAGATTTCACAAAGGTTAGCCGTCAAAATCCTAAAAGAAAGTCTAAAAATTAATTGTTCAAAAGCTCTCTAAACTAGGGCAAAAACTGGGTTTAAATACCCTCTAAAATCGTCCAAAAAATCGTGACCAAACTGCCCCTACGCAGCCCAGAAATCGCAACCCTAACAGAGGCGGAGATGGTCACTCGACCGAGTGACCCTTGTCACTCGGCCGAGTGACCCTTGTCACTCGGCCGAGTGACAAACCCTGTAAAAAATAGTAACTTCGGGGGTTTCAGGGTCTGTCATCGGGGGGTGGCTCGGTCGAGTGGACTTCCTCATTCGGCCGAGTGAGCATTTCTGCTCGGCCGAGTGGGCCTCCAAAGGATCTCTGAAAATTCCAGTCTTCGGCCTTTTCTCTGGACGAATTCCCTGTACCACTCAGGCGAGTGAATTTTCTCACTCGACCAAGTGGGCTTTCTTTGTTTGGCCGAGTATACGATGAAAACTTCGTGTGCGTATCCGTTCTAGTCGGCCGAGTGGGACTTCTTGTTCGGCCGAGTGGGTGGTCTACTCGGCCGAGTGATGAGCTGTTGTGCTTGTTTCTTCTTCTTTTTGCCTCCTCGTCGGTCTTATTGATTTCCTTCTTTTTCCGCTCATCCTCCATCGCTGATAAGCCCTCAAATGAGCAGTGTGTAACGCTCCTAAGCGCTTGCAAATCCCTTGATCTCAAATTCGCTCCAAATCGCTCCATATTTCCTGAAATACGACAAAAACAAGAAATAGTGAAAAGCATCGCAATATTGTCGAATAATCATGAAAAACGCGATATGGGCGATCAAAACGGCATGCAAACATGCAGAAAAAAGGTGTAAAATATGGAGTGATCAGGTATCATATCCACAGGACAACTGACGTGCAAAACCACGAGTTTATAAAGAGTACTAAAACAATAAGAAATGATCACCTTTTGAAGGTGAACTAATGGTAATGATGGTTTTAAATAATAAAAATAATCCTAAGATAACTACGAGGAAGTCGATATTAGGGTACCAATGTGGAGAGTATATGTTGGTCATGATTTCATTAGGGGTTTGCAATCAATGGTTATTGATGTCTTGGTTAATCAATTGGTTCATAATGTTAGTGATCAGGATTCATAGTTGAGCCTTGTGGATCATCGTCCTCTCGGGTCTCTCCGTGTATGCACACATAGATGTATCCTCGCGTTACATCTTCCTCTCAGAATCCTCACGGTATGTGTGTGAATCAAGATCTAAAACATCAGAAACAATTGCTTAACCTAAATAGCACTACGTTTCACCCCGCAAGGGTCTGAAACCGTCAGAAAATATAACGATAACGAGCATGAAATAACGCCATATGTAATCGAGTAAATTATTAGTTTAATGAGGAAGATAAGCTTATGTGCCTACAAAGGGTTACGGCGATGTCCGCAAGGATCACTCTACGAATAAGTCTGCAAAGATCATATTCAATCCAAGTACAACAACAATGATAATACTTGAATAATACGTGTAGAAACTAATAAAATACGCAATATAACATGCAAAATAGGGCAAAACAAAATCAAAACCAGATATTACATAGCCCTAACTACATCACAACCAACACATATAAGTTTTAGCCAAGCATGGAGAGAAAAGAATCAATATTCATTGCAAAATATGTCATCAATACTCAAAATACAAGGCAAATACTCAAAATTCAAGAGAAAAGTTAAGAATATTATCACCTACTCTCTCCTCTTGGATCCCAAATCTCCTTTAGAAAATAGCCTCTGACTTTGTTTCCAAAGCCTCCAAAATTCACGCAAATATACGCACAAGAAACCCTAGAATACGCAAAGAATACCCTCAAACCCCTAGCAAATATGCTTATATGAAGGGATTTTGGGTTTCTGACATGTGGCAGATGAGCGGCCGTATCATTTTCATCGCCATATTTGATGTGTATTTCTTTGTTTTTTCTGCCCTTTTAAATGATATTCTGCATAGAAACATTCATATAAATTAGCACATGTCTCGGAAAATTATGAATAAATAGCCGTTGGAATCGAGAGACTAAGATCTACACATGAAAAATACTAAAATCCAGAAATACTCAATATAATGATATTTTGTGCATAGAATAAGGTATTCGTCCAATAATCATAAATAGTCTTAATACGCTCGTATTAGAAACCAAATACGCATCATCTATACACAAAATAACACTAAAAGGGGAGTTAAATATGTAATATTTACCCTAAATAAATTCTCAAATTGATGCTTTGATAAATGAGACATTGGCTCTCAAATCTTAATGTCGCGAGTTAAGCTCACGCTTATCTGCTATGGTGACACTATTTCTTCACTTTTGAAGAAGTTTGCCTATTTTCTACTCAACTTTTGAGTAAGAACAAGCGTTTTGGATTTTCACCTTTGAATTTGTCCAAACCAAGCTCTTCTCCTAGAAGCACCCAAAATAATATTGTGTGGGAGCCTTCCAAGGGGTTTTTCACATCCAAGTGTTCATTTGGCCAAAAATCAACTTTGAATATAAAACCAAAGAAGAATCATGCATATATGTACACTTCATCGCACAAGTAGCCCGTTCAAAAACATATGCATGCGACCGCTTCTTCTTTTGATGCTATGCATGATGTTCCTACCCATACGAATGATTCTATTTCTATGCATGCTAATCATTCACATGCTCAAGTTATGCATGCTATTAATGCTTCTATGCATGGTAGAAATGTTGCTTGTGTGAATGGTTTGAATACTCACTGGTATGTTTCACACATGGATCACGCTAATATTTATGTTCCACCTCACAAGCATGTAACCCCACCTTATATTCATGCTCCTACACGACCACTCCTTAGGAATCCCAAATCTCTTTCTTTGTGGATTCATAAGAATGTTTCTCTGCATTAGAGAAACTTGTAAATATAACTGTATGTTCGTAATGTTATTTTTTCATATGACTATATACAGAAACTAAACTCCATGTTTTTTTGGTTTCCATCTTGCTGGAACTCACACACTTTTATTTATTGCTTAGGTACCATGCATGTTTGCTTACTTTATGTACCCACTTATTGTGTGAGATTGTTCATAACTCACATGTTTGCATATTTCATCTGATTTTGGGGGAGTATGGAATGTTTGCTTTCTAGCATGGTATTTTCCTTTCAAATGCCATGTTATATGTCTTTTAATATTATGTTTGTGCAAATGAACAGGTTATTTCAAACCCTTGAATTTTATCAGTTTGGCACCTTCCCATCTCTTTGATATGCCAAAGGGGGAGAAATTGTGGTTATGTAAAAATATATACCATATGCTTTCATGCACACTCTTTGTTGGTATTTTTTACATACACCCATTGATCGCGCCCCGGATACGCAACCGGGGCGAGCGACTCGCTAGTCTTACCGCAAGCGCACGGTGTAGCGGCGAGCGGGTATCGAACACGAGGAGGGCAAATGACAATGTCTTCTTCAATTCACCTGGCTATAAGAACAGTCGAGAAATGTTCGCAATAAAGCGGTCACAATCGTTCAATTGTATAAAAGGAATATCAAATTAATAAAGACGCCTAGGGGGTAGGGAATCCCCGCTACAAACCGTATCTCGTCATTGTGATTTGTAGGTGTCACAAATGCTAGACTTGAAATTCAGGTGAACTAGTTGCAACTAAATGTAGAACCAAGCTCACGCTCTCACGCTATTGCCGGTCTATAGCAAACCTAAGGTAGGGTCCAATCGCTTGCAAACCCTAACCTAGGCAAGCTAGCGTGAAGAACAACATCAGCATTCAATCGCATCTCGAGCCCACTCTCGTGCAAACTCGGGCCACGACCTAGGTTGGGATAGTTCCTACCCGTCCAATCTCTTGCAAACGGGTATTGGTATAGAATTGCACTCGAAAACCCTAGTTTCGGTCCAATCTCTTGCAAACCGATTCCGGAGAAATCCAATTGTAACCCAATTCGAATTTCTAGGGCTTCCTATCGAGTTGGGATCCAATCTCTTGCAAATCCCAATCGGTATGAATCCCTAGCTATTCGTATTAAATCAATCCCAAACTAACCCTAATCAATCCTAGCAATAATTTCACCAATTCATCACAAATTAGAAATAGGGTTCGTAGGGTTCATCCCTACGCCCTAAGACGATAAAACTACTCATAATTCATAATGCAATTCAATAGAAATTCACAAATAAAATCAATAGAATTCATGGCTATATTCAATATATCAATAAAAATGGAGTTTTTGATAGAGAGAGAGAGAGAGAGAAACCAATGAAGATTTAATAGCATCCAACAAAATAACACTTTTATCTCCCTCCAAAAAGCTCAATCTAATCTCCTAAAAAGTAATCTAAAAAGGGCTGCCAAAAGTTCTGAAAAAGCTCTCTAAACTAGGTTAAAAACTGGGGTTAAATACCCCCCAAAATCGCCCAAAAAACTGTGACAAAATTGCCCTTGCATAGCCTGAAAATCGCAATTTACGCTACAGGCAGCGAGGCTCACTCGGCCGAGTGACAAATGTCACTCGGCCGAGTGACGAACCCTGTACAATTACAGTACTTCGGACTTTTGGGGGTCGGCTCCTTGGGAGTCACTCGGCCGAGTGACTTTCTTTGCGTCGACCGAGCGGACTTCTTCACTCGGCCAAGTCGGAACTCGGGACTGTACAGACAGATTACAGTAAGTCTGGACTTTTCGTTACCGTCGTCTTGATGCCACTCGGGCGAGTGGGGTCTCCGTGGTTCGGCCGAGTGGGCTGGCGACGGTCGGTCGAGTGCACGCTGATACTCTATCTTCTGCGTGTCCGATTTGGCCGGCCGAGGGGGCTCTCGATGGTCGGCCGAGTGACTCCTTCACTCGGCTGAGTGACATGCTGAAAATGCCCAATCTTCGTATTTTTGCTCCCTCGTCGCTCCTACGACGTTCTTTCTTCTTCCACTCCTCTCCGATAGCAAAATTCCCCTCGAAAGAGTCACGGGTGACACTCCGGAGTGGGTGCATCTCAGAATCACTCCAAATCACTCCAAATCTCCTGAAATTCGAAAAAAACAAGAAATCGTGAAAAGCATCGCAATATTGTCGAATAATCGTGAAAAACGCGATTCGAGCGATCAAAATGGCATGCAAACATGCAGAAAAAAGGTGTAAAATATGGAGTGATCACCCATCAATATGCTTTATGCTTTAATTGTTTATTTTGTGCACATATGCATATTGATCGAGGGAATTTGTTAGCACACATTGTAATTTCAATTTTTATGTTATATTTTTACATAATGTTTTGTTATCATCAAAAAAGAGAAGAATGTTGGTTCTTGGGTTCAAGACCAATGTTGTTTTGATGATGATCAACATTATGTTATGTGCTAATCATCTCATTTGTTTTAGCCTCAGATTAATAATTAATTACTTTGATGAGGAGACAAACCAATTGGTGATGGGATGATCGTGGAGATGGCTTCAAGGCTTTGGAGCAATGCTTGCATGAAGATTATTGGACTTCAATTGTAATTTTACATTTTATCTTCATGTATTTTGTTATCTCTTACTTAGATATGTGTAGCCTTGAATAGATGCACACACTTTCATTATGCATCATTTCCATCATAGGATTCATTAGATTTCATGTAGAACACATCACATATGGTCCATTGCTCAAAACAGTCTTTATAGTGTATTTTGGAGCTGGACAGGTGCCTGGTCAAGGGTCACCAGATGCCTGGCATGTCACCTTTTGAGATAGCTTGACACGGCATTGGGCATCTGATGCTCTATGAACAAGCATCTGTATAGTGGGTCAAACGTCTGGGTCATGATCTCGGGGAACCTGGCTAGAGTGAGCCAACTCCTTGTGCTCTCTGTATGTTGAACCCATGCGTGGGAACCGTCTGAAGAAGGCTTTCCAGACATCTGCACAGTGGTACAGGTGCCTGGTAAGTGTTCATCCGACTTCTGATGCTTGGAGATTGGACTTTTCTTTGTTTCATCCATCTCGTTTGCCAGTCATCTGGAGTTATATTTCCATGCATCTGAGCAGGTGATCAGGCAACTGAGAACCCTTCTCCAAACGTCTAGTCAATCTCAAATTTTCACGTTTATAGCCGTTGGGTGTCATTTTGAGGAGCCGTTTTCTTGTCTCTTATGCTGTTTTGTCAGCTTATTTAAGCTCGGTTGTAAGGCATATTTTGGTATCACTCCAGCTTATTTAGACCATTTTAACTTGAGGGTTTTCATTAAAGCGTTCTTTTCTTTTCCCTCTCTCTTCTCATACTCTAATTGCTAAACTAGTGGTGGTTTAACCCTAGCTCAAGGAGAAGCTTCCAAGTGCATCCATGCTCTACATCATCTAGCACTTGGTGATTTCAATCTTTATGCATTCACACACATAGGTAATATCTATTCAAGGCATAGGTAAGATTGTATTTTTGTTTCTTTTGTAACGAACCCTAGTAATCGAGTTGTGAGTACATTGTGGGGGGTTACTGTACTTGGAGGGTTACTCCATATCTCGGTTTAAGGATTGTCCTGGTTAAGGATTGTACACGGTTAGAGTATTCTTTGTTGCCCCGGTTAGGGAGCATAATATAATTCCACATCTTGGGTTACAAGTATGGTGCTGGAGAATGATCGCCAGTTAGGGATCTGAACCAAGATACGTCTCAATGTTTGTGTTTGCATTGGCGCATCTTTTCTTTGTAGTTGCTGTCGTTGAACATTTCATTTTTATTTCTGCTTGTATTGCGTTTAATTACTAGTTACTTTTTAATTACCCATATTGTTTGCCTTTACACTATTTATGCCCTTATTTAATGCATAACGTCTTCGTCTCAATAACCTCCACTTTACTTCAATGGGAAGAATTATTCTTAATGGAGAATTAAGATGATTGATCACCTTAAGAGCAATAATCTTTGGGAAGCGGTGTCAATGGTGA
Organism: Scilla litardierei; assembly: GCA_030789695.1. Lineage (NCBI taxonomy): Eukaryota > Viridiplantae > Streptophyta > Magnoliopsida > Asparagales > Asparagaceae > Scilla > Scilla litardierei. The sequence continues at coordinate 95,259,645 of CM061142.1, forward strand.
CTTCAAATTTCACGATGGACGCTCAAGCCAAGAGGATTTTGTGCATCTCCACATTCAATCATGATTTTGAGAACACTTCATGGATGGAGACAGCACATGAGTTTTGGAGCTTCCTTGAAGCCAAATACATCAATGGAAAAGTTTTAGAGGATGAGTCACGCGATAACGAGGTATCTTAAACTCAATTCTCTTATGAGCATGATATTGTTAGCTCTAAAAATTTATTGGAAGCTCGTATGTGTTGTGCAATTTCACATCATGATGACACACATTATTACACATCTTTGCATGCTTCTCACATTTCATTGATTGAATCTTTGACTGCCAAGAAAGAAGGATTTCTTTGTCATGTTCGTAAGTTACGATGCGAAAATTCTTCTCTCAATTGTTAGTTAGACGATGCTCATATTTCGGATGAAACTCCATCAATTTTGAAAGGGATTCTTAAATTAATGCTTTAAGAAAGGAGACATTGGCTCTTAAATCTCAATGTCACGAGCTTATCTCATATCTGTCCACTAGGAATGACGGCATTTCTTCAGTTTTGAAAAAGTGTAAGTTATTGTCTACTCAACTTTTGAGTGAGAACAATGGTTTTGGGTTTTCACCTTTGAATTTGTCCAAACCAAGCTCTTCTCCTAGAAGCACCCAAAATAATTTTGTTGGGGGGCCTGCTAAGAGGTTTGTCACATCCAAGTCTTCTTTTGGCCAAACATCAACTTTGAATCTAAAGCCAAAGAATAATCGTGCATATATGTACACTTCATCGCACAAGTAGCCCGTTCAAAAACATATGCATATGACTGCTTCTTCTTTTGATGCTATGCATGATGTTTCTACCCATAAAAATGATTCTATTTCTATGCATGCTAATCATCCACACGCTTGTGTTATGCATGCTATTAATGCTTCTATGCACGGTAGAAATGTTGTTTGTGTGAATGCTTTGAATACTCAATCGCATGTTTCACACATGGGTCACGCTAATATTTATGTTCCAACTCACACGGGTGTGCCCCCACCTCCTATTCATGCCCCTATACGAACACTCCTTAGGAATCCCAAATCTCTTTCTTTGTGGATTCCTAAGAATGTTTCTCGACATGATAGGAACTCATATATAGAATTGTATGTTCGTAATGTTATTTTTTCATACGACTATATACAAAAACCAAACTCCATGTTTGTTTGGTTTCCACTTTGCACGCACTCACACACTTTTATTTATTGCTTGGGTACCATGCATGTATGCTTACTTTATGTGCGATTGTTCATAACTCCCATGTTTGCATGTTTCATATGATTTTGGAGGAGTATGGAATGTTTGCTTGCTATCATGTTATGTTCCTTTCAAATGCCATGTTAAATGTCTTTTATATTATGTTTGTGCATATGAATAGGTCATTTCAAACCATTAGATTTTATCAATTTGGCACATTTCCATCTTTTTGATATGCCAATGGAAGAGAAATTGTGGTTATGTAAAAATATATAACATATGCTTTCATGCACACTCTTTGTTGGTATTGTTTTTACATGAACACACCCATCAATATGCTTTATGCTTTAATTGTTTATTTTGTGCACATTTGCATATTGATAGGGGGAGTTTGTTAGTACACATTGTATTTTCAATGTTTATGTTATATTTTTACATAATGTTTTGTCATCATCAAAAAGAGAGAGAAAGTTGGTTCTTGGGTTCAATATCAATGTTATTTTGATGATTATCAACAAAATGTTGTGTGCTAATCATCTCATTTGTTTTAGTCTCAGATTAACAACTGATTATCTTGATGAGGAGACAAAACAATTGGTGATGTGATGATCGTGGAGATGGCTTCAATGCTTTGGAGCAATGCTTGCATGAAGATTATTGGACTTCGATTGTAATTTTACATTTTATCTTCATGTTGTTTGCTCTCTTGTACATAGAATATTTGTAGCCTTGAATAGATGCACACACTTTCATTATGCATCATTTTTATTATAGGATTCATTAGATTTCATGTAGAACCCATCCCATATGGTCCATTGCTTAATACTCTCTTTTTAGTATATTTTGGAGTAAGACAGGCGCTTGGTAAAGGGTCACCAGACGCCTGGCGTGTCAGCTTTTGAGATAGCTTCACACAGCCTTGGGTCAGTCGCCTGATGCTCTATAACCAAGCATCTGTACAGTGGGTCAGACGTCTGGGTCATGAGCTCCTGGCAACTGGACAAGTGAGTCAACTTCTTATTGTCTCTGTCTGTTGGACCCATTTGTGGCAATCGTCTGAAGAAGGCTTTCCAGACATCTGCATAGTGGTCTAGATGTTTGGTAAGTTTTCATCAGACGGCTGATGCTTGGATATTGGACTTTCCTTTGTTCCGTCCATCTCATCTGCCAGTCGTCTGAAGTTATGTTCCCAGGCATCTAAGCAGTTGATCAAGCGCCTGTGAAACCTTCTCCAGACGTCTAGTCGCTCTCAAATTTTCCCGTTTATAGCCTTGGATGCAAATTTTGAGGAGCCGTTTTCTTGTCTCTTGTGTGGTTTGTGAGCTTATTTAAGCTCGGTTGTAAGGCATATTTTGGCATCACTCCAGCTCATTTAGAACATTTTGTGAGTGCCAAACTTGAGGGTTTTCATTGAAGAGTTCCTTTATTTTCCCTCTATCTTCGCATACTCTAAATGCTTAACTAGTGGTGGTTTAAACTGGCTCAAGGAGAAACTTCCAAGTGCATCCATGCTCTACATCATCTAACACTTTGTGATTTCAATCTTCATGCCTTCACACACATTGGTAATATCTATTTAAGGCATATGTAAGATTGTATTTTCGTTTCTTTTGTAACGAAACCTAGTACTCGGGTTGTGACTATATGGTGGGGAGTTACTCCACTTGGAAGGTTACTCCATATCCCGGTTTAAGGATTATCTTGGTTAGAGATTGCACTCAGTTAGAGTATTCTTTGTTGCCCCGGTTAGGGAGCATAGTGGAAATCCACATATTGGGTTATAAGTGTCGTACTGGAGTAGGATCCTCGGTTAGGGATCCGAACCAGGATATGTCTCGTAGTTTGTGTTTGCATTTTCGTATCTTTTCTTTGCGGTTATTTTTGTTGAACGTTTCATTTTTATTTCGCTGTGTATTGCGTTTAATTACTAGTAACTTTTTTAATACGCATATTGTTTGCCTTTACACTGTTTACGCCCTTTTTAGTGTATTGTGAAGCCACAGGTCCCAACAAAATGAACTTGAAAACAAGAAGAAAAATGATAAGAAGGATGGTTACAGATCGAGAGACGCCATGTCTAAATGGGAGGCAAGATTGTCCAAGGTGGAGTACGCTTGCCATGAAGAACAAAAGAGAATGGATGAACTTCGTGAAGAGATGCTAGGTGCCATCGATAAGGCTATTCACAAACTCAAATTGGAAATATGAAATCAGGTAAGAAATCTTGAAACCCAATTTTTTGAATCTATTGATTCTTTGTGTAATGACCTTAAGAGAACTCAAGCGAAACTCTACGAGAGCAAAGTTGAGTTTGCTCTTTGCAAAAGGGCAATTGATCAAGGAGGAGTGGTTGCACCAGTGATTGCTCTATCAAGCATTAATGTTCCAAAACTAAAGTCGCTCAAGGGGTCAAGGAACACGAAGGAAGTAGACAACTTCCTATGGGGTGTGGAGCAGCATTGTGATGCTCTTGGCATCACTGCAGATGCTAGGAAGATCAGCAATGCTTCCTCTTTCCTCAAGGACACCTCCTTACTTTGGTTGAGAGGGTGAAGTAAGGATGTGCAGTAGGGATGATGTGCCATTACCACTTAGGTTGAGTTCAAGTAGGAACTCAAAAGGCAACTCTATCCAGAGAATGCTACAGATGAGGCGAGAGAGAGGTTGAGGCATATTAGACACACATGGATCATCAGAGACTATGTCAACAAGTTTACTTAGGTACTACTCGAACTCCCTAACTATCCTGATGATGAAGCTCTCTTTGATTTCAACTATAGACTGAAGAGTTGGGCTAAGTTAGAGATCCAGTGGCATGGAGCTCAAGACCTTGCCACCGCCATTTCCATTGCTGAGTTCCTTAATGAGCTTAAGAGGCATAATCGTCCCAAGTCACCCAAGAGAAGAGATGATTATGAAATGAGTGGAGGAGTGCACCATCCTCACCATTATGACAAAGGAATGCATGATAAGAATGAGAAGTATAAGAGACGTCGAGACCGAAGTCCCAAAAAATCAAGACTAGAAAAAAGTAGGCCCAAGTGTTTCTTCTGTGATGGAGCACATAGGGCAAGAAGCTGCCCCAAGAAGAGCAAGCTATCAACCTTATTCTACGAAGAGAATGCAGACGAGATGCAAGAGGCAATCAAGATGGGTGCATTACAAATATTGGATGACATTCGAGCCAAGGAGGGGTGCATGCCCAACCAGAAGGGACGCTTGTATGCAAAAGTCAAGATTGTAGGCCAAATTGCTAAAGCTCTAATTGACACGGGTGCTTCTAACAACTTCATCTCAAAGGACGAAGCCAAATGTCTGGGTGTTAAATATACCGCAAAGAAAGGTCAAAACGGTCAACTCAGAAAATAATCCAATATGTGGTGTTGCTTATAAGGTGAAGGTGACACTGGGAGATTGGAGTGATCATCTCAACCTCATCATTGTTCCCTTAGATGATGGTCCATTAGCTATTGGGGCAGAATTATTCAACTCAATCAAAGCCATCCCATTTGCATTTGCCAATAAATTATGAAGATGTAGAGGTCCAATTAGTGCCATTAGATGAGGGAGAGTGATACAAAAGACCGTATATCATGTAATACCCTCATAGACATTGCAGCTGTGACAATAGAAATAGAAGAGAAAACCCCCAAGGAGCAGCCGAAGAGTGTGAAAACGGGGCCCAGGTGTCGTTGGTGTGAAGGGCGGCACAAGTCGAGGAATTGCCCACTTAAGTTTGAGATGTGCAGGGGTGTGCATCCACCATCAGAGTGTTTATATGATTCTAGTTCTGATTCTGATTCAGAATGGGAAGGTCTAGAAGATCGAGAAGAGTCCAAGGTGGAAGAGATCAAGGTTGCTGCTATACAATCCAAGGTACAACATGGGAATGTAAAGAAGAGTTCCCACATGTAACCCTTGGAATGTGGCAAGTAGAGCTTGAAGCATGACAACAAGTTGGCCAAGTTTTGGGATCACTTTGCAAATGAGCGACGAGGGCGTCGCCAAATAGAGTGGGGGAGAATGTCACGGCCCGCTTCTCCTCCAAACCATTTTGTGCCATCAAGCTCAAGAGAAATTCAATCCCAAGATTGAAGCCCAAAATGCAAGTAGAGAAGAATGGAAGACTCTAGAATAAATTAGGGATAAGTCTTGCATAACTTGAGAAATTCTAGATAAGTCTTCTATTTAATGATGTAGTTGGAAAATGTGTAGAACATTCTTGAAACTCATATATAACCATTAGATTGAAACAATATTGGCCTTCCATTTAGGTAGAGGAGGCCTATAAATAAGGGTACTTGTATCATTTGCAAACCATCCAAGAGTGGATCAAGCATTTGAGTAGTAACCAGAGTTCTCCACTTTCCTCTTACATATCCGAAGTGTTCTTTGATTATTCTTCCTATTCGAGTGAGTTCTTCGGTATTCTAAGCAATCGTTGGCTTAGTCATCACGTTGATCTTCCAGAGTTATTTGAACTTCTACTAGAGTGCTTGTGGGAAAGGCTGAAGTAGCCTCTCAAGTGACGCGAGAGACTAGTGACATGAGGTCGTCGGCAGTGCAAAGTCCGAGCCCGTGAATACGTGCACTCACAAATATAGAACTCGAGCATCAACAACATTAATTCCAGGCTATACCATTGTTCAACACGCACACATATCTCGGTTAATGGGTTTCTGGATCAGCCATCCAGATTTGCATTGGCCCCTTACTTGGGCTCATGTGCACGAGCATCCCCCTATTTTCAGCCCATACTAGAATGTCAATGATATAAAGGAGGAAGTCCTAATATAAGCTTATCTACAGATATGTACACTTTCAATATGTGACTAAACACAAAAGGACATCTTTTTGAATTGTGAAGTACAATATTTGCCCAACAGTAACATCAGGCCCACTTCCTGATTCTTTTGGGGGAAAAAGGCAGGTGGACCATTTGGTCTTGGCGCTTTCATGGAATATGATCTCTTTGATCTCCTCAGGGATTATGTGAAGGTCTTATATATTTGCTTTAGTGAAGGTAAATGGGAGAGATCATAAAGAGTTGCTTGTAGAAGTTCAGGGAGATCACCAGAATGTCCTTAGGATGGAATCACACGGTAATTATGGATGTTGAGCTAGGACAGTGTGGGTGTGGGTCGATACTGCTTTTCAAATGATCTTGTTCCTAAAATGGAGGATGTTTCAGGTGAGATGTGAACAAAAGATGGAATTAAGGTAACCTCTATAGTGCAGGATCTGTCACCAACCACAGCAATAAGCACAGCAATACGCACTGGTGGTTTTAACGCATATCCAGTCCATATATTTGGAGCGAGGGAATTAACATTTGGTTGCAAAAACTAGTGTTGGTTCAGCTGGTGACAAATCCCAGAACCAAACCATGACCGCTCTAGCTCCTGCACTAAACTACACATTAAACAGCCTACATGTGAAGCGAAAAATGTGTAGTTTTGGGGAAAATTAGTGATTAGTCACAAATGATGGCTAACCCTTCATATTTATATCAGCCCTCTCTTTTTCTTTACACACACACCCAATAACACACAATACTCCCCCTCAAGATGAGCAAAAGATATTTATCATGCCCATCTTGTTACAAGCATCCTCTACTCCTTTAGAGTTCAACCCCTTTGTAAGGCAATCAGCTAGTTGCTGTCCAGAAGTAATGTAGGAGATCTCCAACTGTTTCTTGTCCAATCTTTCTTTAATGAAGAACCTATCAATCTCTATGTGCTTCGTTCTATCATGTTGCACTGGGTTGTTGGCAATGTTAATTGCTGACTTGTTATCACACAACAACCGCAATGGTCCTTCTCTCAGCAGGCGTAGCTCATGTAGAAGTGATCTCAACCAGATCATCTCACAGGTACTAAGCACCATAGCACGATACTCTGCCTCTGCAGTGGAGCGAGCCACCAAATCCTGCTTCTTGCTGCGCCAAGAGACTAAGTTGCCCCCAACAAACACACAGTAGCCCGAGGTCGATCTCCTATCATCTAGGCAACTGGCCCAATCCGCATCACAGTAGCCTGTCACATTCATGTGACCATGACTACCAAATAATATGCCTTTTCCTGGACTATTCTTTAGATACCTCAGTATCCTGAAGACTGGCTCCATATGTCCAGTCCTAGGATTATGCATGTATCTACTTACCACACTGATAGCATAGGTAATGTCAGGTCTGGTATGGCATAAGTAGATAAGGCGTCCAACAAGTCTCTGGTACCTTTCTTTGTCTACTGGCTCCCCTGATTGTGAATGCAACCTATGATTCTGATCAATAGGAGTAACTGCTGGACGACACCCCAACATACCAGTCTCAGCCAGTAAATCCAGGGCATACTTCCTCTGTGAGAGAACTATACCCTTCCTGGACCTAGCAATCTCCAGTCCAAGGAAATACCCCAACTGTCCAAGGTCCTTGACCTCAAATTCTCTCGCCAACCTAACCTTCAAGTGAGAGATTCCCTCTTCATCATCTCCAGTGATAATAATATCATCAACATACACAGCCAGAAGGGTAATCCGCTGTCCTGAATGCCTATAGAATACAGTATGATCGCCATTACTCTGCTTGTAGCCCATAGTGATGACTGCACGCCTGAATCTGTCAAACCATGCCCTTGGAGATTGCTTCAGCCCATACAAAGACTTGTCCAGTCTACACACCTTTCCCATCGTCTGTTGTGTGCTAAAGCCAGGTGGAACCTCCATGTATACCTCCTCCTGTAAGTCTCCATGCAAGAAGGCATTTTTTACATCCAACTGATGCAATTTCCATCCAAAATTCGCTGCACAGGATACCAGTACTCTCACAGTACTCATCTTTGCCACTGGGGCAAATGTCTCATCATAATCAATCCCATAAGTCTGACTGTAGCCCTTAGCAACCAGCCTCGCTTTGTACCTGTCCACCTTCCCTTCTGGAGTTTGCTTTATTGTGAATACCAACTTGCAGCCCACAGCTTTCTTCCCTGCTGGAAGTGAGACAAGTCTCCATGTCTTGTTCGTCTCCAGTGCTTCGAGTTCTTCGAGCATTGCTTTCTTCCACTAGGGATGTTGCTTTGCCACTCGCCAATCACTCGGTATAGAGATAGACTGTAAGGATGCAATGATAGCCCTATATGCAGGTGTAAGAGAAGCATAGGAGACATGATTAGCAATATCAGTCTCATATCCATACCGTACAGGAGGCCTGTCGGCATTGATACGAGGCTCCCTACGAGATGCAAGTGGAAGATCTAAACTAGAGGAAGGCAAAGAAAGGTTACCATCCGTGTTAGGAGAGGAAGTCAGTAAGGAAGTCGGAACTCGAGCAGGCGTGATAGACTGATCAATCTCGACATGTGGCTGTGGAGCTAGTGGTTCTTCAGTGGGGGAGATGTCTTCTTGTTGTTCTCCATCGCCATGACTACCCTTCTGTCTCCTGCTATATTTCTTGCCGTACAACCTGTCTTCCTTCTCTTCCACCAAGGTCCTTTCCTCCTCCTTGCTATCAGGACCAGTACCAGTAGGCCCGACAGAACACGGTATAAGTCCGACCACTACCCTCCTGTCATCAGTCTCCCCCTCTCGACCAACTCCTCATGTGTTTGGAGAGGCACCAGTATCAAATATTGATGTAGAATCTGTCAGTCCTCCATAAAAAGGCTCAGTCTCTGTGAACGTCACATCCATACTCACAAACAGCCATCTTTCTGATGGACTCCAACACCTATAGCCTTTCTGATTTGAAGGATACCCAACAAATATGCATTTAATTGCCTGAGCATCCAGCTTCCCCACAGAAGGTCTATGATCCCTCACAAAGCATGTGCATCCAAACACTTTTGGTGGAACTACAAAAGTGTTCTTTCCCATAAGAATCTCACATGGGGACTTCATACCAAGGATCCGCGAAGGCATCCTGTTGATGAGATAGGTAGCTGTCATCACTGCTTCACTCCACAATATCTTAGGTACATTCATGGTGAGCATGAGTGACCTAGTTACCTCCAACAAGTGTCTATTTTTCCTTTCAGCAACTCCATTCTGTTGAGGTGTGTTGGGACAAGTGGTTTGATGAGTTATCCCATTCTCAGATAGATAAGATGCAAACTCCTTGTTTACATACTCTGTCCCATTATCCGTTCTCAAGACACGGATCTTGGCCTCATACACAACATTTCTGACACTTCTATGGAAGTCCTGAAAACACTTCAACGCTTCGCTTTTGTTTTTCATCATGTAAAGCCATGTCATCCGAGAATGACAATCTATGAAAGTGATAAACCACCTAAACCCACTTACTGAAGTCACTGGGCAGGGCCCCCAAACATCTGAGTGAATAAGATGAAATCTCTCTACACTCCTCATCCCCACACTAGGATATGATGTCCTAGTGTGTTTCCCAAATTCACATGCATCACACTTCAAATTCATTTTATTCACTATATTCAAAATCTCAGGATACATTTTATTCAACATATCAAAAGGCAAGTGTCCCAACTGACAATGTAATAAAAGTACCTCCCTTTCCTTCTCTTCACCAACGACAGCCAATGCAGCATCCCCACTAGCTCTGTCAAGATACCACAGTCCATCACGCCTGACGCCAGTCCCAAGCCTCCTCCCAGTCTTCCTTTCCTGCAACACACAATGAGTAGAGTCAAAAGTAATGCTACAGTCGAGATCATCAACAATAGAGCCAACAGATAAAAGGTTGACTGGAAAAGATGGGACGTGAAGGACTGAAGAGAGGCATATGGAGGGAGTGCACTGAATTGTGCCAATCCCTCTAATGGGTTGGGATGTGCCATCAGCTGTCTGAACAGTTTCATGAATGGTATGTGGTTTATATGTGGAAAACAGTCTATATGCACCTGACACATGACTAGATGCACCTGAGTCAATAATCCACTCTATATGATCTCTACATGAAAGGGCTAATTGGTTACCTGGTCCTGCGTGAGCGAAGTGGGCAAAGTTACCGAATGGCGAAGCAACATCTCTAGTCTGGTCTGCATGACTCTCCGAACTCTCAGTAGTAGACCTGGACTGTCTCCGCTGCTCTAGATCTGACGCCTCAGCTGGCGTAGCCTCAATCATCACTGTCTCCTGTCGTCCATCAGCAGTAGCAAAGTTGGCACGTGGGCCGCCGCGACCTCGTCCACGGCCTCCACGGCCCCAACGACCTCCTCCTCTGCCTCCTGTGCCACGTCCTCGTCCACTACCCTTCTGTGGGCAGTTAAAGCTCAGGTGCCCCTTCACCCCACAGGTGTAGCACTCTCGATCCTCGCTCACTGCTGCCACTGCCGGTACAGCCAGTGCAGCCCGAGTGACCTGAGTACCCTCATCCTTCATAACTCTCAGTCTGGTCTCCTCCTGTGCCATTGCAGCTATGGCCTCCTCCAGAGATGGGATGGAGGATAAGTGACACATACTCGCCCTCCTGACCTCAAAATCTCCATTCAAGTTCCTCAGAAAATGTGTCACGCGCCTACGCTCCACCCACTTCCTGTGTATCGCAGCACTCCTAGGATCAGGTAGATCAATGGGGTCATAGTGGTCTAACTCTGACCACAGCCTTTTCAACTCCGCAGAGTAGGCTAGAATAGACATCTCCCCCTGCTTCAAGGTGTCGACCTTGCCCTGAACCTCCATCATAAGCATCACATTCCCTGCTCCAAAATACATCTTCTCCACCATACTCCATATCCCCGCAGCACTCTCTATGGCCTCCACCATCCCAGCAATGGGTGGAACCATCGATGTCATCAACCAAGCAGCCACCAGTGAGTTGGTGGTGCTCCAGACTTTCCAATCATCCCCAGTCTTATCCACCGGTTCCTTACAAAAACCCAGAACGACGCCTTCTAACCCCTTCGACTTCAGGATGAGAAGCACCCTCCTGGACCAACTGAGGTAATTCTTCGTCCCTTCCAATTTCACATCATTGGGCATCAATTCCAGCTTCTGCACGGGTCGTGAAGGCGTCGATCCACTCGAGGATCCCAACTCCTTCGAAGCAAGCAGCTTCGTTATCTCTCCAATGAAGGCCTTCATGTCAGCTGAGGTAAGATTGTCCCCCATCTCTCCAGATCCGCAGATCTCTCCTTTCTCCCTCCTTAGATCCGCAGATCTACTTCTCCTCCTCCTCTTCTAGGTCATACCCTAACCGTAAATCTATGGAGTCCTTTTTATGGCTCTACCATAGATCTAGGATTAGGGTTTTTTTGGGGTTCTCTTTTGTGGCTAGTTAGGGCTTTGTGGCGGCTAGAAGAGGACGTGCAAGGGAATAGGAGAGGAGGATCAGCAGCGGATCAGCAAAGGCAGCGACAGCGGAGCGGCGACGGCGCGCGCAGCAGCAGGCGGCGGAGGCGCGCGCGTGGGAGGGCGGCGGCTGCGCGTGCGTGGGAGGGCTAGGGTTTTTTTTTTTAGGGTTTTGGCTCTGATACCATGTAGTTTTGGGGAAAATTAGTGATTAGCCACAAATGATGGCTAACCCTTCATATTTATATCAGCCCTCTCTTTTTCTTTACACACACACCCAATAACACACAATAAAATGTATATTTGAAAGACTACCAGCATATTATAGAGGATAGATTGCTGCATGCAATCATAGACACCAGAGTACAGCCATGGGTTCATGGAAGAGCTCATTCGCCAACGCCGAGCACATAGCCCAGCTAACACCCATAACAATCTCAGCACAGACAAATACCAGCATTTAAGACTAGAAACCATCTTTCAGAGAGAGGGATTATATACACCGGTGAAAGTCCGGTGCACATAAGAGTTTGTGCATTTTTTTTTGCTAAAAATAGGAGGGGGAGAAATAGGCCTGATGTGACTTGATCCCCACACTTTTTTGCTAAAAATAGGACTATATACATCGGTGTGAATCGGTGTATAAAGCATTTTCCCTTTCAGATATGTGAACATGTGAACAGTAGCCTATATTAATAAGTAACATATAGAGTATTTTGCACTGGCTGATAGCCACAATTACATATCCAATCTTACATGAAGCTAAAAGCGCACCGTATAAGATATGCCCCCTCCTAACTCCTCTAACTATAAACATGTATTTAACTACTATGAATTAATACCACTTGTAAAGTATTCAAGGAGGCCATTTACAAAAGTGACCAAACGCACAAAAAAAATATTTACCTAGCAAAAAAACATTGAACTCTTCACATTTTTGTGCAGGCGAGGAAGTTCGGGAATAGAAACACCTCCTCCGGTGGTGATGCCTCCCTGTCCCGAGGATGTCTCAGAGAACTCCTCAAACTTGATAAACTGGGACATCTGTGCTGCTGCTAGATGTGCATAACAGATCGGCGCGACTGGAAAATGGAAAGAACAATGTGAGCATATTATTGGCGCTATCAAACAAATATGCAAAGACATGGATGGAGGAAAAGGGAATAATAAAAAAATAAAGAACAAGCTTGGATTGCTCACCAGTAGAAATTGCGGTAGTGCTTCTTTGGTAGCTGCACATATAAATCAATAAAAATAGCAGTTGGTCATTTTGTTCTTGCCATGGAATCATATGTTGTATCAGATTGTGACCAAACTTACACATAGGAAAGCGCATGAACGAGCTTCTGGAGATCATCTGGTGAGAAACCTATCTCGTCCATCAGGACATGGTAATGTGTCGGCCTTGAGGTGCCCTGCATGAAACGAATACAGGGAGTTGGTAATATAAGACGTAAACACACAAAATAGCATTGAACATATATATGGAAGCCAAAAAATTTTCAGCAGAAACATACTGTTGTTATTTTATATGCGAGTCTTTAAGCAATTAAAGCATAGTATATTTGCTTCAAGGAATTGCATGATGGTAAATGTCCACACTTACAATCATTCCAGCCTGTGCGCACATGTAGAAGTCATAGTGTTGGGGGTGAACAATCTTCGTATCCACCACAGTACCTGCAGCCACAAATAGAATGGTTCAAAAAAGAATATTGAAAACTAAAATTTTACTGCAGCCGTTCAATTACAGTTACAAAAATGATTGGGCCAAGGCCACACCTGCTGGAACATTCTCAGGGGCACCATCTTGAAACAGCTTCGTGTGGTGGTTCTTCTGTGCTACAATTACCGTGAACTTCGGAAGCTTTGTTTCACCTAAATGGTATAATGCCTTGTGGGAAAAAAACAAAGGTGATTTTTAGGAGGAAGTCCATGAATAATGTCTAAGCAAATTTTGGTTCATATTAATCAGAAACTCTACCAGTACCTTACATATCTGGTTCAATTCTATATTCAAAACTTGATTGAACTGGGACTCGCTCACTCCGTCCCTTCAAAAAAAATCAAATGTGTAGAATTAGACGACCATATAGTACCAACAAATAAGAAGACAGATAAAATGCATGCCATAGCACCAGATGAAGCAAAACAGGAAAAAGGGTAGTGGAATTAAGCAAAAGTTACGCACGAATATTAGAATTATGTTGAAAAGATTATTATGGAAATACCAGCATTTTTTCTAGAGCATTGTCCCAAAAATGGTGTCAAATATCACTATGTGCCATTCTACTATCCAAACATCAAGAGGATGCAACAAAAACTAAAGACTTCTGCTTCCCATGTATGCTGTACATGATGCATTGTTTGAGAAGTAACTGAATTAACATAAATATAAGGTAAAACTCCATGTGCAATCTGAATTTGACGTAGAGCCATTTATAAAAGGTCCCAAAATGCCTTGCATGTGCCTTACAGAAATAGTCAAGTACTGGTCCAGGCGTATTGCCTGCGCTGAAAATGTTACTAACTCCCGCAATATCCAGTGAAATGATACCCAATTTAAAGGAAGTGGATCACTGAAGAGTGTTTTGGGCTCCAAAAAAATCTCCAAAAATACTTATAAATCGTAAATTAATCTAGGAATATTTTTAGTTTTTTGTATCACATTTTTCAACTTGTGTATATCCCACTAAAAGATTTCAACTCTTGCCTTCCACAGAGTAAACCAGTAATTTCCAACAATTTTTGGTATTAAAAAAACTAGAGAACTGGCGCTACTAAAATATTTAACTCTGCTGCAATATTATAAACAACTTCAATGAAAGGTAAATTTAATGTGCTGTTTGACAACCCACTTATCTAAACTGGAGTTCCATAACTATGTTGCAACTGTAGAGCTTTGGTCAGACTAGAGTTCCATAAAGTACAGTCTACATGGTTGAAAGGGTCCAGACTGGATGTTCATAAAGTACAGTTCCACTTCAACCTGGAAATGACATCCAAATAGATTTATGGTGTGTTTCTTGTAGTTAGGCTTATTAATAGTGTGAACTGGGTTTGGCCTATATTAATGGTATTCCCAAGAGAGGCCCTAAAGCAGAAGGCCAACAAATAATACGATACCATTATGCCGTAATGGGCAGAAGATTGCAGCATTCACAGTACCTACTAGAATTCAAGAATAAATATGTTTGCGTGCACACTTGAAAGTATGTCTCAAAGCTGTATAACAATATTTTTTTGATGCATACGATACCTGAAAATGATTATTTGTGTTGGTTTCATTGCTCTACTTGTCTCGTAGAAATCTATCAAGAGCTCCCTGACATATCAAAACAATGAATATTTAAAATTGTCAAATTTGTCAACTTCACATCAATTAATCGCATTTTGAAAAAAAAATTATATCTAAACCACCAGTCTCCTTGTTATCTGGAAGTTTGTTTTAAGAAAATTAACTCAAAATAGAGAAAAAAGCATCAGAAAAAAATGATATCCTATGTGTAACAAAAGCCAACCCAGTACCTAATAATACCATCATCGCCATCTGCGTTGGGCTTATACAGACAATCAATCATTTCCAGTTTTGGTGATTGTGTTCTTACAGAAGCTCTGTATCTTGAAATCAACGGCCATTGCCTTGACCCAACCACCTAAATTGACGATAAGATAAGTATAGCCACACAAAAAGATGTAAAGCAAACTCTATTGGAATTTTAATGCCAGTGTAAATACCGCAGCAATGGAAGGGATGTCGGCACGGCCAGGGGAGCCATGGGATACGTCCATTCCCAGAATCAATGTTGGATTCTGGGTGACAAGTGGTATGCTAAGAGAGCGCTCAACAGCCAATACAGAGTTAATGCCGCCAAGCTGGTAGAAAAGAAATAATAAGTAAAATAATATAAATGAAACATACGCAAGGAGAAGAAGAATGTAAAAAGTCAACATGTCTGACAAAGGGGAGACGGAAAAACTGAATACACTGTCTGTCTATCAACCTATTTAGTCAGGTTCTAATGAAAAGTATGAGGAGATCAAATTTAAGTGACATTCCATTCATGTCCGCCATTAATAGGTGCCAAGATCTGAAACGTGAAGTGAAATGGAAAAGGCTGCTTTCATAATGAAAATATCTAAAGATGCATATTCTACTTTATTGTTATAAATTTATAATCTTAAAACCTAGAGCTTCCATATATTTTCAACATGGAATATACCGAAGTAGCTCTTCTGCAATGGTTTTAGAATTTCAGACATGATATGAGCAGTATTCGTACTGGCCAACTTACATAAGTTCCTTACCACAGTCCTCCTGAATTTTGTGTTATAGTTAATTATAAGACTAACACAGATAATACTTATCATACAGTACTGTTAAGTTTGGTAAGAAGGCAAATTTTACGAATGAACACAAACGTGACCTCTGGTGGCTACCCTTATGTGTTTCTTGAGACCAAAGACAACTTCAAAGATCACGTTGGAAATGCCATTTAACAACTAAAACATAGCTGGGAAGCAAAAGCAAAATGGAAGTATGTCCTGGCTGTACCCTAAGACCAACAATTTCTAGAGAATTAGTAATTACTATTGTTACATCATTGGGCCGGCACCTACTACCACCATTGGGCCGTTCCCCATAAACATATATTGAATACTACTGCCCACTCGGACTACGCCCGTCAAGGAAGACAAAGCGGCCCATCAAGCCCGCCAAGCCCAAGTAAATACCGGATTGTTTACTCAGTCAAAGGCGGTTCAAAACATACCCATTAAGCCCCCGCGTCCCTGAGGAGAAGTGGAGAAATGGGCCCAATAATGGCGTAGTGGTCACTCGCCCACTACGCCAGAGATGCAGGTACGCACGTGCCACGATCGGGATGAAACAGTTATCACACGACATGACTGAAGAGATGGTGCTCATATAAAAGGACCAAACCTCGGGAGACTCAGGAGGTCAACAGAGCCACAAATTGCTAGGTACTCTGACAACACTGAGCCACTAATTGCTAGGTACTCTGACAACACTGGCCTTTAACTCTCCATCACGTATTTCATCCTCATTAACTTGGTCGGCCAGCCACACAAACGATTTTCCGCTAGATCGATCTCGCTGCCCCCGAGCCACCCTTAAGTTTCCTACTAACTTAAGCATCAGAGGGGATTTGGGTCGGACCCAAATCCAACCCCCCTGACGGTTTCTTGTGGTGTAGATAGCTCGGCAGGTGACCCTCAACAAGCTCGAAGCTCCTCTGAGCTAGATCGGACGTCTTTCAAGTAGCTTGGCTGCCACCTTGTAGAACCGAGCTATCCAGCAGGAAAGCCCGATCACCCCGACTGACGGAGATACGTGTTGACTCAAAGCGTCAAAGTCAGCCCCCTTATTGTTGATCGGAACCTCACCGTCAACAGTTGGCGCCGTCTGTTGGAAACAGAGTCTACATTCCAGTCTCCACCAAACAGAGAGACTATGTCAACTCATCCCATCAATCACGACACAAAGAGACTCGATTCCTCCGTGGAGGACCCCTCTACTCCACCGAATATCAATATGTTAAACATGATATTTGGTGGACCTACTTCCCACGATTTCTTTGCCACACTGCAGAGCCACAACGATGAGCGAGTGATGGCAGCGGGTCTCAAAAGATGTGAGTGATACTCCCAAGTGTAGGAGATCGAATAAGTAATAATCATGGTGAGTCCAGGTATCATATCCACGGGACAACTGACCTGCAAAACCACGAATCTCAGTCTATAAAGAGTACTAAAACGATAATAAACAACCACCTATCAGAGATATAAGTAATAGTGTCGATGGTTTAAAATAATAAAAGAGAATCCTACGATAATTACGGTGAATTCGATACTAAGATACTAATATGGAGAGTATGTATTGGTAATGATTTCGTTAGGGTATATGCAATCAATAATTATTAATATCTTTTCTATAACTCAACGGTTCACCCCGCAAGGGTATAAGAACATCGGAAAGTGTGGCGATAAAGCGCATAAAAATGGTGCCAAAAAGTAATCACGTATATCATCGATTTCATGAAGAAAATACACACAATTGTCCTCTCTGGTCGCGATACATCCTCTCGGATCGCATCACGAATAAGTCTGCAAAGATCATATTCGATTCATGCATGCTCACGTCTCCGTATAACATACCCAAATAACATATATGTAGAAATCAATGAAATACGCAATATAACGTGAATATAGGGCAAAAAGATATTGAAATCAATGATTACAACACCATAACTACATCAACACCAACACATATAGAGATTAACCACGCATGGAGAGAAAATAAACAATATTCATAGACAAATACATGAAACATCCTCGAGTACGCCCTACGCCTCAACTTCCCGACCACCACCAACGTGGCAGAGTACGAGGCTATCATCAACGGCCTCAGGTTGACTTGGGCGTTAGGGGCACGAATCAACTTGTATACTGACTCCAACTTGGTCGTCTGACAACTTAATGGGGACTACGAGGCCCGCGATGAAACGATGCAGAGCTACCTACGACTCACCCGAGCCGAGTTAGAGCTGTTCGAGCAAGCGGGAGTCTTGCACATGCCTCGGTCGGAAAACACCTGAGCAGACGCCTTGTCAAAGCTCACCTCATCTTCACCAACGGAGTTAGTGCGAGCCGTGTACGTAGAGAACCTTCCGCAACCGAGCTTGCGAAGGGAGGAATCATTCAACATAGACCAAGTATCGAATTGGATGAGCCCAATAATCAGGTACCTTGAGACCGGAGAAAAGCCGACCGACCCAACCGATGCCCGGAAGTTAGAGAGGCAAGTCTTCCGGTTCATTTTACATGACGGATCACTCTACAGGAAGCAGTGGGGCATGTATGATGCGTTCCCTTATCTCAAATGTCTGAACCCGCAAGAGGCTGATACGTGCTTCGGGAGATCCACAAGGGTTTCTGTGGAAACCATTGTAGAGGGAAAGCGCTATCCTTGAAAGCCTTGAAACAGTGCTACTACTGGCCGACAATGCATAAGAAGGCAACTGACTTTGTCAGGAGGTGTCCAACATGCCAAAAGTTTGCGAAGCATGACTCGACACCGCCAGCCTATCTGATTCCGATCATCAGCCATGTTCCCTTCACTAAATGTGGACTGGACATTCTTTGGCCCTTCACTCCTGCGAGCGGCCAACAGAAATTTCTGATTGTGGCCATCGACTACTTTACCAAGTGGATCGAGGCAGAGCCCTTGACGCGCATCACTTGGAAGAGTGTCAAGAGCTTTGTATGGCAGTCAATCATTTGCAGATTTGGCATCCCTTCCTCCCATGTCACGGATAATGGGACTCAGTTCGACAACGCAGGATTCAAGGAGTTCTACTCAAGCTGAAGGATCAAGCTACATTTCGCCTCCGTAGCGCATCCACAAGCTAACGGATTGACCGAAACGGCTAACAAGTGCATCTTGGAGCCTCTGCGGAAGAAAGTCGGGGAGGCTAAAGGCGCATGGCAAGAACTTCTGGGGATACTTTGGTCATATAGAACCACCCAGAAGGACGCGACGAGAGAAACTCCCTTCATGCTCACCTATGGATATGACGTTGTTCGGGTCAAAGTGGGGGAGAAGACGCGACGAAGAAATGAATTCAAAGGGCCTTGGGATAAATTCACATCTAGTCAATGAGGTAAGGGACTGAGCCCTGATCACTCTCATCAGACAAAAAGAACGCTTGGCCCGCTATTACAACTCCAAAGTCAAAGCAAGAAGCTTCCGCATAGGCGATCTAGTGCTTCAGAAGGCAATCTTCGCCTCCGATATCGTTTGGCAAGGAAAGCATGACGCGAAATGGCAGTGGCCCTACAAGGTGACCGATATTCTCGACCCAGCGACATATCGGCTTTCAACTACTGATGACAAAGGGCTCTCCCACCCCTGGAATGCTGAGCACCTACGAACGTACTACCAGTAAATGTGTGAGGGAAGCAAATGACTAATGTTTCAAATGTTGGATGCAACGATCTAGGACTTCATGTTTGATAATAACAAACGTGTGTGAACGATTTGATGTGTGTGCTAAGCGTTTTCAGGCTGAAAAGAGTTCGGAGAAGCAAAAGGGCATTTTGGTCAATTTGGAGATAAAAGGCACTTTGGACGTAAAAGGGCAATTTGGTCATTTTTATGATGTTATAAAAATATCAATTATGATCATGGATAATGAGGAAGACAACGAGAAAGGCATATAAATTTTCAGATCTGAAAACGGGTCTAAAACGGCTAAATTATGCGATACAAAAGCTTGGGGGCAATTTTGTAAATATACATACTAGGGTTCTTAGAATCCATATAAATATCCACTTAGCTGGCCATGAGGAATTACCCCTCTCCCAAAATCAAAGTGGTGTGGCTACAAGAGAAGAAGATGGAAATGTGCTAGAGATGCAATTCACAACCCAACAAATAAGAGAGAGGCTGCCTCATCGTTTTTTATGTTTCAAGTATATTAATCACAACCATCAAGTTGAAACAAGAGACCACTCTCCTAAAGAAAAAATGAATGAAGTATGAATGAATAAGCCCAATTGGTTGACTGCGGAAGGACGCGCAAGTGCACGCCTTCCACTCCCAAGCGTAGGAGTGTCAATGCAATAAAAATAACCGGTGAGTACCTGGTCGGATCACAGGGACAAGTCGTTCTACGTTCACATGTTTGATGGATAAAGAAAAATAAAGCGTGATTCAACTACCTCAACAACGGTGGAAAAGTGTGGGAAAAATGTGTGAAGAAATTACAATTCTAACCTACGCACTAGGGGTGGAGAGCCGAATCGGCAAGCAACGAGGAGAACTCATGTGGTGTGTGTGAATGAGGCAGTGGGCATGGGAATTCATCCCAAATATAACTCAATTGATCTCCCGGGTAAGGGAACTCAATCGGAGGATGCGGCATTTCATCGAACGTGTTGGGTGCAATAAGTAATGAATGAAACTCATATGAATATCAATAAGCACATTAGAGAGGGTCTCTAGGATAATCCTCTTCTTGGATTTCCCCTTAGGGTTCCAATAAACAAAGTTCTAGGGTTTCATCCACCAATTTAGAAAATGAAAATGTGCTAGAGATGCAATTCTGATACGATCCGGTTGATCGTATACTCAAATTAGCGTTTAAAAGTGGAAAAATAAGAAAAAGAGGAATTTTTATAGAAATTTCAGCGAAGAACAATAGATAAATTGGACCTCTTTCGAGGCGAAGCCCTATCTCCTAGCTTTGGATGAACGGATCAAAGCCTAAGAACCTTCACAATTGATACCTAGTTGTTCTTCATAAATAAGCATCCGGAAATAAAATGACGGTTAGCCCTAATAAATAGAAAAAAGAGAGGATTTACTAATCTAGTCTGAAAAGACTAGAATACCCCTAGATAACTAAATCACCAAAGCCTAAGCATCAAGTGGGACACGGGTGCGGCTTGAGGCAAGCGGGGCGGCGGCTAGGGGGCGTCCGCATCAATACCTCCCCCTAAAAGAGCCACCTTGTTCTCAAGGTGGAGATCTGGCTTTGAAGGCCCACGAGGGCAAACAGAGGCTAGGGTCACCTGTCAGAACCACCGTGCGACCCCCCTCCTGGAATTCCATCATAAGCTGCTTCCAATTCATCTTCACCTCGCCAAACCCCCTCAGCCACTGCACGCCCAAAATCACATCGATGTTGTCCAACTCTAGAGGCAAGAAGTCCTCCATGATCTGCACTCCTTGTAAGGTCAGACTCAGCCCCTTGCACATCTCACTGCTCTCCTCCCTCCTCCCTATCCCTGAGAGGACCGTAAACGTCTCCAAGGTGCTCACCTGCAACCTATCCCGATCCACCAAATGTCGAGAGATGAAGTTGTGGATAGCCCCACTGTCTATGAGTACCGTCACCGGCGCGTCGTCCAATCGTCCTGACAACTTCATGGTATGGTTCGTGGTTACCCCTACCAAGGAGTTCAGGGACACCTTCGCTACATCCAGATGTGCGTGCTCAACCTCGCTCTCTTCCGTCATCACTGGCTCCCCATCATCTGCATACTCCCCCTCGTCCGGTACTATCACAATCTGCATCAGCCTGCTCGCACATCGATAACCGGGACTGAACTTCTCATCGCATCTGAAACAGAGGCCTGCAGCATGCCTCGCCCTCATATCAGCCTCAGTCATCCACCTACCAGGGATCACTGGTCGGGTTTCCTCTCTTTATTTCCGCGTCCCCTGATGCTACTGTAACCCCCTGGGGTAGGACCGGTGTTGTCTGGCTACGCTGGCCCTGGGCTCCCCAAGTCCCTCGAATGCGCCCCTCCTCTGCATGCTTCTCCTCCGCCTTGTGAGCCAGGCGAAGTACATCCTCCAATGTCCCCGGGCTCTGCATCCGCAACTCTGCTCGTATAGAGGGCTTCAACCCACTCATGAAGTTTCCAATCATAACCTCATCTGTCACCCCTTTCACCCTACTGTTCAGCATCTCGAACCTCTCCACATAATCTCTCACCGTCCCCTTCTGCATCAAAGCAGATAACTGCTCATAGAAATCTCCCCCTGGGGTCTCCTAGAATCGGTCAAGTATCAGTGCTGACAGCTCTTCCCAAGTGCGAAAAGGGGTTCGCGCCACCTTCCATCTGTACCATGCCAACACCTTGCCCTCGAAATAGATTCCGACGGCCCTCAGAATCTCCTCCTCCGTCAACCTCATCACCTGGAAGTAGTGCTCCGCCCGATAGATCCACCCGTCCGGATCAGTGCCGTCAAAAATCGGCATTTTCAGCTTCATGAGTCGGCGGCCTGCATTGATGTCCCCCTGTGGTCCCAAGTCTCGGCCGTGGTCACCTCCACGGCCGAATCCTCCGCCGACTGCCTCAACGGGTCCTTCCCTGTCAACCCCGTACAACTCCTCAGGCCAAACGGGTCTCTCCCACGCCTCAGGCTGGTAATGGTACCCCGAGAACTCCCGATCTTGCGCCAACACGGGTCCTCCTGCTCCTCTGTGTGGTTGTACATGTGCTGTCCGATCCTCAAAGTAGCCCCCCAGGCCTTGTCCCCGCCCCGGAAAGCCCTCAAAAGTCTGTCTGGGAACAATATGCGGTCTAGATGCCTGTGGATAAGCCTCTGGTCTCCAAAATTGGGCCGCTGGGGCCCAATCGGCGTGTCTCGGGCCCGTCCTCCTCCGTCTTGCCCCCAGGGGGCTGTCTGCGCTGCTGCGGGCCCCCAGGGGGCTGTCTGCATCGTCGCGGGCCCCCAGGGGGCTGCCTGCACTGCGGCAGGCCCCCAATGCCCCGCCGCAGGCCTGTTTGGGGGGCCTGCTGGGGCTGCTGCAGGCCCGAACAGGCCTGCAGTAGCCGCAGCAGGCCCGGCAGGGCCTGCCGCTTGCTCTGCAGGCCAGATGTGGCCTGCAGAGCCTGGCGCGGGCCCACCTGGGCCGGCCGAGATCTCTGCAGGCCCAGTTGGGCCTGCCGCCAATTTCCAGGGCTCTCCGGCCCCTTTTTGCTGCTATCCGGCCCTATTAGGGTTTGTCGGGGCTGCGGCTTGCTCTAGGGTTGTCGCCGTAGCCGTCGCTATCTCCGGTTGCTCCCGGTTTACCGATTCAAGCGTCGATTCTCCCTGGTTTTCTCCCCCTTGAATCTTCTTGCCCCGATCTCCCCCTCTCCCAGTCGTTAGGGCTTGAAGCATTGCTTTTATCTCCGGAATCGACGTCGTGGCTTCCCTCAAAAATTTGAGATCTGAAGTCGCCTCCTTCAGATCTGAAGTCGCCTCCTTTAGCCCTTGGATATCACGTCCCGTTTGCGCGGCGTCCCTTCTCATAGCCCGAAGCTCGATTTGGATATTCTCCTGCGAATGGGCGTGATCTTTGATGGATTCCCCTAGGGTTTTCTTCAATCCCTCGATCTCCCGGTTGAACTCCTCTCGAAGCCCTTGCACCTTCTCATCCACGCCATCCGCCTTTGATCTCGTGCTTGTCGCCATCGGATCTCAATGCTCTGATACCAATTTGATACGATCCGGTTGATCGTAACTCAAATCGGCGTTTAAAAGTGGAAAAATAAGAAAAAGAAGAATTTTTATAGAAATTTCAGCGAAAAACAATAGATAAATTGGGCCTCTTTCGAGACGAAGCGCTATCTCCTAGCTTTGGATGAACGGATCAAAGCCTAAGAACCTTCACAATTGATACCTAGTTGTTCTTCACAAATAAGCATCCGGAAATAAAATGCCGGCTAGCCCTAATAACTAGAAAAAATAGAGGATTTACTAATCTAGTCTGAAAAGACTAGAATACCCCTAGATAACTAAATCACCAAAGCCTAAGCATCAAGTGGGACCCGGGTGCGGCTTGAGGCAAGCGGGACGGCGGCTAGGGGGTGTCCGCATCAAATTCACAACCCAACAACAAGCACAACACAACCACACAAGATAGATTCAGAAATTCATAATGAAAAGGAGAAGTTTTTACTTAAAACAAACATCCAATTACAACACAAAAATCTAAATCTAAATACACAAGAGAATAGGAAAATTTCACCCAAGTGTCACTCCTAGATGAGTTCTTCCACTCCCAAATGACTCCTCCAAGCTCCAAGCTTCATCTTCCTCCCCCCATGGCCACCAAGCTCTCCCAAGCCCTAAAAACACCAAGAGCAAGAAGAACTGCTCAAAACCGAAGCTGCCTCAAAATTTTGCTCCCAGGCCGATTTTAATGTATTATCGGGTCGGAGCCGCTGCGGGCGCATGCCCGCAGCCCGCTCAAACACGCCCGCTCCACGCTTCTGGGCGAAAAAAGTCGGGGCGGGCCGGCCGCTGGGCGGCCCGCTCCGAGGGTGATTTTTTTTAATTTTTTTTTTAATTTACCGGCCCAGCGGCCCGCTCCAAGAGCGGGCCGCTGCTGCGGCTGTTTTTTTTAATTAATTTTTTTAACCAAAAACTCAGCGCCCACAGCGCTTTACAAAAGGGGGGTGCTTGCGTCAGCGGTGCCACGTGGCGCTGCGTGGTTGCGCCACGTGGCGCCCACAGATTAAACTCCTCTTTCTTATTTTCTCCCCACATTTCTCCTCCAAATAATTCCAAAAAAATACCTAGAAATTTTAGAAAAATCCCAAAAAATTCTGGAAAATCTCTAAGACTTCCAGGAGTACCAGAAAAATAAGAGAAGGAGAAATTAGTCTATTTGATGAGAAAATAAATATAATGACTAGTATAACACGATATTGACTTCCAATAATCATATAAAATAATTCATTGCTCAAATAATTCTCAAAAATTGTCAATATGATCACAATAATACCATGAGCATATGAAAAATATCAGGAAGCCAATAAAGACGATAAAATCCATATTTTGTGCCAAGAATGAGAGTAAGCCCTAAAACGACATAAAGCGAAAATATACCCAAAAGAGCACGATTAAGTATAATCTTTAGCACAAAGTGGGGGTAGTTAGGGGATATAAATATACACTTTTCACTCCGAATCACACCCCCCAACTAGCTTTTTGCTAGTCCCTAGCAAAATATGCGATAAATTCGGATAAAATTGAAAACATGCACCAACACTCATGATATCATCATGTCATACACAAAATAGTATTTCCACTTGATTCCAAAGCCAATATACCCAATGTATGAAAGTAAATAACAAATGACACACTCTTCAATCCAATTCAAAGAAAAGTAAGGCAATAACCACCGTATCACATATATCGGGATATATCACGAGAAGTTTCTAACTTTCATGGAAATGGCCAAAACAAAATAAATTCTTCTAAGTGGTGGGAGATAAGATTGCATCACTCACGTTGCTTATAATTTCATTTTTTTTTCATTTATTTTTCTTTTCTTTTCTTTTTTTTCTTTTTTTTATTTTTTTGTTTTTGATGTTTATGTTTTGCATTCACGCGATAACGCTATGAAATGCAAACACGACCACATTTGCATACACGCGATGATGCTATATATGCAAATGGATGGAATAATCTCCTAAATCTCATTTTTGGCGTCCTCCCCAATGTTTCGTGGGGCACCGGCTACTCAATTTGATTAGAAAGAAACATTCACTTATATTACTCTCTTTTTCATGCTCAACACGAGTTATCAACTCATCCACCCACTTCTTAGGAGAAAACAAAGCATACACAATATTGGCCAAATCCACTCCAACCAAAAACTACATCATTCATCCCAACATGAAATTACTTACACCAAAATTTTCCCAAATTATCTCAAAGAGTGTATCACAACATCTAAAATAGTTTCATACATGGCATATTAACATTTGACTCCAAATTGGAAAAGAAATGAAACTTGCCAATCAAATATCTATGAATTTGATACCAAAATGATAATCCGAAAAAATTGCATGGCATTAAGCATATAGGGACTAAGCACAAAGCAAGCGGCGTATGGAAAGGAGGCCAAAATATGATATGCAATGAAAATCATTGGATGATGGAAACATGGATGGATCTCAAAAAAAATTTTAACACCAAAATCCTAACAATCCTAAAGATTCTAACACTCTCCCCCCAACTTAAAATAAACATTGCCCTCAATGTTAGGAGAGTATTAGATCTCGGCAAAAGATCCTAGAAAAGAGAAAAAAACATACGAAAGCAAACATGAAAAAGCAAACTAACTTTTTATTTATTTACACTACTTAAAGGAAAGAATACACCTTAGCAAAAGGCGGATCCAAAATTTCCATCGGCGGTGGCAATTGTTCCAACGCTCCTTTCATTTCCTCCCCCAATGCTCCTCGACCAAACGTGGCAATGGCGGCCACGTACACAACCCCAAGCATCTCCTCAAAGTGTGTACCTATATAAGGAAGGAGACGGGTTGTGTAAGAACGAGATGGGGTCACATTCCCCAAAAAAAGACATCCACACATAATCATCAATATAGAATACGGAATGAAAAGTATGATGAATGTGTGAGAAAAATCCCTGGATGGTTGAAAATGATGTGGTTTGAAGTTCATCCCCGCGGCATTCAATATCAATCGGGGGAGGAAGTGCTATCTCCATAGAAACTACCGAAGGAGAGGGAAGCTCGGGATCCATGATAGCATGTGGTATAGGCTCACCCTCGCTTGCCTCTTCTTCGGGCACATCAACAAAAGAACACTCCCCCTCGCCCACTTCGCTCCCAAGTGTATGCGCGATCGGCTCCTCTATCTCCACCATGTCAACAACCAATTCTTCAACAACAAATTGACACGGCCCAGCAGAAATAGGAGATGTCGTCATGATAATTTCCTCCACCGGCTCAACCAACTCTTCCATGCCAACACTTGGTTCCTCAACTACTACTTGGCATGGGCCCTCAATTCTTCAACTACCGGTGATGTGAGATCCAAAAGAACTTCTTCATTCGGGGCTTGGTGGACCAAAACTTCATGGCTTGGCTCATTTGAAGTCGCTACCAATGTGTGATCTTCCTCCTTATAGGACTCCAAATAACGCCAAGCCGCATTCGCATCTATGTCCAAAATGTGGCCGTTGTCCAACAAATCCACAAAATTTTGCGTCTCCGGAAGCAGACCCTCCAAGAAGAATCCAAGAAGACGCACCATGTCAAATCCATGATGTGAACAACCGTACACCAACTCCGAAAAACGCATCCAAGCCTGAAAAAATGTCTCACCGATGCGCTGAGCAAAGTTCACCATTCTTCCTTGCCATTTTTGGTCCTGTAAGAGGGAAAAAATTCCATACAAAATTTGTGCTTTAGTACAGGCCAAGATGGACTAAGATGAAGGATATAAACTTTAAACCAATTTAATGCAATACCATCCAAAGAATAGGGAAAAAATTTAAGATAAAACTTTTCAGCACATGTGTTCTCATCAAAATGAAACTTGCAAGCACTCTCAAACTTCTTAATATGTAGGTAAGGGCTCTCTGCATCCTTACCAAGAAATCTTGGTAGGGATTTGGTCACCCGCATGTCAAACCCAAGAGAGTTTGAAGTACTTGCCATGTTTGCGAAAAAAACAAAAACAACAATCAAAAAGACTCAAAAAGTGCAAAATAAATAAGGATGAACAATAAGTGAAAGATAAAGAATCGAAAAGACTTACACTAAGAGATGGTAGTATCACACTAACGCTTTCAAAATCAATCAAAAATGCTAATAATAGAAACCGTTGTCCCCGGCAACGACGCCAATTGGTTTGGCTGCGGAAGGACGCGCAAATGCATGCCTTCCACTCCCAAGCGTAAGAGTGTCAATGCAATAAAAATAACCGGTGAGTACCGGGTCGGATCACAGGGACAAGTCGTTCTACGTACACAAGTTTGATGGATAAAGAAAAATAAAGCGTGATTCAACTACCTCAACAACGGTGGAAAAGTGTGGGAAAAACGTGTGAAAAAATTACAATTCTAACCTACGCACTAGGGGTGGAGAGCCGAATCGGCAAGCAACGAGGAGGACTCATGTGGTGTGTGTGTGAATGAGGCAGTGGGCGTGGGAATTCATCCCAAATATAACTCAATTGATCTCCCGTCTAAGGGAACTCAATCGGAGGATGCGGCATTTCATCGAACGTGTTGGGTGCAATAAGTAATGAATGAAACTCATATGAATAATCAATAAGCACATTAGAGTGGGTCCGCTAGGATAATCCTCTTCTTGGATTTCCCCTTAGGGTTCCAATAAACAAAGTTATAGGGTTTCATCCACCAATTTAGAAAATGGAAATGTGCTAGAGATGCAATTCACAACCCAACAACAAGCACAACACAACCACACAAGATAGATTCAGAAATTCATAATGAAAAGGAGAAGTTTTTACTCAAAACAAACATCCAATTACAACACAAAAATCTAAATCAAAATACACAAGAGAATATGAAAATTTCACCCAAGTGTCACTCCTAGATGAGTTCTTCCACTCCCAAATGACTCCTCCAAGCTCCAAGCTTCATCTTCCTCCCCCTATGGCCACCAAGCTCTCCCAAGCCCTAAAAAAACACCAAGAGCAAGAAGAACTGCTCAAAACCGAAGCTGCCTCAAAATTTCACTCCCAGGCCGATTTTAATGTCTTATCGGGTCGAAGCCGCTGCGGGCGCATGCCCGCAGCCCGCTCAAACACGCCCGCTCCGCGCTTCTGGGCGAAAAAAGTCGGGGCGGGCCGGCCGCTGGGCCGGCCCGCTCCGAGGGTGATTATTTTTAATTTTTTTTTTTAATTTAAGAGCGGGCCGCTGCTGCGGCTGTTTTTTTTTTAATTAATTTTTTTAACCAAAAACTCAAAAGCCCGCAGCGCTTTACGAAAGGGGGGTGCTTGCATCAGCGGCGCCACGTGGCGCTACGTGGTTACGCCACGTGGCGCCCACAGATTAAACTCCTCTTTCTTACTTTCTCCCCACATTTCTCCTCCAAATAATTCCAAAAAAAATACCTAGAAATTTCAGAAAAATCCCAGAAAATTCTGGAAAATCTCTAAGACTTCCAGGAGTACCTGAAAAATAGGAGAATGAGAAATTAGTCTATTTGATGAGAAAATAAATATAATGACTAGTATAACACGATATTGACTTCCAATAATCATATAAAATAATTCATTGCTCAAATAATTCTCAAAAATTGTCAATATGATCACAATAATACCATGAGCATATGAAAAATATCAAGAAGCCAATAAAGACGATAAAATCCATATTTTGTGCCAAGAATGAGAGTAAGCCCTAAAAACGACATAAAGCGAAAATATACCCAAAAGAGCACGATTAAGTATAATCTTTAGCACAAAGTGGGGGTAGTTAGGGGGTATAAATATACACTTTTCACTCCGAATCACTTATCTGACGTGCATCCGACTCAGCTTGAGACCTGATGTCCCTTTCTTTTCAACTGCTCCTCCAGCTCCTTGATTCGAGATTCGAATGTGGCCGCCCTTTGATGCTCGACGGCAAATTGGGTCTCAGCTCTTATCATTCCTACAACTCGGGAACGCAACTCAGCGGCGACTATGGATATCTGTGAGGAGTTAAAGGTTAGCATATCGGAGGCGATGTAACACAGAAATGAAGGCGATGTAACAAAGAAAGGAAACGAAAACCAACCTGATAGTTGCAATAGACTATGAAATTAGCTAGTCTCTCGCATCAATTTACCAGAGGACATTCCGATCCCGAGGTAGGACGGATTTCTCCACCAACCAGGTAGTCGTCACATAATATAAGAGGGCCGACTCCTCGTCCCAGACAGGGAAGGTGGGTTGAGGACGCTCCCCCTAGGACCCTCCGGAGGATCAATTGGTCGCAGGTTTAACAGTAAAATCCCTTTGTATTCCAAATGGATGGGGCCATGCGGGACGCGACCGCGTCAGTGCCAAGTATCCTGAGGATGACTCTGAGATGGCTCCGGCTCCTTCCGTCCTATGTCATGGGAAGGAAGGGGATAGGCTTTGTTACCCTCCCCCCTCAACGACACTTAACTCTGGATAGCAGCCTCACCCCTCCTGCTTCTCTTCTCCTGGCCCCCCTCCTTCGGCCGAGGAGGCAACTCTTTTTGCAGGGTCCACCGGTCTCGAACACATGGACGAAGTGGAGATACGTGGGCCAGGGGATGGAAGCACGGACGACCCGACTTCAGGCATCAGCACGGTTGGGAACGGGATTCGCGGTGGCGATTCCGAAACACCCTCTGCACATCCTCTCTCCTCGAAAGAATCTCGACCATGATCAGATTATGAACGAGTCGACAAGCTTCCGACTATCTTCTGACGCTGCTCCTTGAGGATCGTCCGCAGCTCAGATGACACCTTCTCAAATTCTTGACCAGTCATATTTGCAAAAGATGGACAGGAATTAATACGAGTAATCATTGAGGAAGCGTCGGGCCGATAAGCGTTACCATGACTCCATAAAGTAGTCTTCATCAGGCCGTCATCCAATAAACGCCTGATCGACCTCTCTTCTCTTGGGCAATTCATCAAATGCTTGGCCGCCCTAACTTCAGACGGGGATAAAGCAAGCTCTTCAGAGCTGAGGAATCAAGATTACCACAGTGGGTAAGAAAGGGGGCTACACACAGGAGTGTAACAAAGATAAAGGCACTCTCCCAATCATAAATGGGACCAGGAAGATTCGAAATAAGTCTCTTATTCCTCCAAGCAATAATGTGATACCACACGCCTTGGGGATCACTGGTGAACTCGAAGAAATATCTAAAAAGCGATGGGGTTGGGCTTGTTCCGCTCAATAAGCAGAGCCTGATAAAACCCACCATCGGTGTGATGGCATGAGGTGCAAGCTAACAAAGAGAGAGTCCAGCATGACCCAGAACCTCAATGATGAAAGGATGAAGGGGGAAACGGAGGCTGAAATCAAAAGCTCTCAAATATACCCCAACTTCTCTCCCCTTTGGAAAGCACAACCCTCATCTGATTGAGGAATCCTCAGTCTATGAGAAGGGGAGAGATTGCTTGCTCGGATCCTATCAGTCTGAGAGGGGGATAACACGGAAGCTAAACCTAAGACTTTCCTAGGGGCAGAAGGTGTTTCGTTGGCCCGACGAATGGAGCATTTCGACTCTAGCCCTTCGCCCTTTCCCAGAACCGAATCAATCGGAGGGGATTGACGGCCACTTGGAGCCTCCGCAAGAGACGGCTCTTCAATTCTCAACTTTGCCATCTGCGTTAGGAAATGCTACGAGATAAACAAGCAGGCAAAGAGAAGACCTACCTCACAGAAGCGATTGAATCAGAGGCGAAGTCCTTCAAAGACGAAGAAAAGTAGGGTGCTTCGTTTCCTCGTTCTTATTTATACTTAGGAACCCCACTCCTAACAGAGTTCCCGCCATTTGGGCGAGGACGCGTGTCGACAGGAGGTGCCAAATTTCTAACTACGGCCCCGAACCTGAAGCCGAAGCAAGCGGCCAGGGATCCTGGCGGTTCGAGTCAAGTACTGTAGTTTCGATTGTTGTGCCCAATTAATGAAGCATCCCGTCACTTGACCTCAGTCGAAGCGTCAACTGAGCCCAAGTGACGGTGGCCATTGTTACATCATTGGACCGGCACCTACTACCCCCATTGAGTCGGTCACCATAAACATATATTGAATACTAATGCCCACTCGGGCTAAGCCCTCCAAGAAAGACAAAGCGGCCCATCAGGTCCGCCAAGCCCAAGTAAATACTGGGCTATTTACTCGGTCAAAGGCGGTTCAAATCATAGCCATTAAGCCCACACATCCCTGAGGAGAAGTGGGGAAATGGGCCCAATAATGGCGTAGTGGTCACTCCCCCCACTGCGCCTGAGATGCAGACACGCACGTGCCACGATCAGGATGAAACAGTTATCCTACGACAGGACTGAAGAGATGTTGCTCCTATAAAAGGACCAAACATCGAGGGACTCAGGCGGTCAACAGAGCCACTAATTGCTAGGTACGCTGACAACACTGGCATTTTACTCTCCATTACATATTGCATCCTCCTTAACTCGGTCGGCCAGCCTCACAGACAATCTCCCGCTAGATTAATCTTGATGCCCCTGAGACACCATTAAGTTCCCTACTAAATTAAGCATCGGAGGGGATTTGGGTCGGACCCAAACCCGACCCCTGACGGTTTCTTGCGGTGCAGATAGCTCAGCAGGTGACCCTCAACAAGCTCGAAGCTCCTCTGAGCTAGATCGGACGTCTTTCAAGTAGCTCGACCGCCACCTTGCAGGTCCGAGCTACCCAGCGTGAAAGCCTGATCATCCCAGCTGACGGAGATACGCGTTGACTCAAAGCGTCAAAGTCGGCCCCCGTATTGTTGACCGGAACCTCATCGTCAATTCATATGCTCTCTATTATAAGCTAAAATAGGCAATTAACCAGTAGTACGGCCACAGAAATAATTCGCTTTTTGCTGATTAATTTGTATAAATATTAATCTTCCTATCATTAAGCTGTCTTAGATGTACAACTTCATCTAGAATAGCCATCATTAACATGTTATTAGCATGTGTGTGGCATCAAATATTGCATATGATTTGAATAGATTTTAAAAGAATCCAACCTATCATGCAAGGTTTTAAATATCAAATATCAGGATCGTATCGAATGGCTAATTTTCATATCGGATAGCAAATGTCAGGAGATATATCGGGAATACGCGTCAAGTTCGGGTTGATCATATTGCACATTATAAATATACAAATTTTAATAATTAAATAGTAGTTATAACATCCTTATATGTCCCTATTTAATTATATCATAAAAATATCATCAATATAATCAAGTAACGTCATAATGACATATTAAAATTAAGTATTAACATATTATGTAACATAATAAAATTAAAAAATACAACATGACTTTACTAGCAAGAATGACTAACAGTCACATTAAGCAGATTAATAATCAGATACTAATGTCCAACGAGTAATGAGTCAATTAGTTTGAAATAAATGGAAATTTCAACAATCATCAGCTACCAAAAGAATCGTGGACATATGCATACTCTACACACTTGGAAAGAGGGTATCATTACTGATACCTCTTTCACTGTTTTGTTCCATTCTGACTTGGAAGGCTTTCGGCCCATAGAAAGGCAAATAGTGCCATTCTCATTAAGGATCAAAGTAACTCCAAATCCATATTTCAGAATATCAGCAGCAAGCATGAAGAAGAAATGGCATGATGAGGCAAAAGCATCATCATCAACATTAAAGGTTAAAGGAAAAAAACCAAGGCAATATGAACAACACGTGATAATCCATTGGTTGCCTCAAGTACTTCAATATTTTCAATGTTCTTCGATTTATCATACCATCATGTTCAGTGTTTAATGTAAACCTTGTTTTGGTTTATTCTCCCAGCTTCATTTTTCATCAAAAAATTTTAACATAACTCTACGATTCTAATTTATCTATCTGACAGAAATTAGATGCACAGAATAATATGTATTTCACATTTTTATGCATATAAAACATACCATTTAGTTGTTAATATTTTGCCATTAGACAAACTAAAACCAACAATGCTCTCTGCTCTTCACATATATTTAGTAGAAACTGATATAAATTTTAAGACACCCTCTGAAGTAAAGCTTTCATCAATTTAAGTATGTCTTTCATCAATTTAAGTATGTCGGTTGAGCAGCCATGACTGGTGCTTGACATGGAATTCCTAGAATATAACTCCGATATGAAATAAATTCAATTTTGAAGATCCTGTGTATCAGAATTAATTGAAATGCAGGTGGACGATTCATAATGCTTATTTCAATTCAAATATATTAGTACCGTGTGAATAATCTAAACACCATACAATGCACTGTTCCTGATTATAATGATGCTTCACAGTAAATTTGGTTTATCATTTTAATTTCACCAACATATTGGTAAACTTGAGATATACTTGGATTGTGTTTCCCCTAATCTATACACAAACAACATAAACCAATATAGTGGAGAATACAGAAAACAATTGGACCAACCAATTTGAGCACACACACATAATAGGTCATTGTAGAATGATATCCCCGCATATTATACTTACCACAGATTAAAGGAAACCCCTACCAAAACAATTATTATGAGCATGAGCTCCATCGACAGCTTAACTGTTCTAATAAATGAAAAAAGTAGATTAAGTCGAGAAACAGGAAAACCTTTGAATTAATTTTCAGGAGAACATTTGTCAAATATTGGTCATTGATCCTAGTAGGAGCGATGCATTGAGTGACAATTCCCATTTCATGGAGGTTTTTCTTCTTCCAGGGTCCTTGAAAACATGAAAACAGAAATCGATTTTGAATTACTTCAAAAAGAATTAGCATAAAAATGCTTCGAGAAAGAAACTGTCACGCACCATAGATATCAGAGTTTTTTCTCTCGGGAAGAACACATAGAAGAAACTGTGGAGGACCAGGAAGGCTTTCCATCACCTTTTCAAACATTCCTTCAACTCTCGCAACTGGTCCAGACCTTATAAATCGACGGTCTTCTTCAATTAAGGCGTGTGGACGGTCAATGGTCTACACAAAGAAGTAAAAAAATATCAGCACACTGAAATTTGAAAATAATTCAATCAAGCGATGCAATGATGACACCTACTATTCCTTTTCTCTTTCCACAGCTAATAAGCTCCCGAGACAGGTGGCTCATATCACAACGTGCAGAAAAGTTTACAATAGCCCAACGCTCAATGTTGATGGGTTCGCAAAGGGTCTGAAAACATATGCGACAAAGCATAAGAGTTCATTGAACATAAACAGATAACATAGTAAATTTGCCAGAAAACAACCTTGTTGTTAAAGTTCCACCTCCCATTGCGTGGTATGCAGTCTTCTTGATTACCAACTTTCAACTGTGATAAAAAGATTTTGCAATTAATCACATAGTTTCAAAGATCAAAATGCGTAATAAATTTTAAGCCAAAATATGAAGAGGTCATAGTACCGTAGGTGCACTAAGAACTCGACCATCTAGCCGTGTTAATTGCTTATCAATGCATATTTCACATGATGAGAGCATTGAATCTTCATCATATCGATTGTTTCTGACAGCCTGCGACACGAACAGTTCTAAGCATCTACTTGCTACACTGTATCGTTACATGTTAGAATGTGTTAAACATCTTGCCCCTAACAGAATGTTACTTCAATCAATCAAAGGAGGCTTTATTTATCTAACCACCCAGAAAACTGAATTATGTTATTACAGTGATTGTTCATCACTTTATTTTAACTTTGGAAAAAAACAATATACTATAAATCTGTATACCGTGTATCTTGAGGTCAAAATCTAAAGTACATGTGTGCCATAAAAACAAGAATAACAAAGCACATAACAACAAATAAACATAAAAGACAAACACTCACATCAGTGATGACTCTAATTCTCTCAAGAGGCTTTTGTCGTGACTTCTCCACTAAAGAAGCCCTCTGTTGGGCAGATAATGCCTTTGTATACCGTTGAAGTGGTACAAGATGGCATAGCTGCAGTTGTTAGTTTTTTCTAAAGAGTTAGAACAATGAAACGTTATTTCTCAAGAATCTGTCAAGCAACTTTGGTTTCAATAACCTCAATGGGAAGGTAATTCGGTCTCTTTGGCTTCCCCACGTCAAGACAGCGCACATAGGCTGACCAAGTCAGCTCAATCCTCCTATCCCTAAAATAATCATACACCGTGACATTTACAGTCTGGCTTTCTCCACTGTCATTTTTACATTTCATCTGGAACCTAAATATGAAAGATGTAACAGTATAAGACTTTCAGAAAGTTCAAAAGCAGGTTGATGAGCATGGAAAATAGATATAAATGGTAATGTGAAGGACCATGAAAAGTGAAATGTGTCTCGTGTAATAACAAAGTACATACAATTGCTGGTTGCATGGCATCTCACTTATCCCTATGATCTTAAATTCCATCTTGCTGTGAGTAGTCCTGATCCTCATATTTTTAAGCATTCGCTTCGCCTGCATAGTTTAACATAATGACCAGTAAGAATCACCAACCCTGAGACATGGCAATGAGAAAACCTAATGAATGAAAGTCATCATATGCAAACATATACTAAAGATTCACACCTTTCCCCAGTCAATTTGGCGAGCATCTCTTACATTTTGGTTGCTAAGCAGGAAATCCAGAACTGGTCCAGGGGTCATGATCATCGTAGTTGAAACATCTGAATAAAGAATAGAAACGAGATATCACCAAATTCATAAACATCTCAATCAACTGAATTTGAAACAAGTAACATTGTTCATACCCATGTTCAATGATAGGCCACCATTAGTAGTGCGAAAACTTGAATGAAACCCTCTGCAACCGGTCACTCCACCACCCAAATCAGTGTAGTTTGTAGGATCATCATTGAAGAAAGACTGCCTCACAAGAAGGCAACCCCTGCACACACAAAAGTAGAGATTAACAAGCCGGAGGATATTGACCAACTAACAGAATGTCATGCAGTAATATATGCACCTTTTTGCCTGCTGTTGTCTCAAAATGATATCTAAAACCCTTAAAGCATCTTGAGTGTGTTCAGTTTCCCTTCCTCTGATTGCTTCTGAAATGGATCTCATTGGAATTTTGGCAGCATAGCTTATCTCCACTTTAAATGTCTTTGCTTGGTGTGCCCTCTTTGATCGCTTCTTGTCTCCTTCACTGGGACTCCCATCACCTAGGGTTCCTCCAACAGCTCTGCTAAAAGGAGAAAAAGAGTAAAATGAATGCACCTTTACTTATCATGCATCAAATTCGGCCTCTAACAACAACAAAAGGACAAGGAAAAGAAAAAAAAGGTTAGCAACCAAGAGCAGATGA
Source organism: Scilla litardierei (assembly GCA_030789695.1). Taxonomy (NCBI): domain Eukaryota; kingdom Viridiplantae; phylum Streptophyta; class Magnoliopsida; order Asparagales; family Asparagaceae; genus Scilla; species Scilla litardierei. Next base: position 95,296,409 of record CM061142.1, read on the forward strand.
GACAAATATCAAAGTTTGTGAAAGAAAGGGGGCAACTATGTACCTAGCAGATGACTCTTCCAGCACAACAGTAAACTCAAAATTGTTCTGAGGGAGAGAGCCAACCGTGAACATACTCTTCTCACCATCATATGCAAAATTCTTTCCAGCAAGCTCCGAACTATATGTCTGGTAGAGCATGTCCATTATCTTCCTCCCTATTCCCTTCCCCTCGATGGCACGCTTATCATCAGACATTATTGCCACCTGCTCAAATGGGAAGCGGACAAACCAAAACCACAAAATTGATTAAATCTCAAACATGCTAGAATGCAACAGAACAAAAAAAATATACAAACATACACTATAGTGGTAGAAAACAGCATCCTGGGCATTAAATTTCACATTGAAGTGATTGGAAAGCAACTTGATGGGGCGTCCATCTGTTCCAAAGCCAGGCCTAACCATTACATGGCGCTTTGGGGGATCAGGCATCACAGGAGTTTTAGGTTGTGCAGCCTTTATGGGCACAACATCTGGTGGTATGACCGGAGGAGGTGAGGGCAAGCTTTCTCCCCGAGATTCATTCTCAGGCGTAGCCATTCTGCCATTATTTTGCAACAAAACACAACATGTTAGCACAACTGTTATTAATTATTAGAGCGAGGTGTATTGCGATCAGAAGTACAAAAGATAGTAGTCGGTCGTAATTAGCCCCACAATTTTCAAATTTTTAAAACAAAAATAAGCAAAAATAAAAAAAATGAGAATGTAGACATGAGAAAACAATCATCAAAAGAAACAAGAAAGCTCCTTTTCCTGAGTAAATTAAGAGAAGACCACATGAAAACACAAAACGACAGAAATAGCATTATATAGAAATATATGTATATATTCATGCGCTTTTGCATGTGCACACATACAGACAATATATATATGTCAAGGAAGTTGTACAACTGATGGTGTCGAAAATTTCCTTCAATGGCCCTCAAAAGTCCACATTTCCACCACCTTTTTTATAGTCATCGTCATTCATGTTTAAGTGTGCATACTAAAAACCTAAACATACCCCCAATCTATTTTCTTCTAGATCTAGAAGTGAGAAACGTTTTATTATCGTAAACCATTCACTTTCTAAAGATTCAATGCATATGCGAACAATATGGAAGCCATACAAGTAGATCAATGTCAACGGTTTTGATCATTGAAACAAGAGCCAATCAACTTGATGATTGTGATTAATATACTTGAAACATATAGACTCAAAAGGATTAACCCTTCTTGAGTCATAGATCCTAACCTATTTAACCATATTTTCATCCCTTGTTTTATTCGATGTGTGACTAAACCCACTCTCGAGTCCCTTTATTATATTACAACTTTAATCACTCGAAAAGATGTGAGAGACAGATCCTAATAACAATTTTACATTCACATAAACTTGCATGGTGATCAGAAAATTCTCAAAGGAACATAGGGTAAGCAGATGAGGATGATACCCTCCTAAATGTTAAAGAAGTTACTATGTTTCTCTGGTGTAAAGAAAAAGCAGAGATAACTCCCAACGTTAATTACAAATTTAAAACAATTACGGCAAATACAAGAGAATATATCTTCTTCAGGTAAGAGCATGGTCAAAGAAAAGTCAAACGATATAAAAGAAAGAATTGGTCTGGATTTTGATTAAAAAGAATAACGATTTATAGGTAATCAAGCAGAAACCACACATTACCCTGATAATAGGTAAAATCAACCAAAGTAGACAAGAAGCTGAAACAAACACTTAGCACAATTAACCAATACACTTAAGACTGATACTGACACATGTATACACTCTTTTGTGTGTGAAGCAAGCTCATGCATCATTACTAGGAAATAAAATGGGAGAAAGAAGAAACCAAGCAAGAACCCAAAAAACTCCAAGTTGAATCAAATTAAAACAATAATCACACAAGCTCATGCATCATTACTAGGAAATAAAATGGGAGAAAGAAGAAACCAAGCAAGAACCCAAAAAACTCCAAGTTAAATCAAATTAAAACAATAACCATCCAAAAGAAGAGGAATTTAAAAAACAAATCTGTGAGGACACACACACACACACACACACACACCCCCCCCACACACACACCCACACCCCCCCCCCCCCCCCCCCCCCAAAAAAAAAAAAAAAAAAAAAAACTAGAAACGGTATAGAGGGAAAATTCAACCAAACAAGTAAATTATAGTATTCACCAATACCTACTTTTTCAGTAAGCATGATGTAAAATACCCAAAATTAGGAAAGAACAAACATCAGTTCTATTATTATCAAATAGAAAAAAGAATAGAAAGAGAAAAACCAATATATCACATGCATGAGGAAAATAATGGGTGCTAATATAAAACAGAACATTAGAAAGCCAGAACTGAATCGACGTTATATAAATTTACTGCAATATGTGCTGCAATATGTGCTTATTTATTAACCATTCAGTATCATAAGCAAGGAAGACACCTGAAAGGAATATCAGTGAGATTATTTTAAAACAAAGTCATTATAGTAACCAAAGAGCTAAAATCCCAGATAAACCACCGTTAAGAAAATCCCAGATTCTCACAGTAACCAAAAACAAATAAGGGACCCATCAATTGCTTTTTCTCTCTCCCTGGAATTGGAAAAAAAACAATGCATAAAAGCAAATTCGCAGAAAAATACTGAAAACAAGCCGATGATGAAGTAAACTTGCAAGCAACAAATTCATTTACTGGAAATATTCACTAAATCAACTAAAAATATCGGATCCAAGCCATTGCACTAGAATCGGAACGAAAACCCTACATAAGCCCAGATTCGGAGAAAATCCCCTACAAACGATCGATTAGTAACCGCTTTTACTCTAAACCTAGAATAAGCGAAGAAAAAGGAAGCGATATCGAGAATGAAGTTATACCGAACAACTAGAAATCGCTCCTAGACGGCAGCAAACCTTGGCGATCGTCGGCGTTGAGGGAGGTGACGCCTTCGATCTCGTCACTCGCTGTACTCCTACTCTCGGTCTCTGCAAACAAAATTTTTTGAGGAGCGAGAGACAAGGAAAGGGAGGGAAACGAGAGCGCTCTAAAAGCGGACGGAGACGTCAGTTTTATATAGAATACAATGGACAGCATCGCTTTTTTCAGCTGATTACCTTTTTTTTGCCCAAAAAATAGGAATTTTGTTGTGAATGGGAGTGACCTTTGCTCTTCAACCACTAACATACACCATTACACCTATTCTTAGTGGGTGTCCATTGGGTTCCAAAGAACTTGTAACTTATATATCTATATTACTTTTTCTCTCTCCCTGAAATGATATCCTACGGTGGAGTTGAAAATCCCAACTGAGGGTTCCGTGTTCGGTTTTAAAGAAAAAGAAAGGATTTTCAATTTGACAAGGAAAGGGGAAAAAAAATTTGAGCTACATTTTTAAAAACAAATAGAAATTTGTTGGCGTTGTTTGATTTGCATTCCTAAACTTTCTCTGAATCGCTGCCTCAACATTCCGACGCCTCATATTCCCCCCCCCCCCTCGTGGGGAGCCTGCCACTGCGCCACCCCATGTCGGATGCCCCCCCCCCCCCCCCCCCCCCCCCGGAGGGGGTCTCTGGTTGCAGCGCCACCCCCCTGTGGGGGGGGCTCTTTCTCCCAGAGCACCTGTCCCCCCCCACCCACCCACCCCCCCCCCCCCCCCCCCCCCCCCCCCCGGGCGCAACTCGATTCAGGGAGCGCCTCCCCTTACACCACTTGATTCTTCCCCCCTCCTAGGGGATCTTTCCCTTAGCCACCCCTTTTGGCCACCGGACTGAACACACACCCCCCCCCCCCCCTCAGAGGGGACCGCTTGCTTTGACCGCCGGACGGCCTCCCCGCGCCTCTACCCCCCCCCCCCCCCCCCCCCCCCCCCCCCCGTTGGGGGGTAACGCTTCGATTCGCCGGCGCGCCGCCCCCCCTGTCGAAGGGAGGCCTTCGATTCGACCGCCGGACCAAACCCAGCCTCAGTTGGCGGCTGCCCCCTACCCAAACCATCTACCTCATTAATGCATTAACCTTAGGGTAAGGGGGAGAAGAGGCATGGGGCTCCTCTGATGGGCTTTTGAGCCCAGTAAATAAAAAACAAAAACAAAAAATAAAAATTGGGTATTTTTGGCAAACAGGTCTGCAACCTGCAGCCAGCCTGTGGGCCTCTGGCCGCAGGCCAAATTATTTTAAATTCAGAAAATACCCTATTAAACCCGAAAATTCTAGAAAAATTCGAAAAATTCAGGGAAAATCTAGGTGAGAATATTGAGTTTGATTAACTCCTCTCGGGGTATTTGGGGCAAGTTATAAATTTGTTAATGAATTCTATGTGTAATTCATTATTAATCGCCTTATTCTTAATTGGATTAAAATTATTATTATTATACGCTTTAATAATTACAAGGATCCTGAGACCGCTCTGTCGTTAGTTCAACCTAACGGTTAATGACGTTTCCACGTGGTCCAAGTAACTATTAAACGTAAATTTAATATATGTATCCAATAAAATTGCCTGCGATGTTGAATAAAATGTATTGTATATGCCTGTGATGTTGCATACTTATATAAACTGCCTGGAATGTTGGTAAAACTATGTTGTGGTTTTTGTATCAGCCGTTATTAGTCACCACTATTTATTTTCTTCGCATTTTTTCCTTTTGAGTGAAAACGTAGTAAGGAACTAAATGTGAAAGTCAATGCCCGGAGATACTTCGCCTGAAGACAAAGGAAAATTGCTAATGATGGGATCCCCAAGGGTTTCCAAATTTTAATTTTAATTTTCTTGAAATGTATAAGGGAATTTGGACATTTATTATTTTTAGTGTCGACCGGCCGATCCCCACAACTAGTTTAGTTTTATTTCTATGCACGTCTTAATTTTTGATATATAATTAATTCATGTTTATTTCATGCTTAGATAAATGGCAAAAATTGCGAGCGTCGATTTTGATGTTCTCGATGCGGCTGGAAAAAATTATTTGAGCTGGCAGCTAGACCTGCAGTTCCATATGCGCTCACGGGGCATAAGTCACACAATTCAAGCTCCTGATACAGCTGTGACAACGGATGAAAGGACTTCTACGGTTAGAGTCTCCGATGTAGAGAAGGCGAAAGCCATTATCTATATCAGGAGACATATTGATCGAACCCTGAAGGCCGAATATCCAACAGTGGAAGACCCTCATGAACTGTGGACAGCACTTGAGGACAGATACAAACATCAGAAAGATGTTATCCTCCCTCGTGCACGTTATGAGTGGGAAAATCTCCGACTTCAAGACTTCAAGTACATAACTGAGTATAACTTAGCTCTCCGTAACATCACCTCACGCCTAAAGTTGTGTTGTGAACAAGTCTTGGAAACACGCATGCTTGAGAAAACATATACATCCTTCCATGAGAAAGATGCTATTCTCATACAACAGTATCGTGAACGCAAGTTCACGAGGTACTCTGATTTACTCTCCTGCCTTCTTATGGCAGAGCAGAACATAGAACTCCTACTTGTCACTCATAACCTACGCCCTGTTGGCTTTGCTCCTCTCCCTGAAGCTCGCACAGTTTCTTCCCAGAAGATGAAGAACAAGCAGAAAGGAAAATTCAACAGGGGAAAGATGTGAAGAAGCAGACTAGAGCTCCTCCCTCAAACAACAATAACGAGGGGAAGAAAAATAATACGTGGAAGATGAATACCTCTGACCACATGTCTGCTCCCAAGAAAAACTGGGAAGACAATGCCACAGATGTGGTATGACTGGACATTGGTCCATGGTCTGTCATACTCCATGCCACCTCCAAGATTTATTTATGACAAGCCTGAAGCCTTCCGCTGAAACAAATCTGGTGGATATACAGCCTCCAACTCGGTTCAACACCGAGGATTTCGAGAATGAGGACCTCCTTGACTAAAACTAATTTAGTCATCTTTTCAGCCTTAATGATTAATGTTTAGATGTATCTTCAATTATGTCCTTCTTATGAATCGAATGTAGTTTTACTTTTCTTAAAAGCTTTTACATTCTTTTCTACAGATGAATTATGAATGCCTAGTGGATAGTGCCTCCACGTACACGTTCCTTCGTGATAGATGCTATTTTAATAGCGTCATTATTTATAATGGTCTCGTCACTGCAATTTTGGGACTAAAATAATATAATAGAAGGATCAGGTGAAGCAATTCTATTGCTCCCAAACCAAACGCAAGTTATAATAAAAGATGCTTTATTTTCTCCAAAATCAAACAGAAATCTATTAAGTTTCAAGGACACCTGTTTAAACGGATATTACTTGGAAACTGATGATTTTAATAGTGTTGTGTATGTTAGTCGTCATAAGGATGGTATCAAAACCATCCTAGAACGTTTTAAAGGACTCCCATCGGTCCTTTTCAAACATACATCCAACCTATAGAAGCTAATCTGATAGAGCACCAGCAGTGTTCTACATCACCAGAATTCATTCTCTGGCATTGTAGACTAGGTCACTCAGGATCGGTAATGATGCACCGCATCATAAACCAACCCGTGGACATAATTTGAAGAACCGGAAGATTCTTCAAAGGGTGATTTTCCTTGTCCCCCATGTTATAAGGGTAAACTAATTATGAGACCATCCCACCTGAAAGTGGGGTTTAAATCTCCTGGCTTCTTGGAGAGAATACATGGAGACATTTGTGGGCCAATTTACCCATCAAGTTTTCCATTTGGTACTTTATGGTACTAATAGATGCATCTTCATAAAATTCTTTTCCCATATTAGGCTCACAAACCAAAAAGCCTGAAGCTTCAGATACCATTTCTTGGGACACTAAGTCCCTAAGTCTTTGTCTCATTATGATTCGTGTACTAATCTGTGTGAAGAAGAGATCCTAAAGATCCTTCACATTTAGAATACAGTACATCTACTACCGGACAAATTCATTGATAACCAGACGATTATCATATCACACGTCCCTGTTGCCAATACGCCAGCTAGGATTGACATCCCCAAAGATGGGTGCAATACACCGGCAGCAGAATCGGCCGTACCTCAAATAAAAAGAGGACGACCGACTGGCTCCAAGGATAAATTTCCTCGCAAGAGGAAAATACCTGAAGAAATAAATAATATCCCACCACATGATGCTGACCTCAGACCAGTAACCTTTCCCTTCCTTCAGTCCCCCAAAGAGGACAATGCAGGAGAAATATCATTAAAATTCGTACGTACCGAGGAGGTATTGGACAGAAAAAGCACTATCGTCGATGACGACTTTGCGTGCGATATTGTTGTTTACGTCGCTCAATGCGACGATGATATCGATACCCGATCTTTAGCTGAATGCAAATGCAGAGATGATTGGCCAAAGTGGAACGAAGCAATAGGAGTAGAGCTGGACTCACTCTTGAAACACAAAGTCTTTGGACCAGTAGTCCAGACACCAAGAGGTGTAAAACCTGTGGGAAATAAGTGGGTATTCGTAAGGAAAAGAAATGAGAAGAATAAGATCGTACGCTATATAGCACAGCTTGTAGCTCATGGATTTTTCAAACGACCGAGGATAGATTATGAAGATACATATTCCCTGGTTATGGATGCCATCACATTCCGATTCATTATAAGTTTAACATCAGTGGAAGGCATAGAAATGCAGCTCATGGACGTTGTGACTACATATCTATATGGCAATATAGATAAAGATATCTATATGAAACTTCCAAATGGTTTCAAAATACCAACAGAAATAAAAGATAGACATCGGGACGTCTATTCTGTTAAACTTCAACGATCATTATATGGTCTTAAGCAATCGAGAAAAATATGGTATAACAGACTGAGTGAATTCCTTGTTCAACAAGGTTTCACCAATAATGAAGTCTACCCGTGTATTTTGATTAAAAACACAGGAACATGATTCGTATTAATAGACGTCTATGTAGACGACTTAACCTCATCGGATCTCCTGTAAAAATTGATGATATATCTGCAAGCCTCAAACTAAAGTTTGAAATGCAAGACATAGGCTAGACTAAATATTGTCTTGGCTTACAGATAGAACACCTTAGCGGAGGAATCCTATTACACCAATCCACATACACAATGAAATTACTTAAAAAATTTCATATGGATAAGAGCCACCCTCTAAGTACACCAATGGTTGTTAGATCTTTGGATGTACATAAGGACCCTTTCCAGACGCTGGAAGAGGGGGAGGAAACATTTGGTCATGAAGTACCTTACCTTAGTGCCATTGGAGCACTACTATATCTGGCAAACTGCAAGCGTTCCGACATAGCATTCGCAGTCAACCTACTTGCCAGATACAGTTCAGCGCCCGCAAAGCGCCAATGAAACGGACTAAAACAGCTTCTGCGCTACCTCTAAGGGTCGATTTACCTGGAATTATACTTCCCGAAAGATGGATCTTCCACTTTGATTGGTTATGCAGATGCAGGTTACAGGTCTGATCCACACACCGAGAAATCAACGACTGGTTTTGTATTTACCTTCGGTGGCACGGCCATCTCCTGTAAATCTGTAAAGCAGACCACCACATCAGTCTCATCCAACCACTCAAAGCTCCTAGCAATCCATGGCAGAGAATGTGTCTGGCTTCGTTCAGCCATTCATCACATTCTAGTGACGACCGGTCTGAAGACGGACGACCTTGAGCAAACCATATGTATAGCTCATCTACAAGATGGTTACATCAAGGGCGACAGGACGAAGCACATCTCTCCCAAGTTCTTCTGGACGCACGAGCTACAAGAGCAGAAGCAGATTGAAGTATGACAGATTCAGTCTTGTAATAATTTAGTTGATCTGTTTACTAAGGCATTGCCTAGATGTACTTTTAGAAAGCTTGTAAAAGATATATGGATGAGAAAGCTGAAAGACCTACTCAGGGGGAGTCACTTGTGTATTGTACTCTTTTTCCTTAAGCTGCTGGTTTTTCCTCGCTGGGTTTTCCACAGCTAAGGTTTTAACGAGGCAAAACACGGTAACTCTGGATCCAGCAGTATCCACCCCATATCAGTGTATTGGATCCTCAAGAATTCATATGCTAAGAATGGATGGATGAGGGAGAGTGTTGTGAATGGAGGAGACATTTGGTCTCCACCCACTAACATCCACCATTACACCCACTTTTAGTGGGTGTCCCTTGGGTTCCAAGGGACTTGCAACTCATATATGTTAATCTAAATATGGCTATGGTGAATACCATATATCTACTTCTTCTTCTTACAATCTCAACAAATTTAGGGGGTTTAAATTATATTACACCAAAAATTATGGTTTTATCTTTGGGTTAATTTCAATAAACCCCCATTGTTTTAACCCTGGTTTAACTAAACCGCCTATATTTTTTTCTTTACGAAAACCTCAGGCGGTTCTCTGTAAAAAATTACTTAAACTCTATTGTTTTATTTTTGTTGTGAAGGGATAATAACGAGTTGGTTAGTTGGTTGGGATCACAGCTTATCTTATAGATAAGACCGTATCTATTGTATCTTATTTGTATATGCTCCCTTAATGCTATAAATAAAGAGCTGGGGGTTCCTCCCCCAAATGATGATTCATAACACGTTATCAGCACGAGACTCTAATTAAAATTTTCCACACAAAAATCGATCGTTGCGAAAGCGAAGGAAGGCGGGAGATCCACGTGCGCGGCGTCATCCACATCAAACGAGCGTCGTCATCAAGCTTCGTTCAACCATCGCTATATCCGAAGGACGGTTATAGAGGTAAAGCTCGCTAAAAATGTCATTTTAATCATACGTATGATAATTTTATCCATAGATCTCGCAAGATCGGAGTGGAAATAGGGCTAGTCGCCAAAATCGACGATTTTTATCGTCTAAAAATCCTGTTTTAACATGATTTCAATCTGAAATTTATAATAAAATATGGTGTATCCCCTCTCGACATCGCCGGCCGCTGCTAGTTTTCGCCGCCCCGTAGGCGTTGGATCCCCCCAACGCTCGAAGCGAAAGCGGTGGGGGCTGCCGCTGTCCGCCCCCCGGAATGGTGGGGGGAGGCCGTCATCCCTACCCCCTGCCTGAACAGCAGGTGGCGCTGCCCAGCTAGACCCCTCACCTCACAGCGAGGGGGGAACCTCCTCGTCCCCCCCCCCCCCCCCCCGCGCACGGCAGCGGGGGTGGCAGTGCTCGGGGGTTAGGAGGGTGGTGATTGGGAGGAGGGGAATCGAAAAGGGGGGTTAGGGTTTGGTGCAGGCACGGGGGAAGAGGGAGGAGGTGAGGGAGATCGGAGGGGTGATGGGATTCGGAGGAGGAAGGCGCTGGAGGGAGATCGGAGGAGGGGGGTGGTGCTCAGGGTGAGAGAGTGGGGGGAGCTTCGCTCGGGGTCGGGGAATTTAGGGCTGAAAAGTTCTTAGGTCGCTTGCTCAAAAGTTTCGAGTGAGCGACCCAAAAAACATACAGGGTTTTTCCTGAGCGCTCGAGCGCTCGCTCCTGATCGGGCGGACACAGCACGCCTTGACCCCCCTTTCTCGTTGGGTTGGTCGCTCGAGCGAGAGGCATGATCACTCGCCGAAGCGATCTAGAACTCAGCACATTTCAGGCCTTAGCCCATCTCGAATTTTTCACCGATTTGAATCTCACCTCCACGCACATGCTTTGCTCTTTCTTTTGGCATCATGACCGCCAAGTACCTGCCAAAATCAACAAACTTCAGTTAATTTCTAAAATAAAAATCTCAAAAAATCTAATTAAAACCAAAATGCGAGTAAATAGGCCGGGTTGTCTCCCGCCAAGCGCTTGTTTAAGGTCATTAGCTTAACCCATGTTGTTCAGTGAGGTGATATGTTAGGTGCATGTGAGATGCGCACATCGTTCTTCCCGACCAATCCTTATGGGGGCCTGTTGGTCAAATGCCTCCTTCAGACCCTTAGCAGTCTGTCCATCCTCTTTCCTCTCTGGTGCTTGTCTCTCTTTAGGACGCCCCATGGACGCTGCAACAACTAGGTTCTTTATTTTCACAACGTCCGGGTCGTGATCCTCCAAGGCGAGCATGGTGTGCTCGTGCGTCGTCGATCCATTGTCGGGATCCTCGTCCATCACCTGCAGATATGCTGCCACGGCTTTGTCGTGCCGAGGGTCCGAAGCATGGTCCTTGCTCTGCAGCAGGGGGTCCAGCTATGAACTCTTCCACACGCTTATCCTCCACCAAACAAGATACCTGACGTCTGCAGCATGCTTTCTCTCCCTTATCGGCTTAGGTAGCCGAAACTCGGCCTCAATGTTAAAGGAGAGCATTAAAGGAGAGCATGCCTTCTCGCACGTCTATCAGCACTTCAGTCGTCGCCATAAACAAGCGACCTAAAATCAGCTGCGATCCTCCATCTTCCACCATGGCCAAAATAACAAAATTCACCTACACGCTCACTCCGCCGGGAATCGGTAGGATGATGTCCCTAGCCACTCCGACCGGGTGCGTCACCGACCTATCTGCGAGCTGTATGGTCATGGCTATCGGCTCTAACTCTGTCCCAGTGTTGAGGCGGCGAAAGATGGACAAAGGCATCAGGCTGATGCTTGCCCCCAAATCTACCAAGGCTCTCCTAATGGGGACGCCACTTATGGAGCAAGAGACGGTGAAGCTCCATGGATCCGGGAGCTTCTTCGACAGCTTGTTGCTTCTGAAAAATGATGACGGTTGCTCTACCAACAAAACCTGCTCCATCTTTCTCTTCCCTGAGATTAGTTCCTTAAGGAACTTTGTGTAAGAGGGTATCTCCGTGAGGGCGTCCACGAATAGAATATTCATCTCCACTCCCTTCAGAAGCTCTTTGAACTTGGCATACTTCTCCGCCATTTTGGCCTTAGCCAATCTCCTCGAGAATGGAACTGGAATGAGGCAATCCTTGTGCTTCTCCACGGGCCTTGCCCTTTCATTGATCACTTCCTTCCATTGACGAGTTGAATCTTCATATCCGTGGCCTTGAGGTCGGTCCCCGTATTGAGCTTCTTGAACATGGTGAGAGGCATGAAGCTCACGCTCGCACCCAAATCTACCAAAGCTTTTTGTAGGGGAACTCCACCAAGAGTGCATGGAATCCCAAAACTTCCGGGATCTATTAGCTGCTTCGGTAACTTTTCTTCATTAATGAACCAAGTACCTTGTTCGACGAGCATGATCTTCTCTGTTCTTTTTCTTCCCGTGATCAAATCTTTGTGAAACTTCGCATATATTGGGATTTCAATAATTGCATCAAGGAACGGGATCTTCAAGCTAATCAAGTACTCCAGAAATTTGGCAAACTTCTTCTCCAATTTGGCTTTTGCCAACCGTTGAGGAAATGGTACCGGTGGCATATATGTTTGCTCCTTCTGAGGTTCATCAATTTCAGAATTTTTTTTCATTGTTTGTTGTTGCAGTGGGCTCCTTCTCTTCATTACTTCCCTCTTTCTCAACCGGGGCCTCATCCCATGAGCTTCTAGTTTGGACCATGACGGGAGTGGTATCCTTCCCGCCTCTAGTAGTAACCACCACCACTGCATTGATGTGGCCAGTGTTGCTCCTAGGATTTGGCTCCGGTTGAGCCGGCAATTGATGTTGGGCCTTATTAAGCAAGGTAATCTGTTCCGCCAATTGCGCCACTGTAGTATTGAGACTATTTTGGCCCGCCATCAATATAGCGTTGATTTTCTTCTGCTCGACCATAAATTCTTCAACTCTAATCTTATGCTCTGACCTCTGTGGTGCCGGCGGTGGATTTTGTGGCCTCCATCCTTGATTGAATCTGGGGGTCTATTAGGCCACGGTTGTTTCCTCTGTTGGAATTGTTATTGTTGCGACGGCCTTTGTTGGTAGGGTTATTGTTAAGGTGGTGACCGGACTTGTTGTGGTTGTGGTTGTTAAGGAGGGGGTTAAGGCTCCACTATTGTTAGAATATGAAAATCCGGGGTGACTCTTCCAAGCCGGATTCACCCAAGATCCATTATTAGCTCCACCTTGAACATACTGAACTTGCTCCATAGCTTCCTCACTAGCCTTGCTGCCAACATTCATTACTTGGCATTGCCAATCATTAGATGTAGATGTGTCAGGTGCAACATGAGGCTTGCATAACTTCTTCTCAATTCTCTCTACCACTCTAGATAGAGAGTCAAACTTCGTCGCTAACTCCGCCACTACCTTTGCATCGTAGATGCTCGCCGGCTTCACGGATGATGATGTTTGGCCCCTCTTATTAGCCGACTGCTGATTGTTATAGGCCATCTCCTCTAAAAGTTGTGTTGCATCCTCTGGCGTCTTTGACAATATAGCTCTATTGGCGGTGGCGTCGATGATCATCTTTGTATCCGCCCTCAAGCCATTGTAAAAACTGTGCACGAGCTCCCAATCATCGATGCTATGGTGGGGGCATTGGTGTTGTAGATCTTTGAAGCACTCCTACGCCTCATATAAAGATTCGTTGGCCCCTACTCAAACGACATCAAGGAATTTCTTATCTTCACTGTCTTCGACGACGGATAGAACTTGTTGATGAATGCGCTTGCCAGCTCGTCCCAAGTAGTGAAGGTGCCATGTGCTTGCGTCATCAACCAATATTGAGCTTTATCTCGGAGAGTGAAGGGGAAAAGGCACAGACGGACGACATCCTCCGGTACATTGGGGATATGAAAAGTGGCGCACTTCGCCAAGAACATATGGAGCTGGTAATGTGGAATTTCATGCGCATTTCCATGGAAGGGGTCTTATTGCATCAGCAGAACAAGCCCCGTCTTCAGCTCGAAATTCTTATCTGGCGACAACTCCGGCATGAGTATGGAAGATGTAGTAGCCGAGTTGTTTGGAGTAAGCCAACCCTGGATGGAAATGTGCCTAACAGACCTTCAGTGAACATTCTCCTCTGCCATTTGATCTTCCTCTAGAATTTGTCTCTTTTCTACTTGTAACGACTGGTTTTCATGTATCTAGATTTATTATATTATAATATATGTTTTGGTGGATTTTCTCCTCATGTGTGGTTTTCGTCTCCGTAACTTTCATTTTCGATCGTTTTGTCGTGTTTTCTCGTTTCTTCCTTAGGATCGTCGATTTCGGAGTAAGTCATTCGTGACGGGCTTCATAACGGTCGTATCTTACTGTTAGATCAAGCCTAGGAGTCTTAGGAATCGATCCCGGAGCTCCGCGCTCCGTATCGGAACTTTTGGTGCTTATTAGCCGGTGTAAGAAGGGGCACCGACCGACTAGATGACGATCCAGTCGGTCGGCAATCCTTCTTGAACGGACTAGTTGGCTTTCTAAATTATTCAGAGGTTACTGTTTATCGTTAGTCGGTCTAAGAACGTTGGTTGACCGACTAGGTTGCAAACTAGTCGGTCAGCAATGCGTCTTTGACCGACTAACTCTTCAACTAATTTTTGGTATCAATACTGTTCACTCTTAGTCGGTCTAAGAACGTTCACCGACCGACTAGATGTCAAACTAGTCGGTCAGTGGTTGTTCATCGACCGACTAAATCCAAATCCTATTTTCGTTCAGAAGTTACTGTTTACACTTAGTCGGTCTGCGTTGGTCGACCGACCGACTAGATGTCAAACTAGTCGGTCAGTGGTTGCTCTTTGACCGACTAATCTGTGTTAAAACCCTAATTTCTGGGCAGCCGCCAGCCCATCCTATTTAAACCCCTCCCAAACGTTTTCTTCTTCCTCCACTCGACCCAAAACCCTAATTTCTCCCCTTTGAGCCCCCATCTTCCTCAAGCTATTAATCTTTCATCCCAAGCTCATCCTCCATCATCCAAACCCTCCCTTGTCACAACCCATCTCTCATCTTCCCCAAACCTTCATCAAACCCCCAAAATCCACCTCCAAACCCATTTCTCCAGATTTTTCCCTCATTTCCAGATCTGAGCCGGATCGTTCTTCCGTTGCCGTGGTTGCTCGGCATCGCTCCTCCGCCTCTTTACAGTAATACTCGATTCCTTTAGTTTTAGCATAACCCCCATTGACAGGTGTGAAACCCTAATAAAATGGATTATTAGAAAGTTAGGATTCTAATAAGAAATCGATTTAGAATCATTGTTCTAATGATTGTTTTGCCATAACAGTGATCTATTCCGTAGTTAGCTTGTGACGATCTTCATTGCTCGTCAACCCCGGTATCAGGCAAGTGAAACTTGCTATCCTTGTTGTTTAGGCCGTGATTAGGCCATTACCTTGTTTTAGCGTAAAAGAGACTAGACAGTGAAAGGATAGCTGTCTAGACGCCTATGACCTAGCTTGACAACGAAGCTTTGTCCGTCACCCTCATCATGCTTGTATGTCACATTTACTTTAAATTAACGGTACGCGAATATGTTCATGTCATTGCATTTTGCCTGCCACGTTTACATTCAATTAACTGTACGCAAATATCTGTTCCTGGCATTGCATATTGATTTGTCATCGTGATTGCGTAGCACACGCTACAATACTATTATTTTCCTGGCTCGTGTTCCAGAAGCGAGCCCTGTAGTTGGAAACCCTAACGCTCGACACATGTGGGTGTGGTAAGAGATAAGCGGCCATCTGAGCATGAGTTGGCCTGATCCGCCACTCCGGTCAGCAGGCGAAATCTCTAGTGCACAAGTGATTAATAGTGATATAGATAAGCGGCCTGAGCCACGAGCTGGCCAGCAGGTGGACTCACTATGCACTAAGTGATAAACAGTGATAAGTGAATAGTGATTAGTGAATTGGTAGCTTTGGCTACATAGTGCGTGCTTGTCTCTCTTTTAAACTGTTGCATCATACTTAACTGCCATGTCATTGCTTAATATTATAAGTGCTAGGTTGTTAGTTATTTCCAGTTTCCTTGCTCAAGTCTTTTAGACTTGCTGACATGTGCCCCTTTCTCTTTTGGGTGACGCATGTTAGACCTTGAGCCCGAGTTACTTGCTGAGGGTGAGGTGTTTGCGGACGCCGAGCTTGTGCCCGTGTTGGACGAGGACTTCGTAGACACTGGAGATCAGTCTTAGTGTCTACGTCTAGTTTTGTTAGATCTTTTGGGTTGTCGGTGCGTGGCACCTAGTTTGATACTCTGTTATATTGGTCTTTTGTTTGGCCTTGTTCTGGGCCTTTAGACTCTTTCTTTTAGCCTGGTGGCTTTTCTGTGATGTTGGATATTTTGTGGACAAACTGTGGGATTGGTATTTCATGTCCGTCTCATATTATTATTATTGTTGTTGTTTCGTTTACAATTACAGGGACCTGCTTATACTAAATTTACGCTTATCAGGCGTGCAGCTTCACAGCTCCACGTTTGAGCGGACCTTCTCACGTCTCGCCTCCATTTTAGGGAAGCGGGTCGTGACAGGTTTTAGTGGTGGCCCAGCATGTCCCTCTGTAACTGCAATTATCAGGATAACGATAATAATACAAGATTGTCCAACAAATAAGTTCGACATCTGAGCCCTAAGCTATGAGTCTAATTGTTTCGTTTTCTGTGTCATTAGATGGCAGGAAGGCGAATCACCCGTGGTGGTGGTAGTGGTGCGCCCCCTCATGACGAGGAGCCTGAGCGGGAGCCCACTAACGGAGAGATGATGCGGATGATGTTGCAGATGATGCAGGTTCAACAGGGTGTGCTTCTGCAGGTACAGAATGCTCCGGTGACTCGAGCTGCTCGGGTGGTGGAAGCCCCTCACCCTGAGCCCGGGGCGAAGCAGTTCAGAGAGCTGGGTCCTGCATATTTTGATGGAACCGAAGGTCCACTAGCTGCTGATGAATGGATGAGGAATATCGAGGACAATCTGAAGATGTCCAAGGTCAACGAAGTTAGTTGGGTTGACTTGGCGAAGCGCCAGCTGAGGGATAACGCCAGGAATTGGTGGGATGCTGAAGAGAAGATGTTGGAGGAGCCGATCGTCTAGGCTACCTTCAAGGCCAGATTTGATGGTGAGTTCTTCACGAAAGCTGCCAGGGAAGAGATGCTGCATCGTTTTATCGATTTGAAGCAAGGAAGCTCGTCGGTGGACCGATATCACCAAGAGTTCATGAGGCTGAGTCGGTTTGCACCAAAGATGGTGCAGGACGCTGAGGAGAGAGCTCAGAGGTTCCTGCAGGGACTTGCTTCGGAGCTCCAGAGTTTTGTGACCTCTTCTGACCGGGAATCTTATCAGAAGGTTTTGGTAGCAGCCAAGAGGCAGGAGCTGCTCGTGAACCAGAGGAGGGGGTCTATTGTTGGTGCTGGGAAGAGGCCTGTGGAATAGGCGAGAGCTATGGTTAGACCTGGATTCAGGCCGAACCAGCCTGTTCAGTTTAAGAGGCCAGGAGGGCCTGTTCGGAGGACTTGCCATTTCTGTGGCAAGGAGGGCCATATTAAGGAATCGTGTAGGAAGTTCTTGGGGCAATGTATTGCCTGTGGAGATCCCGCCCATGCTCTCAGGGAGTGCCCGAGGTTGAAGCAGCCTTGGAAGGCACCTATTGCTGCCCCGCCGTTGCAGCAGAGAGCCCCGATGCCCGCTGGTCGTGGGGTACCCCTTGTTCCGCAAGGGCATACCTTTCGGCAGGCTGTTTCGCCAAGGAGGCAGGCATTTCTGATGACCGAGGAGGAGGTTTTGGCCATGGATGAGGTCATTGCAGGTAACTTTCAATCTAGTTGTTCCTTCCTGAAATAGTTGATTGTTAAATTATGTTGGATGCTTGTGTATGAATGTTGCTAGAGTAAGATTTGATTGATTAAACTGTTTGTTAGGTGTGGTTTTGGTTTGCACGTTCCCTGCCCGAGTCCTCTTTGACTCAGGTGCGTCGATGTGTATTTTGGCCCAGAGCTTCGTGGAGAAGCATTCCTTGTCGACGTCCCCTCTCTCCAAGAGTTGGAACATCGTTACAGGGAATGGAGTAGTCAAGGTGCATCGTGGGTGCAGTCCTTGCTCTGTGGTGGTTTGTGGACATGAGCTTTATGCTGATTTTATTGTCCACAACATCACCAACTACGATGCGGTCTTTGGGATGGATTGGCTTGCAAGCTTCTATGCTACGATTGACTGCCGAAGGAAGAAGGTGGTGTTCGAGATTCCCAGACATCCGGTGTTTGAGTTCAGCCGTGGTAGCATTTCGCTTGGTCCTGTCAGATTTTGGGCCAAGCCGGTGGAGGTTGTGGCTATGCAGATGGAGATGGAGTGGCCAGCTGTGGTGCGAGATTTTGGCGACGTCTTCCCCAAGGAGATGTCTGGTTTCCCACCTGATCGAGCTCTAGAATTTTCTATTGATCTTGTTCCGGGAGCGCAGCCGATTTCGAAGGCGCCGTATCGTATGGCACCTGCAGAATTGGAAGAATTGCGGAAGCAGTTAGATGAGCTTTTGCAGAAGGGTTATATCAATCCTATTGTGTATCCGTGGGGAGCACCGGTGCTGCTGGTGAAGAAGAAGGATGGTTCACGTCGCATGTGCGTGGACTATCGGGAGTTGAATGCGGTGACCGTTAAGAATAAATACCCGTTGCCTCGCATCGATGATATTTTTGATCAGCTTGGAGGTTCGAGGGTGTTTTCTAAATTGGATTTGAGGAGTGGTTACCATCAGTTGAAGGTGAAGAAGGGGGATGTTCCGAAGATAGCGTTCAGGACGAAGTATGGACACTATGAGTTTGTGGTTATGCCTTTCGGCGTAACTAACGCACCCGCGGTTTTCATGAATCTGATGAACCTGATTTTCTACGACTTTTTGGATAAGTTTGTCGTTATCTTTATTGATGACATTCTGATCTATTCGAAGTCGGAGGAAGAGCATGCCTCGCACTTAAGGACGGTGTTGGAGATTTTGAGGAAGCATCGGTTGTATGCTAAGTTTTCGAAGTGCGAGTTCTGGCTGGATAGAGTTGCTTTTCTCGGGCATGTGGTGACTGGAGATGGTATTTCTGTGGATCCCGAGAAGATTAGGGTCATCAGGGAGTGGCCTGTTCCGTCGTCAGCGTCCGAGATCCGGAGTTTCCTTGGTTTGGCGGGATATTATCGTCGTTTCATTAAGGACTTTTCCCGTATTGCCGAGCCTATGACCAGATTGACGCGGAAGGATATACCTTTTGTTTGGTCGGGTGATTGTGGGGATGCTTTTGGTGTTCTGAGGGAGAGACTGACGACTGCCCCTGTTCTTGCTGTGCCTGATCGCAGCGGTGGATTTGAGATCTTTTGCGATGCTTCTGGCAAGGGTCTCGGTTGTGTGTTGCATCAGCATGGGCATGTTGTGGCGTATGCGTCTCGTCAGCTTAAGGTTCATGAGAAGAATTACCCGACGCATGATTTGGAGTTGGCTGCCGTTGTGTTTGCCCTTAAGATTTGGAGGCACTTCTTGCTGAGTGAGAAAGTGAAAATCTTCACCGATCACAAAAGCTTGAAGTATATTTTTACTCAGAAGGAGCTCAACATGCGACAACGTCGATGGTTAGAGCTTATGGCGGATTATGAGATTGATTTGCAGTATCACCCTGGCAAGGTGAATGTGGTTCCAGATGCTTTGAGTAGGCTTCCCGCGGTGATGATGTTGACCTCGTAATGGAGATTGCAGCAGGATTTTTGCGAGTCTGGAGTGGAGATTGTCCTTCCTGGGAAGGATTCGTCGTTGATGTACATGCATGTACAGTCGACGATCGTGGATCGGATTAAGGCTGGCCAGGCTGAGGATCCAAAGCTGGTGAAGATTCAGGAGCAGGTGGAAGCCGGTCTGCGGACTGACTTTTTGATTCATGAGGATGGCTCGCTAAGATTTGGAGCCAGGTTGTGTGTGCCAGCTGGGGATATTAGAGAGGAGTTGATGGTGGAGGCACACAGTTCGCCGTATTCTGTGCATCCTGGTGGCACCAAGATGTACCAGGATCTTCGTCTGAATTATTGGTGGCATGGCATGAAGAGGAGTGTGGCTCGGAGTGTAGCCAAGTGTTTGGTTTGCCAGCAAGTGAAGGCAGAGCATCAGCGTACGGCCGGGTTGCTACAACCGCTTCCGATTCCGGAGTGGAAGTGGCAACACATCACTATGGATTTCGTGACTGGACTGCCTCGGAGTCCGAAGCAGAATGACGCGATTTGGGTGATCGTAGATCGATTGACCAAATCCGCGCACTTTATTCCATTCCGAGTGGGACAGTCCACTGAGGTGCTAGCAAGGAGATACATGGAGGTAAAATTCTTTTACTCTCTGTTTTATGTCCTTTTCCTAGTTTGGATGGTGATGTAACGTGAATCGTGCAGGAGGTCGTGCGACTTCATGGAGTTCCCATGAGTATCGTGTCAGACAGAGACACGAGGTTCACATCTCAGTTCCGACAGAGTTTGCAAAAGAGTTTGGGTACACGTCTGAGTTTCAGCACGGCGTACCATCCGCAGACGGATGGCCAGTCCGAGAGGACGATTCAGATTTTGGAGGACATGCTGAGGGCGTGCATGTTGGATTTCAAGGGTTCGTGGGAGGACCATCTATATTTGGTGGAGTTTTCTTACAACAACAGCTTCCAGGCGAGTATTGGCATGGCGCCTTTCGCCGCTCTTTATGGGAGGAAATGTCGATCGCCATTGAGTTGGGATGACGTTGGTGATCGGGAGTTGTTGGGACCTGAGATGATCGTGGAGGCCGTGGATATTGTCAGGAACATTCGGGAGAGGTTGAGGATTGCTCAGGACCGTTTTAAGCATTGGGCGGATGCTAAACGTCGTTCTTTGGAGTTTCAGCCGGGCGACCATGCGTTTCTGAGGATTTCCCCGAATCGGGGAGTGATTCGTTTTGGGAAGCGAGGGAAGTTGAGCCCGTGATACATTGGACCGTTTGATGTTTTGGAGAGGGTCGGCGAAGTAGCTTATCGCTTAGCCTTGCCGCCATCTTTGGAAGGAGTCCATGATGTTTTCCATGTGTCACAGCTTCGTCGATACATCAGCGATCCGTCTCATGCCGTGGATTTCTCGGAGATCGCCGTTCGCCCAGATTTGACGTATGACCAGCATCCAGTGCAGATTCTGGACAGGCGTCAGAAGTCACTTTGAAACAATGTCGTCGATCTTGTTAGAGTGATGTGGCGGCACGGTTCGCCGGGAGAGTCTACTTGGGAGAGAGAAGATGAGATGCGAGAGCGTTTTCCACTTTTGTTTCCGGAAACGTGAGTGTTTGGAAATTCCGAGGACGGAATTTTTCTTAAGTTGGGGAGGATGTAACGACTGGTTTTCATGTATCTGGATTTATTATATTATAATATATGTTTTGGTGGATTTTCTCCTCATGTGTGGTTTTCGTCTCCGTAACTTTCATTTTCGATCGTTTCGTCGTGTTTTCTCGTTTCTTCCTTAGGATCGTCGATTTCGGAGTAAGTCATTCGTGACAGGCTTCATAACGGTCGTATCTTACTGTTAGATCAAGCCTAGGAGTCTTAGGAATCGATCCCGGAGCTCCGCGCTCCGTATTGGAACTTTGGTGCTTATTAGCCGGTGTAAGAAGGGGCACCGACCGACTAGATGACGATCCAGTCGGTCGGCAATCCTTCTTGAACGGACTAGTTGGCTTTCTAAATTATTCAGAGGTTACTGTTTATCGTTAGTCGGTCTAAGAACGTTGGTTGACCGACTAGGTTGCAAACTAGTCGGTCAGCAATGCGTCTTTGACCGACTAACTCTTCAACTAATTTTTGGTATCAATACTGTTCACTCTTAGTCGGTCTAAGAACGTTCACCGACCGACTAGATGTCAAACTAGTCGGTCAGTGGTTGTTCATCGACCGACTAAATCCAAATCCTATTTTCGTTCAGAAGTTACTGTTTACACTTAGTCGGTCTGCGTTGGTCGACCGACCGACTAGATGTCAAACTAGTCGGTCAGTGGTTGCTCTTTGACCGACTAATCTGTGTTAAAACCCTAATTTCTGGGCAGCCGCCAGCCCATCCTATTTAAACCCCTCCCAAACGTTTTCTTCTTCCTCCACTCGACCCAAAACCCTAATTTCTCCCCTTTGAGCCCCCATCTTCCTCAAGCCATTAATCTTTCATCCCAAGCGCATCCTCCATCATCCAAACCCTCCCTAGTCACAACCCATCTCTCATCTTCCCCAAACCTTCATCAAACCCCCAAAATCCACCTCCAAACCCATTTCTCCAGATTTTTCCCTCATTTCCAGATCTGAGCCGGATCGTTCTTCCGTTGCCGTGGTTGCTCGGCATCGCTCCTCCGCCTCTTCACGGTAATACTCGATTCCTTTAGTTTTAGCATAACCCCCATTGACAGGTGTGAAACCCTAATAAAATGGATTATTAGAAAGTTAGGATTCTAATAAGAAATCGATTTAGAATCATTGTTCTAATGATTGTTTTGCCATAACAGCGATCTATTCCGTAGTTAGCTTGTGACGATCTTCATTGCTCGTCAACCCCGGTATCAGGCAAGTGAAACTTGCTATCCTTGTTGTTTAGGCCGTGATTAGGCCATTACCTTGTTTTAGCGTAAAAGAGACTAGACAGTGAAAGGATAGCTGTCTAGACGCCTATGACCTAGCTTGACAACGAAGCTTTGTCCGTCACCCTCATCATGCTTGTATGTCACATTTACTTTAAATTAACGGTACGCGAATATGTTCATATCATTGCATTTTGCCTGTCACGTTTAAATTCAATTAACGGTACGCAAATATCTGTTCCTGGCATTGCATATTGATTTGTCATCGTGATTGCGTAGCACACGCTACAATACTATTATTTTCCTGGCTCGTGTTCCAGAAGCGAGCCCTGTAGTTGGAAACCCCAACGCTCGACACATGTGGGTGGGGTAAGAGATAAGCGGCCATCTGAGCACGAGTTGGCCTGATCCGCCACGCCGGCCAGCAGGCGAAATCTCTAGTGCACAAGTGATTAATAGTGATAGAGATAAGCGGCCTGAGCCACGAGCTGGCCAGCAGGTGGACTCTCTATGCACTAAGTGATAAACAGTGATAAGTGAATAGTGATTAGTGAATTGGTAGCTTTGGCTACATAGTGCGTGCTTGTCTCTCTTTTAAACTGTTGCATCATACTTAACTGCCATGTCATTGCTTAATATTATAAGTGCTAGGTTGTTAGTTATTTCCAGTTTCCTTGCTCAAGTCTTTTAGACTTGCTGACATGTGCCCCTTTCTCTTTTGGGTGACGCATGTTAGACCTTGAGCCCGAGTTACTTGCTGAGGGTGAGGTGTTTGCGGACGCCGAGCTTGCGCCCGTGTTGGACGAGGACTTCGTAGACACTGGAGATCAGTCTTAGTGTCTACGTCTAGTTTTGTTAGATCTTTTGGGTTGTCGGTGCGTGGCACCTAGTTTGATACTCTGTTATATTGGTCTTTTGTTTGGCCTTGTTCTGGGCCTTTAGACTCTTTCTTTTAGCCTGGTGGCTTTTCTGTGATGTTGGATATTTTGTGGACAAACTGTGGGATTGGTATTTCATGTCCGTCTCATATTATTATTATTGTTGTTGTTTCGTTTGTAATTACAGGGACCTGCTTATACTAAATTTACGCTTATCAGGCGTGCAGCTTCACAGCTCCACGTTTGAGCGGACCTTCTCACGTCTCGCCTCCATTTTAGGGAAGCGGGTCGTGACACTACTCTTAATCTGCTTGTCGTGCGCTCGATCTCGGGATCAACTAATATATCATCCTCAGTCGCCCTCGATCGTGTTTACATGCATAGAAAAAGAGATTAGTGTTATCATAATAGAGAAATAAAAAGGAAATGAAGAAAATGAAAAAGAAATAGCTAAGTAAAGATGTAGAAAACCGTGCCCCCCCGACAATGGCGCCAAAAACTTGGTCATCCCGAAATACAACTCTGGAAACAATGTAGTTTTATCGCAAGGGCACTGTTTAGTGGCAAGCGGGTATCGATCACGGGGAGGAACTAATGCCGGTAATCTATATGATTTACTAAGCTATTGGTGGAAAATTAGTTTTGAAAGAGTTGGTGTCACAATAATTCAAGTATCGATGTAAATTCAATATATAAAGATGTCTAGGTCTTGGGAATCCCCACTATAGATCTCAAGTAATCAATGCAAATTATGAATCTCAATATTACTAAACTTGGGTTAAGGTGAACTTGTCGTAACTAAATAGAGAACCAACGCACGTTCTCGCGCTACACAAGTGTATATCAATCTAAATTAGAGACACGCTCCCGTGCAAGCCTAGTTCAAAATACTAGCATTAAGATCGACGATTATATCCAATCCGAACTCAAGCTCGCTCTCGCGCAACTTAAGTTCGGATTTAGATTGTGATAGTTCGTACTCGTTTCACCGTCGTGGAAATGAATATAAGTATAGAAATATAATAAAGATGCTAGCTTTGGTCGCTCTCGTGCACCAAATCTAGTGAATCTCTATTATAGATCTAAATCGAATAACTAGAACTTCCTATAGATCAAGATCCTCTCTGGAGCTCTCAAGATCCGATGGAAATTCCTAGCTATCCATAGTAATCCAACCACAATGTAACCTTTAGCAATTCTAGTAACATTGAAATCCAACAAATATCACAAATCATACTTTAGATCCATAGGGTTCATCCCTTTGCCCTAGAGCAATGGAATTACTCACAAATCATCATGAAAATCACAAGAGAAAAAAGATTGACAAGAGAATTCATTGCAAAACCCAGATATAAGAAGAGATATAGCATAAAAACGTAAAATTGCAAGAGTTTTAGAGATACCAATGTCGATTACAAGCTTCAATAATAAAATCAAGATCCAAGTCTTCAATCTCTCGTTAAAAGAAATCTCTAAACTAAAACTAAAACTCTGAAAATAAAAGTATGGAGTCTCTCTTCTTGGGTTGCCTCTAAATCTGGCTATTTATATGTCCCCAAAAAGATGCAAAAATCCTGACAATTCTGCCCCTGGTCGGCCTCAAACCCTAGTTTGCAATCTGGGCTGATGGCGTCACTCGGCCGAGTGAACAGCTCACTCGGTCGAGTGTGGAATCTGCATCGAGATCTGAGTATCAGCATTCTGGGCTCCTCAAACCACTCGACCGAGTGTCTGCTCACTCGGTCGAGTGGAGTCTTCTGCAGATCCTCCAAAAAACAGAGAAGTGTCAAAGATTTTCTTCACAAAATTTTGCTCCACTCGGTCGAGTGGAAATTCCCACTCGATGGAGTACATTTCAGCTCTCAATCATGCTTGATTCATTGTATCATCTTTACTCAGTCGAGTGAGCCGCTTCACTCGGTCGAGTAGCCTGTAAATCTTCTCAAACCACAATCTTCTTGCTTCCTCGTCGATTCCTTCACCTCTCTTCCTCTTCTACTCATCCTCCAGCGCCATTAGCTCTCCACATCAATGACGCTCCGGGACGTGTGTATGTGCTCATGGCTCCAAATCGCTCCCGATTGCTCCATATCTCCTGAAATCAGACGAAACCAAGAAATAGTAAAAACTATCGCGAAATGGTCGTATAATCACGAAAATCGCGATATGAGCAATCGAAATGGCATGTAAAAATGCAAAAATAAAGTGTAAAATATGTGCATATCAACTATCCAGATATTGGAGAATATGTTGCGAGCTTGCATGTTGGATCTCAAAGGTTCGTGGGAGGATCACTTGCATTTAGTGGAGTTCGCCTACAACAACAGCTACCAAGCCAGCATTGGCATGGCGCCATTTGCTACACTTTATGGAAGAAAATATCGATCTCCGCTGAGTTGGGATGACATTGGTGATATAGAGCTGTTGGGACTAGAGATGATAGTCGAGGCTGTGGATATAGTGCATAATATTAGGGACAAGCTTCGTATCGCACATGATCGGTACAAACATTTGGCTGATGCTAAGCGCCACCCTTTGGAGTTCAAGGCAGGAGATCTGTGTTCCTGAAGACATCCCCGAAATAGGAGTGATTTGTTTTGGAAGGCAAGGCAAGCTCAGTCCGAGATTCATTAGACCTTTCGACGTGCTAGGGTGAGTTGGAGAGGTAGCTTATCATCTAGCATTGCCGCCTTCATTAGAGGGAGTACACGATGTTTTTTATATATCTTAGCTGCGTCGTTACATCAACGACTCTTCTCATGCTGTCAATTACTCGGAGATTACGGTTCAACTGGACCTGACTATGTACAACAGCCAGTGCAGATCTTAGACCGACGTCAGAAGACGCTCAGAAACATGGTCGTCGAGCTCATGAGAGTGATGTAGCGTCATGGCTTGCCAGGAGAATCCACCTGGGAGTGGGAAGATGAAATGTGAGAGCGTTATCCATATTTGTTCCCTACTCTTTAGTTGATAGGAATTCCGAGGACGGAATTTTTCTTAAGGTGTGTAGAATGTAACAGCCAGTATTTTAAGCGTGTTTGATTTCGTGTATGCCTGTATTTTATTTCAGTCATCCGAGTGTTTTTCATCCATATGTTTTTCTACGTGTCGACATGAGCGCGTCTCTCCTTTAGAATTTTTACCATAACTTAATTAATTTCTCTTAACCCCAACCATATTCACCTACCCTAATCAAACCCCTAACACTACACTATTAACCCACCGTATGAATCAGGTGAGATCCAACATGCGACCCCACGACAACTCACCCTCATAATCGTTAATTCCATTTCATTGTTTTAAAGGGAACAATAGCAACACAACAACATCATGATCTTCCCCTTCCTCTTTCGTTCTCAATCAACCAACCCCAAATAGCATCATCACCCCAATTTCCTCCAACAACGACCAAATCAACAATAAGCCAAAATCAACCCCAAATCAACATCCAAATCAGAAAATTGAGAAGATCAGAAATCAAATTAGAAATTGACCCGTTCTTCCTCCTCCCATCCTCTTCCCACATCCCCCGCGTGCACCACCCTGCTCCGCTGCGCTAGCCGCCCACACGCGCAGCTCACCCAGAGCCACCACCATGCACACGCATCAGCACCACCCCGGACCCCTGCGCGCGCCACCACCGGATCCGCCCGCGTGCGCAGCTGCCTCGCAGCCCCGCTGCTGCGCCCTGCCAGCCCGTGCACGCTTACTGCTCCGCTCCCCCCACGCCCCTGCACTCGCTGCCCTGTGCACCGCCCCCACGCGTGTGCAGCTACTCCCCCTCGTGAGCTCCACCCTGCGTGCACAGTAGCCCCGATCCGCGCCCCTGGACTCCCCTCTCCCTGCCAAAAGAAGAAGAAAGGAAAGCAGAAGAAAGAAAAGAAGAGGAAAGAGGCAGGTGAGAAAGGGGGAGTTATTTAAGTTATTTGGGGGAGTTATTTTAAGTTATTTTGAGTTATATTAAGTTATAAATTATTAAGTTATATAAGTTATTAAGTTATATAAATTATTAAGTTATATAAGTTATTAAGTTATTTAGGTTATTTAAGTTATAAAATGTTAATAATATTTTTAAGTATATGTCTATATTTTAAGTTATTGCTTAATTTTATAAACAATTAATAAGTTAGTTATATAATATAGTAAGTTGTATAATTTCATATACTAACCGTATTATATAATAGGAAGTTTAATGTTATTGGTTAAGTAATGTATTAATCATTGATCATATTGAACAAAACAGAAAAACCGACTTCACCATAATATCACATTTGACGAGACGAACACAACGACACCAAAATCACCAAAATCAGGCAAATGTGCATTTTTACATGTTTTTAAATATCGTTGCATTTAATTGTTTAAACTCAGAAGCGCTGATAATGCTGTTATATCATGTTTTTACACCCAGCGAACCTATATGATAAAATTTCATGCTTTGAACAATATGAATTGCACAACTCTGCTGAACACATATGAATCACTTAACTTGCGGGCCGGTTTGGCTAATCATAGAACTTGCGGGCCGGTTTGGCTAATCATAGAACTTGCGGGCCGGTTTGGCTATCTTGTAGGCCGGTTTGGTTGATCCTGGCTCGTGGCCCAGAAAAGTACACGTGGGTGTGGTTGGGTTCACGGGCACTAGTAGGTAGTAAAAGGGTCACCTTCGAGGGCACGAGAAGGTAGATTCACTTGCTAGCCGCCTAACAACGTGAACCTTAGTCACTAGACTAAATACACACAAATACTCATGAAAAACTGCTCTCTTTAATATGTACGACATTTAGAACTGTTATTGCTTTCACCCATAATAGAACTGCCATGTTTTCACTTATAATAGAACTGCCATGCTAATATATCTTTTGTTCTTCCTGCTTAGAAATTAAAATTGTTCAATTATTCGTAACACTTCAACTTCCATTAAAAATTGTTCTTTTGAAAACCTTGCTAAGGGTCCTATCCATATTATTGCTTGCCAAGGACCTTGCTGACATACATTTCTATGTTGTTTGGAATGTATGACAGGACACGAGACAGGTTACATTGAGGACGAGCTGCTTAAGGAGACTGACCCACTGGACCAGGAGTATGCCGATCCAGAAGTTCTCTGACGTCCCCCGCTAGTGCATCCTAGATGTGTGCAATAATACGATTGGGGGCGTGAGATTTAAATATTTGTAACCGCAAGCGCACGGTATTGTAGTGTGGCTTGGGGGTCGAACTCAGGGAGGCGTGGATGTGCTTATGTCAAAGAGGATCAAATTCACCCCATGGGCGAGCTAGCCCGGATCGAATGATGGGTTGTCACGATAAATAGAATGCAAGGTATAGACAATATAAAGGAAAAACCCGGGACTTTGGTTTCCACCCTATCGTGCGATTCTCGCCGATACGGCCTACGGGTAGGATAGCGATCGGAATTAGGGTCTAATGGTGAGATGTTGCCTCTAAGAGTGGTACCAGCGTCCCATGGGCCCGATATTCCGGTCGGTGCCCAGGATGATACGCCGGACTTCCCGGATTCGGTCAGTGGGCACTCCTGTGTCCATTAACACTGACCGACTCCGGGAGCACTAAGCTCGCAACGATAACTCCCAACGTCTCATCCTGCTGCTCCCGCGCGCTAGAATTCGACGTCTACGCTAAGGGCGTGAGCTATGGCTAGGGAGTCAACCGCCAAGTTTATTCCCCCTTGGCCCGACGGTCAAAGGCGGTCTTTTTCCCGCCGATGACAATAAAACACCCCGCGTAACCGTTAGATTCCTAATCCCTATCGATTTCCTAGTCCTATGGACGCATCGAGGAGAGCCCACGAAGGGGTTTCTGCCAAAATCCCAGATTTGGGAACTACTCACACATATTTAGTAAAAAGCGATCTAAACAGAAATCGACCGTAAAAATCATGATCAGATGATAGAAATGCAATGGTAGTAAAGCAATTAAGATAATACTAAAGTTTGACAAAGATCTGAAAACTTACAAAAACTGGGAAATTACAGCCGTCACAAAATGAAGAAAACAGTAAAAAATAACCAACTCCCGTTTCTGGAAACCTAGGGGTCCTATATATAGAAAAAGATATCACCCGATCGGTTGACAAGTCAACCGATCGGGTGATCAGAACCAAACTTTGGCAGCGAGATGCGGGACTTCACCCGGTCAGGATGAACCGGTCGGTTGAAGCGTGGATGTGACCGGTTGGATCTTGGTGCCATTGGATGAGGAGACCGATTGGATCTTCGTGTCTGGGCCTTGGAGATTAAGCTACAGATGAACCGATCGGGTGAAAGTCACCCGATCGGTTGGCAATCAGCTTCGAATTTCAGAGAGCTTTGGGCTTTTGAACCGGCCAACGAACTGACCGGGTGACTTCTCGTGAGCTCCAAGCTGTGACCGGGTGGTGCACGCGTGCATCACCCGATCGGTTGACAAGTCAACCGATCGGGTGAGGGGCGTGAGGGGCTGAAAGATGATTTCATCGTCGTTTGACCCCCTGGATCACGCGTGACTCCTCCCATTGCTATGGGGACTTGTGATATCTTCATTAAATGTCCCCTATGCGGGTAATCTCCTGAAAACACAGGAAAACAAAGAGAAGTGAAAGAAAACGAGAAAATACGAGAAACGGGTACGAGACGGCGGAGAATAACAGAAAAACACGGAAGAAAACATGCGCAAATATATGAAATATAAACGCACGTCATTCTCCCCACTGAGGACTAGCTAGTTGCTGAGCCTTACCTGCTGTTGCTTAGGATTTCATTAGCTGCACTTTCGTAGGGTGTGTACCCATCTTTGTAGAACTCCGTTGTTGTTGGCAATGCTTGGGGCCTTATTACTTTTGTGCACTCCTTCTGGATGATGGCTTTAATTTCATAGTTATTTCGGTTGTTTCTGAATGCATGCAAGTTCCTTTATATGGTTTTATTCACAGACGCTTATTGGGTTTGAGCTTCACCACTTCAGCCCATGCAGATCCGCTTGCGTCCTCGCTCCCAAGTATAATGGGAAGCGGGGCGTGACACTTTTTGAGTCTAGGATTATCGTAATGCATTGATAGATGGTCTACTCATTCATGCATTTGAATATAACCATCTTAGCGAGCCTTAGGATTATCATAGAATCCAACCCAATAGGTTCATTATGCCAAAGGACTCAATTGGAGTCTCTCGCTCTCCAACAGGCGACTGCTGAAGGAAGGACATGCGACTGGGTGATTCCAGGCGTCTGTCCGGCCTTCTACAGCCGACTGTTGTGCACAGCTCAAGTCAAATTATTATTAACTCATTCTTGAGCTTTTGGAAACAGACGACTAACGCTCATTATTCAGGCGCATGTCTTCCTTCAGGTGCCTGGGAATTGTCCTACATTCGTCTGTATGCCAAAGTGCGTAACTTGCATTTTCTGGGCATCAACCCATTTTGTGAATCAGTCGACTGATGTAGAGTTTACAGTCGCCTGTCATTTTTCAGGTGCATGGACTTTGCTTGTCAATCGTCTGAATGCACAAGTGCGTAAGTTGCATTCTTTCTATTTTTGTACATCCCATGTGACAGTCGCCTGCTGAAGTTTATTCAGGCCAGGCGCCTTCTCATTTACATGCGCCTGTGTAGTCTTCTACAGTTGCCTGTCCTAGCTCAGATTAATCCGTTGGTATTTTTATAACCGTTGACCAGTTGGTTGTCCGTCCTTCTTCAGTCGACTGTCTTAGCCGTAAAATGCCAGATTATAGCAGTTGCAGATTTTCTCTCTTGGCTTTTTCCTTGGGTTTTATGGAGTTTTTGGGGCTTCCTATAAATAGGAGTGGGCTTAGTTCATTAAGAACTCTTGGAACTATTGAAGTTCATTAAGGATCATTAAGCCACACTCCTAATTCTCATTTTCCTCTTAGAGCTCTCTAATCTCTTCATGCATTGAAGCTTAGCTCAAGGAAAATCATCCAAGTGCAATCAATCTCATCTCATCACTTGGAGATCTTCTTCCATGACTTCATCTTCATATTGAGTAAGTTCATCTCAAGGCATAGGTAAGAGAGTTTATTTCATCTTTGTGTAGGTTGAAACCCTAGCTTTCTTCTGAGAGCTAGTTCCTCTCTTTATGAGAGGTTAACCCGTGTTAGGGTTGGTTGACTACTCTCTATGTAAGAGTTAAAGTCTCTCTATGTGAGTGCAAGGATTTCTTTGTGTGAGAATCCAAATCCTCTTTGTGAGATATCTCTGTGTGAGATTGTATTCACTCTCTTTGTGAAAAATATAGTGAATATTTGGTGTGGCTAGACATATCCATGTTTAGGGAACCAGGGTAAAATCTTGTGTTTGCGTTTGCTGATTGTGGTGTTTATTATAATTCCGCATTTTCAAGTTTTATTTTTAAATACGCAATTTGTGCCATTACTCTATTCACCCTTTATAGTGTTTGTTGTTAGTATTGCAAGGAATATACGATCCTTACACCCACAATACAGGAATCGTCGAGGCCTCACGTCGAAAGATTTAGTTTGGGGGAGTGCATATGAATAAGGATTTTACTTGGTTTGAGCTAGTAGGTCCGAGGGGTCCTTCTTGGCTCGGTGCACGAATGTCGTCTAACATGTGAATCATAACCCAATGCTCTTTACACGAACCAATTGAAAAATCCCAAAACAGAAAAAAGAAATTATATTTATATAAATATATATGTATATGATAGCATGAATAACCCAAGCATCATCATGAATCAAGGAAAATTGATGTGTTGTGAGCGCCACTTTCTCCATCGACCAATGACCCATTATATGATACTTATCCCCTCTTCGACCAATGCATAACTTCAATTCCTATCTCTTCGATCTAGGGACGGGTTATAGGAAATATCTTAGAACTTGAGTGTGGCCATAGTCTAGTATATTACTTGACAATTTAAGTTAAAGACGATGTCCTAGGATTATATTCTTATCGACAGAAAAAGTCGACGCGTTTAAGTTCCTTGAATTTGAACTTCGATTCACCCACATATATAAATTCGATTTTTAGAAATTCTCGAAGTTTCATATCATCATTTGTGTGCTTGATTGCATGCCTCCAATCTACGCTCTCCCGTGTCTTCCTTAAGGACAAGGAAGAGTTTATCTTGGGATATTTTGATAAGTGGTTTTTGTATAAGTTTTAACCCCTTTTTTATCTCCGTTTCACGTTATTTCATTTATCATTTCATCCCGTTTTTCTCATTTTTGTTTCCTTCTTACTTTTTTGGTCCATTTTGTGCTTTTAAGGAAACACACATCAAATCTGAAGCATAGAGTGCGAAAAAGGCCTAAAAGAACGCAAGGAGCAAGGCGAGAACCCAAAGTGTGCAAGGGGGAAAATAAGAAAAAGTGACACAAACGGACGCGTCGATTCGACACGACCACGTCACTTAGATGCCCAGCAGCTCAAGCTCTCAATTCCATGTGGCCGTATGAAGACACCACAAACGGGTTGCGGAAGAGAAGAGAGGAAGTCTCATTCGACGCGACCGTGTGATGTAAACAACGCGGCCGTGTAATCCCAGAAGCATCGAAGCCAAACGGTCGCTTTACGTGACCGTTTCAAAGACCGTTTGAAGATCTGAAGCCACCAACGACACGGCTTCGTGCTTCAACCACGCGGTCGCGTCACTGCTACTGCCGAATTGGATGAATTGATTGATTGATTGTTGGCTAATTGATAATTTGGGATATATTAGGATGCCAATTGTCAATGTATATCGGTCTCCTCCCTTGTGGATAATTAGATTAGGCGCTGGCGAGAGTAGGGACTACTCTAGGGTTTCGATCCCTACATTGACCTATACTATCGGTGTGGCCGACTACCGAGAGTCGGGTGCCGATTAGAGCCCTCCTAATAGAGATCCAAATCCTCATCCACAAGAGTGGTGTGGAGAAAGATCGATGATATTCATTGGATGCAATGCATCTAACGTATATCGATGTGTCGGTGAGAGTAGACATCGATAGAGGTTTGGTAGTCCTATCATAGCATCGTGAGAGCAGAGATAGGGACAAAATAAGGGAGTATCCAATCATGCATCACGAGAGTGGGGGATAGGAGAATGCCCTTAGGTTAAACGACCTCTCCCGAATCGCCAAGATTCTAACAATTGGTTAACCATAATCCAATCTTAACCATCATTCAATGGAGGAGATACCCTAAGCTTGAGAGCCTTTATCCTCTGATATTTCCCTAATTTTTATCTCAACCACCTATCGACCATGTAGATTTCTAACTTAGAGAGAAATCGGTTCTCAACAAACTCCTCCCTGTGGACGACTCGTATAGCACTAGGACGACATCGTGCACTTGCAGTCTCTAAATATTAAAGCTTTAATCGATCACGAACAATCAACATTATATTGTGCGCTAATCATCTCATTTTTTAGTCTCAGATTAATAATTGCTTATCTTGATAAGGAGACAAAATAATAGGTGATGGGATGATGATGGATGATGGTTCAAGGCTATGGAGCAAAGCATTGCATGAAGCTTGAAGAATTAACATGTATTTCTATTTTATTCTTCATGTAATTTTGCTTCTTTTATTTAGAATATGTGTAGACTTGAATAGATGCACAACACACTCACATATGCATCATATCCATCTTAGTGTTCATTAGAAATCATGTTGAATCCATCCCATTTGGTCCATTGATCTAAACACACATGTGTGTGCATTTTAGAGTTGGACATGCGCATGGTGAAGGGTCACCAGACGTCTGGCGTGTCAGCTTTTGAGCTTACTTGACACAGCCTTGGGTTAGTCGCCTGATGTTATATGTCCAAGCGTCTGAACAGTGGGTCAGACGTCTAAGTCATGTGCTCCAGGCACCTGGACAGTGTAAGCAATCTTTCTTATGCTCTCTGTTTGTTTAGACCCATATTTGGCAGCTGTCTGAAGAAGATCTCTCAAATGCCTGCACAGTGTCCCAGATGCCTGAGTGGTGAACTCCAGACGTCTGGTTGCCTTGCGTTGGAACTTCTACTATCTTTTTTTGATTTCAAACATGTGTCAGTTTTTTTATGGTTGGAAATTCTCATTCATTCCAAGCCCATTTGGTTTCAGTCTTCGTTACCTTTCCAACGCATCTTGAATCACCTTAATTGGAGTTTATTTGAGTCAGTTATGACTGTTTTGGTGCTCGAGTGTTTTTCTTAGTAGAGTCTGTTGGAATTCTGCAATCTGTTTCTGACTTTAAATCTCTATCAGTTTTTCTATGGTTGAAATTTCTCATCCATTCCAAGCCAATTAGATTACATTTTTTATTAGCTTTCGAACACATCTTGAATCACATCAATCAAAGTTCTATGAGTTAGTTATGACTGTTTTGGTGATCAAGTGTTTTCTAGGCAGATTCTGTCAGACGTCTAATGCAGTCTTGCCAGATGCCTGAACATATAACTAGGGGCCTAGTCACCCTTCATTAGATGCCTGGTCATTGTGAAAATATGCCTGTTTAAAGTTGTTGGGTGGGATTTTCGAGGGGCTGTTTTCGTGTCTCTAGTGCAGATTTGTGAGCTTATTTAAGCTAGATTGAGAGGTTGTTTTTGGCACCACTCCAAGACATTTAAGATCATATTATGAATTCCAATTTGAGGGGTTTCAGTGAAGATCATGCTTTTCCCTCACTCTCTCTTTTACTCTTTCACTTTGGTTAAAAGTGTTCATGCATTGATCTTGCATCTAGAGAGAGTTCTTCCAAGTGCATCCAAGCTCAGCATCATCTAGCACTTGGTGATTTCAATCTTCCATGCCTTCATATACACATCTGTAAGATCTATTCAAGGCATAGTTAAGATTGTTCTTTTTCGTTTCTTTTGTTACGAAACCTTGTATTTGGGTTGTGTTTACATTGTGGAGGATTTATTTCACTTGAAGAGTTTCTTTCCATATACCGGTATATGGATTATCCCGGTTTAGGGATTGTAGCTCGTGAAGAGCGTGCTTGTGTGTCTCGGTTTAGGGAGCATTAGTGAAAAGCCATTGCTCCGGTGTAGGAGGATGGGACTAGAGTAGGATCGCCGGGGTAAGGATTCGAACAAGGATATGTCTCTTTGTTTGCATTTGCATTGATGTATTTCTTTGTGGTGGTGGTTGTTGTTGGATCTGGATCTAAGCCTAGAGAGGGGTGAATAGGCTAATAAAAATTCTCGTGCAACCCACGAGATATCACACACAGTTATAATCACAAGCAGGGTAAATAATAATCAGACATAGATGCACAGCAGATTGACCCTGGTTCGGTCGATCACCGCGACCTACGTCCAGCCACCGAAAGCAAATATTTTATTAATAGTGTACATGCACAACCTTAATAGATAGAGAACCAACGTCTCTACACTCGCCGAGCTCAGTACCCTACTCACCATGTTCAACACTATCAATCCTAATATTTGCTCTCACTTGACGACACCCGTCAAGTTCCTCTTGTCTAGACCACCATTAGATAAAATCCCAAATAGTCACAAGTAAAGCGGTAAAGTTTCCCCTACGGAGATCAAACAATACTACACAAAAATAATAATAATAGTTTAGAAAGCTCAGTTTTATGTAGCCATCGTCGTCTCCATCAATCAGCACGGGCCATCTCTCATCTGGCTAGATATAGTCGTCTCGTCATGTCTCTCGATTTGCAACTCAAATTGCGGCTTTGAAGCTTTGGATAATCTTGCGACCTTGTGCATGGAGAACCCCAAAGGAAATGTTGCGGCCTTTGCTTGTTGGTGGCACTAGAAGATTATGGGTTGGCAATGGAATAAGCCCCTCAAGCTTGCAGTTGGCATTAGGGTTTGCTCCTCAATATGCAATATGTGGCCTCCTTCAAGTGTCGGCAGTCCAAGTTGGCTGCGCTAGTTGTCGGTCAGCACAAAGATGGGCGCAGGTTGATGGCTCGGTCAGCAGGCCTAGTTGCCAGGGTCGGCAAGTCTAGAGGGTGCTGATGCTTGATGTTGATGTGGGTTGCTTGCTAGTGCTCCTCAAAGATTGCAGATGTGCAAGGAAATCAAAAGTTGCGGCATCTGCACATGGGGATGGTTGTGCCCAGGCTGTGTGCGCACATGGAGGTCTTCAAAAATTGAATCAAAAATTACGGCCTGGAGCAAACACCCAAGGAAAAATTAAGAAGGGGTTAATTAAATGAACATGTTTTTCAATAACCCTCTCTCAATTGTTTAAGCAATCGACTGCCAACTTTTTTCCTCAAAGATATTTAATTTCGTTGCCAGTCACAAGAGGAGCATGGGTCAAATCTTGCGGCATTGAGGAAGAACAAAACTTGCGGCTGGTTTCTGATTGTTGCGGCAACGAGCTGCTTTTGGGCTTGGCACATGCTGTAGTCAATGTTTGCGACAGCACATGGCTTGTTTAGTGCGGCTACAAAGGCTTGGTCCCCTATATGATTTTTGTGCTTCTTAAAGTTATGGCTATGAGGGGTTTCAAACCAATGAGGATGATTACTTTGGCCAGCCTCTTCTCCTTTGATTTAATGCATGCAGCTTCTTCTATTTAGTGCATGTTAAAGATTCCCCTGCAAACAGAAACGAGAGTAATAACAAAATCAATGAAGATTATTTAAATAAACATTCACCTTTAATCATCCCTCTCTCTTGTTTTGTGCTTAGGCCGCAATGCTCTTGATTTGGCCGAAATGTATTGGGATGTGCCACACCTTTCTTTGCCTTTGGATGTTGGGTTTTATAGGGCTAGGGTTACCTGCTAGGGTTTGGTTTGTTGCGGCAATAGCAATTGGTTGAGATGCGTTCGGCTAGAGGCAATCCAATGGAATTCCTAAGATGTTGGGATTATGAGATTGTGTGTTGATTTGATCACCTCTCTTTGAATAGGAATAGGGTGGTTGCAAATCTAAATCTTTCTAATTGATTTGACCAAATCCCCCTTGGAATCAAATTGGCTCCATCTCTCTCAATGTTGACCAAGTCCAATATAACACATATATACCCATTACTCTCCATTTGTTGACTTAGTCATCTCTTCAAGGATTTGCCGCTTTGCCATTCCTGAAACACATTTAGCACACACGTTGAATAGTTCGTACATGTTTGTCGTCATCAAACTAGAAGTCCTAGATCGTTGTAACCAACAATATCCCCTTTTGATGATGACAAACCAATATAAGATTTAAGCACTTACGATTCAGATAATACATCATGATGTGTGTATGATGTGTGATGATGGGAGGATGTATGTAACAATATAACACTTGATGTACAAGCATACAAGCATGCAATGATGCAATGATAATGTGATACAAATAGGCATGTCATGCTCCCCCTTAAGCACATATTCACATATTCAATTATTCATTAATGCTCCAAATCTTCATCATTTTCTCCCCCTTTTGTTATCATCAAAAGCGTATACACGAAGTCTAGTTCATGTCACATGCAAAAATAAAGTATTATAAATCACAATTAACACTTGCATGTCATTTTTCTTAGGGTAAGCACTTCAATTTCAATGAAATGAGTAATGTAGACTTCTACACCATCGTGTAAGTGTGATGATTAAATAATTGAAGCCCAAAGGAAGAAACTTTCATAAAACTCAACCAAAACCAACCACATTTTCCAATAAACATGATATCATTAGGATTGATTTTCCCCACATCATTAAAATGAGTTCTAGATACCACACACCCAAAAACATAGCCTATAAGGACTTTTAGATGTTGGGTGTCATTGCTTGATGAGTAAAATACACCAACACTAAAGATTACCCATATATCATATGTTGGATACTCGTGGGTAATATGCCATGAACTGTATCCATTTTACATACGGAGCAATATTCATTCTTTTTCATTTTTCTTTTTCATATTCATTTTTTGATCAATTTTTATCCATGGCAAATACACATCATATCACTTAGATTTATTAGTTATTTTCAACCTACATTCACTTTTCAACATTTCATAAAAGAATCTCCAATTGTGCACCAATATTCAATAAGCGTGGAAGTGAAATTGTAGGTGTAGAAATCAAGTTATTCAATCCATTAAACATGTCATAGCTATTTAAGAATTATAACATGCGCATGTAGCTATAACGATAATACAATGATTACTACAAGGATATGAATGACATTCAATAATACTTCTTGAATGGTATCAAGAAAAAGATATTCATTAAGCATATTTTTTTTGCTTTTTGTCTTTTTTATTTTTTTATTTTTATATATAATGAAATAAGAAAACTAGAATCATGAAAACTAGAATCAAGAAAACTAGCACACAAATAAAAAATAGTTCAAGCATGCAAAATCTATGAAGGTATGCATTAATTTCAAAGAGGGAAAAAGATATACCTTCGCGTCGTCGTTTGGCTAAGAAGCTTAAATAATGAAACCATTCAATCCAAAGACTCCTCGACAAATCTCCATCGCACATACACGATAGATGTTATGTGTGACCGTGGAATCCAACAGGGTCCACTCATGTTAGTCACCAAAGATATAGGAACCCACACTTGTTTAAACTTTATTTTCATGTTCCTAAACTTGCAATAATAAGATGTATGACCAACACTATCACAAGTAAAGCACTTTGCATGCATATTTTTGACAATAGTAGGCACATTGTGAATTTTCTTAAACTTTGGCTTTTCAATATTTTTCAGACCAAATCCAAGTCCACGTCTATTATTCCCATAAAGTTGATTCTCTAGAATATTATCCAACGATTGTTTTCCTATAGAGAATTTATTTAATGATAATTCTAGACTAATGATAATTCTAGTGATTTTGGATTTCAATAAAGTGTTTTCATTCACAATCAAAGTGCATTTACTTATAAAAGCTTTCTTGTTTTCTTCTTCCTTCTTTTCAAATTCAACCATTTTTCTTTTAAGCTCGTTATTTAGCATGCACAATTTTTCATTAAGCTCTTTAATCACATAGTCCTTTTCAGTTTCAAGCTTAATTAAATCTAGCTTAAGCATGCTAATATCATTCAATAGAGAAGGACAAGAGAGACAATTAGCTTTTTCATGCAACCTAGAATTTTCCTTTTTCAACAAAGCAATAGTAGAATCACTTGCAACAATTTTTCCTTTTAGTTCCTTAATTTCTAATATCATGTTGTAAGTGTCTTGTTGCATTTCAGCGTTGGAATTTCTATAATCTTCTAATTTGGATTCAAGCTCTTCAATTTCCTCTTGCATGCCTTTACAAATAAGGGTAAATGACTGGAAAATACCCTAACGTTTGGGTTTTCTCACAAAAATACCTTATCGTTCATTTTGGGACACATTGGTCCCAAATGTTTGGCAAAAATTGACAACATTGTACCCATTTTTAGTTTGCCGTCAGAAAAGCTTTTTAAAATACCCTAATGTTTCAACGTTTCTCACAAAAATATCCTAACGTTTCAGCGTTTCTCACAAAAATACCATAACGTTTCAGCGTTTCTCATAAATACCCTAACGATAAGGTATTTTTGTGGGAAATGCTAAAACGTTAGGGTATTTTTATGAGAAACGCTGAAACGTTAGGGTATTTTGAAAAGCTTTTCTGACGGCAAACTCAAAAAGGGTACGTTGTCATTTTTTGCCAAACGTTTGGGACCAATGTGTCCCAAAATGAATGATAAGGTATTTTTGTGAGAAACGCCTAAACGTTAGGGTATTTGACTATTTTCCAGTCATTAACCCTACAAATAATTAGAAGTTTAGCTTTACTACCAGATTTTACCTAATCTTCTTTTGTCATGGGGCAAAGGGAAGAGTGTGCACAGTCCTCATTCTCATCGTCGCTATCCATGTCCTATGTTCGCACCACAACTTTTCCTTTCTTCTGCGCATTATTAGCTGTGTCTTGTGGACAATCCTTTATAACATGACCCTGCTTTTTACGTTTAAAACATTTAACATTATTAGTAGCAGTCTGTTCAGATGAATTTCTAGAAGGATTATAATGGTAAGAATGATTAAACCTTTGTTGCATGTCAGCTCTTCCTTGAGGAGTCTTGATGTATCTTCTGAAAGTTCTGACCATCGGTGTTATCTCCTCCTCCTCATCGTCATCTTCACTAGCTTGAAGAGCTAGTGGCTTTGGAGCTTTTTCCTTCTCAGCTGGTTTCTCTCTAGCCTCTATATTCTGCAGCTCAACCTCGTGAGACATTAAGTTGCCTATCAAGTCCTCCACTCTCATTTGTGATAGATCTTTCGCTTCTTGGATGGTAGTGACTTTAGGCCTAAAAGAGCTTGGCAGTGCCCTTAAGATTTTCCTTACCTGTTCAAGTCTAGAATATGGCTTACCGAGGGAGCTAGACTTGTAGACGATGTTGGTGAACCTCTCAAACATATCTGATATAGACTCTGACGGTAGCATGCAGAAGCTCTCGTACTCTGTGCTCAGAAGTGCAAGTCTAGACTTCTTCACCTGTGACGTTCCCTCGTGTGTCACCTCCAGTGTATGCCATATTTCCTGCACAGTTTGGCAATGTCAGATACGATTAAATTAAGATTTATCAAGAGAGCATATAAGAGCATTCATAGCTTTTCCATTTAAAGAATATAATTTTCAATCATTATCATCCCACTTGTCTTCAGGTTTAAGCATATCAATATTTTCAATTTTAATAACAGATGGCTTATAACCTTTTTCGACAATATGCCAAACTTTATAATCGACAGATATTAAGTAGATTTTCATCCTATATTTCCAATAAGCATAATCTACTCCATTAAATTTTGGGGGTCTTGATATGGACTGACCTTCAGAAAAAGCACAAGCAATAGAGTTATTCATGGTCAATCTTAGGCTGATCCTATAACCTGCTCTGATACCACTTGTTGGATCTGGATCTAAGCCTAGGAGTTGGGGGGATGAATAGGCTAATAAAATTATCGTGCAACCCACGAGATAACACACGCAGTTATAATCACAAGCAGGTAAATAATAATCGAACACAGAAGCACAACGGATTTACCCTGGTTCGGTCAATCACCACGACCTACGTTCAGCCCCCGAAAGCAAATATTTTATTAATAGTGCACATGCACAACCTTCATAGCTAGAGACCAACATCTCTACACTCACTGGGCTCAGTACCCCACTCACCGTGTTCAACACTATCAATCCTAATATTTGCTCTCGCTTGATGACACATGTCAAGTTCCTCTTGTCTAGACCACCAAATAAAGCGGTAACGTTTCCCCTACGGAGATCAAACAATACTACACAAAAATAATAATAATAGTTTAGAAAGCTCAGTTTTGTGTAGCCGTCGTCGTCTCCGTCAATCAGCACGGGCCAGCTCTCGTCTGGCAAGATGTAGTCGTCTCGTCATGTCTCTCGATTTGCAACTCAAGTTGCTGCTCCGAAGCTTTGGATAATCTTGCGGCCTTGTGCTTGGAGAACCACAAAGGAAATGTTGCGGCCTTTGCTTGTTGGTGGCACTAGGAGATTATGGGTTGGCAATGGAATATGCCCCTCCAAGCTTGCAGTTGGCACTAGGGTTTGCTCCTCAATATGTGGCCTCCTTCAAGCGTCGACAGTCCAAGTTGGCTCTGCTAGCTTTCGGTCAGCACAAAGCTGGGCGCAGGTTGATGACTCGGTCAACAGGCCTAGTTGCAAGGGTCGGCAAGTCTAGAGGGTGCTGATGCTTGATGTTGATATGGGATGCTTGCTAGTGCTCCTCAAAGATTGTGGCTGTGTAAGGAAGTCAAAAGTTACGACATCTGCACATGGGGATGGTTGTGCCCTGGCTGTGTGCGCACATGGAGGTCTTCAAAAATTGAATCAAAAATTGCGACCTGGAGCAAACAACCAAGGAAAAATTAAGAAGGGGTTAATTAAATGAACATGTTTTTCAATAACCCTCTCTCAATTGTTTAAGCAACCGACTGCCAACTTTTGTCCTCAAAAATATTTAATTTCGTTACCAGTCACAAGAGGAGCATGGGTCAAAACTTGCGGCATGGACAAAGACCAGAACTTGCAGCTGGTTTCTGATTGTTGCAGCAAGGAGCTGCTTTTGGGCTTAGCATATGTTGTAGTCAATGTTTGCGGCAGCACCTGGCTTGTTCGGTGCGGCTATGAAGGCTATATGATTTGTTGTGCTTCTTAAAGTTGCGACTATGGGGGGTTTCAAACCAATGAGGATGATTACTTTGGCCGGCCTATTCTCCTTTGATTTAATGCATGCAGCTTCTTTTATTTAGTGCATGTTCAAGATTCCCCTTCAAACAGAAACGAGAGTAATAACAAAATCAATGAGGATTATTTAAATAAACATTCACCTTTAATCCTTCCTCGCTCTTGTTTTGTGCTTAGGCCGCAATGCTCTTGATTTGGCCGAAATGTATTGGGATGTGCAACACCTTTCTTTGCCTTTGGATGATGGGTTTTATAGGGCTAAGGTTACATGCTAGGGTTTCGTTTGTTGCGGCAATAGCAATTGGTTGAGATGGGTTCGGCTAGAGGCAATCCAATAGAATCCCTAAGATGTTGGGATTATGAGATTGTGTGTTGATTTGATCACCTCTCTTTGAATAGGAATAGGGTGGTTGCAAATCTAAATCTTTCTAATTGATTTGACTAAACCCCCCTTGGAATCAAATTGGCTCCATCCATGTTGACCAAGTCTAATATAGCACATGCATACCCATTAATCTCCATTCGTTGACTTAGTCATCTCTTCAAGGATTTGCCGCTTTGCCATTCCTGAAACACACTTAGCACACACGTTGAATAGTTCGTACATGTTTGTCATCATCAAACTAGAAGTCCTAGATCGTTGCAACCAACAGTTGTTTAAGCGCTTTATCTTTATTTCCGTTGCGTATTGTGTATTGAATTATTAGTAACTTTTAATTACGCATATTGCTTGCCATTACACTATTTATGCCCTTGTTTAGTGTATTGTGTAGCCATAGGTCCCAACAGGTTTAACCAGGAACTTGTCAGCACAGTTGGCAGAAGTTCCAGAAGCAGCTGGGGAGGTCTCCTCCTTTGTCAGGAAGGAGAGCATGTTGGCATGGGCAGTATATGTCTTCAGGAAAGCCTTCTTCACCTATCGCACCCCTACCTCAAAAGCGACGTCGGCATGAGCCTTGGCCTTCCCCACCTCAGTGTAATGGGCTTTGGCTGCCTTGGCAGCTTTCTTTTCAGCTCCCTCTTCTCCGTCTCAGCTCGCTACCATAGGGCCGAGCCTTCAACAGCTCCATGTCCCTCAGACAAACTAGCTTTAATGTCTCCTTCAGCTTTGCTTAAACTCCCCTCAGCCTCCAGAGCTCTTCCCTCAGGCTTTAAAGCTCCCCCCTACACGAAAACGACCTTCGAGCGAAGGGCGTCGACACCTGTCAGGCCTCCAATCTCCACATCCAGCTCTTGGAGCATGACAATATCCTCAGTCAGGCATTGGGATTGGTCCATCCGAAGTTGGAGGCTTTGAAAGCAGCGACACAGCTCCGCTTGACCCTAAGCAAAGGAAGAAAAGTTAGAGCAAAGCTAAAGCACGAAAACCAGGAACTACAATGGCGCATACCGGACTTATGCACTAAGGTCCAGGGGAACCCCTTGATCTCCATCCTGGTAAGACCGGTCTCTTCACCGGTCTCCCTCAACATCAGTCAATCGTCCCCAGCCTGAGAAGTTTGGCATTATTCTCAGTCTCGCATCTAGGCGATGCCTCCAAATTTGACACCTCGCTATCAGATGTTTGGCCCCCACCAGGCTGGAAGGCCTTGTTTGGGATCCTGAGATGGCGAACAAACACTAGAGGGGGGATTAGTGTTTCTTAAAAATTATACTTAAATAAAAATCTAATCCCTCTAGGAATGTCTAAGTCTCGTAAGAGAGTTACCCCTTAACTAATTAATCAACACAAATAATAACTTGCAAGATATAATGAGAGATATGCAACAGAAGCTAAATCACGAGAATTTGCAAGGAAAATGTAGCGGCAAAATGACAATCGCATACAAAGGTCAATTTTATCCTAGTTCACCCGCACGTGGGCTATGTTCAGTCCCCAGCCACTATGGGATTTTCTAGTATCAAGCTTTTAACCAAAAGAGCAATCGTGCATCAAATTAGAGGGCTTCTACAACTACCTAGCTCCAATTGCTAGTAATTTCCAATACAACAAAACAAACCTCACCAAGTGAAGACATCAACACTTGAGGCTTTTCTCAACCCAAGCAATACAACCAAAACCAACTTACCACCACATTACATGTGGATTTACAAACCTCTTTTGGAAGTTGAAACTTCTTACAATCTCATATCGCCAATTTGTTGAAGCTTATTGTTCAAAGTGAATGGCTATGGAAAACTCTTTTTGATTTAAAATAGAATGAAGATTACAACCAAGAGATCAAAAGAAAAACTCAATTGGAATCTCAAAAATGTCAAGTTAAGCTTGAAGATATTCT
The DNA here is from genome assembly GCA_030789695.1 of Scilla litardierei. NCBI lineage: Eukaryota > Viridiplantae > Streptophyta > Magnoliopsida > Asparagales > Asparagaceae > Scilla > Scilla litardierei. The sequence continues at coordinate 95,341,073 of CM061142.1, forward strand.
TAATTGCTCAAGGCATGAATGCTTAAAAGCTTCAAAAAAAATGAAAACCAAAGGCCTTGAAATCTTTAGAAATCTTGAGTGAGTTTTAGAAAGCTTAGAAATCTCAAAATATGCTTAATAATGGTGCCAAATACTCCCAACAAACTCCCCTTAATTATGGCTCAAAAATCTGTTGAAAACTAGGGATTAAAATTCTCTCATAACGGATTGTTAGACAGATTTCCGTAAAACACGGAGTTGTGTCTACCCCAGAAGTAGTCGACTACCATACATCTGGTAGTCAGCTATTCTTATAAAGGTAGTCGACTATCTTGACTACCGTAGTCGGCTATTTTGGGCAACATAGTTTTTACATTATTTTCCTTCAAAAAGAAGTTATGACTCATACAATAGAAGTAGTTGGCTATTTTTCTGATACAAGAAAAAATAAATGAAAAATACTCCCAAAAATAACTCAAATCATTTTAAAAACTTTTATAAATAATTTTAGAAGTTTAAAATCATCAATTGTGTGTGTGTGTGTGTGTGTAAGCTTCAACTATTAGGTTTTACATGCGAAGACCAGTACACGTAATATAAAATACATCACTCACACTTCTAAGAGTCTTGATGCATTTTCTTAAGCTTTGGCCACTTATCTTGAAGTCATGTACTTCCATGAGTCCTTGACTTAAGCTTTTAATATACAATTTGAACTTCAATTTTTTTGACTCCTCATATCAAGCTTTGGTTCCATGTTATCATTCAACTTTAATTAAGCTTGACCAATTTGACTTTGATTCATACACTCACAAATCAGCTTACAAAATGTAATTAGTAACCCTAATTGTTTACTTATCATCAAAAACCAACTTAGGGTGATGCAATAACCAACAGGACTCTGCCTGTCCTGCATCAGGTGGTGGTGGGCCCAACGCTTGCACAAGAGCTGCCACCCTGATCCTCTTCTGCAGCAACTCGAGGGGTTGTGCATTTGTCCACATTTGCATTCCCCTTCATCTTCCTAAGGTGCTCGGCTAAGGTGTGACAGTAGGAATCTATCTAGTTATCCGGTCGATGTGGACCACCAGAGTGTGGGCAGTCACACAAGAGGATGCGGCTAAGCCAGAACGATGGGTTCGTGAGGAGCAGATCACACGACCCGAGCATCACGGGGACGTGCCTGCAGTATCCCCGCTATAGATCCAGCCCTGTCCGGCCTCCTGGGTTGGCACTCCACCTCATTCTCTCACATCCCCTTAAGGAGATGGCTACCTTTTTTGTTGGCAGAAGCTTCCAAAGGCGGCAAAGGAGTGGCCTAGTAATCTATGGTGTGCAACATGATCTTCGGAGATGTCATCAAGGTTTGGAGTGCTCAAATTAAGAAGAAAGAGGGCAAAGGGACAAGTTCAAGTATGGAGAAATACTAGCTTCCACCGCAATTTATTGTGCCCCAGGCGAGAATCCGTGGGAGACAGTGGCAATCATCTGATTGAGATGTTCTAAGTGGGAGCAAACTGTAGCCATCCGACCTTCATGACTAGCCAACTTCCGCATGTTCTGCCACCAGCAAATTAGACTCTGCCACATCATCAAGTGACAGTTTCAAGAGACCCAGATCAGTCTCTTCAGGTTCCAAGAGGAAATATGAAGCACGGTCTCTTCGACTCCCGATGGATGATGGCCACATCGACATGTCATAATGAAGGAGCTCTCACCTAGGCACATCCTCCACCATAGACTCCTCATTCCCAAGGCAAGTAGGCCGATCGGACGAGGTTGATATCAGCTTTTCTCTGGTTTTATCTCCTCGCCTACCCACAGTCGACCTCAGAAGTAGCTCAGGTCGACAGTGTATAGCCAGAAGACGAGGCCCCATTGTTAATGATGATCTAAGTTGGGGCCCACAAGAGCTGGGGCCCATCCAGACTTAATGGTTGGGCCACTGTGCCTGATCTTGAGATCTACACTTGACCTCAAGAATCACCAGAGAGCAGCCTGAGAGACAAGCTTGACCTATTGGATACAACGTAGTTGGATACAACGATCTCTGATTTCTTGTTTGATACTAATAACCCTTCATGAATATTTTTGATGTGTTTGTTAAGTGTTTTCAGGTGCAAATAAACATGGAGAACAAAGTGGCAAACATGTGAATATGTTCATAGTGGCAATCTAGTAATTATGAGCAAGAGAAGGAGCAATGGCAAACTTGTGGTTCATGGCATTTGACTTGGTCAACATCGTCAACAAATTCCATGGTGGGATAAGGAGTTATGGTTTGCAAATTTGAAGATTTAATTTGAATTCAATAGAGTCATACTTATCCTAGGATTGATCAAGTTCATTGCATCAAAGTGATACGATAAGATTTGAATGAAGATTCAAATCAATTTGAGGGGTCCTACTTATCCTAGGATTGATCAAGTTCGTTGCATCAAGGAGACAAATTGATTGATTCATCAATTTTGAAAGAGTCCTAGTGTATCTAGGAGAATCAATTTCAAATCAATTCAAAGAGGAGAAAAATGATTGGATGAGAGCAAAAGAATATATGTTGGACTAAAATTGATTTAGGAGAATCAATTTCAAATCAATTTAAAGAAGGAGATAAATTGATTAGATGAGAGCGAAGAAGTTTGTATTGGACTAAAACCCTTGGTCTATGCTATTATATATGATTCCTACTCCTCATAGGAATTACCCAAGGGAGAGCACAAGGCAAGGCCGGACCTAGGCTTGAGTTTCCTCCTCCTTTACCGAGCCAAACACATATATACCAAGCTTATTCTTCATTGGTTTAAGCTTCAACAACCATCTTATCGCAAACAATAAATTCCAAGCTCTAAGAACAACCTTCAAAGATCCTAAAAATTTTCTTCTCAAGAGCATCCAAATTTGTCCACTCATATTTTTTTGGCGAAGAGGCCGAGCTTATGATTCCAACGGATATGTTTCTGGATTTTTCTGAGATCGGGGCTATTTACTACAATTTCTGGAAGACTGAGCAGAAAATTACTTTGTGCACAACCTGCAGCAAGTCACGCAGATTCCCAGTACAACAGAGAGCTGCTTTACGCACAGTCCAGATTCAGGTAGATTTGCACAGCCAACTTCAAAGTGTTATATCTTTTCATCCAGATATCGGATTGAGACACTGTTTGTACCAGCGTGAAGCTGACGATGTGGTGATCGATACGTACTAGCCAAACATCACAAAATGAGCACTCTAAACTTTTTATCTTATTATTATTTGTGATTGTTCTGGTAGATCTATGCATTAGGTTTTAGTTTTCATCTTTCATGTTCTTTGTGGACTCTTGATTGGTTGGGGCTAGTCAAGGTAAAGTATTTGCTAGGACAGTACTTAACAATTTGGGGAGTAAGATATAAATTTGGTGAGCTGAGTGTTACGGCACGAAGTTCTGAGTGTTTGTATCTTTACATTATTATTCTAGTGATTACTTTGGGACTAGACGTATGTCGTTGGGGCGACCGAACCAGGGTAAATACTGTGTGCACTCTGTGTTTGATTCTGCTTTATAATCTCTGATCATATTTGCTCTGTGACTGTCTGATTGAGTAAGCTACTATTTTTGTATTCGCGAAAAGTTTTATAGATCACGATCCAACAAGTTGTATCAGAGCAGATTGGAGGATCTAGGCTAGATAATATGGAGCTTTCTGTTTCAGCTTTTGCTGAAAGCTCTACTGTTAGACCCCAAAATTTAATGGCACAGATTTTGCATATTGGAAAGCTAGGATGAAAATATATCTTGTGTCAGTTGATTATGATGTTTGGAATATTGTTGAAACAGGCTACACTCCTCCTGTGATTAAAGTAGAAAATATTAAAATTCCTAAGCCTGAAGACAAGTTGAACAATAATGATTAAAAAACTTCATTCTTTAAATGGTAAATCTATGAATGCAATAATTTGTGATTTAGATAAAACTGATTTTAATCATATTTCACATTGTCTTATTGTGCTGGAAATTTGGTATACAATGGAGGTCACTCATGAGGGAACTTCACAGGTCAAGGAGTCCAGATTGGCGCATCTATGCACAAATTATGAAAGTTTTCACATGAGACTATCAGAATCTATCAAGGAGATGTACGCCAGATTTACATACTTCGTCTACAACTCAAAGGCCCTTGGAAAGCAATACTCAAACTTGGAGCAAGTTAGGAAAATTCTGATAGCGCTACCTAGCACTTTTTGTCCTAAAGTTATTGTTATCCAAGAGACCAAAGATCTTTCAAAAATTGAGCTTGGAGGAACTCATTGGAAATTTGATGTCGCATGAGCTTGAACTGAAGACAATGGAGTCTAGAAAGAATGAAGAAAAATCTAAGGCCAAGAACTCCAAGATTTTAGCTTTTAAAGCCAATGATGAAAGCGACGTCAAGCTTAATGAGGAGCAAGCGTTGATGGTGAGAGGATTCAGAAGATAATGTTGGGATTATGAGACCTACCCTAGTGGATTTTGATGATGTGTACAATTGATATATATACTAATGTGTTTAATTCAAGTGTGTATAGGTATTGATGATTATTTTCTAGCCATGAAGTTCGAGCGCATTGTAAAGCCAATTGAAAGGCTTAGAAGCAGTGATTAGAAGTCTACTTACGAGCCAAGAAATGAAGCATATGATGGCTTAACAATATGAAGAATACGAAGACTTAAGCTCAAGATAAGATGGCTCAAGTCAAAGATCGAAGAACGAGAGCTAAAGATGTGTGTATTAGTAAGTTGTGTATTTAGAATGTAAAAGCCAAATGAATATTCTATACAGACACATAATTTATGGCAAAATAGTTTTTAAATATGTTTTATCATAAAATATTTTAATATAATTTTTATAAATTATTTTTTCAAGTATTTTTTAGTAAAACTCAAGTTTTCAGAAAAAGCCGACAATATAAACCAGATAGCCGACTATCTGCAGTCAATTTTTACCCAGAACTCTCGAGTTTTTCAATAGCCGACTATTTTGGCAGATAGCTGACTATCTAGGCAGATAGCCTGCTATCTGGGTCAACTTTCAGCTTTTAAGGAAAGTTTGATTTTAAATTTACTAGCTGTTAATTAGCCATTTGAAAAGATTTTTTGAGTTGATTTTAAGCAGATTTTAAGCAGATGTTATGCTATTTGTTCTATATAAATAACTATGTTTTCAGAGGTTTTTATAAAACAAGAATTATTCATTTAAAAATTTCTTATTTGCTCAAAAGTGCTCTAGCTCTCAAAATTTCTTCAGATTTTCAAAAAGGCTACTGATTTTAAATTCTTTTTTTATTAATTCTCAGTTATTTTTATTTGATTATTTTTAGCCTTTACAACTTGATTTGATCTCCAAAGCAGCTAGCTTTTTCTATTAAGATTCAAATTTCAAGTTCTCTTTTTTAATCTTTGTGTTCTTAAATTCATATTCTTTTTCAAAGATTAAAAACTTGACTATTGATCTCTAAAGCCCAAGTGTATATTTTAGAGTATCAATTTTCAAGAACAATTCTTTTGATCATGTTGTGCTATGCCATATCATTTTATTTGATCAAAGAATTTTTTGGATTTCTTTAGCCACATATACACAAATATATTCGTTTGGCTTTAGGAAATCTTGTACTGTATCTCAAATTTGTTGTTAAGTCTTTGGAGAAGACTTGGTGTTTGTAATTCCCGTATTAAGGGAAGGTGTTGTTGAAATTCCTAGTTGGGTGTAACTAGGTGGTGGAATCCTAGTTGGTTGTAACTAGGTGTTGGAAATTCCTAGCGATAGAAGCTAGACGATTGTATTGTAGTTTGCAATAGTGTATTTAATCCCGAGGGAGGTTATGGTCTGGACGTAGGCCGAGGTTAGGCCGAAGCAGGTTAAAATCTCTGTGTTTGCGTTGTGTATTTATTTTCTCTCTCTTATTATTATTGCTTGTATTATTTATTTCTGCTGTAAGTCATTTTCATCACAATCTTAATAATATTTGCGTTGGTTAAGTACAAATTGAAATAATCCTCATTCGAGACTTAGGCAACAAAAGAAGGGTTTTAATTTTGCAAAGAATTTTTATATCTTTATACAACACTACTCAACCCACCTTCTTGTGTTGTCTGCCATCCACATGATCCCACACTTGGTATCAGAGCGAGGTACCGAGATGGCATCAACAATGGTAGCATCCACCCTCCAACGATTTGATGGAACGAATTATGCGGATTGGAGAAAGAGGATGTTGAGAGAGATTGAATCCCTTCGGCATTTGGCTTGGAGTTTCATTGAGTTCCAATACATCAAGCCTACCACTCCCACATCCCAACGGACGAACTGAGAAATAGACCTAGCCATTTTTCACTCTAAGGTAATGAGTTTATTATTATTTAATATTGACGATTCATTTTTAAGTACGTTTCAGAGGTCACTACGGCATTTCAAATATGGAGCATGCTTAGAGCCAAAAATGGAAAGGAGATTGTTGAAAATGAATGGATTTTTGACACCACCACCACCAACGAGTAAGACTTAAAAAATCTTTTAAAAAACAAAAAAAATCTAAGTAAGACGTAAAAAAATCTAAAAAATCTAAAAAGTCTAAAAAAAATCTAAAAATTCTAAAAAGTCTAAAAAAATCTAATAACATGTACAAAAAATCTATACTTATAATATGTCATATATGCATAGTAATAGAAATTTTAAAGATATATACTTTTATAAAACATAGTAATTTATTAATAGATAGTATTTTGTAAATTGTAATTATATAAAAAATTTAAAAAATTATAATACATTGTATGTAGATAAATAAAGAAGTGAACACATGATAAAATAATATTTAAGCCCGAAATTCTCGAAGGTCTTGGGTTGAACCTTTAAATTTTATTAATTAAAATCTTTTTGGGGAGGCAGCCTTATCCCTCATACAATGGCAAAAAAAATACAAATAAGAAAATAATAATACATCACTCATGTTGTGTATCTTCTTCTTCGAAAACTTCGGAAAGTCCTTGTTCTGCGATCGGTTTTCAGCATGGAATTGATGTGTCCACATTTTCTATCTTTTTCATATCATTATCTCATCGCATTGCAAATCATTTTCGCTCCCAAATCTCAATTTTTACTACGATTCTGCATTTATGACGATATTTTCGAGTTTCGTAGTGTTTCGTGAATTTTCAGGGATTTTGGAGTGATTTGGACCCCTATCCGGGTATGGACACATCTGACGTGGCCATGAGCTCGTTGTCGCAGCTCTGGAGGAGTTCCCCACATTCCCGGAGCCATTGGAGGAGAGAATAGGGAGAGAGAGCAGAGAGAGAAGCTGCAGGCTCAGACCCAACATTTCCCAGAAAATGCTCGGTCCGAGCAGCTCAGCTGCTCGGACCGAGCCGTATCAATTGCATCTGAGGTCGGATACGGGCTGACGCGGACCGAGCAGCTCGTCTGCTCGGTCAGGTAGCCCCAGATTTCATAACCCGAGCAGCTGACCGAGCAGGTCCTACTCGGTCCGGGTAGGTCGACTTCCAGATCTCCAAGCAGCCGAGCAGCTTTCCTACGCAGACCGAATCTCTGACCGAGCTACGCTGACTCGGACCGAGTCACCTACTCGATCGGTACTTCCTGGGGCATTTTTGGAATGTTTTTGAAGCGCGCAATGCACACAATCTGAGGGACTGAAGCTTGCGATTGGGGGGAGCGGCTGAGGGGAGTTCATTCTGAGTTTTGGGGCAGCGAATTTTAGAGAGTTCTGGAGAGCGATTTTTGTAGGAACTTTTGGGGATTAATTTTTGTAGCGAATTTTGGATTAATTATCGAAGATTATTTCCTTGCTTTTGTCTGGATCTATTATTCGTTTTTCTACTCTCGCTGTAAGTTCTTTGAGCCCTAATTTATCTTTGCTAAAATGTTTTCTTCTGTGAAATTGATGTTTTTGTGCGTTCATATTGCGATGTCTGAGTAGATCTAATCTAGGGTTGATGGGTTAGCCCTAGGATTTTAGGGGGAAAATGTAGATCTGGATCCCTACGTTGAATTGGGGATTTAGGGTTGTATTTCGGTAGATCCTACCGAATCCGTAGATAACCCGTACTGAGATCATGCCCACGGTCTGTGGAATTGATGTGCTTAAGGGGTATCTAGGGATTCAAATAGGGAAATCGATGGATCAAACCAAGGCACGTGACCATGCCCGGCTCGCGCCTTGAGGGGATCCATCGACGAACTATATCGCTACGTTGACGGCTACTGCCATTGCGTCAATGAGAGCCACCGAAATACCCCGCAATTCTAACCCACGAGAGTGGTATGAATTGGGGGATTAAATCCCTAACCCTAATGAAATGTAAGGATCCTATCCAACATGAACCCCCGACGATCCTAGTGGCGATCCCTAAAGCCCTAGTCCCTTTTTATCGATATCACAACAATAATCAACCCAATCTTTCACTCCGACCGCTACCTCACTTCCAAATTTAGAAATAGACGGAGAATATTATAGACACTATCTTCGTCCCTGTGGGATTCGACTATCTTTTATACTATAACTCGACACCGTCCGCTTGCGGATTGAGCCCGAAGTCGCAGCCTAGGGGCCATATTACGCCTGGCGATCGTGGCAGCACCAAGTGGATCCTAGGTGTAGCCTACGGGTGAGTCAAGTTTTTGGCGCCACTGCCGGAGACGGCAAAAGTGTTTTTTATCTTAGTTTGCTTTTATCTTTATGAATTTTGCTAGCAATCTTACCATTTCTCACCCTACCATCATTTTTCGTTCTTTTTTATTATTTATTGCAGTGCTACTAACGGTGTTCTTTTGAGTTTTGTTGGTGCATGAACACCCACCACAATGGGGCTACTAGAGAGTTATTGTTCGATCCTGAGATCGAAAAGACAGCCAGGGCTTTGAGAGCTTCTAGCAGAAGTTCATCTCCATCTGCTCAGATGGGAGAGAACCCTCCTCCTTGTTGAGTATTGGTGTTTCATACCAATCTTATTTTGATGATGATCACAACATTATGTTGTTGCTAATGAATCTCATGTTTTAGTCTCTCAGTTTATTTCAAGGATATCTTTCTTGGAGACTAATCACTTGGTGTAAGGATGGACATCAAGTGAAGAAGGGCCAAAGTTTGGACTGAAGAAGTGCCAAAGCTTGGAGATGGTGGAGAGCAATCAAGGCATCAAGATTGAAGACTTAGACTCTAAAGAAAGCATTGTAATCCATGTAATTTACTTTATCGCTTTCTCTCTTTTTTGAGTCTAGGTTATTGTAATGCCTGCTAGATGGTTTACTTATCATGCATATGCATTTAACTATCTTAGTGAACCTTAGGATTATCATAGAATCCAACCCAATAGGTTCACTCTGTCCAAAGACTCATTTGGAGTCTCTGGCTTTCCATCAGTCGCCTGATGAGGGAAACACAGTCGACTGGGTGATTTCCAGTCGCCTGTAGATCATTCTACAGTCGCCTGATTTGCACAGCTCAAGTCAACATTTCAATTGACTCAAACTTGAGCTTTACGCATAGTCATCTGTCGATCAGTTTATAGTCGCCTGTATACTTACAGTCGCCTGGGAATTGGCCAACAGTCGCATGTCTAGCGTAAGTGCAATCACTGCATCTCTCTGTCTTCTCTCCATATTATACAGTAGTCGACTGATGTAGAATGTACAGTTGCCTGACTATTTGACAGTCGACTGTAGTATTAACATCAGTCGCATGTGCGAAGAATTGGAGAAAGAGTGCAGCTCTCTGTTTCGATCCATCCCATGCAGCAGTCGTCTGCCGAAGGATTAACAGGCACATGTCCTGTTTGTTAGTCGACTGTATTGACTTCATCAGTCGACTGACCTGGCTCAGATTATAGCCGTTGGATATTTTCTAGCCGTTGATCAGTCGACTGTCTTTTGATCATCAGTCGACTGTTCCTGTCGTTTTCACCCAGTTTCTAGCCGTTGCAGATTTGTTCATTTGGCTGTTTCTTTGGGTTTTTGGGCTTGATATAGGGTTCCTATATATATGAGTGTGCTGCCATCACTTGAGAACTCTTGACAACACTTGATAACTCTTGACTCTATAGAAAATCTCAAGAGATCAATAAGCAACTCTCAAGCTCCCTCATTTCCCTCTATTGAGCACTCATCTCTCTTCATGCATTGAAGTCCAGCTCAAGGGAAATCATCCAAGTGCTCTCAAGCATATTCCAACACTTGGAGATCCTCTTCCATGCCTTGCATTCATTCATGAGTAAGCATCTCATGGCATAGGTAAGAGTATTTACTTTACTTGGTGTCATTTGTTTTCCTATTTCTCTTTGTGGGATTAGGATACTCTCTTTGTGGGAGTTTCTCTCTTTGTGGGAGGTTGTCTCTTTGTGGGACTAGGGAATTCTCTTTGTGGGAATTAACTCTCTTTGTGGGAGTTCTAGTGTCCTAGTGTAGGGCTAACCCTAATTCTCTGAGTGTGAGTTAGTGATTCTCTGTGTGGGAGTCTTGATCCTCGTGTAGGATTGGTTGGGTCCTTGTGTAGGGCATAAATCCTCTTTGTGGGGTATCTCCTTGTGAGATTTGTATTCACTTCTCTGTGTGGGATTATAGTGAATATTGGTGTGGCTGGATGTACCCAAGTTTGGGGAACCAGGGTAAAACTTTGTGTTTACGTTTGGATTGATTGTGCCTTTTAATTCCTCTTGCATTTATAATTACGCATTTGCAAGTTAAATTTTAATTGGACAATTTTATTGCCATTACACTATTCACCCCCCTCTAGTGTGTGTTGTTAGTATTGTATGGGTTAGACGATCCCTACAATTGGTATCAGAGCGAGGTTAAAGTATACTGCAACGATGTCATTCAACGCTACATCCGCGCCTCATGAAGAAGGTCTTTCTACCGTCTGACCCCAGCTCTTCAACGGAACCAACTACCCGAGTTGGAAGATCAGGATGATGGTCTACTTGAAGAATCACGACCTTTGGGACATAACGGAGTCACCTTTCGAGGAGCCTACTTCACTCGCGGCCTTGAGAACTAAAGCGGAGAAGGTCTTGATCAAAGTCAATGCTAGGCCTATGTGTGTTCTCCATTGTGCCCTCACTCCGGATGAGTTCGATCGTATCTCCATGTGCAAATCGGCCAATAGTATTTGGCATACATTGGAGTTCTCTCATGAAGTGTTACTTCAACATAAGGAAGAGATTCAGTCAACCAAGCCCGAGAAGAAAAAGGGCGTTGCTCTTCATGGTGAGAAGGAGTCTTTCAAGTGGAAAAAGAAGTTCCAACAAGAAGCTCTAAGTGAAGATGAAGAAGATCTTAGCGACGATGACTACATCGAGCTTTCCAAGCAATTCAAGAAGTTCAAGGCATTCCTCACGGATAATCAAGGTATGTCTTCATCAAAGTTTGTCTCTCAGTCTAACAAGTTGGTTTGTTTCAACTGCAGTGGAATAGGTCATGTGGCTACTGAATGCCCTTCCAAACCCAACATAGATACCTTTAAGGGTAAAGGGAAGAAACATTGGAAAGCTAAGTCCGAGGTCAAGAACCAAAAGAAGGGACTTATCGGCACATTTGATGATTCTGATGGAGACACATCTAATGAAGAAGAAGAGGATGACAAGGAGCACGATCAAAGGTGTTTCGTTGCCTTTGATGATTCTTCATCAACTTCATCCAACACTAGCGATGAAGAGATAGAGACATGGCTCAACTCCAAAGAAGAAAGTTGCTTTATGGCTAATGGGGAAGAGTCTTCGTCAAGCTCAAGCGAGGAAGAAAGTGATGAGGAAGCTGAGGAGGAAAAACCATCCTATGAGGAGCTTGAATATCACCTAAATGTGGCCTTCAATTTGGCAAGTAAGTGCTGTTGGGGTTTTTGCGGACCCCCAGAGCTCGGATCCGTATCCGTCCTAAGTCGGAAGGACCACGGAGGCACAAAAGCGCAGCGGAAAAACCAGAAATCAAATTTCTACACTAGCTAAACTATTTAGCTAGGCTCTGGGGAGCCAGAACCTAGCCCGATCTATGCCGACTTGGAGTGGGTCTGACCACCCCAAGAAGGATCTACACTAAGCGACTAATTAAAATCTACGCTAAAAAACGCTTAACCACATACCCGGAATCTTGGCCCTGGAGCAGGCAAGATGTACCGCACCGTCTTGAGAAGCTCCTCGTAGTCGAGCCGCGTTGACCCGATCTCCCTGAGCCGCCTCGCACCCTCGCACCAATCCGCCCGAGCCGCTTTCGCCTCCGAGCCGATCACACGCGGTAGAAAGTTTCACTTGAGAAGAACCCGCGTCTTAGAAGTCCGGATCAGATCCAAACCCCCTTCGTAGTCGTGCTAGGACTACTCCGGAGAATAGGATAATTAGAGAGAGAGATTAGTCGCGGATCGAGCTTGCTCTAAAATTCTGGAGCTACTCGATCGTTGACTGGTGTGTTTTTCAACGAGGAGAGTGCACCCCTATTTATATAGGGAGTGAGCACTCAACTTCTCGTTGCGGGCAATGTGGGACAATCCACATGAAGAGAAAAATTCAATTAAGCCATTTGGCTTAATTTCAACTTTAAAGTTAGCCTTTCACAAAGTCAAACTTTAACTAATTAATTCTCCTCGTATACTAAACTTCAGACACCAAACAAGCTATCAATCAGAAAAGCTTGGAATGGTGAACGCGTAGGAACTGACGGTGACGAATTTCGACTTCGTTTGACCCCTCAAACAATTGCTCAAAGTTTAGCAATTTTCACAAAATTCGTAGCCGTCATTAGGGTTTTCAAAAACCCTAATTTCGACTTAAGTTGCGGGCGCGCCCGCTAGACTTAGCGGGCGCGCCCGCCCAAGGGGGCAAGGGCGGGCCGCCCGCCCGCTGCTTGCAGCGGGCCGGGGCAAGGGCGGGCCGCCCGCTGCTGCAACGGGCGGTCGCCTGCTGATGCAGCGGGCGCCCGCCCGCTGCACACAGCGGGCCACGCCCACTGCTGCAGCGGGCCGCGCCCGCTGTGCAACGGGCGTGTGCCCGTTGCAGCCAGCGGGCGTCGCCCGTTTGCCTTTGCCTATGGGCCTTTTGGCCCAGTGGGTCTAACCCACTACCCCTTGAACTCTTTCTGCGTTTCTGGGCTCGTTTGAGCTCCGATTTGGACGCGGTTTGAACCTGTGTTTAGACCGGGACGATCCCGTCATCCAGGTAACCCTTTCCAACAAGTTTGTTCCTACTAAATTCGTCGTAACTGATTTACAACATGTTTAGTTAAAGTTAGCATCTAATGCAACGTTGTGTCCCTATTCCTAATGCGACTAACTTTCACAACTTAACTTGTGAATATCATCAAATGATATTTCTCTCTATTCTATATTCCTATTACTAAGACACGAACACTCCTCGGTGTGAGACCCTACAGCCTGACCTTACTACAGGTTGGGGCTCGAAACCCCTAGACGACGGTCACTACGAGCAGTAGCTGTCGTCCCTGTTTCAGAGTCATCATAACGTGATCGACCCTTGACAAAAGTATCATAGGGTTCGCATTGGCTGTGTCAGCGATGAATTCCGTTAGCTAAAATCCCTTCGTCAAGACTGTGTTATTGTTGACCTAGGGTATGGTTTTCTGTCAACCCTATTAGACAACATTGGTCAGTATACGGCGGTCTTTATTGTATACACGTTGTACTACTTGCAACGTACCCCGGCCGAGGATTAACATAAAGACCGTACTGAGCCTATAACACTAACTTCCCTTTAATGGAAGTGACGAATCCCATCTTAGTCATTTACCCACCTAGAGAGCTTGAGGTGCAACCCAACCTAAGATCTTTCATCAGGACTGGTCCTCGAAGCTAGATCATGGGTCTAAGCTACACTGTCCGCTCACAGGTTGGTACAGATGACTTCAGGTCTTAAGGATCAACTCACCTATCATCACCCTAGAGTTATTAAAGACAGATCATTAAAGTTAACCATTTAATAACTCTAACTTGGTCGTTCAGTGAACTCATTCTCTATTGAGCACCTGTGTCTCGTCTCCGACTTCGCCAAGTTGAATGACTATGTGATCATCATTACCCAAAGGTAAGACGAAGACACAGTGATCTATCCGATGTGTCGATATCCAGTTCTCGACACATCTATGATCATGAACCGTTTAAGACTTTACGTTTCTATTCGGTCGCTTACTTACTCATAATCGAGATCTCATCTAGATATGTAAGGACCTAACTATAAGTCTATGGATATTATCTAAGTATATTAATACAAAAGTTTTTATACTTAGAATAATACGTACCATATACGGTATGAACAAGACGTATAATCAAGATAAATTGCCTTATGGGCATATATCTTCCTACATCTCCCACTTGCACTTAGGCTATTTATCTCGGTATCACATGCCGTTATAGCATATCAGTCACTTTGACATTTGATATGGCAAACCTAAGAATGGTTCTACTAATAAGTATCTACAACGAATTTTAATGGATTGAAATTACATCTCTTGATCACACAGGGTTGATCCTTTGGAAAAATGATCTGGATCAATTTTCCTAACTTTGTATAGCTAACAGTTAGCTTATACGATTTAGATGTGGGGTCTAACATTTCCATAAGTCAGTTCTAGCTTACTCCACTTTATTGTGTCAATATGTCAAGTACATATTTGACACCCTAAGTCTCTATATATATACGATTAAATCAAAACAATTTTGACTTAATGATTTATATAGAAGATTCAGTAAAGTGAAAAATCCTTTTTACTTGGTCCGAAAAACGGAACTAAGTATATGAGCTCGCTCCCATTGACTTTAAGAATTACCTGGTCAAATTTCTTCAACATAATATCTAAATCATATTTAGATTTATGTGCAAAAATAACCATTTGGTAAGTGCCTCAGATGGAATGTACAAGTGTCAGATTCGGTTTGACGAATGAGTCAAGTCAAGATCGTTTTAAGGAATCTTGACATTGACTCGTTCAATCAAAACGTCCTACACTGTACTTATTCCTTTAACCACATTTAGTATTAACTCTTTTAATAACTAAATACAGATAATCAAGAATTAATCTTGATATGCGTATTATTGCGATCGCACACAATTTATACGCCCCCCTGGAACCTACATTTTGACTACTGATTGACTTCTAACATTTAGTCAGCTCCAAAATCAATATTATCGAAGCAATACACCATTATTCGAAAATATACGCAACCATCACAGAAAAACCACATTCACAGAATTTAAGCCAATTCAATTTCAATTGCAACAAACGAGACATCCATTCCAAAACAACGGGTTCATTAAAAGAACCTTAATTTGTTTATCAAAAATAAACCTTGAGTGCAAAGCACTCATTCATTGTTTTCGATCCTTAAAGATGATACATTTTATTCAAATAAGAAAAATATCATCTCCATCACGATCAGCGTCTCCAGAAGTCTTTGAGCGGTCCCAGCAGCAACTGTTGCTTTGATTGCCGACCGATCTCCGTGCTTCTCCAATCTCCAGTTCTTATCAGCCACCTGTATACAGTACACAGATGTCTATAAGTGTCTCACACTATATGAATGGAAATAATTGCATTTAATTGAATTTTAATTTGTACCTGAGGTAGAGGCATCAGTATGCCCCTTCTTCTTCTCTGCAAGATAGATCTTGCAGTTCCTCTTCCAGTGGCCAATCTTGTGGCAATGGAAGCACTCAGATTTCGACGTGGCCCCTTTGTTCTTCTTCTTCCCATTCTTAGCCTTCGCAGGTTGTGGGACATGCCTCTTCTTTCCTTTGCCTTTCGGCTGGTCGGAAGTAGCAGAGCCAACAACCAGTGCAGCCGGCTTCTTCTCAATCTCCTCAAATTGCCGGAGCATATTGAGGAGACCAGGAAGATCCGTCTCAAGGCTGTTCATTATAAAGCCAGTTATAAAGGGCTTGAACTCGGGAGTTAAAGACTTTAGGATAATGTCCGTGGACATCTCATTGTCCAGGACAAATCCTAACTGGGCGGCGTCCTCTACGTACCCGATCATCTTGATAACATGATCTTGTACGGGCCCTTTCGTCATCTTTGTGCCCCAGAGGTTGCTAGTAGCTTCGAACTTGGCAGCTCTGGATCGCTTGCCATACAACTCTTGTGCATTAAGGAGTATGCTCTGAACATCCATATGTTCATGCTTCCTTTGCAGCTCGTTGGTCATCGAAGCTAGAGCAAGGCATCTTGCCTTCTCAGCATCCCTCTGGTACAACTTGAAGGCTTCTTTCTCTTCGTGGGTCGAATCCTCATCGGGCTTATCCGGAGCGTCCTCGAACAATATGTATCCAATCCCAGCTAGGGAAAGGACCAACTTAATGTTCATAAGCCAGTCTTTGTAGTTGGTTCCATCCAGCACGTTCTTTTCTACCATGTATTTTAGACCTGAGTCCATTCTGCATTTTATAGATACTTTAG
This sequence comes from Scilla litardierei, assembly GCA_030789695.1. NCBI lineage: Eukaryota > Viridiplantae > Streptophyta > Magnoliopsida > Asparagales > Asparagaceae > Scilla > Scilla litardierei. Next base: position 95,357,480 of record CM061142.1, read on the forward strand.
TTAGTATATGTTCGTAGTATAGTTTTAATGGTTTTAATAAAACTATATTCTCCCACTAAATTTATTTAAAGCCATAATAATAAACAATTTATTATAAAATAACATTTGTGAGAGAGGGATCCGACTACCCTGAGTCTGACAACCTTGAGTGTATCTCAACAAGTTGTCCGATTCTGCAGTCGGTAGACGAACTCATCATCAATCATATTTACTATGATTCCCTATCGATTTTTACCCCTAGTCATTTGTGATCATGAGTGTGCTCAACCGGATCACAATGGCTAGCCTAGTCGGACCCTTGTTTTCGTGTCTAGCCTGACTTGCCCCTTTGCTCGGTGTATGCACGACGCGCCGGTTTGGGTCAGGTCTTAGACTACATTCTTGGTTAGACTTACGCCGAAGCTCGAGGGATGAGACAACGGTTTCAGTTAGGTTAAGATGTCAATCAAGAAATCGGTTTCTATAAGATTGACATGTCACGGCTTGAGTGTAGCTCAACAACCGGAACATGTTTCTTACAGTTGCCAACTCCTAAAACAAGGAGGGCTACGATTTATCTTGAACAAGATTATTATCGTATTGACTTAGGTATAGTCGATGGACTTACATAGTCATGAATCGACTCCTTGCGGTCCAGTGGACGCGGCCAGGGAATTGACTAAGCCAGGACCACTTGTTACCCAGTCTAGCTAGGTTGGTCCAAAAACTTTAGCCAAGCACATTGACCGACATCATGATCCATTGAAGGAGTTGTCATCAATCTTATGTTTTCCAAACAACTAAATGGCTTTTAATTAAGAGAACTAGTTAATCCTTATCAACTAGTTGATCCTAAAATTCAAAATTTTTTAGATTGGTTGAACATCTTTTATTAAGTCCTTATCAACTATAAGGTTCTATGTTCAACTTGCTACCCCAATCTAATTAGGATTTTAATAAAACAATTCAACATTGTCTTTTTATGAAAATCATTTAATTGAACATTTTAATGAAATGATTTATGAAACACAAGGACTACCCTAATCTGGTATTAGGTTCGATGTTGTTTTGTTTTATCAAACATATCATGTCACTATCATGTTTTAATGGCTAACCTAACAAGGTTTGCGAATACATTATTCAACATGAAATGAAGCAACTAACTTTATCCGCATAAAAGAAAGTTTCATTTTTAGTGACATATAAAATGTATTTGCAAGTTTAAAAAATTATCTATATAATATAAACATGGAAATTTAAATTTTAACACTTAAAATTAAAGAGTAAAATTTTAAAGCCTTCATAAAAATTTTATCGCATAAAACTAGGTCATACAAAATTATCTAATAATTTTAAACCTAGGCCTTTAAAAAATTTTAACCTTATTTCTAAAATTAAAATGTCACAAAATAATTTTAGAAACCTATATGTAACAAAAAGAAAATAATTTATGTTTCATCTCATGAAATAAAATCATTTCTATTACTTACATACTTTAAAATAATTTTAAAACTCTTTTAAAACTTTTAGAAACCTTTTAGAAGCTTTCAAATAAAGTTTTAAAGATCTCTAACTTTTATGTAACTAAAGAAAAATTCTTAAATTTCAAAAAATAAAATTTTTCTATAAAGTTTACATAAACTTTAAATACTCTTTTAAAATTTTTCATATCTCATAAAAAAAAATTTATACAGTATTTAAATGTTGGAAATCTATTTAAAATTTATCGCATAAAGTAAATAGTCCAAAATAAAATTTTCGTGTTGCATAAACAATTTTTAAAAAACACGAAACAATTTTTAAAACTTTTTAACATTAAGCAAAAAAGTTTGTACATGAAAGCTAAGCATTTTTAACGATTAAAAAGTCGCTATAGTAGATCTATAGCATAACCGTGGCTCTGATACCACTGTTGGGGTTTTTGCGGACCCCCAGAGCTCGGATCCGTATCCGTCCTAAGTCGGACGGACCACGGAGGCACAAAAGCGCAGCGGAAAAACCAGAAATCAAATTTCTACACTAGCTAAACTATTTAGCTAGGCTCTGGGGAGCCAGAACCTAGCCCGATCTATGCCGACTTGGAGTGGGTCTGACCACCCCAAGAAGGATCTACACTAAGCGACTAATTAAAATCTACGCTAAAAAACGCTTAACCACATACCCGGAATCTTGGCCCTGGAGCAGGCAAGATGTACCACACTGTCTTGAGAAGCTCCTCGTAGTCGAGCCGCGTTGACCCGATCTCCCTGAGCCGCCTCGCACCCTCGCACCGATCCGCCCGAGCTGCTTTCGCCTCCGAGCCGATCACACGCGGTAGAAAGTTTCACTTGAGAAGAACCCGCGTCTTAGACGTCCGGATCAGATCCAAACCCCCTTCTTAGTCGTGCTAGGACTACTCCGGAGAATAGGAAAATTAGAGAGAGAGATTAGTTGCGGATCGAGCTTGCTCTAAAATTCTGGAGCTACTCGATCGTTGACTGGTGTGTTTTTCAACGAGGAGAGTGCACCCCTATTTATATAGGGAGTGAGCACTCAACTTCTCGTTGCGGGCAATGTGGGACAATCCACATGAAGAGAAAAATTCAATTAAGCCATTTGGCTTAATTTCAACTTTAAAGTTAGCCTTTCACAAAGTCAAACTTTAACTAATTAATTCTCCTCGTATACTAAACTTCAGACACCAAACAAGCTATCAATCAGAAAAGCTTGGAATGGTGAACGCGTAGGAACTGACAGTGACGAATTTCGACTTCGTTTGACCCCTCAAACAATTGCTCAAAGTTTAGCAATTTTCACAAAATTCGTAGCCGACATTAGGGTTTTCAAAAACCCTAATTTCGACTTAAGTTGCGGGCGCGCCCGCTAGACTTAGCGGGCGCGCCCGCCCAAGGGGGCAAGGGTGGGCCGTCCGCTGCAACAGCGGGCGCGGGCCCGCTGTGCAGCGGGCCGGGCCCGCTTGCAGCGGGCGCTGGCCCGCTGTGCAGCGGGCCACGCCCGCTGATGCAGCGGGCGCCCGCCCGCTGCTGCAGCGGGCCGCGCCCGCTGTGCAACGAGCGTGTGCCCGTTGTAGCCAGCGGGCGTCGCCCGTTTGCCTTTGCCTATGGGCCTTTTGGCCCAGTGGGTCTAACCCACTACCCCTTGAACTCTTTCTGCATTTCTGGGCTCGTTTGAGCTCCGATTTGGACGCGGTTTGAACCTGTGTTTAGACCGGGACGATCCCGTCATCCAGGTAAACCTTTCCAACAAGTTTGTTCCTACTAAATTCGTCGTAACTGATTTACAACACGTTTAGTTAAAGTTAGCATCTAATGCAACGTTGTGTCCCTATTGCTAATGCAACTAACTTTCACAACTTAACTTGTGAATATCATCAAATGATATTTCTCTCTATTCTATATTCCTATTACTAAGACACGAACACTCCTCGGTGTGAGACCCTACAGCCTGACCTTACTACAGGTTGGGGCTTGAAACCCCTAGACGACGGTCACTACGAGCAGTAGCTGTCGTCCCTGTTTCAGAGTCATCATAACGTGATCGACCCTTGACAAAAGTATCATAGGGTTCGCATTGGCTGTGTCAGCGATGAATTCCGTTAGCTAAAATCCCTTTGTCAAGACTGTGTTATTGTTGACCTAGGGTATGGTTTTCTGTCAACCCTATTAGACAACATTGGTCAGTATACGGCGGTCTTTATTGTATACACGTTGTACTACTTGCAACGTACCCCGGCCGAGGATTAACATAAAGACCGTACTGAGCCTATAACACTAACTTCCCTTTAATGGAAGTAACGAATCCCATCTTAGTCATTTACCCACCTAGAGAGCTTCAGGTGCAACCCAACCTAAGATCTTTCATCAGGACTGGTCCTCGAAGCTAGATCATGGGTCTAAGCTACACTGTCCGCTCACAGGTTGGTACAGATGACTTCAGGTCTTAAGGATCAACTCACCTATCATCACCCTAGAGTTATTAAAGACAGATCATTAAAGTTAACCATTTAATAACTCTAACTTGGTCGTTCAGTGAACTCATTCTCTATTGAGCACCTGTGTCTCGTCTCCGACTTCGCCAAGTCAAATGACTATGTGATCATCATTACCCGAAGGTAAGACGAAGACACAGTGTGTCACGCCCCGCTTCCCAAAAATGTGGAGTCGAGACGTGAGAAGGTCCGCACAAACTTGAAGCCGTGAAGCTCCAAGTCTGATAAGCGTATAAAGACACTTATTATGGCAAGTCCTTGCAAATGCGATACGAAACAAAGATAACAATAAGAAAATGAGACAATAAGCCATTTATTGAGTCCCTGAATATCCATAAATAAATTACAATATCACAGAAAAGCCACCAGGCTAAAGGAAAAAGAGTCTAAGGCCCAACATGGCCAACAAAGAATAACATACATACAAGGGTGCCACGCACCGACAACTAACATGAATCTTAAAACATAAAGGGAAACTCAACAAGTCACCGGTGTCCACAAGACTCCTCCTGAGCAAACACAACGCCCTCTGCGACAAGCTCTGACTCGGCAACTAACATGCGACACCCAAAGAGAAAGGGGCACATGTCAGCAAGTCTGGAAAGACTTGTGCAAGGAAACTAAAAGAAAGGCAACTAGCAACCTAGCAGTTATAGTATTAAGCAATGACATGGCAGTTAAGTATGATGCAACAGTTTAAAGGAGACGAGCATGCACAATGTCGCAAAAGCTACCAAATCACTAATCACTTATCATTTATCACTTATCACTTATCACTTATCACTTAGTGCATAGAGAGTCCACCTGCTGGCCCGCTCGTGGCTCAGGCCGCTTATCTCTATCACTATTAATCACTTAAACACTTAGTGCATAGAGAGTCCACCTGCTGGCCAGCTCGTGGCTCAGTCCGCTTATCTCTATCACTATTAATCATTTGTGCACTAGAGAGTCCACCTGCTGGTCGGAGTGGCGGATCAGGCCAACTGGGGCTCAGGCCGCTTATCTCTTACCCCACCCATATGTGTCGAGCGTTGGGATTTCCAACTCACTGAGCTCGCTTCTGGATCACGAGCCAGGAAGTGTAATTGGCATAGGGTTGTGCCCGCAACACAGGTGCCTAGCCGGTATCCGAGCGTTGGGGTTTCCAACTACAGGGCTCGCTTCTGGAACACGAGCCAGGATTATAATATTGTAGCGTGTGCTACACAATCACAATGATTTATCACTATGCAATGACAGGAACAAATGATTGCGTACCGTTAATTGAATTTAAACGTGACAGGCAAAATGCAATGATATGAACATATTCGCGTACCGTTAATTTGAATTAAACATGGCAGTTAAGTATGCGTGAACAACAAGTTAAATGGGTTGGATTCTAGCTTCGTTGTCAAGCTAGATCATTTGAGGTGACGGATCTAGTTTCGTTGTCAAACTAGATCAAGTAGGCGTCTAGGCGGCTATCATTTCACCGTCTAGTCTCTTTTACGCTAAAGCAGAGTAATGGCCTAAAACATGGCCTAAATCCTAAGTGGCAAGTTTCACTTGCCTAGCACCGGGGATGACGACCACTTCGTCACACGGATGCTAATCTACGGGGAAATCGCTGTTTTTGGGGGACCAATCAACAAACAACAAGAAATTATATTAGGGTTTCATAAAAATATAAATAGGTTAAGAAAACAACGGGGAATCGATTTCTTACCAAGAGGAGACGGAAGAAACACTCCGGGGAACCTTAGGATCAGATCTGGAAGCAAATGGAGAAGTTTGGGGAAACTAGGGTTTTGGGGGATTTGGGGATTTTGATGGGTTTTGGTGAGATTTTGGGGAAGATGAGAGGTAGATGGAGTGGATGGATGGATTGGATGATGGATTTAGGGCTTGGAATGAAAGATTGGAGCTTGGAGGGAGATGGGGGCTTAGAGGGGAAGATTTTAGGGTTTTGGGTCATGTTGGAGAAGAAGAGAATGATTGGGTTGGGTATAAATAGGTTGAGCTGGCGGCTGCCCAGAAATTAGGGTTTTAACACTGGTTAGTCGGTCAAAGAGCAACCACTGACCGACTAGTTTGGCAACTAGTCGGTCGGTCGACCAACGTAGACCGACTAAGTGCAAACAGTAACTCCTGAACGAAAATAGGATTTAGAGTTAGTCGGTCCATGAACAAATACTGACCGACTAGTTTAGCATCTAGTCGGTCGATGAACGTTCTTAGACCGACTAAGAGTAAACAGTAACTCCTGAGAAATTTAGAAAGCTAACTAGTCGGTCCAAGAAGGATTGACGACCGACTGGATCGACATCTAGTCGGTCGGTGCCCCTTCTTATACCGGCTAATGAGCACCAAAAGTTCCGATACGGAGCGCGGGGCCCCGGGATCGATTCCTAAGACTCCTAGGCTTGATCTAATAGTAAGATACGACCGTTATGAAGCCCGTCACGAATGACATACTTCGAAATCGACGATCCTAAGGAAGGAACGAGAAAATACGACGAATCGATCGAAAATGAAAGCTATGGCGACGAAACCACACATCCAACGAGAAAATCCACCAAGCATATATTATAATATAAATAATCCAATTACACGAAAACCAGTCGTTACATCCTACCTACCTTAGAATAAAGTCCGTCCTCGGACTTTCTAACACATATATATAGTCGCTCTGGTAACTACCCTCAACCAATATCACATCATAATTTCAACCAAGTACTTTCATTTCGAGCGCTTATATATATATGCACTAGAAATCAAATATTACTACCACTACACACATATTTTCACGCACATAGTACACTCATACTTATTATAGTCAATCATTTTCATACACGTATTTCAATCACAAATATACATAGTCAATATATTTATACAACAATAAATACTTATTACTTACTATATAAAAAAATAACCAAGCCTCTCTTATTTGAAAATAATTTCACATTTATTTAGTCATTCAAATACATGCAAATATTTCACCATATTTCACCTCACATATAGTCCTATAACTATATATTGGTATAGCCACCCACAATCGTGTGCGTAACACAACCAAGCACAAACAATTCAAACACCATACATGCATCATCCATCACTATTCACCACCACATACAATTATATCAACGTACATAGAGTATACCCACTCAAGCTTGAGGGAGACTCAAATCATAGCAGGACATTTATATGCGTAACATAGTAACCATACACATACCAATACCACTCCAAAGCATACACATCCATGTATCACATATTTTCACACCATATCCATCCATTTATAATTACCATATCAACACATCAACTACATTCAAGTTTAAGAGATGCAATAGTCGGGTATACCTCCTGATATACACGCATACGACATCTCATCAAACAAGTAGTACCAATCATAATTATCATTCTGTTATCATACGTATATCACATCATACTCAAGCAGAAAATTACCTACGCACAACATACAAATGCCAACACCCATACCACTTTATACACACCACAAAATCAACACTACGACGACGTAACCACTTAACTAATGGGCCCACCAAACCATAACAAGGTTGACACAGGCAACGACGAGCTCTATGGCTAGACAATAGGAAAGAATTGAAACCAAAAGCGTAACGAATAGAAGGATCGAAAAGCATGAAAACGGTCGTGTAATGATGTTATGATGCTCCATTAGGACACATGGAAAATAGTGTAATTAACATATTCTAAAATACGAAAAGTTTGAAAACCGTCATACTTCAAAAGTTGGAGTCCCTTTTCGTATAAAATATTTAGGGGTCGATAAACAAGTTGTTTGAAAACGAGTTTGAGACGAATATACGTAATAAGAGGAAAGTGGTTTATTGGCTTATATAAAATCATCCTGAGGAAAAAGGAAATCGTTTACTCGAACATTAAAACATAGGTCAGAAATGTTATGCGACAGCAACATAAAATTTTGGAAAAGTTTTGAGATTCGAAGATTGAAATCAGATCAAGTATAGCGTGGAGAGTTTAAGCGCATGCTAAAGGTTTTCCGAATCTTAAAACTGAAGAGAAATCCCAAATAAACCATATCGAAAATACTTTTAGAGAAATCCGGATTTGCCAACAAAATTGATTTATACAAGATCTTAATGTACGAGCAGACGAACGTGGTACCGATATACAAAATAATTGAAGTCATATCTCAGAAATTATCTTAAAAGTGTGTATGGTGAACGGAAAGATAATATCTTAGTAGTATGGAAAGAGAAAAGGATATTTAAACTCATCAAGTTAGTGTTAAAACTTTTAAACCGTTTTATGAAGGGTCTAAGTCAGGAATGATTTCGAAATAGTAACAAAAATTATTATTATTATCATTACTATTATTTTAATACAAAAATCTGAAATAAGGAAAATGTTGAGCATAAAATCGACTTGCTAAAAGCCGAAGTCCAAAGGGGCTTGAAAAGTTTATTAAAAATAAGCACGAAGTGTTTTCGAATAAAATTTTAATGGCACAAGTAAGAAAAGAAATTATGATTCGAGTTAGGAAAATAGAAATACGGTTCAGAATGAAATTTGTACATGAAAAGGAACAAGACATTTATATCGATACGAAGGTATATGCAGAAAATATTATAAACTTCTAATCTAAAAATCTCAACACAAGTTTCGATATTTTAAAACATAAATAATTTAAGTCGGCGAAGGAGCATGAAACCTTACATATATCAAAAGCGTTTCGAATAAATTTAAACTTAACAAGTACGACGAACCTATAATTGATATATACAAAAATTAGTTGAAGTCCATTCAGTTTGGAAAAATACCCCTAAAGGTATGTAAGATAAGTGGTTAAAATGGATTTTTGTAGTTAGGAAAAAGGACGGTATATCGAACCATCAGGATAGTAATAACGTTTAAAAATCGAAATGCGAAAGGTACATCGTTAGAAGAATAGTACAATATAGTAATTTTTTTTAAAATTACGACCAAGAGTCTTCAAAATTCAAGAACGACTTTTAACTCCATCGAAATTTAGGGAGACATATTTAAAGAAGTTTTAGAACAAAATTTAAATTGAGTGAAACTTCAAATAAGGGAAGCATTCGAAAATAACTTTGGAAGAATCAAGATTTGCAACGGAAAACATTTGAAAGATCAAGGATAATTGTAATGAGGTGGTCATGTGAATTGAGGACAAGGGAAGTGGTTACGGAAACGTAATTTTCCAAAAATCTGTCGTCGGGAAAATGTTTGAACATAACTTTGATTTGTTGAAAGCTGAAATCATCTGTGACTTGAAAAGTATATTAAGGGAGCGCGACGAGTCATTCGAATAACATAAATAAAAAGGAAAGTTCATAAATAGAATTTGGAAAATAGAATTGCGGCTCAGAATTAAATCGATTTATGAAAAGGGACAAGATATTCGAATAGGTATGAAAGGTATAGGCTATAAAACATTATAAAACAGTAATCAAAATCTCGTCAAAACTTCCGAATTTCAAAAATTAATTTAAGTCAACGAAAGAGTACAAGATATAAGTATACATATAACAATTGAAATTCCATTTAGCTTGGAAAAGATTTTAAAGCATATATACTATGCGATTAAAATGGATCTCATAGTTAGGAAATGGTATATCGAATTTTCCCAAAATAGTATTGGAGTCTTTAAACCGAAATACGAAAATATAGACAAGAAAATGGTTATGAGATAGCAATTATAATTACAACCATTAGACTCCGAAATCTACAAGGGATTTTGACTCAATCGAAAAGTGAGAAATTCAAGTATATACGTAGCGGGTTTAAAACAAAATTTAAACTTAGCGAAAAACTTTTAATAAAGGGAAATTGAAATCATAACTTTGGAAAAATCAAGTTTTGCGAAAGAGGACATTTGAAAGTCAACGATTATCGAAATGTGGTGATCACGTGAATCGAGGCAAGGAATTGGTCGGATGATCAAAACATAAATACGCTTAGGTTTATGACTTAGGAAAATCCACGGAAATATCCTACGGTCAACCAGTTAAAGATTATGGAACTAAGCGCTAAGACTCCCTAAGGGCTAGACAGCGATGAAATGAGTTCAGCTTGGTCCGAAATCGATGAACCCAAGCGAACAGCCAAAGAATTCTAGAAGTCTATCCTAGTCAAAGCTAGACAGGAACCACTAAGGTAACTCTTAAGACAATCAAATCAATCACTAACATGGAGTCTAACTAACAATCAAGGATCCCTAACTAGCAAGCACAAACTTCTAACTAAGTCTCACTATGGTCCTGACCTAATGGATTCCCTACCAAGCTGGGACAGATGCTCTAACACGCCTACCAGCCACATAAGACATAGGAACGCTAAAAACCTAGACTCCGGGCTTATAACTTGGATGTTCCAATTTATGTAATGGACATTCTATAATTATTATCGTTGTTCTGATAGTTCGCATTTGCAAATGACCTGCATGGGCCACCACTAAAACCTGTCACGCCCCGCTTCCCAAAAATGTGGAGTCGAGACGTGAGAAGGTCCGCACAAACTTGAAGCCGTGAAGATCCAAGTCTGATAAGCGTATAAAGACACTTATTATGGCAAGTCCTTGCAAATGCGATACGAAACAAAGATAACAATAAGAAAATGAGACAATAAGCCATTTATTGAGTCCCTGAATATCCATAAATAAATTACAATATCACAGAAAAGCCACCAGGCTAAAGGAAAAAGAGTCTAAGGCCCAACATGGCCAACAAAGAATAACATACATACAAGGGTGCCACGCACCGACAACTAACATGAATCTTAAAACATAAAGGGAAACTCAACAAGTCACCGGTGTCCACAAGACTCCTCCTGAGCAAACACAACGCCCTCTGCGACAAGCTCTGACTCGGCAACTAACATGCGACACCCAAAGAGAAAGGGGCACATGTCAGCAAGTCTGGAAAGACTTGTGCAAGGAAACTAAAAGAAAGGCAACTAGCAACCTAGCAGTTATAGTATTAAGCAATGACATGGCAGTTAAGTATGATGCAACAGTTTAAAGGAGACGAGCATGCACAATGTAGCAAAAGCTACCAAATCACTAATCACTTATCATTTATCACTTATCACTTATCACTTAGTGCATAGAGAGTCCACCTGCTGGCCCGCTCGTGGCTCAGGCCGCTTATCTCTATCACTATTAATCACTTAAACACTTAGTGCATAGAGAGTCCACCTGCTGGCCAGCTCGTGGCTCAGTCCGCTTATCTCTATCACTATTAATCATTTGTGCACTAGAGAGTCCACCTGCTGGCCGGAGTGGCGGATCAGGCCAACTCGGGCTCAGGCCGCTTATCTCTTACCCCACCTATATGTGTCGAGCGTTGGGATTTCCAACTCACTGAGCTCGCTTCTGGATCACGAGCCAGGAAGTGTAATTGGCATAGGGTTGTGCCCGCAACGCAGGTGCCTAGCCGGTATCCGAGCGTTGGGGTTTCCAACTACAGGGCTCGCTTCTGGAACACGAGCCAGGATTATAATATTGTAGCGTGTGCTACACAATCACAATGATTTATCACTATGCAATGACGTGAACAAATGATTGCGTACCGTTAATTGAATTTAAACGTGACAGGCAAAATGCAATGATATGAACATATTCGCGTACCGTTAATTTGAATTAAACATGGCAGTTAAGTATGCGTGAACAACAAGTTAAATGGGTTGGATTCTAGCTTCGTTGTCAAGCTAGATCATTTGAGGTGACGGATCTAGTTTCGTTGTCAAACTAGATCAAGTAGGCGTCTAGGCGGCTATCATTTCACCGTCTAGTCTCTTTTACGCTAAAGCAGAGTAATGGCCTAAAACATGGCCTAAATCCTAAGTGGCAAGTTTCACTTGCCTAGCACCGGGGATGACGACCACTTCGTCACACGGATGCTAATCTACGGAGAAATCGCTGTTTTTGGGGACCAATCAACAAACAACAAGAAATTATATTAGGGTTTCATAAAAATATAAATAGGTTAAGAAAACAACGGGGAATCGATTTCTTACCAAGAGGAGACGGAAGAAACACTCCGGGGAACCTTAGGATCAGATCTGGAAGCAAATGGAGAAGTTTGGGGAAACTAGGGTTTTGGGGGATTTGGGGATTTTGATGGGTTTTGGTGAGATTTTGGGGAAGATGAGAGGTAGATGGAGTGGATGGATGGATTGGATGATGGATTTAGGGCTTGGAATGAAAGATTGGAGCTTGGAGGGAGATGGGGGCTTAGAGGGGAAGATTTTAGGGTTTTGGGTCGTGTTGGAGAAGAAGAGAATGATTGGGTTGGGTATAAATAGGTTGAGCTGGCGGCTGCCCAGAAATTAGGGTTTTAACACTGGTTAGTCGGTCAAAGAGCAACCACTGACCGACTAGTTTGGCAACTAGTCGGGAAATTAGGGTTTTAACACTGGTTAGTCGGTCAAAGAGCAACCACTGACCGACTAGTTTGGCAACTAGTCGGTCGGTCGACCAACGTAGACCGACTAAGTGCAAACAGTAACTCCTGAACGAAAATAGGATTTAGAGTTAGTCGGTCCATGAACAAATACTGACCGACTAGTTTAGAATCTAGTCGGTCGATGAACGTTCTTAGACCGACTAAGAGTAAACAGTAACTCCTGAGAAATTTAGAAAGCTAACTAGTCGGTCCAAGAAGGATTGACGACCGACTGGATCGACATCTAGTCGGTCGGTGCCCCTTCTTATACCGGCTAATGAGCACCAAAAGTTCCGATACGGAGCGCGGGGCCCCGGGATCGATTCCTAAGACTCCTAGGCTTGATCTAATAGTAAGATACGACCGTTATGAAGCCCGTCACGAATGACATACTTCGAAATCGACGATCCTAAGGAAGGAACGAGAAAATACGACGAATCGATCGAAAATGAAAGCTATGGCGACGAAACCACACATCCAAGGAGAAAATCCACCAAGCATATATTATAATATAAATAATCCAATTACACGAAAACCAGTCGTTACACAGTGATCTATCCGATGTGTCGATATCCAGTTCTCGACACATCTATGATCATGAACCGTTTAAGACTTTACGTTTCTATTCGGTCGCTTACTTACTCATAATCGAGATCTCATCTAGATATGTAAGGACCTAACTATAAGTCTATGGATATTATCTAAGTATATTAATACAAAAGTTTTTATACTTAGAATAATACGTACCATATACGGTATGAACAAGACGTATAATCAAGATAAATTGCCTTATGGGCATATATCTTCCTACAAGTGCATCGACTCATATGACAAAATGAAAGCTAAACTTGATAATGCTATGAGTAGGGTGCATGATTTAGAATCATCTAGTGTAAATATTCATGATGAAAAACATGTGTATGACACTTGTGAAAGAGCCACACTTCTCTCTCAAGTTAAGGAATTGAGCCTTTCTAATGAAAAACTCGTAGCTCAAAACCTTAGCTTAGATGCTCACATTCAACAACTTACGTTGAAATGTGAAGAGGAATCCCGGAAGCTCATAAGCTTTGTGTATTCTAGGGATTCACTCCACGATTTGTTGGAAAAACAACATCCCGCAAGTCATAGAGGAGGTTTGGGTTATATTCAAAATGTGGTTCCCAAACCCACCTCTAATTCCTCTTATGATGCAAATACAAGAAATATTGCTAAATTACCTAAGAAGAATCACCATGCTTTTTTGTACAACAAGAACACCAACAAGAAGCATGTAGATCACGAGGTAATGAGGAAGAATGAAAAATCTTCATTTTTTGCTAAGAAGCAAAATCCTCATTCTTTGCATGCCAAGAAATTCGTTTCTACACTTAAGCATGCCACATCCTTCCCTCTTGCAAAGGCAAAACCATTGCCTAGGAAATCCTTGAGATTATGGATTCCCACTAAGGTTAGTGTGCAAGAGAGAGATAGTTACATCAACTCTCTAGTTAGGGATGTGATCACCTCGTGTGATTACGTTAGGAAATCAAACTCCCCTTAGGTTTGGTTACCAAATGTTTAGGTTCCTCACACATATGCATATTGCATGGGTATTGTGCTTCTATGTTTATTTTAAGCATACCCATTGATTGTGTGTGTTTCATGATTTTGAAAATATTTTCAAATTTATTTCTTTTCATGAAAATGGGGACCTAAGGGTTTGTTGACATGCATGCATTTTTGATCCATGTGTATGTCAATGGGGGAGTTAATATATAATATGTTTAAATTATTTTAAGACATATTTTAACTCTCATTTCGGAGGTTATTTGAGATCATTATTCACATTTGGTTGTTTTTGATCTCAAACCAAACCTCTTGTTTATTGCCAACTTGTTTCATGTTTCATTGTTTCTGGCAATATCCTTGTGTATCATTGAAGCTTGATTTTTCCATATCTATTGCTTTGATACACTTTAGTCCCATGGCTCCATTAATTATAATTGGTATTAGATCCTAGAAGTCAAAAGTTGACCATTTCTATGATCTAGGGGGAGCATGGGATAGTGAATTGATACCCACTAAATTTCTAAATTTGGTATCATACATATCTTTCTTGTCTTGCATATTGTCTCATCTTGGTTAAGATGACAAGGGGGGATATATTTGATGTCCACCTTTTTGACGATGTCAAGGGGGAGAGATATATGCATTATGTAATCATATCTATAGGGGGAGAGATATATACATATGCATATGGGGAGAGATATCTCTATGGGGAGAGATATATGGGATTAGATAAACCTTGCATGTTTGCATGATATTGTATTCTACACTGTTTATTACAATTGGTACAATTGGTTTATATAATCCTGCCTATTATATGTCACCTAGATTTCTGTTGGTATTATGAGTATTTACCTTTGTGTAACTCATAGCTTAATTGGTGCATATAAGTAGGGGGAGATCATTAGCATTGTGCTTTATTTCTTTATGACTTACATAATGTGTGTCATCATCAAAAAGGGAGATTGTTGAGTATTGGTGTTTCATACCAATCTTATTTTGATGATGATCACACCATTATGTTGTTGCTAATGAATCTCATGTTTTAGTCTCTCAGTTTATTTCAAGGATATCTTTCTTGGAGACTAATTACTTGGTGTAAGGATGAACATCATGTGAAGAAGGGCCAAAGTTTGGACTGAAGAAGTGCCAAAGCTTGGAGATGGTGGAGAGCAATCAAGGCATCAAGATTGAAGCTTAGACTCTAAAGAAAGCATTGTAATCCATGTAATTTACTTTATTGCTTTCTCTCTTTTTTGAGTCTAGGTTATTGTAATGCCTTGCTAGATGGTTTACTTATCATGCATATGCATTTAACCATCTTAGTGAACCTTAGGATCATCATAGAATCCAACCCAATAGGTTCACTCTGTCCAAAGACTCATTTGGAGTCTCTGGCTTTCCATCAGTTGCCTAATGAGGGAAACACAGTCGACTGGGTGATTTCCAGTCGCCTGTAGATCCTTCTACAGTCGCCTGATTTGCACAGCTCAAGTCAACATTTCAATTGACTCAAACTTGAGCTTTACACACAGTCATCTGTCGATCAGTTTACAGTCGCCTGAGAATTGGCCAACAGTCGCCTGTCTAGTGTAAGTGCAATCACTGCATCTCGCTGTCTTCTCTCCATATTATACAGTAGTCGACTGATGTAGAATGTACAGTCACCTGACTATTTGACAGTCGACTGTAGTATTAACATCAGTCGCCTGTGCGAAGAATTGGAGAAAGAGTGCAGCTCTTTGTATCCCCTGCAGCAGTCATCTGCCGAAGGATTAACAGGTGCCTGTCCTGTTTGTCAGTCGACTGTATTGACTTCATCAGTCGACTGACCTGGCTCAGATTATAGCCGTTGGATATTTTCTAGCCGTTGATCAGTCGACTGTCTTTTGATCATCAGTCGACTGTTCCTGTCGTTTTCACCCAGTTTCTAGCCGTTGCAGATTTGTTCATTTGGCTGTTTCTTTGGGTTTTTGGGCTTGATATAGGGTTCCTATATATATGAGTTTACTGCCATCACTTGAGAACTCTTGACAACACTTGATAACTCTTGACTCTATAGAAAATCTCAAGAGATCAATAAGCAACTCTCAAGCTCCCTCATTTCCCTCTATTGAGCACTCATCTCTCTTCATGCATTGAAGTCCAGCTCAAGGGAAATCATCCAAGTGCTCTCAAGCATATTCCAACACTTGGAGATCCTCTTCCATGCCTTGCATTCATTCATGAGTAAGCATCTCAAGGCATAGGTAAGAGTATTTACTTTACTTGGTGTCATTTGTTTTCCTATTTCTCTTTGTGGGATTATGATACTCTCTTTGTGGGAGGTTGTCTCTTTGTGGGACTAGGGAATTCTCTTTGTGGGAATTAACTCTTTTTGTGGGAGTTCTAGTGTCCTAGTGTAGGGCTAACCCTAATTCTCTGAGTGTGAGTTAGTGATTCTCTGTGTGTGAGTCTTGATCCTAGTGTAGGATTGGTTGGGTCCTTGTGTAGGGCATAAATAAATGCATGGTAATTGGTAAAGGTGTTGTAGGTAACGACACCTTTCAGCTTACAGATGTCCTATTGGTTGAAAAGTTGAAGTATTACCTCATTTCTATCAGTCATCTGTGCGACAAAGGTATGAAAGTTTAATTTGATGCAAAATTTTGTAAAATCATTGATAGCTCCACAGGTGACATTATTATTACTGCAAATAGAAAGAATAATGTGTATACTCTTATGATTGAAGAACTAACTGTTTCTAAATGCTTGCTTGTATGTGAAGAAGAGGCCACACTATGGCATAGACGATTAGCACATGCAAGCATGAGATTGATAAAGAAGCTGGAAAACAAAAATTTGGTAAGAGGACTACCGCATCAGACATATGAGAATGGTAAGTTGTGCGTGACATGCACAAAAGGTAAGCAAACTAGATCTACTTTCTCCAGCATTAATGAAGTAGCCACCACACGCATATTGGAATTGGTGAACATGGATTTATTTGGTCCCACAGACATTGCTAGCCTAGGAGGTAAAAAGTATTGTTCAGTATTGGTTGATGATTTCTCTAGACATACATGGGTTTACTTCCTAGCCAACAAATCAGACTCATTTAATAATTTTCAAAACTTTACATACAAGTTTCTAATGAGAAAAATTCTTCCATTATAAAAATTAGAAGTGATCATGGAGGTGAGTTTGAAAATGCTATGTTTGAAAATTTTTGTATTGAAAAAGGAATCTTACATGAATTCTCTTCTCCTAGAACACCTAAACAAAATGGGGTGGTCGAAAGAAAGAATCGTACACTAAAAGAGATGGCTAGGAGTATGCTTAATGAATATAGTGTGCCTATGTCTTTTTGGGCTGAGGCCATTAATACGGCATGCCATATATGCAATAGAGTTATGCTTCGACCTTTATTAAATAAAACCTTTTATGAACTATGGCATGGCAATACTCTGAATATTTCTTACTTTAGAGTTTTTGGATGCAGGTGCTATATATTAAATACAGGAGATCAACGTGGCACATTCGAATCCAAATCAGATGAAGGAGTGTTCATGGGCTATTCAGCAAGGAGCAGAGCATACAGGATATATTATAAATGCACTCTCACTATTATTGAATCCATACATGTTAAATTTGATGAATCTGATATACTTCCTTTGGTTTGCAGGAATAACGAAGAAGAGGAAAAATGAAGAACAACAATGCTTTCCAAGGAATAATGAGGAGCAATCTGAAAGACAAGAGGAAACTGAAACTGGCACGGGAGAAATACAAGAAGTAGCAGTTACCAGAGGAGAGCTGAGGTTCAATCCAAACCACCCATCAGACTTGATTATAGGTGAACCTACGGCAGGTATACGCACTCGTTCCTCTTTTATTGATAAAACTTAGAACGAGATTTCATGCTTTCTTGTGTGCTTGAACTTTTTTTCTTGTTTGTGTGCATGCTTTAGTATCTCATGCATTAAAAAAAAGCAAAAAAAAAACAAAAAAATGAAAAACAAAAAAAATGGTGCTTAAATGTGTATCTGTCTCTTTGATTCATTAAAAAGGTATTCGCGAATGATTTTCATATCTATGTAGAAATTGTTGTCTTATTTCTTTTGCTACATGCGCATGTTCATCTTTCTAAATATTCATGGCATGTTCAATGACTGAAAATACCTTGATTTCTACACCACATACTTCACTTCCACATGTATTATTATTGTTGCACATTTGGAGATATTGTTTATGAAGTATGGAAAGTGAATGTAAGAGGAATACTTAACTGAAAATCTAAGGGATATGATATACCTTGCCATGGATAAAAATTGAGCAAAAGAAATTGTTGTTATAAGTATTCAACAATAAAAAATAAAAAAAAATTAATAAAAAAATTTTGCTCCGTATGTAAAATGGATACAATCCTTGGCAACGGTATTACCCACTAGTATCCAACATAAGCTTTATGGGTAAAATTTAGCGTTGGTGTACTTACTTGTCAAGCAATGCCACCCCCACATCTAAGAGTCCTTATAGGCTATGTTTTGGGTTGTGGTACCTTGAACTCATTTTTTTGAGGTGGGAAAAATCAATCTTAGGTGATAGACTGTTATTTGGAAAATGTGGTTTGGTTTTGGTTGAATTTCTTAAATGATTCTCCCTATGTGCTTCAATTTTAATCATCACACTTTTCACGTTGGTGTTGAAGTCTTCGTTGTTTAATTTCATTGGATTTTGACTTGATTATTCTATGAGTGTATGCATCAATTGTTGGTAATGGTTAATAATACTCTCTTTTTGCACAATATATGATTTTGACTTCGTGGTATGACTTTTGATGATAACAAAGGGGGAGAAAAATTTGGGAAGATTTGGTATTTACTTGTTGTGCTTGGTATTTGGCATTTGGTACTATCTTTATAATGCTCGTGAATATATGATTGATTGATTAAGGGGAGCATTAATGAATATTGGGGAAGCACAAAAATAGGGGGAGCATGCTTATTGCTAAACTTTACACATTATTGTTCGCACATCATTTCATCTTATTGCATGTCACCCACTATCGCCACACTATCACACACACTATTTGTAATTTCATTGCTCAAATCTTATATTTGGTTTGTCATCATCAAAAGTGGGAGATTGTTGGTAGCAACGATCTATGAACTTCGTGTTTGATGATAACAAACGTGTATGAACGTTTTTAACGTGTGTGTTAAGTGTTTCAGGAAAGACAAAGCTTGGAGAGACAAAGCGTGGCCAATATGATGGGAAGAAGGTGATACTCTACTTGGTTTGGTTCATATCTACTAGAGCCCATATCTACCATATAATGGGAAGAAGGGTACGAAGACAAATGGGCCAAAAAAAATCAAATACAGAGGTGTCTCTAAAAGAGCCGAAATTTTTAATACCAAGAGTCTGAGATAGCTATACTCTGTATTCATTAATCACTATACCCAAAACCCATTGTGCAATTAACAAAAAAAGCCTCCTCTCCCAAAACCCTAGGACGGCAGAGCACTGATCATATATATCCCAACAAACAGAGCCGAAAAAAAACCCTAGAAAAAAAATCTCCAAGCAGCCGCTCCCAAGGACCCATGCGCCGCACTTTGCTTCTTCATCAAAAGCCCCTTTGCCGAATTTTCTTTAAAAAAGAACTCATCTCTGCCAAATTTTCTTGTTTCTTTCAATCAAATATTTTCCTAGGGGCTGCCGCACAATATTCTGATGAGAGCCTCACAATTCTCCAACAGCCACACACTTCTCTTTGTCAATTCATAAGCAGCCGAAACATGGTGCTCTTCATCAAATAAAATCTACAAGGCAGCATAGTTTTTTTGTGTGAGCAAAATTTCAAAGGACGCACCCCTAGCTATTCTCCAAGAGCCAATCAAGCTGTGTACAAAAATTCCACATAACTTTGTTTTTGATACAACCAAGCTGCTGTTTCTGTGGGTGGCCGACTTGTCTTTTCCATTGCTAAGTCACCAAAGGAGGCCGCACGCTTTTGATTGCAAGGAGTCATTGTCACAATTTCAGAGAACCAACAAGAGAGAGAGGCCAACTTATTGAGGGGACTAGGTACTACTACTTGTCAGATTGATCTGACCACGTGCTGAACGACAGAGACATCAACGCCTTCACAACTGAGCGATTCTAAACTCTGAGCTTTATTTTATTTGTGATTTGGTGTTGTGATCTCTGTGAAACTATTTTATTATTTGTTTGGGAACTTGGCTAGTTGGGGCTAGCCAAGAGAGAGCTTTACTAGTATTGTTATTGTTTGGGCACTTTGGTGAGTGCAGGTACTGAGGGCCAGGTGAGTGTAGAGTTGGTACTCTAGCTACAGGTTGTACCAGTTAACTTTAATAATCTAGTATTGCTTTTGGGGCTGGATGTAGGTCGTGGGTGCGACCGAACCAGGGTATATCGCCTGTGCATGCTGTGTCTGCTTTTCTATACTCTGCATCAGGTTGATTGTGCTATAACTGCGTGTGATTTCTCGTGGGTTGCACGAGAATTTTTATAAGCCTATTCACCTCCCCTCTAGGCTTAGATCCAGATCCAACAACCCTTTCCCTCAATGTGGGGGATATTGAAGCTGAGTTCCGGCTACAAAGGCCGATGAAGGAGAGATCTTATGAAGAAGGGGCAAATTATCTCGAGCTCCTTGAGGAGGAAGCTATTGAAGAATTCACTGCTGAAGGGGTCATGAAGGACCCGATAATGGCAAGCATCAACGACGACGGCGACCCAACCTACAACAAAGCGGTCGCTGCGTACATCCAAGTATTGGATGAGGAGTTTCTACGCCAATCGTCAAATCGTCAGGCGCATGAGAACATATCTTATGCTGAGAAGAATGTTGGAGCGAGAGTAAATCAAATGCCGCCGATTGCACCACCCTAAAGACTGACGCGCGACCACCGCGCGCGCCAAGTGAGCATTGATATGTCATAGGGAGTCGAGCTCATGATTGAAAACGAGCGCTTGTTGGGAGGCAACCCAATTCCGTAGATTTTGGACTTTATTTCGTATTTTCTTATTTTTGTTTTTATTTCGTGATTTTAGGTAAAATTGTAAAAATCATAAAAATTTGACGAGTTTGTGTTCTGTGTAGGACGGACAATTGGGGTATGCATATGGACATTATAAATGGAAGGAAGCCGGAGGAAATCAACGGAATTGAAGATTTGAGAAGGAAAACAAGGGAAAAGAAGAGAAAAAGAGACACAGGAAACCCGAACCGAGCTGCTCAACTGCTCGGTCGAGTCAAGCAGATACGGAAAAAGGAGACACTTAAGCTTGGCCTGAGCAGGTTCCTGCTTGGTCCGAGTAAAAATTGACAAAGCTCGAGCAGACCGCTCCTCGATCAAGTTTTACAGGGACGAGATTTGAGCGAAAAAACGTCACTCTGTCGACCCGGGAAGAACATTATTGGCTCGGCCCGAGCAGAACATGACGTGGACCGAGCATCTTACTGATCGATCGAGTCGTACAAGCTTGAAATTTGGGGAGAAAACGTCACTCTGTCGACCCGGACCGAATATTATTGGCTCGGCCCGAGCAGAATACGACTCGGAGGGAGTATTTCATTCAAAAATTTTACGTTGACCGGTCCGAGCAGCCTAGCTGCTCGGACCGCATCGTATCGTATTTTTCTTCACTTCGACCCGGTCGAGCAGCTTAGCTGCTCGGACCGAGTCGGGTCGGATCCAAAACCCAATGCCCGATCACGTATAAACGCGGTTAAAATTTTTTTTACCCTAAAAAAATTTCTAAACCCTTGTTTTGCCTCCTCGAGCTCCCTACCCCACCCCCTACTCGTTCAAACCGCCGCCCTCCGCCGTCTCCTCCTGCTCTGCCGTCGGCGACGCCTTCAGCGCCATCCGCCGCCGGTAAAACCCTCACCCCCTCTCCCTCCCCCCTTCTTTCCCCCTCTCTATCTCATCTCCCGCCTCCCCTCCTTCCCCCCGCCATTTCCGCCCTACCTCGATGACGACTCCGTCGACGGCACCACCGCCGTCGACGGTGCCCCGTCTGATTTTCCCCCCTCGAAACCCCCCACTCTCCCCGTTACCCCTCACACCGTTAAACTGCCGCCGTTGTCGCCTTAAACCTCCAAACCCCCCCCCACTTCAAGGCGATCGCCGAACCCTTAAACCCCCCCGCCCCGCTTCGTGCCCTAGGGCACAGAACGAGCAGCCTAGCTGCTCGTTCAGAAATCGCCCTATCTGTGCCCTAGGGCACAGACCGAGCACCTAGGTGCTAGGTCACACCCCCCAGTCGTGCCCTAGGGCACTGCTCGTTCAGCCCCCCGAGTCGACCGACTCGTTCACACGACTCGCACTGAGTCACACCCATTGCACAACTTGGACCGAGTAGCTCTCTGCTCGGTCCGAGTCACAGCTTAACTGCTTTCCATGCATTTTTATCTATTATATGACGTTTTGACTGTTTCGATTTGCAGGACCTCTCGTTTGATGTTAGTAGGAGCAGCGTGGATTAGCTTGGGGGATCTTCTGCGCGACCGCATCATTCATTCCTGCGGTACACTCGTTCCCTGCTATCTTTTCATACCGTAGTTTTATACTACACGCGGCACTATGGTTCGCACACGCGGATCTATCACACACCCCCCCCGCTCGCGGGAAGAGACCGTCTTCTGGCGCGTCCTCTTCCCGTCCACTGTGCCGTGCATGCACCACTTCCACTACCACATCCTTTGCCACTGCCACTACCCATGCCACTGTCACCACCACTCCCTCTACCATCCCTACCACCACCGTACCCATCCCATCAGCTGCTATCCCTCCACCTATGTCTCCACCACTGCTACCTTATCACCCCCACCCAGCGATGACCCCACCGCCCACATTCCCACACACGGCATTACTTTCCGAGATGCCGCTCACAGATCACGATACTCTAGGATCCACCAGTGCCGTCTAGTGCATACGGTCTTCGTTGACGTTCCTACACTCTAGTCCCTGGGCATCCTCCAGGGAGTGCACCGCCTGTATCGATGATTCCTTGGTGTCCATGCCCCCACTTACACGCACCTTACACTCGAGGGTCTTATCTCCCTTGCCTTCATCGCAGCAGGTGACGACATCACATTCTGTCTCTTTGATCATGATTACACTGTCACTTTCGCGATGATCAGAGAGTATTTCCACTTCCCCACCGTCCCAGATCCTAGGGTAGCTTTTTTCCCGAGCTTTGACCTTGATGATTTTGCTGCGCGCACCTTTTGGGAGCGCATTTTTGGACTACATGAGTACCGTCCTAGCCGGACGAAGGCATCATGCATAGTGCACCCGTGCCTTCGCTACGCCCAGAGACACCTAGCATGCACACTCTTCTGCAGACCGAAGGTCAGGACTATGTCCCTACCTGAGCTTACCCATCTTTGGGGTATGACCCGACCTCTTAGATTCCACCCGGATGGATTTTTGAGACCATTGATGCTCTCTGACGCAGCCCACTGGTTGTGTCAGTGCCTCTACCAGACTGCCACCACATTCCATTCGACGGACATCTGTTACGGCGGTTTCTTTTCTATCTTTGCTAGGATGCTAGGTATCCCCTTCCCAGCTGACTTGTACCGCCCACGTGGCCTGACACGCCTTACCATTGGCGTGCTCGAGCACATGCATATCCTCCGTCCTTATAGTGCTCGTCACTGGCGTTACCTAGTAGGTACCTGCCACGATCCCCACATGGTCCTCCCAGCCCCTCACCTGACTCATATCCCCACCGTCCAGCTTGACTGGATGATTCCTCCGGTTTTCCCACTACCTCCCATTCACGATCTCGAGCCCCTTGGAGCTCTGGTCGAGGCACCTGCCGATGACCCGGACCCACTCTCCTCGGAGTTTGAGCTGCTTGATATAGCTGCTCTGGTCACCGGCCTCCCTGTTCCTCCAGCCCACCCATCTTCAGGAGCCGACCCTTCCACTGCCGTATCTTCCGTATCTACAGTCGTCGAGTCTTCGGGGACTGTCCTCACCTCCCTCTCCAAGACTCAGATCTTCTCTGCCGCTGTATCGATGCCGGAGGGCACCGATCTACCTTTCTCTAACGACGTTGTAGATCTAGATTCTCCCTCTCTCGACCCTGTCCCCACCCCCCTTTCGGAGCTTTTAGCTTCAGTCCCACTCTCTTTACAAACCTCCTCCACTTCAGCTTCCATTTACACCGAGAGCGTGTCGACGACTATCCACACTTCTGTGTCGACTACAGCCCTCACTCCTGACGTCTCTGAGATACTCTCGAGCACACCCTCGACCATGTTCCATGCCCGGCACGGTGCCTCAGTTGCGCCGGGCCGCTTTCAGCGAGTAGTGACTTACAGACATCCCACCCATGCCCCACCCGACTCTAGCACTTCCGACTATCGCCTTACTGCTTTAGAGTAGTTGACTTCCCGCTTACAGCGGGATTTCAATGACTTTCTCATCGAGACTAGGACACATAGATCGAGAGTTGAGTCGGATCTATTATCCATCATAGACCTTCTTTGGCAGCGGGGCCCGCCCACTGTCATACTTGCTCACGTACCACCTACCAGGCCGGACACTGTGACCACCTCCACACCACTTAGTGCTTCACTTCCCCAGGCTTCTGCAGAGCCTGTTTCTACCACCTGTGAGTCGTCGGTCACAGTCGATCCACTCTCTGTCTTCGTATTATTTACTGCTGAGCCCTCCACCTCAATCATAGACCTCACCGCCAGTTCTCCTCCAGCGTCCCATCCTGACCTTCCACCCACCACCCAGGGTCCACAGCAGAGGGACCCATCACCACCCCCAGAGGGTGGTGCCTCTGCTTGATGTAGTCCATCCCATCTTTTGCCTCCTCCATATTTTTTGTGCCCATCTGTTTTTTCGGGGCCCTACCCTTACCAGCTTGGGGGAGGATACATACACCCATGCATCATTCCATATATTGCATTGCATCATACCATATTTTTATTTCTTTATTTTTTTATTTTTCTTTTATTACATAGCTTTTATTTTATTTCCCTGCCCACACCACCCCGTTAGCATCATCTCCCGCTCACGAGCATTTTCTTAGCAGTGAGGACACTGCTAGGTTTAGCTTGGGGGATGAGCGCTCCCGCTTTATTTTTATTTTTATTTTTATTTTTGTTATTTTTTACATTTTCCTCCCTTATTTTCAGTTTTTATTTTTCTTTTTCACCATTTTCCCGCCTCTTTTTATTTTTTCTCATTTTGCATCATATTTTATGTTTTTCTCCATGCATGCATTGGCGTGAACAAAAGATTGTACGTGCTAACTCCCAAGTGTAGGAGGTCGCCAAGTAGTAAATATCCTAGTGAGCCTAGGGTCGAACACGGGGACAACTTGCTTACAATCAACAATGATCACAATTAGCTTAAGCGGTGTGAGAAATACCACCCTTTAGGATGAGGATTGGTTGAGTGAATTTTTAGAACACACTACCTTTAAGCATGCAAACAACGAAATATGTAGGATAGCAAACAAAGATGAGAAATGTGAGTGTTCATGGTTTCATGGTGTAGTCGGGCTTATAAATTCATTTCAAATCACTACGATCCCTCATCCGACTAAGGAGAGAGCGATCGGATAATGTGGCATTTCATCGAACACGTTGGGTGCGAAAAATAGGGAATGAAACATATGAGAAAATCAACAATGAGCACAAAAGAGAGGGTCCACTAGGATGAGCCTCTCTTTGGATTTCCCACTAGGGTTCCAAAATACAACACTATCTCAATGTTTTCATCCACATAGAAGAGGTTAAAATCAAGCTAGAAATGAAAAATATAGGCCCAACATACACCCTTCCACCATAAACACACACAAGAAAATTAGCCACTCATGATGAACAAAACACTATACTTGATTTCAAAATTCAACATCCAAATGTTTTTACAAGTAACAAAATTCACCAAGAAAAATGGGAAATATAAGCTAAAGCACAAGAGAACCCCCTTTTGATCTTCTCCTTTGATCTTCTCTCTTGATCTTCACTCCTTCTCCAAGATTTTCCAAGCCCTAGAAATTTCTCTTTTAGAGCAAGAATCCCCAAGGCAAGCCCTAAAAAAACTGCTCAAAAAAACTAACTCCCCAAAAAACGTGTTCAGCCCAAGGAAAAAAACAGAGAACAATTTAAACCAGGTCCATGCTCATTTCTGTGTTTTTTGTTAGCCCAAGCAAATTCTGGGCCAAAAAATAATGGTTTCCGCAAGGGGGGCGGGTTTAAATTTTCCCCCCTGCGCTTGTGAGATTGGGGGGGGGGGGGGGGCGCGGGCCCCCCCTCCTTTCCGATATTCCGCCTGGCGGAATTGGGGAGGGGGCGCGCGGCCCCCCCCCCCTCTTTTTTTCCGATCAAACGCCTGGCGGGCCGGCCAGGCGGGCCGACCCGCTGGGCGAAAAACGTTTTATTTTTTTTATTTATTTTTTAAACACATTGCGGCCCGCTCAGAAGTGGGCCGCGGGCCTCAAGGCCCAATAAGGCTTTTTTCTTTGTTTTTCCTTTCAATAATTCCCAGAAATTCCTAGAAATTCCCTTTTGGCTCCAAAAATTCACCAAATATAGCTCCAAGTATCAAAAAATTCTGGAAAAATTCTAGAAAATTTGGAAAATTTCTAGAAGTATCTGAAAAATAAGAGGAGCTAAAATTAGTCCATAAAAATCGTATTTTATGTATAAAAATAGATTATGCGTTAATAATCCACAATATCACGAAAACGCACGTATTAACGCCAAAATTAATACGATATACACATAAAATACCCAGAAATGGGGGGAGAAATAAGCAATTTATACCCCGAATCACACCCCCCAACTAGCTATTTGCTAGTCCCTAGCAAATCAAGCGATACATTCGGATTAAAATGGAAACGTGCATCAAACTCACAAAATTCTCATGGCATATTCCAAAAGTTATTTCCAAGTGATCTCAAAGTCAATATAACCAATGTATGAAAGTACATAACGAATGACACACTCTTCTATCCAATTCAAAGAAAAGTGAGGCAATAAGCCCGTATCACATGTGTCGGGGTATCACGATGTCAAAAATTCTAATCTTCAAGGAAATGGCCAATACAAAAGAAAGTTTTCTCTAAGTTGTGGGGGAATGAGATTTGCAAAATTCATGTTGGTTATTCACTCAATTATTCATACTTTTTTTCTTTTCATCATTTTTTTTCTACTTTCTTTTTTTTATGTTTTTGTGCACTCCCCTAAATCTTCTCTTTCGTGTCCTCCCCAATGTTTCGTGGGGCACCGACTACTTGACAAGACTAGAAGAATGATGCACCTTTTCTTTTCTATTTTTTTGTTGTTTTTTTGTTTTTATTATTTGCATACACGCGATAACGCAATATAGGCAAAAAGGTGAAATGATTTCTAAATCTCGTTTTTGGCGTCGTCCCCAATGTTTCGTGGGGCACCGGCTACTAAACTTGATTAGAAAGGCAATTCACTTATATTACTCTCATTCTCATTCACGAATTAGCAATTCATCCACCCACTCCTAAGAAGAAAACAATGCATAACAAATTGGCCATCTCCTATCCAATCAAAACTACATCGTTCATCCCAACATGAAATTTCTTACACCACAGTTTTCCCAAATTGTTTCAAATAGAGTATCACGACATATGAAATAGTCTCATTCATGGTATATTAGCATTTGAAATCAACTTGGAAAAGAAATTAAAGCACGCCAATCAAATATCCATGAGTTGATACCAAAATAGGATTTAAATCCAAATGTATGCATGAAGATGTAGCATGTAAGGGATCAATCACAAATCTAGCAAATGAGCAAGGATAGTCGATGTTAAGCTCGCAAGATATTAGAGATGACAAAAGGGATGTCTCCACAATTTTTTTACAAAACAACTAACTAAACATCCTAAACATCCTAAAACAACCTACAACCCTCCCCCCCAACTAAATATATGCATTGTCCTCAATGGATGAAAGGGTAGTAGACGCAAAAGTTGGAACAAACACACCTATTTAGTCGCCGCCCGAAGGCAGGTCCGCAAGCTCCTCGGTGTTTCGCTCCTTAGCCCACGAATCAAAATAAGGCTTCAAACGTTGTCCATTGACCTTGAACTCGCTCCCATCTTTTTTGTTCACCAAGGTCACCGCTCCATGATTGTAGACATGTTTTACCACGAACGGTCTGGACCATCTAGATCTCAACTTTCCCGGAAAGAGATGGAGCCGGGAGTTGTATAATAGCACGCTTTGGCCCGGAAAAAATTCCCTCCTCAAAATCATTTTGTCATGCTCAAATTTCATGCGCTCCTTGGCTAATTTGGCATTGGCATATGCATCCCGCCGCAACTCCTCCAATTCACAAATCTGCAATTTACGAAAATTATTGGATGAGTCACAAATGGAATTAAATTGTTTAATTGCCCACAATGATTTGTGCTCTAACTCCACGGGCAAATGGCAATGTTTTCCATAAACAATCCTATACGGCGACATTCCTAAAATTGTTTTGTAAGCGGTCCGATATGCCCAAAGTGTTTCCGGCAATCGGACACTCCAATCCTTCCGTGTAGGATTCACCGTTTTTTGTAGGATGTTTTTTATTTCTTTATTAGCCAATTCCGCTTGGCCATTGGTTTGGGGGTGGTAAGGTGTGGAAATTTTGTGTGTGACCCCAAACCTCTTCATCAAGTTAGAGAATGGTTTATTGCAAAAAAGATCCACCATCGCTAATAATAGCTTTAGGAACTCCAAAACTTGCAAAAATATTTTCTTTGAGAAATTTTAGCACGGTAGCACCCTCATTGTTCCTACATGCAATGGCCTCCACCTATTTGGATACGTAATCAACGGCCACTAAGATATATGTGTACCTAAATGAAATGGGGAATGGCCCCATAAAATCTATGCCCCAACAATCAAAAATTTCAATTTCTAAGATCGGATTTAAGGGCATCATGTTTCTTTTTGTTATTCCCCCTAACTTTTGACATGGCACACAAGATTTAAAATATGTGTATGTGTCCATAAACATGGTGGGCTAATAAAATTCACATTGCAAAATTTTGGCCACCATTTTATGTGCGGAAAAATGTCCCCCACATGCACCATAATGACAAAAATGTAATACACTAGCAAACTCGTCATTTGGCACACACTTCCTAACAATTTGGTCGGAACAATATTTATACAAGTATGGATCATCGAAAAAGAATGATTTTACCTCATGTTTAAATTTTTTTATGTCCCGAATCGACCAAAAGTGAGGAACCTTACCGGAAACCAAGTAGTTTGCAATATCAGCGTACCACGGCAAGGAAGACACGTTGAAAAGTTGCTCATCCGGAAATGCATCATGAATTGGTGCGGTGGCGGGCTCATTCCCAAAAGTAAGCCGTGACAAATGATCTGCCACCAAGTTTTCCACGCCCTTCTTATCCTTGATCACGACGTGGAATTCCTGCAAAAGTAAGATCCATCTAATATGCCTTGGTTTAGCGTCTTTCTTTGAAAGCAAATATTTTAGGGCCGCATGATCCGTAAAAATGAGAATAGGTGACCCTAAGATGTAACTCCTAAATTTCTCCAAAGCAAACACTACGGCGAGCAATTCTTTCTCCGTTGTTGTGTAGTTCTTTTGGGCTTCATTGAGAGTTTTACTCGCGTAGTAAATCACACATGGTACTTTCTCCCTCTTTTGACCAAGCACCACTCCCACGGAAAAATCACTTGCATCACACATAATCTCGAATGGGAGGCTCCAATCCGGCACCTGCAAAATGGGAGAAGTAGTCAATGCACATTTCAATAATTCAAATGAAGATTGACACTCACGTGTCCAAATAAATTCTGCATCAAGAGTTAGCAAATGGCAAAGGGGTCGGGCAATGGCACTAAAGTCCTTGATGAAACGACGATAGAACCCCGCATGCCCAAGAAAAGATCGCACATCCCTCATGGTTTTTGGAGCCGGTAGCTTTTCAATTATCTCAACTTTGGCTCGGTCTACCTCCATTCCTTGCTTTGAGACTTTATGGCCAAGAACCATCCCCTCTGTAGCCATGAAGTGGCATTTCTCCCAATTTAGGAGGAGGTTCTTCTCAATGCATCTACTCAAAACCAAAGAAAGGTTAGACAAACAACTTTCAAATGAGACTCCAAAAACCGAAAAGCCATCCATAAAAATATCCACAATTTCAACCATATCACTAAAAATACTTAGAACGCATCGTTGAAATGTGGCGGGTGCATTACACAAACCGAAGGGCATCCTACGAAAGGCAAATGTGCCGAAGGGACAAGTGAAAGTGGTTTTCTCTTGGTCCTCCGGGGCAATTTCTATTTGATAATAGCCCGAATACCCGTCCAAAAAGCAATAAAATTCATGGCCCGCAACCCTTTCTACAATTTGGTCAAGGAATGGCAAATGAAAATGGTCCTTGCGGGTCATGGCATTAAGTTTCCGGTAATCTACACACATACGCCAACCGGTGGTGGTTCACATAGGAATCAATTCATCATTCTTGTCCCTAATGACGGTGATTCCGGACTTTTTGGGCACGATTTGGATGGGACTCACCCACCTACTATCCGAAATCAGGTAAATGATACCCGCATCCAACAATTTTAAAAGTTCATTTTTTACAACCTCCTTCAACGTCGGGTTAAGCCAACGTTGCAACTCTCTCGAGGGTTTTGAATCCTCTTCCAAATAAATGTGATGTGAGCACACTAAAGGGCTAATTCCCGTGATATCTGCTAGTGTCCAACCTATAGCCTTTTTGTGTGTTTTCAACACATCCAACAAATCGTGTTCTTGCTTAGGTGTGAGGTTAGAATTTATTACCACCGGGAATGTCTCACCCTCTCCAAGGTATGCATACTTCAAATATTCCGGAAGTGGCTTTAGATCCAATTTGGGATGCTCCGAAGATGATGGCATTTGAGGTGGGGAGTCCGTAGGCAATGTCTCGAATCTCGGAACCCATATGGTGCTTGGTCCCGCATGTGTCTCCTGCACAAGAAAAGATTCATCAATGTGCTCACAAAAAGAGTTAAGAAATTCCAAAGCATTATCAAATTCGGAACCGAAATTATCTTCAACACATGAGTCTATAGGTTCCGAAGCCAAAAAGTCAACCATGTTAACTTCATCGTATTCCCCTTCTCGGGGTGGTAATTTGCATGCATTGAAAATATTATGTTCAAGAGTCATGTTGCCAAAAGAAATTTTTAATTGGCCACTCAGAAGTCAACGGGGTAATAAAATTTGTCCACTTGGACAAGCACATCTTCCACACAACCCCGTGGAATCTTCACACTCCTATCCGCTAGTTGTAAAACAACCGGCGTGCTTTTTAATTCACCCAATCCTAGTTGAAGAAAGACCGGGTAAGGTAATATGTTAACACTCGACCCCAAATCCAAAAGTGCTTGACCTATCCTCTTTGTGCCTATGGTGCATTCAATTGTAGGGGATCCTGGGTCTCTACATTTTTTGGGGAGTGTTGTGTTGCACAAGGGAGCTCACTTGCTCCGTTAAGAAAGCCGTTTTCTTCACATCCAAATTCCTCTTTACCGTGCACAAATCTTTAAGAAACTTAGCATACGTTGGAATTTGATTAATAGCATCAAGTAAAGAATATTAATTTGACATCGTTGAAAAATCTCCCTGATTTTCGCTTGATACTTGTCCTTGGATGGCGGGGAGAGCCTTTGAGGGAAAGGTACCGGAGTGGAATAAGTCTCGGGCTCCTTGGATAGATTCTTCATTGTTGGGCCTTCACCTTGCTCCTCCTCTAGCACCAAATCCGGTATTTGTTCCTTCTCTCCCACTTCCTCCACTTGTGGATCTTTAGGTGGCTCCACATGTTCAAAAATTTTTCCACTTCTCAATGTCGTCACCGCTTGGCATTGCTTCATTGAACCCCCCGATGACGAAGAAGAGTTCATATTGGGGTTGGGCAATGGTTGGGATGGAAGCTTCCCCTTCTCTAGACTTGCGGTCAACTTCGCCAAGTGCTCCGCCATTTGTTGATTTTGAGTTTGTTGGAGTTGTTGGAATTGTTGGAATTGTTGGCTTTGAGCTTATTGCACTTGGATGAGTTGTTGTAAAGTCTCATTCATGGAGTTCATTTGGGTCTCACTCCCTTCCTCTCTCTTTCTTTGGAAACTGCCTCCTTGGTAATTGTTGTTGAAAGGAGGAGCCTTGTACGGTTGATGAGTTTGTTGTGGTGGCCCTTGATGTTGCGGTTGTTGAGGCCTCCAACTCAAGTTGGGATGATTCTTCCAACTTTGGTTATATGTGTTGGAGTTGAAGTTTTGTCCAAACACTTGATTTGCCTCCGCATTAGGCTCTCTCAAAACCTCCTTCAATGTGGGAATGGTGGGGAAATTTGAGGTATCGTGCCCCGTAGTCTCGCAAATTGCACAACTTTTCTCCATGGCTACACTCTTCACCGCCCTCAACTCCATGGCTTGGATCTTCTTTTGCATAGCTTCTAACCGGGCTTCCATAGCATCATCGGTCTTCAAAGTGTGTAAGCCCCCACGAGTTGGTTGTGATGAAGAGGAGTCGCCTCTATCAAACTTCGAAGTTGTGTCCCATGTTTGTGCATTCTCCGCCACCATCTCCAAATAATCCCACGCTTCATCCGGTTCCTTATCAAAAAACTCTCCGTTGCACATTGTTTCCAAAAATTGCTTTGATGTCGGTAAGCGTCCTTCGTAGAAGAACCCGATGACACGGCATTTCTCGAATCCGTGGTGAGGACATGAGAGTAGAAGTTCCTTTAGCCTTTCCCAAGTTTGGTAGAATGACTCATTGTTGCGTTGGGCAAAGCTCATGATTTGCTTCTTCAATCCCTGTGTCCTGTGCAAGGGAAAAAATTTCTTTAGAAACTCGGCTTGAAATTGCAACCATGAAGTAATTGAGCATGGTGGTAATGCATTAAGCCAATTCTTGGCTTTATCTTTGAGAGAAAACGGAAATAATTTCAAGTATATCGTGTCAGCGCTCGTTTTCCCATCAAAACATGTGGAACATACATCTTCAAACTCCTTTATGTGAAGATATGGGTTTTCCCTCTCCAACCCATGGAAAGTGGGTAGGAGTTGAATTACCCCTGGTTTAAAATTAAAGGAGTTCGCATCCGTAGGTAACACAAAGCATGAAGCCGAACTAGACCTGGTGGGTCTCAAAAGATCCCTCAAAGACCTAGGGACATCGGCTTGAGAATTAGTGTCATGGTTACTAGTATTATCATTGTTCATGTTTTCTTCCTCCATGACGTGTGCGCGCGTTAGTCTATGTGTTCGAGGTGTTCGAAGCCACATAAACTAACCAAGCAAGCGATGGTATGTAAAACGAAAACAAACAAAGTGAAATTTATATACGATTATATACGAAAAGATGATATAGTCACAAAGCAAAGCTAAAAGTAATGTAATTGTCGATGGTAAAACCATTGTCCCCGGCAACGGCGCCAAAAACTTGGCGTGAACAAAAGATTGCACGTGCTAACTCCCAAGTGTAGGAGGTCGCCAAGTAGTAAATATCCTAGTGAGCCTAGGGTCGAACACGGGGACAACTTGCTTACAATCAACAATGATCACAATTAGCTTAAGCGGTGTGAGAAATACCACCCTTTGGGATGAGGATTGGTTGAGTGAATTTTTAGAACACACTACCTTTAAGCATGCAAACAACGAAATATGTAGGATAGCAAACAAAGATGAGAAATGTGAGTGTTCATGGTTTCATGGTGTAGTCGGGCTTATAAATTCATTTCAAATCACTACGATCTCTCATCCGACTAAGGAGAGAGCGATCGAATAATGTGACATTTCATCGAACACGTTGGGTGCGAAAAATAGGGAATGAAACATATGAGAAAATCAACAATGAGCACAAAAGAGAGGGTCCACTAGGATGAGCCTCTCTTTGGATTTCCCACTAGGGTTTCAAAATACAACACTATCTCAATGTTTTCATCCACGTAGAAGAGGTTAAAATCAAGCTAGAAATGAAACATATAGGCCCAACATACACCCTTCCACCATAAACACACACAAGAAAATTAGCCACTCATGATGAACAAAACACTATACTTGATTTCAAAATTCAACATCCAAATGTTTTTACAAGTAACAAAATTCACCAAGAAAAATGGGAAATATAAGCTAAAGCACAAGAGAACCCCCTTTTGATCTTCTCCTTTGATCTTCTCTCTTGATCTTCACTCCTTCTCCAAGATTTTCCAAGCCCTAGAAATTTCTCTTTTAGAGCAAGAATCCCCAAGGCAAGCCCTAAAAAAACTGCTCAAAAAAACTAACTCCCCAAAAAACATGTTCAGCCCAAGGAAAAAAACAGAGAACAATTTAAACCAGATCCATGCTCATTTCTGTGTTTTTTGTTAGCCCAAGCAAATTCTGGGCCAAAAAATAATGGTTTCCGCAAGGGGGGCGGGTTTAAATTTTCCCCCCTGCACCTGCGAGATTGGGGGGCGCGGGCCCCCTCCTTTCCGATATTCCGCCTGGCGGAATTGGGGAGGGGGCGCGCGGCCCCCCCTTTTTTCCGATCAAACGCCTGGCGGGCCGGCCCGCTGGGCGAAAAACGTTTTATTTTTTTTATTTTTTTAAACACATTGCGGCCCGATCAGAAGCGGGCCGCGGGCCTCAAGGCCCAATAAGGCTTTTTTCTTTGTTTTTCCTTTCAATAATTCCCAGAAATTCCCAGAAATTCCCTTTTAGCTCCAAAAATTCACCAAAAATAGCTCCAAGTATCAAAAACTTCTGGAAAAATTCCAGAAAATCTGGAAAATTTCCAGAAGTACCTGAAAAATAAGAGGAGCTAAAATTAGTCCATAAAAATCGTATTTTATGTATAAAAATAGATTATGCGTTAATAATCCACAATATCACGAAAACGCACGTATCAACGCCAAAATTAATACGATATACACATAAAATACCCAGAAATGGGGGGAGAAATAAGCAATTTATACCCTGAATCATGCATCTCTTTCTATCTATTTCCCTTTTTCTATGTTTATTTTTATTTTTGCTAAGGATGGTCCACATGATGATATCTCTCTAGGCTTTATTAGTTTCTTGCGATGCTCTTCTCTTTGACATGCTATTAAAGTTAATTTCAGTTTTATTATCTATATGCATGCTCTTCTTTTGATGATCTGTCTGAATTAATACCTGAAATGAATTGAAAATCAATTGCATGAACTAGTATATAGTATGGTTGATGTTGGGAAACGCACCCAGGTTCACGCATCACTAGAACACTTGGAGCACCTGCTTTCTTATCTTATTCACTTCTGTTTGCATGCCTGCTGATATTGTGCTTATTACCGCATGCCATTTTCAGTATTCGTTTAGAGAAGTGAAAATATTCATACTTTATATGAGTTCAGTTAAGGTTTTATTTTATCAAACTGATGTGCACCATCTTATGAGTGAACCGAGAGTCCCATTATCGTCCTTCTCCATATATCTATTTTATCTCTACATATCAGTTGGTTACACCCCCATAGCTACTTTACCGCATCCCACTTCCCAAACATAAAAAGAAAAAGATTAGCTTCTAAATGAAAATGAAAAAAAAGAAGAAAAAAAGAAGAAAAAAGAAAAAATATATATATGTGTGTATACATTCATATCTGAAAAGAGAAAAAAAAGAGAAAGAAAATGGATGAAACAGTTTTATTTCATTTCATTAGAAGCTATCATTTATTCTGGGAAGAAAAAAAACAAATTTCCATATCATTTTCCTTGATGCGACGCCTTAAGCTAAGCTTGGGGGTAAACCAACTGATCATACAAGTAAGCTTGACATTAGAGTGGAGACGGTGCACATCGGGGAGATTTTATAAAACCCAAACTTTACAAATTGCTTTAGTTTTGGAGATTTTTCATGTATCTAATTGAATATCTGAATAGCATGATCTTTCTTATTCTTTATTGCATGTTGTGTGAATCTTTTGTGCTCCTTGTGTATCTGTGATAGAAAAGGGCGTTGCCAACTCTTTTATACTAGACTCTAGGGATTGCATGAGATTGATATGATTTGACGGTGTTATTTTAGTAGATCCCTGTTCTTTGCCTTTATTGCTTGTCATATGATATATAAAGCTAGAAATTACAAATAGCATGTATGTTTAGCACTCAGAGCATCGTGATAGACTTTTTAAGCCTAAGATCTGACCGATTTTCCTTAGCACTTTCCTTTTACCTCTCTCTTTTTGTTTTCCATTCCTCTTTACTTTTATTTTCTTATTTTCGTTTTGTATTCCTCCCGGCGTACCGATTATTCGTCTTCCTCGAGGACGAGTAAGAGGTAAGCTTGGGGAATCTTGATGTGTCCACATTTTCTATCTTTTTCATATCATTATCTCATTGCATTGCATATCATTTTCGCTTCCAAATCCCACTTTTTACTACGATTCTGCATTTCTGACGATATTTTCGAGTTTCGTAGTGTTTCGTGAATTTTCAGGGATTTTGGAGCGATTTGGACCCCTATCCGGGTATGGACACATCCGACGTGGCCATGAGCTCGTTGGCGGGGCTCTGGAGGAGTTTGCCGCATTCCTAGAGCCATTGGAGGAGAGAAGAGGGAGAGAGAGCAGAAAGAGAAGCTGCAGGCTTAGACCTAGCATTTCCCAGAAAATGCTCGGTCCGAGCAGAATTGTAGATGAGGTCGGATACGGGCTGACGCGGACCAAGCAGCTCGTCTGCTCGGTCAGGTAGCCCCAGATTTCACAACCCGAGCAGCTGATCGAGCAGGTCCTACTCGGTCTGGGTAGGTCGACTTCCAGATCTCCAAGCATCCGAGCAGCTTGCCTACGCGGATAGAACCTCTGACCGAGCTACACTGACTCGGACCGAGTCACCTACTCGGTTGGTACTTCCTGGGGCATTTTTGGAATGTTTTTGAAGCGCGCGATGCACGCGATCTGAGGGACTGAAGCTCGCGAATGGGGGGAGCGGCTGAGTGGAGTTCATTCTGAGTTTTGGGGCAGGGAATTTTAGAGAGTTCTGGAGAGCGATTTTTGTAGGAACTTTTGGGGATTAATTTTTGTAGCGAATTTTGGATTAATTATCGAAGATAATTGTCTTGCTTTTGTCTGGATCTATTATTCGTTCTTCTACTCTCGCTGTAAGTTCTTTGAGCCCTAATTTATCTATTGCTAAAATGTTTTTTTCTGTGAAATTGATGTTTTTGTGCGTTCCTATTGCGATGTCTGAGTAGATATAATCTAGGGTTGACGGGTTAGCCTTAGGATTTTAGGGGGAAAATGTAGATCTGTATCCCTACGTTGAATTGGAGATTTAGGGTTGTATTTCGGTAGATCCTACCGAATCCGTAGATGACCAGTACTGAGATCATGCCCAGGGTCTGTGGAATTGATGTGCTTAAGGGGTATCTAGGGATTCAAATAGGGAAATCGATGGATCAAACCAAGGCACGTGACCATGCCCGGCTCACGCCTTGAGGGGATCCATCGACGAACTATACCGCTACGTTGACGGCTACCGCCATTGCGTCAACGAGAGCCACCGAAATACCTCGCAATTCTAACACACGAGAGTGGTATGAATTGGGGGATTAAATCCCTAACACTAATGAAATGTAAGGATCCTATCCAACATCAACCCCCGACGATCCTAGTGGCGATCCCTAAAGCCCTAGTCCCTTTTTATCGATATCACAACAATAATCAACCCAATCTTTCACTCCGACCGCTACTTCACTTCCAAATTTAGAAATAGACTGAGAATATTATAGACACTATCTCCGTCCCTGTGGGATTCGACTATCTTTTATACTATAACTCAACACCGTCCGCTTGCGGATTGAGCCCAAAGTCGTAGCCTAGGGGCCATATTACGCCTGACGATTGTGACACTGCCAGGTGGATCCTAGGTGTAGCCTACGGGTGCGTCAGGAACAAATCTTTTGCACAAACCGCGACTTCAACTATGCCTTCCTTCACTCGTGATCTCTTGTTGCTCAGAACGTGACCACCTGCACTAAAAGCAGACTCCGAAGACACTGTAGATATATGTACAGATAACAAATCCCTGCCATGAAGGAAAAAATGGGATAAACTGATTCATATCCTTTCCACCAGCAAGAGGATCAAAATTCTCATCATCCATTACTTCTTCTTGAAAGGGAAATGGATTTACTAAATATTTAGATAGTTCACTAGTAAAACAATCCAAATCTACTGTTCTTTGTTTCTTCTTTTGTAATATCTGTCGGATCATACTAGAAGAAGAAGTAGTAGCAGGCACAGAAGAAGTATGGGAAACACTACCAAATCTAGCCTCATGAGAAGCAAACATGGTTATTAAGCTATGTTTAACAGCAGCTACCTGTTCAGCATGGGGAAATCCCATGTTTTCAGAATACATTTCTAATAAACCTATTGCAACATCCTCTTTATAACGAGAATCAAAAACTTTAGCTAATGAGTAAAGAAGAGAAACAGGATGCCAATACTTAGCTATTTTACAGACATGTCTTGTATCATAGGCATTATATCAATATTAGGTTGTGCAATTTTCTATGCTTAGATATCTGATCAGAACTAAAAACTAAGTGTTCTAATCCTAAAACAGATGTTGGGTAGTAAACCCCAGATAATTTGTTTGTAGCAGTAAAAAACTTCAAAAAAATCATGCAGATGATCTACAATTAAACACTCTAGATCAGTAATGTCAAAAGCAGGGTCATGTGAAAGATAAGTAAGTGCATAATTTGTAAGCTGCTCTCTATCCCTAATCATAGATCGCAACATTAAGTAAGTTGAATTCCACCTATGCGCAACATCAAATTTAAATGCAAGGAATGGTCTCTGTCGAGTACGACACAGTTGATTAAACTGAAGTCATATTGTGCTAGAAGTATGTATGTACAACATGAGATTTCTAATTTTATCTTAATAAACTATACAATTTTTAAGTCCATCATGAACTATCACGTTCAAGACGAGACATGCACATCTTTGATGGAACAACAACACCTCCGTATCAGGAGTCAAATTTCTTTTTAAGCAGCTAATTGCACTATTGTTATTGGATGCATTATCAAATGTAACTAAAAAAACCTTTTCTAAAACATTAAAATCATGAATTACAGACATTATTACATTAGAAATTACACCCATAGTTGAGAAATTTCTAACATTCTAAATCCTATAATCACCTTATTTAGCATGTAAGCATTATCTACAAAATGTGATGTAAAACATAAATATGAAGCACCCCAGTTTGTTGTCCAAATATCAGAAGTCAAAGCTATTCTAGAGTTTACACTAGAAACGTTTCAATCAATTTAGCTTTACCAGCTTGAAAAGCTGACAAAGCATCTCTTCGAAGAGTGTTTCTAGGCACTCTTCTAAAGGCAGAGTTAAGGGCCACTTGATTAAATCTTTCTAATTCGGGGCTTTTCCCATAACTAAATGTCAATTCTTGGAATAAAACAAATCTTGACATCTCTTTTCTCATAGTCTCAGCAGAGTATGAGAAATTAGATAAAGAGGAAGAAGAGCCAAATAAATTTAATTTTGTCTGTTTAATGTCTTTTTTAAGTGAGATGCTAAGTGTCTCTTTAGGTGTGTTGTGCCATCAGAAGGTTTGCAAGTAAAATCAGATCTACATATTCTGCAAAGTGCCCACAGGCCTTTGCCAGTGACAATTTTAACCATAAAGTTCTCCCAAACCGCAGATTTTATTGATCTGGGTTGGGATTGTTGTGTAGCTGGAACATCATGAATAATAGGTTGTACATGTGTAGAAGCGTATACAGAAGATGTCTGTGCAGAAGTAGTAAAAGCAGGTAGTATAGCATCTGGGTACTCATACGTTTCTGTTTGTGACATATCATTTTCATAATTAGGTGTTTCTATCGGGTTATCCCACATCATATTAAAGTTATTTTGCTCCTTAGTGTTGTCAAGGTGGAAGGTATAAGACCTACGGTTTGGTGCAGACATCATGCTAAAAATATTAGAACCTGATTTGTCGAGTTGTGAGTGGTGTAGAGAGCAGATGATCGTAATAGCGGAGGGAGCTCAGATGATATTGATAGCGGGGGAAGTTGAGAGCGATAGCGATTTGAGCCTTGAGCTTAACGGCGAGATTTAGTGCGAAGTTGACGAGATGAGCCATGAACTTGCTTGCTTTAACGTATGAGAGAGTATAAGCGAGTTTGATAGTTTGAGAATTGTGTAAAAATGAGAGGGGTTGGCTGAAATTTATTTGGATTTTCAGGTATAAAATGGCTAAAATACCCCTCCCAAATGGCCATTTATGACCGTTGGGAGGGGTATTTTTTGTCAAAAACAAAAAAATTACCTAACCCCCTTATCTGCCAAAAGAAGCAGGAAAAAAGTGGCAACGGTCATATAACCGTTGCCTGCAGCCTGCAACTGCTGCACCTCGGCCGGGCCCCGGCCGGCCTGGCCTATTGCGCCTGGGCCCGCTGTCGGCCCTGCCCGTCGGGCCAGAGGATAACTCGGAAGCCCTTCCCTGGGCTCGGGCCGGCCGGGCTTTCGGCCTGGTCAACGTTCTGGGGCCCGGGCCGGGCCGGCCTGTTGACTGGGTCGACGGGCCAGCGAGCTTTTTGGCCACCTTGACCAACGAGGAGAGCAACTCTTGTGAAGAAGAGAGCGACTCTAGTGATGAAAAAGAAGAGGAAAAGCAACCCGTAAATAAAATTTGCATGATGGCATATCTAGATGTCCAAGAAGAGGTAAGTGACTCTAACTCAGATAATGATGAAGAAGTTGATTTAGAAGTTGCGTGTGAGAAATTATATTGGGCATTTGAAAAATTAAAAAAGAAGTATAAAAATTAAAAGATAAGCATATCGATTTAATTGATGACCATGATGATTTATCTAGGAAACATGATAGCTTATTGAATGCTTATGATGATTTGAAAAATAATTGTAATAGCTCTAATATTTTATTACATGATCATAATTGCTTGAAGGCCAAATATGATGCATTGTTAATTGATCATGATTTATTGAAAAATGTTTATGCTTTGTATGTTTATTTTTTAAATGATAAGATAGATTCACTTGCAAATGTTATTGCTTTTAGCCGTCTAAAGCATGAAGAATTAGTTGCAAAATTTGATTGTATCAAGAATTGTTCTATTTCTTCTTGTTCCTATGCTTCAAAAAATGTTGTTGATAATGGAAATGTTGTACGATCTACTTATGCTCATGTTTCTACATCTAAAGATATGGGTGGAAACAAAAATATTGTGCATGCTAATGTTGCTAGTAAACATCATTCATTCTTATATGGTAAGTATGCTAAACATGCTAGATTTCATGCACACAAACACAATGCACATCATACGACATGCACACACATGGATCACAATGTTTATCATGCTACACACAAACACCCTATGCATCAAAATAGGAAGATTGCTAGAATGCATGATAATATGATTTGGGTACTTAAGCATATGAATGTGCATGATAGGAATGTTTATATACATAATATTGTTAGAAACATTCATGATTATCGTGTTTATGTGCATATGCATAGGAAAACAAATCCGTATTGGATTTGGGTTCCTAATGGCTAGATTTATTTGGACCCATGTTTTAGGGTATCCATGTGCTTACATGATTATTATGTTGATACCCTGATGTAGAATGACAAATATATGTTGAATATCATTTGATTATAATAGAATGATTGCATTTGCTTATTTTGCTAAAAAACAATAGTCAACTATTGATGTGTTTATTCGAACATTGTCGTATTTCTACAAATGTTGATTTCTTCATGATTTTTGTTATATTTGTCATGCTCAAGTATTCATACCTATAGTTTTATTTTGTCGATATTCGCATAGAGATTATGTAACGACCCGTATTTTTCAAATGCATTTAATAATGTATTTAACATATTTTCATTTTTAGAAAGTATTTATAATGGTTAATAAGGAGTTTTATATCAAAAATGATTTCAAAAATTTCTTGTAAAAATATTTTGAAGTATCAAACTGTTATGGAATATTTCAGTAAGTTCGAGTTTCATCAAATACCTCTAAACAATTTTATGAAAATTTATTTTCAATTATTACTGTTTTGACTTAACGAATTAATTTTCTATACAAATATCATCAATACGTTTTCAAACTTCTACAGTGTTATCCTATGATCATTTAGGGCTACTCATATTAATTTCGTAATTTTCTGATATCAAATCAACCTAGAACCTGCAAACCCGCTTTCTAAACGTTTTGGCCTAAAACTAGTATCTTCGTAGCTCAAACTGCTAGATTTCATGTGACGATTTCATCACGAAATGCGGAAGAAATCGATCGAATTCATACCTCCCGCCATTACTTCTTAAAACAGTGAACTATCTTCTGGTTTTTGATCTTCTCAGTCTCAAATCACTCCTACATGATGGTGTATTATCTGAAAATTGAGTGAATAGGCTGAGGGACCAAAACCCCTATTTATAGATGTTTAATCTGTTCCATCAACGGTAGTAAACTGATCAATTTCAGTTTATTGGGAGGGAGTGGTTATTACAACCGTGGATCACACCAACGGAAGAATTTTCCAACGGGAAAATTCCAACATTCTCCCACTTGATCCACGTAAACCATTAATCCCAGCAAGAAACAAAATACTTGAATCATGGCGATAAGTCCTTTTAAAAGGCAAGTATTATCTTCCATGTAATACAATGTATATGTTTCTCAACAATAGGCTATATATCTTAATGAATAAACCCTACGTTTATTCATGGTCCAAACTTAATGATATTTCTCACAATAATGTATCTAAATGTGCACAACCATAATGAGAAAGCATAACAACAAGAATTTCATTAAATAACAATGTTATTACAACGAGGAACTAATTCCCATTCTATCTACATGATCCTTAAATTTCATTGGTGGCATGCCTTTAGTTAAAGGATCTGCAATCATTAAATCAGTCCGAATAATTTCAATGACGACTGATTTATCCTTAACCCTCTGT
The DNA here is from genome assembly GCA_030789695.1 of Scilla litardierei. Lineage (NCBI taxonomy): Eukaryota > Viridiplantae > Streptophyta > Magnoliopsida > Asparagales > Asparagaceae > Scilla > Scilla litardierei. The sequence goes on from CM061142.1 coordinate 95,400,481, forward strand.
GTTATGGCTAAGTACTTGATGTCAATGTGCCTACTTCGTCTACCAATTTTGTTGTTGTTAGCCATGAAGACAGCAGCTGTATTGTCACAATACATTCTTAGTGGTCTAGAAATAGAATCCATAATTCTAAGTCTAGTGATGAAATTCTTAATCCATACACCATGTGATGTAGCCTCAAAACAAGATATGAACTCGGCTTCCATGGTGGAAGTAGCAATCAATGTCTGTTTTGCACTTCTCCATGATACAGCCCCACCGGCTAATAAAAATATGTATCCAGAAGTTGATTTTCGAGAATCAACACATCCAACAAAGTCTGAATCAGAGTAGCCAATGACTTCCAAGTTGTATGTCCGTCTGTACATAAGCATGTAGTCTCTGGTTCCCTTAAGGTATCTCATTACCTTCTTTGCAGCTCTCCAATGTTCAATGCCTGGATTACTCTGATATCGTCCCAACATCCCAACAACAAATGCAATGTCAGGTCTAGTGCAAACCTGAGCATACATTAGGCTTCCAACAGCAGAAGCATAAGGAATGTTTATCATTTGTTCTCGCTCAAGGTCATTCTTTGGGCATTGGTTCAAATTGAACCTATCACCCTTTACGATGGGAGCTATACTTGGTGAACAATCCTTCATCTGAAACCTCTCTAGAACTTTATTAATATAAGTATCTTGAGACATTCCCAGAGTACAACGCATTCTGTCACGATGTATCTTAATTCCAATAACATAAGATGCATCAACCAGATCTTTCATATCAAAGTTTCTAGAGAGATATTGCTTCACCTCATATAGCATTCCCTTATCATTGCTTGCAAGCAAAATATCATCCATGTATAGAATTAAGAAACAAATCTCACTCCCACTGACCTTCTGGTATATACACGGATCCACAACCTTTTCTTCAAATCCGAATGAAGATATAACATCATGAAATTTTAAATACAATTGACACGAGGCTTGTTTCAATCCATATATGGATTTCTTGAGCTTGCAAACCAAGTGCTTACCGTTACTAGAGGAAACTCCTTCAGGTTGCTTCATATATACCTCTTCCTCTAGGTCTCCATTAAGAAAAGCCGTTTTCACATCCATTTGTTGCAATTCCATGTCAAAGTGTGCAACTAATGCCATGATTATGCCATGATTAAGGATCATGTTGATCAACTGGTTGATCATCCATCAGTGGTTCTTCTTGACCAACAGGTTGTTCAACCGCTTCCGGAGTTTCTTGAACAACTTGATCTACTGGATCAATATCAACATGTGGTGTTTCAATTGTCGATTAATGCCCATCTGAACTCGAGGAGCACTACTAACGACAATTATTCGATCAGCCGATGTGGAGGGCTGATCACCAGCATGACCCCTTTCAGGAATTATGTCCTGAAAATAATCGCTCCCACTGATCATGTCATTCTCAAGAAATTTTGCTTTTCTCGATTCCACAATCCTACTGCTGTGAGATGGACAATAGAACCTGTATCCTTTGGACCATTCGGCATATCCAATGAAATACCCACTAATAGTCCTAGGGTCCAGTTTCTTCTCTTGTGGATTATACACTCTTACTTCAGAAGGGCATCCCCAAACGCGAACATGTTGCAATCTTGTTTTCCAACCTTTCCATAACTCAAAAGGCGTCTTTAGGACAACCTTAGTTGGAACTCGGTTTAATATGTACGCTGCCATTTTAAGAGCTTCAGTCCATAAGGATATAGGAAGTTTGGCATTACTGCGCATACTCCTAACCATCTCCATTAAAGTCATGTTTCTTCTTTCAGCTACACCATTCTCACTAGGAGATTCTGGATTGGTGTACTGAGCAACTATTCCATGCTCTTGAAGAAACCTAGCAAATGGACCAGGTGCTTGACCACCTTCAGTGTATCTACCATAATACTCTCCTCCTCCATCAGTTGCTACGATTTTAATTTGTTTTCCACATTGTTTCTCTACTTTTGCCTTAAAAACTTTAAAGGCACTTAACGCTTCACTTTTGTGATGAAGCAAGTAGATATGCATGAAACATGAAAAATCGTCAATAAAGGAGATAACGTATTTCGGACCACTTATGTCTATGTCTGGACAACAAATATCTGAATGAATGATTTTGTCACGCCCCATTCTCACAAATACCTTATATGGCATTCCATACCATGGGAAAAAGGAAGGAGGAGCCTGACAAACCGCAGTATTTCACCGAGCGTGAAAAGAAAACACATAATAAGCAGGCCACTGCGAATGCTTGGATCATACATTACATGTATTCATAAAAAAAGCAACACATTCAGCCATCACAGAAAGTACATAGCCACAGATTTACAGAACTAAAGAGTGAACCACACATCTGCATCAAGTACAAAGTGAAACTGACTCAAGTACATATGAGAAGTGCTACAAGCCCCCAACAAACACCACAACTACAAAAGACAACTCGCTCACCACTCGACCCAACTCACACAACAAGTCACAACCCAAAAAGAGTAGTGTCCCAAGTCAAAAACTCACGTCTGAGAAATCTCCTGGGGGAGATTCTGCTCTGGTGTTACCTGCTCAAGACCTGAAAAGTAAAATGAGCACGTCAAAACGTGTCCAGTAGAAAACTAACCAGGGTAGGAAACTCATTTAGGGTTATGTGAGTAAAGGTGATGGGAGTACAAGCAACCAAAGTGAAAAGTACAACACGCAAGTATACAACCACAACACATATGAAGTTCATTAGTTAGCAGATGTTAGTGACTCTTTAGAAGACTGGGTATCACCTAAAGATAAGGGCATGGACTTCACCCCAAATTTGGGGTGAACAAAGCACACGACGCAGTGGACACGGGCACTGTACGCCGGGCCTCTCAGCTCCCCCGTCCCTGGCAGGAGTGAGGCTCTCCACATAAGATCACAACCTCCGTATGTCCCCTCCACTCCCGGTAAAGGAGAGTGGGAATAAATATCATATATCACATATCTCTTTCCCCAACTTCTCAGTCCAGCCCCTTATAGTTAAGTTTTACCCAAACCTCCCCCATCCCCACACAAGGATGCTCACCCGCCTTAGAGCAGATCGAGACATCCCAATTAACAAATTATGTGTCATAATATTCAATAATCATATGCAATTTCATAATGAATTACATGTCACAACACTTCCATAGCTATTTTCCAAGTTTCTTCAATTGCACATTCATTTGGGCATTTTAACGAACATATGGCGGACACCATGTAAATGAAAAGTGTCACACCATCAAATTTAGTAACAAATAGCATAATCAAACTTACATACATGCATCAACATCATTCATGCATTTTAGAGTGGAAAATTAACATTATCACACAATTCCAACTTCACCCAACACAATCCAGCATGCTAAAATTGCAAGGACAGTTAGAAAGTCAGCATTTTTAACCAATATCTTTTGTGAATTTGAAAAATGTCACTGAATGAAAATTGAATATATAATAGTCCTGGGTTTACCCATAAAATTTCATGCTAAAATGTAGACTTTGTGATTTATAGTGAATTAATTGGTGCAGCATGTCCAGACTGTTTTTCAGACAGAATTCTGAGCCTGTATTGAAAGTCAATTTTAAGCTTGTTGTAGCCAGAATTTCGACATATGAGCACTCTGATGAAAATTTAGATAAACTTGTTAAGTTTCCAACAAGACTAAGATCAGCAAAATCCATAGAGTGTGCAGGTAATAAATCTCATTTTTCTAAACTGTGCCCAGCTTGACAGATTTTCAGACATGTTGCAAACACTGAATTTTTACTCCTACTATTTGAACTCAACATATGATAAATATTATATGAATTTGGGGTAGAACTTCAAGATCTACACATACATATTTTTTTAGAGAGTAAATCAAACTACAGAGATCAAAACTGAAGAAGAAACACACATCAGAAATTCTGAATTTCAGGAAAGGGTAATTAGTTAAGGAAAACAAGGAAAAATGTCATCTTTTTGATCTAATTCACATATAATCCATGGATTCAAGATCATGAGCAATCAAAATAGCATCATGGCATCCTCATAATCCCAAATAAAAATTCCAAACCAAAGTTAGAAGCATACCTCAAGAAGACCTCTTTCTTCTTCTCTTTTCTTTCTCTCCTTTCCACCTTTCTTTCTCCTTGAAGAGCTAGGGTTTCATGAAAATTTTTGGAAGTAAAAATTAGGGTTTTGGAGTCTTGATGGGCGGGGAAAAGGGGAGAGGAATTTCATTCAAGGCTATAGGGAGGAGATGGAGGAATATGAGTGGAAAATAAAAGAAGGAGAAAGTTAAAGAAACTTAAAGAAACTTAAAGAGAATTCGTACAAAATATCTCATGCTAGAATCCTCTTTAGGATCAGCATGCATAGGCTAAAATGATTTTAATACACTTCCAAAATTACACCCAAGTTTCAAGTATTTACAAGTTTGCCATTACTTTATGCACATACAACATTAGTATGTACGCACAACAGTTTTAGTCAAAAAGACTGTTTTGCCTCTAGCCTTTCTAAAAATTTACGGGTGTGCCACTAAACCCATCCCTTTTCACACTAGCCCCACACACACCAACCCGCTCTTACAAAATTTACAAGCATGACATTACTTTATACACTCACCTTCACTCTACACACACTACCACCCATATGGCCAAATGACCAAAATGCCCTTACACTTTTCACGGAATTACACGACTGCCATTAACCATATACACACCATATCACCTCTTACCAACTCCTCATACTCCCTCTACTCGTGTATAGAGGATTACCGTATCAGTCGCCGTATAGGGCTAAACATGCCATGACAGATTTCAAGCAATTCGGAACTTCTGTGCGCACCCTTCTTAGATATCTTGGTTTGCTTTCCCTTTATGCAGTCCACACAAATCTCAAAGTCAGCAAAATCCAAATTACTAAGTACTCCTTCATTTAATAACTTCTTGATTCTATCTTTGGAGATATGTCCCAATCTACGGTGCCATAACATAGAAGATTCCTCATTCATAACACATCTTTTTATGCCAGCATTAACATGCATAACAGCATTGTTTTGCAAATTAAACATAAATAGACCATTACATAACATGCCATTTCCAACAACATCTGAATTATAACATAAACTGAATGATGTTCCATGGAAATTAAAAATATAACCCAAAGGCAATAGTCTTGAAACTGAAATCAGATTCTTGGAAAAACCAGGTGCATAAAATACATTATGCAAAAGCAAAACAAAGCCACAAGATAAAATAAACCGGCATGTTCCAACAAATTTGACAGCTGAGCGCATTTTGTTTCCTGAGAAAATGCCGTGTTCATTTCCCGTTGGTTTCCACTGGTTTGTCATACCCTGAAAAGTTGTTGAAACATGGATTGAAGAACCAGAATCAATCCACCATGTGTCACAATAAACATCAGTCATATTTGATTCAAAACAGACAAGGGAGATTGAGTTACCTTTCTTCTTATGCCACTGAAGGAACTTAAGACAATCCTTCTTCAAGAGCCCCTTCTTTTTACAGAAGAAGTACTTAGACTCCTTAGCAATTCCTCCCTTAACAGGCGTTTTTCCTTTTCCCTTAAATTTAGGGCGTCTGTCATCTTTCTTATTGGTTGTCATTAACACACTCTCTCAATGCTCCATGATCAACCGACCTTCCTCCTGAACACACATGGTCAAAAGTTCGTCCATTGACCACTTATCCTTATGTGTGTTATAGGATATTTTGAAAGGTCCGAATGATGCGAGAGAGTGTTCAAAATGTAATGGACCAAGAAGCTGTCAGACATCTCAACCGCCACCTTTTTGAGTTGAGCAGCAATATCCCTCATATGCATGATGTGCTCACGCACACATCCAAGACCAGTGAGCTTTATCGACGAAAACTTTCCAATAAGAGTACTCGTAAGTGCCTTATCAGAGCTCTGGAATTGCTCGTCAATGGCCTTTAATAGTGATCAGACATTGTCATGCTTTTCTACCGAGCCCCTTATACTAGCCGATATTTTAGTCTTTATGAACATAACACAGAGACGGTTAGATCTCTCCCACTTTTCATAAAGATTTAAAGCTTCAGGAAGGCTAGTATATGTAATGGCTGGTGGCTCATCCTTGCGGATGGCATAATCAATGTCCGCCACACCCAAATGAAGGAGTATCCTCTCCCTCCAAATCCTATAGTTTTCGCCACTCAGTTCAGGAACGTCACACTTAAGATCAGTAACTGTCACAGATTGGGATGCTGCAAAAATTTAAAATACATACTCACTTCAATATTTTTGAGACTTAACAAACCAAAAATATGTATTACCAATGTAAAACATAAAAATATGAATCTGATGACATAAAACTTGCCTGTAGGCTAAGTTATAACTCAATTAGATTTATTTTAAAAATTCATGATAAAACTATCAAATCATGTTCCTTTTCTAATCCCTGTGGGTAAACTAGAAACTATAATTTGATATCTTATCCCAATTAATTATACACAATATAATAAAAATTCCTGTGGGAAAAGATTTATTATATCAGGTATGATTAATCGCAACTAAATTCTTTCTCCAAATGTGATCTTAAATAAAAACTCAATATATAATTTCAATTAATTGAAGATGCCGTGGCTACTCCATAATTAATTAAAACAATATAGATCACTAAACATTAATCAAATTATTAATATAATGAGGGTTTGTATGTTGTGTGTCGCACTAAATATTAATGCAAACTGAATTAATGAGGATTTTGAGCACATATACAAACAAAGTGAGCCTGTACAATGCTTTTGCAGCACAAAAGTATAGCAATACCATGTAATGTACCAATAATTCAGTTTATCCTCAATTGGTTTGTACAGTCAAGGCACATGCACATGGTACAAATCAAGTTGAGGTGAAATAAAAAAAATACTTTCGAATTAAGCATGCACTGTATTCCAATGCAAACAAAAAAGAACAGTATTAACTTTGTACTTTATTGAACTAATGCACTGTCCTTTTTGGTATCAATTGTACTGCAAAAGATGTTAAATAAAATTGGTATGCTTCTGGTACAGTGCATATAGAAATACTTGGAGGCAAAATAGCTTGCATTTAGGGCCATTGTTGCCCATGTGATCAGTACGAAAAGAGTACAAAAATAACCCATGTCACTAGTACATACTGCTTGCTAGTACATGCCAACATCAGTACTCCTAAATGGGGATATTAATAATAGCTCCATGTGATCAGTACTATTATCAAAGCATTCAAGATGAAAAATAATAAATAAGAGTACTGAAATTATAGAAGTAACAGATTCAATTAAATCCCAACATCATTTCATGGGGTCCAAATGAATTGAATACAACATGATGTTCACTTTCGTAATTTAAGAGAAAAACCTTTTTATTGAAAGACCAAAAAGCCCATATTTGGTCATCTTCAACCTTTAGGCTGGCTTCAATTCGCAAACATCCATTTCAACCCCAAAAAAAAATTCGGTTGATTCCAATAACCAAATCAAGGAAGTTAGTAGAGAATAAAGCAAGGGAGAGGAAAACCATGCTCTGATACCAAATGCTAGATTTCATGTGACGATTTCATCAGGAAATGCGGAAAAAATAGATCGAATTCATGGTTGACTGCGAAAAACGCGCAAGTGCACACCTTTCACTCCTAAGCGTAGGAGTGTCATGCAATAAAAATAACCGGTGAGTACCGGGTCGGATCACAGGGACAAGTCGTTCTATATTCACAAGTTTGATCGATAATGAAAAATAAAGTGTGTTACAACCACCCCGCTTAACGGTGGATGAGTGTGGGAAAAAGTGATGATGAAAACAAAAAAAATCCTATCCTAAGTGGCTAGGGTTAGAGAGCCAAATCGGCAAGCAACGAGGAGGACTCGTGTGGTGTGTGTGTGAATGAGGCCGTGGGCGCAAGAAAACATCCCCAAATATAACTCAATTGATCTCCCGGCTAAGGGAGCTCAATCGAAAAATACGGCATTTCATCAAACAAGTGGGGTGCAATAAGTAGTGAATGAAACTCATGCGAGTAATAGACAATAAGCGCATTAGAGAGGGTCCGCTAGGATAATCCTCTTCTTGTATTTCCCCTTAGGGTTCCAATAAACAAAGTTAACTCAAGTTTCATACACAAATTTAGGAAATGAAAAAGTGCTAGGGATGAAATTTCTCAACCCAACAACAACAATCAAACAACACATCCACACAAGCAAAATTTAGAGATTCATGATGAAAAAGGAGTAATCTTTACTCAAAATTAACATCCAATTTACAACTCAAAACCCTAAAAAAAATACACAAGAGAATAGGAAAATTTCACCCAAGTGTCACTCCTAGATGAGTTCTTCCACTCCCAAATGCATCCTCCAAGCTCCAAGCTTTATCAATGGCCTCCAAGCCCTTCAAAGCCCTAAAAAAAATCACAAAACCCAAAAAAAACGAAGAATAGCCGAGAGTAACAGCTCACAGCCGAAGATTCCTGATTTTTTTGCATCCCGATCGCAATAAGAGCTTGCGGGTCGGGTTTGAAGCCGCCCGACCCGCAAAAATTAAACAAGCGCGTGCCTGCCGCTCGCTTGGGGCGGAACGGGCCGGCCGCTGGGCCGGCCCACTCCGAAGTAGCTCATTGTATGTGTGTATATATATATATACAACTAAGCAGCGGCGGCCCGCTGCTGAGAGCGGGCCGCTAATTGGGCCCTTTTTTATTTAAATTTCCTTTTTTATAAATTAGTGCGGCCTAGCGGCCCGCACAAACGAAAGGGGCAGCGGCCTGGCGCTACGTGGCGTAGCCAGATTGCTCCACGTGGCGCCCAATTGATTTTCTTTTAAATGGGGCTTTAAACCCCATTTCTCATTCCAGAAATTGTAGAAAATATCTAGGATGCTCAGAAAATTTCCAAAAAATTCTAAAAAATCTCTAAGACTCCCAAGAGTACCTGAAAAATATGAGAAGGAGAAATTAGTCCATTTGATTAGAAAATTAATATAATGACTTATATAAATACAATATTGACTTCCAATAATCATATAAAATAATCTATTGCTCAAATAATTCTAAAAAATTGGCGATATGATCACAATAATAGCAGGAGCATAGGAAAAATACTAAGAAGCCAATAAGGATGATAAAATCCATATTTTGTGCCAAGAATGAGAGTAAGCCCTAAAAATGACATAAAGCGAAAATATACCCAAAAGAGCACGATTAAGTATAATTCTTAGCACAAAATGGGGGAAGTTAGGGGGTATAAATATACACTTTTCACCCCGAATCAATTCATACCTCCTGCCATTGCTTCTTAAAACAGTGAACTATCTTCTGGTTTTTGATCTTCTCAGTCTCAAATCACTCCTATATGATGGTGTATTGTCTGAAAATTGAGTGAATAGACTGAGAGACCAAAACCCCTATTTATAGATGTTTATTTCGTTCCATCAATGGTAGTAAACTGATCAATTTCAGTTTATTGGGAGGGAGTGGTTATTACAACCGTGGATCACACCAACAGGAAAATTCCAACACAACCCCCAAAATGGATCTCGTATTCGCGATCCTCGTGACGATACGATCATGTGTGTATGTTTTCGTAATTTTTCGGAGTCGTATGTGAAATGGGGTTGTATTCCTCCGTTTTCACTAATTACAATCACTAATGACCATTTTACAAATTACAAATTAACTTTTACCTACTTACTTTCACCCTAAATCCCCAACTAACTCCCTTAACCAGCCTCCCCTAGCTGGTGAGATCCAAATTATTTGGATCTCATCCACCCCTTTTAAGTTTTGTGTCCCCCCACTAATTACAACTTTGCCATCCTCTAATCTCTATTTAAACCCCCTCCCTTTGTATTAACCTGCACAGTTATCTCTCTCCCTCTCTTTTTTTATTTACGTTCGAAACCCATCCCCCATGCACTCATCCCTCTCCCCCTCTCTTGCACTGTCCCCCGGTGGTCAACCACTGCTCGCCGTCCAACGCGCCGCCGCTTGCCGTCGACAACCCCCGCGCCCGCCGCCGCATCCAACAGCACCGCCCAGCTCCGACGCCTCCCGCTCTCTCCTCGCCTTCATCGCCCAGGAGCGCCGCCGCGTTTACTACCTCCCTCCGCCGCCGTAGGCATGCAATCACAGCAGCGCCGCCGCCGCTTCGCCTCGACCGTCGCCCCTCTCGACGCCGGACAGACCCGAGCATCGACGAACTCACAAGCCCGAGCCCAAGCGAAGCCTGTACCAGTTCCTCGCTGCTGCACGGCCATCGGCGACGACCGAGCTTCGCCGTCGCCACCCACGCACCTCACCGCCGTCAACACGCCGCTTCCGCCTCCATCTGACGAGCCCACCACCGTTCGACGCATCGCCGAGCAATCCCGCCCTCTCACCGCTCTCTCCCGATCGCTCGTTGTCGACGTCGCTGCCATGCCTTCGCCGCCGCTGCAGGAGCCCGTCGCTGTCCGCCGCCTCGCCGTCGTCGTCCGCCACGTCAGCACCCCCCACTTGCCGTTGCATGCGTAGAAGAGCGGAGGTGAGAGAAGTTTATAAACGTATTTTTAAAAACGAAAACGTATTTTTTAAATACGAAATCGTATTTCGTATATATACGGTATTTTATAAATTATTAAATGAGTTTTATTGGTTTTAAATTAATAGTAAATAATATATGGATCAAAAAAATACAAGGCCAGCTCCAGAAAATCAGAAATGACATTCTAGATCCAATGGCGCTGGTTTCATCTCAATCAGACGCTTAATTTTTCGAGAATAAATTTTTAACCCTAAAACTTAAATTCGTAAATTCCTTTTAAAAATCCATAACTTGTTATTTTCACATAAACTGATTCGTGAGAAAAATATATATTGTAGCACTCTTCGAGTCGGTCGTTTTGACTGCTCATTTAAAAAATTTCGATTAGTATTGCATCCAGAATAAATTATTGAATGATTACGTTACTTAAGTAAAATTGAGTTTTAAAGTGATTTTGAGCTTATGAAAATTATAAAAATTAATAGAGGTTTCTGAAATTATTTTCCTCTTGCTGTAAAATTATATTCTTCATTTTCAGCATATATAAAAATTTAGAACGATTTTCGACAACGTTTCAATCATTTATAAAATCAAGACAATTAAATTAAATAGATAGAAAATAGTGTGTTCGTTAACCGATTGTTTCTTGTGTTTGCAAGTACCGATACTCGTGCACCAGCTTCCTTGGAAGCCCTAGCTCCAACCTCGTCTTACTACGACGACCTCGATATGTAAGTCACGTTAATTCTAACTTTAGAAATTTAGATAGTGTACTCGTATGAACATAGGACTTGACACATAGTCTCAGAATAGTTATTGACTTGAACAGATGACTAGAGACATAACTAAATAGGAAACAGATCAATTGCAAGAATGACTTTGACTTGAACTCGCGACATTGCCAACTTTCAAAATAGGTGGTTGTGAAACACGACCATCTACTTGGGTAAACTGTGTACTAATTAAAACCCACATGCTCGAAGTATGGAATCAACATATTTGTTGGACTTGTCTTTATCCTTATCTTTCTTATTTTTCAATAAGAAAGTCAATCAGTGGTCCTGGTTTAACTATCATAGTAAATATAGAACGTCATGTTGCTTGTCGCTTAAACATCGTGCATGGACTTTGGTTACACTTATTGCTTGATTGCTCACATTTAAATAGTCATATCAATTGCTGCATGACATTATATTGTTGGATCCTGTGGATGGCAAACAACACTAGAAGGGGGTGTTGAATAGTGTTGTATTAAGATAAAACTTTTTCGTTCTTTAATCAATCAACACAAAACAAAACCTTCTAATGTTGCCTAAGAAACCAAGTAGAGTGATCTACGCTTGGTTCTTAATCAACAATATAATATTTAAAATGCACAAAGAATTTTCACAGCAGGTAGTCGACTCCTTATGAGCAGTAGTCGACTCCCAGAGAATATGTGAGAACAAATAAGATCACAAGTATGAATTTCAGCGAATAGAGATAAAATTGATCTTTGCTGTAGATAGAAGATATAAATGTAAAGATAATCAAACACAGATCAACAATCACAAACAAAAGGATTTTATCCTGGTTCCCCGCAACCCGGGTACGTCCAGTCCCCGACCAATCCGGTACGAGATTTCCACTATCTGCCTTGGCAAATACAAGCACCTAACTTCACTCGTTAGGATTTCCAACGACCTAGCCTTAACCAGGATTTCCGATCACAACACCTAGACTTGTCTAGGGTTTACCCTTGCCTCACAAACCGAGGACTTTCCAACTGGCAACAACTAGACTTGTCTAGTGTTCCAATAATCAACACAATAAGAGATTTGTCCAATACTCTACAATAAGTGATAGAGATTGGTTAATACACCCGATTCTATAGCCAATCAAAAAATAGACAATTTGTGTAGTGGCTTAATAGAATGATAGTCTAGATCACACAAAGATAAGAGATAAGTTCTTTGTGATCTAGAGCTTTTTCAAAAATCCTTCAAATAAAATTAGAGAGAATAATAGAAAGGATTTTGAAAACAAAAGTTAGCCAATAAAAAATAATAATATGATCTTCAAAAAGATTAGAAAATATTGCAAGATCAAAACAGAAATTAAACTGGCTAGAGAAAATTAGAGAGCTTTAATTCAAGAGAGCTTTCACGAATTTTGATTTTCAATAATGTTATTTTTCACAAAAGAATTTAGCTCTATTTATAGGGAAAAACTGAGATTTGAATTTCAAATTTCGTTTGACTTTTGTCCCAAAAATTTCGGAGTAAATTGCTCAAAAGATTTTAAAATTCAAATTTAAAACGTCTGAAAATTTCCAGCTGGTAGTCGACTCCATCATATAGGTAGTCGACTCCCAGAGGGATCTAGGAGATTTTCATCCCTGACAAGTAGTCGACTCCCTACTTTTGGTAGTCGACTCCTAGAGGAGTTTTTCCTGTTGTTCTTCTAGTCAGATAGGTAGTTAGCTCCAGGGTGCGTGGAGTTTCACTACGAGAATTATGAAGTGACTAGAAAAGCTCTTGAAAACTATTTAAAAGACAGTTAAAATTATTTTCGAAATCATTTGTGTGTGTGTGTTGTCTATTTGATATGGCTTTGACAAATACCCTAAAAGACACGACACACTCACACTAGACTCTGAACATGTCTTCGGAAGCTTTGGTCAACTTGATGAAGTGAAGGCAAGCTTCTCTTTGTGCTTCTCGAGCTTTGAACTTCATCATTTGAGTTTAGCCATGTCCGTCTTTGTCGTGGAGTGCTGATGTGTGCTTCTTGGAGTATAAGTAGAGCTTCACGAAATCTGCACATTTTTAAGTGTAGTGTAGTTAGTACACTAAGCATTCATTTGGTGTGCTCATCATCAAAATCACTTGGGGTGGAATTCAATTTCCATCATATATGACTCATGAATTGTCGAATGGAATATCTTGTGTGGAATATCTTGTGGTACAACTGGTGGAACATCTTGTGGAACATCTTGTGGAATAACTTGTGGAACATCTCATAATGAACATGTACTTGATAGACATCACAGACACTTGGGGTTTTGGGGTAACTTATAATTGCGGAAGTGCGAAAGCGACAAGTCCAGTCCTTGTTGTCACCGTGCAGGTTCTAGCAACCCATCATAGTAGCCGGTGACAACCATCACAGATCATAGATTATTGCATAGTATTCATATCATAGTTCGCCCGGGTAGCACCCGTGGCAAGAGGGGGACTCTTGGTTGCTCACTGTACTTCCCTTTATAAGTCACAAACTAGGCTAGGCACAATCACTTTCATTATTGCTATTTGTCATTGCTATTGTCATGATTATTCTTGTACGTTACTAGTTGTACTTGCTCGGTCACCTTTACTTTACTTGTCACCCTTGTATGCTTGACTAGATGTACTTTACTTGTCGCACTTGCATGCTTGCCTGTCCCTACTTTACTTTAAATCGTTGCCTGCATATCATCTCTTATTTCATTTATTGCACTAGCATGATAGTCTTTAAAATGCTTATTATAGACTGCTCCGTAATTTTGCACTACTTTATGGCTATTGGTAGAACTATATGACTTATCTACGGTTCCATGTTTGTGGCACCGTAGACGACACACAGCTTGACATAGAGGCTCCTGAGAGCCAGAGTTCGTCCCTGAAGCTGTTGTAGTAGAGTTCTTTTAGTGGCACCTCTTCAGTTGTACTTCTTACCTTTCTTTTAATCTTGTTGTATATGGATTGTAATAATTGGACACTATTTGGGTATTTTTGTACATCTCTGCATCGTGGCTATTTTGTTTTTACTGGTTAACTGCAGACCTGCAAATAAATCAAATAAGTAACTGGCCCCCGAGAGCGGGTCGTTACAGATTAAATAGAATTAATTATATTTGAAAATAATTTTATAATTTTTGATAAAGAAATTACATATGATTTATGATTAACCCCAAGGACCCTAAAAATTATGGGTACCAAAAGTATTCATTTTCAGGTTATTACTTTCAAATTGGAGCCAATCCCTTCAACTCCTTGTTTTCAAGAATGTTACTCAAAGAAAGAGATTGAAACTTGGTACACAACTTTTTAGGGGGGAGCTCAAAATCGTAAGTATGTTTATTGTTAAGGAAGTTTTGACAAAATTCAAAATTTCAAATCTTCCTCCTTGATTGTACATAATTAGTTACCATAGGTTAGGATTATGTAAATCTTAATTATTCCCTTTTCTTGTAAACTTTGTTTATATATAGAAACTAACCACCAAAGTCATTGGGTGATATTTACATGGTATTCCAACACATGATTTTTTTAACCACTTGGTATCGTATGTACTAGATTTAATTGATGATATGAAATAATATGTTTAATTTTTTTATTCAATACATGAGATGATATAAGTGAGATATGTTATCACATACTTATTGCACATAATCTCTAATGTGCGAATTATCATGTTATGATATTATGTCACAAAAATTGTTTAATTTGTGGATTTATTGCTATGTGCCTCATTATTATATTTTGTTTGGAGAAAATAGTTGGTTGACAAAATTGAGCCTACTTTTTGTTGAATATCAACTTCTTGTGTAATATTATTGCTCTATTGTAATTTCTCATTGATTATATGTGAAGGATTTTAATGCTCATGTTATTATATCCATTTCAATACTTCGTGATAATCTACATAATTTAGATATTTTGAGGTTTGTCACACATTGTAAGAATATTAAAATTATTGATCGATGTATATTTGATGATTCATTTTTTTAAAAATGTCATACTCATAGAAATCATCACATTGCAATATATTTGATGTTAATATTATTCTTGAGTATAGTATGCATTTGATTAGTTGGAATATAGTATATCGAATTTATGAACATTTGTTTTGAGACCATGATATATTCCTAAAATACTAAGACATGCATATGTTGATATGTGACATCCATGAAAACATTTTGATATATCTTGTGCTATAACTCTTTTGGAGTTCATCTTTCAGAACAGTCACATATGTGCTTATTGTTCATGATTATCACTATATGACATATTATGATTTCTTGATTGTATTTATGTTGACAATGTCGTATTGATTATTGACATGCACATGTATCTTTCTTGATGTTTATTTTGCATATAGTGTCATATAACTTCATTATAGAATCATTCGTGAAATGACACAACATGTTTACAGTTCACTTGTTCACATTTTTTGCTTATGCATTCACTTTGTGAAATATGACCATTGATGACATATAAATCCATGCCTATATATCTTTCATCAACACGTGGTATTGATATAACACTTGGTATCATACTTAATGAATAATGTTCTATTTATTCATGGATAGCAAAGGATTGTACTATAATTGATTGTTTTGCATTCCTTATGTATAACAATTGATTTTATTCATATGTTAAGATTATAAATATGCTTTATGTTAATAATTGTATATTGGAATTGAATATACTTATTGACTACAACTGTTGTTTTTGGATATATTCTATGTTTAACTGTTACTTGTTTCTTTCTATCATTAATGTCGGGAGAGTAACACCTCCATGAGATTAATGCATTAGTACAAGGGGAATAAGTATGATCTCTTTTAATTCATGGTCCAATTCATGCTAAATTGAAATGTATGCATGAAGGGATATTGAGACATATTATTAATTATGTTTGGATTCATTGAATAATTTAATATGTGTAACGGCCTATTTCGGTACGTACGTATTTCGTACGTGTTCCCATTAGTAGCTTTATTTGAATTATTGTCATGTGATTTTATTATAGCTAGATCGCATGATCGGACCACGTATTCGTGATCCTCACAATTTAGCGATCACATTGGTATCTTCTTCATAGCTTTGGTTTGACGTTGATTATAGGGGCGAGATCGTATAATCCGTATATCCTAACCAGTAACCCTCTAAATCATAAATCTTGACTACATCGATCTCTCCTAATCAAATCGTGATCATGTTGATTAAATTATATTTTCTAATCTAAAAATCTTAATGGGTTATTCAAATCAGATCTATCCTAATCTAAACATCTTGATTAATCATGTCTTAACCAAACCGATCCCTCCTAATCGATTCCCGACTAGATCGGTTCTCCGAGTCAAATCTTAACCTTTAATTGATTTCCTAATAAAAATCTTAACTGAACTAATTTTCTAAAACAAATCAAACTTAAACCCAAAAGTCTTAAAACACAGAGCATGTATTATCTTAATTGAATAAGGGTTTTCCCGAATCGTATCTAAAATCTTAACTAAGAGTTAGTATCTTAATTTAAAATCAATTTTCTAACAATAAAATCTAATCCCTAACTAAATCGATTCACATACCTAAATATCCTAACTAAAAGTTTCTTTAAGATAATAGGTTAACCAAATTCTGTTATTAATCAACCCCTCACTTGCGTATCTCCCTCAGCCCATGTAACCGCACAACAAATAAACTTCGCACACTTTCTTCCCCACGTCATCAAACAAGTACCCACATTCGGTTCATCCCACGATTTCATGTGGAACCCACGTCTCCTATTTTCTCCTACAATCAAGCCCAAATCTCAACAACCCAACGTTACCCTTTAAATCTCAACCACTCGTACCATAATCCCTTCTTTTTATACACAGCTTCCCTTTTCCCTTACAAAACGAACGAAGGGAAACCAAATAAAACCCCTTCCTCTTCAAAAGCAACCCATGCACACCACGATAGCTTCGACATTTCCTATCCTCCGTTCGTAGCTCGCATCGAACCCATCATCTCCAACCATCAGACCCCCGCCTTCCGATCACCCGCATCCCACATCTCCGAGTGCTATCCGACACTGCTACCACCGTCCGCCCCACCTTCCATCCCTCTCCTCCTATCATTGAACCCCCACGGCTGTGCCGAACCCTTCCCCGCAAGGCGCCACCCAGCCAGCAGCAAGCCACCTTCTGCTCCCATCAGCACCTCACCTCCCCGTACTTCCCACCTCCGACCAACTCGTTGACCTCCCTCCTTTAGACCCCCTCCACACCGTCAGAAATCCAACCCCCAGCGTTGCTACTTACTCCGATGCCACCATCATCCACCCTCAGCGCCACCCGGAGCCCGCCGCCGCAGCCAGCAACTCCCTCCGACGCCGTTGCTCTGCCCTGCAGTCATCGCCAGTCGACAAGGCCACCTGCAAACGTCGACGAAGGGTTACGTGCGAACCTTGCATGAATGAACAGTAAGAGGACTATTACAATTATATTATCATAGTGTAATTGATGTTTTATATGCCATGAAGTATAAATGTATGTATGTTACATGTAATATATATAACGTATATATTAATGTTAAATAACATGTATATGATATGCTGTACATAAATTTGTTATGTGTACTTATAAACAGTACAACGTAAGTTGATATTTTATAAAAAACAGTATGTAGTATAAGTTAGTTAAGTTAGTATATTATGTGTGTGTGTGTGTGTGTGTGTGTGTGTGTGAAGATACGTTTATACACTTGTTAGTTTATTATGTATCAGAACTGTTAATTAGTAAGCTAGATTAGATATAAACAGTTTTTATGTATTAGAATTTAATATTGTTTTATATAGTTAATATCTTTTAGCTTGATGTTATATATCCGACGACGCAGATAATTCACGCCTTGTCGCTATCGCCTAAATTGCATCTCTTCAGGCAAGTATTTTAACGTATACCAACTTTTCAAGATATTCAGTGCTTCGTTATAATAATAACTCTTCGTAATGTGTTGCTTAATAGCATTTGAGATAACGTAATAAACCTGGTGATATGTTGATTTGCTTTCACTATTGACATGTTGTTACCACTTTATTGATGTACACGAAATGTCATCCTTGCTGTTATCCCATTAATTGTGGAATGTACACCATAAGGAAATGTAACATTGGGCCCTCGGGGCATATACAGACTACTGGGCCCTTGGGACAAATTACGGAATATTGAGCCCTTGGGGCATACATTGAACTGAACAGACACACATTGACACTTTGGGGTGGGGTAGTCCACTGTAGTAGAGTGCAGAATTCGGGATTTCACCCGACCGGTAAATTCGACCGTCGCCCGGATAGGGTCGGTGAGTACAGAGCCACGGGTAGCTCCCGTTGGTTTGGATGTAATTGTTGTTTCTTCCGCCCCCAGACAATGGGCTTGTCACTTGTATACCACACTGCGATACTCACTACTTTGCACACTACACTTGCCTGCTCACTACTTTACGCATTACACCATGCTATATTCGCACGTTTTCTTACGCTACCGCACTTTTCTTAATTGTGCACCATTGTGCTTCACTCAACTTTAAAAGCTTTGTAAACTATATTATTATCTTGCCGATGGTCCATTTGTTTCTAACGTTTAGAATTTTTCCTAGCGACCCTCGCTGACATATCTTTCCCTGTTGTTTATCTTGTGAAATATACGTCGGGTTCTGAGACAGATTTTGTAGAGGAGCAAACCCTGATGCTGAGCTAGTTGACCAGAAGTACCAAGACACCGAGATCCATTGCTGGAGAACGACGTACTTTCGCAGCGTTGCACAAATTAATATTTTTGTTCTATTCCATTCAGAGTATTTCCTTTTGTGTAACTGTCGTAATGGCCAAGCTAGGCCTTATTTGTGTACTTGTAATCTGGACTTGAAGTTGTAATAATGATATTTGTGTTGTTCTGATATTTGTAAGCAAGAATCTGCCAGGCTTCTACACAGATGATTATTGTGCTTAAGTCAAATAAGAAAGAAAAAAGTACTCCTTCTTTACTTTAAGCACATGCGAACCCGCTCGCGTCCTCGCCCCCAAGTTTATTGGGCAGCGGGGTGTGACAGTATGGCATGCTATAAATGTTTGAGACATTTTCTTTTTAATTATGTTTGCATATATGCATATAGTTTATCATAATTAGTATTATTCTCTCCATATGCTACCTTGTACACGTGGTGTAATAAAAAAAATTTCACGTGGTATCTCACACTGGTATATCAAACTCTATTTACATTTTGTATCAAGTATAATTTTATGAAACACGTTTTGATGTGACAAAGGGGGAGACAAATTATAATGCATATAAAATAATAACACATGGTTAACACTTGAATTGGAATATAATATGAATTATGCATATCTCATCTTATTGCTAACCAGCCTTGAATCATGCATCTATGCATGGGGAGCGTAAGTCATTTTTTCCATGCATATTATATTTTCCATATTTTATATCATTTGCTGTCATCATCAAAAAGGGAGAGCATTTTGGGATATTAAGACCCACCCCAGTGGATTTTGATGATGTGTACAATTGATATATATACTACTGTGTTTAATTCAAGTGTGTATAAGTGTTGATGATTATTTTATAGCCATGAAGTTCGAGCGCATTGTAAAGCCAATTGAAAAACTTAGAAGCTGTGATCAGAAGTCTACTTACGAGCCAAGAAATGAAGCATATGATGGCTCAACAATATGAAGCACATAAAGACTTAAGATCAAGATAAGATGGCTCAAGTCAAAGATCGAAGAATGAGAGCTAATGATGTGTGTATTAGTAAATTGTGTATTTAGAATGTAAAAACCAAATGAATATTCTATATACACACAAAATTTATGGGAAAATAGTTTTTAAATATTTTTTATTATATAATATTTTAATATAATTTTTATAAATTATTTTTCAATTATTTTTAGTAGAAAAACTCAAATTTTCAGAAATAGCCGTCTATCTGAAACAGATAGCCGACTATTTACAGTCAATTTTTACCCAGAAATCTTGGATTTTTAAATAGCCGACTATCTGGACAGATAGCCGACTATCTGGGTCAACTTTCAGCTTTTAAGGAAAGTTTGATTTTAAATTTACTAGCCGTTAACTAGCCATTTGCAAAGATTTTTTGAGCAGATTTTAAGCAGATTTTATGCTATTTGTTCTCTATAAATAACCATATTTTCAGCGGTTTTTATACAATAAGAATTATTCATTTAAAAATCTCTTATTTGCTTAAAAGTGCTCTAGCTCTCAAAAGTTCTTCAGATTTTCAAAAAGGCTACTAATTTTAAATTCTTATTAATTCTCCGTTATTTTTATTTGATTATTTTTAGCCTTTACAACTTGATTTGATCTCCAAAGCGGATAGCTTTTTCATATTGAGATTCAAATTTCAAGTTATCTTTTTTAATCTTTGTGTTCTTAAATCCATATTCTTTTTCAAAGATTAAAAACTTGACTATTGATCTCTAAAGCCCACATGCATATTTTAGAGTCTCAATTTTCAGGAACAATTCTTTTGATCAAGTTGTGCTAAGCCATATCATTTTATTTGATCAAAGAATTTTTCGGATGTCTTTAACCACATATACACAAATATATTCTTTGCAGTTTACAATAGTGGATTTAATCCCGAGGGAGGTCGGGAGACTAGTCATAGGCCAAGTTTGGGCCGAACCAAGATAAAATCTTTGTGTTTGCGCTGTGTATTTATTTTCTCTCTTACTCATTATTATTTCTTGTATTATTTATTTCCGATGTAACTCATTTTCATCACAATCTTAATAATATTTGCGTTGATTAAGTACAAATTGAGGTAACACTCATTTGAGACTTATGCAACAAAAGAAGGGTTTTAATTTTGCGAAGAATTTTTTAATCTTTATACAGCAATATTCAACTCCCCTTCTAGTGTTGGCTGTCATCCATAGGATCCCACAGATACATCAAGACTCACCAAGAAATATCTGAAATGACTAAAAGATTCAATCGCTTCAACAAATTTAATCTTGCAAATAATTCATCTGAACAGAATACTGCTAATTTAGTGCAGTGCTTTTATTGCAGGAAACAAGGTCATTTCATGAAAAATTACCCAGTGATCAAAAGCACCTATGTTGAGAAGAATGGGAAATCACTTGTGACAACACGGGATGAAGATAACGAGAACGACCCACAAGATGAGACTGCCCATACTTCTCTATACTTAATGGGAGATCGTGATGTGGTACAATCTTATGAATATATGTGAGAATATGCATGCTAAAATCGACAAATTAGAATCCATTGTTGAGTCTCTTAGTGAAGTAAACTTTGAATTACAACAAGAGAAATACAACATGTCTCAAGATGATGAAAAATTGATAACTGAAAATAATAACTTAAAGCCACTCTTGCAAAGAATAAAAAGCAACCACCCATTATGCATGAGACTATAAAGTGTGATGTTTTTCCTAAGCTAAAGACCGAAAACGAAGTATGCAAAGAAAACATGATTGTATTCGAATCAAAAAACAAAGAGCTTAAAGAAAAATTGATCAAGATTGAGACTGAAAAGAAAGATCTTAAGAGAAAATGCATTGAAAATAGAGAAAAAGCTGAAAAATTTGAAAAAGAACGAAGGGAAAAATAAAAAAGCTTTCATTAGTAAATGCACATTGCTTGTGAACGAAAATCTTTTATTGAAATCCAAAGTCACGGACCTAGAATTGACAATAAAGAAATTTGGTGTTGGAAAATAATCTTTGGATATAATTCTTGGAAACCAAATATATGGCAACAAAAGGTGAGAACTTGGATATGGTTTGGAAACACATTGAAAATCCTAAAAATTAAGAAAGTTCACACTGAGCTTACGAAAGTAACAAATATCCATGGAAAGTGCTTTACATGTAGATGTGTTGGTCATACTTCTCATCATTGCTCATATAGGAACAAAAACATAAAGTTTAAACAAATATAGGTTCCTTAAAGTATGATGACTAATACTAGTGGATCTTATTGGATTTCAAGGTCGCACATAACATCTTTAGTGTAGGTAAGATGGAGGGACATGGAACTATTGATTTGCCGTCGCATTTTATTAAAGTTCCTAGGCCAAACAACAACGCGAAGGTATGATTTCTTGTTTGAGCTCATTGTATACCTTCATTTGTTTTTTGGTGTGTTTTCACTTTTGTTTGATTTTTTTGTGTGTTATTTGTTTTGGGGTGTTTTTGATTTTTTTGTGATAGAAAAACTTTGAAAAACCATTAAAAATTGAAAAAGTGAAAATTTTATAAAGATAGAGCTTATTGTAGCTCTCTTTTCATTAAAAAATTGCACTTTTTGTATAGCATTCATATCTTTGTAGAAATCTTGCATTATTGTTATGACCATAATTGCATTTAGGCTTTTTATATAATCATGACACATTCGATTAATTGAATAACTTGATTTCTACATATTCACCATATACTTTCACGAGATTAATTGTTATTGCACATATGGAATTGTTTTCATAAAATTTGGGAAAGTGATTGTAGGTGGATGAATTATTAGAAAAACATGTTGCTCTACGGGAAATGAAGTGTCATGCTTTGACTAAAAATAAAGCTCATGAAAAAATTGTGTTTAAAAAGAAAAATGATGCATCTTATGAAAAAGAAAAGAAAACGAGCTTCGTATGAAAAATGGATACGTCCATGGCAATGATACACCCCACGGATATCTAACTTATGCTTTAAGATAAATCTTTAGCGTTGGTGTTATATCCACCAAGCAATGCCACCCCTCGTTTAAGAGTCCTTATAGGCTATGTATGGGTGTTGGTAACTTGAACTCATGCTTCATGAGGTAGGAAAAATCAATCCTAAATAGAGTTTATGTTATATGTAAAGTTGGTTTGTTTTGGTTGATTTTCATGAATATTCTCCCAATATGTTTTGACTTTTTATCTTCACACGAGCACGAATATGTTTTAATCTATGTTATGAAATTAATTGAATAACAAGTGATTATTTTTAATTTCTTAATGCAATCATATGCCTTGTTTAATAATGTATTATCTTTGCATTGCATATGACATGGATTTCTTTAAGTGTTCTTTTGATGATAACAAAAGGGGGAGAAAAAGATAAGATTTGATTGGCATATCAAAAGGGGGAGCATATCGATAGGGGGAGCAACACTTGCCTTGATTTATATCTTACTGACATGCATTATCGCATTCACAAACACATATCACGATGACATCATATTGAGCATATTGATTAAATCTTATTGCGGATTGTCCTCATCAAAAGGGGAGATTGTTGGATACAACGATCTCTGATTTCTTGTTTGATGATAACAAACCTTCATGAATATTTTTGATGGTTTGTTAAGTGTTTTCTGGTGCAAATAAACATGGAGAACAAAGTATCAAAAGTGTGAATATGTTCATAGTAGCAATCTTGTAATTATGAACAAGAGAATGAGCAATGGCAAACTTGTGATTCATGGCATTTGTCTCGGTCAACATCGTCTACAAATTCCATGGAGGGATAAGAAGTTATAGTGTGCAAATTTGAAGATTTAATTTGAATTTAAAAGAGTCCTACTTATATTAGGATTGATCAAGTTCATTGCATCAAGGTGATAAGATAAGATTTGATTGAAGATTCAAATAAATTTTGAGGAGTCCTACTTATCCTAGGATTGATCAAGTTCATTGCATCAAGGAGACAAATTGATTGATTCGTCCGTTTTGAAAGAGTCCTAGTGAATCTAGGAGAATCAATATCAAATCACTTCAAAAAGGAGATAAATTGATTGGATGAGAGCAAAGGAGTTTGTGTTGGACTAAAATTGATTTAGGAGAATCAATTTCAAATCAATTTAAAGAAGGAGATAAATTGATTAGATGATAGCAAAGGAGTTTGTATTGGACTAAAACTTTTGATCCATGCTATTATATATGATTCCTACCCCTCATAGGAATTCCCAAGAGAGAGCACAAGGCAATGCTGGCCCTAGGCATGAGTTTCCTCCTCCTTTGCCGAGCCAAAGACATATACATCAAGCTTCTTCTTCATTGGTCTAAGCTTCAACATCCATCTTGTGGCAATCAACAAATTCCAGAACAAGATTCAAAGATCCTAAAAATTTTCTTCTCAAGAGCATCCAAATCTGCCCTCTCATTTTTTTTGTCGAATAGGACGAGCTTACGATTCCAACGGATATTTTTCTGGATTTTTTAGGATCAGTGCTATTTACTACAATTTCTGGAAGACTGAGCAGAAAATTACTTTGCGCACAGCCCGCAGCAAGTCACGCAGATTTCCAGTATAACAAAGAGATGCTTTACGCACAGTCCACATTCAGGCAGATTTGCGAAGCCAACCTCGAAGGGCTATATCTTTTGAACAAGAGATCAGATGGAGACACCGATTGTACCAACGCGAAGCTGATGACGTGTTGATCGACAAGGACTAGCCAAACATCACAAATTGAGCACTCTAAACTTTTTATCTTATTATTATTTTTGATTGTTCTGGTAGATGTTTGTATTAGGTTTTAGTTTTCTTCTTTAGGGTTCTTTGTGGACTCTTGATTGGTTAGGGCTAGTCAAGAGTAAAGTATTTTGTAGGATAGTAGTGTTCGACACTTGGTGAGTGATATATAAAGTTGGTGAGCTGTGTGTTAGGGCATGATGTTCCCGGTATTTGTATCTTGACATTATTATTGTAGTGATTACTTTGGGACTGGACGCATGTCATTTAGGCGATCGAACCAGAGTAACTACTGTGTGCACTTTGTGTTTGATTCTACTTTATTATCTCTGCATCATATTTGCTCTGTGACTGTTTGATTGAGTAGGCTACTATTCTTGTATTCACGAAAAGTTTTATAAGCTTATTCACTCCCATTCTAGGCTTAGATCACGATCCAACAATGTCCAAGATGCCATTACAACTCCACATAACAGAGCTGTTATCCCTGACTTAGATTGGCAATCATCTTACTGGGTCGACCTTCACGAGGTTAGTCCCCTCTCAGGTAAGGACGACCTCTATGACGGCGGCCCCTTCACACTAACAAGGATGTCTCCACGAAGTCTGTTCGTTCAGACAGTGGCAACTCCACGAAGTCTGCTCGTTCAGAAAGTGGCAACTCCACGAAGACTGCCTTCGGTAGATCAGCACATTCAGCAACACAGCTTTACAGGGGCGACCTATGCGACGTCGGCTCCCGCAACATCAGACTTCTTTTAGGACGACCTCTACGAGACCGTCCCTTTAAAAGTTGTCCCTCTATAAAGACAATATTGGCACTCGAGGTCAGCTCCTCATCGGTAGCCTCTTACAGGGACGACCTTAGCACCCGAGGTCGACCCCTTTAATCTTATAGACATAGCACTTTGCCCACCTGGCAAGGTCAGCCCGCTCGTCCACATCGACATGACCTCAGGAAAATGAGCTGCATCCTCTCCAGGCCATTACCAATGGATTCGTTTAATATGTACATAACAGCCAGCTTTATCAGAGGAACACGTGGCCAACTTTATCAAATGGATGCACGTTCTGTTTTGTCGAAAGGGAGTGGTTACGGCAGGCACGACTCAGATCCGACAAATCCTCTGACAGGTTTGTTACAACGAGTAGTGGAAATATTCTAACGTGTCGTAACCATTCCCAAATTCTATAAAACATACGAAGCGTCCCCTTCATCAGGTGTGACCAATCTCATCCCAGAAAACCCTTGCGACGGCTACAGTTACGGCTACTGCTCCTTATTCCTGCCGCTTGATACCAACTTAAGCATCAGACTCGAATCGGAGGGTCACCCCCTCTGTTTCCTCTGATGCAATTTCTCTCCATTTTAGGCGATGTCGAAAGAGTCTCATTAGACCCGACGAAACTTTGTCCAGTCTCTCTATTGAGTGAATCCTCACCCCAAGAGTCGGTTCACGGCTCGGATCACGGCTCCGCGATATTCTAGGCATCAACATAATTCATTTTAGAATTTCAATGTCATGTCTTTAAACGAAAACACACAAGATGTGGTTGCCAATAAAAATAAAAAATAAAAAATATAGTTACATGTGATTTTTGTTTCTAATGAAATGTTACGTTGATGTAGATTTAGATGCAATTGTTTTTTGGCAGGCGATGTTGATTTAAGTGTAACAAAATTTGAATAGCATCGTGGAAGAGGGAGAGATTGATAGGATTTTCAAGGTTCTGAGGATAGAAATAGGGAAACATGGGATTTATAGGGCAAATATGGGATTTTTATGGCTAAAGATGAGATTTCGGGGAAGAAAGATGGTATTTTATTGATTATGAAGGGGAATAACAAGATAATTGGCCTCTTTCGAAAAGAGGACGGCTTTCATAGCCTTTAATTCGAGAGAAAAGGTTTCAATCCCCCAAGATCTAAGTTACATACTCCTAACTCTTCTATCCTCAATATTCTTCTCGGTATTCAGCATAAGACAATAGCCCTAGCCCCCTCCTATATACAATAGACTGATTTGTCCAGAATTACAAAATAACCCTTTAAATCCATAATTATCAAATTTTACATAGGTTGTGACCACACCCCCTAGTCGTATCATTACTTCGTCCCGAAAAAATTACATTGTCTTCAAGGTTGTGTCATGAAATCCATGGACACGCTACTCTGGATGAGGATGCTCGTCCCCTCGTGGGTCAAATCCCCGAATGCCTCCACCAACATCATTGTTGCTCTCGAAAGGGCCGTCGCCTCCCGTGGGCCTCCTTTGACCCCGCGAAGCTTTGCGGGTCTCCCCCACTATCGTTGTGCCACCCAAGGCTACCGCCATATGCAAAGTCTGGAAGGAAGCTACAGTGATCGCCAAAGTCCACTTGAAGGTCAGTTGCACCCGAAGTACTGTCATCGAGGCTTGGAAAGGCCTCTGTCTGCAAACCAGGGTCCGCGGGCTTCCTGGAAGGATGTCCGGGGGTTGCCGAGCCCGGAGTTACCCACCTAGGGGGCCCATGGGTCATGGCCCCTATACGGCCTTCCTGGGGATTGTGGACCCCAGGGCGACCTACCCAAGGCTCACGTGCCCTAGGGCCGCCCTCCCCCGGGCAGACCGTCTTTGGCCATTGGCACCCTGGTGGCCTACCTCGGGGCCATGGTGCTCCTAGCGATGAAATTGGGGGCTGCTGCCCCATGCATCGTCTTCCCTCTGACCAAAGCATCCCCTTTAGCACTAGATCTGTGTCAAAGTCATCATCAGTGACCAGATCTGATGCAGGACAGTCCTTCGGATGGTCTCCTTCTCAACAGAGATGATTTCTCCCTTGCCATTACCAAAGGCGGGATCTTTTTCCCAGATCTACGCCATTGGCTTCGTCTTTCTTTAGATTTGGCCTCATCGTCTCCTTTTTGGGTTGAGGGTGGTGATTGATCTCCGAAATTTTTTTTATAGTTGGCGGCTCGCCATCTCAAATAGTTGCTTCATCGTGGATTCGAATCTATCCATCGTGTTCTTGAGGGACTCAAAAGCATCCACTTTTTTCGTCGCCGCCATCAGGATTTATGCTCTGATACCAATTTGTTAGGATTTCTAGGGGTTTGAGGATAGAAATAGGAAAGAAGGGATTTTTAGGGCATATGTGGGATTTTTAAGGCTAAAAATGAGGTTCGTGTAAGAAAGATGATATTTTTATTGATTATGAAGTGGAATAACAAGATAATTGGCCTCTTTCAAGAGGATGCCCAGTCTCCTAGCCTTTAATTCGAGAGAAAAGACCCAACTCTCCATGGATCTAAGTTAATTCTTTCTAACTCTTCTCTCCTCAATATTCTTCTCAATATTCAACAGAACAATAACCCTAGCCACCTTCTATGAATAATGAACTAGCCACCTTCTATGCATAATAAACTGATTAGTCCAAAATTACAAAATTACACTTGAAGCCCAAAATTACCAAATCCATTCCTGGTTGCGACCACACACCCTAATCGTATCAGAGACGAGTCACCCCTTTTGGAGGAATCATTCTCTCTCCCAACGTAGATGATTTTGGGATGAGATTTTGGATGGTTTTTGACGGGTTTAGGTGACACCAAGCTAACAAATGTTACCTATAATGCCCAACATTTTTGAGTTGCTTGTCAAGTGCTAACAAATGTTAGCTTCCACTGGTTTAAATAAACATAACACCTCAAGAGATATTACTCTGTATTTGGGTGAACGTTGCCCCCACTGTGTAACTCAGTTCCTCAACAAGAGGGGTTTCACAGGGTCTCCCAAGCACTTGTCACAAAGCTAAAAGAGGGACAGCAGGAAATATTATCAGACTTGACAACAACTCTCAAAACACTTGCTACAAGCCTACAACAACTGCCATCCTTAGGAGTACCACAGTATGAACGAAGCCTTTCACTATGCATTAATAAGTTGACAATATATACTAACAAGCATGTACTTGTCATCTATACAGGATCAAGTACTCGGATACAATACAAAATAAGTAGCAAGTTTAGGTGCTGTAACTTACACTCAGGTATCTTATTATATTACAACAAGAGTATAACGCAGAATGCACCAATACACTCTTAAATATAATCAAAAGAAGAAATAAGATCTATTCAGTTCAGAAGTGGGCTGCCCTCCTTTATGAGTACGAATACGCTACCGCCGTCACCTCTAGATATCCTGAGCTCCTCATCCAGGTATGTCGTCAGCAACCATGACTGGGCATTTTTGTTGCTGATTGGAATCTTGAGGGGAGGCTGCCCGGAAATGGTTCTGGCTACCGATGAATAAGAATTCTGGATGGATGTGATCACACCCTTGAGGGGAGAGAAGTCGATGTTCTGACCAAGGAACTCGACCTTATCAGGTATCACGATAGAGTCTGTTAATTGGGGTGTGCCGATGATTCCTTCCTCGAACTTGATCTGAAAAATCACACAGATGCATGCCATGAGTACCAAGTAATTGCCTCATATTGCCCAGATGAATTACCAGGCGCAATGCAAATTTGAGGCAGTTGTTATACACAGATCTAAATGATTCACACACGGGACATTTATTTACAAGTCTGCCATTAATTTTTTTTTCCTTTTTTACCCATCTCTCTTCCTCTTGCTCACATCTCTTCTTCTTCTTCTTTGCCGCCACAACTCAGCAACTGCCACCTTCGCCTCTACCGTCACCTTTCCTATTGCCCCTCGAGGCCTTCTCACCTGCCATCACCTCCTCACATGCCGCTGCCGCTATCTCCTCCTCCTCACCCCTGCCACCATCACCATCGCCTCTTCAACTTCTTCAACCATTTCAATAAGAGAGTAAGAGAGGATGATGATGATAATGATGAGGATGAGAGGGACGGAAGGTGGTGGCTGGCAGCGGCAGTGCCGGCAGAAGTGGGACGAGGAGGAAGAATTGTGGAGAGGAAGAAGAAGATGAGCAATTTGGAGATGAGTATGTCTGAAGTTAAAAACTGAATTTAAATGATTTTGGATGTCTGTAATGTGGTCTGTGGGTAAAGCAATTATGTCTGTGTGTGTCTAGAATTTCCCTAAATGTGATGCAGATAATAACGTTTTAAATGATATACATAATTCATGAATAAAACACGAATTGGTTATTTCTCTTCTGTGCCCTGATTCGCCAGGTGCAATGCAAATTTGATATATATGATAACTTTTTAAATGATTCATAATTCATGAATGAAATATGAATTGGCTATTGGCTATTTCTCGTGTGTTTTTGGACCCACATCTTCCTGTGATACGTGATGCAAAGATTATCTATATGTGCATGTCAGCTGGGCATTCCTGTGTCCGCATATTTTCTATAGTTTTCTTGTGTCTGGAAGAGGTCAGATCGTATAACACGGTCTTTTGGAATTTAATCATGGCTATTGCTTCCTTTTTGACCTTTTGTTTTCAACTGATAGATGTAACAAATTGACATTAGCTATTGGTTCCTTGATGAGTTTCCCCCCAACCAAATATCCTAGTGGGTAAAACACACAGAAAGCTCTAAATTTATGTTTCCATGGAATAGTCATTTTTCCTCTTCAGATTTCCATTTCCATGGATTTCTTTTCAGGTTAATTCCAAACAGGGAATAGTCAGTTTTCCTTTTCAGGTTTCCATTTCCATGGATTTCTTTTCTGGAAATTCCAAACAGACAAGCTTAAAGGCTGTCTATGCACGTTAAAATCTGAGGAGAACGCAATCTACAAAAATTAGGTAGAGCCTGGTTTGTCGGCTTTTTTCTTTTCTTTTCTTTTCTTTTTTTCCTGTGGGGTTTTTTTTTTTTTTTGGGGGGGGGTTTGTTTTTTGGGGGGGTTTTTTTTTTTGGGGGGGGGGGGGTTTGTTTTGTTTTGTTTTTTATTTTTATTTTTTTATTTTTTTATTTTTTTATTATTTTTTTTTTTTTTTTTTTTTGGGGGGGGGGGGGGGGGGGGGGGGGGCGCATACTTCAATCCTCAATCCTCAATTTTTCTTCTCACACTTTCCAAGCAACCAGTTATGGCAATATGAAAGCATAACCCAAATTTGCAAGAAGACATTATCCCAGTAAAGTTTCTTTGTGATACCATGGTCAGGGCACACGTCCATTGATACCCTCGTTTTAAAATTCATGATACTCTGATGAGGTATTGTTCTTAACTGAAAATCCATCTGGTTCCAAATGGGGCTTTTATTTATGCAGGAATATATTGCTTAGACAGAAGTTCGTCATTGCCCTCTCCTTCACATGCATGACACTTACAAGGCTTTATAGTTAAACGACAAAGCATCTATTTATCCCAAAGTTTGGGGTTGGGTACATCTATTCTTTTCTTCAATTTATTTACTCTAAGGGTCATCTCATGCATTGAATTAACTTAAATATCATTTTCAGTTACCATCATCAACGTGCTTTTATATTTTACCTTTAGTCTCCATTGCTTTATTAACTACAAAACTGTCACTTTCCTAACTGGCAAACTTAATGGGCTACCATTGCACTTTCATCATGGACGTTTCCTAACAGAAAGCCTAACTAGTTCCTATTTAAGAGAGACAAGGGGCGTGGTCCAACAGTTCTGGCAGTCTTCCTCCTAACAGATTTCCGTAGTTATCCTCTAGTAATTCGAAGCTTTAGAACTTCATTCTAACCTCAAGAACATTCAATGAGCAACCAAAATATGTAAGTTTTCTTGTCCAAAAGTTCTAGCAGTCGTCCCTTTAACATATTCCCCTAGTTATCCTCTAGTAGTTGGAAGTATTACCTTCATTCCAACCTCAAGAACAATCAGTGAGCATCCAAAATATATAAGCTTTCTTGAAACATCTCCCCTGAATATTCTGGAAAATCCTTTTTTTCCCCAATCAATTCTTCAAATTCATGTTGTAAGGTTATTGAATCAAGTGAAACATTTTCTTGGAATACCTTCCTGATATAAAGTCATTACTTAGCTATTGGGGATGGATTCACAATGCTTTCTTCCTCGAAGTCATATCACTTGTAATCTAGATAGCACGGATACTTTAACCATTGAGCCGCGTAGTGTTGGTCACGACACCAAATCGAATGCACAAATTGGGCACAATACTTAAAAATATACTTCACAGAATTTGCTTCAATGTCGTGCAATGTCATCTTTGTGACGGTGGTTCGTGTTTGTGCAAGCATAGCGTGTAATAAGTGTACTCTGCAAGCTTATACTATCCCTCTATTTATGTCAAAGAGTGATACAATCCATCTAGGCGGCGACCTGCAACACTTATAATTTGTGTATCATAGAACAAGTAGAAATGAAATAAATCATGCCATTTAAATTCATGGCTTGAACTCGGCATCTACACAAGTCAGTCTTCATATTTAATACATAGAGCATTTGTTTGGCAGATTTGATTAAGCAATCAAAGAACTAATATACTTGAATCCGAAGGCTTCGACTGCGGCTATTATCACAAGCAACAACAAGAGTTAATCTACTCCCATTCCAAACTCAAAGAACCAGAAACTGAAACAAGCGAAAAGATTACCTGCACACGCTTTGGGCTTCGGACTTCGAACTTGGCATTGGTGGTGACAGCTGTTGTGGCGAGCGGCCCTGCAAACTTCACTGAGTTCTGCACCGTGAAAGAATACGAATCTATGGTCTGCGATATCTCATCCACCTTCACCAGCTCCTGTAGCTGTCCAGATCCCAACAACGGGAACAATTGGGAGAATGACGTGTACCTGTAGTGAGGCCCAGTACTTCTTTGTTACACAAAATTCTTAAAAAGAGATAAATAACCAAAACAAAGGAAAAAAATGTTGCCCTATTGATTTGCATCGGATAATTAAGACTACTTTATAGAAAACAACCATATTTTTCCTGCCAAAATTTTCACCTAATGAACCAATACTACCTTAACTTCAATGACCCTAATTCATCCAATTAAATGCCTACCGCATACTAAACCCTAGAAAGTTGTCATATCTTCTGATTCGTGCGACTTTCTGATATTTGAGAACAAGTTTAGGGTTTGAAGAGGGTTAATTGCTCTCTAATCTACAAAATCATCCGGAAAGAAGGCAAATTTAGCCTTTAACCAAACAAAAGAACAAGAAAAATAATCAAAAAAAGGAAATTGAACGGGATAATTCTTACGCTAGGATCCATTTGCCGTTGAGGAGAGCGAGGGCCTCGGTGGGGGCCGGTGTGGGGTTCTTGGCCTCGAGCTGCGTGATGAGCTCGACGATCTCCGCCCGCGTCTCGCTCGACGCCTTCAGCCCTCTGTCGGTTCCGTACAAAAAAGCCTTCAGCTTCTTCTTCAACTCCGCTATCTCGCTAACGGAGACATCGTCTTGTTCTTCTTCGGCTACTGCAACCCCTCCGCCCTCTTCGATCTCTTCTCCTGTGGGATCTTTGCCCCACTCGTCGTCGTCGGCGACGGCGTGGGGGACGACGGAGGACAGCCCATGCTTCAAGACCGGGAATCTCTTCGAAAAGGAGGAGGAGAACGTGTGAGGGATTGCGAGGATGCGTTGAGATTTGATGGAGGATGGAGATGTTGTTGGTGAAGGGAGAGCTTTGAGAGCAAAGGGGTTACATGACGAAGCACCTGCCATTTTCTTGCTATTTTTGATTGAATTTTGCTGCTTCTTTTTTCTTCCTTGCTTTTTTCATTTTAACGAGTGGTTGAGTGGTGTGAAGTTTATAATCGTGTTCGAAGGGAGTTGTGAGCTCTTCCACACACAAAAAGAAAAGTAATAAATATATTTTTCATGGAGGAGTGGGGAAAAAACAAACTTAAGATATTTGATGTGCGTTATTCTAGAAAATTCTCAGTTGAATATGTTTTCTTATGAAGAATTATTAATTTACATCTTATGACCACTCAAGGTGGTCAAGAAGGCTGGGGCCGCGTCCCATCCGGGGCGGCCCGCGCCTGGGAGGGTTGATCGGGCCGGAAGCCCGGCCCAACCCGAGCTCAGGGCCGGGCTTCCGGGTAACCCGGTGACCTGGGGCCCTGGTGCAACGGGCCGGGCTGCCTACGGCCCGGCCCGGCCCGAGCGCATCAGCAGGCGGCGACAGCTGCCTGCTAGGGGGCATTTAGGTAATTTTTTTGTATTTTGACCAAAAATATCCCTCCCAACGATCATAAAAGGTCATTTGGGAGTGGTATTTTGGTCATTTTACACCCGAAATTCCCTATAAATTTCAGTCAACCCCTCTTATTTTTTTCGAATTCTCAAACTATCATACTCTCTCATACGTTGAAGCAAGCAAGCTCAAGGCTCATCTCGTCAACTTTGCACTAAATCTCGTCGTCAAGCTCAAGACTCATCTCGTCAACTTTGCACTAAATCTCGTCGTCAAGCTCAAGGCTCAAATCGCTATCGCTCTCAACTTCCTCCGTTATCAATATCATCTCAGCTCCCTCCGCAATTACGATCATATGCTCTCTACACCACTCGCACCCCGGCAAATCTGGTTCCTATATTTTTAGCATAATGTCTGCACCAAACCGTAGGTCTTATACCTTCTACCTTAACACCACTCAGGAGAAAGATAACTTTAATATGATGCGGGATAACCCGATAGAAACACCTAATTATGAAAATGATATGTCGCAAACAGAAACGTATGAGTACCCAGATGATATACTACCTGCTTTTACTACTTCAGCACAGACATTTTCTGTACATGCTTCTACACATGGACACCATATTGTTCCTGATGTTCCAGCTACACAACAATCCCTACCCAGATCAACAAAATCTACGGGTTGGAAGAACGTTACGGTTGAAACTGTCACTGGCAAAGGCCCACGTGCAGTTTGCAAAATATGTAGATCTGATTTTACTTGCAAACCTTCTAATGGCACAACACACCTAAAGAGACACATAACATCTCACTTAAAAAGACCTTAAACAGACAACATTAAAATTATTTAGCTCTTCTTTCTCTTTATCTAATTTCTCATACTCTACTGAGACTATGAGAAAAAAGTTGATAAGATTTGATTTATGCCGAGAATTGCCATTTAGTTATGAGGAAAGCCACGAATTAGAAAGATTTAATCAAGTGGCCCTTAACCCTACCTTTAGAAGAGTGCCTAGAAACACTCTTCGAAGAGATGCTTTGTCAGCTTTTCAAGCTGGGAAAGCAAAATTGATTGAAACTTTTTCTAGTGTAAAATCTAGAATACTTCTGATATTTGGACAACAAAATGGGGTGATTCATATTTATGTGTTACATCGCATTTTGTAGATAATGCTTACATGCTAAATAAGATGATTACAGAATTTAGAATGTTAGAGCTTTCTCATATTGTGGGTGTAATTTCTAATGTAATAATGTCTGTAATTCATAATTTTAATATTTCAGAAAAGTTTTTTAAATTACGTTTGGTAATGCATCTAATAACACTAGTGCAATTAGCTGCTTAAAAAGAAATTTGACCACGATATGGAGGGGTTGTTGTTTCATCAAAGATGTGCATGTCACGTCTTGAACTTGATAGTTCGCGATGGACTTACAACTTATTCAGTTTATTTAGATAAAATTAGAAATCACATGTTGTACATACATACTTCTGGCAATAGGCGACTTCAGTACAAACAACTGTCTCGTACTAGATAGAGACCATACCTTGCATATAAATTTGATATTGCATCAAGGTGGAATTCAACTTACTTAATGTTGTGATCTATGGTGAGCAGCTTACAGATTATGCACTTATATATCTGCACATGACTCTGCTTTTGACATTACCGATCTAGAGTGGTTAACTGTAGATCAGCTGCATGATTTTTTGAAGTTTTTTACTGCTACAAACAAATTATCTGGGGTTTACTATCCAACATCTGTTTTAGGATTAGAACAGTTAGTCTTTATTTCTGATCAAATATCTAAGCATAGAGACAGTACACAACCTAACACTGCTATAATGTCTATGATACAAGACATGTCTGTAAAACTTGCTAAGTATTGGCATCATGTTCCTCTTCTTTACTCATTTGCTAAAGTTTTTTATCCTCGTTATAACGAGGATGTTGCAATAGGTTTATTAGAAATTTATTCTGAAAACATGGGATTTCCCCATGCTGAACAGGTAGCTGCTGTTAAACATAGCTTATTAACCATGTTTGCTTCTTATGAGGCTAGATTTGGTAGTGTTTCCCATTCGTCTTCTGTACATGCTACTACTACTCCTTCTAGTAGGAGTTGAGAGATGTTAACGAAGAAGAAACAAAAAACAGTAGAGTCAGATTGTTCTACTAGTGAACTATCTAAATATTTAGCAAATCCATTTTCCTTTTCAGAGGAAGTAATTGATGATGAACATTTTGATCCTCTTGCCTGGTGGAAAGGATATGAATCAGTTTATCTCATTCGTTCCATCATGGCACGGGATTTGTTATCTGTGCATATATCTATAGTTACTTTGGAGTCTGCTTTTAATGCAGGTGGTCGCGTTCTGAGCAACAAGAGATCACGACTGAAGGAAGACATAGTTGAAGTTGCGGTTTGTGCGAAGGATTGATTCCATGCTGAAAACCGCTCGCAGAACAAGAAGGACATTTCCGAAGATTCCGAAGAAGAAGATACACAAGATGAGTGATGTATTATTATTTTCTTATTTGTATTATTTTTTTTGTTTTGGCCATTGTATGAGGGATAAGGCTGACCGATTTACGTCACTCCCTCAAAAACGATTTTAATTAATAAAATTTAAAGGTTCAACCCGGGACCTTCGAGAATTTCAGGCTTAAATATTATTTTGTCATGTGTTCATTTCTTTATTATCTACTTACAATGTATTATATTTTTAAATTTTTTATCTAATTACAATTTACAAAATACTATCTATTAATAAATTACTATGTTTTTATAAAATTATATATCTTTAAAATTTCTATTACTACGTATATATGACATATAGTAAGTGTAGATTTTTTTGTACATGTTGTTAGAATTTTTTAGAATTTTTTAAGTCTTATTCAGGTTTTTTTTGTTTTTTTATCTCCGCTGGGCCCTGGCTGGCCGGGCCACGGGCAGGGCTTCCAGCCCCTGGCCAGATTTCAGGCCGGTCCGGTCCGACCTGGGTCAACAAGTCCACCCGGCCGGCCCGGCCCGGCCCGTGGCCCGGTCAAGGCCCGGCAGGACCGGCCTGATGGACACCACGACCCATGAGAGGCCGCATCATCGCGGGGAACCCACGAAAATAATTTTGTTTTCTTAAAAATGGGATTCGAAAATTTGAGGGTTTGTGAAATCTTAATGTGAGCAATGTAAGACTTTTTTATTTATTTGAAAAGAAATTTTATTAAAAATAAAGCGTTGGAAAAATTGTTATGAGGGTCATGTAATATTTTTTTTGTTTGGATATGATACAAAAGTTAAATGTGAATAATGGTTGTAGACGTCCACGTCTTATAAACATATTTAAAATTAATTATATTATTTCAAACATAATTAACCCATAATATATTCATACAAATATTTGATTATTCCTAATTAATATTTTAGGTATACTTAATATAATTTCTATGGTTAACAGTAAAAATAATGTTACTGCTTATTTTTGAGTGAACAATAAAATCATTTTTACCGTTCACCTAGAGAGATGGTGGGAGAGAAGAAGTAGGGTAATGGGGGTTCGTCGTCGTCGACGGCGACGTTGACTGTAATGAGGACAATGATAGTGATTGCAACCGCGATCACTATGATGGTTGCATCATTGGAAACAGAGAGCTCCGAGCAACAAGAGAGAAAGAAATAGCGAGAGGAACATGAATAGAAGTGTCTAGCGGTGAGCTCTGAGTGATAAGTCCTCGTCAAGGCTAGCTACGCTCATGATCACGAGAAGCGTCGGGTGTTGAACTTTGAGTAATCATGATCACGAGAAGCGTCGGGTGTTGAACTTCGAGCAATCACGATCAATAAAAGTGTCGAGGCAAGCAGCTCCAAAAGTGATGCCTCCGAACTATGGCGTGAGAGGGAAGAGGGGCGAGGATGTGTTGGTTGCTCTAACGACATCACATGATTATGATTAACTATTTTATTAAAATCTCAATAAATTATTATTACTATATTGGGCCGCCTCGCGTGGCAGAGAAGACATTTCACTAAAATAAAAGAGCGTAAGATGAATACATCGCCTCAGCCCAAAAGCCAGCATCCCACATAGGAGGTTAGGCACTTGCACAGTCAAAGCGATAGCTCATCCACCCGTTGGGCTCCTGAATACTAAGAAATCTGTTAGTAACATTGGGAGTAAATGTGCAGCCGTCATGCCCCTCTGTAGGGATGACAATGATGTCGTCATAAACGCACGACAAGGCCATTATCAGCTAACGGCACTCAGATGAACCATCACATATAAGTTTTCTCAACAGCAAAAAGATATGAATGATCTCTCAAGACATACTAAACACTCAGGTACTTTGACACTCAGATCTCTGATTCCACTTTATATTTTCCTCCATAGCTTGGCAAGACAGTGATCAGACAACCTCCTAATAGGTCGGACCTAGCTGCCCTGAGCCTTTTCTTAGTCATCTATTGACTTAAGCATCAGATGTGATTTGTATTGGAATCCAGATCAGACCCCCCGATGATTTTCCTGTGTTGCAGACCTACGAAGATAGCTTGGAGTTAGGTTGAGCTCAGATCCAACAGCTCGAGACTCATCTTTCTAGGGCTCCACTCATCAGCTGACAGAGCGCCACATCACCAGAGGCATCCACATCAGCATCCTACTCATTGTTAACGGATTTACCTGTCAACAGTTGGCGCCTCTATAGAAAATCAGAGTCAACATCCACATCGCCTTGTATGATTAACAATATCGCCTTGTATGATTAACAATGTCGACTCATCCCACCAATTAAAGGCCTGAAGGGCCGATCGCTAGCAGGGAGACAAATGCTCCCATACTCCATGTAGACCCTAGCTCTTCTTCACATGGAGGATCCGAGCCGCAACTGGTAACATTGGAGCTTGGAGCAATTCCAAGCATTGTGTTAGGAAGTCAATGTCAACATTCAGACATTAACATTCGTAATAGAATGATTGACAAACAAGTAGCCACAACATGTCGATACCGAAACGCACCCTGACCTACTACTATACACACTAGAAGGCATAAGAAATGAGGACCCTAGCTTAGAGCGGTATGTCATCCCTGTAACTACCCCATCTCAACCACCCCAACACGACCACGA
Source organism: Scilla litardierei (assembly GCA_030789695.1). Classification (NCBI taxonomy): domain Eukaryota; kingdom Viridiplantae; phylum Streptophyta; class Magnoliopsida; order Asparagales; family Asparagaceae; genus Scilla; species Scilla litardierei. The sequence continues at coordinate 95,439,454 of CM061142.1, forward strand.
ACCTGTTTTCCCCGAAGGAGGTCAGAATGTTGAAAATAAGGGCAATGACTCTTACGCTGCTAGACTCAAAGCCAAGGGACCCCCAACTAAGCGGAAGAGATCTCTCCGTTCTGGTCAAAACAATGATCAACGAATAAGGAATGGCCGCAAGAGGAATCATAGTCGCAGTCCTCACCGATCATCCAGGGCAGGACATGCATGGAAGATTTGGGGGAGACAACCCTCCTCCTTTGAGTCCTTCTAACAGCTCCGGTGGGAACGCAGGCGACTCATCTAGTGCCTCTACTGATCAGAGTGGGAGGCCAAGACATTGAGCTAATGCACGATGACCTCGTTCCCTGTCTTCAAGCTCAGACGATGAGTATAATCCACTGAAGAAGATCATTACATCAGCTCCCTTGGATCCCAGGTTCAGGATGCCTGACCTAGATAAGTATGATAGTTCAGGCGATCCTCGAGAACATGTCCAAGATTACAAAGGCGTGATGGAAATACAGGGGGTAGACGACGTCCTCCTCTGTCGTACTTTCCAATTAACCCCGCGGAAAGCTGCAAAGGAGTGGTACAAGGGGCTTCCTAACCACCGCATTCGGTCTTTAAGAGTTTAGCTCAAGCTTTCTGCCAGTAATTCATGGCAGGAAGAAGGAGAAAACGGAGCTAGGACCATCTGTTCATACTGGAACAAAAAGAAGGAGAAACGTTGAGAGCCTTCCTTAAGCATTTCTATTGGACATTGGCCATTAAGCCCAATATGGTTTTGATGATGATCACCACATTATATGTTAACTAATGTTTCAAAGTGTTTTAGTCTCAGATAATTAACATTGATCATATCAAGGGGGAGACAAAATAGTTGGTGATGGGTTGATGGACTCAAGGCATGAAGCAATGGAATATTGAAGCAATTAATAATCACGAAGAATATCGTAAATCATTTTTGATTCTTTATGTACATTGCTCCTTATTTAGTAGAATATTTGTATGCCTTGATTAGATGGATACAGAAACTCATTCATGTTATTTTCAATCTTAGTTATCCATAAGAATATCCTAGAACCAATCCCAATATGTTTATTGGCCAAAACACTATTGCTTGAGTTTTTATGCCAAGACCAGACATCTGGAACCCTTTCACCAGACGTCTGGCATATCTGTTTTTGGTTAGACAAAACCTAGGGTTGATCAGACATTTGAAATTCAAAGACCAGACGTCTAAACAGTGTCTCAATTGTCTGGGACATGAACACCAAAGGATTTTACTGGGTGAGTTAGTTTTCAGAAGCTCTATGTCTTTTTCACCCACTCTGTCCAGCCATCTGAAGAAGACTTCCCAGATGACTGAACAGTGTATCAGCGGTCTGACAAGTGTTCTTCAGACGTCTGATTGCTTGGAGAGTGGTCTTTAGTTTGTTCATGACCAACTCATTGTTAGCCGTCCGAAGAAGGATGGCCAGCCAACTGAACAGTTCATCAGCCGTCTAGTAACCCTTCCTTAGACATCTGATAACTAGAAATTCTGCTCGTTTGTAGTTGTTAGAATGCAAATTTTTGGGCCGTTTTCTCGGGGTTTTTGGCACGATTGAGAGAGTATTTAAGCACCATTGTGAGGGAGTTTTTAGCACCAATACACACAGAATAGAGATTCTTTCTTGAGCCAAAAATTAAGATCTAAGCTTTCATCTATTCATCTCTCTCATTCCCTTACGAGATTCTTTGAAGTTGAATTGAACTCCAAAGATCCAGGGAAGTCCACAAGTGCATCAAGCTCAATTTAGCACTTGAACATCAATCTTCATTGCATATACGCTTTATGTTTAGTTAGTACATTTAATCAAGGTAATATGAAGATTGTATTTTCTATTTCGTTTCATTATTTGTGAAACCTGGCTTCTGGGTTATGGAAGTGTTCTCTCTAGAAAGAGAGGTGATTCCATTGGAATATGGTTTGCAATCTTGAAAAGATTGTGTGTGCTATCTTGGAAAAGATATGCTCTTGGAAAATAATGGAGCACTTGGAAAAGTGTGAGTGGTATTGGGTTGCCAAGGAAAAGACTTGATAGTGGAAAATCCACTAGACTCTGTAAAGAGTGTGGGACTAGAGTAGTCATTTACCAAACCAGGATATATCGAGTTGTTTGTGATTGCATTTTCTCTCTTGTGGATTTGCTAATTATCTTGTGTTTTAATTTTGCGTTTGCAAGAATCTGTTAATTAGCTTTAATTGTACCATTACACTATTCATCTCCTCTAGTGTGTGTTGCCTACTAGTGCAGGTGTTGGGTAGATCCTACAGTTTCAACCTAGAGAGGCTAAATATGGAAAGGTGCAACGATGATATCATCCTTGCTGCACTCAAGAAAGGGGTCTGCTGTGAGGATCTGATGAAGTCGCTACACCACAAGCCTCCTTGTAGTTTAGATCACCTCCTTTCCAGGGCAGAGAGATATATGATGGCGGAGGAAGTGTTGGCCACCCAAAACAAAAATTCTTCCAAACATGGCCCCAAGATGGAGTTTGTCGAGAGTCCATGGATCGACGACGAGGAGAAAGGAGCCATCGAGGTCAGTCACAGGCAGCTGACGAGACCTTCACCAAACTCACCACACCCAATGCCGAAGTATAAGCCTACGCAAAGGGTGAGGGATATTTTGACCATCCTCCTCCAAAGATGAAAAGCAAGTACGAGCAGAGGGACGACATCAAGTTTTGCAGATACCATCAAGACAATGGTCATGCCACTAAAGACTGATGGCAGTTGAAGAAGGACATTGAGACCCAGATTAACCGTGGGCATTTGAAGAAATTTGTCAATGCCCCAAAAAAACCGAAGGATGGTACCTCGAATGACAAGGATTGAGAAAAAGGAGTCATGACTAGCTCCTCTATTTATTACTAGGATTTTCGAATGATCTACTGGGTGGTCTTGTTGATCAAGTGCTCATGACGATCTGGGCGATACACCGAGCCTCATCATTAAACAGCATAAGTACTCCGAACTAATCCGTGTGTTGATTTCTATTGTTCTTGTCCTTTCTTTAAACAAATAAACAAGTATTTTTTCAATGCATATATTATCCAAGCAAATGTGCATACGACAAATGTACTCTGAGAAGAGCATTTGATCGATCTTTTTGCTTCCTTTAAAGTACACAGGTTTGCACATTTCCTTGCTTCCCCGCTGGCTGCTCGGCTATGCAATCGAGGGCCACTCCCTCACGGGTAGAGCTAGCTATACGATCAGGGATGAACTCTCCAATACACTCGTAGCTCGCTCTGCTATAGGATTGGGGGCCACTCCCTCATAGGTCGAGCTAGTTATACGATCAGGGACACCCTATTAACACCCTTGTGGCTACTCGACTATACGATTGGGGGCCACTCCCTCGCAAGCCGAGATAGCTATACGATCGGGGACGAATTCACCAATACCCTCGCACGTAGCTCGGCTATACATTCAGAGGCCACTCTCTCGTGGGCCGAGCTAGCTATACAATCAGGGATGACCTATCAGCACCCTCGCAGGTTGCTAGGCTATACAATCGGGGGACACTCCCTCGCGGGTCGAGCTAGCTATACAGTAGGTACGACCTATCAACACCCTCGTGGGCTGCTCAGCTATGTGATGAGGGGCTACTCCCTCGCAGGCCGAGCTGGCTATATGATCGGGGATGACCTATCAGCACCCTCGCAGGTTCCTTGGTTATATGCACGAGCAGTATTCTCTTGTGGGTCGAGTTAGCTATACGATTAGGGAAGGATTCTAAACAATGAGCTAAGAAATAAAGCCATTCACTTATATTTGGCTGAGTCATAGTCTCCATTCGACGGCTCATTCTACACATTTTCCCAATACACTAGCCCAAGCTGTCGAGGGAGCATGCAGGCGACATTATGACTTACGACATGATAGTTTCTTATCTACAAGGTACTCTATAACAAGTCAAACATTCATTTCTTCTGATAAAATCAATTTCTAATTAATAGAATGCGAAAAGCTAGAACCTGTATACAAAGGAAAGATACAAGCAACAAATCATGGGGAAGTAGTGTCAGATGAATGACCCCCTAAAGACATCATTGCGACTTCCTCGGCCAATGTAATATCAGGCTCTTCATCAGACTCTTTGTCAGACATTATCTTCAGCTTATTAAAGTCAACCCCCGAATTGGGGAACTTGTGTTGGATCTCTTGTTTACATCTTGAAAAGCATGTGTTAGGTATTGGTGTTTTAGACTAATATTGTTTTAAGGATGATCACAACATTATATTTTGCTAATGACTCTCATGTTTTAGTCTCATGTTTAATTAAATGAAGAATAGATTTTTGGAGACTAAATACTTGGTGCAAGGATGGACATCAAGAGGAGCATTGCCAAAGCTTGAGACTTGATGAAGTGAAGCTCATCAAAAGGTGCCAAAGCTTGCAAGATGATGTGGATCATCAAGGCATCAAGAGCTTAAAGATTAGACTCTAAGGGAAGCAATTGTAATCCATATAATATTTCATTTACTTGCTTTTCTCCTTTTGAGTCTAAGATTATTGTAATGACTTGATAGATGGTCTACTCATACATGCATATGCATTTTCCATCTTAGTGACACTTAGGATTATCATAGAAACCAATCCTATAAGTTTCCACTGCCTTAAACTCTTACTGGAGTTTTGGCTCTCCAATAGGCGACTGCTGAAGGCAGGACATGCGACTGGCTGATTTGAGGCGCCTGGCCAGCCTTCTACAGCCGACTGTTGTGTACAGCTCAAGTTAACTTTTTATTGACTCATTCTTGAGCTTTGGAACAAACGATTGAAGTTCATTATTCAGGCGCATGTCTTCCATCAGGCGCTTGGAAATTGTCATACAGTCGTCTGTGTGCCAAAGTGCGTAACTTGTATTTTCTGGGCACCACTTCATCTTGTGGCTCAGTCGACTAATGTAGAGTTTACAGTTGCCTGTCATTTTTCAGGCACCTAGCTTTGCTCATCACTCGTCTGAATGCGCACATGTGTGAGTTGCATTTTCTCAGCTCCAGTCCATCCCATGGGACAGTCGCCTGCTGAAGTATATTTAGGCGCCTGCTCATTTACTGGCGCCTGTGTAGTCTTCTACAGTCGCTTTTCCTGGCTCAGAATATAGTCGTTGTGAATTTTATAGCCGTTGACCAGTCGATTGTCCATCTATCTTCAGTCGACTGTCTTAACTGTAGAATGCCAGATTAGAGCTGTTGCAGATTTAATCTTTTGGGCTTTTTGCATGGGTTTGAGGGTTTCTTTTGGCTTCCTATATATAGGAAAGGGCCTAGTTCTATTAGAAATCTTAGTTAAGATAGCATATGATTAAGAATCATTAAGCCACTTTCAAACTCTCTCATTTCCCTCTTAGAGCTCACATTTCTCTTCATGCATTGAAGTCAAGCTTAAGGGAAATCATCCAAGTGCAATCAAGTTCATCTCATCACTTGGAGATCCTCTTCCATGCCTTGTGTTACGCCCTAAAGGCCGGCCCATGGAGTTCAGGCCCATATGCATTGGGGAGGCCCAAGCAGACACCTCACTGACTCTCCTGATAGGACACTTACCGAGCTGATCGCCTCGGTACCAAGAAGCTCGCCTCGCCCCGACTCAAGCTCGCCTCCAAGGACCACCAAGAAACTCACCGGAGCGACCTGACAGCTTGCCATGCCAAGGACCAGCTCGCCTACCTACAGCAAGGAGCATCGTCCGGAGGAGCCGAGTTTGCTCGCTGGAATACAGCTCGCCCCAGAGGGCGACCATACATAAATATCCCTGACAAGGTGACGTGAGCTCACCTACTCTCCATTAATGCCAGGGGTTAAGGGGAAGAACTGACGGCCGCCCCTCGTGTCTCATTATGCTCATGACACCTTTTGACACCATTAATGCGGTAAATATCCCTGACACAGCTCCAACACTCGAGTGCCAGCATGGATGATTTGATGGTTGACAAGACGGCAAGCAACCACCTCTCAGCCCTATAAATACCCCCCTCCTGCCTCCATTGTGGGGGTTGGTTGGCAAATTATTGGTCAGTGAATCCTCTAACTCATCTCCATACACAAGGTCAGATATCATCCATATATCTGTGCCTTCCTCATAAGCCCGTCGCACTTCGCCGACCTGCCTTAAGGTCGCTAAGTGTTCCCGATACCTACATCTTACGTCACCAGCTAACTTAGGAATCGGAGAGGCTGAGGGCTAACAACCAGCCCTGTCTTTCTGACCTATTGTTCATCCTCGCAGGGAGCTCGCCTCAGCCACCGGGAGCAGGCGACCTTCGTGCGATCTCTAGGCGACCTAAGGCTGTTCACCCTCGAAGCGTGCTCCAAGTTGCCATAGCCTCACATTCACCCAAAAATATGTAAATCATTGTACCCGTGATTCCCACTACAAACAAATATTATTCTGTTTGGACTTGACCCGCAACAGTTGGCGCCGTCTGTGGGAACGGGGGTTACACCCATGTCAGGATCTGCACACCCTCAGCACAATCCTCTCCACGACAAGTCAGCCGTCGTCATGCCCCTCCGCCTCTGAGGAGGTCGGGTCGACTTGAGACCATGATTGACGACGCCCTGAGGCCACCTCTGGCCGAAGGGCCTCGCTCTACCAGAAGAGCTTCCCCGGTGAATCAACCCCTTGAGGGGTCGGCCGCGGCCATTCAGGATGCGGCCATTTAGGACGCGTCCCTCGGCACCTACAAGAGCTTACAGGGCTTCACCAGGATGATGGAGGAGTGGACCGCTACACGGCAGGCATGACCATCTCGGGCAGAAGGCCCCTTTCAGCTCTGTAATGTGAGGAGAGGCCTCCTCCCCCAGTTTGATGAATAAGCAGTCGTCCAACAAGCACCTCTCAGGTAACAAGCTCCTCTGAGTAGGCCGACTGTGCGCCCTAGGGCTCAAGCTCTCACAGGCCGACCTGGGACGCGAAAATGCAGGCTAGCAGAAGCATGGACGAACAGAGATCAGAGGTTGGTCTACGGGCTGCACCCCCGACGGGTCATCCATGGGTCCAGGGCAGGTTTTTGGACTGCATCCCCACCCAAACAAGTTTTCCTTCTCTCTCATATATCGTTAAGTTTCGACTCACATCCTCTTCAAACATTTCGTGTGTGAGAAGCCCCAGGTCTGGTTCGTCCTAATCGCAAAGAGCAAGCTGCCTTACTACGATCACACCTCCGGGGCAGGTTTCCGTGTCGGGTGACCGAAGGGTCTCCCAGGGCTAGAGACGGGCTACACACGTCGACCCTTCCATATCAAAGATCCGGGGCAAGCCCCGTGTTACACCCCCGAAAGGCGCTATGGCATAAGACCCCCCCCCAGGGGTGCTGGAAGGTCCACGACCCACACACACCCTCTCAAAGCCCTCTGGGGCAGATCGTGGCCTCGCTACCCGTAGCAGGTCAGACCTCGCTACCTAAACCAGAGAAGAGAGCGAGCTACCTCACAGCAAAGATCCGGGGCAGGCTTTCGAGCTGCACCCCCGAAAGGTCGACAAAGGCTTGGGTTAGGCTACGTAACTCGATCCTCCTCTCTCAGAGACCCAGGGCAGGCTTCGAAACTGTGCCCCTGATAGGGCGTCCTCAAGAGAAGGTTGTCCTCGGCAAAGGTCGTCCTCCCCCGATGGGTCGCCCATGGCTCCGGGGCAGGTTTCCGGGCTGCGCCCCAACCCAAGCAGGTTTTATCCTATCTCTACCAATGTCGTTACATTTCGACGTACACACTCTTTGAGTTTTCTCTTGTGTGCAAGAAATTACAGTTCGAGATTGGGCCGACTATGTGTCCCAGGTTTTATCCTATCTCTGACCTATGTCATTACGTTTCGACTTACACACTCTTTAAGTTTTCTCTTGTGTGAGAAGCCCCAAGTTAGGTTCGGCCTAATCGCAAAGAGCAAGCTGCCTTGCTGCGATCACACCTCCGGGGTAGGTTTCCGTATCGCACACTCGAAGGGTCTCCCAGGGCTGGAGACGGGCTACGCACCTCGACCCTTCCCTATCAAAGATCCGGGGCAAGCCCCATGCTGCACCCCCAAAAGGCGCTAGGGGCATAGGACCCCCAGGGGTGCTGGAAGGTCCATGCCCCACACCCACACACCCTCTCGAAGCCCTCCGGGGCAGGTCGTGGCCTTGCTACCCGTAGCGTGTCGGACCTCGCTATCCAAACTGGAGAAAAGAGCGAGCTACCTCGCAGCAAAGATCCGGGGCAGGCTTCCGAGCTGCAGTCTCAAAAGGTCGCCAAGGGCTTGGGCCAGACTGCATAACCCAACCCTTCCCTGTCAGAGACCCAGGGCGGGCTTCAAAGCTACGCCCCCGATAGGTCGCCATAGAGCCCTAAGGGTTTTTGCCTCCGGAGTGTCCCCCGCCCAAAGGATGTCCGGGGGAGGCTTCCGAGCTATGCCCCCGATAGGTTGCCATAGAGCCCTAAGGGTCTGGGGATTTCCTTCGGAGCGTCCCCCGCCTGAAGGAAGTCCAGGGCAGGCTTTCGAGCTGTGCTGCCGATAGATCACCAAGAGCCCTGAGGGTTTGGGGATGGCCTCCGAGGCGTCCCCCATCCTAAGGAGGTCCGCGACAGGCTTCTGAGCTGCGCTGCCGACAGGTCGCCCATGGGTCTGGGGCAGGTTTCTAGACTGTGCCCCCACCTAGACAGATCTTTACTCTATCTTCGACATATGGCAATATGTTTCAACTTACGCACTTGTTGTGTTTTTGTGGTATGAGAAACCCTAGGTCAAGATCCGACAGTCAGAGTTCATTGAATGCAATTGACCCGCCTTTGTCTGGGGAGAATATGATTCATCATCCAAGCTGAAGCTGGGCTGGCCATGTCGAGCTCGAATGATGGGGGCAATTGTTACCCCTAAAGGTCGGCCCATGGAGTTCAGGCCCATATGCACAGGGGAGGCCCAAGCAGACACCTCACCGACTCTCCTGATAGGACACTTGTCGATCTGATCGCCTCGGTCCTGAGAAGCTCGCCTCGCCCTGCCACAAGCGCGCCTCCAAGGACCACCAAGGAGCTCGCCGCAGCGACCTGATAGCTCGCCATGCCAAGGACCAGCTTGCCTACCCACAGCAAGGAGCATCCTTCGGAGTAGCCAAGTTTGCTCGCTGGCCTACAGCTCGCCCCTGAGGGCGACCAAGCATAACCTGACAGGGTGACGTGAGCTCACCTACTCTCCATTTAGGGTTGTTGACGAACACACGTTCGACGAACTACTCGTGAACATGCTCAATACATGTTCGTTCACGTTCGTTCGGGAAGCTTAATGAACAAGCTTGAACAGATTATTAGAGCTCGGTTTGTAAACAAACAGAGCTTAAACATAACTGTATTCGTTCATTTATGTTTGTGAACAAGCTTGTTAATTGTTTGTGAACAAGCTCGTTAATTGTTCATTATAATACATTGATGGTGAATTGTTGGAATATTGGGTTCTTACATTGTATTGTATTTAGACAAATACTATATTTTTACTATGCTTGGAATGGATGCTTGTAATGGGATTTATGGAGCTATTATGCTGGATTTGTTTGTTTTTGTCCGAAAAATATTTAATCTTGTTATTTAATTGATGTAGTCATTTGCAATTATGGTTAAATATTATTATTCCTGATTAAAAAATTGACGTTCGTTTTGTTTGATTGAAAATCTGTTCATGAACAAAATTGATTGTGTGTTCACGAACATGTTCACGAACAATCTCGATAAGTCTTGTTAACGAACAGAACGTTCCATAAATTACTCGTAAACAAGCTCGGTAAATGTTCGTTTATGTTCGTTACGTTCGTTCGGTAAGATTAACAAAGAAGCTTGAACAGGTTTTTAGAGCTCGGTTAGTAAACGAACAGAGTTTAAACATGGATTTTGTTCATGAACAAAACCAAGCTACATGTTCAAGCTCGTTCAAGCTCGTTCGTCAACAGCCTTATCTCCATTAATGCCAGGGGTTAAGGGGAAGAACTGACGGTCGTCCCTCACGTCTCATAAATGCTCATGACATCTCCTAACACCATTAATGTAGTAAATATCCCTGACACAACCCTAGCAATCGAGTGCCAGCAGGAATGATTTGACGGCTGACAAGATGGCGAGCAACTGCCTCTCAGCCCTATAAATACACCCCTCCTGCCTCCATTGAGGGGGTTGGTTGGCAAATTATTGGTCAGTGAATCCTTTAACTCATCTCCATACACAAGGTCAGATATCGTCCATATATCTGTGCCTTCCTCATAAGCCCACCGCACTTCACCGACCTGCCTTTAGGTCGCCAAGTGTGCCCGATGCCTACATCTTACGTCACCAGCTGACTTAGGCATCGGAGAGGCTAAGGGCTGACAGCCAGCCCTGCCTTTTTGACCTATTGTTCATCCTCGCAGGGAGCTCGCCTCAGCTACTGGGAGCAGGCGGCTTTTGTGCGACCCTCAGGCGACCTAGGGCTCTTCACCCCCGGAGCATGCTCCGAGTCATCCTAGCCTCGTCTTCACCCAAAACCTGTAAATCATTATACCCGTGATTCCCACTACACACAAATATTATTGTGTGCAGACTTGACCCGCAACACCTTGCATTCATTATTGAGTAAGTTCATCTCATCAAGGCATATGTAAGAGAGTTTATTTTATCTTTGTGTATTGAAACCTTCACTTTCTTTGTGAGATCTAGTTACTCTCTTTGTGAGAGTTTAACCCTTGTGTAGGATTGGTTGAGTACTCTCTTTGTGAGAGTTAAAGTATATCTGAATGAGAGCAAGGATTTCTCTTTGTGAGATCCAAATCGTCTGTGTGAGGTATCTCTATGTGAGATTGTATTCACTACGTTGTGTATGATCATAGTGAATATTTGGTATGGCTGGATGTACCCAAGTTGGGGGACCAGGGTAAAATCTCTCGTGTTTGATGTTTAATTGTGTAGATTAAATTCCTCTTGTACTTATAATTCCGCATTTGCAAATTTAACTTTTAAGTTCACAATTATTGCCATTACTCTATTCACCCCCTCTAGAGTGTTTGTTGTTAGTATTGTAAGGCATATACGGTCCTTACAATTGGTATCAAAGAGAGGTTATAACATACAACAATGTTGGCATTCAATGCTTCATCCGCGTCTCATGAAGAAGGTCTATTACCGTCGACCCTCATTCTTCAACGGAACCAACTACCCAAGTTGGAAGATCAGGATAATGATCTACTTAGAGGGTCAAGACCTATGGGAAATCACAGAGTCACCCTTTGAGAGGCCTAATACACCCGTGGCATCAATGACAAAGGCAGAGAAGGACTCAATCAAATACAATGCGAGGGCTATGAACGTATTCCATTGCGCACTCACTCCGAATGAGTTCAACCGCATCTCCATGTGCAAATCAGTCAACGAAATTTGGCATATCTTGGAGATTACTTATGAAGGGACGTTCAAGGTAAAGAAAACTAAACAAAATGTGTTTAAATCTAAATATGAAATGTTTAAGATGCAGGAAGGAGAAAGCATCTCGAAAATGTTCACAAGGTTCACAGACATCGTGAACGCTTTGGGAGGACTTGGAAAGGTGATTTCTCAAGAGGATCGAGTGGAGAAGATCCTTGACTCTCTTACACCCACATGAGAGTCAAAGGCCAACGGTATTTTGGAGTCTAATGACATGTACAAATACACCTTTGAGGAGTGCATTGGGAATTTCATGGAGTATGCAGTGAAGCTTCAACACAAGAAGGAGATTCAACCATCCAAGCACGAGAAGCCGGAGAAGCTAAATGGGGTTGCATTCCATACCGAGAAGGAGCCAATCAAGTGGAGGAAGAAATTCCATCAAGAAGCTTCCGGTGAAGAAGATGGAGAAGATGAGCCTAGCGATGATGATTTCATGGAGCTTGCCAAGCAATTCAAAGCATTCCTCAAGGACAAGTAAGGCAAATCTTCTTTAAAGTTTGCCTCTGAATCTAACAATTCTATTTGTTTCAATTGTAGAGGAAAAGGACATCTCTCTATCGAATGCCCTTCCAAACCCTCCAAAGAATCTAACAAAGGGAAATGGAAGAAACATTGGAAAAGGAAGTCCAAATTCAAGAACTAATAGAAGGGTCTTGTCGGCACATTTGATGACTCCGATGTGGACACATCAAGTGATGAAGATAAAGATGAAAAGGAGCAAGCTTACATGTGCTTTGCAACATACGATGACTCTTCATCAATCTCCTCAAGTTCAAGCGATGAAGATTTGGAGGCGTGGCTCAACCCCAATGAAGAAATGTGCTTCATGGCAAAAGTGGAAGAGTATTTGTCAAGCTCTAGCGAGGAGGAAATCAATGATAAAGTTGAGGAGGAGCCAAAGCTATCTTACGAGGATCTTGAGTATCATTACAATATGGCCTCCAATGGGGCAAGTAAGTGCATCGACTCATATGCAAAATTGAAAGCTAAATTTAAAAATGCTATTAGTAAGGTGTATGAATTAGAATCCACTAGTGTAAATAATAATGAAGCTTTGCATTTTTGTGAAATAGTGAGAGAGATACACTTATCACTCAAGTTAAGGATTTGATCATGATTAATGAAAAATTGGTAGCTCAAAACGCTAGTTTAGAATCTCGCATTCAACAACTTACGTTGAAATACGAAGAGGAATCCCAAAAGCTCAAAAGCTTTGTTCATTCTAGGGATTCACTCCATGACTTGTTGGAAAAACAACATCCGGCAAACCATTGAGGAGGTTTGGAATACATTCCAAAAGTGGTTACCCACCTTTAATTCTTTTTATGATGCAAATTCAAGAAATATTGCTAAAGCACCTAAGAAGAATCGCCATGCCTTCTTGTATAACAATAACACTAACAAGAAACATGTAAATCACAAGGTGATGAGGAAAAATGAAAATCTTTCATTTTTTGCTAAGAATCAAAATCCTTATTCTTTGCATGCCAAGAAAATATTTTATACACCTAAGCATGCCACATCCACCCCTCTTAAAAATGCAAAACCCTTGCCTAGAAAATCCTTGAGTCTTTGGATTCCCATTAAGGTCAGTGTGCAAGAGAGGGATAGTTACATCAAATCATTAGTTAGGGATGTGATCACCTCATGTGATTACATTAGGAAATCAAACTCCTCTTGGGTTTGGTTCCCTAATGTTTAGGTCTCTCACAAATATATGCATATTGCATGGGTATTTTGCTTTAATGTTTATTCTTAAGCATACCAATTGCTTTAGTGTGATGTTTCATGACTTTGAAATTATTTTCAACTTATTTTTCATGAAAATGGGACTTTGGAGACTACATTGGTATACATGCATTTGTTGATCCATATGTATGTCAATGAGGGAGTTAATATGTTAAGTATGTTTAAAATTATTTTAAAACGTAATTTAACTCTCATTTTGGGTTATTTTTTGAGATATCTTTTTACAATTGGTTATTAAGGTCTTAAACTCAACCCATTGATGTTGCCAACATATTTCATGTTATACTTTGTTTTGGCAATATCATTTGTATCAGTGTTGCTTAATTTTCTTTTATATCAATGCAATGGTACAATTTATGCCCATGGCTCCAAGTATTATGATAATCAATTGGTGAAGATGTCTCTTTTACAATTGGTATTGATCCTAGAAGTCAACAATTTGACCATTTCTATGATCTAATGGAGCATAGGATAGTGATTGATACCCACTAAATTTTTACATTTGGTATCGTACATCTCTTTATCTCTTGCATGTTGTCACATTTTTAATTGGAATCAATGACAAGATATTATTTCTTGTATGTTTGAGTCCACCTTTTTGACAATAACAAGGGGAGAGATATATGGATTATGTAAAACATTTATGTGGAGAGTGTTATTGATTTATTACAATTGTTTTAAGTAATCCATACCTACTATATGTCACTATTGTTTCTTAATTATTACAATTGGTTATCTATTATTTTACAATTGGTGCATATAAGTAGGGGGAGCTCATTGCATTGTGCTTTAATTCTTTATATTTTGCATAATGTGTGGCATCATCAAAAATGAGGAGATTGTTAGTATTGGTGTTTTAGATGAATATTTTTTTTGATGATGATCGCAACATTATGTTGTTGCTAATGACTCTCATGTTTTAGTCTCATGTTTAATCAAATGAAGAATAGATTTTTGGAGACTAAATGCTTGGTGCAAGGATGTCACGCCCCGCTTCCCTAAAATGGAGGCGAGACGTGAAAAGGTCCGCACGAGAGTGGAGCTGTGAAGCCCCAAACCCGATAAGCGTCAATAAAACATAAGCAGGTCCCTGTAACCACAAACGGAACAACAATAATAACACAAGGAGAGACAGAAATAAAATCTCATATCTCATAATTTGTCCAACATGAAAATTAAGTTCAGTATCCAGAAAAGCCACCAGGCTAAAAGAAAGAGTCTAAAGGCCCAGAACAATGCCAACAAAAGCAACAACGTAACAAAGTATAGGTGCTACGCACCGACAACAGAATAACAGTCTAAACAAAAGGGAAAGCTCAACGAAGACACTAGGACTGGTCCCCAGTGTCCACGTACTCCCCGCCAAACACAGGCTCGGGCTCGGCGTCAGCAAACACCTCGTCCTCAATAATGTACTCAGGCTCAGGATCTAACATGTGTCACCCAAAAGAGTAAAGGGACACATGTCAGCAAGTCTAAAAGACTTGGGCAAGGAAACTGAAAAGGAAGGCAACTAGCAACCTAGCAGTTATAGTATGCATGACATGGCAGTTATAACATGAGTGCACAAGCAAGACATGGTGAAACAATAAGTACAAGAGAACAATTATCGGGACAAGTCAAGAGTAGCAAAGCTACTAACAATCTCAATCATTTCACTAGTCACGTTTCAAGTTGTTTGTAGATGTTTACGCCTTACAGCTGAATGGTTTGGCATTCACGCTGATTGGCCGCTTAACACTACCCCAGAACCCAGAGTTTACGCCTTACAACTGCAGTTGCTGATCGGGCAGACTCCCAGTTGATTGGCCGCTTAACTCTTACCCCCAATACCCACATGTGAATTAGCCAGGGTCCCCGTACACGAGCTCAGTAAATGAGCCAGGGTTGCCCCGCACAGGAGCTCGCATTCTAGTTCACGACTCATAAGCATTTGGCGTAGGGGTGCACCTAGCCGGAAACAAGTAGTTCGGGCATTGGCTATCAACCAACACATGGCCCGCTTCTGGAACACGAGCCAGGAAACACAAGTATTGTAGCAAAACTACGCAATCACGGAAACACTTAAAGAATGCAATGACATGACAATTAATTTGCGTACCGTTAATGGAAATTAAACATGACATGGTAATCGTGCAACATGATAAATGTCGGATCTAGCTTCGTTGTCAAGCTAGTTCCTAAATTTGCGCCTAGGCGAGTATCATTTCGTCGCCTAGTCTCTTTTACGCCTACAACAAGCAAATGGCCTAAAACATGGCCTAAACCCTAAGTGGCAAGTTTCACTTACCTAGCACCGATGATGACGATCAACGAGGGTTCGTCCCACGGACGTTAATCTACGGGGAAGTCACTGTTATGGAGAAACAATCATCAAAACAACATCCATTTCATTAGGGTTTCACAAAAACACAACGGGTTATGAAAACATTAAGAGATCGGTTATTACTGTATAGGAAACGGAAGAATGATGCCGAGCAACCATGGCGACGGAAGAAACGCTCCGGGAAACCTAGGGTTCAGATCTGGAAATGGATGGAGAAGTTTGGAGAAATATGGTTTTGGGGGATTTTGGGGGTTTGATGAGATTTTGAGGAAGATGAGAGGTAGAATGTGTTAAGGGAGGGGTTGGATGATGGATTTTGGGCTTGGGAAGAAGGAATAAGGGTTTGAGGTAGTAGGGGGCTCAATGGGGGAGAAACTAGGGTTTTAGGTCATGAGGAAGGAGAAGAAAACGTTTGGGAGGGGTTTAAATAGGAAGGGCTGGCGGCTGCCCAGAAATTAGGGTTTCGACACAGATTAGTCGGTCGGAGAACAACCACTGACTGACTAGTTTGGGAACTAGTCGGTCGGTTGACCAACGCAGACCGACTAAGTCCAAACAGTAACTCCTGTACAAAAATAGGATTTAGATTTAGTCGGTTAAAGAACAACTACTGACCGACTAGTTTGACATCTAGTCGGTCGATGAACGTTCTTAGACCGACTAAGAGTAAACAGTACTTGACTGTACAGAAGAACTAAGAATTAGTCGGTCTGAGTACAAAACTTAACCGACTAGTTTGACAACTAGTCGGTCGAAAGATGAACTTAGACCGACTAAGAAGGAACAGTAACTAGTACCAAAAATAGTTAATGAGTTAGTCGGTTAAAGAAGCATTGCCGACCGACTAGTTTGCAACCTAGTCGGTCAACCAACGTTCTTAGACCGACTAACGACAAACAGTAACTCCTGAGAAATTTAGAAAGCCAACTAGTCGGTTCAAGAAGGTTTTCCGACCGACTGGATCGTCATCTAGTCGGTCGGTGCCCCTTCTTACACCGGCTAATGAGCACCAAAAGTTCCGAAATGGAGCGCGAAGCTCCGGGATCGATTCCTAAGACTCCTAGGCTTGATCTAACAATAAGATATGACTGATATGAAGCCCATCACGAATGACTTGCTCCAAAATCGACGATTCTAAGGAAGAAGCTAGAAAATACGACGAAATGATCGAAAATGAAAGCTACGGAGACGAAAACCACGCATAAGGAGAAAATTCACCAAAACATATAATATAATATAATAAATCCAGATACAAGAAAACCAGTCGTTACAAAGGATGGACGCAAGAGGAGCATTGCCAAAGCTTGGGACGTGATGATGGTAAGCTCATCAAGAGGTGCCAAAGCTTCGAAGATGATGGGGAGCATCAAGGCATCACGAGCTTAAAGATTAGACTCTAAGGAAAGCAATTGTAATCCATGTAATATTTCATTTACTTGCTTTTCTCTTTTTGAGTCTAAGATTATTGTAATGCCTTGATAGATGGTCTACTCATACATGCATATCTATTTTCCATCTTAATGAGCCTTAGGATTATCATAGAAACCAATCATATAGGTTCCCCTTAGCTTAAACTCTTACTGGAGTTTTTGGCTATCCAACAGGCGACTACTGAAGGCAGGACATGCGTCTGGGTGATTATAGGCACATGACCAGCCTTCTACAGCTGACTATTGTGCATAGCTCAAGTCAACTTTTTATTGACTCATCCTTGAGCTTTTGGAACAGATGACTGAAGTTCATTATTCAGGCACCTGTCATCCATCAGGTACCTGGGAATTGTCCTACAGTCGTCTGTGTGCCAAAGTGCGTAACTTGCATTTTCTGGGCATCACTCCATCTTGTGGGTCAGTTGACTGATGTAGAGTTTACTATCGCCTGTCATTTTTCAGGCGCCTGGACTTTGCTCGTAAGTCGTCCGAATGCACAAGTGCGTAAGTTGTATTTTCTCAGCTCCAGTCCATCCCATGGGACAGTCGCATGCTGAAGTATATTCAGGCGCCTGCTCATTTACATGCGTATGTGTAGTCTTCTACAGTCGCTTGTCCCAGCTCAGAATATAGCAGTTGTGAATTTTATAGCCGTTGAACAGTCGACTATCCATCCATCCATCTTCAGTCGACTGTCTTAGCCATAAAATGCCAGATTAGAGCAGTTACAGATTTAATCTTTTGGGCTTCTTTGCTTGGGTTTAAGGGTTTCTTTTGGCTTCCTATATATATGAGAGGGCCTAGTTCTATTAGAACTATTGGTTAATATTGCATATGATTAAGAATCATTAAGTCACTCTTAAACTCTCTGATTTCCCTCTTAGAGCTCACATTCCTCTTCATGCATTGAAGTCAAGCTCAAGGGAAATAATCCAAGTGCAATCAAGTTCATCTCATCACTTGGAGATCCTCTTCCATGCCTTGCATTCATTATTGAGTAAGTTCATCTCATCAAGGCATAGGTAAGAGAGTTTATTTTATCTTTGTGTATTGAAACACTAGCTTTCTTTGTTAGAGCTAGTTACTCTCTTTGTGAGAGTTTAACCCTTGTGTAGGGTTGGTTAAGTACTCTCTTTGTGAGAGTTAAAGTCTCTCTACCTGAGAGCAAGGATTTCTCTTTGTGAGAATTCAAATCCTCTATATTAGGTATCTCAGTGTGAGATTGTATTCACTACCTTGTGTAGGATCATAGTGAATATTTGGTGAGGTCGGATGTACCCAAGTTGGGAATCAGGGTAAAATATCTTGTGTTTGCGTATGTTTAATTGTGTTGATTAAATTCCTCTTACACTTATAATTTCGCATTTGCAAGTTTAATTTTAAGTTCACAATTGTTGCAATTACTTTATTCACCCCCCTCTAGAGTGTTTGTTTTTAGTATTGCAAGGCATAGACGGTCCTAACAGCCTGTCTTGAACAAGTTAGCAATCCCTGAATCGAGTGCCTCTTTATACTGCTCTACAGCCTCAGCTGTAACCTTTGAGGGGTCAACCTTCTCCAACTTAGCATTCTGGGGTTGGTGAACGATTTCTTCCTTCTTCCATTTCTTCCTCCCCTCAAGCTATTGTTCTTCAACGTGCTTCTTGAGGCTACCACATCCTCAGCAGTCATCCTTGCCATGACCAGCTCGTTTTCTAGTTCATTAACTCGATAAGTAAGCTCGGCGACTTGACGCAACGATTTTTGTTGCTTGTCCTTCACCTTATCATCAGCCCTCTCAACAGTTGCCATCAGTCTTGACTTTCGAGCTAAACTCACCTCGTAGTTGACCACAACTGATGAGCGATGTCGCATCTCTGCAGCCACTGAGGACATCTATGTATTATAAAGATAAAGGGGAAATTAGACCTGGTACCCAGCACTATCAAGGAAGAAAGCAAGACACCAACCTGGTGACTATGCTAGTGTCATACCCCGCTTCCCATTATACTTGGAGCGAGGACGCAAGCGGGTCCGAATGTGCTTGAAGCAAGGAGGAGGTACTCTATTTTTTCTTTCCTCCTTGGTTTAAATATAAGAAGAGTCTTTGTTTTAAACATTGTAGGTTCTTGCATGCAAACTTAGAACATCGCAAAATATCATTATTACCAATTCAATGTCCAGAATACATGTACACAAATAAGGCCTAGCATGGCCATTACAAACAGACACACGAAATGGAAATACACCAGAATAAAATTCAATAACAAAAATTAAGATTTAGCGGTGTTGCAAAGGCACGATGCTCCTTAGCAGGGGATCTCAGCTTCAAGGTACTCCTGATCAACCTGCTCAGTCTCAAGTAAAATCCACAACAAACTCTGTCTCAGAACCTGACGTATATTTCACAAGATAATGACAAGGAAATATACGTTAGCAAGGGTCGCTCGACAAGATTTAAAATATTAGAAAAATTGACCCTCGACAAGATGTGAAATAATATAATACATATAGTTTTGCAAAGCTTTAAAGACGAGAAGACATAATATGATCACAGTAAGAAAAGTATGGGCAGTGTAATAAACATGTGAGCATAGTAAAGTGAGGTGAGCATAGCAAAGGGTACTGTACATAGTAAAGTGAGGTGAGCATGGCGAAGTGTAGTATACATAGTAAAGTGAGGTGAGCATGGCAAAGTGTAGTGAACGTAGCAAAGTATAGGGAGCATAGTAAGGTGTAGTGAGCAAGGCAAGTACATACGAGCATGGTAAGAGAGTGGTTAGCAGTTTTACACAGTTCATGATAGCAACAACAAAAAGTAAGGTGAGTGCCATTCAATTACTTAACTTAGTGACAAGTCCATGTCTGAGGGTGGAAAGAAACTACAATTGCACCCAAACCATCGAAAGTACCCGTGGTTCTGTACTTATCAACCCCATCAGGGCAACGGTCAAATTTACCAGTGGGGTGAAATCCAACATTTTCGACCTCTACTACAGTGGACTACCCCACCCAGAAGTGTCATTGTGTATCTGTACAATTCAACGTATGCCTCATGGCCAAATATTCCGTAAATGCCCCGAGGGCCCAATATTTTGTATATGCCTCGAGGGCTCAACATCACAATTCATTTGGGGTAAACTATCCAAAGATGGCTTGGCACAAGAAATGATATAAACATGCAATGAAGGCACTTTATAAATATTTTTACAATGGCATAAACATTTAACACATATGAATTTAAATAACAACGTAACAAATTATAACACTAGAAATCACGTAATGATTTATTATGAGATCAATATTTTTCAGAGGTTCAGATATAATTTTTCTGGATTTTTAAACCAATAACATCAATTTTCTGAAAATTTTAAAGGCAATAATAATATTTTTTTTCAGAAATTAAAATACTAACTTCTAAACTTACAAAATTAATATCTCTCAATCTACACGTTATATTTTTATGTATTTATTGTCAAATTTTCCTCTCAGCGAGTAGTTCTAGGTTCAATAAGTTTCAAAATGGTGTTTACGTGAAAATTGCTAAAAATGGTCTATTTACACATATGATGATAATTACGAACTTCAAAAATTCATAGAAAATAATATACTTACCTGATTGAAGCGATTTTGGTGTACAGGTGATCGTAGGAAAGGTGTGAATTTATTTGTGTCATGGATTTTATATCAAGCCAACGAATTCTTAACCAATTAAACTACTATTAAACCTAACTTATATAACACTGTTTATATTCGGAATTTTCGGAGGGGAGACAGGCGATCCTGGGTTCCAGACGGCAGCTGAAGCAACGATTAACGGGAGGAGCAAGGGAACTGGGTATCTGAGAACTCAAGGAGACATGGAGGTGGATGGGATCAAGGGGAAGACAAGATTCAAATATGCTGGAGGAGATGGGAACAAGTCCGAAAATGGATATGGCGATTTGAGATCGGATGCAAAGGTCAACAATATCAATACTGGCAGAAATGGAGGTAGGGATACCGAGGTGCATGCAAATGGATCAGTGGCTCAAGAGAAAAATGGGGGCTAGCAGATAGTCAACAGGAAGAAGACCAATTCTAGGTTTGGTGGTGTTGGGCATAATCAAGGCTATGGCAAGAGGCCACAGGAGGATGGGACCTACAGGTAAATCTAAATCAACGACATCCTCGATTCCCAAAAGGAAGAGGGTATTTCAATACCTCGGATTGGAATAATAGGCCAAATTTAGGTGAGAGGAGGGTGTTTGATAAAATGCCAATAAGGCCAAAGATTGAGATAAAGATAGTTGCCAATGTATCCAAGCAATCATGGGCAGATATGTGTGCAAATAGGAGGAAATACGACTCTGATCTTACCATGAGTTATATTCCCCCTACTATAAAGGATAACGGAGCCGAAATTGCAAGAGTGGCAAACACACTCATGGCAAAGGGAGCGGAGCAATGGAAGAACGCTTTTGTAGGTTATGTTCTAGGTGATGCCTTACTACGGTCAAATTCGGGCCTGGGTGGATATGCTAAGGAATATTCAGAAAAAAATCCAGATTTACATTCGTGAAAATGGATTCTTTTATTTTAAATTTGAAGATGGTATGGAGTGTGAAAGGATATTGCATGGAGGCCCGTGGTTATTTAATGGGTGTCAGGTTGTTTTGCGGCGTTGGAGCTCTACGATCAGACATGAACGGGACATCCTGACATCAGTGCCAGTATGGGCACAATTGCATGGGGTACCTCTAGGGATATAGACACGTGAAATTTTTAATGTCATCGCCTCTGTCATTGGTATCCCCTTGTGCCTAGACAGACTTACGGAAAAAATGGAAAGAACCTCATATGCCCGATGCCTAATCGAGATTGACGCAAAGAAACCAATTCCAAAATCCGTGGAAGTGGAAGTAGAAGACGGTTCCATGCTTACTATAGAAGTGAAGATTGAAGGTGAACCCCCTCGATGCATAAAAAAATGCATCAGTTTCGGACATACTGATGGCCAATGTCAACATGAAGCTCCCTTCAATCCAAGAGGGAGACTCAAAGTCCTCTAGGAGGCAAGAAAAAGGAAAGGAAATATCATACATGGAGGGAAAGGCTGGAACTAATCAGACTGTACTAGAGGAAGGATCAAGCTCAGGGGCAGGGGAAGACAGAGAAATGGGTATAGGGAAAAATTGCAACATTAAGTATCATGTAAGCTCTAATGACATGGAGAAAGGAACAGACTCAGGTTCTAAGGGAGACACAAGTATTCATAATAGTTTCAACATGAACTCTACAAATACAGGAGATAAAAGCAATGGAGCTGAAAGCATGGGTGCGATTTTAACAGACCATACTAGCATAAGGGAGAATCTGATACTTACTGTTAATGGAATGGGGGGTTTTGAAACTGAAAAAGGGGCAATCAAATGATACTGTGGAGGAGATTCAAAGGGCCCAACAAGATATTGGGATTGAACCTCATTCTGATGACACTACATCCTTTGTCAGTGACAAAGGGGATGAAGGGGAAGAGAGTGAGGATGAAGGGGAGGCAACGAGAAATATGTGATATCTGATAATGATTCTGAGACACAAGCAATACCTAACAATGATACTGATGAGGGGGGCATTGGGTTTCAGAAGACCATGTTACAGAAACATGGGGATGGCTGTAGTGCACCAATTCAGAATCCAGCCCTACTTGAAGATGATGCAGAATCAGAATTGGACAGAATTCCAGAATCTCTCTCAATAGCAAACCCAAAATGGCATGAACAGGAAAAGGAGCTAATGCTCAAGAGGGAGTCAGCCGAAGGACACAACGAGTACAAGCTAACACCACAAAGAGGCCCATGCATAATGAAGAGCGCAGGATTTAAAGATGTCAGTCTTGGGCAACAAACTAAATTCCATCAATGACTGTTTTCCTCTGGAATACCCGGGGCCTCAACAACTCAGTGAGGAGAAGAGATCTTAGAGATATGCTCCGTGAGGTGAAGCCTACTGCGGTGGGTTTACTGGAAACCAAATTGAAACCTGGATTGACAAATAAGATATTCTGTCTTTCTAAATATTGGAATATCCTGGAAAATTTTAATTCACACAAGGCAGGGCGTATCTTGTTAGACTTTGACCCCAAGTATTGGCATGGAGTGTTAATGTCCAGTTCGCTGCAACACATTACTGCTCATTGTCGAAATGTCGGAGGTTTTACCATGCTGTTTACGGCAGTATACCCTTTCAATACAAGTAATGATAGGAGAATGCTATGGAAGGAACTGGAACTGGATTCTATCAGGCTGAGAGATGAAGCTTGGATTATAGGAGTAGACTTTAATTGTGTTCTTTATACAAAAGATAAAATAGGGGGGCGCAAACTGATGGATAGCATGGTGGAGGAGTTCAACAACTGCATAAATGAATGTTCTCTTGTGAACTAAAAAGCACGGGTCCTCGTATGAGTTGGTATAACAAAAGGCAGGGTGGAGGTCGTATTGCGACGCAATTGGATAGAGTTTTTTGCAATGCTATGTGGTCCTCCAAGCTGGCGAAATCTTTTGTGGAATACCTGGACCCTCATACTAGTGACCATGCTCCAATGATTATTAATTTGCACACACAGGTACCCTCCGAACCCAAACCATTTAAATTCTTCAATCACTGGATGAGTTTGGAAGGTTATAATGAACTGGTAGAAGCAAACTAGAGTAACTACGTCCCTAGAACCCTCATGTATTGCTTGACCCACAAACTAAAGCGTCTTAAAGAAGTGCTTCGGCCCTGGGCAAGAAGTTGTGCTGCCGCAAAAAATGTTCCTGAATGCCGTAAGAGACTTGAAGAGGTTAGGAAGCAAGACAATATCCACTATTCCCCAGATTTACAAATAAAAGAGCAAAAATTATGTAAAGAGTTATGCAAACTCTTGGAGATGGATGAGGAAATGTACCGGCAAAAGAGCAGTCAGGATTGGTTGAGGCTTGCAGATAGGAATACAAAATTTTTCTACTCCACCATGAAAGCAAGGCAAGGGCATAATAACCTGTACCATCTTGTAGATGCAAATGGGGCTCAAAAGAGGACTTATGATGATCTAAAATGGGAGGCACCAAGATTCTTTGAAGACTTATATACACAAGACCACTACTTGAGGATTTTTCCTAAACTTATTCCGAAACGTAAGATTACCTCTGAAGCGAAATGCTGGTTGGATAAGAGGGTCTCAAATGACGAAGTTAAAAGGGCTGTATTCCAAATTGGAGCAGACAAGGCACCGGGGCCAGATGGGTTCAATGGGTATTTCTATCATCACAGCTGGATCATGATTGGAGTTAAGATAACAAAATCTGTCCAGTCCTTTTTTTGAACTGGTAATATGTTTCGTAATATCAATCACATGTTCCTAACATTAGTGCCCAAAAACTCTAATGCAACTAGCCTAGGCGACTACAGGCCTATAGCATGTTGCAATGTGATCTACAAAATTATCAGCAAAATTCTTTGCAACAGACTCAAAGTGGTTGTCCACGAACTCATATCTCTAAATCAGGCTGCTTTCCTAAAAGGTAGACTTCTCTCTGACTGCTCCCTGCTTGCTCACGAACAAATAAGGGATTTCAGCAACCCCATGGGGGCCAGAGCCTGTATTAAATTGGACTTGAGAAAAGCTTTTGATAGCGTAAATCGTGAATTTTTGTATTACATCCTGCACCAAATGTGTTTCAGCCACAAGTTTACCAACTGGATTAAAGAATGCATCTTAACACCCACCTATTCTGTTATGGTGAATGGGTCCCCGGTGGGATATTTCGAGGGCAACCGAGGGCTAAAGCAGGGGGACCCTCTTTCCCCTTATCCTTTTGTATAATGATGGAGGCTTTCTCACTCCTAGTCGCAAAAGCCATCACCACGCTCACCATTCACCCTATGAGAAGGTCCGGATCCATATCCCATCTCCTTTTTGCTAATGACCTCCTCGTTTTTTGCAGATCTAACAATCACTCTTTATATGGCCTAAAAAAACCTGCTTGTTGAGTTTTCCTTGTATACGGGCCTTCAAGTAAACTAGGATAAGAGCGCAAGCATCTTCAGCAAAGGGTCAAAAAACCCAAGGGCTTTATCAGATCTCCTTGGTATTAAGATCGCAACAACTATCACCACATATCTTGGTCTTCCGCTGTCTTCAGAATACCCAAAGACCACCATGTATTGCAGGTTGGTAGACAAATGCAAAAAATAACTAATGGGATGGAAATCTTTCACTCTCTCCATCTCAGGACAAATTGAACTAGTTAGATCTATGATCTACGGAATGGTGTTATTTTGGATTAAGGCGTTTCGAATCCCACTATCAATTATTTGGACTATCACGGATGCCTGTAGAAAATTTATATGGGGATCTACTCGCATTTGGGCTTGGAGTGATATATGCAAACCAAAGACTGAAGGTGGGGTCGGCCTCCGATTGCTCTCAGATCTTACTATTGCTTCAGGAATCAAGCTTACATGGAGATATCTAAGTACAAATAGCTTATGGGCAGATTATATGAAAATGTCCTATGGGGCGGCAAATAACTTCTACGCTGCAAAGGGGAAAACAACGCAATCAGGGACTTGGAAGTTCATGCTCCACTGCAGAAGTGTTTCTCAAAAGCTCATTAGAAGAGAGGTCAGAGACGGCCGCTCAACGTTTTTCTGGCAAGACAATTGGATGCCTACAGGCCCCCTGAAGATTACAGAGGCCGTCCCGATAAATGCAAGCAACAAATTGGTGGCTGACTACTGGAATGGAGCAGAGATGACCACCACATTAGAAATTTACGGCCGTTATTGCTATAGGTATCACTTGAGCCTGGAACCGATGTCTGTAGATGGACATGTGGGCCAGCATTCAGATTTTTCGATGCCTGGGATGGTGCGAGGTGTCAAGGATCAAAATTCCAATATTAAAAAATAATTTGGTACACTGGGCATGTGCCAAAAATGGCACTGGCGCTCCTGCGTGCGTTTAAGGAGAAGCTCCTAACAAGAGAGCTGCTGGTCAAATGGGGATTTAATACCCCCAGGGGATGCATACTGTGTGAAGAGGATGTGGAGGAAACTATCAAGCATATTTTTTCAAATGCAAATACTCAATATATATCCTTTGTAGAAGCATGCTAAAACTAGGGGTCAAACAGCCCTTCCCGGATTCGCTTACGGCGGTAGGGGACTTGTTCCTGAGAAGATTTGACAAAAAGAACAACTTGAGTCGGCTTGCGAAGACTGCTCTAGCTACCATGGTCTGGCAAATATGGAGGGAGAGAAATAGAAGAATATTTGATAAGCATCGAAAATGCAAGACCCTACTATTCGATGACATTGCTGCTGATGTTAGAATAGCACTATGGGATTTAGATAGTACATATGGGGAGGCGGATGAAACTATGTCGAACTAGGAGTTACGTGAAAATGGCTAGGTAGAGCCAAATCTATGTATTACATTTTGGTTTCTTTTTGTAGGAATCTGGAATTGATAGTGGAGAGTGACGACGCTTGTGCACTATCCTCTCCCTATTGAATCCGAATTTCCTTTCCACTATGCATTGTTTGTACAGATTTTATATATAGACGCTCACTTACCTTTCAAAAAATATATTGTTTAAAAGAATCCCATGAGCGTAATTTTCGGAGAGGCGAGTGTTGGCGATCCTGGCGATTCTGCACAAAACGAAAACCTGCGATCCCTAACGGCGGTGGCCGGCATCTCCCCCTTGCTTCTGGCGTGGAATGTAGGGTGGTAAGTTCCAGAGCTTCTGTGAGAGAGGGCAACAGGGCCGCTTCAAATCAAGTAGCAACTGGTGATGGATCCATGGCAAATGTTGCATCTGGCGATAGATCCCCCCTCCGACGATCAGAACTCAGGTAAGAAATTAGGTTGACCCGTCAGCGAACTGTACTCAGGGCATTGCATCTGAGGGAAGGCAATAGGGCATTGCATCTAGAATTCCACCGGTGATCAGAAATCATGTAGATCCCGTGGTCAATTCGACGATCAGGACAACTCCCTCTGGTGGCGAGAGAATCTCGATGGCAGGCAACATCATCTCTAACAAGGAAGATCCTTCCTCTGAAGGGTGGAAGCTAGTCTTAAGGAAGACCAGAGTCAATGGGAGATCGGAGTTTCCTGGTCACCTTCGGGGACGGGGTAGAGATCTTGGAGGCAAAGGGGGTGGAAACCAAATTCTAGTTTTCCAAATAGAGGCGGGTGGCGGTGGCAGCCATTGATTTCTAGCCCTGGTCCTGGGATTAAGAACGCTCCTCGTACGGATGTGCATAAGATGGTTAACAGAGTTCCTGTTAGGCCCAAGGTGGACATCAAGATTAATGCCAATGCTTCCAAACAAACATGGTCTAACGTCTGTGCTAACAGGAGAGCTTACGAGGAGTCCTTGGTCATGTGTTCATACCCCATGAAATCAGAAAGGACGGCTTGGCTCTAGCTAGGGTAAATGACTCTCTCTTGACTCAGGGTGCGGACTTGTGGAGGAATACACTGGTTGGTTATGTTTTGGGTGATGTCCCCTATTATGGGCAGATTCGGGCTTGGGTGGATCGTCTGTGGAAACTTAAGAAGAATGTCCAAAATATATAGCCGTGACAACGGTTATTTCTACTTCAGATTTGACGGTGAGGAGGAGTGTGAGAAAATACTGCATGGTGGACCTTGGTTATTTGATGGTAGATTGGTCGTGCTACAACGGTGGAGCTCTACTCTCTACCACGACCAGGATATTCTGACGACAGTCCCGGTGTGGGTTCAGTTTCACGGGGTCCCAGTGAACATGTGGACTCGAGATATCCTAAATGTTATTACCTCGGTGGTGGGTAGGCCATTGTGTCTGGACAGGGCTACAACGAGATTGGAGCATCTCGCCTATGCTAAATGTTTGATTGAGGTGGATGCCAATCAGCCCCTACCTCGCTCAGTATTGGTTGCGCTTGATGATGGGTCCGATATGACCATAACAGTCAAATATGAAGGGGAGCCTCCACGTTGTTGTAAATACAGATGCTTCGGGCACTCTGACTCTCAATGTACTTACAATCTGATTCTACTGGTGAGAAGCAAGGAGGTGGCCCGAAATATGGGAAGGACTCTGAAGTTGATACAGGAAACGCGGTAAATGAGGCTGCGGTTGAGCCCCCTTCAATCCAACCTTTGTCATGATGTGGCTTAATAAACTGAGTTTCTTTATGACTTTGTAGAATTAAATTGTTTTTGCCCTAGTATTGCTCCTAGAGTTACATAGGACATTATTGCTCCCAGAGTTACATATATTTTGACTGTCTCTGCCCCTTAGCTAGCTGCTGGTATATGTAAATTGTTTTTGCTGCTTGCAGCTTATCATCGATCTCATTATATTGGTGCTGTCAGTTGGTTTAATTGATGAATTTGAGATCACAGACCCATGCATTTGCTTTATTTGTTATGTTGGGGGTCTAAATGCAGTCTCATGGCAGCATGCATAAGGGGAGTTGGCATTGAAATGATTGAAATGAAAGAACCAATGTGAGACAAAACCCATATGTATCAGTTTATGTGATGCATGGTTGCTTTTCATGTTCCATTCTTGCTTTTTGAATAATTTCTGGGAGTCAGATTGAGACATATATCATGGATGTTTTTGGATTAATTTATCTAGAGCATTTTTTGATAACAGACATCTTTGTTTTTCTGGACTTCGTGCTATCAGTTCCTAGAAATTATAACTTCCCAGAATTTCTCCTATCAGTTCCCAGTATTACTGATTTTGTGCTATCAGTTCCCAGTATGTCTGGACTTTGAGTCAAATTGGGTGATTACATGTTGCTCTTGCCGTATTACATGTTGCTCTTGCCGTATTACATATTCCCAGTATTATCAGTTCCCATTATTACATGTTGCTTTTTGAGTAATACATATTCCCAGTATTACATGTTCACAGTATTATCAGTTCACACTACATGTTGCTCTTGTTGTTTGTTGCTCTTTGAGTAATATCAGTTCCCAGTATTACATGTTGCTCTTGTCATGGCCTTATTAGTTGAGTTCCATCTGGATTGAGGGTTCATATTCCCCAAGTTGCATGATTTCCTAACTTAGGACAGTCCAACTATTCACTGCAACTCTTCCTTTGTATTTTGGTTTATTACTTTAATGCTGGATTTTGGATTTTTGATACATGCTGAATTGGGTGCTTACTGAATTGGATCTTTGGTTAATATATCAGTTCCCAGATTGGGTTATTACTCTCATGTTGCTTACTGAATTGGATGCTTACTTGAAATTACCATTCTGATATCAGTTCCCAGATTTACTGACAATGTTCTAGCAATTCCTAGAATTTCTGAACTTTAAGTCAAATTTTTCTGGACTTTTTTGACTTTGTTACATGTTGGCTATAGCACTATGATGAATATATATGGCCTATGATGAATAAATGTTCCCAGAATTTCCCTTTTTTTGAAAAATCTGATGACCTCTGCAAATTGTTTTTTTCCATGGAATTTTATTGTATATGGTTATCTTCATATAGCCCAATGATGAACAAAAGTAATAGAGTACATGGTGACTTTATATTCCCAAGTACGTGGAAGGCTGGCTTGAGGGTTCATATTCTCCAAGTTGCATGATTTCATAATATATGACATTCCCACTTTTTACTGCAACTCTTACTTTGAAACCTATTGCATTTGGAATTCCATTCCATTCTAGGCAATGTGATTCTGTCATACTTATTGCAGTTGATTCTATCATTTGTTACTACTTGCATTATGGGATTCATTCTACCATTTTGATACTGGGAATTCTTGCATTCTGCAAACACATTGTGCCTTCTTGCATTTTTTCATGTCATTCATTCTTTGCTCTGTCAGTCTTAGCTCTATCATTCTGGATTTGCTTACTTTTTATCTGAATTGTGTGACTTGTGTTCCTTTGCGACTCTATTTTATATCATGTTAACTTGGGTAGGAAATGAGGGAGCAACTGCCAGTAACCACGTTTGGAAAATGATAAATCGTCTTTTTCTGCGGGCTATTTATTGACCAATATGATGTGTTTATTTTATGTAAGGGTTTTTGCGTTTTCTATGCTACGGTATTTGCTTTTTTTGTGACTGCTGACTTTTGCTAGCTGATGTCACCATACGGGTTATGATATCTCTACGTAGGTACACCTTTTAAACCAAGTTTTCTCCATATACATATCTTGTCTTCGAAAATTATTATTCATTAATTGTGTTTATTTGTTTGCTTGTCTAGGTACATATGAGTTTCGGATCGAGCGGCTCTAGTCGTTTCCAACCACCGGATGCGCCACATGATGAGTTGGATTCATATGATACTGACTGCAGGCGTTGCCACTGTGGTCTGCTTGTGCCAGGCAAACTTCATTGACAATGAGCAACCCAGGCAGACGATTCTGGAGTTGTACTTCTTCAATGAATAGATGCAAATTCTTCGACTGGAAGGACCCGCCTCACAGTGAGTGGTCCACATATGTTATCCATCATTTAATGGATGCTATTGAAAGAGGGCCTAGAGCAGAACGATCTTCGAGCTCGCTTTCTGAGAGTATGTTGTTGGAGATAGTTGGGCGGTTGGAGACGGGGGTAAGCCATTTTGAGAGAAACAAGAATAAACTGGATACCATCTTATCCATTCTCATATCAATTAAGTTTGTTTTGGGGTCTCTCTGTGTGGTACTTGTTATTATGTTACTCATGTTGTACACCAAGTTCGATTGATGTGGGTTACGAACTTTTTGTATAATTACTACGGTTTTTTTGATGGCGTTGTATTTTGGATATATACAATGTATTTATTTCAGTTTGTTTACTTTTATCTCTATCTGCTCTATGTTGCATGCATGTCTTGCTTTCAATTTCTATATATCAGTGGCATGCTGGTATATCAGTTTCAATTTTGTTACATAAACTTTCACTTTTTGTATATCATTTGCATTTCCGTCGGGCCGTTGGTGTTTTCAGTTTTTATGATGTAGCTACATTGGGGGGTTGGAATTTTGTACACTTGATACTGATTTTGTAGATCTGATTTATAATACCTAGTATCCATATATACGTGTTTATGTACGTATTTTTGTGAGTATATTTGTGCATATAATTTTTGGGCATCCTTACATATTTTTCTTTAATTTTTGTGGTGAATGAATTATTTTTAAATGATTTTAACTCATCATTTGGTATTATTAAATGAAGTATACATGAATGAATATATGTATAATGAATGGTACCTAGTATTAAGACATGAGTTCTTATTTACTAAAAAATAAAAATCCAAATATGTCATGCAATGCCACCTCATTAAGCTATGCGTCATATGGAGATTTAATCTTACCTAACTCACCATGAGGTGTCATTACCATGTTACATTACACTTACCTTCAAGCTAGGTGTCTTTTGATGAGGATCATAAGGAGTGAGGTATAAGATGTAGGAATTTTCAAAGAAAGAAAAGAAAAGAAAATGGAAAAACAAAACCAAAAAGAGAAACCAAAAACCAAAAAAATCCCTCATTCTCTCATCTCTCACTATCTCTCCCACCACCATACTCCTCCCTTAGCACCACCCTTGCACCACCAAGAGCACCACCCTCTTCCCTTATCCTTCTAACACCAATTTCATCCCAAACACTCTTACCAAAATCCAACAATTGGAAGGAAAATTTGGAGCTTGAAGAAGGAAGGTTAGGAGAGGCTCAAGTTCTTCAAGAACTAAGAAGGGCCAAAGAATTTTAGGAGGACTTTTAAGGTAGGAGCTCTAACATTTAGTAGGATTCAATTTTTAGAACTAGGGATTTAATTTGATTTAGCATGTTATATAAAATGTTGTGTAGGAATTATGCTTTGTAAGTTAAACTAGAACCTATGCCATGATTCCTGTTAATTCCTAGTAGCTTTCATCTTACTCCTATGTTGATTTCTTTAATTTGGTAACATGTTGTACTTTAAGTAATAATATTAGTAGGCTTTGTTTTCATTATGTTTTCATACTTGAATTAGTAATATAATGCCATGTTTATGAATATGAAGTGGATAACATAGTGGTAGGATTATGTTTCTGAAATTATCTTGGAATACCATGTCGAAAACTAGTTTTAGTTTGAAAAATTCATTAATGGAAATTTTCCTAACACAGGATAGAGAATTAGAAAAATCGTAGAAAATAGTAGAAAAATCCTAAAAATACAATCTAGGACACTACGGAAATCAGAAGATAATTATCTACAACTTTGAAGGGAGACCAGAGGCTAAATCTGACAGTAGATAAGTCTGACGTGCCATTCTTTCTGCTGTAACAGTTTTAGACAGATTTGTGTAACATGCAACAATCTTGATTTAGTGTTGTTATTTTAAGTTCTGTTTAATTTCAGTTATCAAGCTATTCATATGTTGTAAACTCATGTTCTTAAATTAAGACAAGTATGCTAACATGCTAATTCCTTGCATTTCTAATGCCATGTTAAATAGTAATGTTAGTAAAGAAGTGTTAGTATAGTAATGTTAGTGTGGAAATGTTAGTATAGTAGTATTATGCCTTGCTATACTAAATGACCATGCCATGCTAGTATAGTGATGTTTATGCCATGATAGTAATGTTACTATACCATTGTTAATATGTTCATCATGATTTAAATATAACATATTCTTGTCATGCCATGCCCCACTCATGTCAATTATACCATGAATCATGTTTTGTGTAATGTGGGAAATCATGTTATGCATTTCTTGCTTTATGTCCATATATTAGTTGTTAGTAAGTTCCATGTCCCTTGTGATAATGATGATGTTATCAAGCTTCCTTATGACATGCATGAGATTATATGTCCATTTCATTTAAATCTTCATGTTAATGCGTAAATAAGTTCAGTGTTGGATGTTGATATGTTTTATTCTGTACTAGCAGTTTAAGTTATGGTTCATGAAATTGTTCTTTCGAATGGAGCATGTCGATGCTCTTAGTATGAATGGAAATGCGATGGTCGTTGTTGAATCATGACATCAGTGAAATTATGAAAGCAAGAAAAGATATGAATGCGGTATTGAGACCGCTGAAAAGGATATTAGATGAATTATTACATAAGCTGAGAGTGAGGCAGATGATGACATCAAGGGTGCTTGATCCATTCTAAAAATGGGCGAGACTCTAGATGTCGGTTTGGGGGAAACACGGGTAAACTATAGGAGTTAAGGAGCGGACATATGATGTATATTTCTAGCCCGATGTATCACTCCCGGAAGGAGGAGTTTGAGAGGGCTAGAGAGGCCGCTGGTGTACTCGTGATGTACCATGACGGTAACTGATGGTTTGCTCCGTTTGTTCCATGAAAACCGAGATTTGTCTCACTCCTACCTTGCCAGTCGGGTACGGAGTTACGAGAGGCTCCTCCAGTGCTCGTGGCGCTGGTTGAGGTACCATTTTTCACCCACCTTGGGTGAAGTCCGACTCCTTAGCATCCTACGGTTTATACGGGTTTCCAAACATGAGAAACAATAACTTAAAGTAATTATCTTTTAATTATAAATATTGTTATCCCATGCTTACTTGTTTCTCTGTTAAGTTAATGTTGTTAACTCATGCTGATCCATTCCATTGTTTATTATAAATGCCCAGTACTTGCATGTTAATATGTTCTCCTACTTACCTCCAGCACTTGCATGTTATAACATGGTTACTTATGCATGTTCACAAGTTCTTCCTTGATGCTTACACATCGTGTTGTGAATACTTTTATGCCCTGAGACCATTACTTGTTAGACCACCCTCCTTAGATAGGTAGACCAGTTCTAAACCTGGGTCCTACTAGAGTGTTAGGAGTTCCTACTGGATCACGCGTTGACGTGTTCCCGTTGGCTTTTCAGGTTGGGGATAGCGGCTGGAGCCTTGGAGTTGGTGATCGGTTGTAGGATTGGATGGCGAGGGGTATGATGAGAGACTTGTACTTTTGGTGTTTCTTCTCGAGTAGACCTTTGTACCTAGAGTTGTGAGGATGAAGATGTTGGTGTTGTATAATTTGAAACTGGACTTGGAGTTGTAAACGATTATCGTTGTCTCAGTGTAGCTTCCCTCTTTTGTACCCCTTGAACGGATGGTGTATGTAAAAGAATGTATCAATGTATTAAATAAATGAAATATTGTACTTTTGTTTATCTCTCAGTGTTATATCTGTGATGGAGTTTTACTTGTAATTCACAGCACGTGCATGGTGACCTCCAGTGTTCTTTTTGATCTCTTCCTTTCTCTCTTTCTACGTAACACTCGTTGGTCTAGGAATACTTGGGACGGATTCGCACTTCCCGGGTATCCTGGAGAACGGGTCGTTATAGTTGGTTGCCCATGCAGGTCTCCGCACTGCGGCATGTATAAGGATAGTACAGGTAATGCTCCATAGGATCCTAAGGTGGGTAGGTGATTAGCCTTAGGGTAAAACCCTGGTATTAGGAAACCCAATGTAAAGGGCTCTCTGAGGTTAAGCATGTGTAGTTGTTTGTATATATACATATATGTGCGGGTGGGTATGTGTTTGCATGGATATAAAAGTATTGTAGTGTATTCGCATGTTTTTATATAGATATGTGTCTATAGCTATATCTGTAAATAAGATACACTATAGATACGTGTATGACTACTTATGTGTATTCTTGTAATTCATACTATATGTGTGTGTTTATAGTAATGTTGTTTGTATAGATTGCGGTGAATGTAGTATTTGATGAGTGAAATTATGTGTAAGACATATTACCTGTGCAATAGAGTATTATGTATTATTTATATGGTAATTTATACTTCGATTATATTTGGAGGTGTATATGTTTGACTGTATGGATGTATATAGAGCTGTATGTATAGATACTAAAGTATGATGCGTTTCAGTGAGGTTAGAAGATATATTTGTATATGTGTGTCTAATGGATGAGTGTATAGATATGCGGAGTATCTGTGTGAATATGTATTGGCGTGTAAATAAATTTATGGTATATGTGTTAGTATATGGATATTTGTTGGTAAGTCTAACTGGAAGTATATTTGAATGTATAGTAGTGTATGATGGTATACAAAAGAATATTTATATGCGTATGCATACTATAAATGTGGTTGTGTAAATTGACATAATGAGATATGTATGTATGAATATAGCTACAATGGAATGTGTACCATAAAATAGTGTGAAATATATTGGCTTACTAGATGGTGTGTATAAATATACATAAGTATGTACGCCAAGTTATGCAATATTGGTGTACTTATATATATCATGTGATAGTATGTGAGTGTAGCATATGAATAAGATTTGTATATGTATATGTATGGTGTATACAAGTGCGTGTGTATATATATTCATATACTGAATTAATATAATTCTTGTGCTATAGTATATATATATATCGTCGCATGTATGTATATGTATGTATGTATGTATGTATGTATATATATTGCATTGAATATGTGTTACGTTGACTGCTTGTATGTAAGTATATTTGTGCACTGTATAGGTGGTTAAATATAGATTTACGTGAGTGAATATTGGATATGAACACATATGTATGTATTCTGTATATATGAAGTGAGTATGTACTAGAAGGTTAATATACTATACAAACATGCTGATAGGACTATTTACTATAGTGATATATACTGCGTACATCCTTGTGTGCGAACTATTATATATATTTGTTTATATAATTGTAAGTGTTTATACTTATGTCCTTAAGTGATATATTTGCGTATGGTTACCCACTTGATATGTGGTGCATCATATCAATGTGTATCATTATTGGTGTATGATTATTTACCATAAGTGCATCAATATTTGGATTTACCTACTTACGTATATATGTAGATATATATAAATACAAGGGGTGTGTGATTACCTATAGAGGTGTATGTATATAGATATATCTATATGTATCCAAGTAATGACATACGTCTTTAACCATATACGAATCTTTATGTGAGTATACATGTATTGAGTGAATAAATATTGGTGTGTATATTAATGCCTTGAGTCTATCTATACATTTCTACCTATTGCTATGTACGGCATTGATACATCTATCCATATGCATAGGTGTTCTAGCATGTGTGTACATATTAGTCTGTACATATATGTGACTGTTCTTATGTCCATATAGATAAATGTGTGAGTACATGTATGCATATGGATGAACGTGGAATGTATAGTACTATGTATGAGTTATGATGATTTGTCTGTGTGTATACCTATATCCTTGGATAGGAATGTGTATATATATATGTGTTTAATCTATGATATAGTGCATGTATACATGAGACACATGGGTGTGTAGTGTATACATATAGTGTTGTTTGTATTTCGTGGGTAGGGGACCCTTAGACTATTCAATCTCCGGTCAGACCATTAGCATAAAAAGTCCGAGGGCGGACTTTGTTTTCAAGGTGGGTAGAATGTAATACCTAGTATCCATATATACGTGTTTATGTACGTATTTTTGGGAGTATATTTGTGTGTATAATTTTTGGGCATCCTTACATATTTTTCTTTAATTTTTGTGGTGAATGAATTATTTTTAAATGATTTTAACTCATCATTTAGAATTATTAAATGAAGTATACATGAGTGAATACATGTATAATGGATGGTACATGGTATTAAGACATGTATTCTTATTTACAAAAAATTAAAAACCCAAATATGTCATGCAATGCCACCTCATTAAGCTATGTGTCATATGGAGATTTAATCTTACCTAACTCACCATGAGGTGTCATTATCATATTACATTACACATACCTTCAAGCTAGGTGTCTTTTGATGAGGATCTTAATGAGTGAGGTGTAAGATGTAGGAATTTTCAAAGAAAGAAAAGAAAAGAAAATGGAAAACAAAAACAAAAAAGAGAAACCAAAAACCAAAAAAAATCCCTCATTCTCTCATCTCTCACTCTCTCTCCCTTCCACCACCATACTCCTCCCTTAGCACCACTCTTGCACCACTAAGAACACCACCCTCTTCCCTTATCATTTTAACACCAATTTCATCCCAAAAACTCTCACCAAAATCCAACAATTGGAAGGAAAGTTTGGAGTTTGAAGAAGTAAGATTAGGAGAGGCTCAAGTTATTCAAGGACTAAGAAGGGCCAAAGAATTTTATGAGGACTTTCAAGGTAGGAGCTCTAACGTTTAGTAGGATTCAATTTTTAGAACTAGGGATTTAATTTGATTTAGCATATTATATAAAATGTTGTGTAGGAATTATGCTTTGTAAGTTAAACTAGAACCTATGCCATGATTCCTATTAAATCCTAGTAGTTTTCATCTTTGCTTCCATGTTGATTTGTTTAATTTGGTAACATGTTATACTTTAAGTAATAAGATTAGTATGCTTTGTTTTCATTATGTTTTCATACTTGAATTAGTAATACAATGCCATGTTTATGAATATGAAGTGGATGACATAGTGGTAGGATTATGTTTCTGAAATTATCTTGGAATATAATGTCGAAAATTAGTTTTAGTTGGAAAAATTCATTGCTGGAAATTTTCCTAACATAGGACAGAGACTTAGAAAAACCGTAGAAAATAGTAGAAAAATCCTAAAAATACAATCTAGGACACTACGGAAATCAGAAGATAATTATCTACAACTTTGAAGATGGACCAGAGGCTAAATCTGACTGTAGATAAATCTGACATGCCATTCTTTCTGCTGTAACAGTTTTAGACAGATTTGTGTAACATGCAACAATCTTGATTTAGTGTTGTTATTTTAAGTTCTGTTTAATTTCAGTTATCAAGCTATTCATATGTTGTAAACTCATGTTCTTAAATTAAGACAAGTATGCTAACATGCTAATTCCTTGCATTTCTAATGCCATGTTAAATAGTAATGTTAGTAAAGAAGTGTTAGTATAGTAATGTTAGTGTGGAAATGTTAGTATAGTAGTATTATGCCTTGCTATACTAAATGACCATGCCATGCTAGTATAGTGATGTTTATGCCATGATAGTAATGTTACTATACCATTGTTAATATGTTCATCATGATTTAAATATAACATATTCTTGTCATGCCATGCCCCACTCATGTCAATTATACCATGAATCATGTTTTGTGTAATGTGGGAAATCATGTTATGCATTTCTTGCTTTATGTCCATATATTAGTTGTTAGTAAGTTACATGTCCCTTGTGATAATGATGATGTTATCAAGCTTCCTTATGACATGCATGTGATTATATGTTCATTTCATTTTAAAGCTGCATGTTAATGCGTAAATAAGTTCAGTGTTGGATGTTGATATGTTTTATTCTGTACTAGCAGTTTAAGTTATGGTTCATGAAATTGTTATTTCGAATGGAGCATGTCGATACTCTTAGTATGAATGGAAATGCGATGGTCATTGTTGAATCATGACATCGGTGCAATTATGAAAGTAAGAAAAGATTTGAATGCGGTATTGAGACCGCTGAAATGCATATAAGATGAATTATTCCATAAGCTGAGAGTTAGGCAGAGTGATGACATCAATGGTGCTCGATCCATTCTAAAAATGGGTGAGACTCTAGATGTGGGTTTGGGGGAAACACGGGTAAACTATAGGAGTTAAGGAGCGGACATATGATGTATATTTCTAGCCCGATGTGTCACTCCCGAAAGGAGGAGTTTGAGAGGGCTAGACAGGCCGCTGGTGTACTCGTGATGCACCATGACGGTAACTGATGGTTTGCTCTGTTTGTTCCACGAAAAACCGAGATTTGTCTCACTCCTACCTTGCCTGTCGGGTACGGAATTACGAGAGGCCCCTCCAGTGCTCGTGTCGCTGGTTGAGGTACCATTTTTCACCCACCTTGGGTGAAGTCCGACACTTTAGCGTCCTACGGTTTACTCGAGTTTCCAAACATGAGAATCAATAACTTAAAGCAATTGTCTTTTAATTATAAATATTGTTATCCCATGCTTACTTGTTTCTCTGTTAAGTTAATGTTGTTAACTCATGCTGATCCATTCCATTGTTATTATAAATGTCCAGTACTTGCATGTTAATATGTTCTCCTACTTACCTCCAGCACTTGCATGTTATAACATGGTTACTTATGCACGTTCACAAGTTCTTCCCTGATGCTTACACAACGTGTTGTGAATACTTTTATGCCCTGAGACCATTACTTGTTAGACCACCCTCCCTAGATAGGTAGACCAGTTCTAAAACTGGGTTCTACTAGAGTGTTAGGAGTTCCTACTGGGTCATGCGTTGACGTGTCCCCGTTGACTTTTCAGGTTGGGGATATCAGCTGGAGCCTTGGAGTTGGTGATCGGTTGTAGGAGTGGATGGCGAGGGGTATGATGAGAGACTTGTACTTTTGGTGTTTCTTTTCGGGTAGACCTTTGTACCTAGAGTTGTGAGGATGAATATGTTGGTATTGTAAAAGTTTGAACTGGACTTGGAGTTGTATACGATTATCGTTGTCTCAGTGTAGCTTCCCTCTTTTGTACCCCTTGAACGGATGGTGTATGTAAAAGAATGTATCAATGTATTAAATAAATGAAATATTGTACTTTTGTTTATCTCTCAATTTTATATCTGTGATGGAGTTTTACTTGTACTTCCCAGCACGTGCGTGGTGACCTGCAGTGTTCTTTTTGCTCTCTTCCTTTCTCTCTTTCAACGTAACACTCGTTGATCTAGGAATACTTGGGACGGATTCGCACTTCCCGGGTATCCTGGAGAACTGGTCGTTACATGATTCCTGTCTGTCTTCCCTTTGTTGCTTTCCCACTTTGGTTTTTATGATGGAGATGACTGTGGGGGATTTGCGACCATTGCAACTGATTTTGTTTTTGTCTTGTTTTGCATGTCTTGCCTGTGATGCGTGTAGTCTATGGTTTTCATGATGGACCTGAATTGGGGGGATTTAGGTCCATGGGGCTTCGGCATTTGTATATCCGTTTCATGCCGGTATTGGGCGAGGGAGGATTGCTGTATTGTGTTTTTTCATTGGAACTGCAAATGTCAAAAAATAACCCAAAATGACATCATTTTATTTAGGGCGTAAACTTACCTAGGTTCACCACACCCCACAATCCAACTTTCCAACTCCAACTTTATTTAACCAAAAGAACATACTACACGGAGTGAAACCTACCTCAACTTTCCAACTCCACAATCCAATCATACTTTCTAACAAAAAACACACTACACACCAATTTCTCTCTCATCAAATTCCACACTTTCTCAACTTTCCCAATTATACTTTCCTACAAAAGAACAGACCCTTGATGCAAGCAGATTGTTTACCTGTCACCGAAACATATAGTGAAATGTTCCAATATCTAACACAAATCTCAGGACAAATTGTACGATCGTCTAGAATGTCATGGTAGGACCCGTGTACCCGATATGATATACTAAATAAAAATTCGTCAATGATTTGCACACATCCATCTAAATAATTTACAGAATCACACTTTAGTAAAGGAAGCATTATAATGCTTCGTCTGCATGACATTTAAGCAAAGAAAAAGAATTCCATCCACGTGCATATCTAAAATTTAAATAAAGTTAAAGAAATAGTTATTACATAGATAATTCAATTTGCACAAAGAGAACGAAAGGCCACATCTCTATATGTTTTTCACGCACAAACACACGGTGAAAAAAAGAAAGAAAATGCTTAGAAAATATCGAGAATCTCAACTATAGGCCGATTGCATAGCGGGCAAGCCCCTCTGCCGAGCCACAGCTCCCGCGCGCAGACCCTACAAAAAGTGTGCCCGCACGGTATGAACGCGGCCCCTTTCTTGCTCCCCATACAAACACAACAATTTTGTCCCATCCCCAACTCCCCGCAACCCCCACTGTCGTCCCCATCGCTCCTGCTCTTCTCCCTCTCCTCCCTCTCCTTCTCCTCCAGCAATCTCATCAGCGACCTCTTCGTCGGCGTCCCCGCCGCATTCGCGGTCACCGCGGCCAGGGCCCGAAGCTGCCGCTCCGCTTGCAGCGCGGCCGCCAGATTCATCTCCTCGGTCGGCGTCGCGGCCGGCATTGTCGGATTTTGGTGCAACAGAGGGCAGTGTAGGTCTGTCCGGGCGCTTGCCTGTGGGATTAGGTGTTGTTGGGAGACTTGGGAGTAGTAGGAGGAGTTGTCGTCGTGGTAGTCATCTTCCGCAAGGCCCATTGGGTTTGGGTGTGATGGGCCGGCCCATGGGCCTCGGCAGCAGGCCAGGGCTTTGAAGCCCAGTTTCTCTCTCAGCGTCTTCCACTTGCTTTGCCTTGTTTCCGCTCTCTCTTCTTCCATGGGACCTCAATCAACCTTTCCCTTCCAAATAATAATCGAAACAGAAATCCAACTCAGTTAAACGAAAATTATAAAGAAATTCACTATCTCAGCCTTCACACATGGAAATTGGATTGTACAAGCTTTAAGAACCCCAATTGCCATCAGATTTGCACCAATCAATTAAGCAGCAAGAGCCATGACCTTGTATTTAATCAGAAATGTCTAAAAATGAACTGAAATGATGGAAGGAAAAAAAATTAAAACACTTACTTTTATAGACAAAATAAGAGCTGATTCAGCATCCAGGTAGAGGAGGAACTAAGGAGGGCATTGAATGGGGGCTCCCTGCTTCTACAAAGTTTGGATGCCTATTATATCATTGGTTGATGTGATCGATATTTTAATATAGTTTAATTTATTTTAATGATGATTAGTATTTTTTTTATTAAAAAAGGGTGGGTTGCCTCAATTGGAATCATTGATGCCTGCTGGCTTTTTGCCGGGGAAATCGAAGTCAAAAGAGCCCCGGCAAGTGGCGTTAAGATTGAGGGCGCGCCACGTGGAGGCCGGCTGAAGGTCTTGGGAGCATGGAAAAAGTTCGGATTCCCGCCAAAAACATGCATTCAAACAAACGAATTAAAATAATTAATTGGTGTGATTTAATTTCGGACGGAATGCGAACCGTCGGTTCTTTGCGGTGGATCAAGGTTTGAGATTTACTTTCCCAGACGTGACAAGCTTAATGGAAGTCTACAATAGGAAGTGAAGTGGATAAATATATAAACCTTTCTCTCTTTTCTTCTTAGTTGAATTAGCATGTGAAGCTTAGAATAGGAGAAAATTGGGTAAATGTCACCGGTCAATCAGGGTTTTTAATTTTTACCACCAAATTTAAAAAGTTGGCTAGAATAATACCCTAACGAAAAAAGAGACGAAAATACCCCTAGCATATTGACAAAAATTAAACCACAAAAAAGTAAAAAGTAAAAACCCTGGGAAAAACCAATTACAGCACGTCGTTTGCACTCCTCCAATTTGCCGCCCAAATCGCCCATCTTCCTCCTCTCCGACCATCCCTCCGCCGTTCCCGTCTTGAACCGCATCTCACGTAGCTGCGACGCTCCCAACCAACGCACCCTCAAACCCTTCGCCGCTTCTCCAACTCATACGGCGTAGCCCTCACAAAGCGCAGACGACGCAGAAATCACAGAACCGCCGTACCAAGCCTCCAGCGCCTTTTTGATTTTTGAACCAGGTAAGTGATTTGCGCATATTTTGCTTCGCATTTTGAAATTTTTTTATGATTTTGTAAAAGTTTTTTTGGGGGTATTAATTTAGGGTTTTGGGAAGAATACAATTTGAGAAGAATACGAAGATGTTAAGTTATTGCATGTTCAAATAATTCGCATTTTGACAATACTCCTCACCTTGAATACACTGTAAAATTAAATGTTAAGTTATTGCATGTTCAAATTTACACGATATCGCAAGTAAAACATAAAATGTTAAGGTATTGCATGTTCAAATTCTTGATGCTCACACTACTCAACTTGCATGTTAAGCAAAATAAGTTTTTTTTGAAGATGTGCATCAATATGCTGCAAAATACGTTGGAATACGGTAGTAAACACTGGTTTACTTGAACGAAAGAAGCGTAAAGCGGTGCATATCAGCGCAAAATGGTGTATATCAGCGTAAAGCAGTGCATATCAGTTAATTTGAGGGAATATTACTACATACCTAACTAGGAAGCAGTTTTATGTGATGAGCAGCATGTTTTTTGTAATTTTTTTGTAAAATACGTTGTTATACGCTGTTAAACGCTGAATTATTAGGTAAATAATTTGGGTGATTAGTGTTATACGCTGACTTGGAGTTGTGCATACCAGTAAACTTGCATAACTGGAGATAAGCATCAATATGCGGTAAAATACGTTGGAATACATTAGTAAACGCTGGTTAAGCGCAAAGCAGCGCATATCAGCGCAAATTGGTGTATATCAGCGTAAAGCAGTGCATATCAATTAATTTGAAGGAATAATATACATACCTAACTAGGAAGCAGTTTTATACGATGAGCAGCATATTTTTGTATTTTTTTTGTAAAATACGATGTTATACGCTGTAAACACTGACTTATTAGGTAAATAATTTGGCTGATTAGTGTAATACGCTGACTTGGAGTTGTGCATACCACTAAACTTGCATAATTGGAGACGAGCATCAATATGCGGTAAAATACGTTGCAATACGTTAGTAAACGCTGATTTACGTAACATATAGCAGCGCATAGCAGCGCAAATTGGTGTATATCAGCGTAAAGCAGGCATATCAGTTAATTTGAAGGAATAATACTACATACCTAAATAGGAAGCAGTTTTATGCGATGAGCAGCATGTTTTTGTATTTTTTTGTAAAATACGATGTTATACGCTTACACTGTTATACGCTAACTTAATTATCTAATATCTTGATATGTTTTGCGATATGTAGATGGGTAAATCAAAGTTAATAATTGTAACAACCCTACAAAAGAAATGGGTTACGCTGTTTTTTCTATCTAAGCGTTTGCGGTGGCCTCGTGACAATAATCGGGCTTCCGTGGATTGCATACGAGAGGCTAAGACATACTTGGGCGAAGATGCCTACCAGAAAATGTTGAAGGAGTACAGTTTCATAGAGTACTTGTCTAAGCTTGAGAAATTCCCAATACAAAGTCCGACTTTGCATTGGTTATTATCTAGAGGGGAGGTTGAAAGCAATAACAGCCCTAATAAATGCGCATTGAAGTTCAACATAGCGGGGCATTCGTATACCTTTGGTCACGTGGAATTTGCGCTTGTTACTGGCTTGCCATTCGGGGAGTTCCCGAATTGTGACGAGGAAGCAGAGACACCGTTTCGGGCATTCCTTGACACCGCTAACCTGCGATTTTCAGATGTGATGGCCAAGCTCAATGCTAAGGCCGTTCAAAATCCTGGCAGCGTAGAAATTCGGAAGCTTGCTGTGCTTTACATCATCCACAGCATGGTCTTCGTGAAAGACGTTGGGAATGTTGTGCATCTAAGGGCCATATGTTTGGCAGATGATCCGGAGCTGTTCAAT
The DNA here is from genome assembly GCA_030789695.1 of Scilla litardierei. Taxonomy (NCBI): domain Eukaryota; kingdom Viridiplantae; phylum Streptophyta; class Magnoliopsida; order Asparagales; family Asparagaceae; genus Scilla; species Scilla litardierei. The sequence continues at coordinate 95,483,777 of CM061142.1, forward strand.
TCATACCCATGGGGCAGAATGGTATATGAAGAATTGGTGAAGGAGTGGGCACACATGTTGAATAGGGTTAAGAAACCTGGTGTCGCACATCTGAAGGTTAGGACGTTCCCATTTGCTATTCAAGCATGGGTTCTAGAGTGTCTTTTGCCAGATTTCGCTGCTGCCTTGGCTAGGAGGGTGCCTGGGAACCCTCTTCCAAGGATCTTTCGATGGGATACGTCACACGCATTGCCAGGTGGCTATTCCCTAGCAAGGCAGACTATATATGACGTTGAAGATGTAAGAATGGACTTAACTTTCAATATTCTTTGGTTTTTTCATTATACAAAATGATATGCCATTGTATGCACTTAAATGCACTAGTATACGCCTGAATACGCCAACATACACCAGTGTACGGCGACGTATACTAGTGTATATTAACGTATAATAGTGTATAGTAGTGTATGTTAATGTAACACAGCTTTTTACACACCACATACTAATTTTTTCATTGTTCTTGCAGTTTTCTTGCAATATTCTTTGGTTTTTTCATTATATATACTGATATGCCATTGTATGCACTTAAATACACTAGTATACGCCTGAATACGCCAACATACACCAGTATACGACGACGTATACTAGTGTATATTAACGTATAATAGTGTATAGTAGTGTATGTTATCGTAACACAGCTTTTTCCATACCACATACTTATTTTTTCATTGTTCTTGCAAAATTCTTGCAAAATTCTTTGGTTTTTTCATTATATATACTGATATGTCATTGTATGCACTTAAATACACTAGTATACGCCTAAATACGCCAATATACACCAGTGTATGGCGACGTATACTAGTGTATATTAGCGTATAATAGTGTATAGTAGTGTTTATTAACGTAACACAGTTATTCCACACCACATACTTATTTTTTCATTGTTCTTGCAGTTTTCTTGCAATATTCTTTGGTTTTTTCATTATATATACTGATATGCCATTGTATGCACTTAAATACACTACTATACGCCTAAATACGCCAATATACACCAGTGTATGACGACGTATACTAGTGTATATTAACGTATAATAGTGTATAGTAGTGTATGTTAACGTAACACAGCTTTTTCCATAGCACATACTTATTTTTTCATTGTTCTTGCAATTTTCTTGCAATATTCTTTGGTTTTTTCATTATATATACTGATATGCCATTGTATGCACTTAAATACACTAGTATACGCCTAAATACGCCAATATACACCAGTGTATGGCGACGTATACTAGTGTATATTAACGTATAATAGTGTATAGTAGTGTATGTTAACGTAACACATCTTTTCCATACCTCATACTTATTTTTTCATTGTTCTTGCAGTTGCCTTTCATGCGATTAACACCTGAAGCCGCAGAATTGGAAATGGGCTACTATAACGGTGTCCGAGCTTTCCTTGATTACAGACCGGCTTATCTAGGATATTCAATGCCTCCTGGTGGAGATGATGAAGAGAACGTCCCCGGGTTTCTAAACTTGACGTTGGCTTTGAAGAAGCTAGATAAGAAGATAGCCTTGAGCAACCAGAAGATGGAAGATCGGATAACCGTATTGGAGGAGAGGGTGGCCTCTTTAGAGAAGGACAGGTTGGATGCCAAAAGGGTTGAGATCAATGTTGCGAAGCGAGTGAGAGACATGGTATCCTATCAGATAGCCATGGCTATGTTCAAAATGGAGAGGTAAATAAAGGCTGAACTGAACCTCCCACCATCTACAAATGAACCCCCTTACAGTGATTGACATCAATGAGGCTGGAAAGTGTGTTGATGGTGCGGCGGATATTGCCGATGCTGGTTTTGACATGCCTGACGTGTCTAAGGCTATCTCTGTTGAAGTTAGTGCTGTGGTCGAGGAGCCCAATAGTCATATTAACATAGTTGGACGACCAATGAGGATGAAGAGACCCGATGCTGCTGTTATTAGCCCATACCTGAAACATGCAGACCAAAAAAACCAAGGAAGAAGAAGGGTGATGATAAAGATGCTGAAAAGAAGAAGCACACACTGATATGCTATGCCGACAAAGAAGCCCCAGCTGACAAAGAAAATCTTATTGACTTACCCCTCTCCAACCCTACTACGACTGATTTCTCGTACGATACATCGAGGTTTGATTTGTTAAGATCATGGATGTCTAAGAATGTATCAAGGGCCGAAGTTGTTGGACTTGTGCCTATGGTGAAGACACTGGATTCCATCTCTTGCAAGGACTTGAAAGTGCTCATTTCTGAAAGAGGTTGGCTTAGTAGTGAGGTATGTACTAATATTCCGTCACATTAACTGATATACACCATTATGCGATGATATGCACTGCTTTACGCTTCCTTTTGTCAAGTAAACCAGTGTTTATTAACATATTCCAACGTATTTTACAGCATATTGATGCACATCTCCAGTTGCTTAACATGCAAGTTGAGGAGTATCCAGACATGTTCCAATCATCAAAATGGACATGTTTGGGAGGTCTTTACAGTAGGTCTGTAAAGTATGGGTACAAGTAGTTTTTAGAAAACCGGCTGATGTATTCCGAGACGAGGATGGCTGGAGTTGAGGTGTCATGGGGTGTCATGGACATTGATTTATGCAAGTTTGTTTTAGGTATGAATGAAAATTGGGCGAGTAAGGCATGGGTCTCTTGTGACCACGTCTATGGGATTGAAAACATAGCGGGGCCGCACTGGGCAGCCTATGCATACGACTTTGGTAAGAAAGAGGTCAAAGTATATGACTCTATGTCGAGTACGTACAAGGAAGAGCGCCACGAGGTCTTTAGTATGCATGCCGCAATCGCACCTTTACTTTACAATGAGAGTTTTGCAAACGATGAAGCCAAAATGGACCCTGATATCCCATTTGTTGTGACAATAGTTGATGTCCCACAGCAGCCCAACAGTTGGGACTGTGGGGTTTATGCTATCAAATTTGTTTAGTGCTTGGCAATGAATACTGACGTACATGGATTATCGGCTTCGCACTTCATTGATTACAGGAGGCAACTAGCTGTGGATATGGTAAAGTGGTCCAAAACAACTGCAGGGACATATGTATATGTTGAGAAGGATATCAAAGCTTGTTATGTATATGATATGTATATTATGTGTAGAAAATTGACACATTACTTTTGGTTATGGATGTTTAATCTCAAATCTCTTTTTCCATGGAACAAATGATTAGTTTAAATTTTCCTCAATGTACTTGTGGGGTTAATTATGTTGTATGTACTAATGTTCCTTCAAATTAACTGATATACACCAATTTGCGCTGATATGCGCTGCTTTGCGCTTCTATATGTCACGTAAACCAGCGTTTACCACCGTATTCCAACGTATTTCAACGCATATTGATGCACATCGCCAGTTGCTGAACGTGCAAGTTTTCGGAGTATCTAGTCACGTTCCAATTTCATCACAATGTACATTTTTGGGATGTCTTTACAGAAGGACTGATATTTTGGGATGTCTTTAAAGAAGGACTGATATTTTTGGGTACAAGTGATTAGTTTTAATGGACATGTTTAAGGTGAAATTATTCATTCTATGAATGATTAGTTACTTCTTCACCCATTATACTTTCAAATTAACTGATATACACCAATTTGCGCTGATATACGCTGCTTTGCGCTTCTATATGTTACGTAAATCAGCGTTTACCACCGTATTCCAACGTATTTCAACGCGTATTGATGCACTTCTCCAGGTGCTAAACGTGCAAGTTTTCGGATCACTTGTCACGTTCCAATCACCACACTGTACATTTTTGGGATGTCTTTACTGAAGGACTGATATTTTTGGGTACAAGTGATTAGTTTTAATGGACATGTTTAAGGTGAAATCTGACTTTATTCATTCTACGAATGATTAGTTACTTCTTCACCCATTATACTGTCAAATTAACTGATATACACTAATTTGCGCTGATATGCGCTGCTTTGCGCTTCTTTATGTCACGTAAACCAGCGTTTACTACCGTATTCCGACGTATTTTAACGCATATTGATGCACTTCGTCAGTTGCTGAACATACAAGTTTTCGGAGTATATAGTCATGTTACAAGCATCACAATGGACATGTTTGGGATGTCTTTACAGTAAGCCTGTCAATTTCGGTACAAGTGATTAATTTAAATTACATGTTTTAGCTGCAATGTGACTTTATTAATGCTAGAAATTATTAGTTAAACCTTCCACTTACATTGTTGCAAATTGTTACAATCTGATGAAGGGCTGAACATAAAATTTTGATGCACCATCATATTGGTTGAGTTGGTACATACTCCTTCCCCTTACATGTTTGCCTATTATGGCCCGGCTCTCTGCATCGTCCACACCTCCTTCCTGGGAGATTTCCAGGGGTTTCCTCTCCTTGTGACGGCATCCATTTCTTCTTTCTCCTTCCTTTTTTGTTCGAAACAACTGGCCGACGTACAACCACATCTTGGACACTTTGTGGTACGACTCGATACCACTCACTTCGATGCAGAACTGGATTCATTGGTAGGGCGTATGCCAGCCTTAAACATTCAATTGTGTAAAACCTGCATAAGATAAGAATCATATTGTAACACGCCAGTAAAAACTAATATATACCAGTATGCACTACTCTACGCCATTAAACACTATTATACGCTTTTAAACACTGATACACGGAAAGTATACAAATGTATACCAACGTATAACGAATTTTACCTTGAACAAAGGGTATACGAAGATATATTACGCGTCCTGGAAGCCCTGATTGCATGTGCGCATGACAACTGGTTTAGCTGGAATTTATAGCACGTGCAATTGCGCAAATTTAAATCAACCGTTGCATCACGTTGACCATCAAGAATGTAAAACCTGAATTCATCAATTGGATGTACCATGAAGTGGCGTGACTTGTCATCTCGCTTACCCATCTTTCTCTCAGCATAAGGAGTGAGTATGCTAGTGCATTTGTTGGCGAGTCTTAGCCGATCATGGAACCAAGCCTGTAGCTTGGTTCTAATAGTTTCCAACAAAGCGATAATAGGAAATTCCCTAGCCTCCTTCAAGAGAGCATTCATTGACTCGGCAATATTGGTCGTCATGATACTATATCGTCTGGCAGGAAAAAAACACCGAGCCCATTTTTGTGGATCGGCATCCATAAGATAGTCATATACTTGCCTCTTTGTTGACCGCACATGCTGCAACTCCTCTTCGAAATCTATCTCTGTATAAGCCTTAGCCACACTGTACAAGAATTCCTTCACCTTCACCTTGTACTTTGCATTCATGTTCAACCCCAGATGGAACATGCAAATTCCATACACTGCTTCAGGAAATTGCTCCATGCAACATTTCTCAATTGAAGGATGACGGTCAGCAATAAAAACTAAATCTTCTCAGGCCCCAACAACATGGCGAAGTTGCTAAAAGAACCATGCCCACGATGCATCATTTTCTGTTGCTGCGACGCCAAATGCTAATGGATAAATTTGGTTGTTTCCGTCCATACAAGTAGCAATGAATAACTTGCCTCTGTAACGTCCCTTCAAGAAGCATGCATCCACAGCTATAACGGGTCGGATGCAAGATTCAAAACCCACAATCGAGGGCCCTAATGCCAAGAAACATTGCACAAAACAATTGTTCACGTCTAACTGATATGCCGAATACGTTCCAGGATTTGCATGCTCCAACAACCACAAGTAAGAGGGGAGTCCCATAAAAGATGCTTCCGGACTGCCACGTACCATTTGTGTAGCAATCTCCTTGGCTTTCCAAGCTTTCCAGTAAGATATTTTTATACCATACAACTTTTCTAATATTTTCACGATATCCCACAGATCATTATTATCATCTTTAACCATTTGCGCAATAACTTCGCTTGTTGCACTTCCACGATACTGCTTAAACCTTGCATCAATGGAACAACTGTGACCCTTCACGTATGACCGAATGATCCATGAGCCATGCTTCTTTGACAATGACCCCCTAAGCCTCCACGTGCAAGACTTGTCAACACAGGTAGCAATAAGCCTTATGTGGTCAGAATGTTGAAAAACACCCTAGAGGGGGGTGAATAGGGTGTGTGGCACAAATTTAAAAATAATCACAAACACAGAGATAATCAGACACAGATATTTTTTAACGGAGTGGCTCCCCGCCAAAACTCCGACCCCAAGACCTATGAGGATTTCACTTAATAAAACCGATCACATTTACGGGTAGTGATCTCACCGTACACAAATATAGTTCAAGAGTTAAAGCGCAGAGATAGCTTCAGAGTAAAGCTATTCTTAATACAATCTCACAACTAAAACAGATTCAAATAGCTTTAATACTGCAGTGAAAAATCAGAGAGATATCACCGTGATGAAGTTTGTGAGATCGTGAACGCGTGGGCGTAAACGGTTCGCTGATCCGATGTCTGGATTGGAAGATATAGTCTTCGGAAGATGATTGCACGAATCTGAATTCTGTAGTGGCTGATCTGTAAAAAACACCCGAACTGTATATAATTCTGAGAACTGAGCAAAGGAGTCTATCACCGTTGCGAAGGGCATGAAGATGTGGTCGCGTGGGCGCAAACGGCTCGTCGATCCGACGTCTGGATCAGGAGATATGAGCGTACGAAGTCGGATGCGCGATCAAGACAGATTTGTAGACGTTGAAAGCTTGAACTTGCTTGAAGAACCCCTTGCCGTAAGCACCTCTTGTGGATGATGTTCTGAAAGCTGCTTCTGATTTTTCGGCCTCTGTCTACTTCGAAATCACATTTGCCAAGAGGAAATTGGCCGAAATAATTGCAAGGCCGAAATAATTGCAAGCCGCTCCAAAAATAATGCTCTTGCGAAAGGGATCTCAGGTGCGTGACTTGTACAGCCGCCCAAAGGAAAGAACAAGCTGAGCAAAAAAAATTTGGTGCGTTCTCTCCGAAGCAAAGATGAACACAAAATGCGGCTACTTAAAACAAAAAGAATTTTGACATATGATCCCACAAAAAAAATGAGGAGGATGCAATAAATTGCGTGCGTGCATTCGTTTTTGACAGAACCCGCAAACTTCAATGATGTCGAAAATACTTCAGCCCTAAAGGAAAAAGAGGAGAGCACTCTCTGCTATTAAAAGCCACCAAGCATTTGTGTTCATTCTTTTTTTTGTGCGTGCCCCCTTTAAAACATTTTTGTGGTTTGTTTTTAAAAGATATGTGGCAGGCTAACTGAATATTTTGAATGAAATATTGCGGCAGTCTGAGGGTATTTGATTTGAAGACATCCGGCTTATTTTTCTTTTTGAAGAGGGCATGGACTTTGATAATTGGATGGCATCAAAAACAAACAGACTCGAAAATTCAGCAGTTTTCTTTTTGAAGAGAGCATGATTTTTGTTTTGCTTCTATCCTATCTTGCGTGATAATGGGATGAGATTGAATAGGAGACCAATTGCGTTGTGTTTTGGAAGAGAACACTGAGTTTGAACTCAAGTAGAGAACTCTTGAGTATCTAATCAATTACTTGACCAATTCAAGTCTCCATTTGAATCTGAATATAGATAATGTAGAATCATTTGAATTTCCTTTTTGCACCAATGTCCACATACGCGCTTTCTCTTGCAAACGTAATTTATTTTGCATTTTGCCCCCTGAAATCACTTAATGAAAAATGTTAGTCTCACGGTTTGTTTACCATCATCAAAATAATATCATACGACCTAGTTAGTAGACTAACTAGGCCAACAATCTCCCCCTTTTTGATGATGGCAAACAAGTCTGGAAAAAATTGAGAAATGACATTAAAGAGCAAGTCATATAATGCACACGATTATAAACTTCATATAAAGCTCCCCCTATCGATGTGCTCTCATGAAAAGTTGTGACAAGTTCCCCCTTAAAATGTGCATATCTCCCCCATTATTTTTCTGCTATTTTTTCTTCTTCTCCCCCTTTTGCCATTAATCGAAAAGATCACACAAATTGAAGAGGTTAAGAATGAGACATGAAAAAAGTTTACAAATCGAAGAAACAAGAAATTGATGACGATGCTCATATTAATGCTTATTCCCCACGAACTTAAAGTATAACAAATATCATGAGCATTGAAAGCATACGATCATTGTAAGAAATCTAACAAGAAGATGTTGTATTATGAAACACTTTGACAATATGAAGGGTGCTTAGAAACTTAAGAGATGAAAATATAAAATTATCTAATACATTTTGTGAGCCTTCGTTGCTATGGAATAATCAATAAGTAATGTGTAGGGAGACACCAATCAAGGGATACCATGGTGTTAAATTTCGGGTCCTTTGGAATTGAGGTGCGCTAAGTGGTTGCTTCATCTACCATATTTCATACGCATTGCTCAACAAACCCCCGAAATCCGGTTACTAGCCGCCGGTATCAAATGTAGTATATTTGAAGATGTTTTGCTATTCCCTTTTTCTTTTTCTAATTTTTTTTATAAATGCTCATAGCAATTTTATTATTATTATTACAATGTTGGTGTCTCAGAATAGTGACGCATGAAGGCATCACATACTCGACTCCTACTAAATAATTTTCCATAGAGATTTAAGCGCACAAAATTGTAATGATAAAATATAAATTCAGAAACTTTAGAATCTAAGCACATTCAATTGTCTCCATAGTTTATAAGACTCAATCAATCTATTTGATTCGTACAATTTGGCATGCTTACAAGTTTCACTTTTTTATTAATAATTCAAGCATGTGGATTTTACAATAATATGATGCATCATCATCAAAAACATTTTAATGTTTCTAAGATGTCTAACAAGGTTCATATCAAATTCTCGACCAAAATCAATAATAGTGATGACGATCATGCATGCACATACCAAGAATGACCAAACCCACATTAAGATGAAATAGTGTGTGGCTTAGGTACAATAAGTAATCATGTGTATGTGCATGGATATGCATGCTAATGCTCAATTAGTGACATAATCCCCAACTCCCTTCGAATGAAGCAAAATTATTTTTGGTTTAAGGGTTTGGTGAAAATGTCCGCTAATTGTTTTTCTGTATCAATATATCCTAAAGAGATATCTTTCTTATCAACGTGATCTCTAAGGAAGTGGTGACGAATATCAATATGTTTTGTCCTAGAGTGTAGAATAGGATTTTTAGATAGATTTATAGCACTCTTGTTGTCACACCAAATGGTTGTAGGTTGGAAAGTAAGATCGTAGTCTCTGAGGGTTTGTCTCATCCATAGAATTTGAGCACAACAACAACCTGCTGAAACATATTCGGCTTTGGTTGTACTCAATGCTATGGAGTTTTGCTTCTTGGAGAACCATGAAACAAGAGACATACCTAGTAGTTGGCAAGTGCCCGTGGTACTCTTACGATCGGTCTTACTTCCCGCAAAATCCGCATCACAATATCCTACAAGCTCAAATGATGTGGAACAAGGATACCATAAACCAAAATCTAAGGTTCCTTTAACATATCGAATTATTCGTTTAACATAAGAAAGATGGGACTCTTTTGGACAAGATTGAAACCTTGCACATAAACATACACTGAACATTATATCAGGCCTACTAGCTATCAAGTATAATAGGCTACCAATCATACCTCGGTTCAAGCGTTCATCCACTTTCTTTCCCTTTTCGTCTTTATCCATCGTTGCCGTCGTTGCCATGGGAGTAGAGCATTCCTTAGCATTTTCAAGTCCAAACTTCTTCACTAACTCCTTTGCATATTTTGCTTGATTGATGAAAATTCCGTCCTCACATTGTTTGATTTGCAAACCAAGCATGAATGTAAGTTCACCCATCAGGCTCATCTCAAATTCCCTAGACATACATGAAGCAAATTTCTCACACAGTAGATTGTTAGTAGCACCAAAAACGATATCATCAACATATATTTGTACTACAAGTAGATCTTTATTTTGATGTTTAACAAATAGAGTTTTATCCGCCTTTCCCATGGAAAAATTATTTTCAAGCAAAAATTTACTAAGTCGATCATACCAAGCTCTAGGAGCTTGTTTGAGCCCATATAAGGCACGTTTAAGCTTGAAAACATAGTCCGGGTGGATGGAGTCTTCAAACCCAGGAGGTTGTTTGACATAGACTTCCTCAGATAAAACTCCATTCAAAAAGGCACTCTTGACGTCCATTTGAAAGAGTTTGAATTTCATGAAACTAGCGAATGCTAAAAGCATCCTAATTGCTTCCAATCTTGCGACGGGAGCAAATGTTTCATTAAAATCAATCCCTTCCTCTTGTTTATAACCTTGTGCAACTAATCTTGCTTTATTACGCACAACATGTCCCATTTTGTCAAGTTTGTTTCTAAATACCCATTTAGTGCCTATAATTGTTTGATTTTTTGGTTTAGGAACAAGTTCCCAAACTTGATTCCTATCAAATTGTGACAATTCCTCCTGCATTGCCATAATCCAATAGGAATCTTCTAAAGCACTATCAACATTTTTAGGCTCCAAAATGGATATAAATGCAAAGTTAACCATCAAATTAATGCTACTTCTAGTACGTATACCTTCCGTCGTGTCTCCAAGGATTTGATTCTTTGGATGATCCTTCTTAAAGCGCCAATCCTTAGGGAGATCTTGTGATGACGTAGTAGCTTCTGCTTCTTTTGGTACACCATCATTGTTATTCTCTTGATCATTGGAATTGCTAGTGTTTATCTCCAGTCCATCCAAACCACCTGCAATATCGGTAGATTCTGCAGCACTAGAAGACTCATTAATATCACTTTTCTCGTCAAATTTCACATGCACAGTTTCTTGAATAGTAAGAGTTCTTTTGTTAAATACTCGATAAGATTTGCTATGTGGTGAGTAGCCAACAAAAATACTCTCATCGGATTTAGCATCAAATTCATCCAGATTTTTGCCAACTTTCAGAATATAGCATTTGCATCCAAATGGTTTTAAATGTGATAAGTTGGGAGTCAACTCTCTATAAAGCTCATAAGGTGTTTTCTTCAAAATGGGTCTAATGGACACACGATTTAAAATATAGCAAGAAGTATGTATAGCTTCAGCCCAAAAATATAAAGGCAATTTGTAATCATGAATCATGGTCCTAGCCATTTCTTGCAAAGTACGGTTTTTCCTCTCAACCACCCCATTTTGTTGTGGTGTCCTCAGGGCGGAAAAATTATGTGAATAACCTTTTGAAATGCAAAAATCATCAAAGCTAGTATTAACAAATTCTCCTCCAAGATCACTTCTAACTTTGACAATTGAAAAACCTTTTTCATTTTCATCCTTTTTACAAAACATTTTGAAAACATCAAAAGTTTCATGTTTATGTGTCAAAAAATAAACCCAGGTGAAACGTGAAAAGTCATCGATAATAACAAAGCAATAATGCATACCACCTAAACTAGCAACCTTTGTGGGTCCAAATAAATCCAAATGTATCAGTTGCAATGGCTTAGAAGTAGTTACGACGTTTTTAGGATTGAAACTATTTTTATGTTGTTTACCTAGTTGACATGCATCACAAAGCTTATCCCGATCAAAGCTAATTTGAGGTAAACCTCTCACTAGTTTCTTTCGAGCAAGCTTTGAGATTAGGTCCATACCGGCATGGCCTAATCTTCGATGCCAAAGCCAACTAGTCTCATGTGATGCAACTAAACATTTTAAATTATTTGAATCACTAAGTTTGATAGTATAGATGTTATTATAAGATGTACCCTTGAAAAGAATATCATCACCTTTTAAGATATATACTTTGTCATTTTCGAAATAAACCTTAAGGCCTATAGAGCATAGCTGACACACACTTAACAAGTTATGTGCTAAACCATCAACAAGATTAACATTTTCAATGACCACAAGAGGATGCTTACCAATGTTACCTTTACCCAAGATTTTGCACTTCTTTCCATCTCCAAGAATAACCGTCCCTCCATCTTTCCTTGATAGCGTCGTGAAGAGGGATTCGTTGCCCGTCATGTGATTCGAGCAACCGCTATTAAGGTACCAAATGCTGTCATTTTCCACTTGAAGATGCACCTGCAAAAGAAGATGCACCCTTTAGTAACCAAATTTTGGATCCACAATTGTTAGTACGATGCTTTGGAACCCATATGAAATATGCATGATAATATCTGGACAAGCAATCATACATAACATGCCCATTTTTGTTGCAATAAAAACATGTAACATTGAAATGCTTATTAGTAGATGACATATGATTTTTGTGCATGCAATGTTCAAAGCTCATGTCTCTTGCAAAATTCTTTTCAATGATATTCCTAGTTTTTTTCTTAGGTTGTTTTTTCTGAAAGCCAAGACCATGTTTACTAGATTTTTCATTAAGCCCATTTATCATCTTATTAAAGCTTTCTTGGCTATTTGTGAATTTCTTTAATGTCAAGCTACGATTTTGATTTTCATTCTCAAGTTCACTAATCTTAGTCTCATATCTTTTTTCTTTTTCACTAGTTTCAGAATCGATGGCTATGTGTTTTCCTTTTATTAAATTAGATTTTTCTTTTTCAAGCTCTTTCAATTTTTCTCCATAGCTAGCCACTTTTAGGTTCAATAATTTTATTTCAGAATCTTTAGAACTAAGAATACTAAATTTCTCTTTTAATTCTTTATCGAGATTAACATGGTCAAACTCTAACGTAGCCAATTTTTTATTAGTATTTTCTAGCTCTAAGGTTTTTGTTTCTAGTTGAGTTTCATCAAAATTATATATTATTTCCTTTTGTTCTTTCCACTTAACAAATACATCATCTCTCTCTTGTCATGCTCCCTAGTTCATCTTTTAATGAATCAAGAACTTTTTTTAGTTTAAGGAATTTAGGACCCATTTCTTGAAGGAGTTCTACAAGAAATTCATAAGCTTCCTCCATGCTAGAAAACATATCATCACTAATATTCATTTCATCATCAAAGCTTTGAACAAGAGAGCTAATTTTTACCTTTTCGTTTCCAGCCATAAAGCAAGTTCCAGTGTTGTCGTTCCAGTCATCATCTGAGGAGAGCTCTTCTGCGTCACTTTCTCCCCGCGTAGCCACCATTCCTCGCTTTGATGTTCTCTTTTCTCCATCACCAGTCTTTTCCTTTCCTTTTCCTTTCAGAAGTGGACATTCTGCTTTCATGTGCCCTCTCTTGTTGCATCTGAAACACTGAGGTGCAGAACTTTCTCCATCATTTTCTTCATTTTTCTTGGTTCCCCAAATGCTTCCCGTCCTTCTTTTGTTGTTTTTCATGAATTTCACAAATTTATTTGTAACAAGAGCCATGCTTTCATCATCTGATTCATTCATCTCCTCCTTGAGCATTTTGGAGCTTTGAAAAGCTAAGTTCTTTTCCTTTGTTTCCTCCTTCTTAGGTTTCTCTTCCATCTTTGGTGTGCTGTCATTGGCCATCTTCAATTGAACCTCATAAGCCATTAATTTTCCCATTAACTTCTCGAAACTGATATCTGCCAAATCATGTGCTTCTTTGATCGCTGTCCTCTTTTGAATCCAATCGCCAGATAAGGAGTATAAAATCTTTCCGACCAGATCTTCCTCTGGGATGTCCTTCCCTAAGGATTTTAGTGGATTGACGATATCTGCAAAACGAGAAAACATAGCATCAATAGACTCATTAGGCATCATAGCAAAATTTTCATATTTCTGTAATAACATTCTAATACGAGTTTTCTTAACTTCACTAGTTCCCTCATGAGTAACTTCAAGTCGTCCAAATATCCTTAGCAGTAGAACAAGAACTAATGCGGTTAAATTCAGTTTTACTAAGACCACAATACAAGATGCTCATGGCCTTAAAGTTTAGATTTTCTAACCGATCATTTTCTTTTTTGTTGCTCAGGAGTGGGTTTATCAAATAGTGTAAATCCTTCACTGATTATTTTCCATAATGCCATATCGATACCTTTGATGTGTATGGACATACGTTGTTTCCAATAACTATAGTCCGTACCATCAAATAGAGGTGATCTAAGATACTACTGTCCTTCTCTTTGATTGTGCGTGTCATATGAGTATGTGTGCGGAATTTGTGCCATAGGATCGAAATTCCACTAGACTTTGAGTCTAAAAGGAATCCTGCTCTGATACCAATTGAAAAACACCCTAGAGGGGGGTGAATAGGGTGTGTGGCACAAATTTAAAAATAATCACAAAAACAGAGATAATCAGACACAGATATTTTTCAACGGAGTGGCTCCCCGCCAAAACTCCGACCCCAAGACCTATGAGGATTTCACTTAATAAAACCGATCACACTTACGGGTAGTGATCTCACCGTACACAAATATAGTTCAAGAGTTAAAGCGCAGAGATAGCTTCAGAGTAAAGCTATTCTTAATACAAGCTCACAACTAAAACAGATTCAAATAGCTTTAATACTGCAGTGAAAAATCAGAGAGATATCACCGTGATGAATTTTGTGAGATCGTGATCGCGTGGGCACAAACGGTTTGCTGATCCGATGTCTGGATTGGAAGATATAGTCTTCGGAAGATGATTGCGCGAATCTGAATTCTGCAGTGGCTGATCTGTAGAAAAACACCCGAACTGTATAAAATTCTGAGAACCGAGCAAAGGAGTCTATCATCGTTGCGAAGGGTATGAAGATGTGGTCGCGTGGGTACAAACAGCTCGTCGATCCGACGTCTGGATCAGGAGATATGAGCGTACGAAGTTGGATGCGCAATCAAGACAGATTTGTAGACGTTGAAAGCTTGAACTTGCTTGAAGAACCCCTTGCCGTAAGCACCTCTTGTGGATGATGTTCTGAAAGCTGCTTCTGATTTTTCGGCCTCTGTCTACTTCGAAATCACATTTTCCAAGAGGAAATTGGCCGAAATAATTGCAAGACCGAAATAATTGCAAGCCGCTCCAAAAATAATGCTCATGCGAAAGGGATCTCAGGTGCGTGACTTGTACAGCCGCCCAAAGGAAAGAACAGGCTGAGCAAAAAAAATTTGGTGCGTTCTCTCCGAAGCAAAGATGAACACAAAATGTGGCTACTTAAAACAAAAAGAATTTTGACAGATGATCCCACACAAAAAAATGAGGAGGATGCAATAAATTGCGTGCGTGCATTCGTTTTTGACAGAACCCACAAACTTCAATGATGATCGAAAATACTTCAGCCCTAAAGGAAAAAGAGGAGAGCACTCTCTGTTATTAAAAGCCACCAAGCATTTGTGTTCATTCTTTTTTTTGTGCGTGCCCCCTTTAAAACATTTTTGTGGTTTGTTTTTAAAAGATATGTGGCAGGCTAACTGAATATTTTGAATGAAATATTGCGGCAGTCTGAGGGTATTTGATTTGAAGACATCCGGCTTATTTTTCTTTTTGAAGAGGGCATGGACTTTGATAATTGGATGGCATCAAAAACAAACAGACTCGAAAATTCGGCAGTTTTCTTTTTGAAGAGAGCATGATTTTTGTTTTGCTTCTATCCTATCTTGCGTGATAATGGGATGAGATTGAATAGGAGACCAATTGCGTTGTGTTTTGGAAGAGAACACTGAGTTTGAAATCAAGTAGAGAACTCTTGAGTACTTAATCAATTACTTAACCAATTCAAGTCTCCATTTGAATCTGAATATAGATAATGTAGAATCATTTGAATTTCCTTTTTGCACCAATGTCCACATACGCGCTTTCTCTTGCAAACGAAATTTATTTTGCATTTTGCTCCCTGAAATCACTTAATGAAAAATGTTAGTCACACGGTTTGTTTGCCATCATCAAAATAATATCGTACGACCTAGTTAGTAGACTAACTAGGCCAACAAATGTGTAATGCGAAACTCGCGATTCGCCTTCACGGTTATAATACGCAATCGGAGCAACAGTTCAACCTTGCTTCTTACAAGTTCACCAACACTGAAATCCTTCATCACATGAACGTTCACATTGGTCAAATGTGCTTCAGAAGGACCATCATTACCACAAGTGATGGTATGATTGTGATTACCTGCACAATTATATACTTTACTACAGTATACACCAATATAACATAGTATAAGCTAATATGCGCCAATATACATCAATGTGCATTATACTACGTAGTGTATATTGGAGTATAGAGATGTATATGAGAGCATACCTGTAAAAACATGATCAGTTGGGACTATGGGGAGAGGACGTGAATCTGCAGGCTTGTTTATATGGCCATCATCATAATTGTCTATATTTTCTGTTGCATGAGCACCCTCTTCTGGATGTACGGCCAGATGTGATTACACAAATACACCAAAATATGGATCAAACAAACCATCAAATACACAAGCAAATGGATCCTGTCGTTCATATGAATCATCATCACAAACATCATTAAAGGGGTCATTGTTGTCAAATTCGTCATTACAACTATCTTCTTCTTCGACTTCATCTTCATGCATCGAATACACCTCATCATTACCACCAAAATTATCTATTGGATTGGTCAGTTTAATGTCCTCCAGACCGATAGGAGAACAACCATCATTATTGTCTTGGATACCAAATGGGACTGTTTCAGGCTTGTTCACACTCTTGCTTACTGGATGGTCCGCGACGGCCTGCACCTTTATTTTTCTACCACAACTGGCAGACTAGGGGCTATCACAACCTTTGGTTTTGGCGATGTACTGATACATAAAGGAACGTTGTAATCTCTCTTGGCATTGAGCTCAATGAAAGTTGAAATATCTGAATTCCTCAACATTATAAAGGGCAGCATCACGGTATTCAACGGGTAACTAATCCATGCCTTCACCTCAATTATGCTATCATCCTTACTGATCCCAGTTTCAGCACAGATCTGATTAATTAGTTCCGGGTATGTTGTCGACCCTCTAACTCTTACATACCTTGTAAACAATGCATCATAGGTCCAACAACCATCACTACCTTTTTTCCACTGTCCCCCATAATTAATTGGAACTAGTAGAACTGCAGGAAAATTAATCATGTATTCAAACGTTTATGCATGCATAACAACGTATACAGCTGTTTACATATGTTTCTTACAAACAACATGTCAGATCTAACAAAAAATTCATAGTACAAATCCAAAAATTCACCTTTATTCGAATCCATTAGCTCGAAGTTGGATTTTGGCCTCAGAATATGGTTGATTCTTGTTGAAACCCTAAAAATGGAGTGGTGGCATTAGTACATACATTACAGTGTAAACCAAATTCTTTACCAAATAATTCAGCGTTTAATACAAAAACATGCTGCTCATCGCATAAAACTGCTTCCTAGTTAGGTATGTAGTATTATTCCTTCAAATTAACTGATATGCACTGCTTTACGCTGATATACACCAATTTGCGCTGATACGCGCTGCTATGCGCTTCTATATGTCACGTAAACCAGCGTTTACTAACGTATTCCAACGTATTTTACCGCATATTGATGCTCATCTCCAATTATGCAAGTTTAGTGGTATGCACAACTCCAAGTCAGCGTATAACACTAATGAGCCAAATTATTTACCTAATAAGTCAGTGTTTACAGCGTATAACATCGTATTTTACAAAAAAATACAAAAACATGCTGCTCATCGCATAAAACTGCTTCCTAGTTAGGCATGTAGTATTATTCCTTCAAATTAACTGATATACACTGCTTTACGCTGATATACACCAATTTGCTCTGATATGCGCTGATATGCGCTTCTATATGTCACGTAAACTAGCGTTTACTAACGTATTCCAACGTATTTTACCGCATATTGATGCACATCTCCAATTATGCAAGTTTAGTGGTATGAGCATCAATATCCTGCACATTTGCGAAGAATTTGAACATGCATATTGATGCACATCTTCGTATTCTTCTCAAATTGTATTCTTACCAAAACCTTAAATTAATACCCCAAAAAATCTTGTACAAAATCACAAAAAAATTCCAAATTATGCGCAAATCACTTACATGGTTCGAAAATCAAAAAGTTGCTGTAGGCTTGGTACTTCGGTGCTGTGAGTTCTGCTTGCGAGGGCTACGCCGTATGAGTTGGAGAAGCGGAGAATGGTTTGTGGGTTCGGTGGTTGGGATCATTGCAGCTACGACATAGGCGGTTGAAGACAGAAAACGGCGGTGGATGGCTGGTCGGAGAGGAGAAAGATGGGAGGTGTTATGGGTTTCGCAGGAAGGGGGATGATTTAGGTGGCAAATTGGAGGAGTGCGACCGATGACCGCTTCGGTTTTCGCAGGGGTTTTTATTTATTGACTGGGGGTATTTCGTCTCTTTTTTAGTTGGAGTGTTATTCTAGCCAACTTTTTAAACTTGGTGGTAAAAATTAAAAACCATGTTTGACCGGTGGCATTTACCCAATTTTCTCTTTGAATAGACTCATTAGAATATCACTCATAACACTCACAAAACACTTTAAATCATATATCATTGAGTATCATAGGGTTAGAACTTGCATAAACTCAAAGAAGAGTTTTTCAGCATTCAACAGACATCTGGTGTTTGGTCTCCAGACGACTAGTGCTCATGTGCATTCTGTTCTCCAAAACCATATCATGAACAAACGCCTGAAGTTTTAAATCCAGACGTCTGAATAATTTGTCATATGCCTTGATGAAAAACTCTAAACAGCTAACTAATTCAAGCCGAAAGTCCAATAACTCGGCCTCTGCTGATTGACGGAAATCAAACGTCTAGATGATATACATTAGACATCTGGTAAATTAGTGCAAATATTTTGAGTAGCTTATTTCTACAGTTAGTCATGATTATGCGTCTAAAGTTGTATTACCAGACGTCTGAACAGTTGACCAGACGTCTGGATGATGAACATCTGACACCTGGGTATTCGGACCAACTATATTCCAGTAACCAACTTGTTTGTTGTCTGTATGCCTTTGAGCCAGTCGTCTATATAGTGGAGCAAACATCTGGGAAATCTTCTTCAGACATCTGCTAAAATGTCCATTAAACTTCATTTATGACTCAGTCAGAACAGTACAACAGACGTCTGGTTGATTTTCTTCAGATGTCTGGTGACTATGATTTTTTGCTTGTTAATAGCCGTTTCCAGCATTTAATGCTTGGGTTTTTAATCCGTTTGCGAGCAAATTTCGGTGGCTTATAAATATGGCTTCAATGTCTTGACTTAAGAGGTTAGCAAATTATCTAAGGCTTCATTCATTACACTATTAAGTGATCTCAAGTCATTAACTTCTTCATTAGAGCATTCAAGAGCATTCAAAGCCATTCAAGCTCAAGCTCTAAAGTTCAACGTGTCTCCAAAGATTTCAGGATCAACTTCTAGCATTCATTGCTATTCATCTTGAGACAAGTTAGTAAGTGCTCATACTATCATAATTTAGAGCACACCACACACACTTTATTGCTTCATTCTTAAGAGCATTAATCAAGGCATAGGTTGGGGAAATTGTTTCATATTTTTGTCTATCTTTCTCTTTGATATTTGAGAAGTTCCTCTCGGTTGTGAGAGTAGTCCATTCCAGTGTTGTGGGAAGTGGAAGAAAAAGTGTATTGGTTTTTCACTTGTCAGGTTTTGGCAAGCGGGTATTAGTGGATCACTAATCACTAGCGGGTTTGCTAGTTGGTTGCTGGAGTAGATTCAAAGGAGTCGGGGAGACTCAATGAATCCGAACCAGGGTAAATCCCTTGTTAGCGTTTGCATTCTTGTATTTGTTGCTCTCTTTATTTATCTGCAATAAGGCTGCATAATAGAACTTTAATTTGGCGTAATTTCCATATTATTGGTATAAAGCACTATTCACACCCCTGTAGTGTTTTTTGCATATAGTTTCAGATCCTACAATTGGTATCAAAGTAAAGTTTTCAAACTATGGCAACCACAAGTAACAACAACAATCATAATGGTGTGTTCTCTATCATGAAAGGCCAATCCACAATTCAACCTCCACACTTCAACGGATCAAATTATGGATATTGGAAAGTCAAGATGATCATCTACCTTAAGAGTTCTTCTCTTTGGCGAACGATAGAAAACGAGTATGTTGATCCACTAGAGGAAGACAACTTAAAGTAGACGTCAGTTCAAGTGCTTGCGGAAACAAACAATGCAAAAGCGATGAACTCGCTTATATGTGCATTGAATGCAACCGAATTCAACAAAGTGTCAAATTGCACAACCGCACAATAAATTTGGAAGCATCTCCAAGTTACTCATGAAGGGAAAACACAGATAAAGTTGTCAAAGCTTAATGTATTGTACAACGATTTGAGATGTTTTCTATGCAATATATGGAAACCATCTTTAGCATGTACGCAAGATTCACGGATATCGTGAATGAGCTTGAAGCCCTTAGGAAAGAATATACGCAAGTAGAAAAGGTAAGGAAACTCCTTATGGTAGTCACCCCAGAATGGAAAAAGAAGACAATGGCCATTGAGGAAGGTAATAACATGGAGACATTTACGGTTGAGGCCTTCATAGGAAACCTCATGGCTTATGAGGTTAGGAAGGCGGATAAAGAAGAAATGAATTCTCTAAAAGTTCTATCGAAACAAAAGAAGAAAGCAATTGCTTTCAAAGCCCCTTCAGAGAATGAAGACTCCGATGACGAAATGGACATGGAGTCCATAGCTTTTTTGGCAAGGAAGTTTCAACGGTTTTACCGGAGAGGTAATTTCAAACCAAAGAATAAATTTGTTTCTACTAATGATTTTTCTTTGTATTATAATTGCAATAAGCCAGGGCACATCAAGATGGATTGCCCCTTGCCTAAGAACAAGGAGAAATGGAAAGCTTCCAAGTACAAAAAGGGAGATATGTACAAAGGGAACAAAAAGAAGAAGGGTCTCATGGAACATGGGATGATTCTAGAAATGATACTAGTAGCAATGATTTCGATGAGGAAAAGGGAGAGGTAGCACACACATGCTTCATAGCTAAGGGTAGCTCTTCAAAGGACTCATCTAGTGAAAGTGATAGTGACAATGATGAGGTAACAATGGATGATCTCAAATTTGCTAATGAGCAATTATTTGATAAATATCAAAAGTTTTTCAATTCTTATATGATTGCTAAGGATAAACTAGCTAGCATTACTACTTCATCTAAGAATTTCGATATGAAAGTTAGTTCTATCACTCACAATGCATTTATTAAAGAGAAAGCATCATTGGCTTCTCAAAATGATTGTTTGAAGAATGAGGTAATATCCCTCAAATCATAATTAGACAAGGTCCAAATTAGTGATTATGATGACATTGAGATTGAAACACTTCGATCTCAAAACACACTTTTGGAAAATGAGAATGTAGTTCTCAAAAACCAAGTGCACAAGCTCAATACACGTGTATCCACCTTGGTACTAATCTCTATTCACTTATGAAGAGATATGAGCTCATGTCCTCCAATGTTGATAGATTCAACAAAGTGAAGGACAAATTTAACACAATTTTAGAAAACCAACTTTCCACAAATTATTGTGGAGGACTTGGATATTCTAAGGATAATGCTTCCACTTATCGCACATCTCATAGTGGAGCAACTATTGACTTTGTGAGGCCATCCTCTAATGCATCCACTAGTGGAGCATTAAAGCTCGTGGGTAGTACATCTACCAACACTAGCACCATCCCGATGACACTCTCGTTTGGAGAAACCCACCAAGGGTGGACAACCAAAGAAGGAATATGCGTATATGTATACACGTACCCAACCATGTAGGAGAACACCTCCACATCATGCTCCTACGTATGATGAGTTTTATGCATCACACACTCGTACATGTGCAAACACTCATGTGAAACAACTACATGGCCGCACACCCACTCATGTATATGGTTATGCTCAACCATCGCATGCTCATTATTATACACATGCTTATCCACATGTCACACATGCTTACTATGCTTCACATTCTTATACACCAAATGTGAAAAAGAATATGAATGTTCACAAAGCATGCACACATCGTGCAAAACCACATGGTATGTATCATGCACCCCATCGCAACTTTTACCCACATACATCACAATATGGGTTTAAACCAACACACATACAGATCCTTATGCATATACTCATCCTAATGCATACACACATTCACATGCTTTTACGCCGCATGCTCCCATGAGACACTCATCTCCAATGCATGCACCCATGAAGCATATGACTCCCAAGAGTCATTTGATTTGGGGTCCTAAGAATACTATCATGTATGATAAAGGAATGTATATGCAATCGTATTTTAGGGATGTTATAAATAGGGAGAACTATGTTGGAAAGCCAAAGTCCAACTGGACTTGGTTTCCAAAGGGCTAACCCCCTTGTACCCAACAAATTTGGGTACCATGTGCTTATGGTGTATTCTATATGTACCCCAGAAGAGAAAAAAGGGAAGTATGGGAAAATATTGCTCTAAATGCAAAGGAAAGAGTTGGATACTCGATAACAGGTGTTTCAAACATATGACAGGAGACCCAAGTTTGCTCTCCAAGGTTATCCGCATCAAGAATGGAAGAACGATTGCTTTCGAAGGAAATGAAAAGGGACCCATAATAGGAATTGGTAAAGTTCGTGACCCTTCTAAACCTCTTATAGATAATTTTTATCTTGTAAATGGTTTAAATCACAATCTTATCTCTATAAGTCAACTTTGTTACAATGGTTACAAAGTTAACTTTGGTGATGAATTGTGTAGTATTTGTGATAATACTCATAATAATGTTTTGTTTAATGGCACTCGCCAAAAGGATATTTATATTTTGGATATGCCACTCACACAAGACCAATGCTTAGTTGCTCACACTAATGAACAATTTTTTTGGCATCGACACTTTGGTCATGTACACTTCAAGCATATACATTAGTTGTCCAACCTAGTTAGATGTTTTCTGAACCTTTCTTTTAATAAGAAAAG
The DNA here is from genome assembly GCA_030789695.1 of Scilla litardierei. Lineage (NCBI taxonomy): Eukaryota > Viridiplantae > Streptophyta > Magnoliopsida > Asparagales > Asparagaceae > Scilla > Scilla litardierei. The sequence goes on from CM061142.1 coordinate 95,506,625, forward strand.
TTTTTGTGATTCGTGCCAACGAGGCAAGCTCCATAAATCGTCATTTAAGATTAAGAATGTAATATCTACTTCTAGGCCTCTAGAGCTTTTACATCTAGATTTATTTGGGCATACTAGAGTTACATCGTTAGGAAATGCATTCTATGGACTTGTAGTTATTGATGACTTCTCTAGGTATACTTGGGTGAAGTTCTTGAATAGTAAGAATGAGGCACTTGAGTAATTTATTATTTTATATAGGAAAGTTCAAAAGATTCAAGACACGTCCATTGTCACCATTCGTAGTGATTATGTCTGTGAATTTGTTAACGAACTATTCTCTAATTTTTGTGATGGGAACGGAATAACTCATACTTTTTCATCCATCATGCTCCACCACAAAATGGTGTTGTAGAAAGACAAATAGAACTCTAATTGAGTGTGCATGCACTCTGCTTAATGATAGCCGCATTGGTTCCCAATTTTGGACGGAAGCCGTTCATACCACATATTATGTGCTAAATAGGATACTTGTGAGACCCCGTATGAACAAAAATTGTTCTGAATTGTTTAGATATTTCCGTGTATTTGGTTCAAAATGTTTTATGAAGAACACACACTGTAATTTAGATAAGTTTGATTCACAAGCCTTGGATACTCCGATCGTAGCAAGGCCTACCGGGTATTTAATAAAAAAATATTAATGGTTGAAGAATCACTCCATATTTATTTTTGTGAGAACTTTGATGTTCCATTATCTCAACTTGATGAGAATGTTGAATTTTTGTGTGATTATTTGAATAATGTTAAGTTTAATGATTCTATTGTAACTAACCATACTAATGTTGTGGTTGAGTGTGTTCCAAATGATATAGGGTTACCCAAGACATTTGCTACGGTTCCAAACCATCCACATGATCAAGTGATAGGTAATATTGAAGATGGAGTCCGTACAAGGTCAAAGGTGGAACGATTCGCACATTATGCTTTCGTCTCAACCATAGAACCAAATAGCATTGAAGAAGCTTGTAAGGATCCAGTTTTAGAACCGGATTACATATCTAACAGGTGGTCTACACAAGTAAAGAGGGTCCACAGAATATTCATCAAAACGCATCACAACAAGCAAAAGCTAAAAGTAAAATGTGAAGCATAGCAATATGAGGAAACATGAGATATACATAAAAAATTTACATTTGAGTTATCAATTTATCTATTCGGGAGTAAAATGTAGGACACTTAGAAGCTGGACTTCACCCAGGGTGGATGAAAAGTGGTACCACAACCAGCGACACGAGCACTGGAGGGGCCTCTCGTAATTCCCCCTGCCGAGAGTGAGAATTCTTGGTTTTTGTGTCAAATAGAGAAAACCATCAATTACTGTGTCGGTGCATCACGAGTACACCGCCGGCCTCTCTAACCCTGTCTACTCCTCCTGCTGGCTGTCGGGAGCAGGAGCGTGGGTGAGAATAATAATATTTGTGTCCACTCCTTAATGTCTAGTTTTTACACATGTTCCCCCGAACCCATATCTAAAATCTCACCCATTTATGAATGGATCGAAGACTTTAGATTATTACACTCATCTCACTCTCAATTTCATTAAAAGATGATACTTGTCATTTAGCAGTCTCATTACCGCTTTTCACATTCCAAATTTCATTCCAATCACTGCCACATGGATATCTCAATATATCCATTCATTGTCATTCACTTGCTTTTCATTTCCAATTTCATATGAAAATTAACATAGAATATAACATGCTTTCTTTCATGCTCAATTAACATGTAGCACCATCTTTCTTCATATAAAACACTAACATGTAACATCATATTTCTTCATATGAAACACATCATGGTATGGAAACAACTTGTCATGAAGCATGCTAATATAACATGGCATTTGTGTGGCATAACACAATCATAACACTTCATTTACAAACAAGAATATCACCATATAAGTTTCACAGCTTTAGCATGAAAACAGAATCTGTTTGGAATCTGGTCTCCAATGTATCAGTCTACAACAGCTATCTAAGGCCATAATTTGAATTAATTCTAAACATAAAAGTTGTATATGCTTAAGTTCTGTTTCCAAATTATCTACGAGTGTGTCATTTGGAGGTCTGGAGGGAGTTATGATATTTTTCCCACAATGTAGCAGCATCTGTCTAAAACTGACACCATGGTAAAGTCCCTTATTTGCACCTTCCTACAGTCAAAACTAAGCTTTTCTTCCTTCTATAGAGTTGTATCTAACTTCATGACCTTTTCAAAACATCTTGCATCATCCCATTTGGAGGTCTACATCAGCAGATATAAAATTTTCAATCTACCAAACAGAACTGAAATTTTTACATCACGACATTTTTTGGGACTAGATTCAAGTTCCAACTAAATTAATGTGCATGACCTTAGCTTAGTTCTACTTGAGCCCTACATATACTTTATAACAATACAATATCATACTCCAAGTTAAAAAGTTGTATTTACTACTCCATTATTCTACCCACATATGACATGGCAACAAGAATGAAACTTAATGAACACCTAGATTACAACATGCACCTCTATACCATTTCATACAAAACTTAAATTTTGCAAATTCATATTCTTCTCTAGCAAGGACTAAGTTACAAAAATTATCCCATATTCAAACTTAAAATTTACTAGCTTGATGGAATTCTACAATCTCAAATCCTAAAACTACATCCTAACTATGATGTTAGAACTCCTACCTTCAAGGGTCATTCTCAATATTCTTTGGCCATTCTTATTTCCTTGATTACCCCAAGCTTTTCCCTCCTCAAGCTTCTTCTTCATCCTCTAATATTTGACTATGGAAATGGTTTTGGTCTTGGTGATATGAGGGGGCTTTGTGGATTATGTGAAGCTTGTAAGGAAAAATTATGATGGAGGTATTTTGAGTGGTGAACAAGGAGGAGTTTATGGTGGTGAAGTGATGGAATGTTGGAGCGAGAGGTGGAGCTAAGGGAGAAGGAAGAGGATATGTGTGGCCGTCCAAGAGGTGGGAGAGAGAGCAAGAAAATCTATTTGTTTTGCTCTCCCTTTTTTGATTTTCCCCATTTTGATTTTCTTCCAAATTAATCTCCGCCACTCATTAGTCAAAGGCTAATGACACTTGTATCCTCATTAACAAGCAAGATGACACCAATGCTAGCTACGTGTCATGGTTAGGAATTTTGGCATTTAAAATTTTTGAAAAATTGAAATACCTAATGAATACACTATACCACTTAAATACAAGGTATTTCCTCCAAATACTTCTCTTTTGTAAATCTAAATGATACTTAAAACTTGTTTAAAAACAATTTTAACATCCCAAAAATTATGGAAAAAAGGTTATAAACATACTAAAAAATTTGTACATACCCATACGACCCAAAATACGTACATCACATTCATATAATAGCATCATGGCCCTTAATTGAGGGGGAGCTTGTCACATTATTCATGAGAGCACATAGCTAGGGGGAGCTTTGCATGAAGATCCATGAACATATGCACCATATGACTAGCTCTATATTTTTAATTGTCCATTTTTCTATGCTTGTTTGTCATCATAAAAAAGAGAGAGATTGTTGGCCTAAGTTAGTTCTCTAACTGAAGCCAAAACTTAATTTTGATGACACCAAACAAGTCATTTGGATCTAAGATGATTATTTAGTAAGTTTCCGGTCAATCAGATGTCAACTGTCAAAGGTATGTGCAAAAACAGGGGTAGCAAGGGGAGTGTTGTCAGCAGCACGACCGTGCATATTAGAATATAAAGTGTGCATGAAGAGCAAAGCTGACACGGGTAGTGCTAGATCTGACATGTCCGTGTCAAAAATAAATAGTTTTTGAAACCTTGCATAGCACTAACACGGCGGTGCAGCACGGCCATGTTGAAAAATCAGTTTCTGATATTCTGCATAATGCTAACATGATTGTACTGCACGACTGTGCTGAAATTATGAAATTGAAGATAAGGTCAGAGTTCAAACAACACGACCATGCCAAATTGGCACATGGTCGTGTCAACCTGCAGAGTATATATCAAGCCCTAATTTGATCAGTTTGACCAGTCAAAACGTTCAGGTTTGACTTCAATCAATTTGGAAGAGTTTTTATTCTTTTAGAAGACCAATTTGAAGAGGAGTTTCTAGATAAAAGTGATCTATCACATCAATGAAGATTGGGCTGAAGATTTGAAGATCAAGAGTTTGAAATTGAAGAAAACTTCTCATCCCATATAAAAGGAGAGTCATCCTTTGAAGAAAAATTATTGAAGCATCTAGTAAAAAGCTCCAGTGATTTTTTTATTCTTGATAGCTGGCCATGATCCTCCATCCATCAAAGCTTCAAGTGCACGAAAAAGAAGAAGAAGAAGAAGGAGATTTGCAGACGTGGATCTAAAAATGTGACAACTTTCTCTAGCATGTCAGAATTGAACATTATTTGCGCCTACGAATTCATTGGGGGACGATCTCCATCACAGTGACTTATTTTTAGTTTTATTTTGGTGTTAGATCATATTTATGAATAGCTTATTAAGTATATTCTCATTCTATTTTTCCAACAAGCATAATCTACACCATTAAATCTAGGGGGACAAGATATGGACTGACCCTGAGCAAAAGCACTATCAATGAGGTTCATGGTCAATCCTAGGCTAGATCATAATAAACTGGCTCTGATACCACTTGTTGGATCTGGATCTAAGCCTAGAGGGGGGTGAATTGGCTTATAAAAAATTCTCGCGCAACCCACGAAAAATCACACGCAGTTAATAATCACAAGCATGGTAAATATGAAGCAATCACAGAATACGCACAGATATACACTGGTTCGGTTGTCCCACGACCTATTCCAGCCCCCAAGAAAATACTAGCATTAATATGTTCCTTTTGTACAACTACAATGGGTCCTGAGATCCATGTCTCCCACCTAGAACGTACCACACTCCCCGAGTGCAGAACACTATCAACCTAGTAAATGCTTTATCTTGACAAGTCCCACTTGTCAAGACCCTCTTATCAAGTCCTAGACTAAACAAGTCCCAAAAGAACACTAAAATGGTAAATTTTCCCATACATAGATCGATACACACAATCACAAATATAATGATAAAGTAAAGGGTTTAGAAATGCTCAGATTATGATGGTGTGTCATCTCTGTCGTTCAGCACGGTGTCAGCTTCAGTCTGACGCAAACGGTGTATCGATTTGATGTCTGGAAATCAATCTGTGGCTCGATGAACTCGAATAGCACTCTGGTCTGTGCATATAATAATTCTAGTTCAAAGCTAATAATATGCTGTCTGTGCACACATCAACCTAACTTATTCAAGTCAGCTCGTTTTTCATGCAAAACCTAACCCTTTTCTGTTCACAGCTCGGAGATATATATGAGTGGGTTTTGATTTCACTGACAACCCAACTCTTCGACGGCGGTCCCTCGACTCCGACACCGACGCCCCTGACTCCAGCAGCACCTCCTCGACGGCGGTAAACGCCACAGCGACAGGGTTAGCTTTGTTCTCCATGGTAGCAGGAAGAAGTGCGGCGAGGGCTGATGTCGACAGTGACTTGAGGGTTCACGTTTGTCTTCGACAACACTAGGGTTGCGGCAAGCAATGGAGCTCGGCGTGAAGGTTTTGTAACTGGATCTCGGCGGCAGCGATGAGGTGGCAGCTTCTTCTTTTCACGGCAATGTTGGATCCTGACAAAATAAGGACGTTAGGATCGAATAATAAAGTCGAGACTTACGCTTGCGTACGCAGCACCGTAATCTCGGAACTTCTCCCTCGGATTCGCCACAACGGTCGATACTTCGTCACGGAGGATCGAAGCAGAGTTTCACCGCCTAAATCTCTAACTAGAAGAGGATTTTAATGGAAGGGAGAAGAAGAACATAAGATGCCTTATGCAAACTTATGGCATGTAAAGTGTGGAATGAATGCCTTACCCTTGGGTCCTATTTATAGGCTTTAGGGGGAGTTATTGTAGGAAATAACCAATTATAAGCTATTAGCCTATATTGGCACATTCATTTATCCTCTTCTTCATTCACTTATCAAGTGCCTTTATGTACTTATAAAGTGACTTTTTCCACTTATCGAGTGGCTTTTTCCACTTATCGAGTGGTCCTTTTCACACGAGAAAAGGTTCCATTCGTGCACGCCTTCGTGCACGCGACATCTGAGGTCCGTATACCCTCATACATCCCCTCATGGGTGTATTCATGTCGTCCATATCCAACATCTCCTACTCACACTTGAGGGGATTGTAAGGAAACATCTTTCCTTTAACTCTTCTATTTATCATACCGAGAAATAGGCCGTGTGACCGTCATGCGCATAGAGTCCGCTGTTGTGCACTTGTTAGAGATACACAACACCCCTCGAGGTGCAAAGTTGAGTAGATCAGCGCATGCTTTACCCTAGATTATTTCTTCACATTTCTTATACTTTATATTCAACAATTGAATCCCATCTGGATTACAATTGGCTGGCCAGCTTTGAATCTCTAAAGTCCAAATGTGAATATGAAATTAATCTTCCTCTTCTTGCGATCCTTTTGATCTTGACTTGACTCACTTGTCTAACATGCCCCACCGGACTGAATTAACCATAGTCCATAAGCAACATGCTAAGATAGCAATCACCCAGTCAAATCTTAAGGAACCAATTAGAGTCCATAAGGGTAACGAGTTAAGACCCATGTGGTCTTTGGGTCTCACATAATAGTAAACACAATTACTATTCTAACCCAATGGTCAAAATGCATACGTAGTATGAATACGTATTACAACATCACTCCTTTCCCAGGGAGCGTATGTCTTAATGATGTTGTGAGGATGATAACCAGACACCACAATGTCTGACTTTGAGTCCCTTTTACTACTCAAATAATCTTCTGGACTCACATCCCGCATAAGACAGATAGGATTTCAAAATCCTCTTAGATCTTTTGAAAGCATCCATATGATGCAGATCTTTCATACGACCATTTTGTTTAAGTCATGACTCTAAATTGTCCGTCTGACGATTTTGACTTTAAACATGTCTCATCTTTATTTTACCCGTCTGATAAAATAAAGGCGGTTGCTCATGTGAGAGAGCCAACCTTAATCTGTCCGACATACTAGAATTCAGCTGAGATTTCAAAAATGTATACAAACATTTCTTAAGAAATTCATATGCAATGTTAAAAAGAACTTATTCTTTTATTAAATTTGATCATTTACAGACATGGGAATTTACATTGGTACAACTCAGCTTTTACGCAATCCTTGAGATGATAAGTGTTTGTAAAACACATCTCTGGGGATCGCCTTCGTAAGCGGATCCGCTATCATCTCATGCGTAGATATGTACCTTATGTCTACCTTCTTGGTCTTGTCATAGTCTTTTGCAAATTTGTAGCGGATATCTATGTGTTTGGTCTTACAATGGAATTTTGGATCTTTGACATAGGCTATATATGCTTGACTGTCGCTGTGTATTGGTACAGCACCTGAGTCATTTGCATCAATAAGCCTGTCTAAGAACTTCCTAAGCCAAACAGCCTCTTGGACTGCCATGCTAAATGCTACAAACTCGGCTTCCATAGTTGAAAGTGCGATGCAGGATTGTTTCTTGCTACTCCAGGATATTGCACCGGATCCGAGTAGAAAAACATATCCTGAGGTCGATCGTCGCTCATCGAGATCACCCGCCCAATCAGAATCAGTGTAGCCTTCGAGCCTCAATGCATCTCCTTGATAGCATAAAGCATAGTCTACAGTTCCTTTGAGATACCGCATTATCCTCTTAACCGCTTTCCAGTGTACTTGCCCTGGGTTGGATTGGTAACGACTTACCATTCCAACGACAAAACAGATGTCCGGTCTTGTACACATCATAGCGTACATAAGACTACCAACTGCACTAGAATATGGAACTTTTTCCATAATTTCCTTTTCCTTTTGGTTCTTTGGACATGATTTCAGACATAAATTGTGGCACTTGCTTATAGGAGTATCAATGGACTTGCAGTCCTGCATATTAAAATGTTCTAAAACCTTCTTTATATAAGTCTCCTGTGAAAGAGAAAGAAGTTTCTTCGAACGATTCCTTGAAATCTTAACTCCACGGATATATGCGGCTTCTCCCATGTCTTTCATCTCAAAAACTGATGAAAGCCAAGCCTTGATATCCATCACAAAGCCCTTGTCATTTCCGGCTATTAAAATGTCATCTACATATAGAGACATAATAACATACTTGCTCTTAATCCTCTTGATATATACGCAGTTATCTTCATCAAGCATGGAAAAACCATTTGATAAGACAACTTCTTGAAATTGTATATACCATTGCCTCGAGGATTGTTTAAGACCATATATGGATTTACGAAGTTTACAAACCTTATGTTCGTTTCCTTCTTTTACAAACCCTGTTGGCTGTTCCATATAGATCTCCTCGTCCAATTCTCCATTGAGAAAGGCAGTCTTTACATCCATCTGATGTAATTCGAGGTCTAAGCAAGCTACCATTGCCAGAATCAGGCGAATCGAGGTAAAACAGACAACAGGTGAGAAGGTCTCTTCGTAGTCTATCCCTTCCTGTTGCGTAAAACCTTTCGCGACAAGGCGAGCTTTATATCTGTCAATAGAGCCATCAGCTTTATGCTTGATCTTGAGAACCCATTTGTTCCCAATAGCTCTACGTCCTCTGGGTAAGTCAACTAAGTCCCAGACTTGGTTAACTTTCATGGATTCCAACTCTTCCTTCATCGCTTCCATCCATTTGTCTTTCGCAGGGCATGATACGGCCTGTTTGAAAGTAGCAGGCTCGTCATCATCTTGTTGTAAAGTCATAAAGGTTTGCGAAAATTCATCCTTAAATCTTAGAGGAGCCAACCTTGTACGACTACTACGTCGTATTTGAGATTCTTCAAGTCCTTGTTGACTCGAATTTAGATCAATTCTAATATCACTCCCACTTGGAATGTCATTAGAAATGCTCCCACTTGGATCATTATTCCCGTATGGAATAGGATTAGTGTCATTCGTATCATCCATTGGTGAAGTTTGAAACGTATTTTCTTCTTCACCAAGAATTCTCCCACTCAAATGAGGTAATCCTCCTTGATCATTAATCTCAAATAGAGATAAGTCCTGACTTATCTCGCCCTGTCTTGGAAACTCGTTTTCCAAGAAAGTGACATCCCTCGACTCAAACTCAATTAGACCTCCATTGTCTTCCTGACTAACGAAAACATAACCTTTGGAGTTTTCTGCGTATCGTATAAAGATACATTTCCTTCTCCTTGGCCCAAGTTTGCCATACTTATGGGAGGAAATATGTGCGTAGGATGCACATCCCCAAGGTTTTAAAATGTTTAAGTCAGGAGACTTTTGGTTCCACAACTCATAAGGAGTGGAGCTAACTGATTTCGAAGGTACGCGGTTCAAAATGAAAGTGGCCGTTAATAATGCATCACCCCAAAAGGTGATTGGCAAGTTAGCTTGCGCCATCATTGAACGGACCATTTCCATTAAAGTCCTATTTCTCCTTTCAGCAACACCATTTTGTTGAGGAGTATATGGCATAGTTACCTGATGTACTATGCCCTTTGCATCACAAAGTTCCTTAAAACTTGTTGATTGATATTCACCGCCCCTATCGGTTCGCAAGACCTTAATCTTGCGATCTAATTGATTCTCCACTAAACTCATATAGTTTTTAAAGCATGTTAATGCTTCACTTTTGTGGGATATCAAATAGATATGTCCGAATCGGGTGAAATCATCAATAAAAGTGATGAAATAGGACTTCCCACGTCTTGTCTTGACATTCATCGGACCACATATGTCCAAATGGATGAGCTGTAATGGAACCTCGGCCCTTGTGCCGGTTCCAAACGGCTTGCGACAAGATTTCCCCACAAGGCAATGTTCGCATGTCGACATTTCAACCTTTGAAACATTGGATAGAAGTCCACGTTTGGCAAGTCTATCCATTCGTTTTGGTCCAATATGACCAAGCCTTGCGTGCCAACAAATTATATTAGACTCATAAGTCGAAGAATTTTTAACAAGGAAATTTTCATCATAAGTCGAAGAATTTTTAACAAGGAAATTTTCATTACATAATGAAGAGTCATTCATTGTATTTAATACAATAAATCCTTTAAATACATACCCAGTACCAATTAAGGAATTATTACAACACAAGTCCACTTTACAATCATGAAAAAACCAGCTATAACCAAGACCCATTAACACGACCACATATTTTATATTCCTTCGAATATCTGGAGCGAAGAGAACATCATGAAGTAGGAGAGTGCGGCCGTTGTCCAAGACTAGCTTGCAAGTCCCAACGCTTTTCACTTCAACACGTGTGTAGTTTCCTACATAGATCCACTTCGTTCCTTGGGGTATCCGGTGATACTCCACCAAGGACCGTCTGTCCCTTGCTATGTGGTCGGTGGCACCTGAATCAATTATCCAAAATAGATTAGATTCCACAAGAAATATTGAACTAGAAACACATATGTAACTAGTATAATTACAAGTTACCTCGTCGCCTCCACTCGTACACGAACGAGCATAGTGACCGAGCTTGTTGCACTTGAAGCACTTGATCCTCTTCAAGTCTTTCTTCTTGTGCCATTTCTTGTGCCCACCCTTATGTTTGGGTTTCTTGGTAGACTCAGGTTGCTTATTACGTTCATCGGTAGACTTCGAACGATCTTTCCTTTTCTTTCCCCCGTGTGAGGAACTAGCAACCATGTGCACTTCTGCACTTGGCTTGGCAGCTGCAAGCCACTCTTCCTCTAATTCGAGGTGCTTGGAAACATCGCTGAAGGTCTTGATGCTCTCATTGTGAGTGAGATGAATCTTCATTTGGTTCTACCCATTTTGTAGGGAACGTATGACTGCTTGGATTTGTTGCTCATCAGTGAGCACATGACCTGCATCCTTTAACTCTGAGATAAGATTCGCCATATGTCGCAGATGATTCCCCATGGAATGATCTGGACGTTTCTTGTATGAATCAAATCTTATAGTTAAGGCGCAAAGTTTGGACACCGATGTGCCACCAAACTTCTCCTCTAGCTTGGACCATATGTCCATGGCTAGGTCATGCTCTCGGAAGATGCGCATTATGTCATCGGCCATACTGCTCAATAACGTAATGCGAGCTATCTTATTCTTCCGAGACCAAGCATCAAAAGCTTCCTTGTCTCGTCTGTATTGGGCCGTAGTGCCCAACTCGGGTTCAATTATTACGTTCTTTAGAGTTTCGAGCACTTCTTGCTCATCAAGAACGTATTGTATCTTGATGGACCATAGTTTGTAATTATCGCCGTTGAGTTTTTCACCTCTGTTTAACTCAGCGATGATATTCTTTGAAGCGGAAGACATTTTACTTTTAAAATACTGCAAAAAGACACAAAACCGAAGGTTTGATCAAAAACATTGCATTAAAAATTCTTAAAATACAATTCCCACTTGAAATTATAATAGAATATCCCATTTGGATAGTTCTAATTTCAACTCCCACTTGGAATGATATTTATAATTTGATAAGTTACTTTCGAAAAATATTGAAGATGTTGTTATAGAATCAGAAAGGTTTCTACGATTCCAATCACCATCTAGAACAATCCTTCAATATTTCCCCCTCACTTATCAAACGATAGTACTCTTATAGTACTTCGCAGCGGAAAAGCGTTTTCGAAAACGTATTTTTCAAAACGTATGAAAACGTATTTTTCAAAAATGTATATTTCAATCCAGTACCCTTATGATACTAGCGAAATATTCGGCACTTCTTGGCCATTTGCAGGGGTTGTTCCGTATCCGTGCCAAGGTCGGATCCCCCTTGAGGGGATTTTTCTTCAAGCCATTGTCGTCGGCTCCCGTATGGATCCAGGCGCTTCCCCCCGTATAGGAGAATTTTTCCGCAGACGACTGTCGTTGACCCAGTATGGGCTAGTCGGCATGTTCGTGTTACATCGACCAAGGCCTCTCGCCAAATTGGTCGACCAATACCGACCAAGGATCTGGCACCCCCCCGGCCAGGGCCTCTGCCCTGGCCGAGGCTGGCCAAGGGCCGGCCAGGGCCTCTGCCCTGGCCGGTCAGGGGCCCTGGCCCCTCGGCCAGGGCCTCTGCCCTGGCCGAGGCCGGCCAGGGCCAGCCAGGGCCTGGCCCTGGCCTCTGCCAGGGCCGGCCATGGCCCTGGCAGAGGCCAGGGCACCGGCCTGGCCGGCCCCTGGCTCTGGCCGAGGCCGGCCAGGGCCTCCCGGGCCCTGGCCGTGGCCGGCCATGGCCGGCCATGGCCTAGCCATGGCCCTTTGGCCATGGCCGGCCATGGCCCATATGGCCATGGCCGGCCACCCCCTTGCATGGGGTTGGCCGCACACCCCGATGGAGGGGTGGCCGTGGTGGTTATTGGCCGTAGCCAACCCCCTCCGCATGGGGAGGGGGGGTGCATTGCCTTCATAGCCCATTTGGCCATGGTGATCAAGCACCAAAAGTCATCTTCCCCAATGGGAATAACTACCATCTTCTTCCTCGATGAAGCACTCGTTTGTCGATGAAGCACCCGTTCGTCGAGAATGTAGTTATTCTCTAATGGCCGTGTGCCAAAATGAAAAAATAACAGACTTTAAAGTTCGCAAACTACACGCTCCACATGAAGAGAGTTCACATTCCCTATGAATGGAGACTCAGCATCCATGAAGAGTGCGAGCTTGACGATATGAACGGTCGGTTCTTCCCGTCACGGAGAGTTCCTGCCATATCTGTAATGACAGAAGACCCTAACGTGAAAAGAACAACCGCTGCGTTCTCTCCGTCACGAAGCGTTCCTACCATATCCATAATGGTAGGATACCCATTCGTGAAAAAGACAATGCCTCGTTCATCGGTTCGACGGGGCGACAGTTTGACCGGGGCGAACCCGTATGGCTCTGATACCAATGTTGGATCCTGACAAAACAAGGACGTTAGGATCGAATAATAAAGTCGAGACTTACGCTTGCGTACGCATCACCGTAATCTCGGAACTTCGCCCTCGGATTCGCCACAACGGTCGATACTTCGTCACGGAGGATCGAAGCAGAGTTTCACCACATAAATCTCTAACTAGAAGAGGATTTTAATGGAAGGGAGAAGAAGAACATAAGATGCCTTACGCAAACTTATGGCATGGAAAGTGTGGAATGAATGCCTTACCCTTGGGTCCTATTTATAGGCTTTAGGGGTAGTTATTGTAGGAAATAACCAATTATAAGCTTATTAGCCTATATTAGCACATTCATTTATCCTCTTCTTCATTCACTTATCAAGTGCCTTTATGCACTTATAAAGTGACTTTTTCCACTTATCGAGTGGCTTTTTCCACTTATCGAGTGGTCCTTTTCACACGAGAAAAGGTTCCCTTCGTGCACGCCTTCGTGCATGCGACATCTGAGGTCCGTATACCCTCATACATCCCCTCATGGGTGTATTCATGTCGTCCATATCCAACAGGCAAGACGTCGATGACGAGGAAGGAGATGGCAGCAGCGAGTGCACTCCACGATGGAGAGCTAGGAGAGCTCCTTCGGCAGCAAGGGTACGCTTCGGTTTATTCTCTGGGAGATGATGCAGCGAACAACGGTGGTTAGATGTTCTCCACGATAACAGGGAGGAAGTCGACGGCAGCTCGAAGATGACATTGAAGCTTTGGCTAAGGCATGCAGTCCTTCGATGAACACAACAGCAAGTAATGGGAGACGACAAGTAACTCGAGTCGACGGAAGTTCGGAGCTCTCCACTCTTGATGATGATGAAGATTGGTTCCCTTTGGTCTTGAGGTGTGATCACTCCTTATTTTACACTTTTTTCCCACATGTTTGCATGCCATTTAGATCGCTCAAATCATGTTTTTCACGATATATCGACAAAATTGCGATGCTTTTCATGATTTGTTGTTTTTGTCGTATTTCAGGGGATTTGGAGCGATTTGGAGTGATCTCTAGATACGCCTACTCCAGAGTGTCACCGACAACCTCCCTGAGGGGTATTTTGCCATTGGAGAGGAGCGGAAGAAGAAAGAACGTCGCAGGAGCGACGAGGAGGCCAAAACAAGCTGTTTGGGCATTTTTGGTGTCTCACTCGGCCGAGTGAAGGAGTCACTCGGCCGACCAGCGAGACACCGCTCGGCCGACCTGATCGGACACGCTTCATGTGTGCACTCGGCCGAGCGACGGAAGCCACATCGGCCGAGTGACGAGACCCCGTCCGCCCGAGTGGCGCTCAGACGAAGCCATTCAAAAATCGCCAACTTACTGTTTTTCGTCTGCCTGAGCTTCAGAAGACCCACTCGGCCGAGTGGCAAATGCCGACCGCCCGAGTACTAAGAAGCCATCGGCCGAGTGACGACAACTCACTCGGCCGAGCGACTCCCGAAGTGAAGACCCCCGAAGACCCAGACTTACTGGAAATTTACAGGGTTTGTCACTCGGCCGAGTGACTTTTGTCACTTGGCCGAGTGCGACGCGCTGCCTGTAGCGAAAATTGCGATTTTCAGGCTGCGCAGGGGCATTTTGGTCACATTTTTTTTGACGATTTTGGGGGGTATTTAACCCCTGTTTTTACCCTAGGTTAGGGAGCTTTTTCTCTTTAATTTTTGCAGCTTTTAGATTAACTTTTTAGCTTTTATTCTTGTGATTGGAGAGGAGACAAAGGTTGATTTTTGTTGGATTATTGGAAGAACTCCATTGGTTTGTGTCTCTCTCCTCTAAAAATACTATTTTTATTGCTTATCTCAATATTGTGATGAATTCTCTTGTTAATTTCATTGATTATTTTTGTATTTGTGCTATGAATTGTGAGTAGTCTACACGTCTTGGGGCGTGGGGATGAACCCTACGAGCCCAATTTCAGATTTGTGATGAATTGGTAGAAATTTTGCTAGAATTGCTATTAGGGTTAGTTTGGGATCGATTTATTACGGATGGCTAGGAGTTCATACCGATTGGGATTTGCAAGAGATTGGATCCCAACTCGATAGGAAACCCTAGAAATCTGAATTGGGTTGGAATCGAATTTCCGTAGTATCGGTTTACAAGAGATTGGACCGATACTAGGGTTTCTGGTTGCAATTCCATGCCGATACCCGTTTGCAAGAGATTGGACGGGTAGGAACTATCCCAACCTAGGTCGTGGCCCGAGTTTGCACGAGAGTGGGCTCGGGGCGTGATCGGTCCATATTTTACACCTTTTTTCTGCATATTTGCATGCCACTTCGGTTGCTCATATTGCGATTTTCACGATTATTCGATGATATTGTGTTACTTTTCACTATTTCTTGTTTTTGTCGGATTTCAGGAAATATGGAGCGATCGGGAGCAAAAATGAGCTTAAGGGACTTGCACCCACTCCGGAGCTTCACCCAAGGCTCTTTTGAGGGCTATTCGGCGATGGGAGACAGGTGGAAGAAGAAGGAACTCCGTAGGAGCGACGAGGATGAGAAACGGAGAAGATTGGGCATTTTAGCATGCCACTCGGCCGAGTGAAGGAGTCACTCGGCCGAGCAAAGAAGCCCGCTCGGCCGGCCAGATCGGACACGCAACAGATTGAGTATCAGCGTGCACTCGGCCGAGCATCGCCAGCCCACTCGGTCGAGCACGGAGACACCACCCGCCCGAGTGGCATCACGACGACGGCAAGTAAAAAATCTCATACTTACTGGAATCCGTTAGGCGATTGAGGGTTCCGACTCGGCCGAGTACCGAATGCCCCGCGGCCGAGTGAGGAAAGCCACTCGGCCGAGTCACCTCCAAAGACAGACCCCCCAAGACCCCTGACTTACTGGAATTTTACAGGGTCTATCACTGGGCCGAGTAGAGAAGCCCACTCGACCGAGTAGAGAAGTCAACTTGGCCGAGTGATGCCGAGGACACGCAGCGCCCAGATTTTCAGATAGCCTCCCACTCTTTTGAAATCTGCTATCATTCCAGCAATCAAAGTATTTTTCTCATATTTTTTATGGATAGTAGACTTCATGAAGGTTCCAACGCCGCTAAGAACACGTCAATCGGAGGTCGGATGAAATCTGGAGAATTTCTGCAAGTTGACGCTGCAGTGCTGGAATTTCCACTCGGCCGAGTCACAGTTTCCACTCGGCCGAGTCGGCGACGGGCCCAGATTTTAAGTTGCGGTTTGGGCTGTTTTTGGGCACGAATTTGAGGGGTTTTCTAGGGTTTCTTGCTAGGGTTTTGGGAGAGTATTTAAGGGGTTTGTAGCCACCATTAGAGGAGGATCCCCCATGTTTTCTTAGGTCCCAAGATGTTTTAGGAGGATTATTTTAGAGGTTAGGCCATGCCCTAGGCCCCCTCTTGGATCAAAAAGCTTGTATTTGGATTGGAATTCTTCATCTAAGCTAAGTATTTCTATTCTTATTATTTGAATCTTTGATTTTCTATCTTTTTATATGCAAGCAATGGTTTTTATTGATTCTTATATCCTTATTGCTATGCTTGAGTAGATTTGTTGTTCTAGGGTTTGGGGATGAACCCTATGGATCTAATTTCATATTTGTGAAGAATGAATTCTAAATTGCTAGAATTGCTAGGAGGTTAGGTTGTGATTGATTTCCTACGGATAGCTAGGGATTTCCATCCATTTGGGATTTGCAAGAGATTGGATTCTAATCGATGGGAATGCCTAGATATTCGATTTAGGTTTACAATTGGGTTTCTCTAGATTTGGTTTGCAAGAGATTGGACCAAAGCTAGGATTTTTAATTGTAAATCTATACACATATTCGTTTGCAAGAGATTGGACGAATACGAACTATCACAACCTAGATCGTAACTCGAGTTTGCACGAGAGTGGGCTCGAGGGGCGATTGAACGATGATGTCGATCCTCATGCTAGTGGCTTAGGTTAGGGTTTGCAAGAGATTGGGCCATAACCTAGGTTTGCTATAGACCGGCAATAGCGCGAGAGCGTGAGCTTGGTTCTACATTAAGTTGTGACTAGTTCACCTCAACGCAAGTCTAGTAATATTGAGATTCACTATTAACAATGATGCATGACGGTCCGTAGTGGTGATTCCCTAGCCCTAGACGTCTTTATTTGATTTTATACCCCCATACTTTGCCCGACGATTGTGACAGGATCGCCGCAAGGTAAATTCCCTCTTTTATTATATTGTATTTGAATCGATATTCGAACCGATTTCTTTATCATCGACACCGACATCCACCACCATTGCCATTACATCATACCATAGCCATCTCCACCAATAAAACATTCGTAGTCAAATCAACCTAGGATAGATTGGAACCAACACCACCTCCTCGTGTTCGATACCCCGCTCGCCACTACGCCGTGCGCTTGCGGTAAAACTACAATCGCCGCTCCGGGACGTGTATCCGGGGAGCGATCAGGGCGCGATTGAACGATGATGTTGATCCTAATGCTAGCTTGCCTAGGCTAGGGTTTGCAAGAGATTGGACCCGAACCTAGGATAGCTATAGACCGGCAACAGCGCGAGAGCGTGAGCTAGGTATTACATTCAGTTGCAACTAGTTCATCCAAAATTTTATTCTAGCAATTTTGACACCAATGAACCACATTGACGAAATACGGTGAGTAGCGGGGATTCCCCATTCCCTAGACGTCTTTATTTGATTTGATATCTTCGTACTTTGTCTGATGATTGTGACAGGATCGCCAAAGGTAAATTTCTCTCTCTTCTGTTCTTAATAGCCAGGTTGTTCGGAGCAAGCACTTTCATTCGTCCTCCCTGTGTTCGATAACCCGCTCGCCGCTACACCGTGCGCTTGCGGTAAAACTACACGGTCGCACTTTTGGGTTACATTCCGGAGCGATCAAGTTTTTGGCGCCGTTGCCGGGGAGGCGATTGCGTTTGATCTTACCACCCTAGCTATTTCTTTCTTTTTGTTTTTATTTCATTATTTTTTTACCTAACCCTTCCATTGTGCTAATCACTTCTTTGAAACTTTGTTTTCCCGTGCATGAACACGAGATCAACGGCAGACCCTGAAGCTATATTATTTGATCTCGAGATTGAGCGTACTGCGTGGAGAATCAGAGCGGAGAGAAGACAAGATCCGGAAAGGAGGTTTATGACCAACCCGGAAACTGCGGAACAATTAGCGACAAGAATGGCGAGGATTATTTCTATTCGCGATAGGCTTTGGCCTAAGACCTCTTCTACGACCTCATCCATTGCCATGCCGGAGTTGGTGACTGACAAGAACTTTGAGCTGAAGACTGGACTAGTGGTTCTAATGCAGCAGGATCCATTTCATGGGAATGCCCAATAAAATCCCCACTACCACATCCAGCTATTTTTGTCGAAGTGCACCACATTTCAGATGACGGGGGTCTCCATCGATGCCATCAGACTACGTCTCTTCCCCTTCACACTAAAGGACAAGGCACTTTATTGGTTGAGGACGCAAGCTGAGGGAGTCTTTACCACATGGGACGAGTTGGCGAGTGCATTCATCGACAAGTTCTATCCGCCCTCCAAGACGGTAAAGATTCGGAGTGCCCTTATGTCCTTCAAGCAAGGACACCAAGAGACGCTCTATGAGGCTTGGGAGCGTTTCAAAGATCTGCAGCACCAGTGCCCGTACCATAGCATTGAAGATTGGGAGCTAGATCATAGCTTCTACAATGGTCTCCAACCAGGGACCAAGCAAATTATTGATGCCGCGGCGAATGACGCTATCTTATCAAAGACTCCCGAAGAAGCTACGGCCCTAATTGAGGAGATGGCCTCAAACAATCAACAATGGGGCGATGAGCGAGGACACTCTACGTCCTCCTTGAAGCCAACTAGCATCTACGAGGCAAAGGCCGTAGCGGAGCTGACAAGCAAGTTTGATTCTCTCCACAAGGTAGTGGAGAGACTGGAGAAGTTTATCACGGAGCCCCAAGGAACCCCTTCCACATCCGCACCAACGAATCAAATGTGTGATTGGCAAGACCAATCTCAAGCTATGTATTTGGGAGGAGAGCAAGGAGAGGGATCCTTGGAGCAAGTTCAATATGTCGTGGGGAACCAAGGATATTGGGCCAATCCGGCCACAAGAAATCATCCCGGTTTCTCTTATGCCAACAATGAAGGAGCTTTGAACCCGTCGCAACAACCACCTCAACAAGCTCGACCACCACCACCACCCCAACAACAACACTATCCACCGAGGGGGCCTCCACAACAAAATTTCCAACCGAAGCAACAAGTTCCACCCTATAGGCCGCCCGGATACAATCAAGGGTGGAGAAATCAAAACCCTCCACAAGCTCAACAACGATCCGACTTCGAAGCTAGAGTGGAGGAGTTTATGGTCGAGCAAAAGAAGGTCAATGCTTCCTTGAAGGCGGGCCAAGACTCCCTTACAACAGTTGTGGCACAAATATCGGAGCAATTGGCGTTGCTCAATCGAAACACTCAACAATTGCCGGCTCAACCCGAGCAAAACCCACGGGGCAACACCGGCCACATCAATGTCGTGGTTGCCGTTACTACTAGAGGCGGGAAGGATACCACCCCCGCCATGATTCCTACCGAGGAGCCCGTGGAGGAGAATGGAGAGCCAATTGAGCCGGTAGTTGAAGTTGAGAGGGAGAAAGAGCCACAAGAAAAGGAGAAATCTAGGGCGGAGCAATTGATTGAGGAGAGGCGCTTCATGCCACCGGTCCCATTCCCCCAGAGGCTCGCTAGGGCAAAAATGGAGAAAAGGCTAGCAAAGTTTCTCGAGTATCTGAGAGGGGTTAGCCTCAACATTCCTTTCCTCGATGCCATCGTGGAAATCCCCACATACGCTAAATTTTTAAAGGATTTGATTTCGGGGAGAAAGAGGAAGGAAAAGATTATGCTCACCGAGGAGGGCTCTTGGTTCACCAAGAGAGAGAAGGAGCCGGCTAAATTCAAAGACCCGAGGAGTTTTCGAATTCCTTGCACCTTGGGCGGCGTCCCTCTACAAAAGGCGTTGGTGGATTTAGGGGCTAGTGTTAGCCTCATGCCTCTCTCCATGTTCCTAAGGCTAAACACCGGGACGAAATTGAAGCCCACCGACATGCGGATACAATTAGCCGATGGACGGATCACAAGGCCGGTGGGGATTGCAGAGGACATCCCTCTACAAGTCCCGGGGGGCATATGTTTACCATGTGACTTCGTGATCATGGACGTTAAGGAGAAGGGAGATACGTCATTGATACTTGGACGCCCGTTCCTCGCCACCGCCGGTGTCATTGTCGACGTGCGAGAAGGTACCCTAACATTGAACGTCGGCAACATCGAGGTGGAGCTTCATATTCCTAAGGCAATGAAACACATGCCTTACCACGAGGAGCTTGACTATATGGACCTCCTTGACGAGGTAATTGAGGAGGCGATCCCTCACTCCATCGGCGCTCTATTCAAAGAAGATTTCGAAGAAGGCCCGGATTTGGACCAAGAAGAGAAGAAAAATGAATCCCCCGACTTCTCCGCTGAAATTGACGAAGGCGACGCTGATGTCGCAAGGATTCGAGAGCTCTGCAAGCTCTCGAAATTAAAGTCTCCGAAGAAAGCTCCGCCGATACGGAAATCGGCGTCACCGGTGAAGCCGAGGACCGGAGCAAACGCTAGCTTGGGGGAGCCTCCCCCCAACACTATTCGAGACGGGAGACCACCGAGGGAGAACACGCCGTCGCAACTTCCGAATCCAAGCGTTCTCCCCGGAAAGTTTGACGGGTGCTTCTCATATGCACCAAACATCCCGCATTAATTGAAAATCATAGGGGGTCGAGCTCACGACCTTAAACGAGCGCTTGTCAGGAGGCAACCCGACAGTTATTGCTTTATTTTTACTTTTCTTTTATTTTTGTTTTAGAAATTTTTAGTGTTTTGAGTCGTTCGCCCAAAAATTTGGTGATAACGGGTCCTATTTTTCTTGACAGGAGAGGAGAACGAGGTACCCATCATTAGGAGGATGCACAAGGCGACGAGGAGCGCCCCAGGAAGGCGCTCGATGCTTAGGAGGAAGATGAAATCGACTGGAGGAAGAAAAACAGAGTTTAGAGCCCAAACGAAGACAAACAACAGCAAACAAGGCTCACTCGGCCGAGTATACTAGTCACTCGACCGAGCACACAAGTTTGTCCGGCCGAGCCGCTCACGAACGAGGGAAGTCTGCTGTACCCTACTCTCTGTTTATTTTCCTGATTTCAGTATAACTGCTACTCGGCCGAGTATATATGTTCACTCGGCCGAGTAAAACTGATACGCTCCTAGGGCGAGTCTTGCCGAGTAGCTTGAGCCACTCGGCCGAATGGACTTACTCCACTCAGCCGAGGGTGGTAAGGCCACTCGGCTGAAGCGTAGCGGGGAGGAATTTTTACTTAAAGTTCACTCGGCCGAGCGACCCAGTCACTCGGCCGAGTCGTAACTTTTACTATAAATAGGGGCGAGGGTCGGGCTCGTTTTTCGAAACGAAACAAATTGCAACCGCCCCGACCCTTCGCATTCCCAGCGCCCGAATCCCCCTCGCTCGCCCGATCGCCGACCCCGCGCCGCCGCTCGGCCACCCACCGTCGGCCGAGCTGCCGCCGCACCTCGCCCGAGTCGCCGCCGGCGGCCACTGCTCCGGCCGACTCCGGTAACCCTATTTTAGCCTATTTTCTCCTCTTTTGTGTATTTTTCGAGGATCCATGTATCTAACGAACCCCAAACCCAAATTAATTTCAATTTCTATCTATTATACCCCTAATGCCACATACGTTTTGAATATTACTCGCTGATATCTCCATTTCATGCGCCGGTTATATTTGGAGCTTGGGTGAGCCCAGGGGAGCTTCCAGGGACTGATTTGGGCTACGTGGAGGCGTCGTCTTCGCACGCTTCCATAGCTTTTCACTCGCGGCGTGTCGTGGTATACTCTTTCCTTCATTTTACGCACGCCGCACTTTTCACGCTTTTTGGTGAGCGCTCGGGGCCCATATGCCGCCCCGGACACGGCCGCGGTCGAGGAGAGCTTCCTCCAAGCGGAAGCGGTCGGATGATGCCGGCCCCTCCCACGAGGTGGAGGACTCTCCTCCACCTTCTCCACCACACCCCGTTCACCCAGCACGGACTGCAGGCCCCACACACCCCGCACAGCCTGCAGAGCCCGCACAGCCCATACACCCTGCACAGCCACTCCCTGTCGCTTCACAGCCACCACCTCCGGCTCCACTTATCGGGCCGCTGGGGATCACGTTCCGGAACGATGCACACCGCGTTGCTTTCGAGCGTATCTCCCAGCGCTCGATCGTACCCTCCAGGTTCGCGCACCTTGCAGACCTAGGACGTCTGGGGGTACTCGAGGGGATGCTCACGTTGTACGACAACGTGGGCTGGAGAGATATCTTCCAGGTGTTGGCGGACACGTTTATCCGTCCGACACTTGAGGTTCTTAGTTCGATCGCCCGGACCGACGAGGGATGCTCGTTTCGGTTCATGGACCGAGAGTGCCAGGTCACTCTCGGTATGATGAGAGCTTTCTTCTCGTGGCCCGATGTCCCCGGGGCCGACCGAGGTTACGCCCCCACCCATATCCCCCCACCTTCTTTCGATGCCGGCACCTTCTGGGCCCGGATTACGGGTCTTCACGCTGCCTTTGACCCTAGTAGGGCCAAGGCCTCGGCCATTGTCCATCCCTGCCTCCGTATAGCTCAGCGCCTTATGGCGACGACCTTTTTGGCGAGATATGAGCCGGGTACGATG
The DNA here is from genome assembly GCA_030789695.1 of Scilla litardierei. Lineage (NCBI taxonomy): Eukaryota > Viridiplantae > Streptophyta > Magnoliopsida > Asparagales > Asparagaceae > Scilla > Scilla litardierei. The sequence continues at coordinate 95,529,382 of CM061142.1, forward strand.
TCCACGCCGGAGCTCTATATGCTCTACGCGATGACACGCCCCAGAGCTCTATCTAGGGAGGGCGATGAGTTGGTCCCCGCCGTCGTGATTGATGTCGCGGCTTGGTTTTTGGACCGCATCATCGTATCGATGGGTGCTCGCTCACCGATATGCTGCGGCGGCCTGATCACCTTGCTCGCCCTTATGACCGGCGAGGATTTTCTAGATGACCTGCGACGAGCACCGGGCCCCACTTCTCTGTCCATAGATGTTATGGCCCGGATGAAGATGCTGCGTCCGCTCGGTGAGCGACACTGGGTCTGGCTGCACGGCCCTTACGGTGCCGATTACATGATTCTTCCGAGCCCAGCTCGAACTCAGATTGCACCGGCCCATGTGGACTGGCTCCCGGCGATGGATGTTCTGATCCCAGCCGCATACGTGCTCGAGGCCGAGGAGGCCGAGCAGGCCCATGCTGCCCCCGCAGACCCTGTTGCACCTGCTGAGCCTGCTGCCCCTGTTGACCCCGTGGCCCCTCAGCCTATCCCTGATATTTCTGCTGCTCCAGACACATCTGTCCACATTGCTGTCGGTGTCGGGAGTACCCTCGCTGAGCCCACCACCACTGCTTCCACGCCTGCCACCACCACCACTGGCCCTCTGTCTGCCGAGCCTGTTTCCTCTGCCCCACCCGAGCGCCCGCCGACTATAGTTGAGTGCGGAGAGCCCTCTTTTGCCACTACCGTAGAGACCATGGTCTCCACCTCTGTCTCCACCGCTGCAGTATTCTCTGAGAGTGTCGTGGCGTCTGTCCACACTTCTGTGTCACCGACCTCTCTGGCCGCCTCGTTGCCACTTTTGTATTCTTCTTTCGTTACTGCTGCCTCCACTTCTCACCAGCCGGTGCCCCGGCCTCGCACTAAGGTCAGGCCCACACTTGCGAGCGTAGCACCTTTCGTTCCCTTGCCTGCTGAGCCCGTCACCTACGCCACCAGAGTACGCCAGCCCCGACCTGCACAGCCCAGACCGGTGCGTCCCTCTGCACCACCTCCCCCCGACACTGTACTTCAGAGCATTCGTGCTCTCGAGGGGGCGGTGAGTGGCCTCAGAGGCGACCTTAGGACCCTGTCTGCCACCGTCACAGCGATGGCTGGCCGCTTCGACCTGCTCCCGCATATTCACTACTGCCTTACCCAGGTCCTGGAGTGACTCCCCCGTGTACCCCCACCCACCCAGCAGGTCCCCACCCCCACTCCTACACACACTCAGCCTGCTTCCACTTCCACACCCACACCCACTCCCGCTCAGCAGCCTGTCCCACCACCACCACCTCCGCCTCAGGACGGAGACGGCGCAGCCCCACCTTCTTAGGCACTCTTGATGCCATCGATTCTTTTTGCCGTTGTGCTGCCTGTCTCTGCTGGGTCCTGTTGCATTTTGCCCACCCCCCCTCCCCTCACTGTTTTGGATACACATTTTCTTTATATATCTTCATATATATTTTTTGGGGAGAGAGGGAGAGTTTTTGGTGCCACACCTTTATATCTGTATCACTCCTTTATTTGCATGCATCATGTCCGCATCATATTTTTCATTTCATTATTTTCTTTTATCTTTCCTCATGCATGCATCCTCACTTACCCCTCACATTACTTGTCTCTCGGTGTGCCACACTTTGCACATTGAGGACACTGTGCCGTTTAGCTTGGGGGAGTGAGTTCTCACGTTCTTTTTCGATTTACCACCTTTATTTTTAGTTTTTCCACGCCATTTTCCGCTTTTGCACTTATTTTCATCATTTTTCTTTTGTTTTACCATGCATCACATTTTTCTTATTTTTCTGTGTGCCGCATTGTAAATAGTTTTATTTTCCCCTTTATCTTTATTTCTTTTTCATCTCATGCTAGAGATGACTTTTCTGTGATGATGATGACGTGGAGTTAGCGTCTTCTATATGCATGCTATATTTGTCATGTCTTAGACTTTATTTCTGATATCATATGCTGTGATTTGCCTTGCATTTAGAGATAGTAACCCACACTTTTTCCACATGAAAATGGATGAAATTTTATTATTAGCTGAGTCTGAATATTCATATGTATGCTATCGCAGAAAACACACCAAGATTCACGCATTGAATGCTTATATCTGGAGTACCGTTTTCTTTTCCTATATCACTTCTATATGCATGATTTGTACATTTCACTTCAGGATGATTGAATGATGTTAGCTATGATAAATCTGGATTAGTTTAGCTTTTTTGTGATCGAAACTGAGTAGATTAGATTGCCCTGCTGAAGTTGTCGTGCACGTCTTATAGAGTGAACTGAGAGACATATTTATTTCTTTCTCCACATATCTTGAACATCATTTCTCTATTTTAAAATCATTGGTGAATCTCCCCTTAGCGATTCCATTGTATGGCATTTCCCCCGCTATTAATTCCTAGCTCCAAATTTCCCAAAACCAAAGAAAGAAAAAGAAAAAAATTTCTTGTATGTTCTTACTTCTCTTTGAGTTGGGATCATTGTGTATATATGTTATTTGAAAAAAAAAGAGAAAAAAAAGAGAAAAGAAAAAAAAAGGAAAAAAAGAGAGAAAAAGAAAAAGAAAAGAGGAAAGAACCTCAATAAAAGATCCTATCTCATGTTCTCTCTTTCTTCTCTCTTTTTGTATTTATTTTCATTACTTTTGGAGCTTTATAAAAATGGGGATGTAAATATTTTTTATGCCACCACGCTTATAGATAAGCTTGGGGGAGGGAATCCAATGATGTGTGAGAGAGTGACTACTTGACGTTGCACGACAACCTAGGCTAAGTAATATTCTATACTCGGTGAGATTATTTCTAGCATTACGAAGTCCAGAAATCTATGCCTAGCACTCATTTCATGAAATCCACACTTATCTATTCTTTCTATTCTATTGCGTGATACTCTTATACTCCTCATAGAAAGCATTCAATTGAAAAGTGTGTGATCTGCGATTTGTATACCGCTTTAAATGATTCAGACGATGCTAATTCTAAAATTATTCTGTTTTTCATGATTATATCGTTGTTCGTGGGTTTTCTATTTCTATTTGCACCATTATACTATGATCTCGAAATAAAATTCTTTGACATGTGTTTTTCATTCGGTGCATGCTATATGAGTAAGCAAAACCCACATCCTGAGAAAATGATCCGAAGTGAAGACCCCCGAAGACCCAGACTTACTGGAAATTTACAGGGTTTGTCACTCGGTCGAGCGACTTTTGTCACTCGGCCGAGTGCGACGCGCTGCCTGTAGCGAAAATTGCGATTTTCAGGCTGCGCAGGGGCATTTTGGTCACATTTTTTTGGACGATTTTGGGGGGTATTTAACCCCTGTTTTTACCCTAGGTTAGGGAGCTTTTTCTCTTTAATTTTTGCAGCTTTTAGATTAACTTTTTAGCTTTTATTCTTGTGATTGGAGAGGAGACAAAGGTTGATTTTTGTTGGATTATTGGAAGAACTCCATTGGTTTGTGTCTCTCTCCTCTAAAAATACTATTTTTATTGCTTATCTCAATATTGTGATGAATTCTCTTGTTAATTTCATTGATTATTTTTGTATTTGTGCTATGAATTGTGAGTAGTCTACACGTCTTGGGGCGTGGGGATGAACCCTACGAGCCCAATTTCAGATTTGTGATGAATTGGTAGAAATTTTGCTAGAATTGCTATTAGGGTTAGTTTGGGATCGATTTATTACGGATGGCTAGGAGTTCATACCGATTGGGATTTGCAAGAGATTGTATCCCAACTCGATAGGAAACCCTAGAAATCCGAATTGGGTTGGAATCGAATTTCCGTAGTATCGGTTTGCAAGAGATTGGACCGATACTAGGGTTTCCGGTTGCAATTCCGTGCCGATACCTGTTTGCAAGAGATTGGACGGGTAGGAACTATCCCAACCTAGGTCGTGGCCCGAGTTTGCACGAGAGTGGGCTCGGGGCGCGATTGAACGATGATGTTGATCCTAATGCTAGCTTGCCTAGGCTAGGGTTTGCAAGAGATTGGACCCGAACCTAGGATAGTTATAGACCGGCAACAGCGCGAGAGCGTGAGCTAGGTATTACATTCAGTTGCAACTAGTTCATCCAAAATTTTATTCTAGCAATTTTGACACCAATGAACCACATTGACGAAATACGGTGAGTAGCGGGGATTCCCCATTCCCTAGACGTCTTTATTTGATTTGATATCTTCGTACTTTGTCTGACGATTGTGACAGGATCGCCAAAGGCAAATTTCTCTCTCTTACGTTCTTAATAGCCAGGTTGTTCGGAGCAAGCACTTTCATTCGTCCTCCCTGTGTTCGATAACCCGCTCGCCGCTACACCGTGCGCTTGCGGTAAAACTACACTGTCGCACTTTTGGGTTACATTCCGGAGCGATCAAGGTGCTCACGCAATGGAGATTGAATTTGTGGCTGAGGAGATGAAGTTGCCTTGGGCTTGCGGCAATAGTATATTTGCCTTGGTAATCTTGCGACAAGGAGATCAAACCCTAGTTTATATTTTGGCTAGGGGAAAGGGTTTGAGACTTGGAAGTTAATGTATTGGCCGAACTTTTGATGTTCTCCTCCTTTGTGTGGTGATTTGTTTTGGCCGTGCCTCTTTCCTCACTTTTAAATGGCTATTTAAATAGGAGATATTATGGTTTTTAAAGAGGGGTGCAGCAAGGGAGGGTGTCCTAGCTAAGGTATAATTCGGCTAGGATAGGAAGTAAATGAGATCAATTTGAATCCCCTATGAATAGGAGATAGAATCCCTTTGAATTGATCTTCATCTATATTGAATAAGATTTGAACTCTTCCACTCAATCCTCTTTTGACCAAGTCCATCTTGTATGACTACAAACTCCATTTCTTTGACATCTGATCGCGCCCGGATATACACCCGAAAAACGACTATAGTCTTACCGCAGGTACACGGCGTAGTGGCGAGCGGGTATCAAACTCAGGGAGGACAATTGACAGTACTCTATTTCGATCACCTAGCTATCGATGGAATAATGAAATGGTTTGGATAATATTGTGTCAAAATCGTTCGAATAGCTAATAGAATTCAATATAATAAAAAGCGTCTAGGGATAGGAAATCCCCACTACGGATCGTCACTTATCCTTGTGGATCATGAATCTCAATGTTGCAAAGCTTGAATTGAGGTGAACTAGTTGCAACTGAATGTAGAACCAAGCTCACGCTCTCGCGCTATTGTCGGTCTATAGCAACTTAGATTATGGCCAACTCTCGTGCAAACCCTAACCTAATCTCTTCGCATGAAGATCGACATCATCGTCCAATCGCACCTCGAGCCCACTCTCGTGCAAACTCGAGCTACGATCTAGGTTATGATAGTTCGTATTCGTCCCATCTCTTGCAAACGAATATTAGTATAGATTTATAATAAAAATCCTACCTTTGGTCCAATCTCTTGCAAACCAAATCTAGAGAATCTCGATTATAAACCTAAATCGAATATCTAGGCCTTCCCATCAATTGAGATCCAATCTCTTGCAAATCCCAATCGATGGAAATTCCTAGCTACTCGTAATAAATCAATCACAACCTAACCTTACTTCAATCCTAGCAACAATTCAATTCATTCATCACAATTCAAAGATCGGATCCATAGGGTTCATCCCCATGCCCTAGAACAACGAAAATACTCACAATTCTTCATAGAAATTCAGAAATAAAGTAATAGATCATAGCACAATTCATAGCTAAGAAAGAACAATTCATAAAAATAAGAGTTTTAAAGAGAATGATCAAACCAATTTGTGCGTCTATGATCTCCAGTTGATATTTACAAAAGGAATAGCCGTCAAAATAATATTCAAGTCTCCCCTAAAACTAGGAACAAAACTAGGTTTAAATACAAGTCAAATTCGTCCAGAAATTCTTGACAGAATTGCCCCTCGGACAGCGCCAAAAACCTAATTCGTGTAGCAGTCGGACAGCGCCACTCGGCCGAGTGACAAATGTCACTCGGCGGAGTGACAGACCCAATAATAAAACAGAGAATCAAGGATTATTGGGGGTTTGTCGCTCTGTCTGACTCGGGCAAATGGGCTTCTTCACTCGATCGAGTTAGCAATCTTGCTCAGCCAAGTGGGTCTTCTCAAAATTTCCAGTAAGTTGGCTGCTTCTTGGAAGAAAATCCTTGTCGGACTCGGGCAAGTGAGTTTTCTCACTCGGCCGAGTGAACTTCCTTGCTCGGTCGAGTGAACTATGAAAATCGGCAGTCTGTATCCGTTTCACTCGGCCGAACGCACTTCTTCACTCGGCCGAGTGAACTATCTGTTCGGCCGAGTGAGCTGCTTCTGGGCTCTTTTTTTCTCCTCCTCTTCTCCTCGTCGATTCTATTGAATTTCTTCCTCTTCCGCTCATCCTCTAGCACTGCTAACTTCTCAAATAAGCTGTGGGCGATGCTCCGGTGTGCGTGAAAGTCTCTTGATCTCATTTTTGCTCCAGATTGCTCCATATCTCCCGAAATACGACAAAAACAAGAAATAGTGAAAAGCAACATGATATCGTCGAATAATCGTGGAAAATGCAATATGGGCAATCGAAATGACATGAGAACATGCAGAAAAAAGGTGTAAAATAAGGAGCGATCAAAATCCCCCAATCTTACCTCTTACTCGTCATCGAGGAAGATGAGTAAAAGGTGAACCCGTCGGGTAAAAATAAGGAAAAAGAAAAAAGAAGATATAAAATAAAAATGAAGAGGGGGCGCTAGATCATTTCCTCAGGACGCGGACTTGCTTACTCAAATAGCATACGACGAATAAAAACATGCCAAAGATTTTTATCTCGATATCATGATCATATAAGGATGCATACGATATAGAAATCCAAGAATATAAAATCAATATGAAATATGGAATCATTCTAGAATTAGCATTGTCTGAAGCATCTAAAGTAGTATACGTAATCATAGATCGCACACTTTTCAATTGATAGCTTTCTATTTGGAGTATAAGAGGTATCACACAATATGAAGGAATAAGAATAGAAAGGAGTGGTTTTCATGAATGCATACAATATAAATCATCAGACTTAGCTAATAGTAGAATTTCATTCACATTCATATAATGAAGGTGCAGGTTACTATCTCGAATGCACATCAAAGCGTAGCATATGATATCTGAAATAAAAACGATGGCATGACAAGATAGTATGCGTATAGAAATAAGCTAATTCCACATCATCATCATCACAGAAAATTCATCTCTAGCCAAAAAGGGATAAAGGAAAAAAAGGATAAAAGAAAAATAATAACTACTATACATATGCAGCACACTCAAAAAATAAGAAAACGTGATGCATGAAAAATAAAATGAAAAGGTGGGTGAAAACAAGTGTAAAACAAAAAAGGTGGAAAAAATGTAAATAAAAACGAAGAAAATGAAAAGTGCGTGAGACACTCACTCCCCCAAGCTAAACGACACAGTGTCCTCAATGTGCAAAGTGTGGCACAAGGAGAAAAATGATATGGGTGGGGTGGGTGAGGATGCATGCATGATGAAAATAAAAGAAAATGAGATGGATATGCAAGTGATGCATACAGAGATCAAGACCGTGCAATATAAATGTCCCCAGAAATACCTCCTTTCTTCCAAGATGATATAGACAAATATGAGCAAAAAGTGACCAAAATGTGTGTGGAGGAGGGGCGCAAAAATCAGCAGAAAAGATAGCATCAGTCATAGCAGCAGCAAAAATATGGGAGGCATCCAGTGTGTGCCTAGGTGGGTGGTGGAGCACCAGCACCGTCCTGTGTGGAGGTGGCTGCTGGGTAGAGGGACGGGTAGCGGCAGGTGGCGGCTGTGACAGTTGCGTAAGAATCTGATTCAGGCTAGCTTGAATACCAGGGAGTATAGTGACAAGGGACTGTACAGCACTAACGGTAGCCGAGAGAGCCCGAAAATCTCCTCTGAGCCCACTAACGGCCCCCTCCAGAGCACGCAAGTGCTGAACTAGGGTGTCGGGGGGAGGTGGGGCAGAGGGTCGAACAGGTGAGGAACGGGGCTGCCTCACATGGCTACTGTAAACGACAGGTGCAACTACAGGGTGAGGCTGTGGTGCTGTGCTCACTAGGACTCGCTCAGCCTCTGTGGGAGGTTGAGACGCAGGAATGGTCGAAGAAGAAAGAGCAGAAGTAGAAGCAGAAACGGTGACATAGGGAGAGGAGGACAGAGACGTCGCTGACACAGAAATGGGGACAGATGTCACGACACTCTCGGTGAAGACAGCTGCAGTGGAGACGGAAGGGTCGACTACTGGGGAGGCTGTGAAGTGTGCAGAAAATGACTCCCCAGGGATCGAGAATAAGAAAGTGGACATGGTCTCCACAGCGGAAGTGAAGGAGGGCTCGCCTCTCTCAATAATGGTGGTGGGACGTGAAATTCTAGCCTGTAAGGATCAAATACACTAGAGGGGGGTGAATAGTGTATATTAAAAAATGTTGCAAATAAGATGTTAGTAATATTTGCAAAGATGGCAATGAAAATAAAATGACAAGTACGGAAAATTAAATCAATCGCAAACACAGAGATTTATCCTGGTTCGGATCCTTGTGATCCTACTCCAGTCCTCTACCCCGTAGAGATTTTCAATCCACTATAACCACTTGCCCCGCAAGCACCAACTTACAAAAATGGCGACACTCCCCGTGTCCCAAACGTTGTACAATATCAAAAGAGATTCAAAACCTGTTAAATAAGAAATAGAGAAACACCTATAGCCTTGTTATGAAATTAGAATGAAATTCAAGGATGGTGTTAGAAGATGAACTTCAAGATATAAAAGATATGTTATGAAGAACAATACTTGAAGTTCTCTGGTTCATAAAAGAAGAGAGAGATCAATCGATATCTTCTTACAATTATGAACACAAATAACTTTCTAAAATGATGTTGAAAAAGATCAAAATTGCTTCAAGGAAGAAAACTTCAATTTCCAAAAGATCTATGATAAAGAATCTTGAAGTTCTTCCGTTCTCATAAGAAGAGAGAAATCTATGGATTTCTTCTTACAAATGAGAAAAGAGCAACTAAGGCAAGATTGCTTAGAATCAACAATTCTAGTAAGAAAGAGAGAAGAAAGTTGTGTGAAGAAAAGAGAGGGTATGCCCACTTATTTATAGTATTTTTGGGAAGTTATTCTGAGGGAAAATGGGGGGAAAAGGAGTTTCCTACCGTTCAGAAACGGTCTGGAAAATTTCAGAAAAAACGGACACAAAATTTCATTAGTCGACTAAAGAAGGCTTAGTCGACTAAAAGTCAAACTTTGGAATTTTTGACTGAAATTTTAATGGTAACTTTCTGAAGTTGACTGAAGACTACTCAGAAATTTTCAGGCCAAAATTCGAAGAAAAAGTTTTTAGTCAACTAATGTTTGCCTTAGTCGACTAAGACAGGAAAACGTGAATTTTGACTTATCTGAAAAAGGGTTGGTAGGATATGTTATTAGGAACCTAGGACTTAGATGGATTTCATATTCAAGGCTCTGAAATCTATAAATATAAAAATACATCAGTCCGTAGATTTCTGTAGATATGTATGTTGAGCTTCATGTGAGTATTTGAGATGCCTTTGTGCAGGGATTCCTTATCAAGTGATTATTGTCCAAGCGTGGATATATTAGGAATCTGCATATCTGCATAGATAGAGTGAGTAGAAATAATAATAGTTGTCACATCAAAATCTTATGGAATAGAATAGGAAAGTGAACATGAGATTATGAAATCCCAACATTCTCCCCCTTTTTGATGATGACAAATATTTATAAAAAGTGAAGTGTCATACTCAGTTATATGCAGATATCATATCATATGTTATACTTAGTGTTATATGATGATAAATATGTATGCTCCCCCTAAAAAATTGCCTAAATATTCTCCCCCTTTGTCATTGACAAAAAGAAGGGGTAAAAAATATGTTAGTCGATTAGAAAATAGTTAGTCGACTAAGAGAAATAAGCACAGAACAGAACATACAACGGAACAAACGTGTCACAAAACATAACCAAACAGATTTTACTAAATAGAACATATATAGGAAGGATACAAAGGGACTAGCAAACATACATTCCCACATACCCAGTACTAAGGCCCTATGGCCTATGACAAAAAATAACTGAAAACACATTGATCCAAGCCCATCACTAAAAGCCCGAAGGCCTACAATCCTAAAGCAAAATAACTAGGATAGCGACGACATTCAAGAAACAGCAAACACCGGTGACATGCGATAATAACTAGGATAGCGACGACAACGAACGGCTAGGTCTAACGTCTGGAAGGAGAACCATAGTCCTGAGAATTGCGACGCGATTTACGATGGGGTGTTTCCTCTGGAGCAACCACATTCAAAGCCTCAAGTGCAGAAACAAGCTTGCTCTGGTTGAGTTGAACTTGGTCGAGCACATGAGCTTGTTCAGTTAAGGCAGACCGAAAGTCCCTAAACCCGGTAGTGACCGTATCGCGAAGAGAGCGAACATCCTCGCGAAGACCGTGAAGTGTAGACTGGGTAGTTTGGCGAGGTGTAGAGGAAGTCCTTGGGGTCTTTAGGGGACAGGACTGAGGATTGGTTCGACACTCAGGAAAACATTTGTGGATGCATTGTTTCTTAACAAATCGACGGAAACCACGGGAAGAACCCGGAGTAGAGGAAGAGGGGCCAAAAGTGTTTTGGGTCGGAGTATAGTCGGGGTCGGCTGAAGTAGGGTCTTCTACTGGGTCTTCTTCAGGATCTTCATCGGCGTCATCATCATCACTATTGGCCGCATCGGATTCCTCAGGGTCCGGAAGATCCAAATGCATATTGTGCAAAGTGATGATGTTGATATTATAAGGATTGGAGACGGTAATTTCTCCGTCGAGAGGGACACAAAACATCTTTAGGACCAAGGTTATAAAGGAAGGATGATAGATATGAGATTGAACTGGCCGAAGAAGAGACTGCAAGATCACGAAACCCCAGTTAATAGGTAACCCGCCCATCACCGCATAAAGGAAATGCTCCAATTCGTTGGAAAGATAGTTAAAGGAGCCTCCTTTCGGTAGAAGATTGGAAACTATAACCTTAAGGATAATGCGAGCAGGTGGGTGAAAATGAACAGCAGAGAGTTTATGGACCCAAGGGGTTGCGATTTTTGATAGGATACGAGGATCGGTCATCGTGAAGTTGAGAGAACCCAAAAAATGTGGAGGAAGATCAAGCAACTCACAGATCCGACGAAGAGTTAGACAAATTGGAAGATTCTTGATGCGGGTGAGGAGATGGGTATCACGACCGATGACGCACGGCTCGAGATTGGCGTAGAATTTGCGGACGAGAAGGGGGTAGTATGGTTCCTTGTTGCCGAGTGCCCAAATCTTTTCGAGTCCGGCTGCGGAAAGGATGGAGAGGATATTGAAGGAAGCAAGAGCAGTATAATCGATGAAGCGCTCAGGATGGAACTTTGCATTTGCGGAGGCGTTGAAGCGATTTTCGGCCGCGGCATCACGAAATTGAGGGAGAGCCATGGAAGAAGAAGATGAGGATGAAGAGATGGTTCGGTTTGGGATAAAAGAAATGGAGAGAAATTTCCGAAAATAAATAGGCAGAAGATGAAGGAGTTATCCAAGTGAACGGGTGCCATGATCAGTTCGAGAGTAGTTTTAGAAACTGAATGGGTGAGATAGAACTGAAAAGTTTTTCAAAAAATATGTGAAGACGCGGGAGGAAGAAGAAACGAAAACGCGAAAAGACGGAAGTTAGATCGGAAACGGTTTAAAAAAACCGAGTTAGTCGGCTAATAGATTGGTTAGTCGACTAAGGTAACCGAAAAAAAATATCTAGATCGCATCGTTCGGAAATAAAAAATAAAATATTTTATAAAAAATTTTGAAAAGATAAAGATTAAGTGGGAAAGTACGATAGTGGGTAGAGATATTTTTAAGTCTCTTTAAGTCTTATAAGAGTGTTTGGTCAAAACATTGAATTAGGGTTGGTAAAGTACACTTTCCAATGGGGAATGATTAAATATAATGGTGAGTTCCAAGGGGAATTAATGTCAAGTTCTCATTCCAAGAGAAGAGAAAATTTGGATTTTCTAGGTGAGAAGAGGGCCAACGCAAGAATCCAAAAAAAATCTTATGGCAGGATGCGGCAACCAAGAAAGTGGGTAAGTAAAAATTTTAACTTTTGAAATAAAGTCTCATTAGAGAAAAAACAAACCGAATTTTTATAGGAAAAGACAATCCCATAGAAAGATGAATGATTAGAAAGATACTCGAAATTACTGAACATTCCTAATAGTTAGGAAAGAAATAATAAATATATAAAACCGAATGAGAAGCAACAAAAAATCTGGATATATTAGTCGATTAAACAAAACTTTAGTCGACCAAAAAAATTATTATCAAAAAATTATAAGAAAATTCCAGAAATTCACTAAAATTGGAAAACATTAAATGGCAAATTCAGATTCACCGATGATACCTAGATCTCTTCGAAGTTTGATGAAAGATTCCTCTTTCAAAGGCTTAGTTAAGATATCGGCAATCTGATGTTCAGTGGAAATGAATTGCAAAACTATATCCCCTTTTTGTACATGATCATCTAAAAAGTGATGACGGACATCTATATGCTTAGTGCGTGAATGATGAACTGGATTCTTAGACAAATTAATTGCACTAGTGTTATCACACATTATAGGACATGTGGAACATTCAATGCCATAATCTAAGATAGTTTGTTTCATCCATAAAATTTGTGCACATGCTAATCCAGCGGCAATATATTCTGCCTCTGTGGTAGATAATGAAACAGAATTTTGCTTTTTGCTAAACCATGAGACCAAAGCATGTCCAAGAAAATGACATGTACCACTGGTACTTTTTCGGTCTGATTTGCAACCAGCAAAATCTGCGTCACTATATGATAATAAATCATATGTGCTAGTTTTAGGATAAAATAATCCAAAATCAGACGTGTGTTTAACATATCTAATAATTCGTTTTACGGCAGTAAGATGTGACATCTTAGGATCTGCCTGAAAACGTGCACACAAGCATACTGAAAACATAATATCTGGTCTACTAGCAGTTAGATAAAGTAAAGAGCCAATCATACCTCTGTAAAGACGTTGATCAACACTCTTACCATTTAAATCTTTGTCTAGTGATGTAGATGTACTCATTGGAGTATGTTTATCAGCAGAAGTCGCTAAACCAAAACGATTGATGAGTTCTTTGGAATACTTTGATTGATGGATGAAGATACCTTCCTTCATTTGTTTGATTTGAAGTCCAAGGAAGTAGTTAAGTTCGCCCATATGACTCATTTCAAATTCCTTCTGCATAATCTTAGAAAATTCTAAACAAAGAGTTTCATTAGTAGAACCGAATATAATATCGTCAACATATATTTGAATAATAATGATGTCAGATTTTATATTTTTAATAAACAAAGTTGAATCAATTTTACCAATAGAATAACCAGAATTTAAAAGATAACTTTTAAGTCTTTCATACCAAGCATGAGGTGCTTGTTTAAGACCATATAAAGCTTTCTTCAATTTAAAAACATGATTTTCTAAATTTTCATGAATAAAACCAGGAGGTTGTTCAACATAAACTTCTTCCTTGAGAAAACCATTTAAAAAAGCACTTTTGACATCCATTTGAAATATTTTAAAACCTTTAAAACATGCAAATGATAAAAGCATCCTAATAGATTCAAGACGAGCAACTGGTGCATAGGTTTCATCATAATCAATACCTTCTTCTTGATTATAACCTTGTGCAACCAATCGTGCCTTGTTTCTAATTACCTGACCAGATTCATCCAATTTATTTTTGAATACCCACTTGGTACCAATAATTGAATGATCTGTTGGTCTGGGAACTAATTCCCAAACATCATTTCTCTGAAATTGATTGAGTTCTTCCTGCATAGCAATGATCCAAGAACTGTCTTTGCATGCTTCATTGATGTTCTTTGGTTCAATGGATGAGAGGAAAGCACAATGCGCCATTTGTTCTATTTGACGTCGAGTTCTTACTCCATCTGTAATATCTCCAATGATCAATTCTGATGGATGGTTTGGAACTTGTGCAAATGCCTTAGGAAGATCTACATTATCTGAAACAGACTCAACAGAGGGTTTAGTAGCATCAATTTCATCAAGATTAATATTATCTAAATAATTAGATAAAGGTAATATGTTCTCTTCATCATCAATGATGATGGGAGAATTAGATGAAGGATTTTCATCAAATATGACATGTAAAGATTCTTCAACTGTTGAAGTTCTTTTGTTAAATACTCTATAGGCTTTGCTACGTGTTGAGTATCCAACAAAAATACCTTCATCAGTTTTAGAATCAAATTTATCTAATGCATCTTTAGTATTGAGAATGAAACATTTACATCCAAACACTTTAAAATAAGATACACGGGGAATGCGATTAAAAAATAATTCAAAACAAGTTTTATTAAGCAATGGCCTTATAAGAACTTTATTCATAATGTAGCAGGCAGTTGCAACAGCTTCTGCCCAAAAATATTTTGGTAGATTACTATCACAAAGCATTGTTCTAGCACATTCTTGTAAAGTTCTATTTTTCCTTTCAACTACTCCATTTTGTTGAGGGGTACGAGGAAAAGAAAAATTGTGTGTAATGCCATTTTCATTACAAAACTTGGTAAAAGAATCATTTTCAAATTCTCCCCCATGATCACTACGAATAATGACAATGTTAGAGGATTTGATCTTTTGTATCTTTTTACAAAATATTGAAAATTCTTCAAAAGCATCATTCTTATTTTGTAAGAATATAACCCAAGTATATCTAGAATAATCATCAACAATGACAAATGCATATCTACTTCTATTCAAAGAGGCTACTCTTGAAGGACCAAACAAATCTAAGTGTAGAAGTTCTAATGGTCTCTTTGTTGAGATAATACCCTTTGATTTAAAAGAAGATTTATGCATTTTTCCTTGTTGACAAGCATCACAAAAATATTTGTGTTTGAAAGAAATATTTGGCATTCCATTTACTAAATTGTGTTTTGAAATATGTGCAAGATTTTTGAAATTTGTGTGTCCAAAACGTTTATGCCAAAGTAATGTTTCATCAGAAGTAATCATTAGACAGTGATTGTGAGTAATAATAGACATGCATAAGATATAAATGTTATTCTTACGCTTACCATGGAATAAAACGGATGACATATCAGAATTGTGAATGATGCAATCATTTTGTTCAAAAACTACTTTGTAATTTTTATCGCATAATTGACTAATGGAAAGTAAGTTGTGTTTCAAACCGTCAACCAGGTGAACATTCTCTATGATAGGCTGATTTGCATTACCAACTGTTCCAGTGCCTATGATTTTGCCCTTTTTGTTGTCACCAAAGGTAACGGTGCCTCCATCTTTATATATAATGTTAGAAAGCAAGTTGATATTTCCCGTCATATGTTTTGAACATCCACTGTCCAAAATCCATCTTTCCTTTTTA
Organism: Scilla litardierei; assembly: GCA_030789695.1. Classification (NCBI taxonomy): domain Eukaryota; kingdom Viridiplantae; phylum Streptophyta; class Magnoliopsida; order Asparagales; family Asparagaceae; genus Scilla; species Scilla litardierei. Next base: position 95,544,909 of record CM061142.1, read on the forward strand.
GGTACCTGAAAGATAAAACATTAAGCATTGGTACCCTTTGTATAAGAGTCCATGAGATTAGATCTTTGGAAGCCAAACCCAAGTGGAATTTGGCTTTCTAATATAATCATTGGAATGAACAATAGAATGCATGTAAGTAGAAATATAATTATTCCTATCTTTTAAACAAGAATCCTTAGGAACCCATATACTAATTGTAGTAGGTTTCCTAGGAATTGTTTTTGAAATATTAGTAATATTTCTTTGTGTAGAAGAAGTAGAAGTGTTTACTTTCTTCGTGTAAATGAATGCGTGATTCTTCTTTTGTGGTTTAACAAAAGTTGTTTTTCCACAAGAGGAAGAAGTGATACAAGAGTTGGGTGCATCCTTATGAGAATATCCCAATCCTTGTCTATGATTTGCTGGATATTGAATTTTAAGCAAATCATCGAGATTTGTCTTTCCTTTGTTAAATTTATTAACATTGGAAGACATCTTATCGTATTTCATCTTTAGTGATGAAATATTTTTATCCATTTCGGATATTTGTATATGCAATTCAACATTCTTAGTTTTGAGAATTTCATTCTCTTTACTAAGATCCAAAATTTGAGAAGATGTATTCTCAATATGTATGGAATTTGGTGTAGTGTTCTTAGAAGAAGACAATTCATGATATTTAATAAGGAGATTATCATTATTCTGTTTCAAAGATTTATGTTGATTATTCAACTTTTTGAAACGAGAATAAAGATCTTTTAATGCTTCTAATAATTCTTCATTATTAAAGGAACTTACCTCTTCTTCTTCATCTTGTGCCATAAAACACATATTAGCATTTTCATTATTGTCATCTTCATCATCTGAAGATTCATCCCAAGTTGCTGCAAATGCTTTCTTCATCTTATCAAACCTCCTTTCTCTTCTGGATTGATCGTTGTTGGAAGTTTTGAACTTTGCTTTGAGAAGTGGACAATCTTTCTTCATATGTCCTGGCTTATTACAATTAAAGCAAAGAGAAGAATCAGTATTTTTAAACTTATTATTATACTTACCTTTTTGAAAGAACTTTCTGAAGTTCTTTGTAAGGAATGCCATGTCATCATCTGAATCTTCATTATCTGATGTTGCGTTGAAGGCAAGTACTTTCTTCTTCTGATTTGATTCTTCTTTCTCATCTTGTAGTGTGACTTCATGAGCCATTAGGTTACCAATAAGATCTTCCACTGTTAATGTGGAAAGATCATTGGCTTCCTCAATAGCAGTGATCTTTGGACACCATTCTGGAGAGAGTACCTTGAGAATCTTGCGTACCTGATCAAGAGAAGAATAAACTTTTCCAAGAGCATTAAGAGAATTAATAATGTTAGTGAACCTGGTGTTCATTTCTCCAATTTTCCCTTTGTCTTGCATCTTGAACAACTCATACTTATGAACCAAAGAGGCAATCTTGGTTTTCTTCACTTTACTGGTTCCTTCATGAGTTACCTCGAGTATATGCCAAATCTCTTTAGCACTTTTGGCCTGAGATACTCGATTAAACTCATGTTTATCCATGGCACAGAATAAAGCATTCATGGCCTTTGAGTTGTTGGTCTTTGCAGTTTTGTCGTTGGTGGTCCAATCAGCAACAGGTGTTTCTGGCTTTGTGTATCCTGTATCTACGATGTCCCAAATCTCATAATTCATACTTTGGAGATGAATCTCCATTTGTATTTTCCAATATGAGTAATTTGAACCATCAAATAGAGGAGGACGAGTTTGAGAGTGCCCTTCAGGATGCTGATTGTAGTTGTCTGGAACGGCGTTCATGTTTGACGTTGAGGAACTTGCTGCCATCTTAGCCTGGCTCTGATACCAAATGAAATTCTAGCCTGTAAGGATCAAATACACTAGAGGGGGGGGGGGGGTGAATAGTGTATATTAAAAAATGTTGCAAATAAGATGTTAGTAATATTTGCAAAGATGGCAATGAAAATAAAATGACAAGTACGGAAAATTAAATCAATCGCAAACACAGAGATTTATCCTGGTTAGGATCCTTGTGATCCTACTCCAGTCCTCTACCCCGTAGAGATTTTCAATCCACTATAACCACTTGCCCCGCAAGCACCAACTTACAAAAATGGTGACACTCCCAGTGTCCCAAACTTTGTACAATTTCAAAAGAGATTCAAAACCTGTTAAATAAGAAATAGAGAAACACCTATAGCCTTGTTATGAAATTAGAATGAAATTCAAGGATGGTGTTAGAAGATGAACTTCAAGATATAAAAGATATGTTATGAAGAACAATACTTGAAGTTTTCTGGTTCATAAAAGAAGAGAGAGATCAATCGATATCTTCTTACAATTATGAACACAAACAACTTTCTAAAATGATGTTGAAAAAGATCAAAATTGCTTCAAGGAAGAAAACTTCAATTTCCAAAAGATCTATGATTAAGAATCTTGAAGTTCTTCTGTTCTCATAAGAAGAGAGAAATCTATGGATTTCTTCTTACAAATGAGAAAAGAGCAACTAAGGCAAGATTGCTTAGAATCAACAATTCTGGTAAGAAAGAGAGAAGAAAGTTGTGTGAAGAAAAGAGAGGGTATGCCCACTTATTTATAGTATTTTTGGGAAGTTATTCTGAGGGAAAATGGGGGGAAAAGGAGTTTCCTACCGTTCAGAAACGGTCTGGAAAATTTCAGAAAAAACGAACACAAAATTTCATTAGTCGACTAAAGAAGGCTTAGTCGACTAAAACTCAAACTTTGGAATTTTTGACTGAAATTTTAATGGTAACTTTCTGAAGTTGACTGAAGACTACTCAGAAATTTTCAGGCCAAAATTTGAAGAAAAAGTTTTTAGTCAACTAATGTTTGCCTTAGTCGACTAAGACAGAAAAACGTGAATTTTGACTTATCTGAAAAAGGGTTGGTAGGATATGTTATTAGGAACCTAGGACTTAGATGGATTTCATATTCAAGGCTCTGAAATCTATAAATATAAAAATACATCAGTCCGTAGATTTCCGTAGATATGTATGTTGAGCTTCATGTGAGTATTTGAGATGCCTTTGTGCAGGGATTCCTTATCAAGTGATTATTGTCCAAGCGTGGATATATTAGGAATCTGCATATCTGCATAGATAGAGTGAGTAGCAATAATAATGGTTGTCACATCAAAATCTTATGGAATAAAATAGGAAAGTGAACATGGGATTATGAAATCCCAACAGGACGCTCAGGGCTTACAGCAGAAATGGGATCGATGGTCATCAGCACAGAGGAGGAGGAGGAGGAGGTGGTGGACTCAGCAAGAGTACTTTCGACACTGATAGAAGTGTGGACAGAGGTATCAGGTGGTGCAGACAAATCAGGTGCAGGCTGAGGGATCTCCGGGTCCAGAGGTGGAAGGAGGGGCTCCTGTTGAGCGCCCTCAGGCTCTTGCACGTACGCAGCTGGGATGAGGACGTCCATCGCTGGAATCCACACCCCTCCTGTGGGTCCAATATGAGTCCGAGCGGGGCTTGGAAGAACCATGTAATCTGTGCCGAAAGGACCGTACAGCCATACCTAGTGATGCTGACCATGAGGACGCAGCATCCTCATGTAGGCCATAACGTCAATGGAAAGAGAAGTAGGGTCCGGTGGTCGTAGCAAACCAGCTGGAAGGTTTACTCCGCACATAGGAGCCAGGAGAGTAATCACACCACCACAACAGATAGGCTTCCTAGCACCGACAGAGATAATGATACGGTCTAAGTACCAACTAGCGATTTCAATATCAATGGTGGGGAGTAAAACGTCACCACCTCTCTCAAAGGCTCTCGCTCGAGTCATCGCGTAGAGCATGTAAAGCTCAGGCGTCGACATCGTCCCCAACTCATACATCGCTAGAAAAGTGGTCGCCATAAGGCGCTGTGCAATGCGAAGGCATGTGTGGAGGATAGCTGTCACGCCCCGCTTCCCAAAACTACGGAGGCGAAGCGTGACTAAGGCCCGCTTGGGCCGGAGATGTGAAGCTCGGACCCAATAAACGTTTGTAGGGTACCATTTTAAAGATGTCAGGTTCTTGCATTTATAAAATTCGGAACAACAGAAAGTACAGAAAGAAAGTTGCATTCATTAATATAAAGAGATAATATCCAGAGAGTAAAAAAGTCTAAAAAAGAAGCCTAAGCATGGCAACAAACTACCAAAAGAGAGTAAACTAAAAGTAGTAACCTCTGAAAGGCAGCGACGGAAAAGACCTCTAGGTCTGGTCCTCGACAGGAACGTACTCCGGGTCGTTGTCCTCTGGCTCCACGTACTCCGGTATGTCCGACTCGTCGACGTACTCTTGCTCAACACCTGATGTACAACACCCAAGAGAAAAGGAACTGTACGTCAGGTAAAGTCTACAAGAAAGGGTTAGACTCTACTGCAAGTGTAGGTAATTAAGAGCAACATTTTACTGGTTGGTTAACATGCTGTTGTTATGACATGACAGTTACACTATACAAGAAGTAAAACGGTACAGGAAAGGAAAACGCGAAAGGCAGTAGCAGTAGCATATGCTACCGGCTACGGGACTAAGCTAGACGGGACGGGATATGACAAGACAAGACAAGACACGTGTGATTCGAAGGGTTCACGCCTTCCGGTTTGAGGGCGGCCAGACCCTCTCCCCGTGTGACCGCTCAACCCTATCCCAAACCCAAGTGCTCAAGACAAGACAAGACAGGGATCACTCTCGCAAGGAGAACATCCGAAACGCCCGTAGGCTTTTTGTAACACAGGGATCACTCTCGCGTGGAGATCATCCGAAACGCCCGGAGGCTTTTGTAACAGGGATCACTCTCACATGGAGAGCATCCAAAATGCCCGGAGGCTTTTTGTAACACACTGATCGCTCTCGCGTGGAGAGCATCCAAAACACCCGCAGGCTTTTTGTAACAGGGACCATGACACGACAAGTAACAAGGAGTTGTTCATTCTAGGGGGTCCACACGCACGCACACACAGGTGAAACCTATGGTAGCAGTTGTTGTTGTTGTTGATTCTAGGGGGATCCACATGCACGCACACACAGGTGAAACCTATGGTAGCAGTTGTTGTTGTTGTTGTTGATTCTAGGGGGTCCACACGCACGCACACACAGAATAGCCTTAAGGTGTCAGTTGTTGTTGTTGTTGCGCTTAGACTTCGTCGTCAAGTCTAAGCTGTCAATGGAGGGGGTCCAGGACGCTATCATTTCACGTCTGGTTCTCTTTAGTCGTACTTTTACAGTTCAAGGAAGGATGGCCTAAACGTGGCCGAAAGTACGCAAGTAGAAACACTTGCCTGCGGTGGCGAGAGCGTCGTCTTTCCGGAGCATCCCGTCGAAGTGGTGCGTCAGCGAGGATCCGTCTGAAACGGGTCAACGGCAGTGTCAGGACACGTTTTTCATCATTCCTATTAAAGTTCATTTCTAGGTTTAACGGGGCTATCCTAGCAGTCAAAGTCACGTTTTTTTGGTTCAGCCTAGTCGACGATCTATCCTATATGCACAAATATTTAGTCCTACGTCGATGTCTATTATTTTGCAACGTTTTAAAGGTGCAGAAATGAAATTTAGTTATTGTTGACGATTTTTAGATTAGGTTTTCGTTTTGCTACAGTGAGGGTTCTTACAACACGTTAGAGGACTAACCTTTTGATGTCGATCAAAAAGCGGATGTCGGGTCTGAACGGCGATGGATCGGTGTCGTCTGCAATGTCTCGGCCACGGGTAGTGCAGCGAGACACTTCTGGATAGCGAGGTGGTGGCACGAACAGCGAGCAAGCGGTGATCTCTCTCTTCCTTTACAGGTAGCGCAACGGATCTTCATGACGGCGGCAACGTCGGGTAGAAGAACGTGAGTTCGACGACGTGCGTGGACTCCAAGGGTCCAAGGGGGCTGCCGGGGTTGAAGGGGATCAGTGGGGGTTGCGTGGCCTGAGGAGTGGCTGGAGCAACGGCCGGAGGCTATGAACCGGGCGTTTTGCGGAGAAGAGGACAGATTTAGAAAACCCGGGTGTTTGGGTTCGTAGCGGGGTTTGCCGCGGCTTGAGGGAGTATCAAAAGGGGTGCAGTAGGTAGGGGGCTGTGTGAAGTCTACGACAGCGAGGGGGGTCGGCGGTGGCGGCCGAAAGCCGGTGGGTGCGCGTTTGAAGGCGAGAAGGAAAGATTTGCGTAACGATCGTTGTCGCACGTCGCAGCAGAAAAGTGGAGATCAGAGAAGTCAAAGAAGACTTGCAGTAGATAAAGGGGTTCAAGGGGGATTTAATGGTGGTGGATCGGTTACCGGAAGCGGTCGAAGGTGGCCGTGCGCTGGCGTTGAAGAACAGTGCACAGATCTGTCAATAGCAGCTGCTAGGGCTTGGTTTCAACGTGTTTTCGAGGAATTAGAGATGAGGGAAGAGGGAAAGGAAAATTGCAGATGATAGAGGGGTCTGATAGGAGTCCAACGGTGGTAGGATGGTCGACGACGATGGCTGGATGTGGCCGGACGCGACGTTTTTCCGGCGATGGACAAATCTGTCCAAACTGCCGTTATTGTTGTGTTTGAGAGGGTTTTGAGGGAGATAGAGAGTAGAGGAAAGGGAAAGGATACTTGCAGGTGATAAGGAGACTTGAGGAGAGTCTGAGAGAGGTGGAGTTCGTCGGAGGGGGTGACCGGAGGGTGGCGGCCAGCCGTGTAAAGCTCAAGTGCGGCTGCTGGCCAAAAACTTGGTTTGGGGGGTTGTTTTGATGGGTTTCTAGGGGGAGAGAGAGGAGAGGGAAGGGAGGAAGATGGCCGGAGTTGAGAGGGGGGGGGGTTGTCGGAGATCTCCACCGGCGGCAAGAGGAATTGGAACATTCAAGAGGGGCGGCGGCCAGGTTGTTTGCGTGAGTTGCTAGGTTTGGGGGTGGAGTTGCATGATATAAGGAGATATGTTGCTATAATTTGTTTTAAAGAGGGTGTAGTTAATGGATGACTAGGAGAGAGGGTGAGTGAGGGGGTGTACAAAGAGGGAAAAAGTTGGGTGAGGGTAGATCCAGAATCCCATTCATGATACGTATGGGTTTCTTAGAGATTTGATTAGGGATTTGAAATTCAAATTTGATTAAGGCTAATAGGGCTTGATTTTGATTAGTGATTCGGATGGGCTAGGAGTGTCAGAAAATTACGAAAAAATATCGAGATGACCGTGACGAAGAGAAGCTCAGGGATACGATGGTCAAAGGCGTGTTTGGTCCCCGAAAAACGAACAAAAAAATAAAAGATCCGACAACTAATCTAAAGCTATGACGGCCATGCAATCAAACCTGATTTGTGGGAGAACGATCTGAGAAATGATGTTCACTAAAAATCCCACAAATAACTAGTATTCCATACGGTCACAACGACGTATCACATCGTATAGTCCGGATCCAAGAAGAGGCCAAATAAAATACGCACACGAAAAGAGTCGTACGTGCAGAAAATACGAACGGTCGGAAAGCGGACGTTACATTCTACCCACCTTAGAAATGATTCCGTCCTCGGAATCACTTATTATAATAATAATAATATCTATAAACACTTATGCCTACAACTTCCATATTCCACATAATGATTGCTAATCCCATAACTTCAAACATCGTTCCTCAAATAATCCATCATAACTCGTCTCTCCACTGGCTAATGCTACAACTAGAATCACACCCTAGCACCTGACTATAGATCCACATTACCGTCTACAATTCAACAATCATCACGTCCCCAAAATATTCTCCATCATATTAACTCATAAATTTCCTCCATAATCAATGAACCATCGAACCACATCTATCCTTACCTCTATCATCTAATCTCCTAATCAAACTAAATCTGTCTACCTAACTATCCATTCATCCCAACATGGCATATTATCTCCAACGTCTTCTCACGTCAACTTAATAATCAAGCCTTGATGCTTTAAAAAAATGTTCTACTCATTCTCTTGATCACTCTAAATCATATTATCCTGTCCTAGCTACTCCTATCTACCACTCGTCCAAGTTTCAGATCGATTAAGTACTCCTCTCCCTGCATATAATTTCATCCAACCAGGATTCTCCATTGAGTCCGCGACACATTGGTATTATAAATAAGTATTGGACACCTCATTCTTTTCATCCAAAGAAATCTAATCAATATCCTTGTGTTCCAAAATCAATTAATCATCGCTACAACATATCTCATCTCACTCTATGCCTACCCGTAAACATAACCCTATAACAATTATAGCTAGTACTAATAATGACATAACAATAAAAATAACACTCCCGAAGAGGGAAAGAGAAGATAAGAATGTTAAAAACATGTGAGAAAAACGTGGGGAGTTGCGGCATTGGATGAGGGAGGTTAAAGGGTTATGATCTTTGTGGGCTAGTTTCAATTCTTTAAAGATTTGGTTTAAAATAAAACAAAAGTTTTGATACAATCACATGCAGCCAAAGATAAGCTATTCTATAATACGAAAGACTAAGTCTAAGGAATTGCCTGCTATGACGCTATCCATACCTATATGAATACCATCATTTAGACAACTCCATACGTATACCACGGACCACACTGAGTATACACACATGACACACGAGACAATCATTAATATCATAAAGGTAGCACACTCATACAGGTCCGCACACTCTACCTATAAACATACACCACGACGACATCACAAAACCAAAGGCCCACTACTAAACTAGAGTTGACACATGCAACTACAAGCACTAATGTCTAAACAATAGAAAGGAAACCGAAACCAAAAGCGTAACGAAACAAGATCGGAAAGAACGAGTTCAAATAAGGCGAGATAAAGAGATAGCTGGTTGGGTGGGACAAAAGTACTGCTCAAAATAATTATAGAGATGAAAGAAGAATATGGTATCATATACTTTATACTTATAAAAATATGTAGAAAAAGTGAGCCGATGATAGAAAATTACAACTCGGAATAAGGTGAGCTAGTGATTTGTTTCGCAAATGAAAATTGATTTAAACAAAGATTTTTCGAAGTATGAGCACGATGAACATAGAACTGATATATATATATATATATATATATATATATATATATATAATTGAAATTTTCTTTAGTTCAGAAAATATTCTAAAAGTACATACGGTAAGTGGTTAAAATAAATTTCGTAGTTTTAGAAAAAGGTGATACGTTGAATTTTCAAAATGTTAACAAGGTTTTAAAACTGGAATACGAAAGATACCGATTTAGAAAAAAATAGTTACGAGATAGTAACTAAAAATTTCGACCAAGAAGGTTTCAAAATCCGTGAAAGAATTTTAACTCAACCGAAAAGCGAGAAATTTAAATACATGTAATAAGGGGTTTTCAAAGAAGTTAAGTTGAGCGAAGAATTTAATAAGGAATTTTCGAAATACTTTTAGAGGAAACAGAATTTGCAATAGGGGGAGATTCGAATAATTAACGATAATCGTCATGAAGCGATCACGTGAATCGAGGGTAAAGAATATGATCGCATGATGAATACGCCTGTGATATGATTCATGAAAAGCTGCGATGGAAAATCTACGGCCGATAATACAGAAGTGTAATGATTGGAAAGATGCTAGAAATCAGGGATTCCTAATTATCGGGCCGTCTAAAGATCAAGAGAACTCAGCAGTAAGACTTCCTAATGAACTAGACTGTAATAGAGAGATCTCAGGGAAGGGCCCTAAGAGAATCAAGATTACGCTCTGCTGGGCCCGAAGTTGATGGACCCGAGCGAATGACTAACAAAAGGACTTTGGAAATCTAACATGGTCAGAGCCAGGTGAGGGGCTACTAAGGTATCCTAAGACAGGTATGACTAAATCTTAACCAAGGAGTCTAACTATCAGACATGGACGTCTACCTAAGTCTCCCTACCATCTAAGACAAGGAAGACCTAATTTAGACTTGTACATGGATATTAAATGAATGTGGTACTCTTATTGTTCCGAACTTTTTGCAGACCTGCATGGGCCACCACTAAAACCTGTCACACCCCGCTTCCTAAAACTACGGAGGTGAAGCGTGACTAAGGCCTGCTTGGGCCGGAGCTGTGAAGCTTGGACCCAATAAGCGTCTGTAGGGTACCATTTTAAAGATTTCAGGTTCTTGCATTTATAAAATTCAGAACAACAGAAAGTACAGAAAGAAAGTTGCTTCATTAATATAAAGAGATAATATCCAGCAAGTACAAAAGTCTAAAAAAAGAAGCATAAGCATGGCAACAAACTACCGAAAGAAAGTAAACTAAAAGTAGTAACTCTGAAAGGCAGTGAAGGAAAAGACCTCTAGGTCTGGTCCTTGATAGGAACGTACTCCGGGTCATCGTCCTCTGGCTGCACGTACTCCGATATGTCCGACTCGTCCACGTACTCTGGCTCAACACCTGACGTACAGCTCACAAGAGAAAAGGCACTATACATCAGGTAAAGTCTACAAGAAAGGGTTAGACTCTACTGCAAGTGTAGATAATTAAGAGCAACATTTTACTGGTTGGTTAACATGCTGTTGTTATGACATGACAGTTACACTATACAAGAAGAAAAATGGTACATGAAAGGAAAACGCGACAGGTAGTAGTCGTAGCATGTGATACTGACTACGGGACTAAGCTAGACAGGACAGGACAAGACAAGACAAGACACGTGTGACTCGAAGGGTTCACGCCTTACGGTTTGAGCGCGGCCAGACCCTCTCCCTGTACGACCGCTCAACCCTACCCCAAACCCAAGTGCTCAAGACAAGACAAGACAGGGATCACTCTCGCAAGGAGAGCATCCGAAATGCCCGTAGTCTTTTTGTAACACAGGGATCACTCTCGCGTGGAGAGCATCCGAAACGACCGGAGCCTTTTGTAACAGGGATCACTCTCACATGGAGAGCATCCGAAATGCCCGGAGGCTTTTTGTAACACAGGGATCACTCTCGTGTGGAGAGCATCCGAAACGCCCGCAAGCTTTTTGTAACAGGGATCATGACACAACAAGTAACAAGGAGTTGTTCATTCTAGGGGGTTCGCACGCACGCACACACAGGTGAAACGTATGGTAGCAGTTGTTGTTGTTATTGATTATTGGTGGTCCACACGCACGCACACACAGGTGAAATCTATGGTAGCAGTTGTTGTTGTTGTTGTTGATTCTAGGGGGTCTACACGCACACACACACAGAATAGCCTTAAGGTGTCAGTTGGTGTTGTTGTTGTGCTTAGACTTCGTCGTCAAGTCTAAGCTGTCAGTAGAGGGGATCTAAGATGCTATCATTTCACGTCTGGTTCTCTTTAGTCGTACTTTTACAGTTCAGGGAAGGATGGCCAAAACGTGACCGAAAGTACGCAAGTAGAAGCACTTGCCTGCGGTGGCAAGAGCGTCGTCTGTTCGGAGCGTCCCGTCGAAGTGGTGCGTCTGTGAGGGTCCGTCTGAAACGGGTCAACGACGGTGTCAGGACACGTTTTTTGTCATTCCTATTAAAGTTCATTTCTAGGTTCAACGGGGCTATCCTAGCAGTCAAAGTCACATTTTGTTTTGGTTCAGCCTAGTCGACAATCTATCCTATGTGCAGAGATATTCAGTCCTTCGTCGATGTCTAATATTTTGCAACATTTTAAAGGTGCGGAAATGAAATTTAGTTATTGTTGACGATTTTTAGATTAGGTTTTCGTTTTTCTACAGTGAGGGTTCTTACTACGGGTTAGAGAACTAACCTTTTGACGTCGATCAAAAGCGGATGTCGGGTCTGAACAGCGATGGATCGGCATCGTCTGCAATGTCTCGACCGTGGGTAGCATAGCAAGACACTTCTGGACAGCGAGGTGGTGGCACGAAATGTGAGCAAGCGACGATCTCTCTCTTCCGTTGCGGGTAGCGCAATGGATCTTCACGACGGCGGCAACGTCGGGTAGAAGCACATGAGTTCGACGACATGCGTGGACTCCCAGGGTCCAAGGGGGCTGCTGGGGGTTGAAGGGGATCAGTGGGGGTTGTATGGCTTGAGGAGTGGCTGGAGCAGCGGCCGGCGGCGATGAACCGGGCATTTTGCGAAGAAGAGGAGAGATTTGGAAAACCCGGGTGTTTGGGTTCGTAGCGGGGTTTGCCGCGGCTTGAGGGAGTATCAAAAAGGGTGCAGTAGGTAGGGGACTGTGTGGAGTCTACGACAGTGAAGGGGGTCGCCGACGGCGGCCGGAAGCCGGTGGGCACGTGTTTGAAGGCGAGAAGGACAGATTTGCGCAAAGATCGTTGTCACGCGTCGCAGCGGAAAAGCGGCGATCAGAGAAGTCAAAGAAGACTTGCAGTAGATAAAGGGGTTCAAGGGGATTTAATGGGGTGGAGTGGTTGCCGGAAGCGATCGGAGGTGGCCGTGCACCGGCGTTGAAGAACAGGGCACAGATCTGTCAAAAACAGCTCCTAGGGCTTGGTTTCAACGGGTTTTCGAGGAGTAAGAGATAAGGGAAGAGAGAAAGGGAAATTGCAGATGATAGAGGAATTCGATATGAGTCCAACAGTGGTATGGTGATTGACGGAGGTGGCCGGAGGTGGCCGTGCGTGACGTTTTTCCGGCGATGGACAGATCTATCCAAACTACCGTTAGTGTTGTGTTTGAGAGTGTTTTGAGGGAGATAGAGAGTAGGGAAAAGGAAAAGGAGACTTGCAGGTGTTAGGGGGACTTGAGGGGAGTCCGAGGGAGGTGGAGTTCGCCAGATTGGATGGCCGGAGGGTGGCGGCCGGCCGTGTAAATCTCGGGTGCGGCTGCTGTCCAAAAACTGGGTTTTGGGGGTTGTTTTGATGGGTTTCTAGGGAGAGAGAGAGGAGAGGGAAGGGAGGAAGATGGCCGAAGTTGGGGGGGTCGTCGGAGGTTTCCACCGATGGTGAGAGGAATGGGAACATGCAAGAGGGGCGACAGCCAGGTTGTTTGCATGAGTTGCTAGGTTTGGGGGGGAGTTGCATGATATAAGGAGATATGTTGCTATAATTTGTTTTAAAGAGGATGTAGTTAATGGATGACTAGGAGAGAGGGTGAGTGAGGGGGTGTGCAAAGAGGGGAAAAGTTGGGTGAGGATAGACCCAGAATCCAATTCATGATACGTATGGGTTTCTTAGAGATTTGATTTGGATTTGAAATTCGAATTTGATTAAGGCTAATAGGGCTTGATTTTGATTATTGATTTGTATGAGCTAGGAGTGTCAAAAAATTACGAAAAAAATACCGAGAAGATCGTGAAGAAGAGAGGCTCGAGGATACGATGGTTGATTGCGTGTTTGGTCCACGAAAAATGAAAAAAAAATAAAAGATCCGGTAACTAAGTCTAAAGCTACGACGGCCCTACAATCAAACCTGATTTGTGAGAGAACGATCCGAGAAATGACGTTCACTAAAAATCCCACAAATAACTACTCTTCCATACGGTCACAACGACGTAACACATCGTATTGTCCGGATCCAAGAAGAGGCCAAATAAAATACGCACACGAAAAGAGTCGTACGTGCAGAAAATACGAACGGTTGGAAAGCGGCCATTACAATAGCGGAGGCCTTGGCCTGGCTAGGGTCAAAGGCGAGAAGTGATCCTGTGATACGTGTCCAGAAGGTGTGAGTGTCGAATGACGGCAGGGGGATGCGCATGGGACTATACGATCGGTCAAGGTCTGGGACGGGGGGCACTGGAAGTAAGCTTGGAGCATATCGAGAGTGACCTCGCACTCACGATCCATCAGGCGAAAGGAGCATCCCCAGGAGTCCGACGAATCGAACTAAGGACATCGAGTGTCGGCCGGATATAGGTGTCCACCGACACCGAAAAAAATCACGCCACCCCACGTTGTCATATAACTGGACTAGCCCCTCAAATCCCCCTAGGCTCTCGAAATATGCTATATGCATGAACCTAGAGAGTATGATCGAACGATGGGATATACGCTCAAATCTGGCGCAGTGTGCGTCATCTCTGAACGTAATCCCCATCGTGTCAAAAGCGTGGGCGGGCTGTCCCGGTGGAGATGGAATAGGTGCGGTAGGAGGTGGAAGTGTAGGTGGAGGTGGGCTAGGTGGCGGGGAGTCTGCCCTAGCGGAAGAGGGGCCAGGATCACTGGTCCTCTTTCGCTTGGTAGCAGGCACCCGCGTGCGTGACCTAGTGCGAGGTGGCATGTGAGCTGTGAACCGTGCCTACAAATGCGAAGTGCTAAATAAAAGGAACGAGTATACCCGAACACGACGCTAGTGCAAGCGATGGATGCATGCGGAGAATCGCCTCCTCCGAGAAGCTCCAAATCAGCTCATGTATCTCCCCCAAGCTAGCCTGAAACAAAAATTCACAAATCAGCAATGAATATCAGTAAGTATGGGGTAAGATCAGGAGTAATAGATATATTTAGAGATTAATTTGGATTTGGGGTTGAGTTGGGCATACGAAATGGAGGAATGGATCAAAGGGGAAGAAATTGGGTGAAATGGAGGGTCGCCGGCTGATGTGTCCTTATATTTCACATTATATATATATATATATATATATATATATATATATATATATATATATATATATATATATATATATATTTGATTACACGTCAAAATGATTGCTCATTTAAATATTTCATACGCTTTTACGCTATTATTTGGAATAATATGACTTTCGGAGCGTTTATGTACATTTCAGGAATTTGGGCGATATTTGAGCAATTTGGAGCCAATATGACGGTCGTCGACGTGAGAGCACCAATGAGACTCATGATAATATGTTTGAGGTGCAAAGAAGAATACTGGAGAAAGGAAGAGGCAAGAGAGAAGGTCGCTCGATCGAACTATGATGCGACAAAGGAATCGAGCGACCTGACGTGCTGAAAACAGGACAACCATGCACCATTTCTAAATATGCTATCACCTGGATTTTTCACTATTTTTCTGATATTGTTTCCAGGTAGTAGACTTCAAGGCGGTTCCAACGCCACTAAGAATGTGCAAATCGGAGGTCAGATGAGCCCTGGGGAATTTCTGCAAGTTGATGGTGCAGTGCTGAAATTGTTCTCAGCAGCCTACTCGGTCGAATAGCACTCTACTTGGCCCGAGTCGTGCACTACTCGGTCAGAATGCTGTTTTGATGTTTGACTCGACCGAGCAACCTCCTACTCAGCCCGAGTCATGTGCAAATGAGGCTGAAGTGTGTTTTTAGTCCCCAATCGACCGGGGAACCTCCTACACGGTCCGAGCAACCTCCTACACGGTCCGAGCAACCTCCTACTCGGCCCGAGTAACCTCCTACTCGACCGAGCAGCGCCGAATCAGCCCGGGTTGGCAGAGCGACGTATTTTGGGGGCTTGGATTCTCTGTAAAACTCGGACCGAGCAACCTACTACTCTGTCTGAGCTGCCGAACGACTCGGCCGAGCAGCTTTGTGCTCGGTCCGAGTCACTGTGGGCCCATTTTTAGTGCTGCGCCTGGATTTTTGGAGTTCGTTTTTTTGGTGAGGGTTTTCTGTAGGGGGAATTAGGCGGCGGCCTGTGGGGGGACTCCATTCGGAGCTTCTGGGGAATTCTGGACAGATTTTTGGGGGAGAATTTTTAGGGAAACTTTTTAGAGGATAATTGTTATATTTAGATAAAATTTCTGAAGACGTTTTGGATCAAATTCTATTAAAGCTTGTTGGCTATTTTCTTGAGTTCTTGGAATCTGAGTTTCTCTTGAGATCTGGTATTTGCTCTGTAAGTTTCTGATCTTTATTTTACCAATTGCTATGATATTCTCATCTATAAAAATGGTGTTTTTATATGTTATTATCTCCATGTATGAGTAGATCTTTCTAGGGTTGATGGGTGAACCCTAGGATTTTAGGGGGAAAATGTAGATATGGATCCCTACGTTGAATTGGGGATTTATGTTTGTATTTCGATACATCCTACCGAATCCGTAGATAACCCGTACTGAGATCATGCCCACGGTCTGTGGAATTGATGTGCTTAAGGGGTATCTAGGGATTCGAATAGGAAAATCGGTGGATCCAATCAAGGCACGTGACCATGTCCGGCTCGCTCCTTTGAGGGGATCCATCGACGAACTACACCGCTACGTTGACGGCTACCGCCATTGCATCAACGAGAGCCACCGAAATACCCCGCAATTCTAACCCACGAGAGTGGTATGAATTGGGGGATTAATTCCCTAGCCCTAATGCAACATGAGGAACCTATCCAACATCAACCCCCAACGATCTTAGCGGCGATCCCTAACGCCCTGGCACTTTTTATGCGACATTGAGTGATACAACCTTCGCATCCACCACCATCATAACTCTCCATACTCCACACCCATCAATAAACCCACAAGTCTAACTCAACCTAGGAGTAGATAGGTAGTATAGCACCGCTTCCCCGTGTTCGATACCCGCTTGCCACTATACCATGCGCTTGCAGTAAATGACATCGTTCGGGGTTACATTCCGGACGCATCAAGTTTATGGCATCGTTACCAGGGAGGCGTTCTGCCATATTGCTTATTTATCATGCCTAGGTACTTTCAAACACGGGGAATGTAACCTTGTATTACTATACTATTATCTTTATCTTTATCTCTCTTTGTACCACTGACGTCTTTTCCAGGTTGTCTATTTTTTCTTGATCAGGTACAGTTGATGTAGTGATAGTACTTTCAAAGACGCGACCGGGTTCTATACGGTCTTATATATACATCGCTACATTTTATCAGGCTGATGGAGAGTCCTTTAGAGAAGCATTGCGCAAATTTGGAAGAATGTTAGGGATGTTCCATACGGAGTCAGACCATGAGTGGGATGGTCCCAGGCTATTTGATATCTTTGCTGGAAGACTAAAGGGACCCTCACGCGAGTTTATGAAGAGGATACAAGTGGGGAAGTTCAGCGATCTGCAGTTGGTAGAAACTTTGGAGCAAATGATAGATGATGCTCGATCTACCGGTTTGCTAACCATTACGGTAAGTAAACCATCCGACCAAGCACTCATTGATTTTATTATGGCTAATGTCTCTGATGCAGGTACTATCATCGATGGAGTGTATGCTTCACTTGAAGGTGATCACATCCACCTTTACACGATTAACACTCCACAGATAGAGACATATGAGCTGTCAGAGGAGGACACGTATATGGACTTATTGAGAAGCATCGTGGATGTAGTTCGATGCACCGGTCCATTAACGATAACGGCAGGTGACCCTTTTGAGCTTGGATTTCAAAATTTTATTATTCATCGTATCTCTTCCACAGGCACAATTGATGATGGAGTCTGCGCTCTAGTTGAGGGGCACAAGACCCACTTTTACACCGTGGCCGAGATACAGGAGCCCATAGATCCGCCTGCACCTACTATTGAGAGGGCCAAGCCACACCATCCAGTTCCTCGAGTTCTAGGACAGAAACAAAGATATAGGCGTAGAAAGGAGAAGATGAAATTCACTTTGCCTACCATACTAGAGGAACCCGAGGAGGAGGCCGAAGCAATGCATCGTGAGGAGGCCGAGCTATATTTATTTTACATATTGCATGCGGAACCAGAGACTTTCGTCGAGGAGGTCATGCGTCGAGACGAGGACACAACCATTCATGAGGATCCCAAGCATCACCCTCCTCCTTCAGAGCTTCTGCAGCCACCTCGTCCTTCCACTGACTCTGAGGACCACCCACCAGAGCTTATTGCTCCCCTCCAGGGAGATCTCTTCACCTCCTCGCCCTTTACATTTGATTCCCCTCCCGTGTATGATGTTTATTATGATTCGGATTTCAATGACTCAGTGCACCTTTTGCAGGATACACATGCATATAATCAAGAGGTACAATGGGACGTATACGAGGAGGAGGGCGAGGATTTAGCACACATGGATGCTGTTGAATATGATCAGGAGGTGCGCTGGGATGAGTCTGACGATGATGAGGAGCATCCTGACAAGACCCACTCCATTATGCCAGAGTTACCTGAGGAACCAGAGGAAAACAACTAGGAGTTGATCGACGTGGTGCATCAGAGTAGAGATTTATTTTCAGGGAAGTGTTGTCAACCATTTTTTATTTTAAATACTATTGTTGATGACCCTCTCTGGAATACATTTATTTTTGGGAAAAATTATCCACATCAGATTGATGTGGCTCATCTCTTGCAGGGTACATGTGGAGTCCTTGGGGAGATGCTGGGAGCAGCATTGCTGGAATTTGATGGAGCCCGTGGAGATACGTACCTGGCAGAGCCACGGAAGGAGAAGTTGGAGTAGTTGCATGTACCAGCAAAGATTCTGGATTCACCTTTTGCTACAGGTGGTACCAATCCAGTAGTGTAGAATTTTATGCTTTAAATAATCACGAATCCTCTCGACAGGAAGAGGACCGTATAGGATTTTATATGGTTTTTCTAGTTAAATAAATTCATCACATATGACGGCTCATTTATCTTTTGCACCCAACCCTCTACTTATCACGCATGCCCACCATTATATTTGGCGTTTATTTCGCATCTCTCCCCAATTTTTATGTGATGTTTAAGATTGGGGGAGAGAGACCATTTTGTTGAGTGGCGCCCCCTTTCTTGTCGTTGTCCTCTATTTATATCATACACACATTGAGGACAATGTGATGTTTAAGCTTGGGGGAATGCATAGTGCACGCACTTTGCTTTATCATGAAATACACTTCGTATTTTCCATATGAAACATGTTCACTCTTATAGTTATGTCTCATATGCTTCATTTTTTATGAAATATCGTGGATTTATTTTTTTATGAATGTTGATATCTGTTAGATTAGAGTTTAATTCCTTGATTAGTGTATCTTTGTTAATATGCTTTTTCATAGTTGAATCCATAGTTTCACAACCATATTCTCGAAACAGTCAAGTTAAAAATGAATGAATCAACTCTGAAAAACACCGGTGTGATTTGCTTGATAATTCTATTGATTTATGGATATTTAGTGATTCAAAAGAGATAGGATAACCCCACGACAACCAAAGTAGTGATGATTAGGATTCCTGAAACCGAGCTATGTCTAAATTCTATGCTTTTTATTTTTCTTTTGAAAATAGCCAATAAATGATCTTTGATCATGTTTTGCATTCCATCGCGTTTACGTGAGTTTGCAAAAATCCCAAAAATGCAAAAATCAAACAAATATCATGAATAAAAGGCCCTAGGGGTTCTTCGTAACCTAATGCCCTAAGACCGTCTGGTCTGGGATGCATAGGCCGCTTCTTGTATATATTGAGTTATCTCGTGTATACAAAGAAATAAAAATGCATATGAAATTTTCATATAGCCAAAAACAATGTAAAACTACAAAAATCCCATATCACTATCTCCATTTCTTTATAGAACTAAGGCATGGCAAAGTTGATGGGTTCTAGGAGTCTTGAAATGGTCGTAGTGTGGTGATGCCTTACCTTGATTGCATTTGCTAAATTCATTCCATGAAGTATAACAAAATACCACGCATGCTTGAAAACGTTTGATCATAAAATATTACGCTGCTTAGAGAATGAGTTGTGAACATTGGTTTCATTTCTGTGAACTTAGTATATTGCATGATAAAACTATGATATGATATAACTCTAATATCTTTTTATTGCTTACCAAGTTCATTATATTTATTGAAATCCACGTTATTTTAATTTGAGCGAGATTTAATTATTTGGGGTGTGTTCTAATTTCATATTGACGTGTGTTCACGAGATCTTGCATATCTTGGGTTCTTGTATTTTTCTGAATTTAAGATTGAACCACTTATCTCCATTTACACATCACCACCTCACATCATCATTGTATCCCACTCACGTATTAGCTTCTTACTAGTCTTCCTCGAGGACGAGTAAGAGGTAAGCTTGGGGGGATTTTGATGTGTCCTTATATTTCACATTATATATATATATATATATAATTACACGTCAAAATGATTGCTCATTTACATATTTCATACGCTTTTACGCTATTATTTGGAATAATATGACTTTCGGAGCGTTTATGTCTATTTCCGGAATTTGGGCGATATTGGAGCAATTTGGAGCCAATAAGACTGTCGGCGACGTGAGATCACCAATGAGACTCATGATGACATGTTTGAGATGCAAAGAAGAATACTGGAGCAAGGAAGAGGCAAGAGAGAAGGTCGCTCGATCGAACTATGATGCGGCGAAGGAATCAAGCGACCCGAAGTGCTGAAAACATGACAACCATGCACCATTTCTAAATATGATATCACCTGGGATTTTTTCAATATTTTCTGATATTTTTTCCAGGTAGTAGACTTCAAGACGGTTCCAACGCCACCAAGAACGAATAAATCGAAGGTCGGATGAGCTCTAGAGAATTTCTACAAGTTGATGGTGCAGTGCTGAAATTGTTCTCAGCAGCCTACTCGGTCGAGTAGCACTCTACTCGGCCCGAGTCGTGTACTACTCTGTCAGAATGCTATTTTTGATGTCCGACTCGACTGAGCAACCTCCTACTTGGCCCGAGCAACCTCTTACTCGGCCCGAGTCATGTGCAAATAAGGCTGAAGTGCGTTTTTAGTCCCCAATCGACCGGGCAACCTCCTACACGGTCCGAGCAACCTCCTTCTCGGCCCGAGTAACATCCTACTCGACCGTGTAGTGTCGAATCAGCCCGGGTTGGCAGAGCGACGTATTTTGGGGGCTTGGATTCTCTGTAAAACTCGGACCGAGCAACCTACTACTCGGTCCGAGCTGCCGAACGACTCGACCGAGCAGCTTTGTGCTCGGTCCGAGTCACTGTGGGCCCATTTTTAGTGATGCGCCCGGATTTTTAGAGTTCGTTTTTTGGTGAGGGTTTTCTGTAGGGGGAATTAGGCAGCGGCCTGGGGGGGACTCCATTTGGAGCTTCTGGGGAATTCTGGACAGATTTTTGGGGGAGAATTTTTAGGGAGACTTTTTAGAGGATAATTGTTAGATTTAGATAAAATTTCTGAAGACGTTTTGGATCAAATTCTATTAAAGCTTGTTGGCTATTTTCTTGTGTTCTTGGAATATGAGTTTCTCTTGAGATCTGGTATTCGCTCTGTAAGTTTCTGATCTTTATTTTACCAATTGCTATGATATTCTCATCTATAAAAATGGTGTTTTTATCTGTTATTATCGCCATGTATGAGTAGATATTTCTAGGGTTGATGGGTGAACCCTAGGATTTTAGGGGGAAAATGTAAATATGGATCCTTACGTTGAATTGGGGATTTATGGTTGTATTTCGATAGATCCTACCGAATCCGTAGATAACCCATACTGGGATCATGCCCACGGTCTGTGGAATTGATGTGCTTAAGGGGTGTCTAGGGATTCGAATAGGGAAATCGGTGGATCCAATCAAGGCACGTGACCATGCCCGGCTCGCGCCTTGAGGGGATCCATCGATGAACTATACCGCTACGTTGACGGCTACCGCCATTGCGTCAACGAGAGCCACCGAAATACCCCGCAATTCTAACCAACGAGAGTGGTACGAATTGGGGGATTAATTCCCTAGCCCTAATGCAACGTGCGGAACCTATCCAACATCAACCCCCAACGATCTTAGCGGCGATCCCTAACGCCCTAGCGCTTTTTATGCGACGTTGAGTGACACAACCTTCGCATCCACCACCATCATAACTCTCCATACTCCACACCCATCAATAAACCCGCAAGTATAACTCAACCTAGGAGTAGATAGGTAGTGTAGCACCGCTTCCCTGTGTTCGATACCCGCTTGCCACTATACCGTGCGCTTGCGATAAACGACATCGTTCGGGGTTACATTTCGGACGCATCACCGGCGGCGGACTGGGCAGCGCCGGCGTCGACTTGGTGGCGGTCGGCGGCGGTGAGGGGAGAGCGGCTCGGGTGAGTATGGGATTGATTCGGGCGATCGCGGGAGGAACTCGGGCGGCAGTCGAAAGAATTGGGAAATTTGGGATTTTCGGGATTTGTGCCGCGTGAATTCGAATAAATATGGTAAGTCACTCGGCCGAGTGACGCGTACACTCGGCCGAGTGGCACAGTTTAAAAATTTTCGAAACTTTTTTGCAAAAGTAGCGACTCAGGCGAGTGTATCTTACCACTCGGGCGAGTAGACAAATGTCACTCGGCCAAGTGGCAAGGCCACTCAGAGCTTTTCAAGTGCTAAAAGTGTCTGATTCACTCGGTCGAGTGACTTTAGTCACTCGGCCGAGTGGCATATAAATTACAGAGAGTGGTTTTCAGAATCTTCCCAGATCAGTACCCTACTCGGCCGAGTAGGGTCTTCACTCGGCCGAATGACAAATTCACTCGACCGAGTGGGCTGCTAATTTCAGCTCCAACTCTCTGTTTTTACTCCACTTTCTGTTTTTCTTCTCCCCGTCAGTTTCTTTCTTCTCCTGAAGCCTGAGTGCATTCCTGGAGCGCTCTCCATTGTCATGGTCATCCTCCATTCAAATGGTTCCTTGTTCTCCATCTACTGTCATGAAAAATAGAGCCCGTTGTCAGGATTTTCATCGATTCTTGACTCTAAATACTAACAAAGATCTAAAACGAAGATAAAAAGGGTAAATTCAGTCTAGAAATAAGATAAAACCATCGGGTTGCCTCCTGACAAGCGCTCGTTTAAGGTCTTGAGCTCGACCCCTTACGATGCTCG
This sequence comes from Scilla litardierei, assembly GCA_030789695.1. Taxonomy (NCBI): domain Eukaryota; kingdom Viridiplantae; phylum Streptophyta; class Magnoliopsida; order Asparagales; family Asparagaceae; genus Scilla; species Scilla litardierei. The sequence goes on from CM061142.1 coordinate 95,567,502, forward strand.
TTTAATGTTCGATGTTCGGCACATGTGAAATGCGCGCGTCAAATTTTCCGGAAAGGCCGCTTGGGTTGAGTTGTTAGTGTTCATTGGCGTTCCTCGGCTCTCCTTCATCATGGGTGGTAATGGAGGATGAGTCCCCCAAGCTTGAGCTTTTACCGTCCTTTTTCTTTGTCGACGGCGATAATTTCTTGTCCGACAGAGCTTTCTTCATATTCTTCGCTGTAGAGAGCTTACATAGATCTCTAATCTTTACGACATCAGCATCGTCTTTATCATCATCCATAGAAGGATCCGGCGGGTCTCCCAACATCTCGTCATCTTTAGAAGATTGGCCTTCTTCGAAGCCGTCATGGTGCGAGGTGCCGATAGCATATGGCATAGCATCGTCAATGACCTCGTCGAGGAGGTCCACGTAATCGACGTCCTCTGGCCAAGGCTGTGCTTCATCGCCTTAGGAATGTGAAGCTCGACCTCAATATTTTTGACGTTCAAGGACAAGGTTCCTTCCCTCACATCAACTATCACATCGGCGGTGGCCAAGAAGGGGCGTCCAAGAATCAGTGACGTATCGCCCTCCTCTTTTATATCCATTACCAAGAAGTCGCACGGTAAGCAAATTCCTCCCGGTACTTGTAGAGGAATGTTCTCCGTAATTCCTACCGGTCTAGTGATCCGACTGTCCGTGAGTTGTATCCTCATATCCGTCGCCTTTAGGTCGGTCCCCGTATTTAATTTATTAAACATCGTGAGGGGCATTAGGCTCATGCTTACTCCCAAATCTACCAAAGCTTTTTGTAGCGGGACTCCTCCAAGCGTGCAAGGAATTCAGAAACTTCCAAGATCTTTAAACTTTGTAGGCAATTTCTCCTTCCGGGTAAACCACGTACCTTGCTCGGTGAGTATTATCTTCTCCTTTCGCTTCTTTTCCGCAATCAAGTCTTTTAGGAACTTAGCATAAGACGGGATTTCTACAATAGCATCCAAGAAAGGAATATTCAAGCTCACTTCTCGCAAGTACTCCAGAAATTTGGCTAGCCGCTTCTCAATCTTTTCCCTCGCCAACCGTTGTGGGAAGGGTATCGGTGGCATATAGTTGCGCTCCTCGCGTGGCTTTCCAATTTCAGATTTTTCGCCGTCATTTGGCGCTTTTGGACCATCCTCTTCATTTACCGGCTCCTTATCATCCAAAATTTCTTCCCTCGGCTCCTTTGTTTGAACCATGGCAGGAGTAGTGTCCTTTCCGCCTCTTGTAGTTACCACCACAACCGCATTGATGTGGCCGGTATTCCTCTGGGGGTTTTGCTCCGGTTGACCCAGTAATTGTTGAGCGTTCTTATTTAGCAACGAGACTTGCTCCGATAATTATGCTACGACGATGTTGAGAGAGTCTTGTTGGGCCATCAATCTAGCATTTATCTTCTTTTATTCGGCCATGAATTCTTCAACCCTCGCTTCATGTTCCGACCTTGGCGGTGCTTGTGGTGGATTAGGAGCTCTCCATCCTTGATTGTACCCCGGTGGTCTATATGGTCCCGCTTGTTTCCTTGGTGGAAAGTTTTGTTGTTGGGGCCCTCTTGGTTGATATTGCGGTTGTTGTGGAGGTCGGGCCTGTGGTTATTGCGGTGGTGGATTCAAGGCTCCATCATTATTAGCATATGAAAATTCCAAGTGATTTCTCGTAGCCGGGTTTGCCCAATAACCGGTGCTTCCCGCAATATATTGAACTTGTTTGTTGCTCCTTCTCCTTGCTCCCCTCCAACAAACATAACATAAGCTTGGTCTAGCCAATCGCTTATGATTCCTCCTGGTATAGAAACGGTGGGGGCTCCATGTGGTTCACTAATCAACTACTCCAATCTCTCCACGACCTTGTGAAGAGAATCAAACTTTGTAGAGAGCTCCGCTATGGCCTTTGCCTCATATATACTTGCCAGCTTCAAGGATGAGAATGTCCCCTCTCGTCGCCCCATTGTTGGTTATTTGAGGCCATCTCCTTGAGTAAGGCCGTAGCATCATCCGGTGTCTTTGACAGAATAGCTCCATTGGCGGTTGCATCAATTATTTGCTTCGTGCTTGGTTGCAATCCGTTATAAAAAGCTATTCACAAGCTCCCATGCCTCAATACTATGATGGGGACATTGATGTTGGAGATCCTTGAAACGCTCACATGCCTCATATAGAGTTTAAAATAAGGAGCGATCAACATCTTGACCAAGTCATCTTGGAATGTGTATAGCAATTTATCCATCTCCTTAATGTAGTCATCGTTTGGGTATTTACATCCTCGCCACTCTGTAGAGCACTTAGCACACACGTTAAATAGTTCGTACACGTTTGTCATCATCAAACTAGAGATCCTAGATTATTGCATCCAACAATACCACCTCCTATTTATAGGGGTTCGGGGGGGTCCTCTTAGAGACATTGGGGAGATAACGGCCGCCTATAATGGGGCCACGATCTTCCGTCATGAATGGGGATAAACGTTTCACACGTCCCTGGGATTTCCAAGCTCGCTTTTAATCCCACGTTCGTGCGAGATGGACCCAACAGTCGACTGGCCATTTGGGCTTAGACTAAGTCCGATATCGGACTTCGCAGGTGGGCCGGTGGGCCTTGGTTATTCTTCGATCGAGTTTCCTCGAGTGCTGGCCTAATGACTCAACAATGGCCCATATTGCACGATCTTGAAGGATCCATCTGCTGAGGTCAAGCAACATTACATCTCATTTAATAGGGCACAGCAGTCGAGAAAATAGCACTCGAGTTCTGGGTGCCAAAACGCCCGCCTCGCCGATTCAGTTGATTCGTCGATTCGAAATCCAAGACGCCATGGTCCTTGGATCTTCGACATATGCTCCATCACGTGGTTGCTGCTTCGCCTATATTTGACGGTTCCCGTGGAGGGGCACGAGGATACCTTCTTCATTCTCTCGATTTGGATTCCCCTTCTCTCGAAAGCAATGGCTTCTTCATCTGCCTCTGGAAAGAATGTGATCACCACCGTCCAAAAGAACCAGGAAGGGGTCATGGAGTCAGGCTTGCTGTCAGATTTGAGGACCAACATCAAGGCTAGCTAAATCGACAAACTTCAGAGGAAGTATGTTTGCCTTGACTATCAGATCAGACTGCCCGGGAGAGATGAGAGGGCTCATCGTCCCGGCGGTCGGGAAGTGGGGGTCTACGTCAAAACTTTCAAACGGGGCCTCTGATTTCCCATGTGTTCTTTCATGTGATACTTCCTCTGTACCTTGAACATTTTTCTCTGCCAGCTGATACCAAACGGTGTTGGCATGTTGATGGCCTTTATAGTACTGTGTGTGATGAAGGGAATCGAGCTGTCCCTGCATTTGTTCAACCATTTCTTTTGGATTCCTCCTCTTAAGACCCCAGGATGGTACACGATACTGGCTCGTCGCAGGAGGAAGATGCTGGAAAATCTCCCCACCGCTAAGCCCAAGTGGAAGGACGAGTTCGTGTTTGTGGTCTTCTAGGGAGAGGCAAGCTTCTGCACCGAGTGGGGCGCCCCTAGTTTGGGGCCTACCAAGGATAGGCCACTGGATGTTGAGTAGAAGAAAGCTGCTGATGCTCTGAAGGGTCTGTCGCTGGAGATGAAGTCGGTTGAGTGGCTCCAATCGGACGAGGTGTTGCATCGGACAGTGTGGACGAAAGGTTGGTTCGACAGTACTCGCCAGCCGTTTGACCTTCGTCACCTGGACTACTTTGTTTGCAGTTCTAGCAGGGATGATCAGCGTATATTACCAGGTAGATCCCACACTGAAGGTTACGATCGAGGCTTCCATCAAAGAGACGGAGGCGAGGATGTTGTCGCCTCGGGCCCCGACCGTATCGAGGTCTTCAACCCAGCCGGCCGTGGATCGGCCCATGATTGTCGAGGGGATCGCCCAGGGGGCTCGCCCTCAACAAAAAAAGAAGAAAGACCCCCCTCTGAATTCGAGGTGATTGCACGGGAGGGAGGCCAGAAAAGGCGGAGGGTTCTCATTCTCAGTGACGAGAAGTCTGTAAGGTCCATTCCACCCTGATACCACCAGATATTCAAGTTAGAACCCTAACTTGAGGTTCCCTTAAAACCCCACTTGTATCAACCCTAGAAGTGAAATCTAAATACACTCGATTTTTCTTGACTCCCACAACTTGGGAGCAAGCAAATCACTCTCACAACCCGAGAGTAAATCAAATAACTAAAGTTAAATTTGAAATAAACAACACTTACAATCACATATGCCTTGAAGTAGAACTTGAAGGAGAGTGTGTTGTGTGTTGAATGACTCTCTTGAAGAGAGGAAATCCATTTCTCTTAACTACACCAGATGCCTAGAAGATTTCTCTTTTGTCCTAGGTTGGAGAGCAAGAGATGAAAGATAGGAATTCTAGAGCTTTTGGATTTTGAGAGCTTTGATCTTGGAAGAATGAAAGATTGAATGTTTGAGAGAGTTGCTAACAAAATGAGTCCCCTCTCAGTGGAACAGTAGAGGCTGCCTTTATAGTTTTCTCAAACCCTTCAAACAGAATCCACTAAAGCTCCTTTGGAATCCGTGAAGAAAAGCTCAATGGATAGAATCTGCGCACGCGATAGTCGACTGTTGAACAAAACACAGTCGACTGCTTCACTGTGACAGAGGGTAGGTGAGAATGCAAACGGTAACTTACCACGTGGACAGTCGACTGATAAGGAGTAGACAGTCAACTGTTAAACCAATAGGCTACTATAAATCCTTCTATAGGCGATTGTACGTAATCAGGATAAGTTGAGAAAGTCTCAGAAAGGTTTGGGAATATAGGACATGCGACTGATGAAGAGAAGACAGTCGACTGTAAATCCAACATGCGACTGTAATTCCTTCTACAAACGACTATCACAAACCCTGAAATTTTCCAGAGAGTTGAGTCTGCAAAGAGGCTCAAAGACAAACGACTGTAAAGCATCGACAGTCGACTGTGCCATTGGACAGTCAACTGCAAATACAACAACAGTCAACTAGCACTAGAATACGAATTATTCCAGAGAGCAAGTCCGGCAAAAGAATCAAGGACAGGCGACTGTTGAAGCATTTACAGGCGACTGGTCCTTGGATATGCGACTGTAAATACAACATCAATCGATGGGCCAGATCAAACTGATAATGATCTTGGGCTGAAGATAGACATGCGACTGATTAAGAATCACAGTCGACTGTCACATGGACAGGTGCATGTGAAATGTTTAGCAGTCACCTGAAAGATTTAAAGCTTAGAAGCCCAAAAATTAACTAATTAAGTATGTGCATAACATGCGACTGTTTTAAGACATGCGACTGTAATCGTTCGGTAGTCGACTGTTGAGATCATGACATGCACATTCTTGATGGAAATGAAATGGATTCTAAGGAAGGTTGATCTAATGATTTCCTAAGACTGAAATGAATATTTATGTGTGCTCCAACATAGTTCTACTTCTAAGCTACATACTAGAAGAGAAAAAGAAGATTACATATGTAGAACACTCTCTTCTTTACACCGTATGAGCTTGAAGTCTTCTAGGAGCTTCAATCAACATCTTTGTTCATCTAATCCACTTCCTTTGCTTTCATTGATTGTTGAGTGTCATCCATTGCTAATTGATCTTCATGATATGCTTAGGCAATGGATTAACTGCAAATAGGGGATTAGTCACAAGTATTTATGTTTGCTCATTATTAACACCAAGTAAGGAGAAGTCCAATACTCAACAGTCTCCCCTTTTGATGATGACAAACAAATATAAACAAAACAATAAATAATTGTGCTTAAAGATAACTTACTCACTCTACATAGATGCCAATCAAGTTAGTCATAAATATTAGGACATCTTAGATCAAATGAAGCAAATGAGTAAGATAAGCATGAATGGAATGATATGCTTGAATTCATGAAATCTAGGATTTTTAATCCATATTCATTGTATCTTGCTCCCCCTGAATCTAAGGCAACTTCAATCTTAGATCCAGGATAGTTTTAAATTAGAATTTAACTTAGCACATAATTATGATATGTTTATTTCTCTCCTCCTATGGCATTATCCAAAAGATGGGAGTAGAATAACAACAAGAATAGTGATAAATAAGTACTAAAACAAACATAAGAGTCTAAAGATATACAAATTAAATACTCATAAACACATTAAAACTTAGCTGACTAAAGGAGTGAAAGTCCAATATCAACATTATGAGCCACATGATAAAAATCGTTTCAAATCACATCATATAAATGATATCGCCTACAAGGAGACAGTTTCACAAAATTCACATTTATAAGATAGACAATGATACAATGTGTGAAACAGAATGAAGAAACTGCATTTTCATATATACATATGGTCAAAGTTACAAAGGCACAAAATACATCCAAAACATCATGTATATCCACAAGGTGTGATCAAAATACAACATCATCCAGACAACATCAGCACACAAAACTACATGATCCATACAAAAGCACTCAAACACTCAACCCTAACAAAAAGTCTAAGTCTAAGGGTGAGTGTCCCCAGAGCAGAAACATCAGCTTCAGTCGAGGTGGATGACTGATGTGTCTGAGGGGCGACCAGATTGACAAAACCTCAGTCTAGGGAAGTGACGGGTAAGGTATGCACTAGCCTTCCTCTTGGATGACAACGTACCCGCAGCTGAAGAATCCACATGAGCATGCACGTGGGTCAGAACCACAGAAGGCAAAGGCACAAAAACTGGAGGAGGAGGGACAACAGCTGACTTGGGAGAATCCTCCAAAGGTGGAAACATGGCCTAAAGAGCGGCCGGAATGGGGATGCCGTGAAAAAGGAAAGACTTGTACTGAAGCTCAAGGAGAAGCGAGAGCTTATGATCCAAGTCGGATACACGTGTTTCGATCAAGGAAACACGGTCACACAGCCTACTGAGGAGGAAATCCTCGAGTGGAACAGACGGTGGAGTAGAGGGTGGTTGGTTAGCTAGCTGAGATGAGGGTTCAGCGACATTTGATAAGGGAATAGGGTCACCAAACGAGATATCCAAGTACTCATCTGACGATGGAGGACCAACAGGGTCCATGAAGTACAAATGATAGAAGCTAAGGTAAGCAAGAGTCGATAAACAAAAGAAGATGATACCTAAGACTTGACGATCGACAGATGATCGACGGACATAGAGTCAATCGAACAAACAATTGGAAGATAGGAGGAGAGATCCTTCGAATCGGCTCGAAATCGACGAAGGAGTGATCGACATTGGAGTTTGAAGGGAAAGACGAGGGAGTTTTTCAGTCGGATGGGAGAGAAAACATAAGAACGAATCAACAGCTCTCGATGATATATGAAGGTTCTAAAGAATCTGGGCCGGTGGATCGAGAAATCGACGTCTCAGATCAAGTTAACGAACCGCCAGAACAGTTGACAGTTGACTGATGAACAATGGTCAGTCGACTGGTTGAAAGGATAAATATGGGCTTAGGTTGGCAAACAGTCGACTGTTGGGTAAATCACAGTCGCCTGTCAGAGAGACAGTCGACTGTATATTACTCATCAGTCGACTGACTGTGAGTCAAAAATTTGATGATATAAAATAGAGACCACTGAAGATATGGACATGCGTCTGATGACCAAAATGCAGTTGCCTGTCGACTAGACAGTCGACTGTAAAGTCATCATCAGTCTCATGTGCGAAAGATACAGTCTGCTGTATGAGAAAATAGAGTATGGCAGTTGACTGTCAAAGGAATGACAGTCGTCTGTCCTGGTCCAGAAAAGCACAATGAGGTTTAAACCCAGAGGATAGATACAACTCACCCTAGGACCTATACTCTAACATAAATCTAATCAAGAAATCAATATCAAATATAATCGATTAACACACAAATCTCTTAAAACAATCCAAAAGAAAAACTAATGAAATCATCAAAATCTTAATAACCTCCCTTAAAACGAGTATATGAGAAACATATAACCTATCAAAAAAATATCATGATGATATGAGTCCAAATATGATATAACATGAAGGTTAAACTCCTAAATTTCAGATTCACCCATAATCCCTACTTCTCCACGCAACCTTACAAGTGAATCTTCTTTAAGAGGTTTAATGAAGATGTCAGCGATTTGTTTTTGGGTTTCAATGTACTCTAAGATGATGTCCTTCTTAGCAACATGATCATTGAAAAAATGATGTCTCACATCTATGTGTTTGGTACGGGAGTGATGTACCGGATTCTTGGAAAGACATATAGCACTTTGGTTATCAACCATGATAGTGCAAGTATCACAATTGACACCATAGTCCTTAAGAGTGTTTCTCATCTAAAGAACTTGTGCACATGCAAGACCCGCTGCAATATATTCCGATTCATCGTGGACAATTATTCCGAGTTTTGTTTCTTGGAGAACCAAGAAACTAGGGAATTTCCTAGAAAATGGCAAGTGCCACTTGTACTCTTCCTATCGGATTTGCATCCGACAAAGTCGGCATCACTATATGAGATTAACTCATATGTGTTAGATTTAGGGTAAAGTAACCCATAATTTAGTGAGTGATTAAGGTAACAAAAAATTCGTTTAACCGCAATCAAGTGTGACTCCTTAGGTCTAGCTTGATATCTAGCACACATGCAAACAGAAACATGATATCGACCTACTAACAGTTAAATAGAGTAAGCTACTGATCATACCTCGATATAGACGAACGTCTACATCTTTTCCGTTCTCATCCTTGTGTAGATGGGTTGTCGTACTCATAGGAGTCCTTTTGCTTGAAGACGATTCCATCCCGAATCGCTTGATAAGCTCCCATGTGTACTTGGTTTGATGTAAGAAAGTCACATCCTTCATTTGCCGAATTTGCAGTCCAAGAAAATAGTTGAGCTCACCCATATGGCTCATCTCGAATTCATCCTTCATAGACTTAGAAAATTCTTGGCAAAGATTAAAGTTAGTAGAACCAAATATAATATCGTCTACATAAACTTGAATCAATAGGATGTCATTTTCATAATCCTTAGTAAAAAGTGTTGAATCAACTTCACCCATTTTAAAACCTAAATCCAAAAGAAAGGTTTTGAGTACATCATTCTAGGAGCTTGTATCAACCCATATAATGCTTTCTTAAGGTTGAAAACATGGTTTGGAAATTTTTCATGTATGAAACTGGGTAGTTGAGAAACATAAACTTCTTCATTAACAATACCATTTAAAAATGCACTTTTAACATCCATTTGAAACAATTTGAAATTCTTATGAGATGCAAAAGATAAAAGCAATCTAATAGCTTCTAATCTAGCTAAGGGGGCAAAAGATTCTTCGAAGTTGATACCTTCTTCTTGCCGGTAGCCTTGAGCTACTAACCTTGCTTTATTCCTTGTGATGACCTCGTTCTCATCGGTCTTGTTCTTAAAGATCCATTTGGTCCCAATCACTTGGTGACCACTTGGAAGAGGAACGAGCTCCCAAACTTCATTTCTCTCGAATTGCATGAGTTCTTCTTCCATTTCAACTATCCACGTGCTATCCTCACATGCTTCTTGGATGTTATTTGGCTCAACGGTAGAGACGAATGCGCAATGAGAGATTTCTTCAATTCTAGACCTCGTTCGAACACCCACACCAATATCTCTAATAATTTGGTCATGAGGGTGGTTGCAAATGGTTGGGTAAGCTTTGGAAATCCCTGCATCACGTGGAACAACTTCAACACTCTCATTAGTAATATTAGTCTCAATAATAGAATCATTAATCTTGACATTACTAAGAGAATCACATATAGTATCTACATTATCATCAATAACAAGAGGAAAATCGAGATACATGTAGTAATTCCTCGATCGTTGAAGAGGTTTTGTTGTATATTGACCGGCGCCCCGTTTATGATTAGGGCACGGTGTCGTTTTACCGCAAGTGCACGGTTAGTGTAGGGTGCGGGTATATCAAACACGGGGAGTTGGATGGCTTGAAGGCTATTAGCCTCGCCTAGGTTGTGTGAGAGCTACGCGGATGATATGAGTGGGTAGTGTAGAAATAAAGGAAAGAAATAAAAAGACAAGAAATGAATTCCCGCTAACACGGGCTAGAGCACACATGACACTTGGTATTTGACTCGACCCAGGGTGAGACGTTGCCTCTATTAGTGGTACCTAGCGCCCCATGGGCCCGATATTCTGGTCGATGCCTAGGATGATATGCTAGGTCTACCCGGGTTTGGACGGTGGGCATTCCCATGTCCAACACCGCCCGACTCCGGGAGCACTAAGCTCTCAACGATTGCTCCCAACATTTCATCCAAGTTGTTCCCACGCGCGAGTAATCAATGTCTACGCTAGGGGTGTGAGCTGTGGCTATGGGATCAAACTCCCGTTTTATTTCCACTTGGCCCGATGGTCAAAGGCGGTCTTTCTCCCACCAGTGACAATAAAACGCCCCCGCGTAACCCTAATGGCCAAATAGGTTGAATGTGATTTCTAGCAATACATCAAAGCGGATCTTGATAGGACAAGCATCCGGAGCCCAACCCCCAACTCCATCTAGTGTGTTGCCATACGGGTTGGTCTCAGATTGCTAGATATCTCCATTGACACATTCCATCAAACACTTGCCATGCAATCAAGTCAAATGAAATATACCAAGCATCAATCCTACTCTAACCCATGTTAGGGTTCATCAAACACTATTCAATGGTGAAGAACATGATAGCAAGCAATAAAAGGGACAAACAAACATTCACCATCAAGCTCAATAAAAATAATACAAAGCAATGGAAATGAGAAAAGAAATACTTATCTTGCATTTGAATCCATCAATCCATTACAAGATTTATTGAAAGAGAAACCCTAATCTAAAGTAATCTAAAGCTCCCATGAAAGGGGCAGAAAACTCTTGGAAAAATAGGGGAGAACCCTTTACAGGTCGTGCACAATCTCATATTTATAGGCCCCACAAAACCCTAACAGTTCGGGTCCAAAAACCCACTAAAACAGTTGAAAAAGGGCCACCCGATCGGTTAGAAGTTCAACTGATCGGGTGGAAACAAACAGTAACTCAGAACTCCTGAAAATGGTCTCAACCGATCAGTTGGATAGCCCACCCGATTGGTTGAAGTTCAAATTTCAGACAACCCAGAATTTCAGCACCCAGATGCGCTCAGAAAATTCCAGAAAAATGTAGAAAAATCGGATTTGGGCTTGCGACCTATCGTTGGAAAGCTAACGACGATGCCGATGCTAAAGAAATAACAGATCACCTAAAATCCCACTGGAATTATAGCATATCTTCAATGAATGCATCAGCAGTGCACGAAAGGGGAAGAAAAGGCCACCCGATCGGTTGAAGTGTCAACCGATCGGGTGAGTTCTTCCCTAAGATGACCCGAGGAGATGACCCGATCGGTTGACAAGTAAATCGATCGGATGGTCTTTGGCACTCAAAAACAGAGAGCGTTGTCACACCCAACCGATCACTGAACCGATCGGTTGGGGTTTGCTTCTTTGCTTGCCCCCCCCGGGTCTGATACGGTGCACGAACCGATCGGGTGGATCTGTCCACCCGATCGGTTGAAGCTCCAAAACTTCAAATCCTCATCTTTGGCCATCGGATCTTTGTCGTATAAGCATACTTTGGTCCCGACATGCAAGGTTGACTCCGGAAGACACCGAAATGCCGACATTTACCTGAAATACAAACAATACACCCAATAGTCAATATGAACCAAAATGTGATATATACAACATGGAATGAGATGAAACGCATATGAAAACACGATGAAGAACGTGTGCAAAAGGTGAAATATGAACACGCGTCAAGCCCCCAAGCTAAACTCTTCCTCGTCCCAAGGAAGACGAGTTGGGATGAAGATCGGGTGCGAGAGCAAGAAAGGAAAGCGAAGAATCCTTGATCACCCTCTCCAAACCACAAATGTAATCACCAACACAATTAAGCACAAGGGAAAAGCATATCAAAATCTAAATCAAGAATTCAATCTCATAATATAGCATCATGGGTTCATATCAATATGGCACAAAAGAGATAGAAGCGTGACATTGGCAAAGGCATAGCTATCATAGCATGTTATAGTAGATAATATGCCCAAATATGAGGAAGCTCAAAATTCATATCAAAACTTCCAAACGGTGAATACGAGATACCCATACATGCACGAAGAAGTAAGAAAGAATAGATATGAATCATGGGAATAACTATCAATCTTAGGATGTAAGGAATCACCACACACACTTGTCGTTTTTTGATTTTTGAAACAATTTCTTGCCTTGCTTGTATTTTCAAAAGGAGATGGAGAAGATGTGGAAAGATCACTTTGTACAAACTCTCGCCTTCCCTATATACATTGGTGCTCTCAAATATAGGAGGTGTGGAGAGCGAAGGAAAAGGGGAGAATGTGGCATATATACATATTTTTGGTTTTGGTTTGTTTTTGTTGTTTTTGATTTGATTTTAATATTTTTGTCTTGCAAACTTGCGGAATCACAATGGAATGCAAGGGCGGCATACGGATCCCAAGTTAGATGGCTTTAGGGCGTCGGGTTACGAAGAACCCCGAAGGACCATTATACAAAAATATGTACAAAAGTGTTTATTTGGGTAATGTTTTTTTTGTGGAAATGAAAAGTGTGCACCCCCCAAAATGGGAGAACGATGCGCGACGAGGGGGAATGTACAAAGTAAAACAAAAGAGAATTTTTTAGAAATCCAACCATGGCAAGAAAATCCTTCATGGATTAAAGCACGGAACAAAGGTGTGGATATCCTAATCGCGTTGAAAGGTAGCTAACACATGCAATAAGAGTACACATATAGTATTTCATGCAAGAGTTAGAAGAACAGGGGTAGGATGGTAAAATAACCATTTTTGGAAATGAAGTGTGAAAATCTAGGAACTTCAAATAGAGGGGCATATTAAATTATGATATAAAGCTAGAAGCATGCCTTAAACACAATCACAACCAACAATCTCGAAATATAGCAAATAAACCCAAAAGATGGCAAAACACATACATGAGCATTGAATAATCAAAGAAATAGCGTGATGGAAAAAGGTGCTCAAATGTGAAAAGTGAAGCATGAGTGACAAAATATCATTGAGGGTTCATCTCTAGAAATAGGCAAGAATGAAATGGAGAAAGAAAAATCCATGATGGGAATGATGCATAAAAATGAAAAGAAAAATTTTTGATGAATGAAAAAGGTGAAAAATGGAGAAAATAAAGGAAACATGCATGAAATACAACTCCCCCAAGCTAAAGCTTGTATTGCCCTCAATGCAATAAGATCACACATGACTATGGGTGATACTCTCCCCCAAGCTAATATAAGCTTAACCCAAAAGATATGAAAATCCGATACGGGGCAGAAAAGATAAAGGGGAGAGTGAACAATAGGCAAAACAGGCATCACCACCCTTTGGAGGTGGTAGGGGTCTCATGGAGAAAAATAATAACGGGGCCAAGAAAAGTGCCAAAAGAACAAGGATAGGGTAATGGGGGTGAAATGATAGAAGGGCACAAAATGATGGGTTATTATGATGCAAAAGAAAACCCTAGATATGCTCTCCTCACTAATGAGAGGAGACGAGATTATTCTAATCTAAACTAGAAAAACGGTAAATATTTACAATACTAGATTAGGATACACCTGAGCATAGGCGGATCCAGAATTTAGAGTGGGGCAGGTAGCTGCTCTAACTGCTCCTGGTGTGGCTCCGCCAGAAGCGATGTGCCACGTGTGCCAATGGACCCAAGCAATACACCTCCAAGCATCCCTCGTAGGTGTCAACTTGTAACCTGCAAAGAATGAGGTGCATTAGCCCATGACAAGAAATCATTTCCCAAAATAAATGTATCCCAGAGATAATCGTCAATATAAGATGAAAAAATAATAAAAAGGTGACGAATACTCCCTGAGAATGGGTCGCTATCCTCTGTGCTAGTGACGACTAAATCCTCGCTCTCCATGAGAAGTGGCTCTCCAGGTGGTGACGCACCGCTGCATACCTCAAGGGAAGTAGATCATGTGTTTCGCCAGAGATATGGTGTGTCAAAAATATATGAGTCTAAAGAAATATGAAGTGAAAAGCAAGACTCAAAAGTGGAGTGAGAGTGAGTATGAAAATCTCCCTGAATAGGGGCAATATGCTCAAGTAGATGCTCAACCGTAGAAGAAGTGGAGAGTGAAGGTAGAGGTAGATGTGACTCGGACTCTATGAAGTGGACCATCGTATCCAAGCCCTCATGCACATTCTCCTCGACGATATGCTCATGCTCCACCATCTGCCCGATGTCCTAAATGACATCATCGTGGTTGACCACAGACCAAGGAAGAACCAGCGACAGAGATGGCTGGGGAGGTGGATGTGGAGCGGACCACTCGTATGTGGTCGTGGTGTACTCGTCCTCATGCACATCCTCGTCGCCGGTATGCATAAGCTCTGTAGTCTACTCGGTGCTCTCGTAGGACTCATGTGGGGTATCCAAATCAAGATGAGAAGTCTCTCCCACAGATCCTAGAGAAATCACCCCATCCTCCCAATCATCAACAAAAAATGTGTTGTCATCCAAGTGGTAATGTAGGAAAAATGGGACATCGACATGATATGTGTCTATGGTAGCCGATGGGATGGTGGTCTCAACCATGAAACTGGGTATATCCTCTCCTTCATCACCTCTCCTCAGTGTAGGCTCGGTGATTGGTACCATAAAGTTTTGCAATATTTGGCCTTGGTTAAAAATGGCACTTTCAAGGAGAGACTCAGGGCTTGATTTTTCTTGTATTGGTGGAGGGAAAGGTTGATGAAATGGATGGGAGGTGTTAGGGAAAAGGTTGTGGGAAAATGTTAGGCCTTGGTTTAGGAGGATGCTCTCAAGCGTAAATGGGCAATCATTATGCACGTGCCCTGCCATCCCACAAGTCTCACAAACCACAAATGAATAAGGATTGTAGCCTCCCATCTGAGCATCAAAATTTGATATCCACATGGTAATAGCAAAGATACCTGGACAACAAAAATAAGAAAACTAGAGAGGAGCCTCAATAGTACAAGAGAATAACAAAAAGATAATATAATGGTAGGGGAAAAATTTCTTGGTTATTGTATTTGTTTTTTTTTTGTTTTTTATGTTTTTATGCATAGTCTAACGAACCTAAGCTATGCTAATATCAAACCGAACGCCTCCCCGGCAACGGTGCCAAAAACTTGACCGGCGACCCGTTTATGATTAGGGCGCGATGTCGTTTACTGCAAGTGCACGGTTAGTGTAGGGTGCGGGTATATCGAACACAGTGAGGTGGATGGCTTGAAGGCTACTAGCCTCGCCTAGGTCGTGTGAGAGCTACGCGGATGATATGAGTGGGTAGTGTAGAAATAAAGGAAAGAAATAAAAAGACAAGAAATGAATCCCCGCTAACACGGGCTAGAGCGCTCATGACACTTGATATTTGACTCGACCCAGGGTGAGATGTTGCCTCTAATAGTGGTACCTAGCGTCCCATGGGCCTAATATTCCGGTCGATGCCCAGGATGATACGCTAGGTCTACCCAGGTTCGGATGGCGGGCATTCCCATGTCCAACACCGCCCGACTCCGGGAGCACTAAGCTCGCAACGATTTCACCCGACATTTCATCCAAGCCGTTTCCACGCGTGAGGAATAAATGTCTATGCTAGGGGTGTGAGATGTGGCTAGGGGATCAAACTCCTATTTTATTTCCCCTTGGCCCGACGGTCAAAGGCGGTCTTTCTCCCATCAGTGACAATAAAACGCCCCCGCGTAACCCTAATGGCCAAATAGGTCGAATGTGATTTCTAGCAATACATCAAAGCGGATCTTGACGGGACAAGCATCCGAAGCCCAACCCACAACTCCATCTAGTGTGTTTCCATACGTGTTGGTTTCAGATTGCTAGACATCTCCATTGACACATTCCATCAAACACTTGCCACGCAATCAAGTCAAATGAAATATCCCAAGCATCAATCCTACTCTAACCCATGTTAGGGTTCAACAAACACTACTTAATGGTGAAGAACATGATAGCAAGCAATAAAAGGGACAAACAAACATTGACCATCAAGCTCAATAAAAATAACACAAAGCAATGGAAATGAGAAAAGAAATACTTATCTTGCATTTGAATCCATCAATCCATTACAAGATTTATTGAAAGAGAAACCCTAATCTAAACTAATCTAAAGCTCCCATGAAAGGGTAGAAAACTCCTGGAAAAATAGGGGAGAACCCTTTACAAGTCGTGCACAATCTCATATTTATAGGCCCCCACAAAACCCTAACAGTTCGAGTCCAAAAACCTACTAAAACTGCCGAAAAAGGGCCACCCGCTCGGTTGGAAGATCAACCGATCGGGTGGAAACAAACAGTAACTCAGAACTGTTGAAAATGGGCTCAACTTATCAGTTGGATAGCCCACCCGATCGGTTGAAGTTCAAATTTCAGACCGCCCAGAATTTCAGCACCCAGATGCGCTCAGAAAATTCCAGAAAAATGTAGAAAAATCGGATTTGGGCATGCGACCTATCATTGAAAAGATAACGATGATGCTGATGCCAAAAAAAATAAAAGATCACCCAAAATCCCACTATAATGATAGCATATCTTCAATGAATGCATCAGCAGTGCACGAAAGGGGAAGAAAAGGCCACCAGATCGGTTGAAGTGTCAACCGGTCGGGTGAGTTCTTTCCCAAGATGACCCGAGGAGATGACCTGTTCGGGTGGTCTTTGGCACTCAAAAAAAGAGAGCACTGTCACACCCAACCGATCACTAAACCGATCGGTTGGGATTCACTTCTTTGCTTGCTCCCCCTCGGGTTTGATACGATGCACGAACCGATCGGGTCGATCTGTCCACCCAATCGGTTGAAGCTACAAAACTTCAAATCCTCATCTTTTGCTATCGGATCTTTTCCGTATAAGCGCGCTTTGGTCCCGACATGCAAGGTTGACTCCGAAAGACACCGAAATGCCGACATTTACCTGAAATACAAACAATACACCCAATAGTCAATATGAACCAAAATGTGATATATACAACATGGAATGAGATGAAATGCATATGAAAACACGATGAAGAGCATGTGCAAAAGGTGAAATATAAACATGCGTCATATATCCGGTAGGCTTTGCTACGTGTGGAATATCTAACAAAAATTCCTTCATCGGATCTTGGCTCAAATTTATCTAAGTTAACAAAGGTGTTCTTGATAAAACATTTTGACCCAAAACCCCGAAAATATTTAACTTGTGGCTTTTTGTCATAAAATAGCTCAAAACAAGTTTTGTTAGTTCGGGGTCTCATTAGGATCCTATTGAGCACATAACATGCCGTGTGCACCGCCTCTGCCCAAAATTGTAGTCCAAGATGACTATCATGGAGCATGGTACGGGCACACTCAATAAGAGTCCTAGTCTTTCTCTCTACGACACCATTTTGTGGTGGTGCACGAGGAAAAGAAAAATTGTGAGTTTTCCAGGTGTCATCACAAAACTTTGTAAAAGACTCATTCTCAAATTCTCCTCCATGATCACTACGAATAGTGATAATGGTGGATCCTAAGAAATTTTGAATCTTCTTTGCAAATATGGTAAACTCTTCAAAGACTTCATTCTTATTAGTTAAAAATGAGACCCAAGTAAATCTAGAGAAGTCGTCAACGTCAACTAATTCATAATGAGCATTGCCTAAAGAAGCGGTTCTAGTTGGCCCAAATAAATCTAGATGAAGTAATTCTAGGGGCCTCTTAGAAGTTATGCCTTCTTTAAGTTTGAAAGATGATTTACTAAGTTTACCCCTTTGACATGAATCACAAAAGTTTTTCTTACTAAAAGCAATTTTTGCTAAACCCTTGACAAGATCATGCTTAGCTAACTTATATAAGTGCTTAAAATGAACATGACCAAAGAGGAGATGCCATAATAGTTGTTCATACAAATTAGCAACTAAGCAATGTTCTACGGTTTAGGCAAGCTCAAATAATAAATATTTTTATGCCTAATACCGGAAAATAAAACATGTGAATTAGAGTCAACAATTTTACACAATCCTTCTCCAAAGTTAACCTTGTAACCTTTGTCACAAAGTTGACTAATGGAGATGAGGTTATGACACAAACCACTAACTAAATATACATTAGTAATTAAAGGTTTGGAGGAACTACCGACTATACCTACTCCAATGATGGTTTCCTTTTGATTACCTCCAAAGGTGACAGTTGCATCATCCTTGATGCTAATCACTTCGAAGAGTAGTGAGGGATCTCCCGTCATGTGTTTGGAGCAACCATTGTCGAGTATCCATCCTTTCTTTTAGAGCCAATTTGACCTTTATTGCTCTCTTTCTTTCTCTTGGGTATCTACATGATATACCATAAGCTTATGGTATCCAATTTTTGTTGGGTCCAGTGGGATTAGCCCTAGGAAAGCCAAGTTCAAGTGGACTTCCGCTTCCCAACATAATTATTGTAGGATCCTGCCAAAACAGAGTTAGGATCGATAAATGAAGTTGAGACTTACGCTTGCGTATGCGGCACGGTAGTCTACGAACTTCGCCTTCGGATTCGCCACGACGGATCGAGTCTTCTCACGAACGGAGTAAGGCTACTAAATCCACAATCTAAATCTCTACTTTTAGATTAAGAACTTGGATAAAGAGAGGAGAAGGATTTCGGCAGAGCTTCGCTAGAATGAAATGCATGCAAGAATGCCATGCAAAAGTGTAAGGAAATGGCTAACCCTTGGGTCTTATTTATAGCCCCCAAGGTAGTTATTTTAGGAGAAATTGTTCCTTTGGAACAATTTAACTAAGGTGTACCATCGTACATGGCATATTATAAGCTTAAGTTGTACCATATGCATGGTACAACATAAGCTTAAGATATTACCCCTTTATTAGCCATATGTCGCATGCACTTATGCACATATAATGCGACTTTCCCATCAATCTAGAGATCCTCTCCGCAAGGGAACATATTCCCTTTGCACACGACTTCGTGTATGCGACGTTCGAGGTCCGTATTCCCTCGTACATCCCCTACAAGGGTGTACTAACGTCTTCCATATCCAACAATTACCACTATTAATAATATCATGAAAACTATCATTTAAGCTTGTGTTCTTAGGACCTCAAATTGTGTATATTTTGGGAATCCTTCTCCTAGTTGCATGCACAATAGATTGATTTATATGAGGTGTGTGCATCCTAGGAACATGAGTCCTAGCATAAAAATGAGGAGGAGGATATGCATTAGACATATGTGTGTTGTATGCATGCTTAGGAATTTGCATGTTGTATGAATCATATGGAGCATGCATGACATGTGGTGGATGTGCATATATGTAAGAATGATTCATATGAGCATATGAGTGTATAGGGTCACGTGCATGAGTATTTCTCATATGTGGTTTTGCATGTGTCCGTGGGTGTGGAGCATAAAATGTGTTATTTGAGTCCACTTGTGAAGTAGGAGATTGCCTACGTGGATGAAGGTTGGTGTACATATAAGCATGGCCTCTCTTTTGGTTTCCACTCTTAGCGGGTTTCTTGCCAAAAGGAGTGAATGTGAAGAGGGGGCTTTCTTGGTAGGTTTGCAACCTATAGTGTTTTTGACACCACTTGTGGATGCAACAGAGGATGGCCTCACAAAGTCTATGGTAACACCACTATAGGATGTGCGAGCATGGGATGCATTCACTTCCAAAAAACCAAGACCGACACGATGTGTGGCCGGAAATTGGTTTGCTAGAAAATCTTCCAATTGTCCTTTCCCCTTATTAAATCTCATAATACGGGAGGACCTGAGCTCATATTTCTCCTTAAGAGAAGAAATATTGGTATCCAAGGTGGACACCCGTGCTTTGAGCTCGTGCACTTGGGTTTTAAGAGAATCATTCTCTAACCCCAATTGTGTGTTTTGTGAAGCTAGATCACTATTATCTTTAGGATACGTTTGATCTAGTTGATATTTGAGGGTATTCACCTCATTTCCCAAAGTGACATTTTGAGAATCCAAGTTTGATTTGTCAAGAGTTAATGTATCAACAATGATGTCATTATTGATAATGCATGGAATGGATGGCTTGCTGACATTCAATTTCTTTAAGTTAGTATATCTGAGCATTAAAGATTGATACTTAGCAAATAGTTCTTCATTAACAATACACAATTCATCCAGTGTTACCTCGAGTTCATCCATGTCGGAATCACTCTCCTCGGAGAGTGGATCTTCCCGGGCCATGAAACACATGTGGGCGCTTTCACCCTTCTCATCATCGGATTCACTTGATGAGTCTTCACTTGAGTCATCGAATGTACCGACTAGTCCTTTCTTCTTATCTTTCTTATTCTTGTCGGACTTGTGGTACTTCGAAGCTTTCCACTTCTCTTTGTTTTGGAGCATTGGGCAATCCTTCTCGATGTGCCCTGGTTTATTAGACTTAAAACAAAGAGATGAAGTGTTATTAGTAGACTCAAATCTATTCTTAGAGGGAAATTTACCTTTGCGAAAGAAGCGTTGGAACTTCTTCGACATTTGAGCCATTTCCTCCAAGTCCATCTCATTTTCTGATTCTTCACTATCGGAGGATGAAGAATTAGCTTTGAATGCTAAAGCTTTCTTCTTGGCCTCCGAAGGGTTCATCATAGCTCGAATATTTAATCGGTTCCCCCGTCTTACTTCGTAAGACATGAGAGTACAGATGAGATTCACGACTGTGTAAGTATTCAAGTCGTTGACCTCCTCGATGGTGATAGCTCTTCTTTCCCACTTGGAGGTCATTCCCATTATGATCTTCCTTACCTTATCTTGTTGGGAATAGACTTATCCAAGAGCTTCCAATTCATTAGTGATGTCGGTAAAACATCCAGACATTGATGCTATGCTTTCATTTTCTTGCATGTGAAACATATCGAAATTTTACATGGCAACATATAGTTTAGAAAGTTTTACCTTGTTTGTTCCCTCATGGGTAACGAAGAGATGGTTCCAAATTTGATATGCACTCTTACATGTGCATATCTTGTTTAACTCATCCAGGTCTAACGCACAATGAAAAGTGTTCATTGCCTTTGCATTGTTGACTTCGGTGGATTTCTCGGAAGGCGTCCATTTGTCGAAATCCTCTTCGATGGGCTCGATGTATTCCTTGTGGAGGGTTCTCCAAAGGAAGCTCTCCTTAGGAACGTCTCCATCCGGCATTTTCAATAGCTGAAGTTTGTTCCGTTGAAACGCGGGGGACGCACTGTTGATATTCCTTCGAATACTGTGGACGCTCCATCACGATCGTGATTGTTGAATGAAGTCGGTGGAGAAACGTTGTGTTGAGTATTTGTGTTTTATACCAATGTTATTTTGATTATGATCACAACATTATGTTGCTGCTAAGTGTTGGATCATGTGGATGGCAAACAACACTAGAAGGGGGGTTGAATAGTGTTGTGTATATAATAAACTTTTTAGATAATTAATCGACGTCCTTCTAATGTTGCCTAAGAAACCAAGTAGAGCGATCTACGCTTGGTTCTTAATCAACAATATAATCTTAAAAATACACAGAGCAATTTCACAGCATGTAGTCGACTCCCTATGAGCAGTAGTCGACTCCCATAGTATATATAAGCACAGATAAGATTGCGAATAATATAAATTTCAGCAGATACAAATAGTTTAATCTTTGCAGAAGATTGAAAAATGCTTCAACAAATATTAAAAGATAAACAAGCACAGAAAAACAAACGCAGAGACAAGCGATTTTATCCTGGTTCCCCGCAACCCAGGTACGTCCAGTCTCCGACCAATCCGGTACGAGATTTTTCACTATCTGCCTTGGCAAATACAATTACCTAACTTCACTCGTTAGGATTTCCAACGACCTAGTCTCAACCAGGATTTCCGACTGGCAACACCTAGACTTGTCTAGTGTTCCAACAACTAACACAATGAAATTTTATCCAATACACCACAATAAATTGATGGAGATTGGTTTTTACACCCGATTCTATAGCCAATCAAAGATAGACAAATTTGTGCAGTGGCTTGATAGAATAGAAGTCTAGATCACACAAAGATACAAGATAAATTCTTTGTGATCTAGATCTATAGTTTTTTTTTCAAAGAATCCTTTAAATAAAATAAAGAGAATAGTAATAAGGATTTTGAAAACGTTTTAGCCAATAAAAAATAAGAGTATGATCTTAAAAGAATTGATAAGAGAATATTGCGAGATCACAAATAAAATCAAATTGGCTAGAAAGAAATGAGAGCTTTGAATTCATGAGCGTTTTCACAAGAGATTTTTGATTTTCAATAGTTGTGTTTTCACAAAAGAATTTAGCTCTTATTTATAGGGGAAAACTGTGATTTGAAATTTGAATTTTCGTTGACTTTTGTCCCAAAAATTACGGAGTAAATTGCTCAATGAATTTCAAAATTCAAATTCAAAAAACGTAAGAATTTTACAGCTGGTAGTCGACTCCCTCATCTAGGTAGTCGACTCCCAGAGAGTTCCAGGAATTCTTGACCTGTGTCTGGTAGTCGACTCCCTACTTTTGGTAGTCGACTCCCAGAGGAGTTTTTCCTGCAACTTATCTAGTCAGACAAGTAGTTAACTCCAGGGTGCGTTGAGTTTCACTACGAAAGTTATAGAGTGACTAGAGAAAGCTCTCTTAAAGTATTTTGAAGATAATTTAAAAGTATTTTCGAAATTGTTTGTGTGTGTGTTTTGTCTATATGATATGGCTTTAACAAATACCCTAAAGAGACACGACACACTCACTAAAGACTTAGGACATGTCTTCGGAAGCTTGATCAATTTGATGAATTGAAAGTGAGATTCTCTTGAGCTTCTTGTACTGTTTGAGCTTGAACTTCATCACTTGAGTTTAGCTATGTTCGTCCTTCGTCTTTGAGCGTAGAAGTGTGCTTCTTTGAGTATGAGTAAAGCTTCGCATATTCTGCACACTTAAGTGTAGTGTAGTTAGTACACTTAAGCTTTCATTTGGTGTGTTCATCATCAAAATCACTTGGGGTGGAATTCAATTTCCATCACTCTCCCCCTTTTTGATGATGACACCCAAATGAAAAATGAAGTAAGATAAAAGAAATGAGATTCATGAAAGTGTACTTACTCCCCCTGCTTTGATGCGGTTCTTCCCCTGCATCGAAGCTGTTAGCAATACAATTCATATAATTTCATTTTTGCATTTCATATATTTTTCTCCCCCGTGTCATCAACAAAAAAAATATTATAACTGAGCATTATTCAATTCTTTTTCTCCAACAATACCCAATTCTCGACAAAGTCTAAAGAATGTAACCTTTTGTAAGGGTTTTGTTAAAATATATGTAATTTGAAACTCAGAGGAGACAAATTTAAGTTCAACATCCTTTTTGGCACAGTGGTCATCAATAAATCTGTGTCTAATATCAATATGTTTTGTTCTAGGATGAAGAACAGATTTTTTAGTGAGATTTATGGTGCTTTTATTGTCACAATAAATTACACATGTAGATGTATTAACCCCATAATCGACGAGGACTTGTTTCATCCAAAGTATTTGAGCACAGGCAAGTCCTGCAGCTATATACTCTGCCTCAGTGGTAGATAGTGAAACGGAACTTTGCTTTTTGCTAAACCATGAAACAAGGGAATGTCCAAGGAAATGACATGTTCCACTTGTGCTTTTTCTTGTGGCTTTACAACCAGCATAGTCTGCGTCACTAAATGAAGTTAAATCGAATGCGCTTCCTTTGGGATAAAAAAGTCCAAAGTCAGATGTGGTTTTAAGATATCTAAATATGTATTTTACTATTTTAAGGTGTGATTCCCTAGGGTCACATTGAAATCTAGCACATGCACTAACACTAAACATGATGTCAGGTCTGCTAGCGGTTAAGTAGAGTAAAGAACCGACCATACCTCGATATGTCTTCTGATCAACCTTTTTACCTGCTTCGTCTTTGTCTAAGGAGGTGGATGTTGCCATTGGTATGTTCTTTCCGGATGCGGTTTCCATCCTGAACCTTTTGATCAAGTCTCTTGCGTACTTTGTTTGATGAATGAAGGTTCCTTCTTTTCCTTGTTTGATTTGTAATCCGAGAAAATATGTTAGCTCCCACATGTGGCTCATTTCAAATTCTTCCTGCATTAACTTGGCAAACTCTTGGCAAAGATCATCATTAGTAGATCCAAAAATGATGTCATCTACATAGATTTGGATAAGGATGATATTATTATGAACTTTCTTAACAAATAAGGTTGTATCTATTTTTCCAACGGTATAACTTGAGTCACTTAAGAATTTTCTTAGTCTTTCATACCAAGCTCTTGGAGCTTGTTTTAGCCCATATAAGGCTTTGTTTAACTTGTAAACAAATCCTGTTTTCTTATCATGTTCAAATCCTAGAGGTTGTTCAACGTAGACTTCCTCCTTTATGAATCCATTTAGGAAAGCGCTTTTTACATCCATTTGGTAAAGTTTAAAATTCTTATATGATGCAAATGCAAGTAACATCCTAATAGATTCTAATCTAGCAACAAGAGCAAAGGTTTCATCGAAGTCTATACCTTCCTCTTGAGAGTAACCCTGTGCTACTAACCTTGCCTTATTCCTTATCACATTTCCATCTTCGTCTAGTTTGTTTCGGTATACCCATTTAGTACCGATAACTGGACGATCTTCCGGTCTATGCACTAACTCTCATACTTGCTTGCGTTCAAATTGTAGAAGTTCTTCTTGCATAGCCTCGATCCATGCTTCATCTGCAAAAGCTTCTTCTACCTTTTTCGGCTCAATATTAGAAACAAATGCAACATGTGTCAAGTGCTCTATTTGAGATCTAGTTCTAATTCCTGCATCAATGTCACCTAAGACTTGTGTGTGTGGGTGATGTGTGACTTCAGGAAATGATTTAGGCAAAGAACTAGGGATATCATTGATAGATTCATTATTAGGAGTGGATGCAATGATTATGCTATCATCATCATCATGAGCAATGTTATGAGGTAAAGATTCATCAAATGTTACATGTAGAGTTTCAACAATAGTTTCGGAACTTTTATTGTAAATTCTATATGCCTTGCTACGTAAAGAGTAACTGATAAATATGCCTTCATCCGCTTTGGAGTCAAACTTATCTAAGTTATCTTTAGTATTCAGAATATAGCATTTACAACCAAAAACTCTGAAGTAATATACTTTTGGAATTCGTTGGAGCAATAATTCATAAGGGGTCTTTTCAAAAGGTTTTCTAATTAAAACTTTATTTTGAATATAGCACGCGGTTGCTACAGCTTCCACCCAAAAACTCTTTGAAAGGTTGCTTTCACACAACATTGTTCGTGCACACTCTTGGAGTGTTCTATTTTTCCTTTCAACTACCCCATTTTGAGGAGCAACTCTGGGAAAAGCAAAAGTATGAGAAATACCTCGTTCTTCACAAAACAGTTTAAAATGCTCATTTTCAAATTCACCACCGTGATCACTTCTTAAAGAAATAATTTTTAAAGAATATAAACGTTCAATCCTTTTGAAAAATATTTCGAATTCACGGAAGGCATCATTCTTATGAGTTAAGAATAATGCCCACGTATATCGAGTGAAATCATCAATTATGACAAATACGTATCTAGAGTTGCATAATGATGGAGTTCTAGTTGGGCCAAACAAGTCCATATGGAGTAGTTCAAGTGGTCCACTAGAACTAAGAGCTCCAATATTTTTAAATGAACTCTTATGCATTTTGCCAAATTGACATGAGTCACATAATTTATCTAATTTAAAGATTATCTTAGGAAGTCCTTGCACCAACTCTTTCCTAGAAATCTTATCCATGTTTTTGATGTTCACATGACCAAAGCGTCTATGCCAGAGCAGTGGATCATTTGTTGAAACAATTAAACATACATTTGATTCATATTCATTTAGTCTAAGTACATATATATTTTCTACTCGCTTACCTTTAACAAGGATATTTTTCATATCTTTGTCATAGACTAAGCATGAGTCAATAGTAAATATAACTTTCATACCTCTGTCACATAGTTGACTTATGCTTAATAGATTATGCTTTAATCCTTTTACCAAGCTTACATCTTTGATGAGCAATTTTGAGTGACTGCCGATATTGCCAATTCCGACAATTTTACCTTTCTTGTTGTCACCAAATGTCACAGTTCCGCCATCATACATTTTTAGATTGC
Organism: Scilla litardierei; assembly: GCA_030789695.1. Taxonomy (NCBI): domain Eukaryota; kingdom Viridiplantae; phylum Streptophyta; class Magnoliopsida; order Asparagales; family Asparagaceae; genus Scilla; species Scilla litardierei. The sequence goes on from CM061142.1 coordinate 95,593,714, forward strand.
TGAGTAATCTTGTGTTCCATGTCATGTGTGCGGAGCATCCACTATCCATTATCCATATATCCTGAAAGAAAGTAATCTTGACACGTTTGGTACCCACTTATAATTGGGTCCTGATTTGTTAGAAAAGAAATTTACTTGTTATATACAATTTTGAAGGTTGGGTATCAAATAATATACATGAAGTATGTGGATACCCTAATGCTTGTGCAAAAATGAGAGTTACTTATTTGGAACCCAAATTCGATTTGAATTTGATTTCCTACGAACGAATGAATCTTTATAAATTCCATGCATACTACTAGTTAAGTTATGAATGTAAGCATTTTTATTATGCAAGCCTAAATGTTTAGGCACCCATATCATATTATGTCTAGCATTGTGTACTTTGTGAGGTTTGTGTACAAAGTGTGATCTTTGGTGTGCATTGTGTACAACATTTTTGTGTGCCGTGTTATAGGATATAACATGAAGTTTGTTATGTACATTATTGTGTCTGGCATCTTTACCATACATAAAAGCGTACTTTTTAACATTGGCATGCACGACATTCACATTTCTACTCATATCTTTAGAAGTAGAAGCTTGAGCATGAGTATACGTATTAACAACATTTTTAGGAGAAGAGATAGAATTATTCTTGATACAATCAAGTTTTGCAACTAATTCTTCATGCTTTATACGACTAGAAGCCATAATATTTGCAAGTGATTCTATTTTATCATTTAAACAAGAGACATACAATGCATGTTCATTTTCCAATAAATAGTGATCATTCAATAAAGAATCAAACTTGTCCTTCAAGCACTTATGATCATGTAGTGAAACATTTGAACTAGTACAGTTATTTTTCAAATCATCATAATCATTCAGTAAGTTATTATGTTTGCTAGATAAATCATCATGGTTGTTAAGCAAGATTTTATACTTATTATTCAAACTTTTGAATCTCTTTGTCAATTTTCTGTATTCTATATACAAATTTTCATATGCACTAGCAATGTCAAAATCATTTTCATCGTCAGAACTGGATTCACATACCTTATCTTTATTATCTTGGCAAGCCATCATGCACATATTATTTGTGGGTTGCTATTTCGTTTCTTCATCACTTGAGTCATCCGGATTTGAATCGTTCTCTTCTTCGTTAAGTTTGCTCTCTTCTCTTTTGGTGATGGTGGTGTCAAAAATCCATTTTTCAATAATTTCCTTTCCATACTTGACTTTAAGCAAGTCCCATATTTGAAATGCCGTAGTGGTCTCTGAAACGTACTCAAAAATAGAATCGTCAATATTAAATAATAATAGACTCATTACCTCAGAGTGAAGAACAACTTTGTCCATGTCTTGGTTTGTCCATTGGGATGGAGGAGTGGTAGGCTTGATGTACGGGAACTCGGTGAAACTCCACGCCATATGTCCAAGGGATTCAATGTCTCTCAACATCCTCTTTCTCCAATCCGCATAATTTGTTCCATCAAATCGTTGGAGGACGGATGTTACCTTTGTTGATGCCATCTCGATACCTTGCTCTGATACCAAGTGTTGGATCCTGTGGATGGCCAACAACACTAGAAGGGGGGGTTGAATAGTGTTGTGTATATAATAAACTTTTTAGATAATTAATCGACGTCCTTCTAATGTTTCCTAAGAAACCAAGTAGAGCGATCTACGCTTGGTTCTTAATCAACAATATAATCTTAAAAATACACAGAGCAATTTCACAGCATGTAGTCGACTCCCTATGAGCAGTAGTCCACTCCCAGAGTATATATAAGCACAGATAAGATTGCGAATAATATAAATTTCTGCGGATACAAATAGTTTAATCTTTGCAGAAGATTGAAAAATGCTTCAACAAACATTAAAAGATAAACAAGCACAGAAAAACAAACGCAGAGACAAGCGATTTTTTCCTGATTCCCCGCAACCCGGGTACGTCCAGTCTCCGACCAATCCAGTACGAGATTTTTCACTATCTGCCTTGGCAAATACAATTACCTAACTTCACTCGTTAGGATTTCCAACGACCTAGTCTCAACCAGGATTTCCGACTGGCAACACCTAGACTTGTCTAGTGTTCCAACAACCAACACAATGAAATTTTATCCAATACACCACAATAAATTGATGGAGATTGGTTTTTACACCCGATTCTATAGCCAATCAAAGATAGACAAATTTGTGCAGTGGCTTGATAGAATAGAAGTCTAGATCACACAAAGATACAAGATAAATTCTTTGTGATCTAGATCTATAGTTTTTTTTCAAAGAATCCTTTAAATAAAATAAAGAGAATAGTAATAAGGATTTTGAAAACGTTTTAGCCAATAAAAAATAAGAGTATGATCTTAAAAGAATTGATAAGAGAATATTGCGAGATCACAAATAAAATCAAATTGGCTAGAAAGAAATGAGAGCTTTGAATTCAAGAGCGTTTTCACAAGAGATTTTTGATTTTCAATAGTTGTGTTTTCACAAAAGAATTTAGCTCTTATTTATAGGGAAAAACTGAGGTTTGAAATTTGAATTTTCGTTGACTTTTGTCCCATAAATTACGGAGTAAATTGCTCAACCAATTTCAAAATTCAAATTCAAAAAACGTCAGAATTTTACAGCTGGTAGTCGACTCCCTCATCTAGGTAGTCGACTCCCAGAGAGTTCCAGGAATTCTTGACCTGTGTCTGGTAGTCGACTCCCTACTTTTGGTAGTCGACTCCCAGAGGAGTTTTTCCTGCAACTTATCTAGTCAGACAAGTAGTTAACTCCAGGGTGCGTGGAGTTTCACTACGAAAGTTATAGAGTGACTAAAGAAAGCTCTCTTAAAGTATTTTGAAGATAATTTAAAAGTATTTTCGAAATTGTTTGTGTGTGTGTTTTGTCTATATGATATGGCTTTAACAAATACCCTAAAGAGACACGACACACTCACTAAAGACTTAGGACATGTCTTCGGAAGCTTGATCAATTTGATGAATTGAAAGTGAGCTTCTCTTGAGCTTCCTGTACTGTTTGAGCTTGAACTTCATCACTTGAGTTTAGCTATGTTCGTCCTTCGTCTTTGAGCGTAGAAGTGTGCTTCTTTGAGTATGAGTAAAGCTTCGCATATTCTGCACACTTAAGTGTAGTGTAGTTAGTACACTTAAGCTTTCATTTGGTGTGTTCATCATCAAAATCACTTGGGATGGAATTCAATTTCCATCACTAATGACTCTCTTGTTTTAGTCTCAGAGTTACGTTTCAAGAATATCATTTTTGGAGATTAAACACTTGGTGCAAGGATGGACATCAAGTGGAGAAGGGCCAAAGCTTGGACTCAAGGGGTGCTAAAGCTTGGAGATGATGGAGATCTTCAAGGCATCAAGACTGAAGCCATAGACTCTAAGGAAAGCAATGTAATCCATGTAATATTTCATTTACTGCTTTTCTCTTTTTTGAGTCTAGGTTTAATGTAATGACTTGATAGATGGTCTACTCATTCATGCATATGCATTTAACAATCTTAGTGAGCCTTAGGATTTTCATAGAATCCAACTCAATAGGATTATCTTGACCAAAGACTCATTTGGAGTCTCTGGCTCTCCTACAGTCGCCTGATGAAGGTTTTACGGTCGACTGGGTGATTCCAGTCGCCTGTCAAGCCTTCTACAGTCAACTGTGGTACACTGCTCAAGTCAACTTATTATTGACTCTACTTGAACTTTTCGCATCAGTCGACTGATGTTCAAATTACAGTCGCCTGTATATTTACAGTCGCCTGTGAAATGGTCAACATTCGTCTGAAAGGCGTAAGTACGAATTTTACATCTCTCTGTTTTTTCCATCTCCTACAGTAGTCGACTGATGAAGGATAAACAGTCACCTGTCTATTTTTTAGTCGATTGTCATTTGTTCATCATTCGCCTGTATGCATACTTGGAGTAAGGGTGCAACTCTCTGTTTTATTCCATCCCCTGCAGCGGTTGCCTGCTGAAGGTTTTACAGGCGCCTATCCTATTTACAGTCAACTGTATCGACTTCATCAGTCGACTGTCTTGGCTCAGATTATAGCCGTTGGGTATTATCTAGCCGTTGGATAGTCGACTGGCATTTGTTCATTAGTCGACTGTCAATGACGTTTCAGCCCAAAATCTAGCCCGTGCAGCTTTTTATTTTTGACTGTTTTCTTGGCTTTTGAGAGTTTCTATAGGGTTCCTATATATATGAGAGGGTTGAGTTTATTAGAATTTCTTGATGCTATTGAAAATCTTTAGAGATTGATTAAACCACTCTCAAACTCTCTCATTTCCCTCTTAGAGCTCATTCTCTCCTTCATGCATTGAAGTCAAGCTCAAGGGAAATCATCCAAGTGCAATTCTAGCAAATCTCATCATTTGGAGATCCTCTTCCATGCCTTGCATTTATTTATAAGTAAGTTCTTCTCAATGCATAGGTAAGAGTATTTGTTTTACTTGTTTCATTGAAACCCTAGCTTTCTGTATGAGAGCTAGTTACTCTATGTGTGAGAGTATAACCTTCTGTGTGAGGGTTAATTGAGATCTCTCTGTGTAAGAGTTTGAGTCTCTCTGTGTGAGAGCATAAGCCTTTCTGTGTGAAAGCAAGGATATCTCTTTGTGGGAATCCTAAATCCTATGTGTGAGGTCTCTCTGTGAGAGAGTAAGGATTTCTCTGTGTGAGAATCCAAATCCTCTGTGTGAGGTATCTCTATGTGAGATTGTATTCACTTCTCTGTGTGAGAATTATAGTGGATATTGGTGTGGCTGGACGTTTCCAAGTTTGGGGAACCAGGGTAATTCTTGTGTTTGTGTTTGGATTGATTGTGTTGATTAATTCCTCTTGCACTTATTATTCCACATTTGCAAATTTAATTTAAATTGCACAATTTATTGCCATTACTCTATTCACCCCCCTCTAGAGTGTTTGTTGTTAGTATTGCAAGGTAGACAGTCTTTACAATTGGTATCAGAGAGAGGTTGAAGCATACAACAACGATGGCATACAATGCTTCATCCATGTCTCATGAAGAATGTCTATCAACCGTTTGACCCCCCACTCTTCAACAGAACCAACTACCCAAGTTGGAAGATCAAGATGATGATCTACCTGGAGGGTCAAGACCTGTGGGATATCACAGAGTCGCCATTTGAGAAGCCTACTACACCCATGGCTTCAAGGACAAAAGCAGAGAAGGACTCGATCAAATAAATGCGAGGGCTATAAATGCATTCCATTGTGCCCTCACTCCAAATGAGTTCAACCGCATCTCCATGTACAAAACGGCCAACAAAATTTGGCATACATTGGAGATTTCTCATGAAGGGACTTCGAAGGTAAAGAAATCTAAACAATGTGTATTTAGATCTAAATATGAGTTGTTTAAGATGCAGGAAGGTGAAAACATCTCGGAGATGTTCACAAGGTTCACAGAAATCGTGAACACTTTGGAAGGACTTGGGAAAGTCATTTTCCAAGAGGATCGAGTGGAGAAGATCCTTGACTCGCTCACATCTCAATGGGAGTCAAAGGCCAACGGTATTTTGGAGTCTAACGACATGTCCAAATACACCATTGAGGAGTGCATTGGGAATCTCATGTCATATAAAGTAAAGCTTCAACACAAGAAGAAGATTCAACCATCCAAGCCCGAGAAGCCTGAGAAGCAAATGGGGTTGCATTCCATGTCAAGAAGGAACCAATCAAGTGGAGAAAGAAATTCCATCGGGAAGCTTCGAGTGAAGATGATGGAGAATATGATGTTAGCGATTATGATTACATCGAGCTTACCAAGCAATTCAAGCAATTCAAGGCATTCCTCAAGGGCAAGCAAGGTAAACCTTTGTCAAAGTTTGCCTCCAAGTCTAACAATTCTATTTGTTTCAATTGTAGAGAAAAAGGTCATCTTTCTATCGAATGCCCTTCCAAGCCCGATAAATAGACTTACAAAGGGAAATGGAAAAAGCATTGGAAAGGCAAGTCCAAATTCAAGAACCAAAAGAAGGGACTTGTCGGTACATTTGATGAATCCGATGAGGGCACATCAAGTGATGAAGAAGAGGATGACAAGGAGCAAGCTCACATGTGCTTCGTGGCTTTTGATGATTCTTCATCAATCTCCTCCAGCTCAAGCAATGAAGAGATAGAGGAATGGCTCAACTCCAACGAAGAAATGTGCTTCATGGCTAATGGGGAAGAGTCTTCGTCAATCTTTAGCAAGGAGGAAAGCGATGAGGAAGTTGAGGAGGTAAAGCTATCCTACTAGGAGCTCGAATACCACTTCAATGTGGCATCCAACTAGGTAAGTAGGTGCATCGACTCATATGATAAATTGAAAGCTAAATTTAAGAATGCAATGAGTAGGGTGAATGCTTTAGAATCTACTAGTGTAAATAATCATGATGCTTTGCATGTTTGTGACACTAGTGAGAGAAACACACTTCTCTCTCAAGTTAAGGAATTGAGCACATCAATGAAAAATTAGTAGCTCAAAACCTTAGCTTCGAAACTCGCATTCAACAACTTACGTTGAAATGTGAAGAGAAATCCCATAAGCTTATTAGATTTGTTCATGCTAGGGATTCATTCCACGGTTTGCTTAAAAACAACATCTGACACACCATAGAGGAGGTTTGGGATACACTCCAAATGTGGTTATCAAACCCACCTCTAATTCCTCTTATGGTGCAAATACAAGAAATATTGCAAATCACTTAAGAAGAATCACCATGCCTTCTTGTATAACAATAACACCAACAAGAAGCATGAAAATCACAAGATGGTGAGGTAAAATGAAAATCCTTCATTTTTTTTGCTAAGAAGCCAAATCCTCATTCTATGCATGCCAAGAAATTTATTTCTACACCTAAGCATGCCACATCTACCCCTCTTGCTAAGGCAAAACACTTGCCAAAGAAATCCTTGAGTTTATGGATTCCCACTAAGTGTAGTGTGCAAGAGAGGGATAGTTACATCAACTCTCTAGTTAGGGATGTGATCACCTCATGTGATTACATTAGGAAATCAAACTCCTCTTGGGTTTGGTTCCCTAATGTTTAGGTTCCTCACACATATGCATATTGCATGGGTATTATGCTTAAATTTTTATTTTTAGCATACCCATTGTTTGTGAGTGTTTCATGTTTTGAAAATGTTTTCAAATTTATTTTTCATGAAAATGGGGACCTTGGGGAATACATTGTTTTACATGCAAGTTTATTAATCGTGTGTATGACAATGGGGGAGTTATTATATCTAATATGTTTAAAAATACTTTAAAACATATTTTAACTCTCATTTTAGGTTTTGATAAAGATCATTATTTACAATTGGTTATTATAGTCTTGATCTTGACCCATTAATATTGCCAACATATTTCAAGTTATATTTTGTTTTGGCAATGTCATTGTGTATCAATGAAGCTTGATTTTTCCATATCTATTACTTTGATACACTTTTAGGCCCATGGCTCCAATTGATTTACAATTGATAAAGAGGATTATCTTTCAAGATTCTTTTTCTACAATTGGTATTATCTCAATTGTTAGAGATTGTTTATCGCATACTTTACAATTGGTATTAGATCCTAGAAGTCAAAAGTTGACCATTTCTATGATCAAGGGGGAGCATGGGATAGTGATTGAAACCCACTAAATTTTACAAATTTGGTATCATACATCTCCTTATATCTTGCATATTGTCACATCTTTGATTAAGATGAGAAGGGGAGATATTTTTATGTCCACCTTTTTGACGATGTCAAGGGGGAGAGATATATGCATTATGTAAATGTTGTTCTTGTATTTCATACATATACATTTGGGGAGAGATATATCTATGGGGAGAGATATGTAGGAATATATAAACCATTCATGTGTGCATGATTATTGTCTATTGCAATTAGTTTATGTAATCCATGCCTATTATATGTCACCATGGTTTCTCATTATTTCATTTGGTATAATGAGTACTTGCAATTGTGTATCTTATTTCTCAATTGGTGCATATAAGTAGGGGGAGCTCATTAGCATTGTGCTTTATTGCTTTATGTTTTACATAATATGTGTCATCATCAAAAAGGGGAGGAGATTGTTGAGTATTGGTGTTTCATACCAATGTTATTTTGATGATGATCACAATATTATGTTGTTGCTAATGAGTCTCGTGTTTTAGTCTCATAGTTACATTTCAAGAATATCATTTTTGGAGACTAAACACTTGGTGCAAGGATGGACATCAAGTGGAGAAGGGCCAAAGCTTGGACTCAAGGGGTGCCAAAGCTTAGAGATGATGGGGAGCTTCAAGGCATCAAGACTGAAGCCATAGACTCTATGGAAAGCAATATAATCCATGTAATATTTCATTTATTGCTTTTCTCCTTTTTGAGTCTAGGTTTAATGTAATACCTTGATAGATGGTCTACTCATTCATGCATATGCATTTAACCATCTTAGTGAGCCTTAGGATTATCATAGAACCAGGCTCATCTTGACCAAAGACTCATTTGGAGTCTCTGGCTCTCCTACAGTTGCCTGCTGAAGGTTTTACAGTCGACTGTGTGATTCCAGTTGCCTGTCGAGCCTTCTACAGTCGACTGTGGTGCACTGCTTGACTCTACTTGAGATTTTCGCATCAGTAGACTGATGTTCAAATTACAGTCGCCTGTATATTTACAGTCGCCTGTGAAATGGTCAACATTCGTCTGAAAGGCGTAAGTATGAATTTTACATCTCTTTGTTTTTCTCCATCTCCTGCAGCAGTCGACTGATGAAGGATAAACAGTCGCCTGTCTATTTTACAGTCGACTGTCATTTGTTCATCAGTCGCCTGTATGCATACTGGGAGTAAGGGTGCAACTCTCTGATTTATTCCATCCCATGCAGCAGTCGCCTGCTGAAGGTTTTACAGGCGTTTGTCCTGTTTACAGTCAACTGTATCGACTTCATCAGCCGATTGTCTTCGCTCAGATTATATCCGTTGGGTATTATCTAGCCGTTGGATAGTCGACTGTCATTTGTTCATCAGTCGACTGTCAGTGACGTTTCAGCCTAAAATCTAGCCGTTGCAGCTTTTTGTTTTTGGCTGTTTTCTTGGCTTTTGAGAGTTCCTATAGGGTTCCTATATATATGAGAGGACTGAGTTTATTAGAACTTCTTAATGCTATTGAAAATCTTTAGAGATTGATTAAGCCACTCTCAAACTCTCTCATTTCCCTCTTAGAGCTCATTCTCTCCTTCATGCATTGAAGTCAAGCTCATGGAAATCATCCAAGTGCAATTCTAGCAAATCTCATCACTTGGAGATCCTCTTCCATGCCTTGCATTCATTTATGAGTAAGTTCATCTCAATGCATAGGTAAGAGTATTTGTTTTACTTTGTTATTTCATTGAAACCCTAGCTTTCTGTGTGAGAGCTAGTTACTCTCTGTGTGAGAGTATAACCTTCTGTGTGAGGGTTGGTTGAGATCTCTCTGTGTAAGAGTTTGAGTCTCTCTGTAAGAAAGCAAGGATATCTCTTTGTGGGAATCCTAAATCCTTTGTGTGAGGTCTCTCTGTGCGAGAGTAAGGATTTCTCTGTGTGAGAATCTAAATCCTCTGTGTGAGGTATCTCTGTGTAAGATTGTATTCACTTCTCTGTGTGAGAATTATAGTGGATATTGGTGTGGCTGGACGTACCCAAGTTTGGGGAACCAGGGTAATTCTTGTGTTTGCGTTTGGATTGATTGTGTTGATTAATTCCTCTTGCACTTATTATTCCGCATTTGCAAGTTTAATTTTAATTGCACAATTTATTACCATTACTCTATTCACCCCACTCTAGAGTGTTTATTGTTAGTATTGCAAGGAAGACGGTCCTTACACGTTATTGTTGTTGTTGGATGCCATAACTTTAAACCAACGCTCTGGTACCAATTGTAAGGTCCCTGGCTATGAGGAAAACACTAGAAGGGGGTTGAATAGTGTTTATGCAATTTAAAAGGATAGTTACACCAAATTAAATTCCTAACCAACAAATAATGCGGAATAAAAGTAAACCCCAAAATGAAACAAAGAAAACGCAAGGATGTTTTAAGGGTTTGGATTACCCAAGTCACTTACCGACTTGTTCCTGGCAATCCTACATCCATTCCATCCGGATACCACCGGTACTCAAGTTAGAACCCTAACTTGAGGTTTCCTTAAAACCCCACTTGTATCAACCCTATAAGTGAAATCGAAATACACTCGATTGTCCTTGACTCCCACAACTTAGGAGCAAGCAAACCACTCTCACAACCTGAGAGTAAATCAAATAACTAAAGTTATGAAATTTGAAATAAACAACACTTACAATCACCTATTCCTTGAAATAGAACTTGAAGGAGAGTGTATTGTGTGTTGAATGACTCTCCTGAAGAGAGGAAAGCCCTTTCTCTTGACTGCACCAAATGCCTAGAAGATTTCTCTTTGGTTCTAAGTTGGAGAGCAAGAGATGAAAGATAGGAATTCTAGGGCTTTTGGATTTTGATAGCTTTGATCTTGGAAGAATGAAAGCTTGAATGTTTGAGAGAGTTGCTAACAAAATGAGTCCCCTCTCAAATGGAACAGTAGAGGCTGCCTTTATAGTTTTTCTCAAACCCTTCAAACAAAATCCACTAAAGCTCCTTTGAAATCCGTGAAGAAAAGCTCAACGGATAGAATCTGTGCACGCGACATTCGACTGCTTCACTGTGATAGAGGGTAGGTGAGAATTCAAATGGTAACTTACCACGTGGACAGTCCACTGATAAGGAGTAGACAGTCGACTGTTAAACGAACAGGCGACTATAAATCCTTCTATAGGCGACTGGCCGTAATCAGGATAAGTTGAGAAAGTCTCAGAAAGGTTTGGAAATATAGGACAGGCGACTGATGAAGAGAAGAAAGTCGACTGTAAATCCAACAGAAGACTGTAATTCCTTCTACAGACGACTGTCACAAACCTTGACATTTTTTAGAGAGTTGAGTCTACAGAGAGGCTCAAAGACAGACGACTGTTAAAGCATCGACAGTCGACTGTGCCATTGGATAATCAACTGCAAATACAACAACAGTCGACTGGCACTAGAAACGAATTATTCCAGAGAGCAAGTCCTACAGAAGAATCAAGGACAGTCGACTGTTGAAGCATTTACAGTCGACTGGTCCTTGGACAGGCGACTGTAAATACAACATCAGTCGACGATCCAGATCAAACTGAGAATGATCTTGGACTGAAGATAGACAGGCGACTGATTAACGAATCACAGTCGACTGTCACTTGGACAGGTGCCTGTGAAATGTACAGCAGTCGCCTGAAAGATTTAAAGCTTAGAAGCCCAAAAATTAAACTAATTAAGTATGTGCATAACAAACAGATGTAGAACAAAACACAGTCGATTGTTTTAAGACATGCGACTATAAATTGTTCAGCAGTCGACTGTTGGGATCATGACTTGCACATTCTTGATGGAAATGAAATGGAGTCCAAGGAAGGTTGATCTAATGATTTCCTAAGACTGAAATGAAGATGTGTGTGTACTCCAACATAATTCTACTTCTAAGCTACATACTAGAAGATAAAAAGAAGATCACATATGTAAAACTCTCTCTTCTTTCCAACGTATGAGTTTGAATTCTTCTAGGAGCTTCAATCACCATCTTTGTGCATCTAATCCACTTCCTTTATTTTCATTGATCTTTGAGTGTCATCCATTGTTAATTGATCTTCATGATATTCTTAGAAAATGGATTAATTGCAAATAGGGGATTAGTCACAAGTATTTATGTTTGCCTATCATTAACACGAAGTAAGGAGAAGTCCAATACTCAACAGAGTCGTCTGGGTCGAACGCATCCGCGGCACAGACCTCTCGACCCGGGAGTGATGCACCTCGTGGGGAGGGTTCGACGGGGACTCAGATTCCATTGGATCTTTGCACGCACTAGGACTCCTGCCCTGGAGGGTCTATCCCCCTCTGTAGGGTTGCCTGAAGACATCACAGTGGAGTACCGACCTATGTTGCTGGAGGGTTGATATTCTCGGTCCCCCTTCGTCTGTTTCGAGGAGGAGCTTGTCAGGGCGAGATATCCCTTGAAGCTTGGGGATTCCGCCCTTCTCGATTGCGGGGCCACTTTTCGTATCGCTGAGAACGTGACCCTTCCACGGGACCGGGTGGTCATGGACAGGGTCGACTACGAGCGACTTGCGTCAGTAGCTGTCCATGCCATCGTCCAGGTAATTGTCATCTGGACTTCTATCGATGTTGTTATCTGTATACAGGCTGATCATCAATCATTGTATGCAGGTTCTTGTGGCGATCGCGGTGTTGCAGCACCGAGCTTCGGAGTGGCCGATTACGGTGTCACTTTGGAGGCCATTAAGTCGAGTGTGGAGAAGTCCCAGGCTGAGCTGGAAGAAGTCTGCCGTCTTTCCGAGTCGAGGACATCGATCGTTGATAAGCTCCAGCGGGAGCTCAACGAGTCTCGTAGCAGAGAGGCAGAATAGATTGCCTTAAGAGAAAAAGCAGAGAATGATCTGTTGGAGGAGAGAGTTACAGCCGATATCATTTCGGAGAGGGCGATCTGGGATTTCACGGATAATTTTTTTGACTTTGACGTGCTATATGAGCGGGGATACGAGTGGTGTTGGTTGGAGATGAAGAACCGATTCCCCGACCTCTCTTCGGAGATCGACAAAATACAGGTCGTTTTTCCAGACCATGGCAAGGATGAGTCGAGCCATGATGAGGATGAGCCCAGCCAGGACATGGATGGGGTAGCTCTTGCAGACGAGGCCACCACCACATCTGGTGACGGAGCAGGAGTAGTTGCTACAGAGGAGCCGAAGCTCACGACCGTATTGAATGGAGACCAGGGACCTGAGCGACCGTTGTAAAATCCGATCCGCCCGAAACTTTTTGAATGTTTAGGAGGGTGGTGTGAATGATAACAATATTTTGTAATAAAGAACGATAAGAGAATTAGCTTGTGTATTCTCGTATGTCGTTGCCTCTCCTTGTTTGTTGTTGTTCATGCCCAGTGTTGGCCCCTTTCAATGGGTTAGACGCTGTTTCGAGGGTAGCCCATCGAACCATACTTAGAATTTTTCTGCCACGTTTCGTGGAGAGGGTGAGTCCTGCCTGATGAATGGTCTCACGATGTGTCGAAGGGGTGGCCCCTCCTACCGTTTTAGGAATGTTGTTTAGTGGCGAAGGAGTGGCCACTTGTACTTACGGCTGACGACCGTTTACGAACGTCGTTCAGTGGCGAGGGGGCGACCCCTTAGACTTACAGCTGACGACTATTTATGATGGTCGTTCAGTGGCGAAGGGGTGGCCCCTTCGACTTACGGCTGACAACCGTTTACGAATGCCGTTCAGTGGCGAGGGGGCAGCCCCTTCGACTTACGGCCGACGATCCTTTACGAGGATCGTTCAGTGGCGAAGGGGTGGCCCCTTCGACTTACAGCTGACGACTGTTTACGAGTGTCATTCAGTGGCGAAGGGGTGACCCCTTCGACTTACGGCTGACAACCTTTTACGAGGGTCGTTCAGTGGCGAAGGGGTGGCCCCTTCGACTTATGGATGACGACCGTTTACGAGGGTCGTTCAGTGGCGAGGGGGTGGCCCCTTCGACTTATGGCTGACGACCGTTTACGAGCGACTTACGGCTGACGATCGTTTACGAGGGTCGTTCAGTGGCGAGGGGGCGGTCCCTTTGACTTATGGCTGACGACTGTTTACGAGGGTCATTCAGTGGCGAGGGGATGGCCCCTTCGACTTACGGCTGACGATCGTTTACGAATGTCGTTCAGTGGCAAGGGATGGCCCCTTCGAATTATGGCTGATAACCGTTTAGGAGGGTCGTTCAGTGGCGAAGGGGTGGCCCCTTCGACTTACAGCTGACGACCGTTTACGGATGTCATTCAGTGGCGAGGAGGCAGCCCCTTCAACTTACGGCTGAAAAATATTTACGAGGGTCATTCAGTGGCAAAGGGGCGGCCTCTTCAACTTACGGCTGACGACCGTTTATGAATTTCGTTCAGTGGTGAGGGGGCAGCCCCTTCGACTTACAGCTGACGACCGTTTACGAATGTCGTTCAGTGGCGAGGGGTGGCCCCTTTGACTTACGACTGACGACCGTTTACGAGGGTGGTTCAGTGGCAAGGGGGTGGCCCCTTCGACTTACGGCTGACGACCATCTACAAATGTTGTTCAGTGGCAAGGGGGTAGCCCCTTCGACTTACGGCTGACGACTGTTTAAGAGGGTCGTTCAGTGGCGAAGGGGTGGCCCCTTCGACTTACGACTGACGACCGTTTATGAATGTCGTTTAGTGGCAAGGGAGCAGCCCCTTCAACATACGGCTGACCATCATTTGCGAGGATCGTTCAGTGGCAAATGGGTGGGCCCTTCGACTTACGGCTGACGATCGTTTTCGAGGGTCGTTCAGTGGCGAAGGGGTGGCCCCTTCGACTTACGGCTGACAACTGTTTATGAATGTCGTTCAGTGGCAAGGGGCAGCCTGTTCGACTTACGGCTAACGATCAATTACGAATGTCGTTCAGTGGTGAGGTGGCGGCCCCTTCGACTTACGGCTGACGATCATTTACGTAAGTTCTGTTTTCCCAACCCCTGAAGAGGATTTTTTTGGTTGGGCGATTTCTTCAAACTTTATGAAGGTTCGGAGATGCAAAGCTTTGCTTTAATAAAGAAAACATGCTTTTTTAACGAAAATAAGAAACGAAAAAGGCGTACAGGTATTTTCCGATCGACGTCAGAGCCGTTTGCCATTCATCGTCGTGTTATTCACCAGAGGTTGTTAGACGACCCTTCAGTCAACCACCTTAGTGACAGGTGATCCAATCATCTTTTCCTTCTGTATCGAGGACCCTTCTTTGCCGGATGGATCACTGGACAGACCCCTTGGGGTGTCCCCATTAGACTAGGGCGTCGATCTCCTTCTTAAGGGTCCAACAATCGTTTATGGCGTGCCCGTAGTCATTGTGGTATTTACAGAATTTTAAGTCGTCACACTTCTCGTATTTTCCCTTCTTGGCAGTGTCCTGTATCAGCTCTTCTTTCGGGGTGTAGGAGAGGACTCTGCCTTAGGGACCACCGACTTAGCGTAGTTTGTACGCTCCTTGCTTTGGGGGCTCCTCTCCCTGGGCCTCTTCACTACAAGAGGGGTGACCGGTAGAAGCGGATCCCAAATCCGTTACTAGCGGGTCGTAACCTCTACAATCACAGTTTCAAGTGGTTCTGGGAACCGCTACTCATAGGGCTGTGAGTAATGTAATTAGTAGCGGTTACGACCCGCCAATACCAAACCGCCTGAAACATGTATTGTGGCGGTTTCACACTGCCACAATCTACATTTCTGGCGGGTTATTCATTACAAAAAATTAATTTAATACCGTTAGGCTTTGATGGCTAAGAACCGCCACAAAGCGTATTTATGACGGTTCCAAACCGCCAAAAAGAAATCGTTTTGCAACGGTTTTGAACCGCCACAATATATGTTTTGGATGGCTTTTATTTTGAAAAATTGTTGTGTTTATGGCGGTTACTAACCGCTACAAACGAAATTAAATTTTAAAAAATGAACTGTTCAACCGCGGTTCTAAACCGCCGATAACGAAAATAATTAACAAAAAAAATAAAAACTGGTATTAAAAATAAAAACACAAAATATAACCACATGATAATATTTAATAAAAAACGCAAGTCTTTAACACAACATACACCACATGATAATATTTAATAAAAAAACGCAAGTCTTCATCACAACATACACCACATACATGGGCGAGTTTCAACGATAAGAGTATGATGCTTTTCGATGTTCTTCTCCTTTTGCAAGGACATATTACAAGGCCTGCTATAATATCAACTATGCCTATTTTCCCAAGGTACCCAATAATGTCATACACACATGCATCTATCGCTATGTTGAGAATTTGTAAGAAAATTTTCTGGCGCCACTGGCCACATAATAATATTTAATAAAAAACGTAAGTCTTCAACACAACATACCACATCCACAACACAACATACACCACATCCACGTGTTAATATTTAAGAAAAATGTAAGTCTTCAACACAACATACACCACATCCACATGATAATATTTAATAAAAACGCAAGTCTGATGATATTTAATAAAAACACTAGTCTTTAACAAAAAAAGAAACTAAGACTGGGACGACGAGAAGAGATTTCGAACTTGAGGGTCTTCCTGTAATTTCTGCAGTTGTTCTGGAGTATAGTGCTGTGTCACGAAGAGGTTCAAGAGAGACCTACACTGATCAAGCTGTTGTTGCTGCTTCTTTAACTCCTCCAGCATCACCATATTTGAACCGGGACGTGATGCACCATTAGAATCAGAGGAAGGAGAAGGGACAAATCTTCTATGTGTACCGAAGATCCGAGATTGAGACCCACTTGAACCAAGACCAAACACCCGACCTGGGTGGTCTTCTCCTAAAACATGAGCCACAGCATCATTTCTTCCTTGCCTCTTAACTCCTTCTTGTTGTGAGTGTAATCGAATGCTCTCCTATACAATGGAAAAAGTGATTAGTTATTGTCATTCTAGTTTCAAACAGTTCAGTATAATAAAAACAAACATATTCAAATAACTTATACAATAAAAAGTTAAGTTGATAAAGCAAAAAAACTGTGGGTATGAATATTGTCTGCAGCTTTTTTTTTGTTCAGTAACATCCAAGAGGAAACTTAAGAATAATTAATAAAATAGACATGTCACTTTGATTAATAATCTTAAAAAATGGATGCCAATCACTAATCATCTTCAGAAAATAAACTCCAAGAAATGGATGCAAATATGTGCACTGTAAATTTTATGTTAGATCATCAAGCAAAAAATAGAAACAAAATGTTTGATGTGATCTCCAGTAAATAATCTAACATAAATAACAAAAAACCAACTGTGTGTTGGATCATCAAGCAAAAAAAAGAAACAACATGTTTGATGTGAACTCCAGTAAATAAACTAACATAAATAACAAAAAACCAACTGTTTTGAGCATGCCTTACAAATCATCAACTGGCCACAAAAACAAGAACATTTTATGTTTTATAACATGCTGCTTTCTAGCTGCTTGGTGTGGTCGAATAATGTTACAAACTCAGTATGCAACAAGACAACTATATAAAGCCGCATACTCATTAGGGAGGGAATGGAGCATCTACTTAATGAGCTGGTATGTCATCTTGGTATGTCATCTGATAATTAGCTATTATAGCTGTCAGTAAGTAAGTCACATATAAGTCACACATAATCCTGGTAAATATTCTATGAGATTAGTTCCCCAATTGGAATGTCTTCATTATTTTTCAATTTATGTAATAATATGGTCTCTTCGAAATTATTTTCTGACCAACTTACTGATTATTTCAGTATCTCTGTTTCATTCCAAGTAAACTAATACTAGCACATGGATGACACTTTGGCAATCATCAAGTGCACCCCACACCCAGCCGCCCACCCCCTACAAGCATGGACACAAAAAGAAACTACCAACAAGATCTGAGCTGGAAGCAGAAACCCTCTCTAATAATCGAAATGGGTAAGTGGCACCATATCAAGTTTTAAGGTTATAAAAAGATGTTTTTAAAAATTTGGGGGGAAACAACAGTACATTGAAAATAAAACAATTTTAGTACATGTAAAAAGACATAATAAAAATCAAGAACTCCTTTTCCAGTTAGCAATTATGTTTACCCAAAGTATAGGACACTAACAGACTTGGATGGGGCACATCATTTATATGTTTAGCAAAAGTACACATAAATTAACATTAGAATGCAATTAGTTTCAATATGGAAGCTGGTATGCCTAGATTGGATCGAGCAAACTGTATACAGCAAATTAGTAAACCTATCCTCAAGTGCACCCCACATGGATGACACTTTGGCAATCATCAAGTGCACCCCACACCCAGCCTGTTCTTACTGTTAATGTACTCATCTCTTAGTACTTGTGCTGAAACTGATATGTTTACTGCATGTTTCAGATTTTTGCAACAATAGTTGGTAATATGCCCATCCTTTCTAAAACCACTTTTCAAACAATCTTATTTGGAGTCTATAATATTTTTAATCAATATGCGCGTGTTCATAAGATCGATGTGGTTGATACTCTGCTTTAACTATAAATTTTAATATGTTGGCACTATGTTCTACATATGTTTTATCATTCGGTTCTCATATGATAGCATTGATTATACTATCCATCTGTTTAATGAAGCTAAAGGGAAAGATAAAGATATATGCTACATGTTTCTGATATATGAGCAGAATATCCAGTACATGATATATGTATATGCTGTGTGAATAAATTACATGAGACATGATTAGCATCTGGATACTAGAAAGAAGTATATGTTTATTAACGACAGTGGTGAGCAGGACGTGCTTGTGCTACATATTCAAGACCCTTTTCACAGATTGGTGATGTGACACCAATTTTCTCTCGTAGTTGTGACATCAATTTCAAACAGACAGTTAGGTTTACATTCATTCTAAATTTCTACTCATTGTTAGGTTAGGACAAAAAGGATTAGACAGATTCACATGCCCGGGAAATTTGAAGAATTAAAAGAATATGATGAAAAATACTAACATATTTAGTCGTCTTATTTCTGCACGATCAATTTGATACACCAAACAATTATCTATGAAATTTATAACAAAAATGACATATTTATACTTACAATGATCTCCCTCGTAGATTCGTTTGGATAAGACCCGTCATCTCTGGAACGTGTCAACAACACCATATCTGTCCGGGTGGGTCCACTCCTGTTTCTGCAGCCTAATGTATCCACTTCACTAATTAGAGCAATATCTAAAACTACATGGAATCGAAAAACAAAATATCTTAATCTTAATTAATTCTATGATAAGTTTTTGTTACCATTAAACCATAAAGTTGAGCCAATGGACGTGACCCGGTAGTTGGATGACAGTCTTGCTTAAGAGCATCCTCCCTATTCCTCTCACGATTGTACTTCAATAAAGATAAAGATTTGACTCAATGTTAAAATCTTGGAAAATATAAAATGAAATATATTCATTAAAGTAAAACAATTTATAAACTTACCAACCACTTTTTAGAAAATCTTAGAGCAATGAAAGATGCCCAATCATCTTTAGTAATGCTATCAGGTGGTGTTTCCTCATTATCTTTCTTACTTTTCGTTTCATCGTAAAATTTGTTCCATAAGTTGTTCCTTCTAGTTTTCCATTGAAGGCCCATTGCTTTCTTTATTTCATGGCAAGTAACTTCTTCGCACTCACGTGGTTCAATGTAAAACTTAGTCTGCAAATAAATGAAAATCAATAAGTTAGATTGAGGGTAAGATTGAAAATTGAAAAAAAAATTGTTGAAAGTAGTCATACCAGAACTTGAGTTAGGATCGCATTATCCTTGATCTCCATTGGAATTGACTCCAATCCTTTACGCCCACAGGATACTTTTCACTATCCAATATCACCTCCTTTAAAATAGAGTGGAGTGGCTTAATAGCCTCTCCTATAATGCCAGGACCCCTTGGTTTAAATTTGAGTATTACTCTCTTCTGGAAGGAGACCTTATCATGAATGTCACTAGCATTTTTCAAAATCATTACCCCACACTTTTGGGGGTTTACAGGATCAGAAACATCTGCATAATTAAGATCATTAAATTATATTCAAGATGCAAATCTTTTATAATCATGACTTGAATTTAAACCAACCTATCAGCTCACAGATCCCAGTGGACTTGTACTTTGACGACGCTCCTTTCTTGCGCTGGCGTCTTACGCTGCTACCCTCACCCTCTGATGCCATATGTAACTGCAAAGGTAAGCATTAATCGATATATCAAATGATAAATGGAAGGCTGGAAATAGCATTGCAGTCTAAGGCTAATGCAGTTGTATTACACACACAAGCACTATCTATCTGCAAGTCTGGTGATAAAATTAGAAAAAAAAATTCATACCGAAAAGAAAAACAAAATTAAGATCAAAGCATCTAAACATTTAAAAGTTTCCCTTTACCACAAACCAAAACCAAGATTTTTATCAGTTATTGTCACAGGCTGAATAAACAAGGCCAAACAATATACATATTGTTATGAATGAGGGAGGCCTTTGGCCTCCCCTCCTTCATTACCCATTCATTAGGCCCCCATTACTTAGAGTAATGGGGACCCTTGGTCTCCTAGAGGCTTTTGGCCTCCCCACTATGAGATATATAAATAGAGCACCATGGCTCTTAGCTATGGTGACTTATTCTTTTGCTAAGAAATCTTGTCTCTTTCTCTCTTGAGTTCATCATCATCCAACACGTTATCAGCACGTGTTCTTCCTTGAGCAAGAATCCAAGCCTAAATCCACACCAAATTGATCCCCTACGCGCAAGGAATCTTTGGTTGCTGCGGCGATTCGTTGGAGCGTTTCATCTACATTCATCCCTACGCGCAAGGAATCTAACGTTGCTGCGGCGGTTCGTTGGAGCGTTGCGGCATCCTAAAAGCGTTCGGGAGCTTGGATTATTATTTCTACGGATCATCGTCGCGTTCTTCCCTAGATCATTGATCTAGAGGTAAAACCCTATAATCCTGTAGATAAAATTAGACTAAATAATTTTTACATTGTTTTAATATACAAGTTAAAAAAAAATTTAGTCTAATAAAAGAAAAAAAAATTTATCCCTATTACAAAGGTTTTTTTTTTCTATGAAAAAAAATTTTTTCCTTTTGCAATTAAAATTCTTCGGTGGGAAGAAGAACCGGAATGAAATCCTCCCCTCCCCCCTGACGGAGGAGGGGGCCTTCCCACAATGCCGACCATGCCCCCCCTGCAGTGGAGAGGGGGGCCTTCCGCGCCGCCGCCACCCGCTGAAAGGGGGCAGCCTGAGGCCGAGGCCGAGCCCTGAGGCCGAGGCCGATGGCAGGCTGAGCCCTGATGCCGAGGCCGAGCCCTGAGGCCGAGGCCGATGGCAGGCTGAGCCCTGAGGCCGAGGCCGAAGCCGAGCCCGAGCCCGAGGCCGAGCCCTGAGGCCGAGGCCGAGGCCGAGCCCGTGACCGTGACCCGAGGCCCGAGGCCCGAGGCCGAGGCCGAGGCCTGAAGCCGAGGCTAATTGTTTATTTTTGGCTTGAAGCCATAATAATTGCGACAAACAACTTTGCAGAACTGCGGAACGGGCCACAAGCGCTTATACTAAAAATAATTTTTGGCCCGAAGCCACAAAATTCTACAGAAATTCGGCTTCTTCATAATTTTAAAGAAGAATTAAATTTGCAAATTGAAATTTATGAGAAAAAATTTGTAAAATCAATAATTACATTTATATGTTCCTCTATTTATTTAAACATCTCTCTTGCAAATTATTATGTATGGTTTACTAGAATTTTTAAAAAATATAATCATCTCAAAGATCCTGAGACCGCTCTGCCGTTAGGTAATTAACCTAACGGTGTATGACGTTTCCCCGTGGTCTACGAGATAGTTATATTTTCTAGTTTACTTTTTCCATATTTTTTTTATGCTTGAGATATATGCGTGGTTGTTTAATTTATGCCTGTAGCATATAAACTGCGTGGATGTTTAAAATAAGTAAAAATGTGTTTTTCGGGATCGGCCATTGTATACCTATTTACTTTCCTTGCACTTTTATTATCTTTTGAGAGAATTTGTAAGTGAGGAAATTTGTATTTAAAAGCCCAAGCTCGATGCATCAGCACATAGAATTGATGAAAACTCCTTCAATGGATCATGATGTCGGTCAATGTGCTTGGCTAAGTTTGCTGGACCAACCTAGCTTGACTGGGTAACAAGTGGTCCTGGCTTAGTCAATTCCCTGGCCGCGTCCGCTGGACCGCAAGGAGTCGATTCATGACTGTGTAAGCCAAAGCTCGATGCAACAGCATAAGAAGACGGATGCAGAAATAGGGACCCACCCGGGGTTTCCAAAGTTGTATTTTTCAATCTCTTTTCTTTGGACTGTAATCGAACTTTGGACTGTTTATTATTTTGGGTATCTGGCCGATCCCCGCATTTTTACTTATTAATTTATGCATGGTTTGTTGAATTTATTTTAATTCATGATTATCTTTAAATTGCATAGATAAAATGGCCAAATTGGCAAGCGTCGATTTCGATGTGCTCGATGCAGCTGGCAAGAATTACTTGAGCTGGCGAGTGGACCTGAAGTTCCACTTGCGCTCCATGGCACTCCTGCACTCCATTCTGGCCCCCGCAGTGGCCCAATCATCGGCTCCCGCAGCATCCGATGCATCTGCTAGCAAAGCCCCAGAAGCGGCCCTTTCAGCTGGCAGTACCTCTACCACTGTCTCTGAAATGGATAAGGCGAAAGCCATTATCTATATCAGACGACACATAGATCGGACCCTGTAGGCCGAATACTTGACGGTAGAGGACCCTCTGGAGTTATGGACAGCGTTAGAGGCACGCTACAGACATCAAATTGATGTCATACTCCCGCGTGCCAGCTATGAGTGGGAGAACCTCCGACTTCAGGACTACAAGTCCGTTGCTGAGTACAACTCAGCACTTCACAACATCACCTCACGACTGAAGTTATGTGGTGAAGAAGTCTCGGAGCACCGCATGTTGGAAAAGACATTTACCTCGTTTCACGAGAAAGATGCTATCCTCATGCAGCAGTATCGTGAACGCAATTTCACGAAGTTCTCTGAACTGCTCTCTTGCCTCCTTAGGGCAGAGCAGAATAGAGACCTTTTACTGGCCACTCATAACCAGCGCCTGGCAGGCTCAGCTCCTATTCCTGAAGCCCACAGTGTTCACCCCCCGAAGTGGAAGAACAAGAAGAGGGGCAGAAAGAACAAAGGAAATGCCCCTATGAAACCAGCCATTGCTCCTCCCCAAAGCAAGAATAACAAAGGGAAGAAAAACTTCACTTGGAAACGTAAGAACACTGATACAGTGTCAAATCCAAAGAAGACATGGGAGGACAAATGTCATCGTTGTGGCATGACTGGACATTGGTCCAGAAACTGTCGCACACCTCGCCACTTCCAGGAACTGTATCAGTCGAGCCAGAAGCCTCCGCCTGAAACAAACATGGCAAATGTGGAAAATCCGACAAAGTTCACTTCCAAGGATTTCGAAAATGACGACCTGCTCGATTGAGCCTCATCTTTATCTATGCTTTTCAAAGAATAAATTGTAGCTTCATCTCTAGTATGCTTAATAAAGACGATCTTTTATTTTAAATGTATGCATTTTACATTTCCATCAATAAATTTTCGTTTTTGGCTTATATAGATGATGTATGAGTGCCTAGTGGACAGTGCCTCGACGCACACTATCCTTCGCGATGAATGCTATTTCAATAGCATAAGTAAATATGACGGTCCTGTCATTACAATTTCAGGACTGTCCAAAATAATCGAAGGATCTGGTGATGCAATATTATTGCTCCCAAATAACACAAGACTAAAAATCAATAATGCACTATTTTCTCCAAGATCAAATAGAAATCTCATAAGTTTCAAGGACATCCGTTTAAACGGATATCACTTAGAAACTAGAGATGAAAATAAGGTTGAATACCTGTATGTCACTCTTTGTAAAGATGGCCAGAAGACCATCTGCGAAATATTTAAGGGACTCCCGTCGGGACTCTACCAAACATACATTCAACCAGTTGAAGCCAATATGACTGAGCACCAGACGTGCCAGCCAATGCCACCATTTCAACTATGGCATAACTGACTTGGTCACCCTGGATCCATTCTGATGCGACGCATCTTATCTGAATCCCGCGGACATGATTTGAAGAACCAGAAGATTCTTCAGAAAGGTGAATTTTCTTGTCCCCCTTGTTTCAAGGGGAAACTAATAACGAGACCATCGCCCCTAAAAGTGGGTTTAGAGTCTCCTGGCTTCCTTGAGAGGATACATGGTGACATTTGCGGGCCTATTCACCCCGCAAGTGGCCCATTTCGGTACTTCATGGTACTAATAGATGCATCCACAAAATGGTCTTATGTGTGCCTCTTGTCCACCCGTAACCTAGCTTTTCCAAAGCTGTTGGCACAGATAATTAGGTTACGTGCTCATTTCCCCGATAACCATATCAAGAAACTACGTCTTGATAATGCGGGCGAATTCACATCTTAAGTCTTCGAAGACTATTGCCAGGCAACGGGTATAGAAGTTGAACATCCAGTAGCTCATGTTCACACCCAGAATGGATTAGCAGAGTCCCTTATAAAGAGACTCCAATGGATTGCACGTCCATTGCTTATGCAATCCCAATTGCCGGTGGATGCTTGGGGGCATGCTATTCTGCATGCCGCATCTCTTATCAGGATATGCCCCTCTGGAGGCAATACATTATCTCCGATGCAACTAGCATACGGCTCAACTCCAGATATATCTCATTTGAGAATATTTGGTTGTGCGGTCTATGTTCCAATAGCACCACCTCAGAGGACCAAAATGGGTCCTCAACGTCGTTTAGGAATCTATATTGGATTTGATTCACCCTCGATTATTAGATACCTAGAACCCCTAACGGGGGACGCATTTAAGGCACGTCTTGCTGATTGTGAATTCGATGAGAAAACTTTTCCAAAGTTGGGCAAACATTCCAAGAAGCCTGAAGCTTCGGAGACCATTAATTGGGAAAATAAGTCTTTGTCCTTTTATGATCCGCGTACAAATCTGTGTGAAGATGAGATCCTGAAGATCCTTCACATCCAGAATACAGTACACCAATTGCCGGATAAATTCACGGACAACCAGAAGATCGTCCGTTCACACGTCCCTGCTGCTAACACTCCAGCTAGGATTGACATCCCTATAAATGGATGCAATCCACCCGCAGCAGAAATGGCTGTACCTCAATTGAAAAGAGGACGGCCACCAGGTTCAAAAGATAAAGTTCCTCGAAAGAGGAAGATTCCTGGTGAAAATAAGATTATCCCTCCGCAGGATACTGAGCTCAGGACAGCTACCTCTCCCCTCCTAATTTCCCCCGCAGAGGAAACATTAGGAGAAACATCATTAAACTTTGTACGTACTGGGGAGGTACTGGACCGACATAGCACAGTCGTCGACGACGATTTTGCGTTCACTATTGCCGTTCACGTCGCTGAATACGACGATGACGTCGAACCACTTTCTCTAGCGGATTGTAAACGCAGAGATGATTGGCCAAAGTGGGACGAGGCGATAAGAGTAGAGCTGGACTCACTCTCGAAACGCAAAGTCTTTGGACCTGTAGTCCAAACACCAGTAGGTGTAAGACCTGTGGGATATAAGTGGGTTTTCATTAGAAAAAGAAATGAACAAAATCTGATCGTCCGCTACAAGGCGCGTCTTGTAGCAAAGGGTTTTTCCCAAAGACCGGGTATCGATTATGAAGATACATACTCCCCGGTAATGGACGCTATTACATTCAGATTCTTAATAAGCCTATCATCTCTGGCAAGCCTAGAAATGCAGCTCATGGACGTTGTGACTGCATATCTTTATGGCGATTTAGATAAAAATATCTATATGAAACTACCAGATGGGTTTAACTTACCCACAGAGATGAAAGAGATACCTCGGGAGGTATTCTCTGTTAGACTACATAGATCCTTGTATGGACTAAAACAGTCAGGCAAAATGTGGTATAACAGACTAAGTGATTTCCTTGCACAGCAAGGACTCACTAATAACGAAGTCTGCCCGTGCATCTTTATCAAAAGAACGGGAAAAGGATTCGTCATCATAGCAATTTACGTTGATGACTTAAATCTCATAGGCTCTCCAGCAGAGATTAATGTGATATCTGTAAGGCTAAAGCAAACTTTTGAAATGAAAGACCTAGGCAGAACGAAGTATTGCCTTAGCTTACAGATTGAACACCTACGAGGTGGAATCCTCCTACATCAATCCAATTATACCAGGAAGCTTTTAAATAAGTTCCAAATGGATAAATGTCATCCTTTATGTACCCCTATGGTCGTGAGATCATTAGACGTACAAAAGGACCCCTTCCAGCCTCTGGAAGAGGGGGAGGAGATACTGGGTCCAGAAGTACCCTACCTAAGTGCCATTGGTGCACTTCTCTATCTGGCTAACTGCACGCGTCCCGATATAGCGTTTGCAATCAATCTCCTAGCCAGACACAGTGCAGCGCCTACAAAGCGCCACTGGAATGGAGTAAAGCATCTTCTGCGATACCTCCAGGTTTCCGTAGACCTTGGACTTTACTACCAGAGAGGTGCCTCCTCACAGTTACTTGGTTATGCCGATGCAGGCTATCTTTCAGATCCGCATACGGCAAAATCACAGACTGGTTTTGTCTTTACCTACGGAGGTACTGTTATCTCCTGGAGATCGGTAAAACAAACCACTACTGCTACATCTTCTAACCATGCAGAGCTCATCGCGATCCATGAAGCGAGCAGAGAATGTTTTTGGCTACGCTCCGTCGTCCAACACATTCTCCAATCCACTGGCCTGAAGACCGGTGATCTGGAGCCTACTGCCCTATTCGAAGACAACGCCGCGTGCATTGCTCAGCTTCAGAAGGGCTACATCAAAGGCGACAGGACAAAGCACATTTCTCCCAAGTTTTTCTGGACGCACGAGCAGAAGAACGACAAGCAGATTGAAGTTCGACAGATCCAGTCATGCAACAACCTAGCTGATCTTTTTACTAAGGCATTGCCTAAATGTACTTTTGTAAAGCTTGTAAATAACATTGGTATGCGACAGTTGAAAGACCTGCAAGCCTGAAGCTTGTACGGATCATGGGGAGTAACATGTGGGTTGCACTCTTTTTCCTTAAGCTGTTGGGTTTTCCCACTGGGTTTTCCACAGCTAAGGTTTTAACGAGGCAAACACACTTACTCTGGATCCAGAAGTATCCACCCCTTGCCTCAGTAGCTGAGACCGAAGTGATGAATGTGTAAGGGGGAGTGTTATGAATGAGGGAGGCCTTTGGCCTCCCCTCCTTCATTACCCATTCATTAGGCCCCCATTACTTAGAGTAATGGGGACCCTTGGTCTCCTAGAGGCTTTTGGCCTCCCCACTATGAGATATATAAATAGAGCACCATGGCTCTTAGCAATGGTGACTTATTCTTTTGCTAAGAAATCTTGTCTCTTTCTCTCTTGAGTTCATCATCATCCAACACGTCCTTTTTGTTAAACTAAACAAATCTCACATTTTCTTTTCTAAGATAAAGACAGCTAATATGTGATATGCTTGTTGTGATCTATAAATTGAAATCTTGCTGAGAGTGATGATAGTTAAAAACACAATCTTGATCAACTCTGGGCTTTGTCAAAAACTTGATTAGATTTAGTAAATTCTAATTGATTTAGGTGCTGAGATTAGGAAACATTTTCCTGTGCTGAGATTAGTACCTCCCCAGAGTATCCATAGGCCTGATTTGATTCCAAGTATGTGTTTAATTTATAGCTTGATATAGATTCGTTGCATTAGAACAATATACAACTAGCAAGTTTTATTTTGAGAGTCCAAAAAAGGAATAAGAATGGAGAGAATATGAGTATCCTAATTATTTTTAGGCCAACAATGTATTCCAGAGTTATGGTTAGGAAAAATAATTGGTTCAACACCAAATTATGGTTAGGCCAATGAATTCCAAAGTTCCTAGTGATTGAAGGGTATCCTAGAATGTTTCAAGAGAGAAGGCCTCACCCTTTGGGATTGAACTCAGCAATTCCTAGCCAATTGGTTATGATCTGCTTTGCAATCAAGCATGCTTCAATGAGGATGGAACTTAGCTTAGCATTAATTAAACATGATTTTTGAGTTAAACTTACCTCCCCAACAAAGGCTTTGGCTGCCTAAAAGCCCAAAGGGGTCTTCATGCGAGTCATCAGTTCCGGCCTTAAAAATGCTGCTGGAATCCAAAAGACAAACATGCCAAACATCTTTGAATTTATTGCAAAATATTCTGGCAATTAGTCATATTTTTTGTGCTTATTTTCTCAGATGATAATTCTGTCTACCCTCTTGGATGATTGAGAACTCTGTGTCTTTTTAAGAGAGAGAAAAGAAAAGACAAGAAGGGTGCAAAATGAAATAACTTTTTGCATATCTATCATCGTGATTACCAGATATTCCCCTAGAATAATATGATTTCAAGAACATGTGCCAAAAACAAGATAAAGTAAGGTTATTTTTTTTCAGAAACATGCCTTGCTAATTGAATTATGAATACGAATTTTCCCTCACCAACGAGTGGCCAACATAGTGCGGCTTCTAGCCAGTCTGCTGATGAACAAAATCAACCAGTGCAGGGTTTGTCAAGCAGGATTTTGTCAACATGACTTCACTTTTCTTCACATGATTTGTCAAGCAGGATTAGAGGAACTCATTGATAGGAATATGGAATTAGTGAAAGAAATTACTGGACTTCAGATTATGTCTGCATTCAGGCTTAATGCTCAATTGTGAACCAAATGCACATTCTGCAAGTGGTGTTAGGCAACAAACTAGGCATGTTAGCATTGAAAACCCCTAACAATGAGCTAGTATTGTAACAAAATAATGAATCTCAATGCCTGTTCATGAGAAAATTGAGGGTCAAAGATCTTCAGATTTAGCTTATGGACAAAATATGCCAAGCCATTGTGCCCATAAGATCAAGCTGTTTCATTTTCTCCATAGAATGTGTTTGGTGCTCTGCATAAAATCTGTTAGGCTGGATATGATAGGGTTTTGTCTGGCTGCCTACATTTTGTTTGATTAATAAATATGTATGGATAAGTGACATTTTCCTTGGTTTCATTGGCTACATAACCTCCTGCTATCCTGTATTACACATTCTACACTGTCATCAGATACTTCATAATAATTAGCAGTAAGAAAGTCGTAGTTACTAATTTTCATTTCTTTCAAACTTTACAAAAGTATATTAAGTAGAAGCACTGTTTTTCCCACCCTTTATGCTACCCACTTGTGTCATTGTTTTCAAATATATATTTCTTGAACTTAATTACAGTAATATCTTTTTTTCAAAAAGAAGCATTGTGATTCATTTGTAAGTTCTTGGAAAATGCCGACTGGATTCATTCATGAGGTAACTACTGCTCTAACATAACAAGGAAAAGAAAACTACATGGAACATGTTACTCATATGATTAATCTTACAGTCTTGATGTTGGTCTAGTTATATACTGTAAAAAGCTTTTAGAGCTAAAATATACTCATGTAACATGTTACAGGCTTGATGTTGGTCCATTTGAATAAATCATTTTCTTTATAACAATTGAATGTGTAACAAAAGTCTTTTCACTTAATATGAATAATGCTTTCTCCTTGGGCTCATCCAAATTGAACATTACCTTTCATATGACAAAATTTTAGTAGATATTATGAACAAGGACATGCCAGAGAGATGAAAAGGTAATAAAAGGTCAAATCCCTACCAGACTAAAAGCATCAGAGAGTTTGAAAGGTTATAAATTTCGAATCCATATGAACCTAATTGCCTCACCTGAAGGGTAAACAATCACACCTAATCATGCTACGCCTAATCATGTGGGACAAAGAGAAAGGTGATAAATGTTAAATTTTTTCCAACCTGATTACCTCATCTAAATGGTAAATCTTCACATCTAGCCATCCTAGAGCGAAGGAAATGAGATAAATATTGAATCACTGTCAGTCTGAAAACATCGGAGAGAGGGAAATGAGATAAAGTTGAATCCCCACTGACCCGATTGCCTCACCCAGAGAGTAAACAATTTCACTTAATAATATTAAACAAAGGCACCAATCTTTAGTCACCCCAATTAGAGGTAGCCAAATAATTGTGTAATGAGACCAAAACCCCACAAAGTGTAAGCTGGATACTTAGCCATGTTTGACTTCACACGGCTATTACAGCAACTATACGCATATGCTACTCAACACACGATGAAACTTATAATATTAACAAAGAAATAAATAATAAAAACAAGAAGACATGATGGAGCAAAGACCAATATTAATTTTTTACAAACTGAGCAATTATAAATAAAAACTTATCCCATAGGAACAATGTATGGTTACATTCAAACATAACAAAAAGAGACATTAAACCCATTCAAACATAATACATTCCTATAAGAAAGCATAATACACCCAGCAGATGGAAAATCAAATGTCCATAATTAACACTGAAGACCCTACATAGTTATATACTGTAAAAAGCTTTTAGAGCTAAAATATACTCATGTAACATGTTACAGGCTTGATGTTGGTCCATTTGAATAAATCATTTTCTTTATAACGATTGAATGTGTAACAAAAGTCTTTTCACTTTATATGAATAATGCTTTCTCCTTGGGCTCATCCAAATTGAACATTACCTTTCATATGACAAAATTTTAGTAGATATTATGAACAAGGACATGCCAGAGAGATGAAAAGGTAATAAAAGGTCAAATCCCTACCAGACTAAAAGAATCAGAGAGTATGAAAGGTTATAAATTTCGAATCCATATGAACCTAATTGCCTCACCTGAAGGGTAAACAATCACACCTAATCATGCTACGCCTAATCATGCGGGACAAAGAGAAAGGTGATAAATGTTAAATTTTTGCCAACCTGATTACCTCATCTAAAGGGTAAATGATCACATCTAGCCATCCTGGAGCGAAGGAAATGAGATAAATATTGAATCATTGTCAGTCTGAAAACATCGAAGAGAGGGAAATGAGATAAAGTTGAATCCCCACTGACCCGATTGCCTCACCCAGAGAGTAAACAATTTCACTTAATAATATTAAACAAAGGCACCAATCTTTAGTCACCCCAATTAGAGGTAGCCAAATAATTGTGTAATGAGACCAAAAACCCACAAAGTGTAAGCTGGATACTTAGCCATGTTTGACTTCACACGGCTATTACAGCAACTATACGCATATGCTACTCAACACATGATGAAACTTATAATATTAACAAAGAAATAAATAATAAAAACAAGAAGACATGATGGAGCAAAGACCAATATTAATTTTTTACAAACTGAGCAATTATAAATAAAAACTTATCCCATAGGAACAATGTATGGTTACATTCAAACATAACAAAAAAGAGACATTAACCCCATTCAAACATAATACATTCCTATAAGAAAGCATAATACACCCAGCAGATGGAAAATCAAACGTCCATAATTAACACTGAAGACCCTACATATTTATTATTAACACTGAAGACCCTACATATTTATTATGTAATGGGGAGTAACTTGCGGTGTAATTTTCTGTTTCCAATAGATGGAACATTATAGATCTTTTAGCGAAGCAACTATAGTCATAACTGAATTAATGCTGAGCACATGCATTGACACCTCATTTCGGATAAGTTTTGATTCTGTATATGTGTCTAATGTGATAAGCTTTGCTTTATTGGGTTAAAGATTAAGGAGTGTACTTTGTAGCCAACATAAAGGAGTTTCTTTAGGAGTGTACTTTGTAGCCGACTGTTCACAATGATAATCATATCATCTATAGCTTAACGATCAAACATGATTCTTCTAAACATAAAGGTATTGGATCCCAAAACCATAAAATGGAGATTAAGAATTCAAATACATTGGAATATACGTTGATACAGAATCAGATATTGTAGATACTGAGATATAACATATAACAAAAAATATTTAATGCAAAGGCATACAAATAACATTGACCTTACTCAAACTCTGCAGTAACATCGGCCCTCGCAACAAACAGTGAATCATCATCTGGAAACACCACATCTGAAATTTGAGCTTGATTAATCTCGTTATCATAAGGCAAGCTTGCATCCTCTTCGCCCATATCGTATAAGTCTCTTGGTTTTACATGAATAGGAATACTCCACCCCTTATCTGCTTTATCCTCCACATAAAATACCAATTGAGCCTCAGCAGCTTGAATGAATGGTTCATCATCCTCATGCTCACCAGAATGAATCAAGTGAGAGAAGTTAACTGATGTGAACCCAAAATCATCTACTCTTATAAACCTTTGGTTCATGGTATTGGCCCATGCACACTTAAATACAGTTACATGAAAAACATCATGGTAATTAAGCTCGATAATATCAACCAGTTTACCATAATATGGCACTGCACCCTCTCTTGGTCTATTGTCACGTGTGCTTGCATAGCTCTTAATTCCAAGGTTACAAAACACACCACTATTTTGAGTTTTCAAGTTCTTCTCTCGCTCAACGGTTCGAAACTTGAACCCATTCACATTATAAGCTGTAAATTTCCTTGCTTGTCTCAATGGCCCTTGCGCAAGTGCAACAATTTCCTTTGAAGTTTGATCTCTGGGATTATCGTTAATCTATGAACACATTACAGACAACATCAATAGCTTGCAACCAATTCCGATAATAAACTCAAATGAGACAGAAAGTCGTACTCACATGGATCTTAAACGCCTTGACAACTTTGCGATGGACTTCCTTTTCTATTTCATTGGAACTCACATTCCTTCTACGATTCCTCATTTTCGTCGTCGTGATATGTCGAAACCGACTATACATTCAGAGATAAAAACATCAATATGATTTCTCATAATCTACTCTAATAAAATTAAAATATATCAATACCTTACTTACCTAATAAAATCTTCTACTTGAGGGCAATTTATCAATATGTGACGATGTGCTTGCATGAGTTCTATGTCACTTAATCTAACAAGTGTACCGTCTCCAACTGGTTTACCCACCGGAGGAAACATGGTTGAACTTACTTCAAACAGCATAGGGTCATCATCCATGCGCTCCCTGCGATTGAATCTAGTTTCAATGTCATCCTCCAAGTACCTCGAACAAAAGGTCATACATTCTTCAGATAGCCACCCCTCAGCAATCGAGCCTTCTGGTTGGGCTCTATTCCGAACAAATTGTTTCAGTTTTCCTAAAAACCTACATTCACATTAATGGATAAGTGTTTGAACAAGTAATTAAACCAAAAAAATCAATGGGTTTAATATGAAAAATACCTTTCTATGGGATACATCCATCGATAATGTACATGCCCTCCAAGTCTAACTTCATCAAGCAAATGAATTGTTAGATGCACCATAACAGTGAGGAATGACGGTGGAAACAACATCTCCATATGGCACAAGGTCAGTGCAATTCATTCTTGATGTTTGCTCAATTCAGCAGGATTGACAACCTTAGAATATAATTGTTTGAAGAAGTAACCTAAATCGACCAACACAGAAGACACCGCACGAGGTAAAATGTTCCTAATAGCCAAAGGAAACAACTCCTGCATAAGAACGTGTGAATCATGGCTCTTCAATCCAAATACTCTACGATGCACAATGTCTATGCATCTAGTAAAATCACTTGAATAACCATCTGGCACAATGACACATTTCAAAGTCTCAAGTAATGTGTCAATTTCTTGCCTTTTCATTGTGAACAACGCTGCTGGACAAGATTTTCCATCCTCCTTTGGCCAGAGTTCCTTTTTAATACCCAATTTTTGCAAGTCTTTTCGAGCCTCTAAATGATCTTTCTTTTTGTCTTTGTCATTTATCAATGCAAACAACACATTATCACACACATTCTTCTCTATATGCATCACATCAAGATTGTGACGTAATAAATTAGACTCCCAATATGGAAGTTGGAAAATTATACTTCTCTTTTTCCATTGCTTTGCAAATTGATCAACATTTGCTCTCTTCCGCGTTCTGCTTTCAGTAGTACTACTAGTTGTTGAAGAACGTTTTCCAAAGAAAAACTCTATATTCTCCATTTGATTCAAAATCTCTGACCCAGATAACAATTTTGGCGGGTCCCTGTTTTCCATATGTCCATCAAAACGAATATGATTCAACCGAAACTTGTGGCCTTGCCGTAAAAATCGATGATGACCCATGAAACACCACTTCCTACTACAACCCAAATAGAGAGGAATTTGATCAAAATTACATGAGGGACAAGCATAACCAGTATGTGTATTCCAACCTGAAAGATTTCCAAGCCCTGGGAAGTCACTAATAGTCCACAATAGAGCTGCCTTCATCACAAACACCTCTTTTCTAGAGGCATCATATGTCTCAACCCCTTTTTCCCACAATTCTTTCAACTCGGCAATTAAAGGTTGCAAATAGATATCAATATTGTTTCCCGGCATTTTCTTCCCACGAATCAACATAGAAACAATGAATTCAGTTGACCTCATACACATCCATGGAGGACTATTGTATGGTATCAACAAAACTGGCCAAATACTATAACTTGTGCTTAAATTCCCGAAGGGATTGAAACCGTCAGAAGCTAATGCAAGTCGAACATTACGTTCCTAAGAAGCAAATTCAGTATGCGTAGAATCAAAATGTTTCCAAGCTTCAGAATCCCTTGGGTGTCTCATCATATCATCAACCTTTGGTTCACTTGAGTGCCACCTCATACTCTCAGCAGTTTTAGAAGACATAAACAATCTTTGTAATCTAGATTTCAGGAGAAAGTAACGTAATACCTTTGCGGGCTGTTTCGTCTTCTTCGATTTTTTCTTCCACCTAGATACCTCACATTCTTTGCACTGTTCTCTATCTGCATCCGGCCCCCAATAGAGCATGCAATCATTAGGACACGCATGAATTTTTTCATACTTAAGACCAAGTTTGTTAATGATCTTCTTAGCATTGTAATTAGATGGAGGGATATTTGCATATGGAAACGCATCATGCAACAATTTAAAAATCATATCCATAGCCTTATTAGTAACACCACACAAACACTTAATGTGATATAACTTGATTAGAAATGAGAGTTTCGAGAACTTGGTGCATCCATCGTATAATGGTTGTTCATTATCTTTCAGCAAGTCATAAAACTCTTTGGCATTACCACCACTTGATTCTCTATTTGTGTTTAACATCTCTACGTCTCCATCAACACCTGATTCAGTCGTCTCTTGACTATTCAATCCCCAGGTAAATGCATCGTATACCATTTCCCGTACTGTATCTCCTAGTTGAGGAGCTAGATCTCTTCTAAGATGCGATCCTGGAGCCACTCGTTTGACATTACTAGAAGTAACCACCTCTTCATGTGAATCCCAAAAGGTGTAATTTCTTGGAAAATGTGTGAAGAGTAAATGTTCAAAACATTCGTCCCTTGTGCCAGACTTTAAAATTTTGCAATGTTCACATGGGCACAAAATTTTACCACGAATAGCCTTGCGCTCAAAAGCAAAATCTAAGAATGCATTCACTCCTGCTACGTATTCATGAGAACTTTTTGGTTGTTGAATCCAAGACTTATCCATCCTTCATACAGAAAAAACTAATTAGTGTTAAAGGGTTAACAAAAATCTTTTTTTTCTCAACAAAAACAAAAACAATAAATATTCATATAAGCATACAAATAAGAAGCAATCTACTTTTATAAAATGATGGCCGGCTCATAACCTAATCGATGCTACCATACAAAATATTAAAAATTTTATGCTGGAAATAGATAATATATTCTATGTAATACTGCAGCCATCCTTTTTCCTAACTTTCCCTTATTATAAATATCGGGACATAGAGGCATTGCCCGCGCTTTATACCCTGCGGTGACATTGTCCATGATTAAATAGAGCAATCAAGTAATAGGCTATCAAAATAAACCCGGTTGGCATTAGGAATCAAGACTAAAAATCTGAAATTTATCCAAAAAAATACATGAATAAAGCTCGCAAACGTCTCCCTTTGCAATCTGAAATTTGTGCAAGTGTTAGCTACCAACATAAATTGAACTCATGAGAGAAACTTGGGAACCAATCGCATACCTGAGCGACTTTGCGATCGGCTCGAATAAATCGAAGAAAACTCGGAATAAATCGAAGAACCTCGCACGGATTTGAGATCTGCACAAAGAAATCGACGAAAACTCATTAGAAAACGAAGAAACTCGCTCGGATTTGAGATCGACTCAAAGAAAACTCGAAAGAACCTGAGAGGACCTCGGATTTGATGTGAAATCCTGTTCACCAATCGAAGAAAATTGACGATGATCGCTCGAAGGAATCGACGAAACTCTGGGAAGCAACCGTGGAAACTAGACGCCGGCGATCGCTCGAAGGAATCGACGAAATTCTAGGAAGCAACCGTGGAAACTCCAAAATCGAACAATATATTCTGCGCCGCGGGGAGGGGTTGGAGCGATCCCACACGAAGATGACGGAGTTGGAGAACTTCTCTCAACGAAATCGACTGCGTTCTGCGCCACGGGGAGGGGTTCGGGCGATCCCACAACGAAGACGACGGAGTTGGAGAACTTCGCTCAACAAAATCGACTGTGCCGCGGGGAGGGGTATTCTAGTGGTTTACAAACCCTATAAATTTTATTAACGAAAAGTACGAAGGTGGGACGCCCATCGTTATCATTAAATCGTTTACTTTGGAACAAAAATTTGTTTCCCTCCTCATTTTTTGGT
The DNA here is from genome assembly GCA_030789695.1 of Scilla litardierei. NCBI lineage: Eukaryota > Viridiplantae > Streptophyta > Magnoliopsida > Asparagales > Asparagaceae > Scilla > Scilla litardierei. The sequence goes on from CM061142.1 coordinate 95,630,163, forward strand.
CCCGCCTTTGTGTTTATATATTTGTTCAGTACCGTGGCGGTTTCGAACCGTCACAAAATATTCATTTGGCACCGGCGGGTCGTAACCGATAAAAATAGAAGGATTTGTGGCAGTTTTTCAAACCGAGACAAACAAAACCGCTGGAAACTATCATGTGTTTTGTAGTGCTTGTCTCAGGACTCCTGGCGGGGGTTCCCAAGTTTGATTTATCTCACCTCATGTCTCTGCAACGAGAGGGAGTGCCCTTTGCATTGGCTCCATCCGGCTCTTCTGCTTCCTCGGAGGAAGTGAACCGATCAGTGATATTGAGCATTTCTGCCACGGTATTAGGGGTAACTGGTGAAGAGCACTCCTCAGGTGCATGTTCCTGGCCGCCTAGGTGAGTGCCGCTATGATGGTCACGTCCGGTGTCTCTTCCATATCGAGTCTTTCGTCGATGAATCTAGAAACGAAATCTCGGATTGACTCGTTCTCGTTCTGTTTGAGCGAGAAGAGGTAGGACGACCTTTTCTTGGGTCGACGTCCGACGACGAATTGCTTGCAGAATACTTCTGCTAACTCGTCGAATGAGTCGATGCAGCATCGGGATAGCCCTTCGTACCAACTTTCCACCCTCTTGGTTAGGGTGGCATTGAAAGCTCTGCAGAGGTATGGCTCATCGGCCCCGTGGAGTAGCATGACATTCAAATACCTTTGAGTGTGTGACCATGGGTCGCCTCTGCCATCGTACGTTGGTAAGGCCGAGAGCTTGAATTTGGGGAGGAAAGGAGCGGAGAGGATATTCTCCTTCAGCGGAGTTCTCTGTATAGTAGATTGGACCAGCATAGATCCCCCTGCTCCAATTTGCAAAAAGTTGGCACAGAGGGATCGATTTTGGATCTATTGCCCTCTCGTGAACCCACCTGCAGGGTTCAGGGGGTTATAACCAGGAGGAGCTCCGTAGATTACCTGGTCCAAGATGTTGTTGGTCGCCGCCCGATAATTGGAGTGGGTAGGTTCCTGCTGGAGTACGAAAGCTTGATCATCGACACTGGCCCCATTGTACTGGTGGGTCGGGGGGTCAAACCGTAGAGGCAAATTTCTGCCCTTGGGTCCCCCAGACCCTGGAGGTATGCTGAGCCCTTTGTTGGCGTCAGGTACGGATTTGGATGTGGTGGCGGCTCCTTTGCAGGGGACGGACTCCCCATGCTCTGGCGCACCAAAGCCGCCAACGCGCCTAAGCTCCTATCAACCTGCGTAGTGAATTGGTTGAATTGTCTCCGCGTTATCCCAGGCTCATTTGCCTCTTCCGTTGGTCGAGACGGGGGCGTTGTGGAGTCTATGGCGTCCTCTAACAGGACGATGTTTGCTCGGGGTTTTTCCTTCGGACCTTCAACTGGTCCGGTGTTACTGGGTCCAGCTGCCATAACTTCTGAATGGCTTTAGGATGACAAGCTAGTTAACTTTCCCACAGACGGTGCAAAACTATTAGGCCAAAATTGACCGGTACAGTTGTCAAGCTGACGGGGACTCGAAGCACTGAGCTGGAGCCTAGTCAGCCTTTGGAGTGGGACCCTTGGTTGGGTGAACCGGTGTCGGTAGCTGATGGTTAATGATGGTACAACCGTTGATCGACCTAAGAACGACCGTCTGATGTGTCTTTCGAGGTTGAAGAGCTCGATATCGACCTTGGGCATTGAATGGTGATCGTCGATCTGCACCACATGGAGTCGTTAGGCGGGGTCGGATCTGGGGTTCGACCCAAATTTCCTCAGATGCTTAAGTTAGTATGGAACTTAAGGAAGAGAGGGAGCTTGGTGTAGCTGAGATCGACCCATGGAGGTTCGTCTCTAGACTAACGATGCAATCTCGTATATGGAATGAGGAAGTAAGAAGATAAAGTTCTATGTGTTAACACTCGTACCTTGAAGATGGAACCCTGCCTCATATTTATAGGGGTTCAGGGGTCCTCTTAGAGACGTTGGGGAGATAACGGCTGCCTAAAATGGGGCCACGATCTTCCGTCATGAATGGGGGTAAACTTTCCCACGTCCCCGAGATTTCCGAGCTCGCCTTTAATCCCACGTTCGCGCGAGACGAACCCAACGGTTGACTGGCCATTTGGGCTTTGACTAAGTTCGATATCGGACTTCTCAGGTGGGCCTGGTCGGCCTTAGCCATTCTTTGATTGAGTTTCCTCGAGTGCCGGCCCAATGACTCAACACCAGGGACCTTACATTTTCCTGAGGTGAGTTTCAGCAGTATTTTACCTTTACCAGCAACTCCAGCCGCTGTTGAGTTTTCCATGAAAACGCATTCTGTATCAGCATCATCTTTGAAGCTATGGAACAGCTCCTTGTTGGCGCAGAGGTGCCTTGTAGCGCCAGTTTCCAGCACCCAATCAGTGTTGTTGGCCACCAAGTTTGCTTCAACAACTACAGCAACAATGACTTCATCCTGTTCAGCAAGGTTAGCTTGATCAGCAGCATTACCACCTTGTTTCTGGAACGTCTTTTTGGGTCCTTGGCGCTGAGTGCATTGGTAGGTCTTATGGCCTGGCTTGCCGCAAACATAGCAAACCACGTTTGGCTTCTTGACCTTACCTTCAGGTGTGTTGAACCGTCCTTGCTTCTTATTTCGTCCTTGGTTGAAGGTTTTCTTTCCGTTGCCTTTGAACCGGTTTTTGTTGAAAGGGCTAGCAGATTCAACGATGTTAGCCTTTATAGAATTAATATGAAGAGAACTAGGCTTATCTTTGAGGCTATTAGCCTCTTCAGTTCTCAAGTGGCTGATCAGCTCCTGCAGCGACATGTCCTTCTTCTTGTGATTGCGGTGATTCCTATATTCTTTCCAGGATGGTGGGAACCTCTCTAGCAGCACGTTCGCTTGAAAGATTTCGCACATCTTCGTGCCTTCATTAAGAACATCAGCACACATGTTCTCATAGACATGAACCTGCTCCATGATTGGTTCGACCATTTGAAAAGTCAGCCACTTCCCGTCGATGTACTTCTTCTTCCTTGCATCATCTACACCATATTTCTTCTCTAGGGAATCCCAGATGAATTTAGCATATTTGTGGATCATGAATAAATCAAAAAGAGAATTTTTCATATGATTAAGAAGATGACAGCTGACAGTTTTGTTATCTTTCTCATACTTCTTAATCTCTTCTTCATTAGTTTTAGGAACAGTAATAGAAGAAGTGGTGGTAATGGTAGTGACATGAGATTCAACAGGGCACTCGTTGAACATAAGTAGTTTTTGAGACCAGCGTTTGTAATTGGTTCCATCAAGCGGTTCCAATATTAGAAAGGTCAATGATCAATTTGTTGGGTAAGATTGGCATAGTAATACTGATTAATTGCTTTCAAATTGTAAGTTGAAGAAGGGAAGAACTATGACAGAGAAGGCGAAATCAAATGACAAATCAAGAAGGAAGGCAGAGAACAGAGACTGAGAAGAAGAACATAGACTGCGAAGAAGAACAGTGGCAGAAATAATTATCATATTAAATGTGGAAGATGTGGCGTGGGAAGACAACTGCCTTGAAAGACAATACGGCGCGACCATGGCGGTAGTCGCTGTCGCAGGTTGCTCCCCAAGGTTAACACAGCTGCAGCTCCTGAACACGTCCACTCGCGGATAGAAACAGAGGAGTTTGCACACAGGAACCCAGGAACGCGTGAGAGAAATATTGTAAGAAGTTATGAGAAGGCATGAGGTTTTTCGTGTATTTCAAGAGAAGAAGCCACAGCTATTTATAGGAATAGAAAACACTGTTGAAGAATTCAAACGGGCAAACGATAAATGCCGCGTTTGAATGCTATAGTAACGACAACAATAAAAGGAAAATTATAACAGTTTGAATGTTAACAGCCTCGAATGAATGTTGCAATTAAATAGACATTAAAAGATTTAAATCTGAGACATAAAAGGGTCAGATCTAAAAAAGGAAAGGCACAACATCCAAAAAGGAAAGGCGCGCACCATGGCGGGCGGGGAGGCGACGCATGCATTCACGGACGGCGGCGGCGCACGTGGTGGACCAAGACTATGTAGGTCCTCTTCCGTTCACAAAAGTGTCGTACCGCTTAGGACACACCCCCCAAGTCTCTACAACTCTCCTAATAAACACCTCGATGGCAAGTTGCTCAAACAATGTGGGACTAAAAGAAAGTGGGAATGAAACAAGTCTTTTGAGAGCCTATTATTTCTAACAAGTCCAAGTATCAATGAATTATTAATCTATTATCTTCGTAAAGCCTTTAGTATATTCTTAAAATTTTGTCATTTCTTCCTGTCATATTAGAATTTTAACATGAACATGATAAATTAAAAATTAGCATTCACTTGTTCAACACGAATGAGATGACACGATACAAGCAGGAATAGGCAGGAATAGGCTTAGGGCCTGTTCTTTTGCTGGAATAGGAAAAATGGAATAGGGAGAAGTTTGTATTCCAAGGAGAGAGAAAATGGAGTTTTGTGTTCTTTTGGGTGGAATAGGATATGTAAAGTGGGGTTTGGAATAGAAAGTGGGGTCCACATTCTATTCTTGTGTTCTTTTGGGATTGTGGAGTTGGAATGAAAAAGTGAAAAGTGGATGAGTTGGAGGGGAGAGATAGAGAGAGATGAGAGAGTGTGGCCCACCATTCCTAAGGATTCCATTGTATTCCAAGTAAAAAGCTTGGAATAGAAAAGTGCTCATCATTACCAAATTGGAATAGCCACGTAGGATTCTATTCCACGCCCAAAAGAACAACCGCTTGGAATACAACCTTGGAATAGGATGAATAGTACATGAACCGTGTTTCTATTCCCATTCCTACCCTATTCCGCGCAAAAAAACGGGCCCTTACACGATTAGGCATGTGAGTTGGCACGGTATCCACTGTACCGACACGTGGATCCATAGTCCTATGTTCGCATGGGCCACGCATGGGCCTAGAAAATTTTGTGCGAGCAGTGTATGAACTTCGGCCAGGCACGGCAAGACACCGCCCACCTACAGCCCCACAAACAAGGCAAAAGTAACACATGGGAAGGGCGATAGGTTCGTTCAGAACCCTTTACAGCTTGCCGTCTCTTTAACTACTTTCACAGGATACGCATTGGCGGGAAAAAAGCAACCTTTTTCTTCCCTTGTTTAGTTTCTTTCCCTCTATCACATTCTAGGCAATTGCTTGAATGAAGCAGAGAATAATAGCAAAAGCCCAAAGCACCTCAATTGCGAAACAGCCCATTATCGTTTCTTTTTTGTAAAAGAAGAAGATGCATGCAGAGGGGACCTGATGCCTAGTTCCCCCTAAAGAGAGATGAAAGTGGGGGCCAAGTGAGCAGACTCTTTGCCAAGCTCGCCAGCAACCGCAGCCTCCCATGTGATGCTGCCTGCATTAAGCAACCACTGGCAACCAATGAACATCTATGCTTCCAAGATCCCCCAACACCCTTAATTCCTAAGCTTACAACTGTCACTGTAACACAATGGTAACTCTTTCCTTGATATCTTCTTTCTTGTGAGGTGTCATGGATACAAATATAGAGCAGCTGATTAGGAACAACTAAACTAATAAGAGTCAACAAACTTTTGAATTTCTAGCTCACTCAAGTCTCAAATGCTTTTAAAATGAGCCAATGAGGCAATCAAGCAACTGATAGTCAACAAAGGATTTGAATTTCTATGTCATGACTCATGAGAGAGAGATTTTACATGGTCAAAGAGTCACTTTATCTTTTCAGATTGACAAAGGGTTTTTAGCATGACTAAAATCTCTTTTGAGCTTTAAACAACTCCCTTGTCTCCTCCTCTTCAGGTCTCTAGGCCCAACGTAAAAATTCTGAAAAATAGACCAAATTTGTCGGGCTGTATCACACTTGAAAGTTGGAAAATGCATGCCAAACCCCGAAAAAAGAAGCACTGCAATCAGCATAAATATCGTTGCATGACACCCAAGCATTAAGACATACACATGAGAATTCGGCGCGGGTTTTTAAAAAAGGCAAAAATACAAGCACTCTCTATATCAAACAAAAATGATGAACGAAAATATTGATGGATTTGTCCAATCCATCAAAGTGTTATAATTTATACACACACAGCCAAACCAAACACGGGGGAAAAACTCACAAAAGAACAACAAAGATTTGATCACAAATCCAAATCCCAGAAAGAAAACAAAGGACACTCCCTAAAACTCTGCATCCATTTGCTTTCCCTTTTTGTCGCTAACTACTGGAAAATTCAATCTCTTGCCTTGCTTTTTTTTTTTCCTGACCGCCACTCTCTCTATCAATATCTTTGTTTCTATGTACCATTTTTTGAAAACAAATCACTCACCAAACGAGCTCTCTCTCACACTGTTAGACATTTTCCCGCCAGAAAATACCTGCAATCGGACCACTAATTAAATCCTAATTTATTGGATTTTGAGGGTAATTGGTATGAAAACAAGATTAAATTAACTTTACCATGGGAGGCTGGAGTTAGCTTAGTGTAAACCGCTGTCATTTTTCTCACTCTCTCCAGCTCAACGAGAAGAGATTCTTCAGCCTGCTCCCTGCGATCATCTTCAACGCCCTCTTCGCTCCGGCGACGTCGCAGTCGACGAGCTTCTGCAGCTGCTGGCAGACCCCCAATTCGCTCAGCCTCTTCCTGCATCCGCCGCTCGCCGCCAACGCGACGACCACCGACACCGGGAACCTCTTGCAGATCTCTTCCCTTTTCGGGTCCAGCATTCCTACCAGCTTCGTCATGCTCTTAGTGTCCTTCCCCAATTCGATCCGATTCGATCGGACCGAAAGCAAACAGACCAAAGCACCGGCGGCCACCTCCTGCGCGCTCGCGGGCTTCGGCAGCTCCATCATCGTGATCACTGTCGGCAAGCACCCTGCCATCGATCGCTTGATCTCCTCGTTTGGAGAAAGTGAACTAATTAAACCAGCAGCAATTTGTTGGAGTCCGATATTCCCGTCTCTTATGAGCTCGCTTAACTGAGCAAAGAACAAATGGGAGCAAGAGACGGCTCTCGCTGCCGGAATGTAGGCCGATAGAGCCTGAATCGCTCTCAATCCATGCTCCAAAATCTCGGTATCCGACGATTCGCAGACCAAACGAACAAGACTCTGCATTCCTCCTCCAAGAAACATTGCAGCTTTGATCTCGTCGTCGCCCGCCGACGACAGAGACCAGAGACAAATTGAAACGTTCTTTCTGGCCAAATTAGTGCCCGAAACGAGGAGGTCAATCAGGACCGGGACCGCCCCCTCTTCGATCATCTGAGCTCTGAGATCTTCCACGGCAGCGACGTTCTTTAAAGATCCGGCAGCAAGAGACTGAACGGACGGCGATCCGCCGCCAGATCTGCAGGCAGAGATCAAGACCCCGACCCCTCCGTACGCCGAGACCGCCCACGCGTTGGTCGGATCCGCGGTGATCGCCTCGATCGCGGTCGCTGCAGGCTCCTTCACCGCCGCGGATCCGGACTCCAGCAGCCTGAGCATCGGCCCGAGCCCGCCTTCCTCGAACACGGCCCTTCGAGAAACATCCGACGCGGTGGTCAGAACGGAGACGACAGCGACGGCCTCGTCCCGGATCAGTGAATGATTCGCCAGATCGAGAAGCCGGACAAGAGCAGAGACATCCCCTTCCTGAGATATCAACAAGGAGATCTTGGCAGGATCGGAGTCAACGAGCTGGCGGAGGGAGTTGAGGGCCTTCTGCTTGAGGTCGATGGCTCCGATCTGTATCCTTGCGAAGGCGTCGCGGACGAAGAGGACGAGGTCGGACCTCGACGATGCGGGGCTGGGCAAGGGAAGCACGATGGCGGAGGCATCATCCTGCTCGGATCGCCGTTGAAGATGGAGGAGTCCCGATTTCATCAAGATGTCGAGGTCGTGGATGTGGCTGGAGAGGAGGGAGGCGGCGATGTCGAGGTCGCTCTGGAGGAGGAGCTTGCCGCGGAGGAGGGCGGCGGGGTCGGAGAGAGAGAGGAGGGTGTTGAGAGTGGAAGAGAGGGAGGGGAGGAGCTGGAGGAAGAGAGGGTGGTGGGGCCCGCCACCGACAGAGGAGTCGGAGAGGAGGGAGTGGAGGCGGGAGAGCTTGGGGTGGAGGAGGCGCCAGCGGGAGGGGAGGGACGAAGGGGAGAGGGAGGAGAGGATGAGGATGGGGAGGAGGCTGTCGAGTATGTGGCGGAGCATCTCCGGCGGCTCCATTGAAGACTTAAGAGCTAGGGGATGGATGTGGAGTGAGAATTAGGGGGCTATGATTTAATAAATTAAAGATTAATTTTTCACGTGCTACGATGCACGGGCAAAGCGCCAAAGCGTGTTTGTCTCTCCCTCTCCGTCTCGTGAATGAAGTGATGGTTGATGTGTGAGAGCGCGCGCGCGCGCGGCAAATACGGTGAATAAATAAGGAATGCGGACGGCTGTCCGGGGTGCTAATGTGCTATTACCCTGGCCCACTTGTCAGTCTCAGTGTACGAATGGATAAGTCATAAATTGGTTGCTTTTATGTGTGTATCTAGCGAAAATGCTTGCCGGTATTGTTGAGAAGGAATACGCTGTGTTTTTTTTGCCTAACAAAATTAAAATTGTTGTGAGTATGGGAGGCCTTTGAACTCTCCACCACTTATCCCTCCGTTACTCCCATACTCTTAGTGGGATGGAGACATTTGGTATCCAAGTGTCTCTTGGGATACCATATGGATTTTATAAATATAGAACTATGACTATTGGCCATGGTAACACTTCTTCCAATATTCTTTAACACGTTATCAGCACGAAAAGTTCTCATCTCTTAAGCTTTTCATCTCGTCTCTCCTCAAAAATTCAACCCCTACGCGCGAAGGAATCTATTGTTGCAGCGAACCGTTGTGGCGAGCCTTTTTGGCGTATTAGGAGCGTGGATTTTTCTTTTTACGGATCTTCTCTTTTTACGATCGTCCTTAGATTTTTAATCTAGAGGTAATACTTATCGATCATGTAGATAGTTACAAACAAATATTTTTAGGTACGATTTTACACAGCATATCTTTAGGCTTGTTTAAATCTGCTATATTCCTGTATAACATTAAAAATTCAAAAATAAAAAATAAAAAACAAAAAAAACCCACCCAACACTTCATCTTCTGGGAATCGCCCGGCGCCGCCACCCCCTCCCCCCCCGAAAGGGGGGTCTTCGTCCGCCCGGCGCCACCACCCCCAGACGTGGGGGCCCTGTCGGGGGGGGGGGGTGTCTTGCCCCCCCAACAGATGGGGAGGGGCCTGACCGGCGCCCCCTCCCCCGAGAGGGGGGGCCTGTTCCGTCGTCCACAACCCCCCCCCCCCCCCCCCCCGCGGCTGAGGGGGCATCTGTCGTTCGTCGCTCCCCCCCTCGAAGGGGGGCCGTTCGTCGTCCCCACCTACCGACGCCGGGAGGGGGTTCGCAGCGTCACCCCCCCAAAGGGGGGTTGTTCGTCCTCCCCCCGACGGCGGGGGGGGGGGGGGGGGGGGGGGGTTCACAGCGCCTCCCCCACGAAGGGGGTTCCCAGTGCCACACCCCCCCACACTCGCCCCCCTGTTGAGTATTGAACTTCTCCCTACTTGGTGTTAATGATGAGCAAACATAAATACTTGTGACTAATCCCCTATTTTGCAGTTAATCCATTGCCTAAGCTTATTATGAAGATCAACTAGCAATGGATGACTCACAAACGTGATTGAAGGTAAATGATATGAATTGGATGATCGTAGATTGATGATTGAAGCTCCCTAAAGACTTCAAGCTCATACGATGGAAAGAAGAGATTATTCGTCAATGTAATTTTTCTTTTATCTCTTCTAGTATGTAGCTTAGAAGTAGAACTTTGATGGAGCACTCACACACATCTACATTCTGTCATAGGACATCTTTAGACCTCTGTCTTTTGATCCCAATTCAATTCTCTTTTGTTTGTGCTAGGATTGTTCATAACAGCCGACTGCTGAACAGTTTACAGTCGCCTGTCTAAAAAACAGTCGACTGTGTTTTGTTCTACAATCGCCTATTATGCACAGACTATTACAATGTAGTTTTGGGCCTTACTCTGATTATTTCGCACAGGCTACTATTGAACGATTCACAGGCGCCTGTCCTAGTGACAGTCAACTGTGTATTGTAAATCATTCGCCTGTCTCTCCTTGCCCAAACTCTGTTTTGATCTAACTTCTACGGCCAGTCGACTTATGTTGTATATACAGTTGACTGTCTATTAGATCAGTCGACTGTCTATGCTGCAACAGTCGCCTGTCTGTAAGTCATTTCTTTGACTCAGCTCTCTGGAAATTTCTCTTGCTATTGACAGTCGTCTGTTCAAGTGTTTACAGTCGCCTGTTCTGATTTACAATCGACTGTGTTCCTTGCATCAGTCGTCTGTCCTGTATCTTGTGAGATTTTCAGTATTTGTCTAACTTACTCTTCTCTCGGCCAGTCGCCTGTCGAAGAAATTACAGTCGCCTGTTGGTTTAACAGACGACTGTCTTTGCTTCATCAGTCGACTGTCCACGTGGTAAGTTACCGTTATGAATTCTCACCTACCCTTGCTGACTGTGCAACAGTCGACTGAGTATTGTTCAACAGTCGACTGTCACGAGTTCAGATTATATCCGTTGAGATTTTTCTCACGGATTTCGATTGGGTTTTTGCCTAAACTGTTTTGTGGATTTGAGAAAGCTATAAATAGAGCTTTTACTGTTTCATTGGAAGGTTACTCATTCATTGCAAAATCCTTCAAGCTTTCATTTCCAAAGATCAAAGCTTTCAAATCCAAAGCCCTAAGTATTTCCAAATCTTGTTCTCTTGCTCTCCAACCTAGAACCAAAGATTGATCTTCTAGGCAATTGGTGCAGTCAAGAGAAAGGGCTTTTTCCTTCTTCCAAGAGAGTTCTTCAACACACATCACACTTCTCCTTCAAGTTCTACTTCAAGGCATAGGTGATTGTAAGTGTTGCTTTCAGATTTCATAATTTCTTTATTTGAATTGTGCTCTCGGTTGTGAGAGTGGTTTTTGCTTGCTCCCTGGTTGTGGGAGTCAAGGACATTGATTGTATTCGATTGCACTTGTAGGGTTGCTATAAGTGGGCTTTAAGGAAACCTCAAGTTAGGGTTCTAACTTGAGTATCCGGTGGTATCCGGGTGGTAGGGACGTAGGATTACCGGAAACAAGTCGGGAGTTGACTTGGGTAATCCGAACCCTTGAAACATATCTGTGTTTGCGTGTGTTTCTCTTTGCGTTGTTTTTCTATTCCGCACTATTTGTTGGATTGCATTTTATTTGACGTAAATTCCTTTTAAATTTGCATAAACACTATTCAACCCCCCTTCTAGTGTTTTCCCCATAGACAGGGTCCTTACAATTGGTATCAGAGCGCAAGGTTTCATCTATGGCATCCAACAACAACAACGTTCCTCCGCCGGCTTCGTACAACAATCACGACCGTGATGGAGCGTCCACACTTTTCGAAGGTCAATCTACGGTACGTCCTCCATGTTTCAATGGTACTAATTTTGGTTATTGGAAGTGTAGGATGGAGACATTCCTTCGGAGTGCTTATATTTGGAGAACTCTCCACAAGGAGTACGTCGAGCCCGTCGAAGAGGACTTCGAGAAATGGATGACTTCTTAGAAGTCCGCCGAAGTCAACAACGCTAAAGCAATGAACGCTCTTCATTGTGCGTTGGACCCGAATGAGTTCAACAAGATATGCACATGTAAGAGTGCATATCAAATTTGGAACCATCTCATCGTTACCCACGAGGGAACGAATACGGTAAAGCTTTCAAAGTTATATGTTGCAGTGCAAAACTTCGACTTGTTTCACATGCAGGAAAATGAGAGCATTGCGTCGATGTACGGACGCTTTACCGACATCACAAACGAATTGGAAGCCCTTGGCCAAATCTACACCGAACCTGAAAAAGTAAGGAAGATCATCATGGGGATGACCTCCAAATGGGAAAGAAGAGCAATCGTCATTGAGGAAGTCAATGACTTGAAGAACTACACCGTGGTGAATCTTATCGGGACTCTCATGTCTTACGAAGTAAGACGGGATAACCGACTGAAGATTCGAGCCATGATGAATCCCTCGGAGGCCAAGAAGAAAGCTTTGGCATTCAACGCCAATTCGTCATCCTCTGAAAGTGATGAATCCGAGAACGAGAAGGATTTGGTTGAAAATGGCCCAAATGGCGAAGAAGTTCCAACGCTTCTTCCGCAAAGGTAAATTTCCCTCCAACAAACGTTTTGAGTCTACTAATGCTACTTCCTCTCTTTGTTATAAGTGTAATAAGCCAAGGCACATCAAGAGGGATTGCCCAATGCTAAACAACAAAGAAAAGTGGAAGGCACCAAAGTACCACAAGTCCGACAAGAACAAGAAAGACAAGAAGAAAGGACTCGTCGGTACATTTGATGATTCAAGTGATGACTCATCAAGCGATTCCGATTGTAACGACCGGTTTCCATCTATGTTTTGGCTATTATATATATATATATTATGGTTGTTCTCTTCCTTGTGTGTTTTCCCTGTTGGACGAGCTTCATAGCGTCCATATCTTAGAGCTAGAGTGATCCTAGAAGCCATAGGAATCTTCCCGAAGCTTCGCGCTTCAATTCGGTACTTTTCGTGCATCTTAGTTGGTTCAAGAAGGGGAACCAACCGACTAGATTGCAATCTAGTCGGTCGACAACTCTTCAGGAACCGACTAGTTCATCTTGTATTTTTCAGCTGAGTTACTGTTTACGCTTATTCGGTCTAAGCACATTCATCGACCGACTAGTTCCCAAACTAGTCGGTTAGAACTTGTTCTCAGACCGACTAATTCTGAGTTCTTCCTGACAGCCAAGTTACTGTTTACAGTTAGTCGGTCAAAGAATGACTATCGACCGACTAGTTTCCAAACTAGTCGGTTAGAGTTTCTTCTCAGACCGACTAACTCTCAGTACCTTTTGTCTTTCATATTTTGCCCTTAGTCGGTCAATGAACATTCACGGACCGACTAGTTTCCAAACTAGTCGGTTGACGGATCTTCACAGACCGACTAAATCTGTCTACCCTGTGTCGACCCTGTTCACTGTTTGCCTTTTAGTCGGTCTCAGTTGGACGACCGACCGACTAGTTCCCAAACTAGTCGGTCGACCACTCTTCACTGACCGACTAGTTTACCCAGGAAACCTTGGTTAAGTCGTAGTCGCCGCCATTTCTTTCTATTTAAACCCTATACGCTTTCTTTTCTTTCTTCACTTCTCCTAGCCGATCTTCTTCCCCAATCATCCCCCAACCTTCCTCTATCCTTCCCGCATCCTCCCGTGCTCCCTCTCATCCTCCATTGCACCGACACCACCCCGTAGGCCATCGGCCGACCCTAAAACCCCACAATTTCCCTTTTGCTCTAGTTTTCCCCTATATTCTCCATTCTCCAGATCCATTATATATCAGCCGTGAGGAGTTCTCTTCGACCGCAACTTCTTCCCGGATCGCTTCTTCCGTTGCCGTGCTAGTTTCGATTTGGCGACGGCAATCTGGAGATCATCGAGATCCTCTCCTAACTGCAGATTCGTAGGCCTCTTAGATCGTCGATTCTTCTGCTTCGTATACAGTTAGTGATCTACCTCTAAATCTTCCCAATAACCCACACTATAATTTAGAAAACCTAATAAAAATGGATTACTAGACGTTGTAGGATTCCAATGCAAAACCGGATTAAATCATACAATTCTGATCCTCTGCTTTGACTATAATAGCGAACCCTTTTCCCCGTAGAGTAGCGATTTGTGTGACCACTCTCGTCGATCAACAACTTCGGTACCAGGCAAGTGAAACTTGCCAATCTTTGTTTTAGGCCATGCTTTAGGCCATTTCTTTGCTTTTAGCGTGAAAGAGACTAGACCGTGAAATGATAGCTGTAACGACTGCTTTTTCATGTATCTGGATTTATTATAATATAATATATGTTTTGGTGGATTTTCTCCTCATGTGTGGTTTTCGTCTCCGTAGTTTTCATTTTCGATCGATTCGTCGTATTTTCTCGTTCTTCCTTAGGATTGTCGATTTCGAAGTATGTCCTTCGTGACGGGCTTCATAACGGTCGTATCTAACTATTAGATCAAGCCTAGGAGTCTTAGGAATCGATCCCGGGGCCCCGCGCTCCATATCGGAACTTTTTGTGCTCATTAGCCGGTATAAGAAGTGGCACCGACCGACTAGATGACGATCCAGTCGGTCGGCAATCCTTCTTGGACCGACTAGTTGGCTTTCTAAATTTCTCAGGAGTTACTGTTTATCGTTAGTCGGTCTAAGAACGTTAGTTGACCGACTAGGTTGCAAACTAGTCGTCGGTAATGCTTCTTTAACCGACTAACACATCATCTTAATTTTAGTCGAGTTACTGTTTACTCTTAGTCGGTCTAAGAACGTTCATCGACCGACTAGATGCTAAACTAGTCGGTCAGTATTTGTTCATGGACCGACTAATTCTAAATCCTATTTTCGTTCAGAAGTTACTGTTTACACTTAGTCGGTCTGCGTTGGTCGACCGACCGACTAGTTGCCAAACTAGTCGGTCAGTGGTTGCTCTTTGACCGACTAGTCTGTGTTAAAACCCTAATTTCTGGGCAGCCGCCAGCCCAACCTATTTATACCCCTCCCAAACGTTTTCTTCTTCCTCAACACGACCCAAAACCCTAAAATCTCCCCCATTGAGCCCCCATCTTCCTCCAAGCCCTATTCCTTCATCCCAAGCCCTAGATTCATCATCTAAACCCTCCATCCACTCATTCCACCTCTCATTTTCCCCAAAATCACCATCAAATCCCCAAAATCCCCCAAAAACCCTAGTTCTCCAAACTTCTCCAATCTTTTCCAGATCTGATCCTAGGGTTCTCCGGAGTGTTTCTTCCGCTTCCTCTCGGTAAGAAATCGATCCCTTGGTATTTTTATAACTTATTTGTATTTTTATGAAACCCTAATAAAATTTCATGTTGTTTGTTGATTGTTCCCCCATAACAGCGATTTCCCCGTAGATTAGCATCCGTGTGACGAAGTGGTCGTCATCCCCGGTGCTAGGCAAGTGAAACTTGCCACTTAGGGTTTGGGCCATGTTTTAGGCCATTTGCTTGTTGTAGGCGTAAAAGAGGCTAGGCGACGAAATGATACTCGCCTAGGCGCAAATTGGGGAACTAGCTTGACAACGAAGCTAGTTCCGACATATATCATGTTGCACAATTACCATGTCATGTTTACTTTCCATTAACGGTACGCGAATTAATTGTCATGTCATTGCATTCTTTAAGTGTTGTTGTGATTGTGTAGCTTCGCTACAATATTTGTGTTCCTGGCTCGTGTTCCAAAAGCGAGCCCTGTAGTTGGAAACCCCAACGCTCGACATTGAATTGTGAAATAGGAAAACAAGCTCCCGTGCGGGGCAACCCTGGCTCACTTGCTGGGCTCATGTTCAGGGACCCTGGCTTGTTTACGTGTGGGATGGGGTAAGGGTTAAGCGGCCATTCAACTGGCAGTCTGCCCGATCAGCAACTGCAGTTGTAAGGCGTAAACTCTGGGGTGGGGTAGTGTTTAGTGCCGATCGGTGTGAATGATGTACCATTCAGCTGAAGGGCGTAAACATCTACAAAACAACGTGAAACGTGAATAATGAATTGTGTTTAGTGCCGATCGGTGTGAATGATGTACCATTCAGCTGAAGGGCGTAAACACCTACAAAACAATGTGAATTGCTTGAGAATGTTAGTAGCTTGGCTACTCTTGTCTTGTCCCGTTAATTGTTCTCTTGTACTTATTGTTCACCATGTCTTGAATGTGCACTCATGTTATAACTGCCATGTCATGCATACTATAACTGCTAGGTTGCTAGTTGCCTTACTTTCAGTTTCCTTGCTCAAGTCTTTTAGACTTGCTGACATGTGCCCCTTTACTCTTTTGGGTGACACATGTTAGATCCTGAGCCTGAGTACCTTGTTGAGGACGAGGTGTTTGCTGACGCCGAGCCCGAGCTTGTGTTTGACGGGGAGTACGTGGACACTGGGGACCAGTCCTAGTGTCTTCGTTGTGTTTTACTTTTGTTTAGACAGTTGTTTTGTTATCGGTGCGTAGCACCTATACTTTGTTATGTCGTTACTTTTGTTGGCCTTGTTCTGGGCCTTTAGACTCTTTCTTTTAGCCTGGTGGCTTTTCTGGATGTTGGACTTATTTTGGATATTGGACTATATGAGATATGAGGATTTTATTCCAGTCTCTCCTTGTGTTATTATTGTTATTCCGTTGTGGTTACAGGGACCTGCTTATGTTTTATTGACGCTTATCGGGTTTGGGGCTTCACAGCTCCACTCTCGTGCGGACCTTTTCACGTCTCGCCTCCATTTTAGGGAAGCGGGTCGTGACAATAGCGGTCTAGGCGCAATTTCCAAGTTCCAGCTTGACAACGAAGCTAGAATTACCTTTTGTCATGTCATGCATTTGCTTGTCACGTTTAAATTCTTTAATGGTACGTAATTTAAATTGAATATCTGCCATGCATTGCATTCTTTACATGCCATTTGATTTGTATGTTGCAACGTAGCACACGCTACCAAATACTTGTACAATCCGTGTTTCCGTGTTTTCGGCTAGGCACCTGCTATGCGGGCATAACCCTATGCCATACTTGTTAAAACACTTCCTGGCTCGTGATCCAGAAGCGAGCATTCCATGTTCGGGGGTAAGGCCCTAGCTCGATACACGTGGAGGGGTAGGGATAAACGGCACTTGAGCGTAAGAGTTGGCCCGTACAGCCTCTCTAGCCAAAGGGCAGAATCTCTGTGCACGACGTGCTTACTATACTTGTACTAGTCCTTGTGAATGTATACTTGTTTCCTTGTCATGCCCATGTTTCCATTGTTGGATCCTGTCAAAACAACGTTAGGATCGATAAATGAAGTCGAGACTTACGCTTGCGTACGCGGCACGGTAATCTCGGAACTTCGCCCTCGGATTCGCCACAACGGTTGATACTTCATCACGGAGGATCGAAGCAGAGTTTCACCGCCTAAATCTCTAACTAGAAGAGGATTTTAATGGAAGGGAGAAGAAGAACATAAGGATGCCTTATGCAAACTTATGGCATGGAAAGTGTGAATGAATGCCTTACCCTTGGGTCCTATTTATAGGCTTTAGGGGTGGTTATTGTAGGAAATAACCAATTATAAGCTTATTAGCCTATATTAGCACATTCATTTATCCTCTTCTTCATTCACTTATCAAGTGCCTTTATGCACTTATAAAGTGACTTTTTCCACTTATCGAGTGGCTTTTTCCACTTATCGAGTGGTCCTTTTCACACGAGAAAAGGTTCCCTTCGTGCACGCTTTCGTGCACGCGACATCTGAGGTCCGTATACCCTCATACATCCCCTCATGGGTGTATTCATGTCGTCCATATCCAACATCTCCCACTCACACTTGAGGGGATTGTAAGGAAACATCTTTTCCTTTATCTCTTCTGTTTGTCATACCGAGAAATAGGCCGTGTGACCGTCATGCGTATAGAGTCTGCTGTTGTGCACTTGTTATAGATACACAACACTCCTCGAGGTGCAAAGTTGAGTAGATCAACGCATGCTTTACCCTAGATTATTTCTTCACATTTCTTATACTTTATATTCAACAATTGAATCCCATCTGGATTACAATTGGCTGGACAGCTTTGAATCTCTAAAGTCCAAATGTGAATATGAAATTAATCTTCCTCTTCTTACGATCCTTTTGATCTTGACTTGACTTGCTTTTCTAACATGCCCCGCCGGACCGAATTAACCATAGTCCATAAGCAACATGCTAAGATAGCAATCACCCAGTCAAATCTTAAGGAACCAATTAGAGTCCATAAGGGTAACGAGTTAAGACCCATGTGGTCTTTGGGTCTCACTTAATAGTAAACACAATTACTATTCTAAACCAATGGTCAAAATGCATACGTAGTATGAATACGTATTACAACATCACTCCTTTCCCAGGGAGCGTATGTCTTAATGATGTTGTAAGGATGATAACTAGACACCACAATGTCTGACTTTGAGTCCCTTTTCCTACTCAAATAATCTTCTGGACTCACATCCCGCATAAGCCAGATAGGATTTCAAAATCCTCTTAGATCTTCTGTAAGCATCCATATGATGCAGATCTTTCATGCGACCATTTTGTTTAAGTCATGACTCTAAATCATCCGTCTGATGATTTTGACTTTAAACAGGTCTCATCTCTATTCTATCCGTCTGATAGAATAAGGCGGTTGCTCATGTGAGAGAGCCAACCTCAATCTGTCCGACATACTAGAAAGTATAGCTGAGATTTCAAAAATGTACACAAACATTTCTCAAGAAATTCATATGCAATGTTTGAAAAAGAACTTATTCTTTTATTAAATTTGATCATTTACAGACATGGGAATTTATATTTGGTACAACTCAGCTCTTACGCAATCCTTGAGATGATAAGTGTTTGTAAAACACATCTCTGGGGATCGTCTTCGTAAGCGGATCCGCTACCATCTCATGCGTAGATATGTACCTTATGTCCACCTTCTTGGTCTTATCATAGTCTTTTGCAAATTTGTAGCGGATATCAATGTGTTTGGTCTTACAATGGAATTTAGGATCTTTGACATAGGCTATAGATGCTTGACTGTCGCTGTGTATAGGTACATCACTTGAGTCACTTGCATCAATTAGCCTGTCTAAGAACTTCCTAAGCCAAACAGCCTCTTGGACTGCCATGCTAAATGCTACAAACTCGGCTTCCATGGTTGAAAGTGCGATGCAGGATTGTTTCTTGCTACTCCAGGATATTGCACCAGATCCGAGAAGAAAAACATATTCTGAGGTCGATCGTCGCTCATCGAGATCACCCGCCCAATCAGCATCAGTGTAGCCTTCGAGCCTCAAGGCATCTCCTTGATAGCATAAAGCAAAGTTTGCAGTTCCTTTGAGATACCGCATTATCCTCTTAACCGCTTTCCAGTGTACTTGCCCTGGGTTGGATTGGTAACGACTTACCATTCCAACGGCAAAACAGATGTCCGGTCTTGTACACATCATAGCGTACATAAGACTACCAACTGCACTGGAATATGGAACTTTTTCCATAATCTCTTTCTCCTTTTGGTTCTTAGGACATGATTTCAGACATAAATTATCGCTTTTGCTTATAGGAGTATCAATGGACTTGCAGTCCTGCATATTAAATCGTTCTAGAACATTCTTTATATAAGTCTCCTGTGAAAGAGAAAGAAGTTTCTTCGAACGATTCCTTGAAATCTTAACTCCAAGGATATATGCAGCTTCTCCCATGTCTTTCATCTCAAAAACTGATGAAAGCCAAGCCTTGATATCCATCACAAAGCCCTTGTCATTTCCTGCTATTAAAATGTCATCTACATATAGAGACATGATAACATACTTGCTTTTAATCCTCTTGATATATACGCAGTTATCTTCATCAAGCATGGTAAAACCATTTGATAAGACAACTTCTTGAAATCGTATATACCATTGCCTCGAGGATTGTTTAAGACCATATATGGATTTAAGAAGTTTACAAACCTTATGTTCGTTTCCTTCTTTTACAAACCCTGTTGGTTGTTCCATATAGATCTCCTCGTCCAATTCTCCATTGAGAAAGGCAGTCTTTACATCCATTTGATGTAATTCGAGGTCTAAGCAAGCTACCATTGCCAGAATCAGGCGAATCGAGGTAAAACGAACAACATGTGAAAAGGTCTCTTCGTAGTCTATCCCTTCCTGTTGCGTAAAACCTTTCGTGACAAGGCGTGCTTTATATTTGTCAATAGAGCCATCAGCCTTATGCTTGATCTTGAGAACCCATTTGTTCCCAATAGCTCTACGTCCTCTGGGTAAGTCAACTAAGTCCCAGACTCGGTTAACTTTCATGGATTCTAACTCCTCTTGCATCGCTTCCATCCATTTGTCTTTAGCAGGGCAAGATACGGCCTGTTTGAAAGTAGCAGGCTCGTCATCTTCTTGTAGTAAAGTCATAAAGGTTTGCGGAAATTCATCCTCAAATCTTAGAGGAGCCAACATTGTACGACTACTACGTCGTATTTGAGATTCTTCAAGTCCTTGTTGACTCGAATTTAGATCAATTCTAATATCACTCCCACTTGGAATGTCGTTAGAATTGCTCCCACTTGGATCATTATTCCCGTATGGAATAGGATAATCGTCATTCGTATAATCCATTGGTGAAGGTTGAAACGTATTTTCGTTTTCACCAAGAATTCTCCCACTCGAATGAGGTAATCCTTCTTGATCATAAATCTCAAATAGAGATAAGTCCTGACTTATCTCGCCCTGTCTTGGAAACTCGTTTTTCAAGAAAGTGACATCCCTCGCCTCAAACTCAATTAGCCCACCATTGTCTTCCTGACTAAAAAAACATAACCTTTGGAGTTTTCTGCGTATCGTATAAAGATACATTTCCTTCCCCTTGGCCCAAGTTTGCCATACTTATGGGAGGAAATATGTGCGTAGGATGCACAACCCCAAGGTTTCAAAATGTTTAAGTCAGGAGACCATTGGTTCCACAACTCATAAGGAGTGGAGCTAACTGATTTTGAGGGTACGCGGTTTAAAATGAAAGCGGCCGTCAATAATGCATCACCCCAAAAGGTGATTGGCAAGTTAGCTTGCGCCATCATTGAACGGACCATTTCCATTAAAGTCCTATTTCTCCTTTCTGCAACACCGTTTTGTTGAGGAGTATAATGCATAGTTACCTGATGTACTATGCCTTTTTCATCACAAAGTTCCTTAAAAATCGTTGATTGATATTCACCGCCCCTATCGGTTCGCAAGACCTTAATCTTACGATCTAATTGATTCTCCACTAAACTCATATAATTTTTAAAGCAAGCCAATGCTTCACTTTTGTGGGATATCAAATAGATATGTCCGAATCGGGTGAAATCATCAATAAAAGTGATGAAATAGGACTTCCCGCATCTTGTCTTGACATTCATCGGACCACATATGTCCGAATGGATAAGCTGTAATGGAACCTCGGCCCTTGTGCCGGTTCCAAACGGCTTGCGACAAGATTTCCTTACTAGGCAATGTTCGCAGGTCGACATTTCAACCTTTGAAACATTGGATAGAAGGCCACGTTTGGCAAGTCTATCCATACGCGTTGGTCCAATATGACCAAGCCTTGCGTGCCAACAAATCATATCAGACTCATAAGTCTTAGAATTTGCAATAAGGAAATTTTCATTACACGAGGAATCATACATTGTACTCATTACAATAAATCCTTTAAATACAAACCCAGTACCAATAAGAGTATTATTACAACTTAAGTCCACATTACAATTATGAAAAAACCAGTTATAGCCAAGACCCATTAACACGACCACAGAAATTATATTCCTTCGAATATCTGGAGCGAAGAGGACATCATGAAGTAGGAGAGTGCATCCGTTGTCCAAGACTAGCTTGCAAGTCCCAATGCCTTTCACTTCAACATGTGTGTTGTTTCCTACATATATCCACTTCGTTCCTTGGCGTATCCAGTGATACTCCACGAAGGACCGTCTGTCCCTTGCTATGTGGTCGGTGGCACCTGAATCAATTATCCAAAATGGATTAGATTCCACAAGAAATATTGAACTAGAAACACATATGTAACTAGTATATTTACAAGTTACCTCGTCGCCTTCACTCGTACACGAACGAGTATAGTGACCGAGCTTGTTGCACTTGAAGCACTTGATCTTCTTCAAGTCTTTCTTCTTGTGCCATTTCTTGTGCCCACCCCTGTGTTTGGGTTTCTTGGTAGACTCAGGTTGCTTTTTACGTTCATTAGTGAACTTCGAACGATCTTTCCGTTTCTTTCCCCCATGTGAGGAATTAGCAACCATGTGCACTTCTGCACTTGGCTTTGCAGCCGCAAGCCGCTCTTCCTCTAATTCGAGGTGCTTTGAAACGTCGCTGAAGTTCTTGATGCTCTCATTGTGAGTGAGATGCATCTTCATTTGGTCCCACCCATTTGGTAGGGAACGTATGACTTCTTGGATTTGTTTCTCATCAGTGAGCACATGACCTGCGTCCTTTAACTCCGAGATAAGATTCGCCATATGTCGCAGATGTTTCCCCATGGAATGATCTGGACGTTTCTTATATGAATCGAACCTTATAGTTAAGGCATGAAGTTTGGACACCGATGTGCCACCGAACTTCTCCTCTAGCTTGGACCATATGTCCATGGCTAGGTCATGTTCTCAGAAGATGCGCATTATGTCATCGGCCATACTGGACAATAACGTAATGCGGGCTATCTTGTTCTTCCGAGACCAAGCATCAAAAGCTTCCTTGTCTCGTCTGTGTTGGGCCGTAGTGCCCAACTCGGGTTCAATCATGACGTTCTTTAGAGTCTCGAGCACTTCTTGCTCCTCCAGAACGTATTGTATCTTAATGGACCAAAGTTTGTAATTATCGCCGTTGAGTTTTTCACCTCTGTTTAACTCAGCGACGATATTCTTTGAAGCGGAAGACATTTTACTTTAAAATGCTGCAAAAGACACATAAACCGAAGGTTTGATCAAAAACATTGCATTGAAAATTCTTAAAATAAATACAATTCCCACTTGAAATGAGAATAGAATATCCCATTTGGATAGTTCTAATTTCAACTCCCACTTGGAATGATATTTACAATTTGATAAGTTACTTTCGAAAAATATTGAAAATGTTACTCTAGAATCGGAAAGGTCACTACGTTTCCAATCACCATCTAGAGTAACTTTCAATATTTCCCCATCACTTTATCAAATGTTAGTACTCTTATAGTACTTCGCAGCGGAAAAGCGTTTTTAAAAACGTATTTTTCAAAACGTATGAAAACGTATTTTTCAAAATTGTATATTTCGACTTAGTACCCTTATGATACTAGCGAAATATTCGGCAACCCCTGGCCATTTGCCAGGGTAGGGCCGTAGCCGTGCCAAGGCCGGATCCCCCTTGTGGGGATTTCTCTGCAAGCCACCGTCGCCGGTTCCCATATGGATCCAAGCGTTCCCTCCTTCGGGGGAATTTGCCGCAGAGAATTACCATCGGACCCGTAGGGGTTGTCCATGCAAGCCACTGCCATGCATGCCCCCCCTTTCGGTCACGTAAGCCCCATCCCCAAAAATTTGGACAACCCAGGCTCGGCAATGGCCCCATTCCCTCGGTCAAGGGCCTCTGCCGTGACAGGGGCCGGCCAACGCCGGCCAAGGGCATAAGACTGGCCGGCCAGGGCCTCTGCCTTGGACGGCCATGGACCATGGCCCCTCAGCCAGGGCCTCTGCCCTGGCCGAGGGCCGGCCAGGGCCTCTGCCCTGGCCCCTGCCAGGGCTGGCCCTGGCCCCTGCCAGGGCCGGCCAGGCCCTGGCAGAGGCCAGGGCGCCGGCAGAGGTCATGTTTACTCCTTGTCATGTCATACTTGCTGTTTTTACTTATTTGCTACACATCTTATATATGTCATGTCATGCATACTTTAGAATTGTTAGGTTGCTTTTACCTTCCTTTTGTTTCCTTGCACAAAGTCTTGTAGACTTTGCTGACATGTGCCCCTTCTCTTTAGGTGTCGCATGTTAGTTGCTGAGCCAGAGTCCGTAGCTGGAGACGAGAAGTTCGTGGAGGTCGAGCCTGATTCTGTTGCTGGCGTGGAGTACGAGGATACCGGTGACCAATCTTAGTTCTCTCCGCAGTTTTGTTAGTTGTTGTTGGTTGTCGGTGAGTAGCACCATTTTGATAGTCGTTTCTTGTTGGCCATGCTGGGCCTTTTCTTTTGGACTCTTTTGTTAGCCTGGTGGCTTTTCTGGTTGTTGGAAAATTTTATTGGACATTGAGATGAATAATTTTTATTTGCCTCTTTCTATTATTGTTATCCTTGTTCCGTGTCACATTACAGGGATCTGCATGTTATTCCAGATGCTTTACAGGTTGAGAGTCTCACATCTCCCAGCCTGAGCGGGCCTCGTCACGCCTCGCCTCCATTTTAGGGAAGCGGGTCGTGACAGGTTTTGTTGGTGGCCCATGCAGGTCCATCCTATGTAACTGTGACTTAATCGGAACAACGATAAGAATTATAGAATGTCCGATAAACAATTTCGACACCGAGTCATAAGGCTAAGCGTCTGATATTATTTCGTTTTTCTTTGTCATTAGATGGCTGGAAGACGGAATACCCATGCTGCTGGTGGTGTGCCCCCTCGTGTCGAGGAGCCGAATCGAGAGCCCACCAACGGGGAGATTATGCGGATGATGCATCAGATGATACATGTGCAGCATGGGATGCTTCAGAATGCCTGAAATGTTCCACCTGTTCGAGCAGCGCAGCCAGTTCAGAATGTCTCTCGCTTCGAGCCGGGAGCGAAGCAGTTTCGGGAGCTGGGCCCCGCTTGCTTTGATGGGACCGAAGGACCTCTAGCTGCTGATGAGTGGATGAGGAATATGGAGGACAACCTGAAGATGTCGAAGGTCGACCCGGCTGGATGGGTTGACTTGGCGAAGAGGCAGCTCAGAGATAATGCTCGGAACTAGTGGGATGCTGAGGAGGAGATGCTGGAGGAGCCGATATCTTGGGCTACTTTCAAGTCCAGATTCGATGAGGAGTACTTTCCGAAGGCTGTCAGGAGGGAGATGGCGCAGCGCTTCATCGACCTGAAGCAGGGGAGCTTGACGGTGGACCAGTACCACTAGGAGTTCACCAGGCTGAGCCGTTTCGCACCGAAGATGGTGCATGATGCTGATGAGAGGGCTCAGAGGTTTCTGCAGGGACTTTCTTTGGATCTTCAGAGCTTTGTGACTTCTTCTGATTCGGAGTCCTATCAGAAGGTTCTGATTGCAGCGAAGAGGCAGGAGCAGATTGTGAACCAGAAGAGAGGTTGTGCTTCTGGAGCTGGGAAGAGGCCTGTGGAGCAGGCCAGGGCAGTGATGAGACCAGGGTTCATGCCCAATCAGCCGGTACAGTTCAAGAGGCCATGAGGACCTCCTACTCAGAAGACTTTCCATTTCTGTGGAAAGACTGGGCATGTCAAGGATCAATGCCGGAAGATGTTGGGACAGTGCTTGGTTTGTGGTGATCCAGCGCATGGTATGAGGGACTGCCTGAAGTCCAAGCAGCCTTGGAAGGGACCTGTTGCAGCTCAGCCGTTGCAGCATAGAGCACCTGTACCTGCTGGACGTGGAGCGCCTCTCATTCCACAGAGGTATGCTTTTCAGCAGGCTGTTCAGCCGAGGAGGTAGGCTTTCCTGATGACTGCAGTTGAGGCGGAGACTGAGGATGAGGTTATTGCAGGTAACCCTCAGTCTAGTTGTTCTTTTCTTAGTTAGTCTGTTTGTTGGATTGTTGGTTGCTTGTTATGTTTGCTAGAATAGGATTTGATTGTTAGATTGCTTACTAGGTGTGATTTTGGTCTGCACATTTCCTACACGAGTCCTCTTCGAATCTGGTGCATCGATGTGCATTATTTCCCGGAGCTTCGTGGAGAAGCATTCCTTGTCGACTTCCCCTCTTCCCAAGAATTGGGATATCGTTACAGGAAATGGCGTGATCTCGGTGCATCGTGGTTGCAATTCTTGTCCTTTGGTGGTCCGTGGACATGAGCTCTACACTGATTTCATCGTCCACGACATCATCAACTATGATGCCGTCCTTGGGATGGACTGGCTTGGGAGTTTCTACGCCACGATCGATTACCGGAGGAAGAAGGTAGTGTTCGAGATTCCAGGCCATCCGGTGTTCGATTTCAGCCGTGGCAGCAGTTCGCTTGGTCCGGTCAGGTTTCGGGCCAAGCCAGTGGAGATCATTGCTATGCAGATGGAGAAGTGTAGACCTGCGGTGGTGCGTGACTTCGACGACATCTTCCCCGAGGAGATGACTGGATTGCCGCCTGATCGAGCTCTCGAGTTTTCGATCGATCTTATTCCTGGAGCGCAGCCTATCTCGAAAGCGCCCTATCGCATGGCACCAGCAGAATTGGAAGAATTGCGGAAGCAGCTGGACAAACTTCTTCAGAAGGGTTACATTCATCCCAGTGTGTCTCCGTGGGGAGCACCGGTATTGCTGGTGAAGAAGAAGGACGGTTCGCGTCGCATGTGTGTGGACTACCGGGAGTTGAATGCGGTGACCGTCAAGAATCGGTATCCGTTGCCTCATATTGATGACATCTTTGATCAGCTTGGGGGATCGAGGGTATTCTCTAAGTTGGATCTGAGGAGCGGTTATCATCAGCTGAAGGTGAAGAAGGAAGATGTTCCGAAGACAGCATTCAGGACGAAGTATGGACACTACGAATTCGTGGTTATACCTTTTGGTGTAACCAACGCGTCCGCAGTTTTTATGAATATGATGAACCTGATCTTCTATGACTTTTTAGACAAGTTTGTCGTTATCTTCATTGACGACATTCTGATCTACTCAAAGTTAGAGGAGGAGCATGCACCGCACTTGAGGACAGTGTTGGGGATCTTGAGGAAGCATCGGTTGTATGCTAAGTATTCCAAGTGCGAGTTTTGGCTGGACAGAGTTGCTTTTCTCGGGCATGTGGTGTCAGGAGATGGTATTTCAGTGGACCCCGAGAAGATCAAGGCTATCAGGGAGTGGCCTGTTCCGCAGTCAGCGTCTGAGATCCAGAGTTTCCTTGGGCTTGCAGGTTATTACCGGCGGTTCATTAAGGACTTCTCCCGTATTGCTGAGCCGATGACCAGGCTGACGTGAAAGGATGTACCATTTGTTTGGTCTGACGGCTGTGAGGAGGCTTTTGATGTTCTGAAGGAGAGGTTGACGACTGCCCCTGTGCTTGCTGTACCTGATCGGAGTGGGGGATTTGAGATCTTTTGCGATGCTTCTGGCAAGGGTCTTGGTTGTGTGTTGCACCAGCATGGGCATGTGGTGGCGTATGCTTTACGTCAGCTTAAGACCCATGAGAAGAATTACCCGACGCATGACTTGGAGTTGGCAGCAGTCATGTTTGCGCTGAAGATTTGGAGGCACTTCCTGTTGAGTGAGAGGGTGAAGATCTTCACTGATCACAAAAGCTTGAAGTACATTTTCACTCAGAAGGAGCTCAACATGCGACAACGTCGATGGTTGGAGCTCATGGCTGATTATGAGATCGATCTGCAGTATCACCCTGACAAGGTGAATGTGGTTCCGGATGCGCTGAGTAGGCTTCCGGCGGTGATGTTGTTGACTTCGCAGTGGAGATTGCAGCAGGATTTTTGCGAGTCTGATATTGAGATTTTTCTTCCTGGAGAGGCTTCTTCGTTGATGTGTATGCAGATACAGTCGACGATCGTGGATAGGATCAAGGCTGGGCAGGCTGGAGACCCGAAGTTGGTGAGGATTCGGGAGCAGGTGGAAGCCGGTCTGTGGACTGACTTCTTGATTCATGAGGATGGCTCGCTGAGGTTTGGAGCCAGGTTGTGTGTGCCAGCTGGAGACATCAGAGAGGAATTGTTGGTTGAGGCATACAGTTCGCCGTATTCTGTACATCCTGGTGGGACCAAGATGTATAAGGACCTTCGCCTGAACTATTGGTGGCATGGTATGAAGAGAAGTGTGGCTCGGAGTGTAGCCAAGTGTCTGGTTTGCCAGCAGGTAAAGGCGGAGCATCAGCGTACGGCAGGGTTGCTGCAACCGCTTCTGATTCCAGAGTGGAAGTGGTAACACATCACTATGGACTTTGTGACTGGACTGCCTCGGAGTCCGAAGCAGAATGACACGATTTGGGTGATCGTAGATCGATTAACCAAATCCGTGCACTTTATTCCTTTCCGAGTAGGACATTCTACTGAGACGTTAGCGAGGAGATATATGGAGGCAAATCTTTTTACTCTCAGTTTCTATTTCCTTTTCCTAGTTTAGATAGTGATGTAACATGAATCGTGCAGGAGATTGTGCGACTTCACGGAGTCCCTGTGAGTATCGTGTCAGACAGAGACACGAGATTCACGTCTCAGTTCTGGCGGAGTCTGCAGAAGAGTTTGGGTACGAGTCTGAGTTTCAGCACGGCGTACCATCCGTAGACAGATAGCCAGTCCGAGAGGACGATCCAGATCTTGGAGGACATGCTGAGGGCGTGCATGTTGGACTTCAAGGGATCTTGGGAGGATCATCTCCATCATGTGGAGTTTGCCTACAATAACAGCTACCAGGCGAGTATTGGCATGGCACCTTTTGCCGCGCTATATGGGAAGAGATGTCGATCGCCACTGAGCTGGGATGACATTGGAGACAGGGAGCTGTTAGGACATGAGATGATCATGGAGGCAGTGGATGTTGTGAGGAACATACGGGAGAAGCTGAGGATTGCTCAGGACCGTTTCAAGCATTGGGCTGATGCTAAATGGTGTCCTTTGGAGTTTCAGCCAGGTGACTATGTGTTCCTGAAGATTTCCCCGAATCGAGGAGTGATTCGCTTTGGGAAACGAGGGATGCTGAGCCCGAGATACATTGGCCCGTTTGACATTATGGAGAGAGTTGGCGAGGTAGCCTACCGCTTAGCCTTGCCGCCATCTTTGGAAGGAGTTCACGATGTCTTCCATGTGTCGCAGCTTCGTCGATACATCAGCGATCCATCTCATGCTGTAGATTTCTCGGAGATCACTGTTCGCCCCGATCTGACGTATGACCAGCAGCCAGTGCAGATTTTGGACAGGCGTCATAAGTCACTCTGGAACAAGACAGTCGATCTTGTTAGGGTGTTGTGGCGACACGGCTCGCCAGGATAGTCTACTTGGGAGAGAGAAGATGAGATGAGAGAGCGGTACCCACTTTTGTTCCCTGACACGTGAATGTTAGGAAATTCCGAGGGCGGAATTTTTCTTAAGGTGGGTAGGATGTAACGATCGGTTTCCATCTATATTTTGGCTATTATATATATATATATATATATTATGGTTGTTCTCTTCCTTGTGTGTTTTCCCTGTTGGACGAGCTTCATAACATCCATATCTTAGAGCTAGAGTGATCCTAGAAGCCATAGGAATCTTCCCGAAGCTTCGCGTTTCAATTCGGCACTTTTCGTGCATCTTAGTTGGTTCAAGAAGGGGAACCAACAAACTAGATTGCAATCTAGTCTGTCGGCAACTCTTCAGGAACCGACTAGTTCATCTTGTATTTTTCAGCTGAGTTACTGTTTACGCTTAGTCGGTCTAAGCACATTCATCGACCGACTAGTTCCCAAACTAGTCGGTTAGAACTTGTTCTCAGACCGACTAATTCTGAGTTCTTCCTGACAGCCAAGTTACTGTTTACAGTTAGTCGGTCAAAGAATGACTATCGACCGACTAGTTTCCAAATTAGTCGGTTAGAGTTTCTTCTCAGACCGACTAACTCTCAGTACCTTTTGTCTTTCATATTTTGCCCTTAGTCGATCAATGAACATTCACCGACCGACTAGTTTCCAAACTAATCGGTTGACGGATCTTCACGGACCGACTAAATCTGTCTACCCTGTGTCGACCCTGTTCACTGTTTACCTTTTAGTCGGTCTCAGTTGGACGACCGACCGACTAGTTCCCAAACTAGTCGGTCGACCACTCTTCATTGACCGACTAGTTTACCCAGGAAACCTAGGTTAAGTCGTAGCCGCTGCCATTTCTTTCTATTTAAACCCTATACGTTTTCTTTTCTTTCTTCACTTCTCCTAGCCGATCTTCTTCCCCAATCATCCCCCAACCTTCCTCTAGCCTTCCTGCATCCTCCCGTGCTCCCTCTCATCCTCCATTGCGCCGGCACCACCCCGTAGGCCGCCGGCCGACCCTAAAACCACACAATTTCCCTTTTGCTCCAGTTTTCCCCTATATTCTCCATTCTCCAGATCCATTATATATCAGCCGTGAGGAGTTCTCTTCGACCGCAACTTCTTCCCGGATCGCTTCTTCCGTTACCGTGCTAGTTCCGATTTGGCGACAGCAATCCGGAGATCATCGAGATCCTCTCCTAACTGCAGATTCGTAGGCGTCTTGGATCATCGATTCTTCCGCTTCGTATACGGTTAGTGATCTACCTCTAAATCTTCCCAATAACCCACACTATAATTTAGAAAACATAATAAAAATGGATTACTAGACGTTGTAGGATTCCAATGCAAAACCGGATTAAATCATACAATTCTGATCCTCTGCTTTGACCATAACAGCGAACCCTTTTCCCCGTAGAGTAGCGATTTGTGTGACCACTCTCGTCGATCAACAACCTCGGTACCAGGCAAGTGAAACTTGCCAATCTTTGTTTTAGGCCATGCTTTAGGCCATTTCTTTGCTTTTAGCGTGAAAGAGACTAGACCGTGAAATGATAGCGGTCTAGGCGTAATTTCCAAGTTCCAGCTTGACAACGAAGCTAGAATTACCTTTTGTCATGTCATGGATTTGCCTGTCCCGTTTAAATTCTTTAATGGTACGCAATTTAAATTGAATAGCTACCATGCATTGCATTCTTTACATGCCATTTGATTTGTATGTTGCAACGTAGCACACGCTACCAAATACATGTACAATCCGTGTTTCCGTGTTTTCGGCTAGGCACTTGCTATGCGGGCATAACCCTACGCCATACTTGTTAAAACACTTCTTGGCTCGTGATCCAGAAGCGAGCATTCCATGTTCGGGGGTAAGGCCCTGGCTCGATACATGTGGAGTGGTAGGGATAAACGGTCACTTGAGCATAAGAGTTGGCCCGTACAGCCTCTCTAGCTAAAGGGCGGAATCTCTGTGCACGACGTGCTTACTATACTTGTACTAGTCCTTGTGAATGTATATTTGTTTCCTTGTCATGCCCATGTTTTCATGTCATGTTTACTCCTTGTCATGTCATACTTGTTGTTTTTACTTATTTGCTGCACATCTTATATATGTCATGTCATGCATACTTTAGAATAGTTAGGTTGCTTTTACCTTCCTTTTGTTTCCTTGCACAAAGTCTTGTAGACTTTGCTGACATGTGCCCCTTCTCTTTGGGTGTCGCATGTTAGTTGCTGAGCCAGAGTCCGTAGCTGGAGACGAGGAGTTCGTGGAGGTCGAGCTTGATTCCGTTGCTGGCGTGGAGTACGAGGATACCGGTGACCAATCTTAGTTCTCTCCGCAGTTTTGTTAGTTGTTGTTGGTTGTCGGTGAGTAGCACCATTTTGTTAGTCGTTTCTTGTTGGCCATGCTGGGCCTTTTCTTTTGGACTCTTTTGTTAGCCTGGTGGCTTTTCTGGTTGTTGGAAAATTTTATTGGACATTGAGATGAATAATTTTCATTTGCCTCTTTCTATTATTGTTATCCTTGTTCCGTGTCACATTACAGGGATCTGCGTGTTATTCCAGACGCTTTACAGGTTGAGAGTCTCACAGCTCCCAGCCTGAGCGGGCCTCGTCACGCCTCGCCTCCATTTTAGGGAAGCGGGTCGTGACAACGATGATGAGAAGGGTGAGAGTGCCTACATGTGCTTCATGGCACTTGAAGACCCACTCTCGGATGAGAGTGATTCCGATACGGATAACACCGAGGTAACAATGGATGAACTTCGTATAGCTAATGAAGAACTATTTGCTACATACCAATCTTTAATGCTTAGATACTCTAGCTTAAAGAAATCAAAAGTTAGCAAGTCATCCATTCCATGCATTATCAACAATGACACCATTGTTGATACTTTAACTCTTGAGAAAGCAAACTTAGCTTCTCAAAATGTCACATTGAGAGATGATGTGAATTCCCTCAAATCTCAACTAGATCAAACACATCCCATGGATAATAATGATCTAGTTACACGTCACACACAATTGGGGTTAGAGAATGATTCTCTTAAAAACCAAGTGTACGAGCTCAAAGCACGGGTGTCCACCTTGGATACCAACATTTCTTCTTTAAAGGAGAAATATGAGCTCATGTCCTCCCGTATTGTGAGGTTCAATAAGGGACACGGACAATTGGATGATTTGCTTGCAAACCAATTTCCGGCTACACATCGTGTTGGCCTTGGATTTGTAAAAGCGAATGCATCTAATGCTCACACCTCCTATAGTGGTGTCACTATAGATTTTGTGAGGCCTTCCTCCGGTGCATTCACTAGTGGTGTCAAAGACACTATAGGTAGCAATCCTACCAAGAATGTCACCACATCACATTCTCTTCCTTTTGGCAAGAAACCCACTAAGGGTGGAAACCAAAAGCAAGGCCATGCTTATATGTACACTAACACTCATCCACGTAGGAAACAACCTACTTCACAAGTGGATAATCATGACACATTTTATGCTCCGCACCCACGGACACGTACACAACCACACATGAGAAATACTCATGTACGTGCTCCTACACACCCATATGCTCATACACATCATTCTTTCATGTATGCTAATCCTCCACATGTCATGCATGATCAATTTGCTTCATATAATATGCATGTTCCCAAGAATACATATCATTCAAGAATGTACAATGCATATCCTCCACCACATCTCTATGCTAGAAATCATGTTCCTAAGAAGTATGCACCACATAGAAATCCAACACATATGCATGCAACTAGGAATAGGAATCCCAAGATATACACTATTTGGGGTCCTAAGAACACTAGCCTAAATGTTAGGAATGCTTATGTTGATTCATACTTTCATGATGTAATTAGAAATAGTAACTATGTTAGGAAGCGGAAGTCCACTTGGACTTGGCTTCCAAAGGGCTAATCCCCTTGGACCAAACAAACATTTGGTACCATAAGCTTATGGTATATTATATAGGTACCCAATAGAAAGAAGAAGAGCAATAAATGCCTTATTAGCTCTAAAGGAAAATGATGGATTCTTGATAGCGGTTGCTCCAAACACATGACGGGAGATCCCTCATTGCTCTCCGAAGTGATTAGCATCAAGGATGGTGCAACTGTCACTTTTGGAGGTAATCAAAAGGGAACCATCATTGGAGTAGGTATCGTTGGTAATCCTTCCAAACCCCTAATTACTTATGTTTATCTTGTTAGTGGTTTATGTCACAATCTCATTTCCATTAGTCAACTTTGTGACAAAGGTTACAAGGTTAACTTTGGAGAAGGATTGTGCACTATTGTTGATTGTGATTCAAATGTTTTATTTTCCGGTATTAGGCGTAAAAATATTTATTATTTGAGCTTGCCTAAAACCGTAGAACATTGCTTAGTTGCTAACACAAGTGAACAACTATTATGGCATCGCCGTTTTGGTCATGTTCACTTCAAGAACTTATATAAGTTAGCTAAGCATGATCTAGTCAAAGGTTTTCCTAAGATTGTTTTTAATAAGAAAAACTTTTGTGATTCATGTCAAAGAGGTAAACTAAGTAAATCTTCATTTAAGCTTAAAGAAGGGATTACTTCTAAGAGGCCCCTAGAACTTCTACATCTAGATTTATTTGGGCCAACTAGAACCGCTTCTTTAGGTAATGCTCATTATGGACTAGTTGTCGTTGACGACTTTTCTAGATTTACTTGGGTTTCATTCTTAGCTAATAAGAATGAAGCTCATGAAGAGTTTACCAAATTTGCAAAGAAGATTCAAAATCTTTTAGGATCCACCATTATCACTATTCGTAGTGATCATGGAGGAGAATTTGAGAATGAGTCTTTTACTAAGTTTTGTGATGACTCCGGGATAACTCATAACTTTTCTTTTCCTCGTGCACCACCACAAAATGGTCTTGTAGAAAGAAAGAATAGGACTCTTATTGAGTGTGCTCGCATTATGCTCCATGATAGTCATTTATGACTACAATTTTGGGCAGAAGCGGTGCACACGGCATGTTATGTGCTCAATAGGATCCTAGTGAGACCCCGAACAAACAAAACTTGTTTTGAGTTGTTTTATGATAAAAAGCCTCAAGTGAAATATTTTCGTGTTTTTAGTTCGAAATGTTTTATAAAGAACACCTTTGGTAATTTAGACAAATTCGAGCCAAGATCCGATGAAGGAATTTTTGTTGGATATTCTACACGTAGCAAAGCCTACCGGATATACAACAAAACTTCTTCAACGATTGAGGAATCACTTCACGTATCTTTTTATGAAGATTTTGATTTTCCTCATGTTGATGATGATAATGTAGATATTCTTTGTGATTCTCTTAATAATGTTAAGATTAATGATTCTATTGTTGAGATTAACACTTCTAACGAAGTTGTTGAAGTTGTTCCTAGTGATCCAGGTTTACCCAAAGCTTATCCAACCGTTCGCAATCATCCCCATAACCAAATTATTGGAGATATTGGTGTGGGTGTTCGAACGAGATCAAGAATTGAAGAATTCTCCCATTGCGCATTCGTCTCTACCATTGAGCCAAAGAACATTCAAGAAGCTTGTGAGGATAGCTCTTGGATAGTGGCAATGGAAGAAGAACTAGCGCAATTCGAGAGAAACGAAGTTTGGAAACTTGTACCTCTTTCAAGTGGTCACCAAGTTATTGGGACCAAATGGATCTTCAAGAACAAGACGGATGAAAACGAGGTAATCACACGGAATAAAGCAAGGTTAGTAGCTCAAGGCTACCGGCAAGAGGAAGGTATTGATTTCGAAGAATCTTTTGCCCCCGTAGCTAGATTAGAAGCTATTAGGTTGTTTTTATCTTTTACATCCCATAAGAATTTTAAATTATTTCAAATGGATGTTAAAAGTGCATTTTTAAATGGGTTTGTCAATGAAGAAGTCTATGTTTCTCAACCTCCTGGTTTTATTCATGAAAAATTTCCAAACCATGTTTTCAAACTTAAGAAAGCGTTGTATGGATTGAGACAAGCTCCTAGAGCTTGGTATGATCGTCTTAAGACCTTTCTTTTGAATTTATGTTTTAAAATGGGAGAAGTTGATTCTACACTCTTCATTAGAGATTATGAAAATGACATTCTTTTGATTCAAGTTTATGTAGATGATATTATTTTCGGTTCTACTAACTTTAATCTTTGTCAAGAATTTTCTAAGTCTATGAAGGATGAGTTTGAGATGAGCCACATGGGAGAGCTCACCTACTTCCTTGGATTGCAAATTCGACAAATGGAGAATGGCACTTTCATACATCAGACAAAATACACAGGAGAGCTTATTAAGCGATTCAGGATGGAATCGTCTTCGAGCAAAAGGACTCCCATGAGTACTACTACTCATCTACACAAGGATAAAAGCAGAAAAGATGTAGACATTCGTCTATATCGAGGTATGATCGGTAGCTTACTTTACTTAACCGCTAGTAGGCCCG
Organism: Scilla litardierei; assembly: GCA_030789695.1. Taxonomy (NCBI): domain Eukaryota; kingdom Viridiplantae; phylum Streptophyta; class Magnoliopsida; order Asparagales; family Asparagaceae; genus Scilla; species Scilla litardierei. Next base: position 95,665,423 of record CM061142.1, read on the forward strand.
ATATCATGTTTTCCGTATGTATTTGTGCTAGATATCAAGCAAGACCTAAGGAATCACACTTGATTGCGGTTAAACGAATATTTCGTTATCTCAATCAATCCTTAGTTTATGGGTTACTTTACCCTAAGTCTAGCACATATGAGTTAATCTCATATACTGATGCCGACTTTGCCGGATGCAAGTCTGACAGGAAAAGTACTAGTGGCACATGCCATTTCTTAGGAAATTCCTTAGTTTCTTGGTTTTCTACAAAACAGAATTCGGTGTCATTGTCCACAACTGAAGCGGAATATATTGCCGCGGGTCTTGCTTGTGCACAAGTTCTTTGGATGAGACACACTCTTAGTGACTATGATGTCAATTGTGATACTTGCCCTATCATGGTTGATAATCAAAGTGCTATTTGTCTTTCCAAGAATCCGGTACATTACTCCCGTACCAAACACATAGACGTGAGACACCATTTTATAAATGATCATGTAGCTAAGAAGGACATCATCTTAGAGTACATTGAAACCCAAAAACAAATTACCGATATCTTTACTAAACCTCTTAAAGAATATTCATTTGTGAGGTTGCGTGGAGAATTGGGAATTATGGGTGAATCTGAAATCTAGAAGTTCAATTTTCATGCTATAACTCCTTATTGATCTCATATCTTTTTGATTGTCTTTCTTCATGTGCTTTATTGTTTTATGAGATTAAGAAAGGCAATTGTGACTTATTTGATTTCATGAGTTTTGAAATTGATTGGAGTAAATTGTGTTTCAATGGATTTATTGTTTTTCATAATGATTTTACGATGTATTTGTGATTAGAGTATAGGTCCTAAGGTGAGTGTTCTTATTCTCTGGAATTCTATCTCATTGTGCTCTTTTGGACCAGGACAGACGACTGTCCTTCCTTCGACAGTCGACTGCCCTACTCTATTTCCTCAGTCTGAGAATTGATATCTTTCGCACAGCCGACTGATGAATGTTTTATAGTCGATTGTTAGCTTAACAGGTGACTGCATTTTAGTCATCAGGCGACTGTACTCTCTGTCGAATTTTTACAGTGCTCTCTGTTCTTTTTGTGAACTGTATTAATTCTCGGCCAGCCGACTGTTGAGTATATGTCAGTCGAATGTCCAATGGACAGGCGACTGCATATTACTTGCCAGTCGACTGCCCATCTTTCTGTGCTTTAATTTTATCACTTCATCCAGTCGACTGACTTTTGTTCATCAGTCGACTGTCTCTTGCTTTGTCGGTTCATGTGATTTGATCCGAGTCGTCGATTCCTTAATCCAACGGCCCAGATTGATTTCCCCAATTTTATATTCAGTATACGTGATCATTTCCCCACGTCGACTTTCTCTCTCCTCCGCTTCGACTGTTCAACTTCCCGCTCGTTTTCCTCTCCGAAAACGGTCGATCTCGTTTCCATAACTGTCGAACTGCTCCTATTTGTCGTCGTCGCTCATGTTCTGACGTTGCAATCGATCTCCTTCTCCGTGATCGTCATTGCTTCCTCTTGGTTTGCTTCTTTCACTTGCTCTTTGTCGTTTCGTTTTCTTCGCTTTAGTTTCTCCTTCTCTTGTTTCCATGGCTGCTAAAACTAAGGGAAAAGAGAAGATCGATGTCCCTAAATGTTCTAGGGCACCCAAGAAACTAATTGCTAAGAGAAAGAAACCCTATAAAGCCCGAACCAAGCATGCCCAGTCACCCGTGCGTTCGTCTTCGCCGGGTTACTCTCCTTCTTCTTCTTCTAGCGATGCTTAGCCGTTGATTCATCGTCAGCGCAAGCCTACTGGTGTTCACATCAGTGAGCCTGTTGCTGAGAACCCTCATGTGTCTCCTTCTGTATCCAGTTCGTCTGAAGAGACTCCTGCTATACCCCCCTCTGATCCCCTGGTTCCCGTTTGCGAGATGATCTTAGTCTGGCAAAGTTTCACTCTCTCCTAGGGATCAACCTTCTTAGGGAGCGGTACATTGCTTTCCCCGCCTTCACTGCTGAGAGACTTCTGACATTCTTTCCGCTACTCACCTGGCCGATCTTTTTCGAGTCTCTCAGAGCGAGTCCCCCAGAGCCTATCCATTTCTGGTGAAGCTCTTCTATGCGAACCGCGTTCGCGGTGAGTATTCGTCTACAGGGATCCTCGATACTATTGTTCAGGGAACCCACATTCAGATCACTCCCTCTCTCTTAGGGACTATTCTTAGGATTCCTTCTGTCGGTTCCCTTCCCACTGATATCTGCATCTCTGAGATTGACGATCTTGACCAGTCTGTTCTCCGGGATATGTTTCGAGAGGTACCTTTAGCTCTTGATTCGGGTGTCAGATCATCTATGTTCTCTGCACGAGGTTGGGTTGTTCACCTAGTGGTGAAGTCCAACATCCTGCCGAGATATGGATCGTCTGACCAGCCGTCTCAGGATATACTAAAGTGTATGTATGCTATTTTCTCTGGCATGCCCATGAACTGGACCGGTGTCCTCCTTGATAGGATGGACAATGTTGAGTTCACGTCCTCCTCGTCTCACATTCCCTACGGTGGTCTTTTGACTCGTGTCTTCCGTCACTTTGGTATTGACTTGACTCGTTACGAGCCCATGCCCTTTGGTCCTCTCCTCGACGCTTCTGCAAAGTCGAAATTTTCTTCGGCTCTGCAGACTGCTTCAAAGAAGAGGAAGTCTACTTCAGCTCCATCCTCATCCACTGTGCCTCCAGCTGATTTGCCTTCTTCATCTGCTCCACCATCTCAGGATACTCTTTTGGCAATGGTCTCTGGTATCTACAAACTGCTGTCTCTCTCTCTCTCTCATCCATCAGGGAATTCCCTTCCCTGAGGATTTGAGACAGTATCTTCCACAGCTTCATGTGCCTCCCCAGCCCACTGATGTCATTGAGCCTCCTGGTGTTGCTTCTACACAGGATGTTGCTGCTACTACTTCTGTTGCTCCTTCTGACCCTCCTACAGAGGACACTCGTGCTGCTACAGAGCCTGCTTCCTCGTCTGCAGCCCCTGGAGACGCTCACTCTTAGAAAGATGTTTGAGTGATGATATTTTTGAGTGATGATATATGTTTTGTCTTTGTATGATGGATGATGCTGTCTGCGACACTTTTATATATGTATGGTGATATACTTTGATGTCGTCATGATGGTGTATTTTTTTCATGATGTATCTTTTTGGGATGGCCATGTAGATGACCATCCGTTGATGTACTCAGACTATATAAATATCTATATTATAAAACAAGGATGTTATCATGGGTTTTTGGATAAGAGTTTTTGATAAGAGATGAGAAATTGTGTATATATGAGGGATGTTGTTAAGAGAAAATTGGATAAGATAAGAGAAATTGGATAAGATATGAGAAATTGGATAAAGGGATGTAAGTTGATGATGACTAGGACAAATTTTGGGGGGAAATTTTATGTTTGAAATTTTAAGTTTGAACCAAAATATTGGGGGGAATTAAATTGGGGGGAATGAAAAGTGTATTGGGGCCCAAAAACCACTGCCCCCAAAAACCCCCACATCCCCCTCTCTCGCGCAGCCCCCTGCCCCCAAAACCCACTGTTTGCCTGCACGAAAACCCAACATGCCCAGCAGCAGCAGAAGCGACAGTCAACAATGGATTTTGTGATGTCACTCCTCAACCTGAGCCTCTCCGACTGCTCATCGCCATGACATCCCTCTTCGTCTCCCCACAAAAAACCCCAGCCCACAAAAAACCTACCCCCCAACCCGCCACGCCCCTATCCCCACAAAAAACCTCATTCCATAATTTTTTTTCCACTCATGCATACTGATTAATCAAGAAAAGTCATGGCATTTGCTGAGAAGGAAACACAATCAGTCATGGCAACTACTGAGAAGGAAACACAAAAGTCATGGCAACCCGCCCCCTCCCTGTCTCAACTGCTGCTGGGAGTGCTGACGCTGATCTTCCATGTATTATTTCCTTTCTTTTTAATTTGATTTTTAATTTTTGTTCACAAGTTCAGTTGCAAAATGTTTGAAGAATTTCCCTTCCAAGTTCAAGTTCCAGTTCAAATTTTTGTTCAAAAGCTCAAGTTCAAGTGCTGACAATGAAAGGTTGCAGAAGTTCCATTCTATAAGTTCAGTTATCCAATTTCCATTTGCAGGCATTTAGTGCTACTGATGAATGGTTGAAGAATTTCATTCCATATGTTCAAGTCATGGTTGAAGAATTATCACAAGTTCAGTTTGCGAAATGTTGTGAATAGCTTAAATAACCCTTGAACCAGCGCCTTTTTCTCTTCGGAGTGTTCCAGCAACAGTGTTCCAGCTTCACTCACCGAGATTCAAGAAATCGTGGGCAAGCCAACAAATATATCTCATGTTGTTCCAGTGGCTACAACACAATTGTCATAAGGATTTTAGCAAAATGTGGAACACTCAGAGTCTCCATGCACACCATCTGCCACGCATGCCAAGTGCTCGACGGAATTCCTGGATGAAATTTTAAGCTTGGTTGAAGTGCTCTGGAAACCATCAAGGCACGATGTTGGTTCATAAACTTTTTTGTATTCTATCTGCGAATAGATGATGTTGTTTGTTCCAACCTGTCTTTTAATTTGCCAGCACCGTCGACATGAAGAACTCCTACGCTGTTCCCCACAGCGAATCATCGGATCAGGTACCGATTTCATAGTTAGATGCATTTTTGTTATAACAATCATTTTTCCTCATTTGACTACTTTTATGATCAGGACATTCACTTATTACAAATAGCATAATAGAACATCTTTATTAGATTGCTGTTATGGCACTTAATTACAAATAAGTAATACATCGATAAATAGTTTGCCAATGCTTGAGGTGCCAACATTCTGATGATTTCTTATTTAATTTAATTCAGAATTACACATGCAGTATTAAATACTTTGCATGTTTAATTTTTTGACTAACAGGAGAATTATGAAAAGTTGTTGAAAGGGAATATTAAACTAGAAACGGAGATGGAAGAGATGAATAACTCTTTTCAAGGGTTGAAGGTACATAAACATAGCCTATACTTGAGGCGTGAATGTTCAGATGATTGCTTATTTGACCTCATTTAATTTTGTGCTGTAATTATTGTAGATGCTTATCTATTCTTCATGGTATTGGCTTCAATATGAGAATTACGAGAGGTTGCTGAAGAGGAATATAGAACTTCTGAAGAGGAATATAGAATTGGAGACAGAGATGGCAGGCATGAATGGTTCAGTCAGTCGATGGTCTGAAGGTATATAGCCATACCAATAACTATAGCAGCCACTATATTTGTTGCTAATTTGTTTCTTAATTAGTTTGTTTAGTACCATTTATCTGATAGGTGGAAGTGTTAAGTGTTGGTCGATGCAGGAAGAGATGCTACTGTTAAGGGAAGAAGAGATGAAAGAGGAGGAGGATGAAGAGAAGGATTCAGTGGTTGAGATCATTGAAGATGCTAAGGGAATAGTGATAATGGGGTTATTGAGAATAGTGATAATGGGGTTGTTGAGAATAGTGTTAATGGGACTGTTTTTGTTTATCAAAAAACAATGAGAACAAGTAAGTTATCAAAAAATCTCCAACAACTTTATGTTCATCTCAACTGCGATGGCCATATCTTCAACTTCCATGTCGAGGACGAGTATAGTGAGCCTCTGATTCTACCTTTTTATTATCTGATGCTTGAATCCATGTTTCATTCGATTCGATCGTTTTTGTTTATCTCAATCTGTCATTTATGATGGTTTTTTGTCACAGTGTTGTGCATTTAACTTAACATTATGTCTTTAATCATGTATACTTAGTTTCTGTTCTGAAATTCCTTACTTCAGAGAAACATTCATTTTCTGCAGTTTTACTGAAATTTTTTATATGTATATATGTTTATGAATGTGGAACCAGTTACACAATCATTTCAAAATCCCTCATGGATTTGCATACTACAGTCGAGATCATGTTGTTTCTTGAATTCTTGATATGACAATTAAGGAAGTTTTGAAGGAAGTTGAACATCACCATATTTTCATCAGAATGGCATAAAAAATTGTGTCTTTGAATCAATATCCAGTGTGAATGTTCCAACGGTCTTTTCCATTGTTTTATTATTTCAAATTCTGTCTTTTAGACTTACATATGTTGTTACTTGCTGATCCTGCTAGCTGCATGCTGTTTCTGTTTAATAATTTAACATCGCTTCTCATGCTATACAAATTTGATGCATTTTCTTATACATGTTTCCAAGTTGCAGATAATTAGAGGAATCCTTTCATTACATGTTGAGTGCATTTTGTGGATTTGAAGGAAGGTAGTGTTGTAAATGGAGTCCACAAAAGCTGGCCGCAAATTTTTTGGGGTGAATGATATGGTGACGATGATGAGAGGTGTTGTAAATGGAGAATAATATGTCACCAAACTATAGTTGTTGAGCAGAGACTGTCGAATAATGCTTACGCTGAGGTTTGTGCATAGATGTATCAACAAACATGTTTACATGTCTACAAGTTGCACTGGATATTGAATACCACCACAACATGTTTACATCACATCAAAAGGTGAATCCGAAAGAAGTAATTGTTGCCTGGTAATGATCGACTTCTTAAATTTACTGCCATGTTTAGTCTTCATTTATTTTTCATAAGAAATATGACAAGTATACATTCAATGCAGATGTTGTCAAATTCCTTTGATTCCAATTGTTAGTAGTGAAAGCATTTTGTTTGTCAAGGAATTCATGTAGCAAGTCTGCAAAAGAATTTGTTTTCGGTCTGCCCAACCTGTAACAACATACTGATGTATTCTGGCTGCCCAAACTTTTGTATTGCAATTAAGTTACATCCCAAATTGCATCAGGTCTATTAGTATGTATTGGGTTGAGCATGTGGTTTGCAATTAAGGTCTGCCCAAGCTTCTTTTGCAAACTACAATGCAACCCACCAAGCCCAATAATTTCAGTTTGTTTGTGAATCTTGGTTTCTTAAGGAGTTATCTAATTTTTGTTGTAAATTTTGTTTTGTTAAATGTAAAATATGCAAAAGAACTATAAGATTAATTGCTGCATTGAATTGCTTGCAGGTCTATTTCATGTTGTAATATGTTGTAGTTTAATTTTTTTCCATTGTTTGTTTGTACTATGAAGATGGATATGGTGTCATGAGAGGGGGGGTGTGTGTCAAATCATTTTTTCATTAATCAATGATGTTCCAATTAGAAAGAAATATGATTATATGACCTCCATTTTTTAATTTTTTTGGGGAAAAGGTGGTGCTCGATGTGTATGCAAGTAAGAGGAAAGAGAGAAATTTTGTTTGCTTTTGGTGCTCACCTTTTGGGCTTGAATCGATGCAACTATGATTTTTTTTGTTAAGCATTTGCCTTCAAATTGCCTGAAAATTGTTAAGCATTTACAGAAATGAGCATAGTAGATGGACAATCCAAATGGTTGAACTAAAATGATACTTCAGCTTTCTATTTTGTCATTGTAGGGTAGAAACATTTATTTTTCGATTTGTTCTTATTTCTATGCTGGTTTATGGATGAAATACACTAAACCTAGCCTAAAGCTCTTCTTCCTTTGGGCATCCAATTTCTGGTCATCTTCAATAAGGTGAAATACACATACACGTTTATTACAACCATCACCTTTTACAATCGGCTAGGAGAGAATGACATGGACATGCTACTCACTGATTTGTTTTTAAAACCTCTTTGGATCATATCATTATTTCTGTTTAATGCAGGTAGAACAAGGCTCTGGATCATTTGGATGTTGATGTAGAGGAGTTGAATTTCAGAGTGAGAGGAGCATCCAAAAACTGTTTTAATTTAAACAAGTAACCTGTTATAACCCTCAAGATGGAGAGTATCTTTATGCTTCCATTTTATTGATCACAGTTATCATTTTTGTACATAAATAGCGCACCCAAGATTTATTCATTGTGTTCATATTTCGTGTTTAGTAGTATAAACTTCTTAATTGCCAGGTATTGTAAAATCGAGCTTATATTATGGTATGCATCTACTTTTAAATTTATGATGTGTTTTATAGTAGTTTCATTTAAAACAACTTATGTGATATATTGGGGTAAAATGAAATATGCATGGGGTGAGTGTTAATGGAATGCGGCAAATTTTACTGGGGTATATTAATAAAACTTTATTTTTATTTTTCATGTCCACATATTCGTATCATATGTACCCGATACTCATATCATTATCGGTGCAACATAGGCTGAATATATTCTGATCGAGGACTTTCATTGTCAAGGTACCAAAATGTCCTTTAAAAATGGTGGGTTTCTATGAACGTTCGAGTTTCTCTTTTAATAAATGTTGTATTTTAAGATTGATCATTTGAAATTTGGTATCTGTGGTCCAAATGCTTAGATAATATGTTACTTTTAAGTTGTCTTAATTTTTGAGTCACAAGCAGTATATATTATTTCTGGCAGTTTGATTAAGTTTGATTCTTATGCTTTTATGTTTGTGCTTTTCTAAATGAAAAGGACGAGCTTGATAAACGAGCAGTGTACCCTATATTTCCTTGCAATTATTTTTTTACTAATGAATAATAACTTAATCTTAGTTGCATGTGAAATATGTTGAAATGCAATTTCCTTCCAGATCTCCTTTTTTTAACCTTAGAATGTTGTTTGAAGCCAAACACAACCTGTAAGAGGATGGTATATTGATGGGAAAAAAGAATATATGGACTGAAATTGTGAGAGCCCCTATTATTTCTTTGTTGGTTTACATTACACAGGTTATTGGTTGCATTGCTGCTGTTTCATCAACCCTTCATTTGGGAAAGGCAGGTCCAACGATGCACAATGCTTCATGTATTGCATCTATCCTGGGGCAAGGTGGGTTGCGATAATATAAACTGACTGACATGTAAATGGCTGAGAAATTTCATGTCGAGATAGACATGATTTATAACCTGTAGGGCTGGTATTGGGGTTGTTGCTTCTTTCCGTGCCCCGGTGGGTTGGGTGCTATTTGCTGTTAAAACCATGTCCTTATGGTATATCTCACTACTTCATCAATTCACAGTGGTCTGCATTTACATCTTTTGGTTATGCTATTTGATAAAGCTTACCAGTATGTTTCAGAATTGTAGGCATGAATTAGAAATGGTTAGTTAAGTTTGGAAGTTAGGAGGAAATTAGGTTTGAACTTTCATTACCAAAATATGTTGCAATACTTTTGTATTTGTTACCTAGATCAATCTCTTCATATCTCATCTACGTTAACGAGTTTAACTAATTCTATTTAATTTTTCAGAGAGGCTAGATGAGAGAAAAAGTTCTTGAGAGTTGTTTTGGAATATTGTTTCTTTTAAACATTGGCTATGAAATTTGATAATAATAAATTTTGTCTTGGCTGCCTTAGATTACTCTAAGATATTCATTTCAGATACAACCCATATCACATTTTTGATGGCAAACAAAAAAATCTCTCTTTTGTACCGTACTATAAAATTAAGAAGGATCGTCATTACGTCATATCTTTATGCAAAATTTTACTGCTAGGATTCAATTAGAAGAGATTTTGGGAGACCCATGTCACTTCCCTTTCTTGGTACCGAGCTCGCAATCTTTTGAAGGTAAAAATCTCTCCTTTGTCTCGCCATTAATATTTTTTCCCTCTACTTGTGATTTAGGTTTTAGAGTACTTTAAGAGTTTCATTTCATATAGAACCCAGATCAAATTTTTGCCGGCAAACAAAAAATACCTCTTTTGTACCGTAATATAGAATTCAGAAGGATCATTGTTAATGCGGAATTTTGCTGTTGGGGTTCAAGTGGATGGGATTTTAAGAGACATGTCGTTACTTTTACTGCTAGATCAAGAATGTTGTCTCTTTTAGTGCATAACAATAGTCTCCAATGTATTATTTTATTCGGATTATTAGCTGCATTTTTCTCAGGACGATGTTGTTTTGGTTCATGATCCTGCAATGGACTTGGGTGATAACCTGTCGTAACATGAATATACATTGGTCTTATCCTTTTTGATACATAGGAATAAAGGTCTTATCCTTTATATGGTTTAACATCAGCCCATATATGACAGCCAAATACATATGCCGACATATGTTTAATTTGAATGCGTCATAGGGCAGGCTAGATTTATGAAGCAAAGTTTCCTTGCTATATTGCAACATGGTTTCTGCACTATAATGTTTCTATTGTATGTACAAATCTTTCATCAACTTATTTGTTGTTAATTAGTGTTGGTATCATCTGACTATGTGTTATATCATGTTTGCAGATAAGGACGATGGAAGTGATGTTGAAGATGGAGTATCTGAAGAAGAGTTTAATATACAATATTTTCTTATACATGATGACATTTGTAAATCTCGATGGCAATCACCAAGCAAGTATGCCTCTTTGTCCTGTATCTTATTGCAGTATGCTATATGGATGTCCTGATCATATGATGACCCTGCATGTTTGTGTTGGTGGTGCATGCTTCCACAATGGTGGGCACATGAGGCGTTTGTACATTCTTGAAAATCTCATACATGCACTGGGATTGACCTCAGAAGTTTAAACATGGATGTAAAATAAATTTCACCATGCATTCTGAATGAAAATATGCAGCCAAAAGAGTTTCAGTAAATGGGTTCTTGGACCTTCTTATATGTCAGATTCATATCACTTGCTTAAAGAAAGATTGTGCATTATAAAAATCATGGGGGCAAGAAAGGTTCACCATAATTTCATAAATATTTTAGATCTGTAAACCTAGATATAGTTTTAAAAGCTTTTTAGATGTCAATGAATATCAGCAACAATTGTAGTTAAAGATTGAACCATGAACAACTACTTGTGCTTAATATAATGCACTTCTACTTTTGTGTTCCTGCGATCTTGAGAACTTAATGCTGTCAATAAGAGCTTACAGATCCAACCACATAGACATAAGAATATTGTTTCCTAGCTCAACCATCATTAAATGAATGTTGCCAAGTAAGTAGTAAGTACTTGGATTGGTGACCCTGTGGACAGAATCTAGCAAAGATGTTGATTCCAAACATGCATGCAAAGGCAAAAAAGTTTAAAAAACACAGACCTTTTACATAAGTTACTTCTCCAATAGAATTCTTGAGAATAGTGGTTGCAGATTGCAATATCCAAAGGCACACCAACCTTTTCAAATTCATCACCGTGTCACTAAAAAAATGAAGTGAATGTTTAAATAAAAGGAAGAGATTTTAGCTTTCTCGAAGTTGGAATCGTGCTAAATGCGTCTTGCAAGAACCACTAGCTTTTTCGAAGATGGAATCGTGCTAAATGGGTCTCGCAAGAGAGACGCTTCTAAAACAAGGAGTGCATGGTAATATTAACAAGGTTTGAGAATTGGACATGAGCATGGAGATTGTAAACCCACATCGATGATTTCTGTTTCAAACAAACTTATCGAAACACATGGGGTTTGGGGAATGCAGCAACATCATGTTGGGCAATGTACATGATGGAATGGATTAGTTCACATGTCTTCTTAGGCCAGTGTAGGGTGGTGTTTCATTAATTTCTTGAGAAACAAGGATTTCTGCCTAGATTTTCCTAATCGCTTTGAATGTTATTAACTCAATCACTTCTATGACAAAGCCCTTAATTGAGCTGGATGGAGAAAAAAATTCATGCACCAACAGAAAATATTTGGGTTTAAAGGTTTTAACATTGTTGTTGATTTTGGTGTTCCCGCTCAGTTTCTGGCATTTCCTACTCAATCCTTGATGTTTTTGCTCAATTTTTTGTAGGAAAATCTGTGTTTTGACTCAAGAGGATCTTGATCCAAGAATTGCTAGAAGTATTTGTTTGATATGCTGTGAGTTTTTTCGTTGTAGGTAGAAATGATATTAGTGTTATACGATGAGATGCTTCAATCAGAAAATTATACAATTAGTGTTATACACAGTAAATTAGTATTATACACAGTTCCATTAGTAGCCATCAAAAATCTCAGTTTGCAGCATATGTCAACATATTTCCACTCCAAACTGAGAATTGGATGCAATGCAGGGAGCTGTCATTTCTGCAGGGAGCTCCACAAGCATTGCTTAAAAAAATCTTGGATGCAGGTTTGTTGGATTTCCACTCCTCATACTCTTTTTCTGTTATTTTGATCAATTGAAAATTTGGAAAAGATCTTATGTATGCTTGATGGCTACTAATGGAACTACCATTACTAGGTCACCTCTCAGCCCATCTCTATTGAGAAATTCAATGTTTATTCAGGTATTGATACCCTTCCCTTAAATTTTATTGTCTGCAATCAAATAGGTTTTTCTGGAGATTGATGGCAGATATTTAAACCTAAGGAAAATTTGATGTTACCTATTAATTTCATTTTGAGAGAATTATTCAATCAGTTATATGGATCTGCATTGTCCTTAGAGAAGGAATTTGTGCATTGTATAAAATTATGTATTGTTAATTATAAAAAGGAGCTAAATTAACCATTTTCTATTTTATTCAGTCGGGCGATGTATCACACGCATTTTTTGAGGATTAATCCAATTTTTTGCACTGAATTTTCTAATTTTCTGTAGTTGTAGATAAATAGAAATTTCATGCTTATCATTTTAGAAGTCAGACTTTTTTCTAAGAAAAAATTTGAAGATATCCTTTCAATAGTTTGAAAATCAAATTCTGTATTAATGTAAAAAGAGAAAGAAATCTATTATACATTTGATGTGGTTTGATCTGTTCCATTTTAGTTAGAAGGATGATAGATCAGAAGCATTTACCGATGATTATTCCACTTTTTAAGCTCTAACTCTTCTAAGTCGCAATGAAAGTAGCGCAGTCAGGAGGAGGAAACACAAGGGGACTTTTGCAACGTTTTTGTCTTGCGAGGGGTCAAAACAGCGGTACTGTATCCTGTTAAAAAATTTAGCTCCCTCAAATGTATAATAGATTTGGGCTTTGGTTTTTTTTGGATGTATTTGGATTTGAGTACATAGTTTCAAATTGGTCCCATTTTGCAATACGATTGAGAATTAGCATGATGTACTGTTTGACGGCAAATTCGGCAAACAAACACTATATTTGCAAACCAAATTTTCACATGCAGGCAGTAGGGTCATGTGATAACAAACTTGATTACTGTGCTGATTTCTTTGACTTGAGAGAGAAGCTGTAGCATGGATTTGCTGTAGAGTTGAAGATTTCCCGATAGCTATTCACTGAATTGCTTAACTGGGAAATTTCAACTGGGAAACTATCAGAATGGCAGTTTATCCACTTGATGGGTATTGGTGAAGACATTATTTTTTTGAATTTTATTTCTTTAGTTTCCTGCATTTATTCAAATAAAATCTATTAATCAATTTATTTGTAGCATATGATCTTTGAGAAATGTGGGGAATTTTCTTTCGGGGTCATTTCATAATCATGCAAGAAATTTGTGTAACAATGGAATATGTTCCTGAAAAAGTTGTTCTTAACCCACTGCTTAAGATGTTTTGGTGAAATCGAACTTGAACTATGTTGTTCATGTTCATGTTCCCTTGCACTAGATGCATGTATCTGATTCATTATAGTATTCGGCTACATCAAGTATAAGCATTAATCAGCTCAAATTAAATATGAGCATTAGTTTTCTCTATATGCTATAAGGGAAAACTCAATTTGGTCTAATAAAAATCATTATACTTCAGAACGTGGAAATGACCCGAAAACTTTATATTGATAGACATGACCAACTTCCACTTATACAAATTGTTACTATATCTTAATTTCCAAATTCATCAGTACAGACTGTATCTTAATTTCTCCTCAAAAAAATAAATAATTGTGTATTTTTTAAAATTCTGCCGGGCTATGAACTTTTATTTATTTATTTATGTCAAAATTTGGTGTGGCTTGGTATGGCTTGGGTTTGTTCAACTTTCAAGTGGTTGCTTTGGATTTTCTTTGAATTTTCTTAAGTGAAAGGTTTTATCGTTAATTATTGTTAGGTTAAATTAATAGAACTGTTATCTATATGCTGTCCTTAAACTGATAGTATAAGGTGTTTAAGCTAAATTACCATTATTATTTTTGTATGTGGGATTTTTAGATTTTAGTTGACCCTTTAGAGATGCACAGTTTGTTGCTTTGCTTAAAAATCGTTTAATTTGCGCAGTGATGAAGCATGTAATTTAGAACTCATGGAGATTCTGAGGATTCTAAGGGCATTCCGATCTAAATCTTATTCCATCAAAATAGTGCAGGTTTTTTCTGAAACTCTTTTATCTTTATAGGAATTTGAAAACAGCATCCAACTAATTCAATAGGTAAGCATTTATATTTTAGTACTTAACATGTGAGAGTGGACACGATGCTTTGTCAGTTGTGAAGTGTATTGATTCAGAATACCATGTGGTCTTTTTTGCATCTTAAAACTTGATAGAAAGAAATAAAAACTGTGTTAAGCCAATAAGAATGCTATAGAATACCTAAATTTACCCTTTAATCTGGGAGGCAATGCTTTATAATTCATTCTCTTATCAGCATCATTATGATTTCAGTTTCTAATGCTATGGTTTCTTTAATGAAGTAATGATTTTTGTTGATTTCAATTTCTAGAGAGAGATGCCTAAGGGTTGTTTTATGTTTTTATCTAGGAATGCATACAAAGAAATTAACGGATCTTAATGACATTGGATGCATGCACGGATGCAATATGGTCTTTTCTTTTTGGTTTTTTTATGTACCTAGAGGGGTTCTTTTTTATTGTACCATTAAGTATATTCAGTTTTTTTTGATGTGTCAGGCCTTCATAGTTGAGGGCGTAATGTAAAACAACTATTGTTGGGATAAACTGAGATTGGACACGAATGTTTGCGACCCCAACTTTTCCATTCGAAATGCATTCCCCCATTGTAAATGACCCTGAACCGAGCTGCCAGTAACTTCGGAGCACTCAGGTGGAAGCCACACATGGAATGCAATTTGATAGAAGTGCATGCAATTGATGTCAAGATCTGGTTGAAGACCTGGACAAAGGAGTTGGGCAGAGTTGGAAGTGAAAATAGTTTGGTTAATGAAATTTAAAGTAGGTTTAGGGATGATCTTTCCCGTGTCCTATAATCTGGGTTTATTAGTTTATTTGTTGTTATTCTTACAAAAGTAGGTGATGTAATTTGGAGTAAAAATTTACACATCCCAAATTAAGATCATTAGTATGCTTATTCGAAATTAATAAAACTGATTTGAACTTCATTTGGTGTAGTTTAATTTAATAACTTCTTTCTTTTTTTCTGTTTGGACTTGGGATTATATGATGAATTGAGGTAATGTCGGAGGTAATGAGGTTCAATAAGCAGTTTGAGATTGTATGGATATTGTAGTTTAATGTTTAAAATGTTCGATATTTTGTGGAGTTATGATAGGGAACTGGCATTTGTACTCGAGTATTAGATATATGCAGTCCTGGAGTCATTCTGTAGTATTTAGGAGGAAAGATCAACATATTTACCTCTTACTTATGTTAATCATGAATTAGAATTAAGAAAATTGATTCAAACTTCATTTTGTGTAGTTTGGTCTAATAATTTTTATCTTTTTTTTCTGTTTGAGTTTTCTGATTGTGTGATGAAGTTAGGTAATGGTCAGTTTGAAATTATATGTATGTTTTTTTTGGTACAACGGAAAGCATTGAACCCTCGACCTCCTATGAGGGAGGGAGGGGGATAACCATTGGGCCAATTGGTTAATGTTTTAGTTAATGTTTAATGAGATTTATATTTGGTGGTGTCATGACAATGGGAACTGCCATTTGGACATGAACATTAGAGATACATAATCATGGAGTAATTTGGCAATATTAAGAGGAAATATATGTTGACCTCTTAAGATATCCTTTTTGTGAAAGTCTTTGAGAAAATGTAGATCAGCATGAGTAACTTGGAGCCCAATCCAAGAGAGCTTATGGTTTTACCGAGTTACATGCAATTGTCATGTGAGTGTTTATCTTATTAGTGACTATTGGAGAAAGAGACAAGACTCGAATCATTTGTGTAAAGTTCATTATGTTGAATTTACTGTCAGCTGACAATGAGAATTGTGCAAAAATGCTAATAAGGCCAGAGGCAGTTGTATACCAATCAAAAGGTGTCGAACATGTTTAATGTCATCAGTTGCGATTCCAAAAGTGCTATGTAGCTATGTTGACGTGTACATTCTATTTTCCTAGCGAAGTGATAGTTTTGAGGGATGTAATTGGACGGTTGGTATTGAATCTTGATGAATCAATGTATGATGCGGGTTTGTGAAAATTTGATTAATCCTAATATTTTAAGGGAAAATAAATCTGAAAAGAACTAATTTTTTTAGTGAACTAAATAACAATTATTACACTTTAATTATTAATGTTCGTTTAAAATTAGGGGATCCAATATTTTAAGGGGGAATATCTTAAATGAACGGGGAACTAAATTTTGGGGTAACTAGATAACAATTATTGCGTTTTAATTATTTTTGTTCGTTTAAAATTAAGGGATCCAAGATTTTGAAGGGAGATATTTTAAATGAACCGTGCCCTTTGGGCACGGGTTATTACTAGTCTATATTATAAAAGAGGGATGTTATCAAGAGAAATTGGATAAGAGATATTGGACAAGAGAAATTGGATAAGAGATATCTATATTATAAAAGAGGGATGTTATCAAGAGAAATTGGATAAGAGATATTGGACAAGAGAAATTGGATAATATATATATTATAAAAGAGTGATATTATCAAGAGAAATTGGATAAGAGATATCTATATTACAAAAGAGAGATGTTATCAAGAGAAATTGGATAAGAGATATCTATTATATAAAAGAGGGATGTTATCAAGAGAAATTGATAAGAGAATTTGGACATGAGAAATTGGATAAGAGAATTTGGATATCTATTATATAAAACAGAGAAATTTGATAAGAGAAAATATAAGAGATGAGATTTTGAGGGATAAAAGAGGAGGTGGGGAATTTTGCACATACAACCCCGGTTTTTGTATTTTTGCCCATGGACCATCCCCAGACACCCACCCACACTTTTTATTCTCACCCTTCCGACCTTTTTTTTCCAGTTCTTTGAAGATTTTGAATCTTATCCTACTAGGACAAAGCTTTGTCCTACGTGGCAAGTTTGTCCTAGGTGGTAACAACTGTAATGCCCTACCAGCTACTGCACAAGTACTAGAGGGGGGGGGGGGTGAATAGTACTTTAAAATAATAAGGCGTATTATTCCAAATTAAATTGCACACAACTACCAAGTCAATTTGCGGAAGCTTAAATTGAATGACAACAATGAAATTAACAATGCAAACAAATGAAGTTAATGGGTTCGGATCCACCCAAGTCTCCCCGACTTGTTCCCGGTGATCCTACGTCCCAACCACCCGGATCCCCTCCGGATATTTGAGTTAGAAACCCTAACTCAAGATTTCCACTATGAATATCTTGTGAAAAACCTTCACAAGATCAAATCATACATGCAATGGCAAAGTGAATCCCACAACCCGGGATCACAAACTTCTCTCACAACCGAGAGAGCCAATAATCAATATAAAGAGTTTATATGAAATAAATACTCTTACCACAAAATCCTATACCTTGAGTTTTTCTTACCCAATAGGTGGAATGAAGGATTTGAGGAAGATGAAGTCACCAAGCCCTAGCACCAAGGAAATGAGCAGCAATGGGTGCCTAGGGAAGAGTTGGAGACTTGGATCAAGCAATAGCTTGAAGAGCTCACCAAGAACAAGCTTCTCTCTAGATCTAGAAATGAGAGAGAATGGGTTTCTTGTGAGGAAGAGAGCTTTAGATTTGAGGGAGAATAGCTATCTCTTTAGAACTCAATGAATCTCTTAATGGCAGCTCTATTGAAGATAGAAATGACCTAGGTTCGTATTTATAGGGTCCCATAAAAACAAGTTAGGTCAATCTCCAACGGAAAGAAATCTGTGAGAATTAGTCGGTCAAAGAACACTTACTGACCGACTAGTTCATCAACTAGTCGGTCAGTCACAAAGCATGGACCGACTAAGAGCAGATCAGAGAAGAGATAGAATTTCAGACCTAGAAATCTAGTCGGTCCAAGAACACTGTCTGACCGACTAGTTTCACAACTAGTCGGTCATCCAATGAACGTAGACCGACTAAGAGGCAAAACAACATAGTCTGAAGGCAAGTTGACTTAGTCGGTCCAAGAACAAAAGTTGACCGACTAGATTGTCAACTAGTCGGTCATCAAACGTTCTTAGACCGACTAACGGTAAACAGTAGCTTAGGAGAATTTTAGAGTGTACAGACAGTCACAACTAGTCGGTCAAAGAAGCTTCACTGACCGACTAGTTCACAAACTAGTCGGTCGGTGAGTCAACACAGACCGACTAACTGTAAACAGTAAAGTCCAAGAAATTAAGGAATCAAACTAGTCGGTCCAAGAACAGTTGCCGACCGACTAGATCACCATCTAGTCGGTCAGTACTTGTTCTTGTACCAACTAACATGCACAACAAAGTCCGAATCGAAGCGCGACGCTTCGAGGAAGTTAGAATGAACTTGTGCAAGGATCCTAGAGCTACGAAATGAGCGTAATGAAGATAGAAACGTAAGATATACTCAAGGCTTAACATTCTATCAATCGAAACTAAAAGACTATAAATAAAACCTTAATAAACGGTCTTTGAGAGCTTCGATTGAATCTTCATTACTTCCAAAGCGTCGCAAGAGCTTCAACGAAGCTTTAGGCATGAAACTGAGCTTTGGAAAGTGTTGAGATGTCGCTTTGAATGTTCACGTGAAATTGGCGACGATCTCCAATACTGCGCTCACAAATTGTTAGATCATGAATTATTTATGTTTGCTCATCATCCAAAACCAAATCCGGGGAGTCCAATATTCAACATTCTCCCCCTTTTTGGTGATGACAAACCAACATAAATAATAATCAAAGATAATAATTCAAATGTAAAATACTTACTCCCCCTGCATTGATGACACGTTAATTCCAAAATGAATATAAATGAATTGCATCAAGCAGACGAGTAAGATAAATAAAGTGAATTGATTTTTGAAATATCGGATTTTGAAAAATCCTTATATGTATCTTAACTCCCCCTGAATCTAACATATCAAACTAGATTCTTGGAAATTGAGTTAAATTTTCATTTGCGCTATTTTATTATCATTATCTCTCCCCCTTTGGCATTATCCCAAAAATGGGGGGCATACAACGACAATAATTAGGAAATGTAAATCCAACATCGAGAGTCGTAGACAAAGACAATGGACCAACTTGACACCAAGGGAAAAATGTGGAAATCAAAACAAGGTGTGTCAAATTTTCCATTTTCAATAAAAATCAACGATAATCAAAATCATCAAAAATACCAAATGGTTATTCATTTCTTGAATAAAGAAACATACTCTTCAATATTCAATATTCTTGGTTAAATTTGTGCATGGAAAACAATTCTATACAATTATAGAATTTAAATCTATTTAACCAAGTTTTCATGCGTCGAGCGACGAAATCTCATTTCAAATATATTCAACGAATATTAAAATTTGCACGACGAATAAAAGACAAAGTGAATGACGATGAACATATATATATGCAGAGACAACATGAGTATATCCAAAAAGATATCACATCGAATATATGAGATACATCATATCAAGCGCTACATATCATCAAAAAGAAATACATCAACATCATCGATACAATATACCCATCAAAAGGAAATACATCATCATCATCATCATTCTCATCAAAATAAATACAACAGCAGCGACGTCATCCAAAATACATCAAAACATAATAACCCTCATACCCTATCCTAACCCATAATACTCTCGCTAAGATATATCATCCAAAGCGTATATGGAGAGTCCTCGGAACAACGATCACGAGGAGGAGGCAGGATCTGCAGCGTCCGTGGGTCCAGTCGACGGAGTGGACTCAGGATCTGCAGGGAGTAGAGGCGTCTCAACAGATGGAATTTTTAGGGCTAGATTTAGTCGGTCGCAGTATACTTACTGACCGACTAGTTTTCAATCTAGTCGGTCGGAAAGTGTACTAAGACCGACTAACGAAAGAAAATGATAGGAGATGGATATTTGCTTGATCTAGTCGGTCTGAGTTCATTTGCTGACCGACTAGATGAGCATCTAGTCGGTTGACAAGTGAACTGAAACCGACTAGAAGAGTCCAAAAGTAGAAATTTGATTTCTCTTCACAAACCACTTGGATGATACATCCTAACTCACTCATTAGTCATCTAAATTACCCCATAAAACGTCGAAATCTTAAATACGACATTGAAATACGAATTCGATCATAAATTCAAATAAATCACATAAAATTCCCAAAAATTCAATTAATCTAGCATGAATAAAGTATCGCGAAATATATTAGCATGCAAGATGATTGAATTTTAAATATGAATCCTATATCTCGGATTCACCCATAATCCCTAATTCTCGACGCAACCGCACAAAGGAGTCCTCCTTTAGGGGTTTCGTGAAAATATCGGCGATTTGCTTTTGGGTTTCAACGTACACTAAAATGATGTCCTTTTTAGCAACATGATCATCTAAGAAATGGTGTCGGACATCTATGTGTTTCGATCGGGAATGGTGCACCGGATTCTTTGAAAGACAAATAGCACTTTGGTTATCCACCATGATAGGGCTAGTATCACAATGAATACCAAAATCCTTCAATGTGTGTCTCATCCAAAGAACCTGGGCACAAGCGGCACCGGCGGCAATATATTCCGCCTCGGTGGTTGAAAGTGAAACCGAATTTTGCTTCTTGGAAAACCAAGAGACAAGAGAATTTCCTAGAAAATGGCAAGTGCCACTAGTACTTTTCCTGTCGGATTTGCATCCCGCATAATCAGCGTCACTAAATGAGACTAACTCATATGTGCTAGATCTCAGATAAAGTAATCCAAAATCTAATGTGTAACTTAGATAGCGAAAAATACGCTTTACCGCTACTAAGTGAGACTCCTTAGGTTGAGACTGATAACGAGCACATATACATACGGCAAACATAATATCAGGCCTACTTGCGGTAAGATAAAGCAAACTACCTATCATACCTCGATATAGACGAATGTCTACATCCTTACCGCCCGTATCCTTGTCAAGATGCGTAGTCGTGCTCATTGGAGTCTTTTTCCCGGAGGCATTCTCCATTCCAAATCGCTTTAGCAACTCCACCGTGTAGTTCGTTTGGTGGATGAAGATTGCATCGTTCATTTGGCGAATTTGGAGACCTAAGAAATATTTGAGTTCGCCCATGTGGCTCATCTCAAATTGTTCCTTCATCACATTAGAAAACTCTTCGCAAAGAGCGAAGTTAGTAGCACCGAAAATGATATCATCAACATAAATTTGAACTAATAAAATATCATTATTCGCATGCTTAATAAAAAGTGTTGAATCGGCTTCGCCCATTTTAAAATTCAAATCCAAAAGAAAATTCTTTAGGCGATCATACCAAGCTCGAGGAGCTTGTCTCAAACCATAAAGAGCTTTCTTTAGTTTAAAAACGTGATTTGGAAATTTTTCATTTATGAAGCCCGGAGGTTGAGAAACGTAAACTTCCTCAACGACATCTCCGTTTAAAAATGCACTTTTAACATCCATTTGAAATAATTTAAAATTCTTATGGCATGCAAAAGACAAAAGTAATCTAATTGATTCTAATCTAGCTACCGGAGCGAAAGATTCTTCGAAATCGATACCTTCCTCTTGACGATAGCCTTGAGCTACTAACCGAGCTTTGTTCCGGACGACGACTTGGTTTTCGTCGGTTTTGTTCTTGAAGATCCACTTTGTCCCTATGACGGTGTGGTTCTTCGATGGCAATGGAACAAGCTCCCAAACTTCATTCCTCTCGAATTGAATGAGCTCCTCCTCCATGGCTAAGATCCAAGCGCTATCTTCGCATGCTTCATTAATATTCTTTGGCTCTATCGATGAGGCAAAGGCACAATTTGCGAAGCGGTGAACTTGGGATCTCGTCTTGACACTATCATAGATATTGCCAATGACTTGCTCATGGGGATGGTCACGAACCGAATGAAGCCATTTGGGAATACCTTGATCACTTGGAACATTCTCAACAACTTCATTAGTTGGGTTAGTCTCAATAGAATCAATAGAATCATTAGACTTAGAATTTTCAAACGAATCACATAAAACATCCATAGAATCATTATCATTTGAAATTATAGTTGGAACAAATCCTTCATTAAATGAGACATGAAGCGATTCCTCGATCGTTGAGGTTCGTTTGTTGAATATCCGGTAGGCTTTGCTACGCGTAGAATATCCAACAAAAATCCCCTCATCGGATCTCGGATCGAATTTGTCCAAACTACCATATGTGTTCTTAATAAAACATTTCGAACCAAAAACACGAAAATGTTTAACTTGAGGCAACCTACCAAACAACAATTCATAACAAGTTTGTTTAGTGCCGGGCCTCAAAAGTATTCTATTAAACACATAGCAAGCGGTGTGTACCGCTTCCGCCTAAAATTGATGGCCAAGTTGGCTATCATCAAGCATAGTGCGAGCACACTCCACTAGCGTCCTATTCTTTCTCTCAACTACACCATTTTGAGGAGGTGCACGAGGGAAAGAGAAGGTGTGAGTAATACCAACTTCATCACAAAATGTCTCAAAAGACTCATTCTCAAATTCACCTCCATGATCACTACGAATAGTGACAATGGTGGTTCCTAAGAGATTTTGTACTTTCTTAACAAAAATTGTGAAGTTTTCAAAAGCTTCATTTTTATTACACAATGAAAATACCCAAGTAAATCTTGAATAGTCATCTACGATGACAAGTCCGTACCTTGCATTTCCTAAGGAAGCTACTCTAGTTGGCCCAAATAAATCTAGATGTAATAGCTCTAGTGGCCGTTTAGTAGAGATGCTTTTCTTAGGTTTAAATGAAGATTTAGGAAGCTTGCCGCGTTGACAACAATCACAAAAACTTTTCTTTTCAAAAACAAGCTTCGGAAAACCTTTAATAGAATTCAATTTTGAAAGCTTATATAGTGTTCCAAAGTTCACATGTCCAAAGCGTCGATGCCATAAGTGTTGTTCACTTGTGTTGGCAACGAGACATTGTTCATATGACTTCGGAAGATCCAAAATATAGATGTCTTTACGACGAGTTCCGGAAAATAATAATTTTTCATTATCCTTTCTTAAAATGTGACACAATCCTTTCGCAAAGCTAACTTTGTAACCTTTGTCACAAAGTTGACTTATTGAAATAAGATTATGATTTAAACCACTAACAAGATAAACATCACTAATTAATGGTTTAGAAGGGTTACCGACTTTACCAACACCTATGATGGTTCCGCTCTCGTTGCCTCCAAATACGACGCGGTTTCCATTCGCAATGGGAACCACTCCGGAGAGCAAACGAGCGTCACCCGTCATGTGTTTGGAGCACCCGCTATCGAGTATCCAATTCCCTTTGGAGCTAAATTTAAATTTGATGCTCCTTTTCTTTTTCTTTTCCTTGAGTACCTAAAGATAGACACTTTCATATCATGGTACCCAAGGTCATTGGGTCCAAGGGATTAGACCTTTGGAAGCCAAGTCCAAGTGGACTTAGACTTCCCCACATAATTCTTACTATGCACAACATCCGAAAAATAAGCATTCATATACATTTGTTTTTCGTCCATGCTTGTGTCCTTTGGGCTCCAAATAGTGAAAATTTTGGGAGCCATCATCCTATTGGGTGCATGCATGCTACGTTGATTTCTACGTGATGCATGTTATGGATAGGCATACGGGACATGATGGAATGGTGCACGAAAAGAATTATTCATATGATGAGGTGGGTGTACATATGCATGTGTGGAAACACGTGCGTGAGGGTGTCTCACTTGGTGTGCACGTGCCCGGGAATGTGTTGCATAAAAATCATCATACGTGTGAGACGGTGGAGTAGGACGTGTGTTCCTACGTGGCATGTTATTAGTGTACATGTAGGCATGCCCCTTCTTTGGAGGTCCACCCAAAGTGGGTTTCTTTCCGAAAGAGGGTGTGGACGAGGTGGAAGCACCATTGGTAGATAAACTACCAATAGAGTGTTTGCTCCCACTCGTTGAGGCTTCGGAAGTTGGCCTAACAAAAGTAGTGACCGCCTTGGATGAATTTCCCATCATATACCCCAAGCCAATGTGGTGTTTGGCCGGAAGTAAATCTTTTAGGATATTATCCAAATGGCCCTTACCCTTGTTGAATTTGTTGATTCGCCCCAATGTGTCCTCATATTTCTCTTTGAGAGAATGCAAAGAAGTATCCGAAGTGGATATTTGCGATGTGAGCACATAAACACGAGATTTAAGATTCTTGTTCTCAATACTCAAAGTCGAGTTTTGAGAAGTTAAATCCGCTATCTCATGTTCTTCCGCATCCTCAATGCTAACATGTTCAAGTTTAGATTTGAGATTAACAATCTCATTTCTTAACTCTTCAACAACGGTGTCGTTGTTGGTGATGATAGTCTTAGGCGATGTTTGAATGCTAGCTAGGTCATCTTTTACCTTAGTATATCTATTTACTAACTTAGTATATTTTGACCAAAGTTGAGTGTTAGCATCCCTAAGATCATCCATCGTTACCTCATCGCTTTCTTCATCACTATCATCGGAAGAGGAGGATCCTTGATCGTGCTCCTCTCTTGCCATGAAACACATGTGCGCTTGCTCCACTTGCTCATCATCCGACTCTCCACTTGAGGAATCCTCAGAGTCGGTGAAGGTAGCTCCGACAAGTCCCTTCTTGTTTCCTTTCGTGTACTTCTTGGACTTGTCATACTTTGGCGCCTTCCACTTCTCCTTTTGCTTGTTTTGAGGACAATCCGCTTTGATGTGTCCTGGCTTATTGCATTTAAAGCACAACGGTGGAGAGGCGTTAGTAGAAGTAAACTTAGATTTTTGTTTGAAGTTACCCTTTCGGAAGAAACGGTTGAACTTCTTGGCCATGAGTGCCATGGACTCCAAGTCCAACTCGTTTTCCGATTCTTCATCATCGGTAGAGGTGGATGAAGCCGCCTTGAATGCAATCGCCTTTTTCTTAGGCGCATCCAGGTTCAAATATGACTTCATCTTTTCTTGTAGCTTCACCTTGCTATCTTTGCGTACCTCGTATGACATCAAGGTACCCATTAGTTGAACTACGGTATATTTGTCCATGTCATTACCTTCCTCGATGGCGAAGGTACGTTTTTCCCAAGAAGAGGGAAGTCCTTCAATAAGCTTTAAGCACTTCTCCTTTTGAGTGTAGATCTTGCCGAGGGCCTCTAACTCGTTTATTATGTCAACGAAGCGAGCGTAATATTCTTTCATCTTCTCGCCCTGTTGCATGTGAAACATTTCGTAATCTTTGGTTACGACAACTAGTTTAGAGTCTCTTACCCGACTCGTCCCTTCATGTAGTATGAGGAGAGAGTTCCAAATTTGATATGCACTCTTACATGTGCATATCTTATTGAAGTCCTCGGGCTCCAATGCGCATTGCAAGGCGTTCATTGCCTTGGCATTGCTTACCTCCGCGGCGACCTCCGTGGTAGTCCATTTCTCAAAATCTTCTTCTTCGGGTTCAATATACTCCTTCATTGTAGTTCTCCATAAAGATGCACTTCGGAGGAAGGTTTCCATCCGACAATTCCAGTACCCGTAGTTGGTACCGTTGAAGAATGGAGGCCTCGTAGAGGAATGTCCTTCCATCACGGAAGATGCTCCTTCACGGTTCCTGAAGGTGTCATAGTTGGAAGGTGGACGCACGGTCTTGTTGTTGTTGGCAGACATAGCTGAGTATCTGGCTCTGATACCAAATGTAATGCCCTACCAGCTACTGCACAAGTACTAGAGGGGGGGTGAATAGTACTTTAAAATAATAAGGCGTATTATTCCAAATTAAATTGCACACAACTACCAAGTCAATTTGCGGAAGCTTAAATTGAATGACAACAATGAAATTAACAATGCAAACAAATGAAGTTAATGGGTTCGGATCCACCCAAGTCTCCCCGACTTGTTCCCGGTGATCCTACGTCCCAACCACCCGGATCCCCTCCGGATACTTGAGTTAGAAACCCTAACTCAAGATTTCCACTATGAATATCTTGTGAAAAACCTTCACAAGATCAAATCATACATGCAATGGCAAAGTGAATCCCACAACCCGGGATCACAAACTTCTCTCACAACCGAGAGAGCCAATAAGCAATATAAAGAGTTTATATGAAATAAATACTCTTACCACAAAATCCTATACCTTGAGTTTTTCTTACCCAATAGGTGGAATGAAGGATTTGAGGAAGATGAAGTCACCAAGCCCTAGCACCAAGGAAATGAGCAGCAATGGGTGCCTAGGGAAGAGTTGGAGACTTGGATCAAGCAATAGCTTGAAGAGCTCACCAAGAACAAGATTCTCTCTAGATCTAGAAATGAGAGAGAATGGGTTTCTTGTGAGGAAGAGAGCTTTAGATTTGAGGGAGAATAGCTATCTCTTTAGAACTCAATGAATCTCTTAATGGCAGCTCTATTGAAGATAGAAATGACCTAGGTTCGTATTTATAGGGTCCCATAAAAACAAGTTAGGTCAATCTCCAACGGAAAGAAATCTGTGAGAATTAGTCGGTCAAAGAACACTTACTGACCGACTAGTTCATCAACTAGTCGGTCAGTCACAAAGCATGGACCGACTAAGAGCAGATCAGAGAAGAGATAGAATTTCAGACCTAGAAATCTAGTCGGTCCAAGAACACTGTCTGACCGACTAGTTTCACAACTAGTCGGTCATCCAATGAACGTAGACCGACTAAGAGGCAAAACAACATAGTCTGAAGGCAAGTTGACTTAGTCGGTCCAAGAACAAAAGTTGACCGACTAGATTGTCAACTAGTCGGTCATCAAATGTTCTTAGACCGACTAACGGTAAACAGTAGCTTAGGAGAATTTTAGAGTGTACAGACAGTCACAACTAGTCGGTCAAAGAAGTTTCACTGACCGACTAGTTCACAAACTAGTCGGTCGGTGAGTCAACACAGACCGACTAACTGTAAACAGTAAAGTCCAAGAAATTAAGGAATCAAACTAGTCGGTCCAAGAACAGTTGCCGACCGACTAGATCACCATCTAGTCGGTCAGTACTTGTTCTTGTACCAACTAACATGCACAACAAAGTCCGAATCGAAGCGCGACGCTTCGAGGAAGTTAGAATGAACTTGTGCAAGGATCCTAGAGCTACGAAATGAGCGTAATGAAGATAGAAACGTAAGATATACTCAAGGCTTAACATTCTATCAATCGAAACTAAAAGACTATAAATAAAACCTTAATAAACGGTCTTTGAGAGCTTCGATTGAATCTTCATTACTTCCAAAGCGTCGCAAGAGCTTCAACGAAGCTTTAGGCATGAAACTGAGCTTTGGAAAGTGTTGAGATGTCGCTTTGAATGTTCACGTGAAATTGGCGACGATCTCCAATACTGCGCTCACAAATTGTTAGATCATGAATTATTTATGTTTGCTCATCATCCAAAACCAAATCCGGGGAGTCCAATATTCAACAACAACAATTTTGGGGGACAGAAATTTTGGGGGAAAACTTAAATTTGGGGGGAAACTTGAAATTTTGTGGGAAAACTTGAAATTTGGGGGAACTTGAAATTTGTGGGGTAGAAAAACTCAGCCATTAAATAAACCGTGCCCTATGGGCACGGGTAATGACTAGTATATATATATATGATGTTGCACTCTCTCTTGTGTCACACTATGCTATATTGTTTATCTTATCTGTGTGATGTATGATATGTTGTCTCCATGTATGCTTCACTCTCCTTGATGTGCTTTTGAGACAATATATGGATTAGATATTGGTTAATTCATGCTATCTTTGTTGTAATGAAATTTGTGAAAAATTATTTTCATTTCGTATATCTAAAATGTTGATATTGGATTTCCATTCCATTACTCACATGTGTATATGATGAGATTGTATGAGTTTTTGATTCGATATATCTTTATACTCCTTGATTGTTGTTAGTTCGTATTTAGCACTATTATTGTTGTTGTTATTTGCTCCCACCTTTTTGGATAATGCCATAGGGGGAGAGAAATAAACATACAAGATTCATAATGGATGTGCTAAGTATGTTCTAACGCTTGAATCTAAGATTTTTGTTGCCTTAGATTTAGGGGGAGTAAGATTACAATGAATAGGGATTTTATTTCCTAGATTTCTTGTATTGAATTCATTCATATCTCACTCATTTGCTTCAATTATTATGTAGATGCTCTAATATTTGTTGACTAACTTGATTGGCATCTATGTAGGGGGAGTAAGTTTTCATTACGCACAATTATTTATCTTTTTGTTTATGTTTATTTGTCATCATCAAAAAGGGGGAGAATGTTGAGTATTGGACTTCTCCCTACTTGGTGTTAATGATGAGCAAACATAAATACTTGTGACTAATCCCCTATTTTGCAATTAATCCATTGCCTAAGCTTATTATGAAGATCAACTAGCAATGGATGACTCACAAACGTGATTGAAGGCAAATGATATGAATTGGATGATCGTAGATTGATGATTGAAGCTCCCTAAAGACTTCAAGCTCATACGATGGAAAGAAGAGATTATTCGTCAATGTAATTTTTCTTTTATCTCTTCTAGTATGTAGCTTAGAAGTAGAGCTTTGATGGAGCACACACACACATCTACATTCTGTCATAGGACATCTTTAGACCTCTGTCTTTTGATCCCAATTCAATTCTCTTTTGTTTGTGCTAGGATTGTTCATAACAGCCAACTGCTGAACAGTTTACAGTCGCCTGTCTCAAAAACAGTCGACTGTGTTTTGTTCTACAGTCGCCTGTTATGCACAGACTATTACAATGTAGTTTTGGGCCTTACTCTGATTATTTCGCACAGGCTACTGTTGAACGATTCACAGGCGCCTGTCCTAGTGACAGTCGACTGTGTATTGTAAATCAGTCGCCTGTCTCTCCTTGCCAAAACTCTGGTTTGATCTAACTTCTACGTCCTGTCGACTTATGCTGTATATACAGTTGACTGTCTATTAGATCAGTCGATTGTCTATGCTGCAACAGTCGCCTGTCTGTAAGTCATTTCTTTGACTCAGCTCTCTGGAAATTTCTCTTGCTATTGACAGTCGTCTGTTCAAGTGTTTACAGTCGCCTGTTCTGATTTACAGTCGACTGTGTTCCTTTCATCAGTCGTCTGTCCTGTATCTTGTAATATTTTCAGTATTTGTCTAACTTACTCTTCTCTCGGCCAGTCGCCTGTCGAAGAAATTACAGTCACCTGTTGGTTTAACAGACGACTGTCTTTGCTTCATCAGTCGACTGTCCACGTGGTAAGTTACCGTTATGAATTCTCACTTACCCTTGCTGACTGTGCAACAGTCGACTGTCGCGAGTTCAGATTATATCCGTTGAGATTTTTCTCACGGATTTCGATTGGGTTTTTGCCTAAACTGTTTTGTGGATTTGAGAAAGCTATAAATAGAGCATCTACTGTTTCATTGGAAGGTTACTCATTCATTGCAAAATCCTTCAAGCTTTCATTTCCAAAGATCAAAGCTTTCAAATCCAAAGCCCTAAGTATTTCCAAATCTTGTTCTCTTGCTCTCCAACCTAGAACCAAAGATTGATCTTCTAGGCAATTGGTGCAGTCAAGAGAAATGGCTTTCTCCTCTCTTCCAAGAGAGTTCTTCAACACACATCACACTTCTCCTTCAAGTTCTACTTCAAGGCATAGGTGATTGTAAGTGTTGCTTTCAGATTTCATAATTTCTTTATTTGAATTGTGCTCTCGGTTGTGAGAGTGGTTTTTGCTTGCTCCCTGGTTGTGGGAGTCAAGGACATCGATTGTATTCGATTGCACTTGTAGGATTGCTACAAGTGGGCTTTAAGGAAACCTCAAGTTAGGGTTCTAACTTGAGTATCCGGTGGTATCTGGGTGGTATGGACGTAGGATTACCGGGAACAAGTCGGGAGTTGACTTGGGTAATCCGAACCCTTGAAACATATCTGCGTTTGCGTGTGTTTCTCTTTGGGTTGTTTTTCTATTTCGCACTATTTGTTGGATTGCATTTTATTTGGCGTAAATTCCTTTTAAATTTGCATAAACACTATTCAACCCCCCTTCTAGTGTTTTCCCCATAGACAGGGTCCTTACACCCCCCCTCGCCGTCGCGGGGGGGGGGGGGGGGGGGGGGGTCTCTGTGATCCCGATTCCGGCCTGTGATTGGGGCTTTCTGTGTTCTGACGCATTAGGAGGGGGAAACTAGATTTGTAAATTCTGGGTTTGAGGGACTTGTCACATTCCCTAAATTTTTTTTAAAAGGCCTATGTTCAATTACTTTTAATAAATTAGATGGCCTGCTTATTGGGCCTGAAGCCTAGTTTATAACTATGTAAATAAGTTTTATGGGATTGCAACCCCATTCAGATTAATAATTAATTTTGACTTCTAAATTGGGCCAGAAGCCCAGTTAATCCAATTGCAAAATTAATATGTTAATTAAATTTTTGCAAATGGTCCTACAGCCCAAATATTAATAATAATTTAATTTGACTTATTGGGTTAGAAGTCAAGTTAATAAAATTGCTCATTAAAATGATTAATATTTTACTTATAGGCCTGCAGCCCCAATCAAAATATTAATTTATTTTAATTTCTTGTTTTGGGCCTGACGTCCAGTTTGTCAAATTGCTAAAATTATGTCAAATATCACTCATTGTTAATTATTTATGGATTATTAGGATTTTTCAAAATATAATTATCTTAAGGATCCTGCGACCACTCTGCCGTTAGTCAACTAACCTAACAGTGTATGACGTCTCCCCGTGGTCCGAGAGATTATTATATTTTATAGTCTCTTTTTCCATATTATATATGCCTGAGTTATATGCGTGGTTGTTTATTTGTGCATGTAGCATATTTAAAACTGCGTGGATGTTTATATAAGTTAAAATGTGATTTTGGGATCGGCCAGTTTGATACCTTTAAAATTCCTTGCATTTTTATTTTCTTTTGAGAGAATTTGTAAGTGAGGATTAAATATATTAATGCCAAAGACTGGTGTACCAATATATGAAGATGGAGGTGAAATCTGCAATTGATAGGGACCCCTTCTGGGTTTCCAACTTGTATTTTTTCTTTTCTTTATGAACGGTATATCGGACTTTGGACTTTGTACGTTTTTGGGTATCTGGCCGATCCCCACATTTTACTTATTTTATTCTTTATGCATGAATTTACATCTTAATTAATTCATGCTTGTTTTAAATTGCATAGATAAATGGCAAAATTGGCAAGCATCGATTTCGCGGTCCTTAATGCTCCAGGAAAAAATTTTCCGAGTTGGCGAGTGGACCTGAAGTTCCACTTGCGTTCGATGGCCCTCCTTGGCTCAATTTTGGCTCCTTCATCGGCCCCAGCAGCGGCCGATACTTCTGCTACATCTAGCAACACTCCTACCACTGTCTCCGATGTGGATAAGGCAAAAGCCATTATCTATATTAGGAGACATATAGATCGGACCTTAAAGGCCGAATACCTTACGGTAGAGGACCCAATGGAGCTGTGGACAGTGCTGGAGGCACGGTATAATATCAAATTGAGGTAATATTACCATGTGCCAGTTATGAGTGGGAAAACCTCAGACTTCAGGACTATAAGGTAGTCGCTGAGTATAACTCTGCACTTCATAATATCACCTCACGCCTGAATTTATGCGGTGAAGAAGTGACAGAGCAACGCATGTTGGAAAAGACATTTACCTTGTTTCACGAGAAATATGCAATCCTCATGCAGCAGTGTCGTAAACGCAACTTCACGGAATTCTCTGATTTGATCTCTTGCCTCCTTAGGGTAGAGCAGAATAGAGATTTACTGCTTGCTACTCATAATTTATGTCCATCTGGTATTGCCCCTATCCCTGAAGCCCACCACGTTTCTTCCCAGAAGTGAAAAAACAAGAAGAAGGCTAAAATAACAAAGGGAAAGCTGTAATGAAGCAAGCACGAGGATCGGCACCCCAGACCAACAACAACAACAAAGGAAAGAGAAACTTCACATGGAAGCGAAAGAACACTGATCAAGTGTCACTTCCTAAGAAGAACTGTGAGGATAAATGCCATAGATGTGGCATGACTGGACATTGGTACAGAAACTGCTGCACTCTTCACCAACTTCAGGAACTATATCAAGCAAGCCAGAAGTCTCTGCCTGAAACAAACTTGGTGGCTGTTCAGCCGCCAATGATTTTCACTGCAAAAGACTTCGAGAATGACAACCTGCTCGATTGAGCCCTATCTTTATCTATGCATTTAAAATAACATGTTGCTTCATCTTTAGTTTGTTTTCGTACGAACTTTTATTTAAATGTCATTTTACATTTACTTAAATAAAATTTCGTTTTGCTTATATAGATGAAGTATGAGTGCCTAGTGGACAGTGCCTCGACACACACAATCCTTAGCGAATATTGCTATTTTAATAGCATAAATAAATATGACGACCCTGTTATCACAATTTCAGGACTGTCCAAAATAATCGAAGGACCTGGTGAAGCAATAATATTGCTTCCAAATAACACAAGACTTCAAATAAAGAATGCATTATTCTCTCCTAGATCAAATAGAAATCTCGTAAGTTTCAAGGACTTTCGTTTAAACGGATATCACTTAGAAACTAGAGATGAAAGTTAGGATGAATATCTGTATGTAACTCGTCAAAAAGATGGCCAGAAGACAATCTGCGAACGATTCAAGGGACTCCCGTCGGGTCTCTACCATACGTACATTCAACCAATAGAAGCCAATATGACTGAGCACCAGACGTGCCCATCATTGCCAGAGTTCCAACTATGGCACAACACACTTGGTCACCCTGGATCAGCAATGATGCGACGCATCATCACTGAATCCCGTGGACATAACTTGAAGAACCTGAAGATTCTTCATAAGGGAGAATTTCCTTGTCCCCCTTGTTTCAAGGGAAAACTGATAACGAGACCATCCCTCCTGAAAGTGGGATTAGAGTCTCCTGGCTTTCTTGAGAGAATTCATGGTTACATTTGCAGGCCTATTCACCCTGCAAGTGGCCCATTTCGGTACTTCATGTAATGCCCTGCTAAGCTACTGAACAAGTACTAGAGGGGGGGTGAATAGTACTTTAAAATAATTAAGAGGCTAATTCCTAATTACTTGCAAACTCTACCAAACAATGCGGAAAAATAAATGTTAGACAACAAAGAAACAATCGCAAACAACGATATTACTGGGTTCGGATCCACCCAAGTCTCCCCCCGACTTGTTCCCGGTGATCCTACGTCCCAACCACCCGGATCCCCTCCGGATACTTGAGTTAGAAACCTTAACTCAAGATTTCCACTATGAAATACTTGTGAAGAACCTTCACCAAGTCAAATCATACACAAAGTAATTTGTGACTCCCACAACCCGGGATCACAAACACAACTCTCACAACCGAGAGATAAACACTTACAAAATGAAAGTAAATGAAATAGAATAACTTACCACAAAATACCTATGCCTTGAGTATACTTACGAATTAGGGCAAGGATGATTTTGAGGAAGAAGAAGGCACCAAACCCTAGCTCCAAGATGTAGATCAACGATGGAGAGCTATGGGGTTGTTGGTGACCTAGGATCAAGCACTTGGCTTGGAAGGCTTCACACTCAATCAATCTCTCTTTGGAAGTAAGAGTGAGGAGAGATTATTGAATGGAATGAAAGAGCTTTGAATGAGCTTGGAATGATTCCTCTTGATCTCTAAACTTGCAATAATATCAGCCTTGACTGCAATGAATGCAGCCCATCAAGTATATATAGGATAGAGGAGAGAGAGAGAAAGAAATTCGAGTCATTAAATGCTCCAACGGCTCTTTTCTGAACCCAACTAGTCGGTCAAAGAACAACCACCGACCGACTAGTTCATCAACTAGTCGGTCGGTCATTTAACGTAGACCGACTAATGGAAGAACAGCCAAAAGGTCGAAGCACAGACAAAAGGAACTAGTCGGTCCAAGAAGAGTAGCTGACCGACTAGTTTCATAACTAGTCGGTCGGTTACTTAACTGAGACCGACTAAGAGATAAAACTGAAGTCTGAGCACAAATTGATTTAGTCGGTCCAAGAACAAATGTTGACCGACTATTTCATCAACTAGTCGGTCGCCAAATGTGCATAGACCGACTAACGATATACAGTAAGTTAGGTGAAAATTGGCATGTACAGTAAAGCTCAACTAGTCGGTCCAAGAAGGAAAGTTGACCGACTAGTTCATCAACTAGTCGGTCGATCAATGAACACAGACCGACTAATGATAAACAGTAGCTCAGGCTCAAAGTTGCATGTACAGGGAAAGCTCAACTAGTCGGTCATAGAAGCATCACTGACCGACTAGTTCACAAACTAGTCGGTCGGTGAGTCAACGTAGACCGACTAACTGTAAACAGTAAAGATCTTAGAATTGACTGACAAAAACTAGTCGGTCCAAGAAGCTTTGCCGACCGACTAGATCACCATCTAGTCGGTCAGTTCTTCTTCTTGAACCAACTAACATGCACAAGAAGTCGCGAATCGAAGCGCGAAGCTTCGAGAAAGTTTGTATGGACTTCTACCAAGATCCTAGAGCTAAGATAGGAGCGTTATGAAGATTTAAACCGTAAGACCTACTCAAGGCTTAACATTCTACGAAAGAAGCTTAAAGACTATAAATAAAACTTGACGATACTGTCTTCAATAGCTTCAATCGAATCTTCATGACTTCTAAAATGGTCCATAAGCTTCAACGAAGCTTTAGGCATACGATCACGTGCTTTGAGAAGTCTCGAGATGTCGCTTTGGATGTTCATATGAATTTGGCGACGATCTCCATAACTGTGCTCACAAATTGTTAGTTCACGATATATTTATGTTTGTCCAATATCCAACATTCTCCCCCTTTTTGGTGATGACAAACCAACATAAATAATAATCAACAATAATAATTCAAATGAAATTTACTTACTCCCCCTGCATTGATGACACGTTAATTCCAAATTAAACAATAATAATACGCATCAAGCAGACGAGTAAAGTATATAAATGAGAATCGATTATTGAAATATCGAATAACAAATGTTGGTTATTGAAATATCGGATTTGAAAATCCATTTATATATCTTAACTCCCCCTGAATCTAACATATCAAATTAGATTCTTGGAATAATGCTTTAAATTATCATTTAGCACATCGTTATTATTATATCTCTCCCCCTTTGGCATTAGCAAAAAAAGAGCGGGAGGAGATCAACGACAACAACAATGGCTTCAAATAAAAGCACGGGAGTCGTAGAATACGACGACGGTTCAAGTGACACCAAGGAAAAATACGAAGAAAATCAAGGCGTGTCAATGAAACCATAGTTGAAAATCGTAAAACGAAATCATCAAAAACTCAAATCAATTTTACGGATTGAGTTATGGAATATACTCTCCAATACCAACATTCTTGGTTAATTTAGTGCATGGAAAACAATTCTATGTTTTAATAAATTGAAATCTCTTTAACCAAGTTAATATCGTCGAGCGACGAAATTAAACATCAGAGACATAAAAAAAATTATATAATGTGCACAGTAGAATGAAATGTCAACTGCGATGTATATAAATATAAAATATGAACCAGAGTACATCAAAAATATACATCACTGACATACAAAACATCGATCCAACGATCGGGGCACAAAATACGGCATCATATCTCACAGATATCAGAGTGACACAAAACATACAACCTCATCAAAATGCATCAAGATACATCATCAAAATGATCCAAAAAAAAATAGCCACCCTCACTATCCTACCCAATCTCTCTCACAACTAGATATGTCATCCAATGTGCATCGGGAGAGGCCTCAAAGAAGCTCAAGAGGCAGCGGGAGGATCAGAAGCAACTGCAGGCTCTGCAGGAGCGGAGGTGGTAACTGGATCAGCTGGAATGTCAACGGAAGCGACGTCAGAAGTCTCAGGCACGTCAGAAGAGACGATCTCAGGGGCAGCAACGGTAGTGGCCTCGGGAGCACCAGTCGGAGCATCCAACGCAGGAGCGGTGGCAACAGGTGTGCTCTCGGGGCACCAGCAGACGAAGCAGCAGCAGCATCACCAGAAGTGCCCTTGGGGGCACGAGTAGAAGCACGAGCAAGCTCCTCAATGTCCTCCTCATCCAACTCATCCTCGTTAGAAAAAGACAGAGGGACCTCAATATCAAGGTGACGAGCTATACAGCAGAGAATCTCCTCAGAACGAGCCTGACGAGACTCCAAACGTCGCAGAGAACGAACGAGCTCGGCAAGAGTGGAAGAGGGAGCAGTTGAGGCAGAGGCAGAGGCTGATGCTGAAGGTGTCGTCCTCTGAATGTGACGGAGCGCTGCAAGAGACTTCTTGACGGCCGTCGCGTTCAGGGGAGGACCAAGTGGACGCTCATCGTCAGGAGGCAATGTGACACGGAAGTGACGGAATACCAGAGTCAATAAGCACGGGAAGGGGATATGAGCCGACTTCGTGGACTTGCGAATACACTCGAAAGAGTCCATCTTATCGAGTATAATGCGAGCCCAGTTAATCGAGCTCCCCATGAAAATAGCATATATCAACTTCAAGAAAGGCTGGGACGGTAGAGAGGAGGAGCCGTACTTGGGAAGCAAGCACGACTTCAGAATCAAATTTAGGACCCAGGCGATAGGCTTGAAGGATTTGGAGGGAACGCCAATCATGGCGGGGGGAATCTCATGGATGAGCTGAGAGAGAACGACCTGATCAAGGGAGGAGATATCATCAACAGATATATCGGAGGGAAGGAGGCCAGACGAGGAGATACCCAAAATCTCTCCTAAGATTTCTGCCGTGAGGACTATAGGAGTCCCCAAGACAGTCGTCTCAATCGAGTGGGTTGCATCGTACTGACCCCGGATCCTATTGGCATAGAAAAGTTTTACTAGGCAAGGGTAGGGGTGAGGGTTCGCCTTCGGGTCATATCCAAGGTAATCGAGAAGACCGGAGGATGAAAGAAGATCGGCGAGGCCTAGGAAGTCACTAAACTGGACGAAATGCTCCAGAAGCAGTGGGCAGTGTTCGATACGGTTGTAAGCCACGATACACAAAGGGTCATCGCGACACAATGAAATATCGACACCGCCAACCGGCATCGGAGCCTTTCCCTTAGGCTTACGGGTAGATGTACGTGGTCGGGAGCTAGACTCAGGATGGGTAGGAGGAGTGGGTTCCCTATGAGTCTCAGTCTCGGGTCTGAACTCGGTATCAAAATCGGTAGGAGTATGGAAAGAAGAGGGAGATGCAAGTTCCTTGGGCTTGGACTTAGGCTTGGGTTGGGTTCTAGGTTGAGCACGGGGCTTCGCTTTCGTCGTCCTCTTACGCTTAAGAGGAGGCGAAGACGAGGAGGGTTTGGTAGGCTTCGAACGACGTTTCGGAGGAGGGGGGTCCGAGGGTGGCGAATCGACGGTCATGGGCGAAGGGGCAGAGGGAGTGATCGGGATACGTGTACGAGCCATAAGCGTGGCACGGCACGACACAAGAGATCGAATCAAAGAAACCCTAATCACAAACCCTATAAAATCGAAACCCTAGCAAACCCTAGACATCGAAATAACTATAAATGAAACCATAGCTGCTGAAAATATAACCCTAGAGAGCTAACCCTAACCCTAGGAAGCTAGGAGAGGGAGGAGAGTCACCTAGGAGGAGAGGGCGATGGTCGACGACGGAGGAGATGGCCGGAATCAGGCTGGAGATCGACGGACACGAAGGAGGAAGTCGAAGGGTCGGGGGGTTTTTCGAGTTGGAGTGAGAGAGAGACCGACTAAAAATGAGTATAGTCGGTCGGGGCTGAGATTTAATCGACTGGAATTCGAAAAGACAAAACAGTCCCCGTCACAACTAGTCGGTCACAGTTCAAGCACTGACCGACTAGATCACGATCTAGTCGGTCGGTCAATGAGCTTGAACCGACTAGTTGTAAACAATAACTGAAGGCAAATTTCCTGACAAGATTTAGTCGGTCTAAGCTCATTCACTGACCGACTAGAACTGAATCTAGTCGGTCGGCCAATGAACTTGGACCGACTAAGAGAGTTCAAAAATTGAAAATCTTTGAAATTTGATTTCTCTCCTAATCACACTTGGATGAAACATCAAAATACTCTCATTAATCATTATACTACCCCATTAAACATCGAAAATCTGAAATTTGACGATTACGCACAAATCGAGCTAAAATTCCGAAAATTCAACAAAAATCCAGAAAATTTCAATACTTCAAGCATGAGCAAATATAACGAATAGAATAACATGCAAGAATATTGAATTAAAAACATGAATCCTATATCTCGGATTCACCCATAATCCCCAATTCTCGACGCAACCGCACAAAGGAGTCTTCCTTTAGGGGTTTCGTGAAAATATCGACGATTTGCTTCTGGGTTTCAACGTACACTAATATGATGTCCTTTTTAGCAACATGATCATCTAAGAAATGGTGTCGGACATCTATGTGTTTCGAACGGGAATGGTGTACCGGGTTCTTGGAAAGACATATTGCACTTTGCTTGTCCACCATGATAGGGCAAGTATCACAGTTTATACCAAAGTCTTTAAGTGTGTGTCTCATCCAAAGAACTTGAGCACACGCGGCACCGGCGGTAATATATTCCGCCTCGGTGGTTGAAAGTGATACAGAATTTTGCTTCTTGGAAAACCAAGAGACAAGGGAAATTCCTATAAAATGGCAAGTGCCACTAGTACTTTTCCTGTCGGATTTGCATCCCGCATAATCGGCATCACTATATGAGATTAACTCATCCGTGCTAGATTTTGGATAAAGTAATCCAAAATCAAGTGTATAACTTAAATAACGGAAAATACGTTTTACTGCTACTAGGTGAGACTCCTTAGGTTGAGACTGATAACGAGCACATACACATACGGCAAACATAATATCGGGCCTACTTACGGTAAGATAAAGTAAACTACCAATCATACCTCGATATAGACGAATGTCTACATCTTTACCGCCCGTATCCTTATCAAGATGCGTAGTCGTGCTCATTGGAGTCTTTTTCCCGGAGGCATTCTCCATTCCAAATCGTTTAAGCAACTCCACCGTATACTTCGTTTGATGGATGAAGATTGCATCGTCCATTTGGCGAATTTGGAGACCTAAGAAATATTTGAGCTCACCCATGTGGCTCATCTCAAATTGATCCTTCATCACATTAGAAAACTCTTCGCAAAGAGCAAAGTTAGTAGCACCGAAAATGATATCATCAACATATATTTAAACTAAAATTATATCATTATTCGAATACTTAACAAATAATGTGGAATCAACTTCTCCCATTTAAAATCCTAAATCCAAAAGAAAATTCTTTAGACAGTCATACCAAGCTTGAGGAGCTTGTCTCAAACCGTAAAGAGCTTTCTTAAGTTTAAAAACATGATTGTGAAATTTTTCATTTATAAAACCCGGAGGTTGAGAAACATAAACTTCCTCAACAACATCTCCGTTTAAAAATGCACTTTTTACATCCATTTGAAATAATTTAAAATCCTTATGGCATGCAAAAGATAATAGTAATCTAATTGATTCTAATCTAGCTACCGGAGCGAAGGATTCTTCGAAATCAATACCTTCCTCTTGACGGTAGCCTTGAGCAACTAACCGAGCTTTGTTCTGGACGACGACTTGGTTTTCGTCGGTTTTGTTCTTGAAGATCCACTTTGTCCCTATGACGATGTAATTCTTCGATGGCAATGGAACACGCTCCCAAACCTCATTCCTCTCGAATTGAATGAGTTCCTCCTCCATGGCTAAGATCCAAGCACTATCTTCGCACGCTTCATTAACATTCTTTGGCTCTATCGAGGAGGCAAAGGCACAATGAGCGAAGTAGTTTACTTGCGATCTCGTCTTGACACTATCATGGATATTGCCAATGACTTGCTCATGAGGATGGTCACGAACGGTATGAAGCCATTTGGGAATACCTTGATCACTAGGAACATTCTCAACAACTTCATTAGTCGGGTTAGTATCAATAGAATCAATAGAATTAATAGAGTTAGAATTACCAATTGAATCACATAAGACATCCATGGAGTCATCGTCATTAATAATTCTCGTTGGAACAAATCCTTCATTAAATGAAACATGAAGTGATTCCTTGATCGTTGAGGTTCGTTTGTTGAATATCCGGTCGGCTTTGCTACGTGAGGAATACCCAACAAAAATCCCCTCATCGGATCTTGGATCGAATTTGTCCAAACTACCATACGTGTTCTTAATAAAACATTTCGAACAAAAAAGACGAAATTGTTTAACTTGAGGCAACCTACCAAACAACAATTCATAACAAGTTTGTTTAGTGCCGGGCCTCAAAAGTATTCTATTAAACACATAGCAAGCGGTATGTACCGCTTCCGCCCAAAATTGATGGCCAAGTTGGCTATCATCAACCATAGTGCGAGCACATTCCACTAGCGTCCTATTCTTTCTCTCAACTACAACATTTTAAGGAGGTGCGCGAGGGAATGAAAAGGTGTGTGTAATACCAACTTCATCACAAAATGTCTCAAAAGACTCATTCTCAAATTCACCTCCATGATCACTACGAATAGTGACAATGGTGGTTCCTAAGAGATTTTGTACTTTCTTAACAAAAATTGTGAAGTTTTCAAAAGCTTCATTCTTATTACATAATGAAAATACCCAAGTAAACCTAGAAAAGTCATCAACGATGACAAGTCCATATCTAGCATTACCTAATGAAGCAACTCTAGTTGGCCCAAATAAATCTAGATGTAATAGCTCTAGAGGCCGCTTAGAAGAAATGCTTTTCTTAGGTTTAAATGAAGATTTTGGAAGCTTGCCTCGTTGACACGAGTCACAAAAGCTTTTCTTTTGAAAGACAAGCTTAGGGAAGCCTCTGATAGAATTTAACTTGGAAAGCTTAAAAAGTGTTCCAAAGTTCACATGACCAAAACGTCGATGCCATAAGTGTTGTTCACTTGTGTTGGCAATAAGACATTGTTCATGTGATCTTGGAAGATCTAGGATATATATATATCCTTATGGCGTGTGCCGGAAAACAATAATTCATTATTATCTTTTCTTAAAATATGGCACATTCCTTTCACAAAGTTAACTTTGTAACCTTTGTCACAAAGTTGACTTATTGAAATAAGATTGTGTTTTAATCCTTTAACGAGGTAAACATCACATATAAGGGGTTTAGAAGGATTACCCACTTTACCAACACCTATGATGGTTCCGCTCTCGTTGCCTCCAAATACGACGCGGTTTCCATTTGCAATGGGAACCACTCCGGAGAGCAATTGAGCGTCACCCGTCATGTGTTTTGAACACCCGCTATCGAGTATCCAATTCCCCTTGGAGCTAAATTTAAATTTGTTGCTCCTTTTCTTTTTATTTTCCTTGAGTACCTAAAGATAGAAAATTTCATATCATGGTACCCAAGGTCATTGGGTCCAAAAGATTAGACCTTTGGAAGCCAAGTCCAATTGGACTTAGACTTCCCCACATAATTTCTACTATGCACAACATCCGAAAAATAAGCATTCATGTAAACTTGTTTTTCATCCATGCTTGTGTCCTTTGGGCTCCAAATTGTGAATATTTTGGGAGCCCTCATCCTATTGGGTGCATGCATGCGTTGTTGGTTTCTACGTGATGCATGTCGTGGATAGGCATAAGGAACATGATGGAATGGTGCATGTGGATAATTATTCATACGATGATGTGGGTGAACATATGCATGTGGAGGAACACGTGCGTGAGGGTGTCTCACATGGTGTGCATGTGCCCGTGAACGTGTAGCATAGAAATCATCATATGTGTGAGCCGGTGGAGTAGGACGTGTGTTCCTACGTGGCATAGTATTGGTGTACATATAAGCATGTCCCTTCTTTGGAGGTCCACCTAAAGTGGGTTTCTTTCCAAAAGAGGGTGTGGACGAGGTGGAAGCACCATTGGTAGATGAACTACCAATAGAGTGTTTGCTACCACTCGTTGAGTCACCGAAAGTTAGCCTAACAAAAGTAGTGGCCGATTTGGATGAACTTCCCATCGTATACCCCAAGCCAATATGGTGATTGGCCGGAAGTAAGTCACTTAGGATTTTATCCAAATGGTCCTTACCCTTATTGAATTTATTAATTCGGCATAATGTGTTCTCATATTTCTCGGTGAGAGAACGCATAGAAGCATCCAAAGTGGATACTTGCGATGTGAGCACATAAACACGAGATTTAAGATTCTCATTCTCAATACTCAAAGTCGAGTTTTGAGAAGTCAAATCCGCTATTTTGTGTTCCTCCGGATCCTCAATGCTAACATGTTCAAGTTGAGTCTTGAGATTAACAATCTCATTCTTCAACCCTTTAACAACGGTGTGGTTGTTGGTGATGATAGTTTTAGGCGAGGTTTGAATGCTAGCTAAGTCATCTTTTACTTTAGTATACGTATTTACTAATTTAGTATACTTAGACCACAATTGAGAATTAGCATTCCTAAGGTCATCCATGGTTACCTCATCGCCTTCGTTGTCGCTATCATCAGAAGAGGAAGATCCTTGATCATGCTCCTCTCTTGTCATGAAGCACATGTGTGCTTGCTCCACT
Source organism: Scilla litardierei (assembly GCA_030789695.1). NCBI lineage: Eukaryota > Viridiplantae > Streptophyta > Magnoliopsida > Asparagales > Asparagaceae > Scilla > Scilla litardierei. The sequence continues at coordinate 95,708,213 of CM061142.1, forward strand.
TGCTCATCGTCTGACTCTCCGCTTGAGAGTCATCAGAGTCGGTGAAAGTCCCGACAAGCCCCTTTTTGTTCCCTTTCTTGTACTTCTTGGACTTGTCGTACTTCGGCGCCTTCCACTTCTCCTTTTGCTTGTTTAGAGGACACTCCGCTTTCATGTGTCCTGGCTTGTTGCATTTAAAGCACAAAGAAGAAGATGCGTTAGAAGAATTGAACTTTGACTTGTTTTTGAAGTTACCTTTCCGGAAGAACCGGTTGAACTTCTTGGCCATGAGTGCCATGGACTCCAAGTCCAACTCGTTTTTCGAGTTCTCATCATCGGTTGATGTGGAAGTAGATGGAGCGGCCTTGAAAGCAATAGCTTTTTTCTTTGGCTCTTCTTGTTGTAGGTAAGACTTCATCTTTTCCTGCAACTTCAACTTGCTATCCTTGCATACCTCATAAGACATCAAGGTACCCATTAGTTGAACAACGGTATATTTGTTCATATCGTTACCTTCCTCGATGGCGAAGGTGCGCTTTTCCCAACTAGAAGGAAGTCCTTCTATAAGCTTCGAACATTTCTCCTTTTGGGTGTAGGATTTGCCGAGAGCCTCTAACTCGTTTATGATGTCGACGAAGCGAGCATAATACTCCTTCATCTTCTCACCCTGTAGCATATGAAACATCTCGTAATCTTTATTAACTACAACGAGTTTAGAGTCTCTTACCCTACTCGTCCCTTCATGTAAGATGAGGAGGGAGTTCCAAATTTGATATGCACTCTTTCATGTGCATATCTTGTTGAAATCCTCGGGCTCCAAAGCACATTGCAAGGCGTTCATTGCCTTGGCATTGCTTACCTCCGCGGCGACCTCCGCGGGAGTCCATTTCTCGAAATCTTCTTCGGTGGGCTCGACATATTCCTTCATCCTGGTCCTCCATAGTGAAGCACTTCGGAGGAAAGTTTCCATCCGGTATTTCCAGTACCCGTAGTTGGTACCGTTGAAGAATGGAGGCCTTGTTGAGGAATGTCCTTCAATTACCGAAGAAGCTCCTTCACGGTTCTTGAAGGCGCTATAATCAGAGGGTGGACGAACGGTCTTGTTGTCGTTGGCAGACATAGCTATAGACTTGGCTCTGATACCAAATGTAATGCCCTGCTAAGCTACTGCACAAGTACTAGAGGGGGGGGTGAATAGTACTTTAAAATAATTAAGAGGCTAATTCCTAATTACTTGCAAACTCTACCAAACAATGCGGAAAAGTAAATGTTAGACAACAAAGAAACAATCGCAAACAACGATATTACTGGGTTCGGATCCACCCAAATCTCCCCGACTTGTTCCCGGTGATCCTACGTCCCAACCACCTGGATCCCCTCCGGATACTTGAGTTAGAAACCCTAACTCAAGATTTCCACTATGAAATACTTGTGAAGAACCTTCACCAAGTCAAATCATACACAAAGTAATTTGTGACTCCCACAACCCGGGATCACACACACAACTCTCACAACTGAGAGATAAACACTTACAAAATGAAAGTAAATGAAATAGAATAACTTACCACAAAATACCTATGCCTTGAGTATACTTATGAATTAGGGCAAGGATGATTTTGAGGAAGAAGAAGGCACCAAACCCTAGCTCCAAGATGTAGATCAGCGATGGAGAGCTATGGGGTTGTTGGTGACCTAGGATCAAGCACTTGGCTTGGAAGGCTTCACACTCAATGAATCTCTCTTTGGAAGTAAGAGTGAGGAGAGATTATTGAATGGAATGAAAGAGCTTTGAATGAGCTTGGAATGATTTCTCTTGATCTCTAAACTTGCAATAATATCAGCCTTGACTGCAATGAATGCAGCCCATCAAGTATATATAGGATAGAGGAGAGAGAGAAAGAAATTCGAGTCATTAAATGCTCCAACGGCTCTTTTCTGAACCCAACTAGTCGGTCAAAGAACAACCACCGACCGACTAGTTCATCAACTAGTCGGTTGGTCATTTAACGTAGACCGACTAATGGAAGAACAGCCAAAAGGTCGAAGCATAGACAAAAGGAACTAGTCGGTCCAAGAAGAGTAGCTGACCGACTAGTTTCATAACTAGTCGGTCGGTTACTTAACTGAGACCGACTAAGAGATAAAACTGAAGTCTGAGCACAAATTGATTTAGTCGGTCCAAGAAAAAATGTTGACCGACTAGTTCATCAACTAGTCGGTCACCAAATGTGCATAGACCGACTAACGATAAACAGTAAGTTAGGTGAAAATTGGCATGTACAGTAAAGCTCAACTAGTCGGTCCAAGAAGGAAAGTTGACCGACTAGTTCATCAACTAGTCGGTCGATCAATGAACACAGACCGACTAATGATAAACAGTAGCTCAGGCTCAAAGTTGCATGTACAGGGAAAGCTCAACTAGTCGGTCACAGAAGCATCACTGACCGACTAGTTCACAAACTAGTCGGTCGGTGAGTCAACGTAGACCGACTAACTGTAAACAGTAAAGAGCTTAGAAATGACTGAAAAAAACTAGTCGGTCCAAGAAGCTTTACCGACCGACTAGATCACCATCTAGTCGGTCAGTTCTTCTTCTTGAACCAACTAACATGCACAAGAAGTCGCAAATCGAAGCGCGAAGCTTCGGGAAAGTTTGTATGGACTTCTACCAAGATCCTAGAGCTAAGATAGGAGCGTTATGAAGATTTAAACCGTAAGACCTACTCAAGGCTTAACATTCTACGAAAGAAGCTTAAAGACTATAAATAAAACTTGACGATACCGTCTTCAATAGCTTCAATCGAATCTTCATGACTTCTAAAATGGTCCATAAGCTTCAACGAAGCTTTAGGCATACGATCACGTGTTTTGATAAGTCTCGAGATGTCGCTTTGGATGTTCATATGAATTTGGCGACGATCTCCATAACTGCGCTCACAAATTGTTAGTTCACGATATATTTATGTTTGTTCATCATCCAAAACCAAATCCGGGGAGTCCAATATCCAACACTTCATGGTGCTGATTGATGCATCAACTAAATGGTCTTATGTGTGTCTCTTGTCCACCCGCAACCTAGATTTTTCAAAGCTATTGGCACAAATAATAAGGTTACGGGCTCATTTCCCCGATAACCATATCATGAAACTTTGTCTTGATAATGCGAGCGAATTTACTTCACTAGTCTTCCAAGAATATTGCCGGGCAACAAGTCTTGAAGTTGAACATACAGTAGCACATGTTCATACCTTGAACGGATTAGCAGAGTCCCTTATAAAGAGACTCCAATGGATTGCACGTCCATTGCTTATGCAATCCCAGTTGCCGGTGGATGCTTGGGGCATGCTATTTTACATGCTGCATCACTTATTAGGATAAGACCCTCTGGAGGTCATACATTATCCCCGACGCAACTTGCATATGGCGCACCTCTCATTTGAGAGTGTTTGGTTGTGCGGTATATGTTCCAATAGCACCACCTCAGAGGACCAAAATGGGTCCTCAGCGTCGTCTAGGTATCTATATTGGGTTTGATTCGTCCTCTATTATCAGATACCTTGAACCCCTCACGGGGGACGCATTCAAGGCACGTTTTGTTGACTGTGAATTTGATGAGAAATTTTTTTCTAAACTAGGCACACAGTCTAAGAAGCCTGAAACTACTGAGACCATTAGTTGGGACCAGAAGTCTTTGTCCCTATATGATCCGCGTACTAATTTGTGTGAAGATGAGATCCTGAAGATCCTTCACATTCAGAATACATACATCTTTTGCCGGATAAGTTCACGGACAACCAGAAGATTGTCAGTTCACACGTCCCTGCTGCTAACACGTCAGCTAGGATTGACATCCCCATAGATGTATGCAATCCACCAGCAGCAGAATTGGCTGTACCTCAATTGAAAAGAGGACGCCCACCAGGTTCAAAAGATAAAGTTCCTCGAAAGAGGAAGATTCCTGAAGATAATAAGATTATCCCTCCACAGGATGCTGAGCTCAGACCAGCTACTTCTTGTTGGACGCAACGATCTAGGACCTCTTGGTTTGATGATGACAAACGTGTCGTGATATCTAATGTGTGTGCTAGTGTGTTTTAGGATTGGCAAAACAATATATTTTCACCTTTTGGCGGAATTGCTATTCGTATAGCAAATTGGGAGAAAGGGAGTGTGTGTGTGCACAAAGAAGATTTGACTTGGTCAATGAGGAGAGAGATGGAATCTATTTGGGATATGGTCAAATCAATTAGAGATTAATTTCAATTTCATATTCAATTTGAATTGCTATCAAATCCCAATTTGATCAAATCAAATCTCCTATTTGTGGTGCAAAGTGATAGAACCAAATCTCTAATCTCCTATTCAAAATAGGATTCCCCGTAACCTCATCACCCAATCATCATCCTATAAAAACCCATCTTCTAGGGTTGAAGAAGCGTGCGTCTACAACAAAAAAAATACCCAAGAGCCGTAACGAGCCGTGCCTTTCTTTCTCTAATATTAAACCGGCCACACAAGAATTAAATATCAAAAGGAGCTCTTCTGTGCATCTACATGTGAAAAAAAATAGGGAGGCTACTTGTTTTGTTCATTTGTTTTACAACGTGAGTCTCCACTAATTTGTTTTTATCTTTGTGCAGGGACCCACATTGCCAAGCTGCGAATTTTTTTTTGAGAACACGTACTGATGATTTGCGAACAAGGCCGGCCATATATTTTATAGGGTTTTGATTTTTTTTTCCCTTCATCACAAAACAATTCTTATGAGCACACACTGCCACACAAATTTCTCAAGAGCAGTTCTCCCAATAATTTTGTTTTAAAGGACCGAATCATGTGCACAAGCTGCAATTTTTGAAGCAGTCTCTGTCAGCAAGAGGTCGAATTTTTGTTTGCAACACTACCGAAATATTTGACCAAGCATCCAAAATCTGTGAAGCAAGCCGACCAATTAAATTCCCAAAGAGCCGCATGTATTTTTGAGGGAGCCGTGAGTTTTTTTGCAGGGCCGAAATCATCAAAGGAGTAGGTTGCTGCTTTTGTGTTGGGCAAATAAAAGAACAGAGAGTACAAGGGGGGTCGAAGTTTGCAAGCAATTAAATTTTTTTTGTTTTTTTTCTCCACTCACGTTTTGGCTTCACATGCATGTTTGATAATATTAATTATTAGAAAGAGAATTGATTGCATGGTGTTCACTTGCATGGGTTCATGTTCTGAATTTAAATCTCCACTCACCTTAGTATTCTCTACTTGCAGACATGTTTAATTAATTTCCCTCCATCTTTTTGTTTACAGGCTGTTCCTTTTTAATTCATACAGAGATTTGTTTGCAAGTGCTTAGGGTTGGCCGAACAAATTGCAGAAGACCTTTGTTTGCAAGCCGCATCATCCCGGGAGAGGAGTGCCGTAACTTGAGGTGCCTACGACGAGACGATGACATCTACGTCAGACGAGATCTGACCCGTGCTGATTGACGAGGACATCACCGCTACACAAACTGAGATTCCTAAACTCTATTTATTATTATTTTGTGTAGTTGTTGTGTTAGATCCTCGTAGGGGAAACTTTAGATAGTTTTCTGTGACTATTTTGGGACTTTTCTAGTTGGGACTAGACAAGTGGGACCCAGCTAGTTTGGGACTAGCTGGTAGAAAGCGTTACTAATATTGATAGTGAGAGAAAACACTGTGTGTGGGGTACTGAGAGCCTGGCGAGTGTAGAGACGTAGAGGGTGCTCTTAGCGTGCTCTAACTTGTGGTTTTGTACCTATTGCACTATTCAATACTAGTTCTGTTTGGGGGCTGGAGTAGGTCGTTGGGACGACTGAACCAGGGTAAATCTGCTGTGTATGCTGTGTCTGCATTTTATTTACTCTGGTTGTGCTATAACTGCGTGTGCTTATTCGTGGGTTGCACGAATTATTCTTATTAGCCTATTCACCCCCCTCTAGGCTAGGATCCAAATCCAACAAGTGGTATCAGAGCCAGTTTAGTAGATCTAGCCTAGTTTGACCATGGACCACATTGATAGTGCTTTTGCTGAGGGTCAGTCTATTTCCCGACCACCTAGATTTAATGGAGTAGACTATGCTTATTGGAAAAATCGTATGAGAATCTACTTGATTTCTATTGATTATAAAGCTAGGCAAATTGTTGAAAAAGGATATAAATCATCTGTTATTAAAATTGAAAATACTGAGATGCTTAAACCTGATGATAAATGGGATGATAATGATTGGAAGCTTTATTCTCTTAATACTAAAGCTATGAATGCTCTCATTTGTGCATTAGATAAATCTGAATTCAATTGTATCTCACATTGTCTAACTGCGCATGAAATATGGCATACTTTGGAGGTGACGCACGAGGGAACGTCACAGGTGAATGAGTCTAGACTTGCACTTCTGAGCACGGAATACGTGGGATTTCGCATGCTACCATCAGAGACCATATCCGAAATGTTTGCGAGGTTCACCAACATTGTCTACAAGTCTAGTTCGCTCGGTAAGACATGTTATAGCCTTGAGCAGGTGAGAAAGATATTAAGAGCACTGCCAAGCTCTTTCAGGCCTAAAGTTACTGACATCTAAGAAGCGAAGGATCTATCGCAGATGAGGGTGGAGGACTTGATAGGTAATCTAATGTCCCACGAGCTTGAATTGCAAAACGTGGATAAAAGGGAGAAACCTGAGGAGAAGGAGAAAGCTACCAAGCCACTTGCTCTGAAAGCTGACGAAAGTGAAGAAGATGATGATGACATAGCGCTAATGGTCAGCAACTTCAGAAAGTATGTCTAGACCAAGCAAGGAAGAACGGAAATGGCACCCAGGTTTAATCTCTCTAACTTTTTTCAGTCTTCTAAGCAAACCTATGATCAGAATTCTACTAATATAATGACTTGTTTTAAATGCAAGAAAAGAGGACATCGAATGAGGGATTGCCCACATGAGACAGCTCAGGTAGCTAAAGAAAAGGGAAAATCCAAGGTGCTAACTTGGGATATGGACAGCGAAGCTGAGAGTGAGGAGGAAGAACATGAAGCCCACTCATGCATGGCATTGATGGAAATACACGATGAGGTAATTTCTGGTAGTAAAACTGAACTCCTTACTCTTTGTAAAGAAATGCAAGATAAAATAGTAGAGCTTGAATCCACTATAGATGATTATCAAAATGAGAACTTTGAAATGCAACAATCTGAATATGAAATGTCTAAAGAGATTGAAAAACTCAAAATTGATATTGTTGCTCGTGACTCTACTATTGACACTTTGAAAAAGGAAAAGTCCAGTTTTAATGATGAAGCACCTTGCCTCTCTTGTCCTTCCTTGATGAATAATATTAGCATGCTTAAACTTGATTTGATTAAGCTCGAAACTGAAAAAGACTAAGTGATTAGAGAGCTTAATGATAAATTTTGCATGTTGGATAATGATTTTAAAATAAAAATGATTGAATTTGAAAAGAAGGAAGAGGAAAACAAGAGAGCTTTTATAAGTAAATGCACATTGCTTGCGGAAGAAAATAAATTGTTGAAATCCAAAGTCTCTAATCTTGAATTAGCCATTAAGAAATTCTCTATGGGAAAACAATCGTTGGATACTATTTTAGAGAATCAACTATATGGCAATAACAGAAGAGGACTTGGATTTGGTTTGAAAAATGTCGAAAAGCCAAAATTCAAGAAATTCCACAATGAACCCTCTATTGCAAAGAAAAAATATGCAAAGTGCTTTACTTGTGATAGTGTAGGCCACACTTCATATTATTGTAAATTTAGGAACACAAATATTAAGTTTAAACAAGTGTGGGTTCCTAAAACTATATTGGCTAACACTAGTGGACCTTGTTGGATTCCAAGGTCACACTTAACACCTTTCATGTAGGTGTGATGGAGTTTTGGCGAGGAGCGTTAAATTTAATGTCTCATTCTTTTAGCTCCTTCGTCAAAAAGCGACGAGAAGGTATAATTTTTATCCCTCTTTGCATTTCATTGCATACCTTCATAGATTTGTTTGTGTGCTTGATTTATTTTGATTTGTGTGCTTGCATGCATGATTTTTTAAATGTTTTTATTTCTGAAAAAAATAAATAAAAGCCAAAAATAAAAAAAATGTCCTTATTGATTATCCTCTTATGAATCTCTTAAGTGGTATTGTATGAATGATCAATCTATCCCTTGTAGAAGTCAATTCATTATTGTTGTAGCTACATGAACATGATGTTATTCTTTTGAGTAGCCATGACATGTCTCATAAGATTTAAACTTGACTTCTACACCTACATTTGCACTTTCACGATAATTGACTTTTTAGTGCTTTTGGAGATTCTTTTGAAGAATAATGGAAAGTGAATGTAGGAATGATTAATTTCTGAATTTTCTAAGGGATATGAAGTGTTTAGCCATGAATTAAAATTGAGCACAAAAGAATTGAAAAAAAAAAAACTATATTTGCTCCGTATGAAAAATGGATACACTTCATGGCTAATACACAACCCAAGAGTATCCAACTTATGCTAAATGGGTAATCATTAGCGTTGGTGTATATAACTCGTCAAGCAATGCCACCCCACATTTAAAAGTCCTTTTAGGCCATGTTTTGGGGTTCGGTAACTTGAACTCATCTTAGATGAGGTGGGAAAAATCAATCCTAGTGTTATTCATGAAAATTGGAAAATGTGGATTGATTTGGTTGATTTTCTGAAAAATTGAATCTCCTCTTGTACTTTATTGTCTATGTCACTACACTTACACAAAGGTGGGAAGTCGTGTTATGAAATTCTATGAGCGTGAATTGTCTATTTTTTGGAGAACTAATGCAAATTGCACGCTACATTTAATAATGGTTTATTTTTGCATGGAATATTGTTGTGACTTCATTAATCCACTTTTGGTGATTACAAAGGGGGAGAAAAAGAATGAAAGATTTGTGTGTTGTTGGTATTATTTGTTGAAGGGGGAGCTTGAGAAAAATACTTGAATAAATGTTGAAGGGAGAGCTTGAGAGAAGGGGGAGCATGCTTTTATATTTTTAATAATGTAGTGCATGCTATGAATATCTCATTCCACGATTCATATTGCATTACACCCTTCAATACACTTCACACACCCATCTATTGCTCAAATCTTTTATGTGTTTGTCATCACCAAAAGGGGGAGATTGTTGGAAGCAACGATCTAGGATCTCTTGGTTTGATGATGACAAACGTGTCGTGATATCTAATGTGTGTGCTAGTGTGTTTCAGGATTGGCGAAACAATATATTTTCACCTTTTGGCGGAATTGCTATTCGTATAGCATATTGGGAGAAAGGGAGTGTGTGTGCACAAAGAAGATTTGACTTGGTCAATGAGGAGAAAGATGGAATCTATTTGGGATATGGTCAAATCAATTAGAGATTAATTTCAATTTCATATTCAATTCGAATTGCTATCAAATCCCAATTTGATCAAATCAAATCTCATATTTGTGGTGCAAAGTGATAGAACCAAATCTCTAATCTCCTATTCAAAATAGGATTCCCCATAACCTCATCACCCTATCATCATCCTATAAAAACCCATCTTCTAGGGTTGAAAAGCGTGCGTCTACAAAAAAAATATACCCAAGAGCTGTAACGAGCCGTGCCTTTCTTTCTCTAATATTAAACCGGCCACACAAGAATTAAATATCAAAATGAGCTCTTCTATGCATCTACATGTGAAAAAAAGGGAGGCTACTTGTTTTGTTCATTTGTTTTACAACGTGAGTCTCCACTAATTTTTTTTTGTCTTTGTGCAGGGACCCACATTGCCAAGCTGCGAATTTTTTTTTGAGAACACGTACTGATGATTTGCGAACAAGGCCGGCCATATATTTTATAGGGTTTTGATTTTTTTTCCATTCATCACAAAACAACTCTTATGAGCACACACTGCCGCACAAATTTCTCAAGAGCAGTTCTCCTAATAATTTTGTTTTAAAGGGCCGAATCACGTGCACAAGCCGCAATTTTTGAAACAGTCTCTGTCAGCAAGAGGCCGAATTTTTGTTTGCAACACTGCCGAAATATTTGACCAAGCATCCAAAATCTGTGAAGCAAGCCGGCCAATTAAATTCCCAAAGAGCCGCATGTATTTTTGAGGGAGCCGTGAGTTTTTTTTGCAGGGCCGAAATCATCAAAGGAGTAGGTTGCTGCTTTTATGTTGGGAAAATAAAAGAACAGAGAGTACAAGGGGGGGCCGAAGTTTGCAAGCAATTAATTTTGTTTTTGTTTTTTTTCTCCACTCACGTTTTGGCTTCACATGCATGTTTGATAATATTAATTATTAGAAAGAGAATTGATTGCATGGTGTTCACTTGTATGGGTTCATGTTCTGAATTTAAATCTCCACTCACCTTGGTATTCTCTACTTGCAGACATGTTTAATTAATTTCCCTCCATCTTTTTGTTTGCAGGATGTTCCTTTTTAATTCATACAGAGATTTGTTTGCAAGTGCTTAGGGTTGGCCGAACAAATTGCAGAAGACCTTTGTTTGCAAGCCGCATCATCCCGGGAGAGGAGTGCCGTAACTTGAGGTGCCTACGATGAGACGACGACATCTACGTCAGACGAGATTTGACCCGTGCTGATTAACGAGGACATCACCGCTACACAAACTGAGATTCCTAAACTCTATTTATTATTATTTTGTGTAGTTGTTATGTTAGATCCTCGTAGGGGAAACTTTAGCTATTTTTCTGTGACTATTTTGGGACTTGTCTAGTTGGGACTAGACAAGTGGGACCCATCTAGTTTGGGACTAGCTGGTAGAAAGCGTTACTAGGATTGATAGTGAGAGAAAACACTGTGTGTGGGGTACTGAGAGCCTGGCTAGTGTAGAGACGTAGAGGGTGCTCTGAGCATGCTCTAACTTGTGGTTTTGTACCTATTGCACTATTCAATACTAGTTCTGCTTTGGGGGCTGGAGTAGGTCGTTGGGACGACCGAACCAGGGTAAATCTGCTGTGTACTCTGTGTCTGTATTTTATTTACTCTGGTTGTGCTATAACTGCGTGTGCTTATTCGTGGGTTGCACGAATTATTCTTATTAGCCTATTCACCCCCCCTCTAGGCTAGGATCCAGATCCAACACTTCTCCCCTCTTTATTTCCCCTACAGAGGAAACAATAGGAGAAACATCATTAAATTTTGTACGTACTGGAGAGGTACTGGACAGACATAGCACAGTCATAGACGACGATTTGCGTTCGATATTGCCATTCACATCGCTGAATACGACGATGACGTCGAACCACGATATCTAGCGGAAGTAAACGCAGAGATGATTGGTAAAAGTGGGATGAGGCAATAAGAGTAGAGCTGGACTCACTCTTGAAATGCAAAGTCTTTGGAACAATAGTCCAAACACCGGTAGGTGTAAAGCCTGTAGTGTTGAATATTAGACTCCCCGGATTTGGTTTTGATGATGAGCAAACATAAATAATCCATGAACTAACAATTTGTGAGCGCAGTATTGGAGATCGTCGCCAATTTCACGAGAATATTCAAAGCGACATCTCTACACTTCCAAAAGCTCGTATTCATGCCTAAAGCTTCGTTGAAGCTCTTGCGCCGTTTTGGAAGTTATGAAGATTCAATCGAAGCTCTCGAAGACCGTTTATTAAAGTTTTATTTATAGTCTTTTAGTCTCGATTGATAGAATGTTAAGCCTTGAGTAAATCTTACGTTTCTATCTTCATTACGCTCATTACGTAGCTCTAGGATCCTTGCACAAGTTCATTCTAACTTCCTCGAAGCGTCGCGCTTCGATTCGGATTTGTTTGTGCATGTTAGTTGGTACAAGAACAAGTACTGACCGACTAGATGGTGATCTAGTCGGTCGGCAACTGTTCTTGGACCGACTAGTTTGATTCCTTAATTTCTTGGACTTTACTGTTTACAGTTAGTCGGTCTACGTTGACTCACTGACCGACTAGTTTGTGAACTAGTCGGTCAGTGATGCTTCTTTGACCGACTAGTTGAGACTTACTGTTCACTCTAAAATTCTCCTAAGCTACTGTTTACCGTTAGTCGGTCTAAGAACGTTTGGTGACCGACTAGTTGACAATTTAGTCGGTCAACTTTTGTTCTTGGACCGACTAAGTCACTTTGCATTCAGACTAAGTTATTTTGCATCTTAGTCGGTCTACGTTCACTGACTGACCGACTAGTTGTGAAACTAGTCGGTCAGAAAGTGTTCTTGGACCGACTAGATTTCTAGGTCTGAAATTCTATCTCTTCTCAGATCTACTCTTAGTCAGTCCACGTTGTTTGGCTGACCGACTAGTTGATGAACTAGTCGGTCAGTGATTGATCTTTGACCGACTAATTCTCCCAGATTTCTATCCGTTGGAGAATGACCTAACTTATGTTTTTGGGTTCCTATAAATACGAACCTAGGTCATTTCTATCTAGGTCAGAGCTTCCATTCAGAGATTCATTGAGATCAAAAGAGATAGCTATTCTCCCTCAAATCTAAAGCTCTCTTCCTCACAAGAAACCCATTCTCTCTCATTTCTAGATCTAGAGAGAAGCTTGTTCTTGGTGAGCTCTTCAAGCTATTGCTTGATTCAAGTTTCCAAATCAACCCTAGGCACCCATTGCTGGTCATTTCCTTGGTGCTAGGTTTTGGTAACTTCATCTTCCTCAAATCCTTCATTCCACCTATTGGGTAAGAAAAACTCAAGGTATAGGATTTTGTGGTAAGAGTATTTATTTCATTTAAACTCTTTTGTTTTGCTTATTGGCTCTCTCGGTTGTGAGAGAAGTTTGTGATCCCGGGTTGTGGGATTCACTTTGCCATTGCATGTATGATTTGATCTTGTGAAGGTTTTTCACAAGATATTCATAGTGGAAATCTTGAGTTAGGGTTTCTAACTCAAGTATCCGGAGGGGATCCGGGTGGTTGGGACGTAGGATCACCGAGAACAAGTCGGGGAGACTTGGGTGGATCCGAACCCATTAACTTCGTTTGTTAGCATTGTTAATTTCATTGTTGTCATTCAATTTAAGCTTCCGCAAATTGATTTGGTAGTTGTGTGCAATTTAATTTGGAATTATACGCCTTATTATTTTAAAGTACTATTCACCCCCCCTCTAGTACTTGTGCAGTAGCTGGTAGGGCATTACATTTGGTATCAGAGCCAGATACTCAGCTATGTCTGCCAACGACAACAAGACCGTGCGTCCACCTTCCAACTATGACACCTTCAGGAACCGTGAAGGAGCATCTTCGGTGATGGAGGGACATTCCTCTACGAGGCCTCCATTCTTCAACGGTACCAACTACGGGTACTGGAAGTGTCGGATGGAAACCTTCCTCCGAAGTGCATCTTTATAGAGAACTACAATGAAGGAGTATATTGAACCCGAAGAAGAAGATTTTGAGAAATGGACTACCGCGGAGGTCGCCGCGGAGGTAAGCAATGCCAAGGCAATGAACGCCTTGCAATGCGCATTGGAGCCCGATGATTTCAATAAGATATGCACATGTAAGAGTGCATATCAAATTTGGAACTCCCTCCTCATTCTTCATGAAGGGACGAGTAGGGTAAGAGACTCTAAACTCGTAGTCGTAACCAAAGATTACGAAATGTTTCATATGCAACAGGGCGAGAAGATGAAAGAATATTACGCTCGTTTCGTTGACATAATAAACGAGTTAGAGGCCCTCGGCAAGACCTACACTCAAAAGGAGAAGTGCTTAAAGCTTATTGAAGGACTTCCCTCTTCTTGGGAAAAACGTACTTTCGCCATCAAGGAAGGTAATGACATGAACAAATATACCGTAGTTCAACTAATGGGTACTTTGATGTCATACGAGGTACGTAAAGATAGCAAGGTGAAGCTACAAGAAAAGATGAAGTCATGTTTGAACCTAGATGCGCCTAAGAAAAAGGCGATTGCATTCAAGGCGGCTTCATCCACCTCTACCGATGATGAGAACTCGGAAGAAGAAATGGACATGGAATCCATTGCACTCATGGCAAAGAATTTCAATCGCTTCTTCCGAAAGGGTAACTTCAAACAAAAATCTAAGTTTACTTCTACTAACGCCTCTCCACCTTTGTGCTTTAAATGCAATAAGCCAGGACACATCAAAGCGGATTGTCCTCAAAACAAGCAAAAGGAGAAGTGGAAGGCGCCAAAGTATGACAAGTCCAAGAAGTACACGAAAGGAAACAAGAAGGGACTTGTCGGAGCTACCTTCACCGACTCCGAGGATTCCTCAAGCGGAGAGTCGGATGATGAGCACGTGGAGCAAGCACACATGTGCTTCATGGCAAGAGAGGAGCACGATCAAGGATCCTCCTCTTCCGATGATAGTGATGAAGAAAGCGATGAGGTAACGATGGATGATCTTAGAAATGCTAACTCTCAACTTTGGTCAAAATACACTAAGTTAGTAAATAGATATACTAAGGTAAAAGATGACCTAGCTAGCATTCAAACATCGCCTAAGAATATCATCACCAACAACGACACCGTTGTTGAAGAGTTAAGAAATGAGATTGTAAATCTCAAATCTAAACTTGAACATGTTAGCATTGAGGATGCGGAAGAACATGAGATAGCGGATTTAACTTCTCAAAACTCGACTTTGAGTATTGAGAACGAGAATCTTAAATCCCGTGTTTATGTGCTCACATCGCAAATATCCACTTTGGATACTTCTTTGCGTTCTCTCAAAGAGAAATATGAGGACACATTGGGCCGAATCAACAAATTCAACAAGGGTAAGGGCCATTTGGATAATATCCTAAAAGATTTACTTCCGGCCAAACACCACATTGGCTTGGGGTATATGATGGGAAATTCATCCAAGTCGGTCACTACTTTTGTTAGGCCAACTTCCGAAGCCTCAACGAGTGGGAGCAAACACTCTATTAGAAGTTCATCTACCAATGGTGCTTCCACCTCGTCCACACCCTCTTTCGGAAAGGAACCCACTTTGGGTGGACCTCCAAAGAAGGGGCATGCTTACATGTACACTAATACCATGCCACATAGGAACACATGTCCTACTCCACCGTCTCACACATATGATGATTTTTATGCAACACATTCTCGGGCACGTGCACACAATGTGAGACACTCTCATGCACGTGTTCCCACACATGCATATGTACACCCACCTCATCATATGAATAATTCTCATCGTGCACCATTCCATCATGTCCCATATGCCTATCCACAACATGCATCACGTAGAAATCAACGTCGTATGCATGCACCCAATAGGATGATGGCTCCCAAAATTTTCACTATTTGGAGCCCAAAGGACACAAGCATGGACGAAAAACAAATGTATATGAATGCTTATTTTTCGGATGTTGTGCATAGTAAGAATTATGTGGGGAAGTCTAAGTCCACTTGGACTTGGCTTCCGAAGGTCTAATCCCTTGGACCTAATGACCTTGGGTACCATGATATGAAATTGTCTATCTTTAGGTACTCAAGGAAAAGAAAAAGGGAAGGAGCAACAAATTTAAATTTAGCTCCAAAGGGAATTGGATACTCGATAGCGGGTGTTCCAAACACATGACGGGTGACGCTCGATTGCTCTCCGGAGTGGTTCCCATTGCAAATGGAAACCGCGTAGTATTTGGAGGCAACGAGAGCGGAACCATCATAGGTGTTGGTAAAGTCGGTAACCCTTCTAAACCATTAATTAGTGATGTTTATCTTGTTAGTGGTTTAAATCATAATCTTATTTCAATAAGCCAACTTTGTGACAAAGGTTACAAAGTTAGCTTTGCGAAAGGATTGTGTCATATTTTAAGAAAGGATAATGAAAAATTATTATTTTCCGGAACTCGTCGTAAAGACATTTATATTTTGGATCTTCCTAAGTCATATGAACAATGTCTCGTTGCCAACACAAGTGAACAACACTTATGGCATCGACGCTTTGGACATGTGAACTTTGGAACACTCTATAAGCTTTCAAAATTGAATTCTATTAAAGGTTTTCCGAAGCTTGTTTTTGAAAAGAAAATTTTTTGTGATTGTTGTCAACGCGGCAAGCTTCCTAAATCTTCATTTAAACCTAAGAAAAGCATCTCTACTAAACGACCACTAGAGCTATTACATCTAGATTTATTTGGGCCAACTAGAGTTGCTTCCTTAGGAAATGCAAGGTATGGACTTGTCATCGTAGATGACTATTCAAGATTTACTTGGGTATTTTCATTGTGTAATAAAAATGAAGCTTTTGAAAACTTCACAATTTTTGTTAAGAAAGTACAAAATCTCTTAGGAACCACCATTGTCACTATTCGTAGTGATCATGGAGGTGAATTTGAGAATGAGTCTTTTGAGACATTTTGTGATGAAGTTGGTATTACTCACACCTTCTCTTTCCCTCGTGCACCTCCTCAAAATGGTGTAGTTGAGAGAAAGAATAGGACGCTAGTGGAGTGTGCTCGCACTATGCTTAATGATAGCCAACTTGGCCATCAATTTTGGGCGGAAGCGGTACACACCGCTTGCTATGTGTTTAATAGAATACTTTTGAGGCCCGGCACTAAACAAACTTGTTATGAATTGTTGTTTGGTAGGTTGCCTCAAGTTAAACATTTTCGTGTTTTTGGTTCGAAATGTTTTATTAAGAACACATATGGTAGTTTGGACAAATTCGATCAAAGATCCGATGAGGGGATTTTTGTTGGATATTCTTCGCGTAGCAAAGCCTACCGGATATTCAACAAACGAACCTCAACGATCGAGGAGTCGCTTCATGTATCATTTAATGAAGGATTTGTTCCAACTAGAATTTCAAATGATAATGATTCTTTAGATGTTTTATGTGATTCATTTGATAATTCTAAGTCTAATGATTCTATTGATTCTATTGAGACTAACCCAACTAATGAAGTTGTTGAGAATGTTCCTAGTGATCAAGGTATTCCCAAACGGCTTCATACCGTTCGTGACCATCCCCATGAGCAAGTCATTGGCAATATTCAAGATAGTGTCAAGACGAGATCGCAAGTCCACCACTTCGCAAATTGTGCCTTTGCCTCATCGATAGAGCCAAAGAATATTAATGAAGCATGCGAAGATAGTGCTTGGATCTTAGCCATGGAGGAAGAGCTCATTCAATTCGAGAGAAATGAAGTTTGGGAGCTTGTTCCTTTACCATCGAAGAACCACACCGTCATAGGGACAAAGTGGATCTTCAAGAACAAAACAGACGAAAACCGAGTCGTCGTCCGGAACAAAGCTCGGTTAGTAGCTCAAGGCTATCGTCAAGAGGAAGGTATCGATTTCGAAGAATCTTTCGCTCCGGTAGCTAGATTAGAATCAATTAGATTACTTTTGTCTTTTGCATGCCATAAGAATTTTAAATTATTTCAAATGGATGTTAAAAGTGCATTTTTAAACGGAGATGTCGTTGAGGAAGTTTACGTTTCTCAACCTCCGGGTTTCATAAATGAAAAATTTCCAAATCACGTTTTTAAACTAAAGAAAGCTCTTTATGGTTTGAGACAAGCTCCTCGAGCTTGGTATGATCGCCTAAAGAATTTTCTTTTGGATTTGAATTTTAAAATGGGCGAAGCCGATTCAACACTTTTTATTAAGCATGCGAATAATGATATTTTATTAGTTCAAATTTATGTTGATGATATCATTTTCGGTGCTACTAACTTCGCTCTTTGCGAAGAGTTTTCTAATGTGATGAAGGAACAATTTGAGATGAGCCACATGGGCGAACTCAAATATTTCTTAGGTCTCCAAATTCGCCAATTGAACGATGCAATCTTCATCCACCAAACGAAGTACACGGTGGAGTTGCTAAAGCGATTTGGAATGGAGAATGCCTCCGGGAAAAAGACTCCAATGAGCACGACTACGCATCTTGATAAAGATACGGGCGGAAAAGATGTAGACATTCGTCTATATCGAGGTATGATAGGTAGCTTACTTTATCTTACCACGAGTAGGCCCGATATTATGTTTGCCGTATGTATATGTGCTCGTTATCAGTCTCAACCTAAGGATTCTCACTTAGTAGCGGTTAAACGTATTTTTCGCTATCTAAGTTACACATTAGATTTTGGATTACTTTATCCGAGATCTAGCACATATGAGTTAGTCTCATATAGTGACGCTGATTATGCGGGATGCAAATCCGACAGGAAAAGTACTAGTGGCACTTGCCATTTTCTAGGAAATTCTCTTGTCTCTTGGTTTTCCAAGAAGCAAAATTCGGTATCACTTTCAACCACCGAGGCGGAATACATTGCCGCCGGTGCCGCTTGTGCCCAGGTTCTTTGGATGAGACACACATTGAAGGATTTTGGTATTCATTGTGATACTAGCCCTATCATGGTGGATAACCAAAGTGCTATTTGTCTTTCAAAGAATCCGGTGCACCATTCCCGATCGAAACACATAGATGTCCGACACCATTTCTTAGATGATCATGTTGCTAAAAAGGACATCATATTAGTGTACGTTGAAACCCAAAAGCAAATCGCCGATATTTTCACGAAACCCCTAAAGGAGGACTCCTTTGTGCGGTTGCGTCGAGAATTGGGGATTATGGGTGAATCCGAGATATAGGATTCATATTTCATTCTAATATCTTGCATGCTATTATATTTCGCGATATTTCTTTCATGCTAGATTAATTGAATTTTTGGGAATTTTATGTGATATATTTGAATTTATGATCGAATTCGTATTTGAAAGTCGTATTTAAGATTTCGACGTTTTATGGGGTAATTTAGATGACTAATGAGTGAGTTAGGATGTTTCATCCAAGTGGTTTGTGAAGAGAAATCAAATTTCAATTTTTGGACTCTTCTAGTCGGTTTCAGTTCACTTGTCAACCGACTAGATGCTCATCTAGTCGGTCAGCAAATGAACTCAGACCGACTAGATCAAGCAAATATCCATCTCCTATCATTTTCTTTCGTTAGTCGGTCATAGTACACTTTCCGACCGACTAGATTGAAAACTAGTCGGTCAGTAAGTATACTGCGACCGACTAAATCTAGCCCTAAAAATCCCTCTGTGCCTCTGTTTCGACTTAGTCGGTTCAAGCTCATTGACCGACCGACTAGATCGTAATCTAGTCGGTCAGTGCTTGAACTGTGACCGACTAAGTGTGCTAGGGCAGTTACGTCTTTTTGATTCCAGACCGACTTATACTCATTTTTCATTCGACTAATTTCATAATTAGTCGGTCTTCTCTCCAGCCCAAACTCGAAAACCCCCAAACCCCGTTCGAGCCCCTTCACATTCTCGTCGTCTCCGGCCATATCTCCGGCCATCACCGCCGTCTGCTGCCGTCGACTCATCCCCCTAGGTATCTTCCTCCCTCTCCTAGGTCGATTTCTTGCCCTAGGGTTCGATCAAGGCCGATTTCTCCTCCTAGGTATTCTAGGGTTTGGTTGATTTTCGAAGTTCTTGATTTCTAGGGTTGTTTTCTTGTGATCTCTAGGTTGTTTGTGATTTTCTTCGATTGATTGTGCTCGTAGTGCTATGGCTAAGACTCGCATTCCGATCGCCTCTTCCGGGGCATCTCCTATGACCGTAGGGCCTTCCGACCCTAGGAATCCCCCGAAGCCTAAGCGTCGTGCCAAGTCTACCCAAGCCTCTCCATCGTCGCCCCCTCTTAAGAAGCCTAGGACTGCGTCCGTCAAGCCCCGTAAATCCAAGACCAAAAAGCCCTTACTTCACACTCCGGCTACTCCTCCCGATTCCGATACTGATTTTATCCCAGAGGATGAGCCTACTAGGGAACCCACTCCACCTCCGAAGACCCGTAAGGCCAAGGGTAAAGCTCCTATGCCAGTCGGCGGTGTAGACATATCGTTGTGCCGCGATGACCCTCAGTGTCTCGCCGCGTACAACCGTATAGAGCACTGTCCACTGCTGTTAGAGCATTACGTTCAGTTCTCTGATTTTCTCGGCCTTGCTGATCTTCTGTCTTATAGTGGTCTCATTGATTATCTCCGATACGATGCCAAGGCCAACCCAAAACCTTACCCTCGCCTAGTGAAACTGTTCTATGCCAATCGTATTCAAGGCCAGTACGACGCCAGCCACTCCATTGAGACGACTGTCTTGGGAACTCCTATAGTTCTCACGGCAGAAATCTTGGGGGAGATCCTTGGTTGTGCGTCGTGTGGTCTCCTCCCCTCGGACATTTCCGTAGACGATATCTCTTCCTTGGATCAGACTGTTCTTTCTGAGATTTTCCAGGTTATCCCCTCCGCATTCAGTGGTATTCCTTCGAAATCCTTTAAGCCGAATGCGTGGGTTCTTAACCTGATTTAGAAGTCCTGTCTTCTCCCGAAATATGGATCCTCTTCACTCCCCTCTCAGCCGTTTTTGAAGCTCATATACGCTCTTTTCTTGGGGTGCGAGATAAATTGGGCTCGCGTGATACTCGATAAGATGGATTCTTTCGAGTGTATACACAAGACCAATAAGTCTGCGCACATTCCATACCCCTGCTTGTTGACCCTCGTATTTCGTCATTTTCGAGTTCCTCTCCCACCTGACGATGAGCGTCCTTTGGGTACTCCTCTGAACGCGACGGCCGTGAAGAAATCTTTAGCGGCACTTCGTCACGTGCAGAGGTCTACCGCATCTGCTTCCCAGTCTACTCCGTCAGCTGCTGCAGCCTCCTCTTCCCCTGCTACATTGGACGATGTCGTACGCCTACTTCGTCAGCACGACTCCCGTTTGGCTCGTACTGAGGAGGTAGTCTGCCGTATGGCTCGTATGATGGGGATTGAGCTTCCTCCTTCGGTGTCTGAGGCCGAGGAGATGGACGATGAGGAGCTAGACGAGCTTGCTACTTCTTTTGCCCGTGGCGATGAGGCCACTGCTGCTGCTGCTGGTACTTCCACTTCTGCTCCTGGAGTTGGCACCACTTCCGGTGTTCCAGAGCCTTCTGCTTCAGCACTTCAGTCGTCTGAGCCTGCTGCTGACCCTGTTGCTGAGCCTGCTGATATTCCAGTTGACACTTCTGCTGTCGAGACCCTTGCTGCTGATGAGCCTGTTGCTGAGATCTCGACTCATGCCCCGACGATTCCATCTGTTGAGACACCTCTACTCCCTGCAGATCCTGAGTCCACTCCGTCGACTGGACCCACGGACGCTGCAGTTCCAGCCTCCTCCTCGTGATCGTTGTTCCGAGGACTCTCCATATACGCTTTGGATGATATATCTTAGTGAGAGTGTTTTGGGTTAGGCTGGGGCTTGAGAGATGTTTTGATGTATTTTTGTGATTTCTGGATGTCGGAGTTGGATATTATGTTATGATGTTGTTTTGATGTATGTTGATATACTTTGATGATGTCGATGATGTTGATGTATTTCTTTTTGATGATATGTAGCGCTTGATATGATGTATCTCATATATTCGATGTGATATCTTTTTGGATGTACTCATGTTGTCTCTACATATATATATGTTCATCGTCATTCACTTTGTCATTTATTCGTTGAATGCATTTGAATTGTGAATTCGTCGCTCGACGATTAAAAAAACTTGGTTAAATAGATTATATTTCTATATTCATATAGAATTGTTTTCCATGCACAAATTTAACCAAGAAATATTGAATATTGGAGAGTATGTTTCATTATTCAATAAATGAAAAAATACCAAATATTATTTTTGATGATTTTGATTATCGTTGTTTTTTTATTGATAATGGAAAATTTGGCACACCTTGTTTTGATTTCCACAATTTTTCCCTTGGTGTCAAGTTGGTCCATTGTCCTTGTCTACGACTCCCGATGTTGGATTTTACATTTCCTAATTGTTGTCGTTGTTTGCCCCCCATTTTTGGGATAATGCCAAAGGGGGAGAGATAATGATAATAGCGCAAATGAAAATTTAACTCAATTTCCAAGAATCTAGTTTGATATGTTAGATTCAGGGGGAGTTAAGATACATATAAGGATTTTCAAAATCCGATATTTCAAAAATCAATTCACTTTATTTATCTTACTCGTCTGCTTGATGCAATTCATTTATATTCAATTTGGAATTAACGTGTCATCAATGCAGGGGGAGTAAGTATTTTTCATTTGAATTACTATTTTTGATTATTATTTATGTTGGTTTGTCATCACCAAAAAGGGGGAGAATGTTGAATATTGGACTCCCCGGATTTGGTTTTGATGATGAGCAAACATAAATAATCCATGAACTAACAATTTGTGAGCGCAGTATTGGAGATCGTCGCCAATTTCACGAGAATATTCAAAGCGACATCTCAACACTTCCAAAAGCTCGTATTCATGCCTAAAGCTTCGTTGAAGCTCTTGCGCCGTTTTGGAAGTTATGAAGATTCAATCGAAGCTCTCGAAGACCGTTTATTAAGGTTTTATTTATAGTCTTTTAGTCTCGATTGATAGAATGTTAAGCCTTGAGTAAATCTTACGTTTCTATCTTCATTACGCTCATTACGTAGCTCTAGGATCCTTGCACAAGTTCATTCTAACTTCCTCGAAGCGTCGCGCTTCGATTCGGATTTGTTTGTGCATGTTAGTTGGTACAAGAACAAGTACTGACCGACTAGATGGTGATCTAGTCGGTCGGCAACTGTTCTTGGACCGACTAGTTTGATTCCTTAATTTCTTGGACTTTACTGTTTACAGTTAGTCGGTCTACGTTGACTCACCGACCGACTAGTTTGTGAACTAGTCGGTCAGTGATGCTTCTTTGACCGACTAGTTGAGACTTACTGTTCACTCTAAAATTCTCCTAAGCTACTGTTTACCGTTAGTCGGTCTAAGAACGTTTGGTGACCGACTAGTTGACAATTTAGTCGGTCAACTTTTGTTCTTGGACCGACTAAGTCACTTTGCATTCAGACTAAGTTATTTTGCATCTTAGTCGGTCTACGTTCACTGACTGACCGACTAGTTGTGAAACTAGTCGGTCAGAAAGTGTTCTTGGACCGACTAGATTTCTAGGTCTGAAATTCTATCTCTTCTCAGATCTACTCTTAGTCGGTCCACGTTGTTTGGCTGACCGACTAGTTGATGAACTAGTCGGTCAGTGATTGATCTTTGACCGACTAATTCTCCCAGATTTCTATCCGTTGGAGAATGACCTAACTTATGTTTTTGGGTTCCTATAAATACGAACCTAGGTCATTTCTATCTAGGTCAGAGCTTCCATTCAGAGATTCATTGAGATCAAAAGAGATAGCTATTCTCCCTCAAATCTAAAGCTCTCTTCCT
Organism: Scilla litardierei; assembly: GCA_030789695.1. Taxonomy (NCBI): domain Eukaryota; kingdom Viridiplantae; phylum Streptophyta; class Magnoliopsida; order Asparagales; family Asparagaceae; genus Scilla; species Scilla litardierei. The sequence continues at coordinate 95,731,432 of CM061142.1, forward strand.
CACAAGAAACCCATTCTCTCTCATTTCTAGATCTAGAGAGAAGCTTGTTCTTGGTGAGCTCTTCAAGCTATTGCTTGATTCAAGTTTCCAAATCAACCCTAGGCACCCATTGCTGGTCATTTCCTTGGTGCTAGGTTTTGGTAACTTCATCTTCCTCAAATCCTTCATTCCACCTATTGGGTAAGAAAAACTCAAGGTATAGGATTTTGTGGTAAGAGTATTTATTTCATTTAAACTCTTTTGTTTTGCTTATTGGCTCTCTCGGTTGTGAGAGAAGTTTGTGATCCCGGGTTGTGGGATTCACTTTGCCATTGCATGTATGATTTGATCTTGTGAAGGTTTTTCACAAGATATTCATAGTGGAAATCTTGAGTTAGGGTTTCTAACTCAAGTATCCGGAGGGGATCCGGGTGGTTGGGACGTAGGATCACCGGGAACAAGTCGGGGAGACATGGGTGGATCCGAACCCATTAACTTCGTTTGTTAGCATTGTTAATTTCATTGTTGTCATTCAATTTAAGCTTCCGCAAATTGATTTGGTAGTTGTGTGCAATTTAATTTGGAATTATACGCCTTATTATTTTAAAGTACTATTCACCCCCCCTCTAGTACTTGTGCAGTAGCTGGTAGGGCATTACATGTAGGATATAAGTGGGGTTTCATAAGAAAAAGAAATGAAGATAATGTGATCGTTCGCTACAAGGCACGCCTTGTAGCCCAGGGTTTTACCCTAAGACCGGGGATTGATTACGAAGATACATATTCTCCGGTCATGGATGCGAACACATTCCGATTTTTAATAAGCCTAACTTCTCTGGAAAGCCTAGAAATGCAGCTCATGGACGTTGTGACTGCATATCTATATGGAGATATAGATAAAAAGATCTATATGAGACTTCCTGATGGGTTTAATCTACCACCAGAGATGAAAGAGATACCTCGGGACGTATTCTCTGTAAGGCTGCATGGATCATTATATGGTTTAAAGCAATCGGGAAAAATGTGGTATAATAGACTTAGTGATTTCCTTGCATATCAAGGATTCACAAATAATGAAGTCTGCTCGTGTATCTTTATCAAAAGAACGGGAACAGGATTCGTCATCATAGCAGTATATGTTGATGACTTAAATCTCATAGAATCTCTTGCAGAGATCAATGAGATATCTGAAAGCCTAAAACATACTTTTAAAATAAAAGACCTAGACAAAACAAAGTATTGTCTTGGCTTACAGATTGAACACCTACGATGTGGAATCCTATTACACCACTCAAATTATACAAAGAAACTTCTACATAAGTTTCATATGGATAAATGTCATCCTTTAGGTACTCCTATGGTCGTAAGATCACTAGATGTACATAAGGACCCCTTCGGGCCACTGGAAGAGGGGGAGGAGATACTAGGTCATGAAGTACCCTACCTCAGTGCCATTGGAGTACTTCTATATCTGGCTAACTGTATGCGTCCCGATATAACGTTTACAGTTAATCTCCTAGCCAGCCACATTGCAGCGACTACAAAGCTCCACTGGAATGGAGTAAAGCATCTTCTGCGATACCTCCAGGATTCAATAGATTTGGGACTGTACTACCAGAGAGGTGCCTTCCCCCAATTACTTGGTTATGTCGATGCAGGTTATCTTTCAGATCCACACACGGTAAAATCACAGACATGTTTTGTGTTTACCTATGGAGGTACTGCTATCTCCTGAAGATCGGTAAAGCAAACCACAACAGCTACCTCATCCAATCATTCAGAGCTCATTGCGATCCATGAAGCAAGCAGAAAGTGTTATTGGCTACGATCCGTCATCCACCACATTCTTCACTCCACGGGCCTGAAGACTGGTGATTTGGAGCCTACTGTCCTGTTTGAAGACAACGCCGCATGCATTGATCAACTTCAAAAGGGCTACATCAAGGACGACAGGACGAAGCACGTATCTCCCAAGTTTTTCTGGACACACGAGCTAAAAGAGGACAAGCAGATTGAAGTTCAGCAGATCCAGTCCTGCAACAACTTAGCTGATTCTTTTACCAAATCTTTACCAAAATGTATTTTTGTAAAACTTTAAAAAGAATCGGTATGAGACAGCTGAAAGACCTACAAGCCTGAAGCTTGTACGGATGATGGAGAGTAACTTGTGTGTTGCACTCTTTTCCCTTAAGCTGTTGGGTTTTCCCACTGGGTTTTCCACAGCTAAGATTTTAACGAGGCAAACATGATTACTCAGGATCCAGAAGTATCCACCCCTTTAGCCTTATACGCTAAGACCAAAGTAATGGATGGATAAGGGGGAGTGTTGTGAGTGGGGGAGTCCTTTGGCCTCCTCACCACTTATCACTCCATTACTCCCCCACTCTTAGTGGGATGGAGACCTTTGGTATCCAAGTGTCTCTTGGGATACCCCATGGATTTTATAAATATAGAACCATGGCTATTGGCCATGGTAACACTTCTTCCAATACTCTTTAACAAAAATTATATTTAATTATAATACAAGAAGAAGGCATACAGTGTTTATTATCAAGTAAAACTGCACTAAACTTGACAAAATTTACACATTAATTTTACCAACGTATTATAGGGCTTGATTTCTATGAGCACTAGAAATGACATGTGCACCTTGTGCACGGAGGTGAAAGAAATCCATATAGAGAATGTGTTGAAAGCTCGGAACCGAAAAAAGAACGAAATGAGTGTGTATGTGAGGCGGTATCGTTGGGGGTAAAAGGTGAAAATCAGGGGTCTAAAGTGCAAAAAACAATTGTGTGGGCTTAATGGGAAAAGACAAATTGCAATTATGTAAATAGATAAGAGAAGAATGTGATTATGTGGACACATGAAAAAGGGATGGCATGAATGTAATTTAAGCAAAAAAAAGCTTGGTCTACTGTTTTGGTTCCACACCAATACACCCCAAAACACATACATTCCAACACCCACTTCAAATAGGGTCTCACATTGCCCGTGTGGCATATACAAAGCCAATCTTTTGTCCCAGTCAACTTGTGACTGGGACAAAGGTCCTCTTTTGTAAAATAGATTAGTCATAACCCGTGCCCGCGGGCACGGTTCATTTAAGATTTTTCCCCAAGAAATCTTTATTCACCAAAAGAAATTTTCACAGCCAAAATTTAACAGAACAACAAATTAACTTAAAAATATTTAGCGGCGCCAGCGCCGAATTTATTGTTCCGTGTCGAAGGCGTCCTTGTCGCTAAATTTTTTACGCTAATTTGTTGTTGTTTTAAATTTTGACTGTGGAAATAAGTTTTTGTATGATAGATTTACTTTTTTAAAGGATTGGATAAACTACCGGGTTCGGATCAGAGTGGTCACATGCTCGTTAACAGGTTTACTTAGTTCGTCGGACAAACCAATTTAAAGGATCCCACGCTCACAATCCGGTTGGCACCCTGAATCCGACTCTGCCAACATCTCCTCTAAACCAAAAACAGATGAAATAAAGCTACAAAAAACGAAGAAAGAGGGGACATAGAGAAAGGGAAGATCTGCGAAGAGATTCTCTCCTCTCCTTGTTAAATCCCTCTCATTTCAATCAATTATGTTCCTTATTTTGTGGCTGTACAATATTTTTTTGAATTCCCCCCAATTTCCAAGGCTGAGCACACACATTAAATTTTTAGCACAACTTTTCATGTAAGTCCTAATTTTTGATTTTTTTCCCAATGGGTTTCCCCCAAAATTTTCATAAAATCAATCTCAACCATTGAAACATCAAGATTCAATCTCAGCCGTCTTTTTATCAACCCTTTTGTACTAGTCAGCTTGTCCTAGTTAGCCCTAGGATTCAAAAAACAGTTGTTAAATGTAATATAGATATTTAAATATGTCAAATACATATGGATATTCATATTGATCGAGGTATATAGCTATGAGAGCAGCGATGAGCTTGCATGTAGGCTGAAGAAGTCGTTATATGGGGTGAAGCAGTCACCTAGACAATATTTTAAGCATTTTGAGCACTTTATGACGAATTATCAAGGATATATTCATAGTCCCTATGATCATTGTGTGTTCTTTCAGAGGCTAATTGATGGATCCTTCATTTATCTCTTACTTTATATTGATCATCTGCTCATCGCTTCATCAAATAAAGTTGAGATACAGAGACTAGAGACTGAAGTCAGAGTTGAGTTGTGCACTAGAGACGAAGGACTTAGGCGAAGCACGAAGGATTCTTGGGATGGAGATTTCGAGAGATCAAAGTGGAGGTATAGTTCATCTTTCATGAAGTCGCTATTTGAAATCAGTGATACAGAGATTTGGTTGTGAAAGTATGAAGTCCGTAGCTACTCTGCTTGCATCTCACTTTGAGCTTTATGCTGAGAATTGCCCGAAGAATGACGATGAGAAGAAGCTCATGGAGAGCATACCGTATGCCAATGCAGTATGAGCCTTGATGTATGATATGGTATGTACCCGACCTGACCTATCACATGTAGTAAGCATGGTGAGTATATACATGCATAATTCTGGAAAAGTACACTAGTGAGCTGTTCAATGGATACTTTGACACATTAATGACACCATTGACATCGGATTGACATATAGACGAGCTAATGACGGTCCGTAAGCTGTCAGATATGTCAATTCTAACTTTGTAGGCAGCATCGATGGAAGGAGATTTATGACAGGCTATGTCTTCACCCTGTTAGGAGCTCCAATTTGTTGGCAGAGTATACTTCAGTCTATAATGGCCATGTTTACTATGAAGGCAGAATACATGGCATTGACTGAAACAATGAAAGAGATGATATGGATGATATGCTTGATGGATGCCCTTGAATTCTACCAAAAGAGGTATGATCTTCATTGTGATAACCAAAGTGCGGTGCACTTAGCTAAGAATCAGGTCTTCCATGCATGCACCAAACATATCGATGTGAGGTAACACTTTGTCTGAGACTATATAGGAGAAGAGACGTTGACATCAATTTGCTAAAGGTCAAAACAGATGACAACTATTCGGACATATTGACTAATGTTGTATCTGGAGCTAAGTTTAAGCACTCCTTGGACTTGCTGAATGTTGTCTCGAGATGATGTCAATAGCAACTATAGTTAGGGAATTGAGACTGGGTGGAGCCAAGAGAGACCTAATGGGGGCATTGAGATCTTTGGAGCAAATTGAAACGAACACAAGGTGACTCTACCAAGGTGGTGCATTCAAGGTCGATTGTATAACGGAGGCCTAAATCTCGCCAAAGTGGAGATTTGTGAAAGTTGGCTCGATTGATGCATTGACGAAATATTGGAGATATTTAGACGAGCTATCTTATGCAGTGTAACGCCCTACTCCCCAGGGTACCCGGGAAGTACGACAGAAAGTACAAGCAGGCCACTGTGCACGTGCATGGAAGTACTTGTAATGCTCCAACACAGATACAACACAGAGAAGAGACAATATTGTACTGTCATGCCCCGAACCCCAGGAAACCCGATATGTACGAATCCGTATCAGTATTCGCAGATTAGCGGGTGTGGAGAAGAAAGACGAAGAGAGAGAAGTGAAGTACTGCTTAGAACAGAAAACTTCGCAGGCCACTGCGCATATGCTGGGAAGTACGGACAATGCTCCAACTCTGAAACAAACACAGAACAACACCAGACAATGAACACCACAATATCGGTGCATTGTCTGGTGTTGTTATGTGTTTGTTTCAGAGTTGGAGCATTGTCCGTACTTCCCAACATGTGTGCAGTGGCCTGCGAAGTTTTCTGTTCTAAGCAGTACTTCAATTCTCTCTCTTCGTCTTTCTTCTCCACACCCGCTACTCTGCGAATACCTGATATGGATTCGTACATATCGGATATCCTGGGGTTCGGGGCGTGACAATTGGTGGCCCATGCAGGTCACCACACTTCGGTGTGCGTAAGGATAGTGCGGGTAATGCTCCAGTAAAGGGTAGCTTAGTCCTGAGGTGGGTAGGTTGCAACCCCTAGGTATGGTCTAAGGTATACTGAAGGGTTTTGGCGGACCCTCGGAGCTCAGATCTGTGCCCGTCCTAAGTCGGACGTACCACAGAGGCATAATGCGCAGCGGAAAAGTAAAAACATGCTAGCTAAACATTTTAGCTAGGCCCTGAGAGAGCCAAAACCTAGCCCGATCTATGCCAACTTGGGGTGGATCTGACCACGCCAAGAGGGATCTATCATACTGTGACGAAATTAAATTACACTAAAAAGCTTTAAAGAACATACCCAGAATCTCAACCCTGGGGCGGTCAAGATGCACCGCACCGGCTTTTTACGCTCCTCGTAGCCGAACCGCCTTGACTCAATCCACACGAGCCGCCTCGCACCTTCGAACTGATCCACCCGAGCCAACACCCGCCTCCAAGCCGATCACTTGCGGTAGAAGGTTTCACTTGAGCAGACCCGCGTCTTAAACGTCTGGATCTGAATCCAAACCCCCTTCGTAGTCTTGCTAGGACCCGACAGGAGAATAGGAAGAAGAGATGAAGAATAGTTTAAGTCGTAGATCGAGCTTGCTCAAAATTCGAAGCTACTCGATCGAAGAATTGGTGTGTTTTTCAACGAAGAGAGTGCATACCTATTTATATAGGGAGTCGGCACCTCCCTTTTCGTTGCAAGCAATGTGGGACAAAGATTAAAGAAGAGGGATTTAATTTGGCTAATTGAAGTTTAGTAAGCCTTTCACAAAGGCTAACTTCAACGAATTAAATCTCTTCATCCATTAAACTTTAGACACCAAAAAAGATATCATTTCGAAGGGCTTCGAATGGTGAACATGTAGGAACGAACGGTGACGAATTCCGACTTCGTTTGACCCCTCAAACAATTGCCCAAAGATAGGCAAAAAGTCAATTTTCATAGCCGTCAAAAGGGTTTCAAAAAACCCTAATTAACGTAAGTTACGGGCATGCCTGCTAAGCTTAGCGAGTGGACCCGCTTGCCCAAGTGGGTCTAACTCACTCTTGCCTTTGACTGTTTTTGTGTTTCCTGGCTCGTTTGAGCTCCGTTTTGGACGTGGTTTGAGCATGTGTTTAGACCGTGACGATCCCGTCAGCAAGGTAACCTTTTCCAATGCTTTTGTTCCTATAAATATTGTCATAACCAATTTACGACATGTTTAATCTTGTTTGCATCGAATGCAACATTGTCCCCATCTACGATTTAGTCTCAAAACTGGCTTGTGAACTTAACTATTCCATTTCATCGAATGAATTCCTCTTATTTATCTTCCTATTACTAAGACACGACTACTACTTGGTGTGAGACCATACAGCCTGACCTTACTATAGGTTGGGGCTCGAAACCCCTAGACGACGGTCACCACGAGCAGCAGTTATCGTCCCTATTTCAGAATCATCATAACGTAAACGACCCATTGACAAAAGTATCGTTGGGTTCAATTTGGCTGTGTCAGTGATGAATACCGTTAGCTATGGTCCCTTCGTCAAGACTGTGTCTCTGTTGGCCTAGGGTACGGTTTACTGTCAACCCCATTGACAACATTAGTCAGTATACGGCGGTCATTGTTGTATTCACGTTGTACATCTTACAACGTATCCTGGCCGAGGATTAACACAAAGACTGTACTGAGCCTGTGACACTAACTTCCCTTTAACGGAAGAGATGAATCTCATCTTTGTCATCTACTCGCCTCGAGAGCTTCAGGTGTAAACCAACCTAAGATCTTTCAGCAGGCATAGCCTCGAAGCTAGATCATAGGTCTAAGCGACACTGTTCACTCACAGGTTTGTACAAATGACTTCAGGTCTTAAGGACCAGCTTACCTATCATCACCCTAGAGTTATTATAGACAGTTTAGTTAAAGTTAACCATTTAATAACTCTAAGTTGGTCGTTCAGTGAACTCATTCTCTAATGAGTACATGTGTCTCGTTTTTGACTTCTCCAAGTCGAATGACTATGAGATCATCATTACCCTAAGGTAAAACAAAGACACAATGGTCTGTCCGATATGCCGATATCCAGTTCTCGACACATCTATGACCACAAACCGTTTAAGACTTATGTTTCTATTCGGTCACTTACTACTCATAATCGAGATCTTATCTGGACACATACGGACCCAACTATAAGTCTATAGACATTATCTAAGTATATAATTCATCCGAATATATACTTAGGATAATGGATACCATATTATATCTTAACAAGTATACTTAGGATAAATCGCCTTATGGGCATATATCCTCCTACTTCTCCCACTTGCACTTAGGCTATTTATCTCGGTATCTCATATATCTCGGTATCTCATACCGTTATAGCATATCAGTCACATTGGACATATGTCAAACCTAAGAGTGGATTTACTAACAAGTATCTATAATGCATTTAAATGGATTTTTATTTATACATCTCTTGATCACACAAGGTTGATCCTTGAAAAAATGACTTGGATCAATTTACTTTTCTTTGTATAGCTAACAATTAGCTCATACAATCTTGATGTACGGTCTAACAATTCTATAAGTCGGTCTTGGCTCATTCTAATTATTTTGTGTCAATATGTCAAGTACATAAATGACACCTTACGTCTCTATATATTCGATTAAATCAAAAACTATTTTGATTCAATGTCTTATATAGATGATTCGAATAAGTTGGAAACCTTTTTACTTAGTCCGAGAAACCTGAGCTAAGTATATGAGCTAGCTCCCACTAACTTTAAGAATTATCTGGTTAAATACTTATACTATATATCTAAATCATATTTAGAATATACTTTAAGTATAACCAATTTAGAAGTGCTTAGATGGAACGTACCAGTTTCAGGTTCGGTTTGACGAATGAGTCATATCAAGATCGGTTTAAGGAATCTTGATATTGACTTACTCAGTCAAATATCCTACTTAGTACCTTTCCCTTAACTACATTTAATAATTACTCTTAAGAATCAAATGTAGTTCAAATTAATAATAAATCTTAATATGCATGTAATTGTGATCATATACAATTATACGCTCCTGGAACTTATAGACTAGCTATAAAATTAAGTCAGCTCCAAACAATCAAATTATTCAGATGCTCTGCTTGTCAGCTCGAGAATTAATGCAACTAGCTCAGACATCCACATTCATAGAAATTTAAGTCATTCGCAACAAATCACAATTTCAAAAAGAAGCACATTTCCTGAGACATTTTATAAAAGCAATGGATTCATAAAAATGAATCATAATGTGTTTATCATAATAAACCTTGAGCGTCAAACACTCAATCATTGTTTTAACTTAAGCAACGATACATTTTATTCATAAAAGGAAATAAATATCAGTTCCTTCTTCACGTCTCTTGAAGTCCTCGCACGGCCCCAGCAGCAACGATTGCTCAGATGCCGATCATCCTCGGAACTTCTTCCATCCTCTGCTTCATATCAGCCTCCTGTATACATTACACAGATGTCTTAGTATCTCATACTATGTGATAAAGCATTTATGAAAATAATTATGCATTATTAAATTGAATTTTTTGTACCTGAGGCAGATGCATCAGTATGCCCCCTTCTTCTTTTCTGCAAGGTAAACCTTGTAGTTCCTCTTTCAATGGCCTATCTTATAGCAATGAAAGCACTCGGATTTCGACGAGGCCCCTTTCTTCTTCTTCCCCTTCTTCACCTTGGCTGGTTGTGGGACATGCCTCTTCTTACCATTGCCTTTCGGCTGGTCTGAAGATGCAGAGCCAACAACCAACACAGTCGTTTTCTTCTCGATTTCCTCAAACTGTCTAAGCATGTTGAGGAGACCAGGAAGATCCGTTTCAATACTGTTCATACTGAAACCAGTAATGAATTGCTTGAAGGCTGGGATTAAAGACTTAAGGATGATGTCCACGGACATCTCATTGTCCATGACAAAACCCAACTGGGCGACGTCTTCCACGTACCCGATCATCTTAATGACATGATCTTGTATGGGCCCTGTCTCCATCTTAGTGCCTCAGAGGTTGCTCGTGGTTTCAAACTTGGCAGCTCTAGACCGCTTACCATACAACTCCTCTATATTCAGAAGCATGCTTTGAACATCCATATGTTCATGCTTCCGTTACAGATCGTTGTTCATTGAAGCCAGAGTAAGGCATCTGGCCTTCTCGGCATCCCTCTGGTACTCCTTGTAGGCTTTCTTTTCCTCGAGAGTCTCATCTTTGTCAGGCTTCTCTAGAGGGTCCTCGAGTAGCACGTATCCTATCCCAACTAGTGATAGGACTAACTTGATATTCCTAAGCCAATCCTTATAGTTGGTTCCATCAAGCACATTCTTCTCATCATATACTTTAGACCTGAATACATTCTGCAATTTAGTAGATACTTAGTCAGTATATGTTCGTTGTATATTTTCAATGGTTTTTAATAAAACTATATTCTCCCACTAAATTTATTAAAGCCACAATAATAAACAGTTTATTATACAATAACATTTGTGGGAGAGGGATCCGACTACCCTGAGTCTGACAACCTTGAGTGTGTCTCAACAAGTTGTCCGACTCTACAATCGGTAGACGAGCTCATCATCAATCATATTAAATATGATTCCCTTTCGATTTTTACCCTAGTCATTTGTGATCATGAGTGTGCTCATCCAAATCACAATGGCTAGCCTAGTCGGACCATTGTTTTTGCATCTAGCCTGACTTGCCCCGACGCTCGGTGTATGCACGACATGTCGGTTTGGGTCAGGTCTTAGACTACATCTTTGGTTAGACTTACACCGGCGCTCGGTGTATGCACGACACGACGGTTTGGATCAAGCCAAGATGTTATCAAGAAATCGATTTCTATAAGGTTGCCATGTCACAGCTTGAGTGTAGCTTAACAACCGTAACACGGGTCTTACAGTTGCCAACTCATAAAACAAGGAGGACTACGATTTATCTTGAATAAGATTATTATCATATTTGACTTAGGTATAGTCGATGGACTATCACAGTCATGATTCGACTCCTTGCGGTCCAGCAGAAGCGGCCAAGGAATTAACTAAGCCAGGACCACTTAACCCCTAGTCTAGCTAGGGTGGTCCAGCAAACTTAGCCAAGCACGTTGACCGACATCATGATCCATTGAAGGAGGTTCATCAATTCTATGTTCGTCCATCAACTAAATAGCTTTTAATTAATACTAGTTAATCCTTATCAACTAATTGATCCTTAAAATTCGAAATTTTTATGGATTTGTTTGATGACTTTTATTATATCCTTATCAACTATAAGGTTCGTTTGGTTCATCTAGCTACCCCAATTATTATTAGGATTTTAATAAAACAATTACAACATTTTACAAAATTAGTCATTAATGATAATCATTATTTAAACAATTTATGATAATGATTGTCAATTAAAGGGACTACCCTAATCGGGAATTAGGTTTTCTTGTTGTATTTGTTCATTTAAAAAACATAGCATGTCACTTGTCATTAAAAATTTATCTTATAAACTTTCAATCATATCATGAATAATTTATTCATCATGTCCATTAATAATAACCAATTAATTTTATCGCATAAATTAAAGGTTCAATAATGTGACGTATACAGAGAACATGCAAGTTAAAATTATCTACAACATAAATAATTAACTTGCTAATCTAAAAATTTAACATTTAAATTTAAATATCCAAAATTTTAAAACTAAAACATTTTATCTCATAAAATTAGGTTTCATAAAATTATCGAATAATTTTAAATCCAAATCTAAGCATTAACATTCAATCAAACATTTTAAGATTAAATTATCTCATAAAATAATCTTTAAAACTTTATGTAACTAAAAGAAATGAATTTTTAAAATGAATTTTTAATTCCATCTCATGAAAAATTTTTTCCTTTATGTTACATTTACTACAAAAAATTTTTAAACCATTTTTAAAATCATTGAAATCGATTTTAAAAATTTCAGATAAAGTTAAAAATTCTTTCAAACTTTATGTGACTAAAATAAATTATCTCATGAAATAAAATTTGTCTTAATGTTACATATACTTTAAAAAATTTTTAAATGCTTACTAAAAGTATTTTATCTTATAAAATAATTTTTAAAAAGCATTTTTAAGCATAAGAGGCTCATTAAACTTTATCATATAAAATTTAAAAGTCTCCAAAAAAGTTCTTTCATGTCATAAAAACAATTTTTAAAACAATTTAAAGAAAGGAACAAAATAATTTTAACATTATCAAATAACGTTAAAATCTATATATTCAAAACAAGCAATTTTAATAATTTAAAATCGTCGAACATCAAGATCTAAAAGCATAACCGTGGTTTTGTTACCACTGAAGGGTTTTGGCGGACCCTCAGAGCTCATATCTGTGCCCGTCCTAAGTCTGACGGACCACAGAGGCATAATGCGCAGCGGAAAAATAAAAACATGCTAGCTAAACATTTTAGCTAGACCCTGAGAGAGCCAGATCCTAGCCCGATCTATGCCAACTTGGTGTGGATCAGACCACCCCAAGAGGGATCTATCCTACTGCGACGAAATTAAATTACACTAAAAAGCTTTAAAGAACATACCCGGAATCTCAACCCTGGGGCGGGCAAGATGTACCGCACCGGCTTCTTACGCTACTCGTAGCCGAACCGTCTTAACTCGATCCACCCGAGCCACCTCGCACCTTCGAACTGATCCACCCGATCCGACACCCGCCTCCGAGCTGATCACTTGCGGTAGAAGGTTTCACTTGAGCAGACCCGCGTCTTAGACGTCTGGATCCAAATCCAAACCCCCTTCGTAGTCTTGTTAGGACCCGACGAGAGAATAGGAAGAAGAGAGGAAGAATAGTTTAAGTCGTATATCGAGCTTGCTTAAAATTCAGAGCTACTCGATCGAATAATTGGTGTGTTTTTCAAAGTGCACCCCTATTTATATAGGGAGTCGACACCTCTCTTTTCGTTGCGAGCAATGTGGGACAAAGATTAAAGAAGAGGGATTTAATTTGGCTAATTGAAGTTTAGTAATCCTTTCACAAAGGCTAACTTCAACGAATTAAATCTCTTCATCCATTAAACTTTAGACATAAACAAGCTATCATTTCGAATGGCTTCGAATGGTGAACGCGTAGGAACGATCGGTGACGAATTCCGACTTCGTTTGACCCCTCAAACAATTGCCCAAAGATGGGCAAAAAGTCAATTTTCGTAGCCGTCAAAAGGGTTTCAAAAAACCCTAATTAACTTAAGTTACGGGCGCGTCCGCTAAGCTTAGCGGGTGGACCCGCTTGCCAAAGTGGGTCTAACCCACTCTTGCCTTTGGCTGTTTTTGCGTTTCCAGGCTCGTTTGAGCTCCGTTTTGGATGCGGTTTGAGCCTGTGTTTAGACCGGAACGATCCCGTCAGCCTGGTAACCCTTTCCAATGCTTTTGTTCCTACAAATATTGTCGTAACCAATTTACGACATGTTTAATCTTGTTTGCATCGAATGCAACATTGTCCCCATCTACGACTTAGTCTCACAACTGGCTTGTGAACTTAACTATTCCATTTCATCGAATGAATTCCTCTTATTTTTCTTCCTATTACTAAGACATGAATACTACTCGGTGTGAGACCCTACAGCCTGACCTTACTACAGGTTGGGGCTCGAAACCCCGAGACGACGGTCACCACGAGCAGCAGTTGTCGTCCCTATTTCAGAATCATCATAACATGATCGACCCATTAACAAAAGTATTGTTGGGTTCACTTTAGCTGTGTCGGTGATGAATACCGTTAGCTATGGTCCCTTCGTCAAGACTATGTCTCTGTTGGCTTAGGGTACGGTTTACTGTCAACCCTATTAGACAACATTGGTCAATATACGGCGGTCTTTGTTGTATTCACGTCGTAGATCTTACAACGTATCCCGACCGAGGATTAACACAAAGACCGTACCGAGCCTGTGACACTAACTTCCCTTTAAAGGAAGAGACGAATCTCATCTTAGTCATCTGCTCGCCTCGAGAGCTTCAGGTGCAACCCAACCTAAGATCTTTCAGAAGGCCTAGTCTCGAAGCTAGATCATAGGTCTAAGCGACACTGTTCACTCAAAGGTTCGTACAAATGACTTCAGGTCTTAAGGACCAGCTTACCTATCATCACCCTAGAGTTATTATAGACAGTTTAGTTAAAGTTAACCATTTAATAGCTCTAAGTTGGTCGTTCAGTGAACTCATTCTCCAATGAGCACATGTGTCTTGTCTTCGACCTCTCCTAGTCGAATGACTATGAGATCATCATTACCCTAAGGTAAAACAAAGACACAGTGGTCTGTCCGATGTGTCGATAACCAGTTCTCGACACATCTATGACCACAAACCGTTTAAGACTTATGTTTCTATTCGGTCACTTACTACTCATAATCGAGATCTTATCTGGATACATACAGACCCAACTATAAGTCTATAGACATTATCTAAGCATATAATTCATCCGAATATATACTTATGATAACGGATACCATATTATATCGTAACAAGTATACTTATGATAAATCACCTTATGTGCATATATCCTCCTACATGTACATGGCTGGCTATACGTAACTTGGCAGGTCCAGCTAGATAACTAAGTATTATGTGTATACATACATATGTGTCTTGGATATCTATGATTGTTGTATAAATGGCTAGCCTATGTAAATATATAGGATGTGTGTGTGTATATGTGTGCAATGAGTATTGGTATGTTGTGTTAGTACTCGATACATATAAATTAAGTGTGTGTAATATTTGTATACAGTATATGTATATACTAAGGCTTATTCTAGTAAATATATATTAGTATATGTAGATGTATTTGTGTAAAGACTTGTGTGTACGTCTATTGAATGGATGGCATAGATGTGATGTATATATTTGGATGTAACTATATGATTTATATAGCATGTATTGTATGAACTTTGGCATATAACTATGTACTTGTAGGGTGTGTGTGTATGCTTGTAGTTGTAGTTGCGTATATTAGTTGTATGTAGTAGTTGTATGTCTAAAGTATTTGTAGTAGTACGTAGAAAATGTACCTATAATAGTTGTATGCATGAATGTATATTATAGTAGTATGGATGTTAAGGTGTATTTATGTATTTGTCCTTGTGTAGCATAGTCGTCATATATATTATATGTAGGAGTGCCCATGTAGGTATATATATGTAATTATTGGATATGTATAAACAAGTGTTTATATGTGTATATTGGACTTTTAAGTTGTGTATGCCTTTGTGTAGTTGTGTATGCCTTTGTGTAGTTGTGTGTGTTATGGAACGTATGGATTGCTAAGTCTTGAACTTGTCTTGTTTTGTGTTGTAATGTATGTAAGCATGCGGGGGTATGGTGACCTTTAGTGTTTAGACTTGTCCATCCCAGTGTTGCCTTTAATTTAGAAAGTCCGAGGGCGGTCTTTAGTTTTAAGGTAGGTAGAATGTAATATCCTGGGTGTGAAAATATTATAATTATATAACTTGACATATGTATGTCTATATTTGTATATAATTAGGTGCATATATTTGGATGTATTTGGATATGGCTATTGTATAAATATTTGTATGCATATTTTGATATATGGATGTTTATAGGAATATTTGGATATATATAAACATATATTGTATATATTAAATAATTGTGTATATTTGTATGTATTGATGTATATGGTAATGTATAATTGTATGAAAGTAGTATTGGAATGTATGTCATAATTGGATGACTTAGTATATATATGACTATTGATATGTATGGTTTTGTGTGTACCTAACTAAATTTGTATGTATATTTTCGATGAAAGTAATTATAGTTGACTATTTGTAGTACTTTGAACTATAGTTTGTATATTTGCAATTACATATCTATGTAATATCTTGGTGTGAATATGTATATATGTGTATGTATTTAGAGATATTTTAAAGGACACGCATGTTGTGATGTGTATAGTATGCAGTGTGTAGCTATGTGTAGATTATATATATACTAGTCATAACCCGTCCCCGCGGGCACGGTTCATTTAAGATTTTCCCCCACGAAATCGTTGTTCCCCAAAAATTATTTTCACAGCTAAAATTTAAAAGAGGAACAAATTAGCGTAAAAATATTTAGCAGCACGGGAGCCTTTGGTGTGGAATAACAAATTCGACGCATGCGCCTTCGACACAGAACAACAAATTAGGCGTGGAACAACAAATTAGCGTAGAACAACAAATTAGGCACAGGCACCTTCGGCGCGGAACAACAAATTAGGGTAAAAACGGGCGCCTTCTGCGTGGAAATTAGGGTAAAAGTGGCATTCAGCGCGGGCGCCTGAAGGCGTGTTCAAAAATGTGGGTTTGAAAAGGTGCAGTTATTCCAACATGGGTTCCAACGTGGGTTCGAAAACGATTATTTGTTTTATGTTTTTTGAGCTTTCCCCCAAGAAATTTTGTTTTTTGTTTTTAAAAATGCAAAAGGTCGTGTCCTAATCACCATGTCCTAATCACCAAGCACGGTAAGCATTTTGGTATTTGACTCTTCGACACTTGACGAAGGCAATAAAAATTGTGTTGGATAGATAGACATGTTCTAAATTTACTTAACGTAACTTTCTTCTTTAAGCACAAAATAGGTCTAGTTCCTAATGTTGGATAATATCTGGATTGTGATTCATATAGGTCTAGTTCCTAATGTTGCCATGAATGTTTTGCTAATTAGACTTTTCTCATGGAAATCCAAAAGGCCTCATCACCCCCATTGTCTAATTAGAATTTTTTTTGCTTTTGATATCAGATTACATTACACAGTACAAATCTTCCATTTGAGTTTGCACAATATTAGTTGTTAGTTTTCCATGTGACAGGGTATATATTCAAATTTGGTCTATATGATCAAGATCTATATCTATATACAAAAATTGTTATCCAAGGCTTCTGAACTGTTCGATTACAATTCGTATTCCCTAAGCTGTTGATCAATAAAACTGTCTACTTTTGGCCAGTCAATTCGAGACTGCGTATGCATATGTAAAACATCATAAAAACATTTGAAATTTTGTATTTATTCCCTTAAATAATTTAGATCATGTTATACAGTATAGATCTTCCATTTAGCTAAGACATCATATCACTTGCAAGTAATGATATATTAAGATCTGTTCTTCAATCCACCATATAAAAGTTCATATAAGATTGCATATTTATGCATAGGCAGCACATGCACACATAACTGGGTCATCTCAATTAAATATGAGCAGAAAGATCTCACCAAAACCGAACTAGCTTTAATTGAACATTGGCCAGGCTCGGAAGATAAACCCATGTTGGAAGCTAAACCGATGTCAGGTAAGTGGGTGTGGACAAAATTGACATGCATATTCCCGTGTTGGAAGCTTAAGGAAATATGTACATTTTGACATGGTGCTATATGTCAATATAACACAAATCTGTGACATGTGAAGCTTGATATTAATATCTACTATTATAATAACTCCCCCGCCTCGTACCAAAATTGAAATTGGAACCCTGATTGTTGTCATGGACTAACAGAAAAAGTAAAGGAAAATACTTTGAAATTTAAATCATTAAATAGGTTATGACCATCTATTTAAGTGATTTAATAATTCATCTATTTTTAAAGGAAAGTTCTCACTTTTGGGTCGATAGTCTCAGCGATGACCCAAGCGTTGGAAGTAGAAGAAATTCATAGGCATATATCTAATGGGAATGATGCATATCAGCTGACAGCTCATTTTGTGAAAATCAGTGTGCGAGAGGGAAAATTAGTAATGCCCACACAACTCATCATATCGGACGAAAAACGGAAGTGAGCCTCACTTCTCCCCATTCCCGAAGCTCATTTTTCCTAAATGAGCTGGTAGCTCATAAACATGATATCCATATATGATATATACACGTGTAGGTGTTTGAATCATGATTCTATACTTAGATGTAGCAAGCAAGAAAATCACTAAAACCGTATTATTCATAACCATGTCAATAATAAATGGTGAAATAGAGGTCCGTTTAAAAGAGCTAAATTTGAGAAGGACCAATTCTGTTCCATCAGAATTTTGGGATATTTTTATTGAGTCATTTTAGCACAATAGGCAATTTACTGTCACCCAATTTGTCAATTTTATGTATGTAATCAATTCGATAGCACAATATGATCCTGAACTCCAATAAAGTAACACATGCTTTACTGTTACCTGATGTTAAATTGAATACATATTTTGTCAACTTGTCCAATATCCACCATTCACAATTGTATCCTGTCAAATTGAATACATACATAAAATTGTAAACACCCTCAATATGAATATCAAATTGAATCCTGTCAAATTGTATCCTGACAATTGTATCCTGACAATATGAATACATGCACAATTGTATCCTGACAATTGTATCCTGTCAAATTGAATACAAACACCCACAATATGAATCAGATTGAATACATTCAAATTTCAAATCACTCATATACTCATGTTTTAAAGATATTTTATCCTGAAAGGAAATTTATCTTGAACAAATTTCAAATTTCAAATCACTCATATATTCATGTTTTAAAGATATTTTATCCCGACATGAAATTTCAAATTCTTAAAGAAATTTCAAAGATCTTGAAACCTCAACCAGAACAAATATCTTTCAAATTTCAAATTCTGGTATAAGGGATTTAGCATCCATCAAGCATCCCTCAACCAGAATTTTATCCTGACAGGAAACCATATACTCATGTAAAGCACATCCTGAACAAATATCTTGAACAAAATTTTATCCTGAGCAAAACTTCAAGCACAATGGAGATACTCTTGGTCTAATAAAACCAATATATAAAATCACATATCTAATACGAATTTGATGTAGGAAATTTCCTAAAAGCGCAAATCTAATTTTCTCATATAAAATTATGTAGGCAATATATGACCAATTTAAACAACGTATGCAACATAAGATAGACTTAGGATTGTCATGTAATGATGCACAGTTCATATTTGAGTGGGATTAGCAAGCATTAAAACTTGGTGGGTACAGGTAGTTACAACTCAAACAAATTTTGATTCAATATAACTGAGTAATGGTAGCCAACTGGGCTCAAGAATTTCATGTTTAGCCTAGATTGATTTTAGCATTGCATATTGGTTTAAAAGGATATTGGTCAGTGCTTAATAAAAATAGTTCAACCCAACTTATGAGTCACAGATAATGCCAAATTTGACAAAGCCTTGGCTCATGCTAGTTGTGATAGTGCCTTGGCTCTGGAGTTATCCAACACTGGCACATGTACCATATTATTTTGCATAAACCTTAACTGCATTTTTTCGGACCTTCAAAATATATTGCTTTCTGCCATGCTCTCACATCTTATACTCCCCTCTAACATGGTTCACAACAAACTATGAGTTCCTTTAGACATAACCTCACTTAGCCTTCGATGTATTGGCTCAGCAAATCACTGCGTAGATTTCTTTAAACTGAATTTCATTGTAACAGATTTAAATTTAAAAAAAATGCATACTTTATTAATTCATTAGCGAAGCTAGTCACTACCCCATTAGTTGACTGGTTAGATATTCTATCTACTTTATAGACCCAAAGATCAGGGTCTTTTTCCTTCTCTGTTGATTCCGTCTCCTTGTAGACATCACATTCTTCCCTCTTCAGAAATATACACTCTACAAAAAAAGTCCACCAATACGTGCCTATTTGATGGAAGGGTAAGTGACACAGCGGATCACGTGTTCCTTCAGCTCTACCCCATAACTGAGTAACCACCCTAATCAGTTTAGATTTATAAGGTTCCATTTTAAGGGTTGATCTATATGTACTTCATAGAATACGGCATACCTTCTCGCCATCATTCAAAAAGTGCAACCTTTCTGTCAAGCATGTCTGCTTTGATGTTACAACATCCAATGTAGTACTTTATTGTCATCAATTCTCCAATATTCAGTAGATTACAGTTAGCTTCCAAAGAACTTGTTGTAAAGATATATAGAAAACCCATCTCAATGGGTGCATATCGATGATAATCACACAACTACCAGTTGTGAATCAATTCACAAAAGTGGCCTCAACAGAAATCCATAATCAAGTTGCAACTGAACGCATCAATTATCCAAATATCTTATATGCTCCTATTCATGCAAGATCTTGGTTAAACAACTCGAATGCTGAGTCCCTAACTTATTGGTAGATGGAATCACTTGCAAGAGAAAATTTTATTGTCAACTCTTTTCAAACATTAAGCCATCAATATCTAGATCTCTTCTATGCTCGTATTCAGACATGCTATGAATTGCCACTATAGTCTTAGGCTTCTCAGAGGGCGTCATGTTAAGCAAATACTTTTCAGTACGATTCTTTATTGTATTAAACATAGTCCATATTTCTTATTATTCCCATGGGGAACTGGATTATTTTCCAGGTCTTATTCTCCACTTTATTGGTTTTCAGAGTTCTGAATTGAAACACAACCGAGATCAAGTTCGGGCTCTTGAAAGGAAGGTACACAATGCATACTGATTTAATGCAGGCAATTTAATATTTTGTAGCTAACTATTCATGGTTCTGGAGTTTTATAGCACGGAATATGGAAGCTTTCAAATAACTACTGACAAATTCTTCCCAGTAGCAGCTTGATGACCAATTTTTGCATTTTCTTGAAGGCTGCACATTTTTTACATCATGCACTCACCCCTACCCAAAATTCTGAAGGGAGTTGCTCACGGGGATTTTGTTCATCGACGACGACTACGAACTGATTAAGAAAACAAAAATCAGAAATAAAAGTGGTTGAGATTCAAGCAGTAACCTGTAGTGAACCTTCTAAGGAAAATTGAATCTCTTCTGAACGACAGAAATCCGTTCCCTAATCACCCCCCTTCTCACCTTCATAAATCATCACTAGTTCGAACACTAATGTCACAAAATTAAGAATCATCATATTTTAATATTCTAGAATATTTTTTATTTTTTACGCAATATCCATCTATGTAGTATTGGCTAATAATAAACTGCATATTCAGGAAATCAATTTTGTCAAATGTTTTGTTATCAATAAGATGAGATGAAAACATGACAATCCAACTTAATAATTTTTTTAAATAAATGCTACATAGATTGTCGTTATTAACACGATACTTAATTTAGCATCAACTGTAAAATTAGACTAATTTCCAACCTCCCCAAATAAGAGTTGAACAAATGGCTAGCCAATTTTACCCGCTTGATATTAATAATAAACACTTCAAAATCAATTTTAAACACTAAAATTCAGGTCAATTGTCTAAATGCAAACAATCCTCCTAAAAATAGCACAGTTTGCCGTTGAAACTCGAGATTTGGTGCAAGAATTAAGACAACATTTCCAATTAAGCATTAGCAAAATAAAAATAAAAATAAAAATAAGCAAATAAAGTGTTACCTTCGTTTTATTCTCTTCTTCTTTAAGGCGTTTCTCTTCTTACTTCTTCTTCAGTTCCTTCTTAAGAGCACTGCCATAGAAAAATCAAAAAATTAAAAAGAAGAAATACATTGATAGAGTTGGAGATCAGAGAGAGTGGGTGTCAAAGAGGAATCCATAGAGATATTTGATACTTCGCATCGGCAAGAGATGGCCATGTCTCCGACCTCGTCAATAACCGATTATCCTCTTCCACAACCTTGGGAGACGGCGATTCTGAAGAAGTAGCCTGTTTTCACGGAAGATCAAGCAAAATATTAAAACAAAAGGAAGAACCATTCTAAGAATTACCTGAACGATGTCTACGAAGGAAAAATCAAAACACCCATTAACCAAAAGAAACAATCTCATCAAAAACATCCCTCAAAGAATTAATTACCAACAAAATCAAAACACCCATTAACCAAATTCCATCAAAATATGAAAATTTTTAGCTAAAAAGAAGATCAAGCAACCCAAAAGAAAAATTTCAAAGCATGGTTACATTTGGTATAAGTAAATAATGTATTGTTACATGTGAGGAGCAACGATAACCGTGGGAGCCTAGAAATACTTAATTACCATGTGTGACCACACCGAAGAAATTATATAATGTACATAAGAAACTATGTAATGTACATTCAATGCAGAAACACAACTGAGATATCAAAATCATAGATGTGTCATTTTGACAACCTACCACAAATCGTTCTAACACAGGCACAGGAGCTTCCAAATTGTGATTTGGTAAGCGGCTGGCAATGGCTTGACGCACATTAGCACTATAGGCAGCAATTATGGAACTTGTTAGTCATATGACATGATAAAAGGTTGGAATATAGAACAAAAAATTCAAAGATATTCTTCAGTTAACAAAAATGCAAGAAGCAGAGCTGTGTAAGCCTCAACAATCATCATTTCAGCCTCTTGCTGCCCTTGCACCAAATCTTCATCATACTGTTATAAGCAAGTCAGCTCGATCTAATATATTAATGTACTAGTCATAACCCGTGCCCTCGGGCACGGTTCATTTACGATATTACCTTCCAAACGAACAAAAACTAATTTCGGTGCGGGCAGCCCCAAGGCACGGTTCATCCCCTCAAAATTTATCTAGCTTTGGCGCCGGCGCATAACCAGTGCCCCGGCCTCGTGCCATCGGACTATATCACCTTAAAATCTCTAACTTCGGCGCGAGTGTATTTGACAATTGCAACAATATTTAAGAATTAAGCCCCGTGTATATTTCGTTTTATCATAAACAACCAGACACTTTCTCAAACATGATGATTTTATTAATAGAATCAGCTCTAATGAGAAAGTCCTTCAGCTACCTCCTGAATTCACACTCGAAAGCGGAAAAAACTCCTTAGGCTCATCATATCTCTCTTGTAAGCAAAACTCGGCATCCTACTTTTATAAACATAACTCAAAACTATCAAATAAAAAATCGCTACCCAAGAACAACACGCCACCATCATGAACTGGAGATCAAATGCATCAGGCATACCAGCTCTTTACTCAAGTGCGGCACCCCTTAAAAATCCCACGGTTCTCCACCCTGAATATACAGCTTCTCTCTTAAGCTGTCAAATGGTTTTCTACGGAGAGCTTATGAAAAAGTGAGGTTTCATGGGTGAGAGAGTTAGAAACAAATGAATGCTTGCTGTAAAGATATGCACATTTAGTTGCAAACTCCCATTGTGAGCTGCGTTGATCACCTTGCTTACGCACGACATCCTTCTTTCCACACACATCAGTTAGATATGCCACTTCACAAAATTATCTTTTACCAGACATATGATCCGAGGATACCTTCCTATTATATATTGTTGTCTCTTTATCTTAGTGTATTCAACTAGTCATCCCTCGCTTGTGTCCGTGGTTCGATTCCTTAAACCATTGGCAAACACGAATTCGATATGACAGCTGACTTGCTCGTAGGCTGCTCGATCACTGCATGAGCCGAACTTAACCAGCATTAGCCCGCTGAAGATTTATTTACACCCTTACTTTGTTTTCTTATGGATGTGTCCGCAATGGGATGATTATTCAGGTCCATCCGTCCAAACTCGGGACTTGCGAACGTAGTTTCATCTTTCGAAAGCAATTAGCACAACGGTTAAGAAATGTAATTTTTTTGGTAAGACGTTTTTTTGGTAAGCCGGCTCATAATCCAGGAGTCAATATTAAAAATTCATAAAAAAGATTATTTATTCATCTGACTCCCATATTATAGAGATAGAAAACAAAATAGAAATAGAAACGCAGCTTAAAATGTAGGAGAGAGCGAAAGGCTCCGATTGATGAACTTCTCTCTCGGCGTTGGCGCAGCTATCAGATCCCAGTCTCCGTCCGATCCCGATCGATATCCCGAGGTCTCCCGAGATCTGAATTCGCAGAACCCCTAAATTCGAAAATTCAATTTAGGCCACCCTGTTTCAACAGAGAACCTAAAAAAATGGTTAGAACCCAAAGAAAATCGCCACAAAACCCAAATAGTCAACTTCAAAAAACGATGGTTACCAATTAAGTAAATGAAGGGGAACCTCACTTACATGAGACCTCACCAGTTATGAAATTTCCAGAATTTCTCTTCCAGATGAAGATTTTTGTGAGCTTCTAGGTTTAAATGCCACTGCTATTAGGTTGATGCTTTCACACTCTACAACTTTTATCGACCCTTGGTGATTTAACATCTTCGGCAGAGTTTTTAAAGAGATGAGTAGAGTTTTTTGCAGAAGAATCTCGATTGACGATAGTGTTTTTTGGTAATCGGAATAAGGCGGCATGACTGAGTTTTTTTGACAGATTGATGCGGTGGCCACTTGTTTTGTTGCAGGCGTTCATCCTTCCAGAGCATGCTTCCTTGCGTGAGAGAGAGTAGAATTTTTTTAATAAAGAATATTAAATGCATTCCTCCCCAACACATTTACCAAAGTTCCTCTCAATATTTTCTCAAAACCTCATCCTAACCGTTGATTCATTAAGATTAGATCTTAGCCGTCTTTCTATCAACCCCTTTGTCCTAGTCAGCTTGTCCTAGTCAGCCCTAGGATTCAAAAATCGCTGTCAAATGTATAATAGATTTTGGAATCTCATTCGGGAAGAGAGATTCAATGGCCAGGAAAAAGGGTTCAGTGGTAGAGATTCAATGACTAAGAAAAAAGGTAGATCGCACAAAATAATGTGACATTCATGGATCATGCAACTAAAATGCAATTTTGTTAGAAAAAAATAAATCTACAAACACAATGCTTAGAAAAAAATAAATCATAGATGCATCATAATAAATTTTGGGCCGTAGTTCACTCTTATGTTGGCCTGATGTATTGGCCTCCGAGCTTTTCCTACAGGAATCCCTTGCCTAACCCTCGATATGAGTATACATGATCTGATATGAGTATTCATGAAACTCCCAATAAAACAAACAAAAGAATACTAAGAGTTAATGGCTATAGTTTAACTGTATTGATTAGTCGCATCCATAAGTATAATGAATTATAAATGTTTTGCCCACCTTCAAGTCACATGGAGGCTGAAATTAAGCATTTCAACATTTTTTTCAAGCACCACTCTTAAACTTCATCAATGAAATAGTACCATATGATGGAGAAATTGTTCAAAACAGAAACACACATATGCATTAGCATACACTACCTGTATCATAAAATATTTGCGAAGAATATGTGACACTCCATGCAATGCGCTAACAACGACATATGCATACCTGTTGTTGACATCAAAAGAAACAGATACAGTAAGTAAAGAGCAACAGGTCTGATGGTAAGTATTATAATGGGATATAAGCAAGTATGATTAATGGCACTTACATTTACAATACCCATCTAAAAACTTCATCTGTCACTCGATCATTTTTCATTTTCAGTGAGACATTCATCCATGTAGGAGCAATTTTTTCCCCAAATGTATATGTCCAATATACCATTACGCCATTAGCCGTGCATGAAATAGTTAACACTGTAAGTGAGAAAATCTACAACACTAAATTGTGTGATAAGAGTAATGAATCTGACATTAATCATGCAAGCACTCATAACGAACAACCGATCATTCTGCATATATAATTCCCTGACATGTGCTACTGACCTTTCTATCTCATGTAGGTTCTTTTTAAATATCTACATCCTGCAAAAGATTCAAAAAAAATTTTTTTTACTTTAGTAGACAAAAATGAGTCAAACAATGATCTTAGGAAGAAGATACTGCAATTAGCAGTAGCTTTAATAGAACGCCACAAAGAACTTTGGTAGTAGTAAATAATGTAGTATATAATATGCTTTAATTTGGAACATTGAATGTAATGAAGGAAACCCTACAGCTTATATTTTAAAAAATACCAGACACCAAATCAAAGGAATCCAGAATACCCATTTCTGTTGGTTCATCAAGAACACAAAAACAGAAACCAAAAGTGCAAAACTACCCAATTTCGATAATAAGACAACCTGATTTTCTTTTCAGGCCAGATGCTAATAGAATCATGTAAACCCTAAGATGTTGAAATTTAAATATTGAGTCTGTGATGAGGATCGAGCCAGGGAAATAAAATAGATGTTGTAGCCTACCAAAACTTTCTCAAACTTTCTCAAACTCAGCATATTGTAGTGTTGTAGCCTACCAAAAATAACATCCAGGAAAGCATATTTCCATGAATAGTAATATTAATTACAAAAAAAGTTAAAGAAATCTGGCTCTGGCATCCTCCTCCTTGCTGGATTTGTCTGCCTCAAGGCATTCGAGAAGCAGAGAAATTCGTACCTCAGGGCCTGTTTCATGCGAAGAAAGGGAGCACCTCCTCCTTGAAAGGGAGCACCTCCTCCTTGGCAGGCGGCGAAGAGAGGGAGCACCTCCTCCTTGGCAGGCGATGTTGGCTCCAGCATCCTTCTCGCTAGATTCATCAGCCACAATGCAAGCAGGTTCGGATGGATGGAATTTTTTTGTTGAGAAAATACCATCCTGTGTTTGCAAGAGGCCTCAATGCAAGCAGCCTCAATGCAAGCCGTCGGATTCGAGGATGCGGATCGCTGATGTGAGTCCAAATGGACGATACTGATTTATTGTGTTTTCTCTTAGAGGAAGATAGTGAAGAGAGAGAGAGAGTCGTTTAATGGGGGAGAAAAATGGGGGCGTGAGAAAGCGCGTGATTTCAAATTTTAGACGTGATTTCAAATTTTTCTCTCAAACGCGTGCCTGCGAGACAACATCCTAGCCATTTACCGAGTAAATACAGGCCGTTCTTGGTAACGGGGACAAACAAAAATATGACTGGATTTATGACTGGACTTATGACTGGGACAAAATTCAAAAAAAGGTTGTGTTTTATAGAATAGATACACACACATATACATATATATATACACACACACACAAATCATATATATATACACACTAGTCATAACCCGTGTCCGCGGACACGGTTCATTTTAGAGTTTCACCCACGAAATCTTTGTTCCCAAACATTATTTGCACAGTCAAATTTGTGCGAAACGATAAATTCGGCATAGAACAATAAATTCGGTGAGGCCGCCCTTGAGTCGGAACAACAAATTAGCGTAAAAAAATTTAGCGGGCGCCGGCGCCTTCGGCGCCGGCTTCCTTATTTTTATCTTACCATGCGTCCTGTAGTTTCTTCTATATGCTTTTTTTCGTTGGTTTTTGAGTGGTGGGTCTGTTTTTTTTGTTGTTGCGTGCATGCGTTATTGCTACCAGTGGAGTTTCCTTTTGGAAAAAAAATTATTGTTTTGGATATGTTGTTCTTGTGACATTGGTGCAACTGAGTTCATGCATTTGTTTTTGTATGCATTTAATCGGGAAAATTCTATTCCAGTGGGAGAGAAAAATTTAACATAAATGAAATGTAAGATTAAAAAAGATTACTTATATACACACACCACAGAACCATGAATAAGATACACTATGAAGATTTTTTCTATACATACGTACAAAAAACCAAATCCTCTTTGATGCAATGTTTGGACTGTTGGACTTTCCATTACACGTTTTCTCCCAACACATTTCCCAAGCACAGATTAAAGCATTTCAAACTTTTAGACTTCCTCTTGCACGTTTTCACATGAAAATTTAAGAATTTTCCCTCCAAAATCTTCTCAAAATCTCATCTCAGTCGTTCATTTCCCAAGATTTAATCTCAGCCGTCTTTTATCTTGTCCTAGTCAGCCCTAGGATTCAAAAAACTTTGTGTTTTAATATATAGATACATACATACATACATACATATATACATACACATATTTATGTATATATATACATACATACATACATACATACATACATACATACATATATACATACACATATATATATGTATATACATTCATACATACCACTATATATATATGTATATACATACATACATACATACATACATACATACACATATGTATGTATGTATGTATATATGTGTGTGTATTTGTGTATGTATATACATATAAATATATATATAGTGGTATGTATGAATAGTGCCATGGTACGTAATTATATATCCAAGTTGAGGGGTAATTTCTTAGAATGGCATTCTTGTTAATATCTAGAAGAGGTGAGGTTAGAATAGTTATTTAGGCTTCTTGAGTTGGTAAGGGTCATTAGTGTCTTTTCCTATATGTCATGATAAATAATTATTTTCCAAAATCCTATTTTCTTAAATGTGACACATATGTGGACACTAAGCTAAGTTTTGTGTGAGTCATGAGACATGTGGCCTCTTCATGGATTTTTTTGGGGAAAACAGAAATTTAGAAAAGGAAAGTGAAAAATACAAAAATGAAAAGATAGAGTTTTCATTTCTTTTTTCATTCCTTTTCTCATTTCACTTCTATTTCTTTCCTTTTTCTTTCCCTATTTTCTCCATGCATTGCCATTAGGGATGGCAAAACGGGCGGGTGGGCATGGATATGCACTATCCATATCCGTACCCGCTCAATTTACTCATACCCATACCCATATCCATACCTGTGATGGGTAAATTTTTGTACCCATGCCCATACCCATCGGGTATACGGATACCCGTGGGTGCCCGTGTACCCGATGTGTATGGGTATGAATATCCATATACCGGATGGGTATGGGTATCCATACCCGTTACCCGTAAAAAATTATTTATACAAGCTTTTTGAATTTACTCTATACGAATATTAGTTTAGATATTATTTTTATAAAATATGTAATTAGGGTTTATATGTATTTTACTCTATAAGAATAATATATTGATATTAAAATGACTTGATACGGGCACCCGTATGGATATATAATATCCATCCCCGTCCAGTTTTACCCGTGGGTAAAACATGGGTACCCATACCCGTACCCGTGGGAATAAAAGTCTACCCATACCTGTATCCAAACGGGCGGTTATCCGCGGGTATCCGTACTCGTGGGTAGAATTGCCATCCCTAATTGCCGTAAACAATTAGTTTCTCTCTCATTTGGCCGAACACATTTTTTCACTCTCTTAATATGGCAACATCTTGAATCAAGGAGAAATTAAAAGGAAGGATGAATGATGATGCATTAACGAGGACTTAAAAGGAAGGAAGAAATTTAGGAGGAATTAAGAGGAGGAAATCTTTTTAAATAAGTAAATGGTGGACTTTTAAGGTAGGATCATAACTCTTATGCCATCTTATTTTGCTCATGGTAATTTCCATTTTATCATTAATTACGCCACATATTTCCTTACTAATTTGCATGTTTACCATTGTAGTAAATTAATTGGTCAATATTTTCTTGTTATCTTGCTTTATTGGAAGTTATTCATGTTGTCATACATTAGAATCCTTGAATATGATTCCATCTAGTTGTGTTGTTTTACTTCATTTGCATGCTTCTTGAAGTAGTTGATGAATTCATTAAATTGGTGCCAATACTCATCTTGTAAACTCGTGTGTTGTGGTATATTATGAAACATCAATTAATATGTTTCATGATACGACTATTTTGACCGGGCCCGGAGGAGCCAAGTCAACTACGACCAGTCAACCGGCCTACTACGGCCTTGGGCTTCGGCCCAAGGATCTTACGGGCGGGTCGTGCTTCTCCACCCAAGACGAAGGCCCAAAGGATTGCCTACTTCCATAGTGGAGGAAATTATGGCCGGACTTAATGGCCATCACTCTCCAGCCATCATGGCTCGCTAGATATGGCAACCGCCAAATGCCATCACTCTCGCCAATAATGGCCCGACTTAAATGACCATCACTCTAGTCATCATGGCCCGACTTAAGGGCCTTAACTCACCAATCATGGCCATGTTCATGACATTCATTCCCTCATCAAATGGGCACCATTAGTGGGGGTCAACACTTCCCCATTTGCACGTCCCTATGAATGATGGCCATGATGTCACATCATGGCACATTATTAGGAGGATTGGCCTATATGAGGAAAGGGGGTGGCGTCATCCAAAGAGGCCAGATCCTGGCGATCTACAATGGAGGTATCCCATACCCACTCTTTCACCTTCTTCCACCTAACACATTTCTCATCCATAGCTCGGCTCGAGGATCGGTGCTTGGTCTCTCTGCGAACCAAGTCCGATCCCATCGAGAGTCTATCAGACCAGATCTGACTTTGGCATCGGAGGGGAATCGGTCGGAACCAAGGTCCGACCTCCTGACGAGCTCTCTCGTCTATTCAGGTCCAGGAGATCCTGCGGTGTCGAGGCTACCCCTCAGTGCCATCACAGCCGGAGCCGAGCGCCCTGGTCCCTGAGCCCGTTCGTCTCCAACACCATGAGGTCATCGCTCTGTCGAGGCTACCCTTCGGCAAGCCAACACGAGGATCCGCACATCCCTCACCGAGCGACTCCGCCTTCAACCGATCCCGGAGGTTGTCGTCCCACCGAGGCTTCCCCTCGGTGAACCGAAGAACGGATCCGCGCCTTCCTGCTCAAGCGAACACGCCACCGATCGACCCCAAGGGTCATCTCTGTCTCACGTGACAGCTACGACATCCGGGCCTCCAGACTATCAACTTACGTGGAAAATTCTCCCGTAAACATTTGGCGCCGTCTGTGGGAACGAGTCGACATCCACGTCGTCAACCACATCGGAAATGATTCGTTCCATTAATAAAATATCTGAACGAGCAAACTGCCGAAGGGATGGCAGACTACACAACCTTTTCAAACTGACATCTGGCCTATGGCCCGCTCTCATCACCCTGTCCCAGATGACTCGAAAGTCAAAACTCTGTTGCTAAATTGAGGCGTCCAAGAATCCAAGACGGAGACGCCATCCTGTCGTCCTCCGCATACGGACCCTCTGACGGTCACCTGAAACCCATCCCTTCAAAATGCACTGCATCGAGTCCGAGTCCGATGGCCCCTGATGCCGAGAAAGCCGGATCTGAGTCCTTCGATCGATCTGAATCTTTTGATGGATTTGGGGTCACCGGTAGTGCGGCCGCCCCTACGTCCTCGTCATCACTAACGACGACCTCAAAACCCACGGTAACCTAGCCGCCGACAAATCTGCGTCACCATCCCCCTCCAATGAATCTTCCTCCAACTGGGATGAGTTTGTCGACCCGGACACCTCTGTCTTTGATAATGATCCCTGGTCCCGATGCCCCATCTTCGAATCCAAAATCAGACATAACTCTTCAACCCCATTTGAAGAGGGATCTGATCTGCTACTCGATTTCCTATCTTCAGGGTCCCATCGCCGTCGTGAAGTTTTTTTACCGACGGATTCACGGCAACAGCCTTTGGCTGTTGGAACAGAGACGGTGATCATTCCAATGCACGTCGTGTGTGCTTTTGATATTCAGAGGACTTTCGTTCTATTGGTCTCCTCTTTGCACGAGGCGATCGACCGCATCGAGGAGATATGGATTCTCGATATCTGGAAAGCGGTGAGGTCGAAGCTCTTTTTCCTCTTTAGATCAGGATCTGCGGTCTTGACCTCGATGCTGTACAATCTCGTCGACGGCCAGTGGGACCTCTCTCACCGCCTGTCATCGATTACTTCATCACCCACAACCCCAGAAGTGACTCTCGGTCCTCCTCAATCTTGCACGCACAGGGGAGCTCCATATCCCCCCCGGCATCAGCGAAGAGACGCTCTACAGGGCGGCGTGCCACGGTAGCTTGAACTCCTGCCGCCGTACTGCCGGGCCGTTCTACTTCATACTCTACCCATACTCGTTGCTGCCAACTTGCCAAACAACACCTCCGATGAGCAAGGCCAACTGGGTCGATCTCGATGCTCCTCTTGCCAGAAATTCCGAGGTCGGGGTCTCCATCTGACCGAGCTTCCAAGAGGAACGAGAAACCTAAACTCCGACGCGAGGCGGGGTGCTTCTTGTGGTTGGTGGCCCTAGGAGTCACAGACCTCAACCTTAGTGCTTTCGACATGATCGACAGATCGTCGTCTATAATACGTGTATATCCCCAAGAGATAGAGGCACAGAAGCAAATCTAGAACTTTCTTACAAGGCTCTGAGCTTCGTTCCCAATTCTTCCACATAGGTGCATCTTGATTCAAAGTTTTGGAACAAAGATCGGTGGCTTTCTTAAACAAGGTGATAAATATAGTAAAATATGGCTGGACTTCCAGCTGGGAGATGCCGAACCAAAGCTGCAACTCCGGAAGCAACTCCTTTGAATCATCCGTAACGTCTAAATCCTAAATAAGCTGATCCAGCATGACCCGCTGGTAGAGCTCCTCAACGAGCAGGTTCTCGCCTTCCACAAATCTCCCCCAACTTTCTCTGGTGATGGCAATATGTTCTGCTCGGTTGAATAACACGAGCATATAAACTCAGCAATGGGGGATTGCTTGCCGTTCATCAGATTCTGATTAGCGCAGAGAAATTACCTGCTGTTCATCGGTCAAAGTACACCGCCATCGATCATCCATTAGTCTGGCCTTTTTGCTATTCGAGGCCTGGCATTGGGGAACAACCCCTCCAGCTTCATTTTGATCTTAACTGATTAAGGTTTGGGCTCTGACCTTAGTTGAGTAAGGTCTGGGCTATGGGTTCGACCCCCATATGTCACCGTCCATTAGTTACTGGAGCTCTGGCCCCAAATGAGTGGCTCTGACCAATCAGGAGAATGGATCCACCTCTAATCACTGAACATCAGCGTTTGCCCGATGTCAATCAGGACAATGGCAGGAAGGATCCCGCTCGTGTCCTCACTGATCCAGGAGGAGGCCGACTAGACGTGACCGACCAGTCCAGGCCAAGGCCGACCCAAGCAGGAGCTGGAGTCAAAACGGGAGCTGAGATCCAGACGATAGCCGGAGCTGGAGCTCAGATCAGTCGTAAAGCTGGGGGCAACTCCCCCAGCTGGCCGACACACTCATTCGTCGGTCATAAGCCGAGGGGTAACTCCCCTCACAACCGAACGAATGGATCGATCGTAAGGCTGGGGGAAACTCCCCCAGCTGGCCGACCCACTCATTCCTCGGTCGTAAGCCGAGGGGCAACTCCCCTCGCAACCGAACGAACGGATCGGTCGTAAAGCTGGGGCAACTCTCCCAGATGGCCGACCCACTCATTCGTTAGCCGTAAGCCGAGGGACACCTTCCCTCGCAACCGAACGAACGGATCGGTCGTAAGGTTGTGGGCAACTCCCCCAGCTGGGTGACCCACTCATTCATCGGCCGTAAGCCGAGGGGAAACTCCCCTCGCAACCGAATGAACGGATCGGTCGTAAGGCTGGGGGCAACTCCCCCAGCTGGCCGACCCACTCATTCGTCGACCGTAAGCCGAGGGGCAACTCCCCTCGCCACTAAACAAACGGATCGATCGTAAGGCTAGGGACAACTCCCCTCGCAACTGAACGAACAGATCGGTCGTAAGGCTGGGGGCAAATCCCCCAGCTGACCGACCCACTCATTCGTTGGCCGTAAGCCAAGGGGCAACTCCCCTCGCCACTGAATGAACAGATCAGTCGTAAGGCTGGGGGCAACTCCCCTAGCTGGCCGACCAAATTCATTCATCGGTCGTAAACCGAGGGGCAACTCCTCTCGCCACCGAACAAATGGATCGGTCGTAAGGCTGGGGGTAACTCCCCCAGCCGGCCGACCCACACATTCATCGACCGTAAGCCGAGGGGAAACTCCCCTCGCCACCGAACGAACGGATCGGTCGTAAGGCTAGGGGCAACTCCCCCAGCTGGCCGACCCACTCATTCGTCGACTGTATGCCGAGGGGAAACTCCCCTCGACATCGAACAAACGGATCAGTCGTAAGGCTGGGGGCAACTCCCCCAGCCGGCCGACCCACTCATTCGTTGGCCGTAAGCCGAGGGGCAACTCCCCTCGCCACCCAACGAACAAGATCGGT
This sequence comes from Scilla litardierei, assembly GCA_030789695.1. NCBI lineage: Eukaryota > Viridiplantae > Streptophyta > Magnoliopsida > Asparagales > Asparagaceae > Scilla > Scilla litardierei. The sequence continues at coordinate 95,765,152 of CM061142.1, forward strand.
CGTAAGGCTGGGGGCAACTCCTCCAGCTGGCCGACCAAACTCATTCGTCGGTCGTAAGTCGAAGGGCAACTCCCCTCGCCACCGAATGAATCTTGAACCGACAAGCTATCATCACTAGCCAACTCTGTAAGACGGACCAAGTTTACGGAGAGAAGCAACTTCTCCCCCTTATACTACATCTCCTGACCTCTACCTCAACAATGGTAGAGCTCAGAAGATGGGGGCAATTGATACGAATATTTTGACCAGGCTCAGAGGAGCCAAGTTAAATACGACCAGTCAACCGGCCTACTACGGCCTTAGGCTCCGGCCCAAGGATCTTACGGGCGGGTCGCGCTTCTCCACCTAAGACGAAGGCCGAAAGGATTGCCCACTTCCATAGTGGAGGAAATTATGGCCGGACTTAATGGCCATCACTCTCCAGCCAACATAGCTCGCCAGATATGGCAACCACTAAATGCCATCACTCTCGCCAATAATGGCCCGACTTAAATGGCCATCACTCCAGTCATCATGGCCCGACTTAATGGCCTTAACTCGCCAATCATGGCCATGTTCATGACATTCATTCCCTCATCAAATGGGCACCATTAGTGGGGGTCAACACTTCCCCATTTGCACGTCCCCATGAATGATGGCCATGATGTCACTTCATGGCACATTCTTAGGAGGATTGGCCTATATGAGGAAAGGGGGTGGCGTCATCCAAAGAGGCCGGATCCTGGTGATCTTCAATGGAGGTATCCCATACCCACTCTTTAACCTTCTTCCACCTAACACATTTCTCCTCCATAGCTCGACTCGAGGAACGGCGCTTGGTTTCTCCGTGAACCAAGTCTGATCCCACCGAGAGTCTATCAGACTAGATCTGACTTTGGCATCGGAGGGGAATCGGTCGGAACCAAGGTCCGACCCACCTAACGAGCTCTCTCATCTATTCAGGTCCAGGAGATCCTGCGGTGCCGAGGCTACCCTTCAGCACCATCACAGCAGGAGCCGAGTGTAGGATCTCGTCGTGTGAGGATGGAGGATCGAAAGAGAACTTACGTTAGCATACGCTGCGCTGTAGTCTCTGAACTTTGCCCTCGGATTCGCCACAACGGTCAGTACTTCGTCATAGAGGATCGAAGCAGCGTTTCCACCGTCTAAATCTAACTTTAGAAGAAGAACTAAATGGAAGGGAGAAGAGGAAAAAGTTTTGCCTTATGCAAACTTATGGCATTCAAGATTACCCTTAAAAGCTTTACCCTTGGGTCCTATTTATAGGATTTAGGGGTAGTTATTGTAGGAAATAACCATATATAAGATTATTAGCCTATATTAGCACATTTCCTTATCCTCTTCATTATGCACTTATCAAGTGCCTTTTTGCACTTATAAAGTGACTTTTTCCACTTATCGAGTGGTCCTTTTCACACATGAAAAGGTTCCCTTCGTACATGCTTTCATGCACGCGACATCCGAGGTCCGTATACCCTCATGGGTGTATACATGTCGTCCATATCCAACATCTCCCACTCACACTTGAGGGGATTGTAATGAAACATCTTTTCCTTAAGTTCTTCAATCTATCATACCGAGAAATAGACCGTGTGACCGTCATGCACATAGAGTTCGCTGTTGTGCACTTGTTAGAGATACACAACACTCTTTGGGGGTGCAAAGTTGAGTATATCAACGCATGTTTTACCCTAGATTATTTCTTCACATTTCTTATACTTTATATTCATCAATTGAATCCCATCTGGATTACAATTGGCTGGCCAGCTTTGAATCTCTAAAGTCCAAATGTGAATATGAAATTAATCTTCCTCTTCTTGTGATCCTTTCGATCTTGACTTGACTCGCTTTTCTAACATGCCCCGCCGGACCGAATTTACCATAGTCCATAAGCAACATGCTAAGATAGCGATCACCCAGTCAAATCTAAAGGAACCAATTAGAGTCCATAAGGGTAAGAAGTAAAGACCCATGTGGTCTTTGGGTCTCACATAATAGCAAACACAATTACTATTCTAACCCAATGGTCAAATGCATACGTAGTATGAATACGTATTACAACATCACTCCTTTCCTAGGGAGCATATGTCTTAATGATGTTGTAAGGATGATGGTCAGACACCACAATGTCTGACTTTGAGTCCCTTTTACTACTCATTGATCACCTGGACCCACATCCCGCATAAGACAGATAAGATTTCAAAAAATCTTCTTAGATCTTTTGTAAGCATCCATATGACGCAGATCTTTCATAAGACCATTTTGTTCAAGTCATGACTCTAAATCATCCGTCTGACGATTTTGACTTTAAACAGGTCTCATCTTTATCTTATCCGTCTGATAGAATAAAGGCGGTTGCTCATGTGAGAGAGCCAACCTCAATCTGCCCGACATACTAGAAAAACATAGCTGAGATTTAGAAGAAAATGTACACAAACATTTTCAAGAAACTCATATGCAATGTCAAAAAGAACTTATTCTTTCATTAAATTTGATCTTTTATAGACATGGGAATATACATTGATACAACTCAGCTCTTACACAATCCTTGAGAAGATAAGTGTTTGTAAAACACATCTATGGGGATCGCCTTCGTAAGCGGATCCGCTATCATCTCATGCGTAGATATGTATCTAATGTCTACCTTCTTGTTCTTATCATAGTATTTTGCAAATTTGTAGCGGATATCAATGTGTTTGGTCTTACAATGGAACTTTGGATGTTTGACATATGCTCTAGATGCTTGACTGTCACTGTGTATTGGTACAACATCTGAGTCACTTACATCAATTAGCTTGTCTAAGAACTTCCTAAGCCAAACAGCTTCTTGTACTACCATGCTAAATGCTACAAACTCGGCTTACATAGTTGAAAGTGCGATGCAGGATTGTTTCTTGCTACTCCAGGATATTGCACCAGATCCGAGTAGAAAAACATGTCCTGAGGTTGATCGTCGCTCATCGAGATCACCCGCCCAATCAGCATCAGTGTAGCCTTCGAGCCTCAAGGCATTTCCTTGATAGCATAAAGCATAGTCCGCAGTCCCTTTAAGATACCGCATTATCCTCTTAACCGCTTTCCAGTGTGCTTGCCCTGGATTGGATTGGTAACGACTTACCATTCCAATGGAAAAACAGATGTCCGGTCTTGTACACATCATAGCGTACATAAGACTACCAACTGCACTGGAATATGGAAATTTTTCCATAATTTCCTTTTCCTTTTGGTTCTTAGGACACATCTTCAGACATAAATTATCGCATTTGCTTATTGTAGTATCAATGGACTTACAGTCCTACATATTAAAACGTTCTAGAACCTTCTTTATATAAGTCTCTTGTGAAAGAGAGAGAAGTTTCTTCGAACGATTCCTTGAAATCTTAACTTCAAGGATATATGCGGATTCTTCTATGTCTTTCATCTCAAATACTGATGAAAGCCAAGCCTTGATATCCATCACAAAGCCCTTGTCATTTCCGGCTATTAAAATGTCATCTACATATAGAGACATAATAACATACTTGCTTTTGATCCTCTTGATATATACACAGTTATCTTCATCAAGCATGGTAAAACCATTTGATAAGACAACTTCTTGAAATCGTATATACCATTGCCTTGAGGATTGTTTAAGACCATATATGGACTTACAAAGTTTACAAACCTTATGTTCGTTTCCTTCTTTTACAAACCCTGTTGGTTGTTCCATATAGATCTCCTCATCCAATTCTCCATTGAGAAAGGCAGTATTTACATCCATTTGATGTAATTCGAGGTCTAAGCAAGCTACCAAAGCCAGAATCAAGCGAATCGAGGTAAAACGAACAACAGATGAGAAGGTCTCTTCGTAGTCTATCCCTTCCTGTTGCGTAAAACCTTTTGCGATAATGCGAGCTTTATATCTATCTATGGAGCCATCAGCCTTATGCTTGATCTTGAGAACCCATTTGTTCCCAATAGCTCTACGTCCTCTGGGTAAGTCAACCAAGTCCCAGACTTGGTTAACTTTCGTGGATTCTAATTCCTCCTTCATCGCTTCTATCCATTTGTCTTTTGCAGGGCATGATACGGCCTGTTTGAAAGTAGCAGGCTTGTCATCTTCTTGTAGTTGTACGACTACTACGTCGTATTTGAGATTCTTCAAGTCCTTGTTGACTCGGATTTAGATCAATTCTAATATCACACCCACTTAGAATGTCCTTAGAAATGCTCCCACTTGGATCATTATTCCCGTATGGAATATGATTCGCATCATTCGTATCATCCATTGGTGAAGGTTGAAACGTATTTTCGTCTTCACCAAGAATTCTCCCTCTCGAATGAGGTAATCCTTCTTGATCATAAATCTCAAATAGAGATAAGTCCTGACTTATCTCGCCCTGTCTTGGAAACTCGTTTTCCAAGAAAGTGACATTCCTCGACTTAAATTCAATTAGTCATCCATTGTCTTCCTGACCAATGAAAACATAACCTTTGGAGTTTTCTGTGTATCGTATAAAGATACATTTCCTCCCCCTTAGCCCAAGTTTGCCATACTTATGGGAGGAAATATGTGCGTAGGATGCACACCCCCAAGGTTTTAATATGTTTAAGTCAAGAGACCTTTGGTTCCACAACTCATAAGGAGTGGAGCTAACTGATTTCGAGGGTATGCGATTCAAAATGAAAGCGGTCGTCAATAATGCATCACCCCAAAAGGTGATTAGCAAGTTGGCTTGCGCCATCATTGAACGGACCATTTTCATTAAAGTCCTATTTCTCATTTCTGCAACACCGTTTTGTTGCGGAGTATAAGGCATAATTACATGATGAACTATGCCTTTTTCATCACAAATTTCCTTAAAACTTGTTGATTGGTATTCACCGCCTCTATCGGTTCGCAAGACCTTAATCTTGCGATCTAATTGATTTTCCACCAAACTCATATAGTTTTTAAAGAAGGTTAATGCTTCACTTTTGTGGGATATCAAATAGATATGACCGAATCGGGTGAAGTCATCAATAAAAGTGATGAAATAGGACTTCCCGCGTCTTGTCTTGATATTCATCGAACCACATATGTCTGAATGGATGAGCTGTAATAGAACCTCGGCCATTGTGCCGGTTCCAAACGGCTTGCGACAAGATTTCCCTACAAGGCAATGTTCGCAAGTCGACATTTCGACCTTTGAAACATTAGATAGAAGGCCACATTTGGCAAGTCTATCCATTCGTGTTGGTCCAATTTGACCAAGCCTTGCATGCCAACAAATTACATCTGACTCATAATTTGATGAATTTGCAACAAGGAATTTTTCATTATAAAATAAGGAATCATACATTGTATTTAATACAACAAATCCTTTGAAAACATACCCAGAACCAATTAAAGAATTATTATAAGACAAGTCCACTTTACAACCATGAAAGAACCAACTATAACCAAGACCCATTAAAACGACCACAGATATAATATTCCTTCGAATATCTGGAGCGAAGAGGACATCATGTAGTAAGATAGGGCGGCCGTTGTCCAAGACTAGCTTGCACGTCCCAACGCCTTTCACTTCAACACGTGTGTTGTTTCCTACATATATCCACTTTGTTCCTTGGGGTATCCGGTGATACTCCACGAAGGACCGTTTGTCCCTTGCTATGTGGTCAGTGGCACCTGAATCAATTATCCAAAATGGATTAAATTCTACAAGAAATATTGAACTAGAAACACATAAGTAACTAGCATTACAAGTTACCTTGTCACCTCCATCCGTACAAGAACAGGCATAGTGACCTAACTTGTTGCACTTGAAGCACTTGATCCTCTACAAGTCTTTCTTCTTGTGCCATTTCTTGTTCCCACCCTTATGTTTGGGTTTCTTGGTAGACTCTGGTTGCTTATTACGTTCATTAGTAAACTTCGAACGATCTTTCCGTTTCTTTCCTCCGTGTGAGGAACTAGCAACCATGTGCACTTCTGCACTTGGCTTGGCAGCCGCAAGCCGCTCTTCCTCTAACTCGAGGTGCTTAGAAACATCGCTGAAGTTCTTGATGCTCTCATTATGAGTGAGATGCGTCTTCATTTGGTCCCACCCATTTTGTAGGGAACGTATGACTGCTTGGATTTGTTGCTCATCAGTAAGCACATGACCTGCATCCTTTAACTCTGAGATTAGATTCGCCATATGTCGCAGATGCTTCCCCATGGAATGATCTGGACGTTTCTTGTACGAATCGAATCTTATAGTTAAAGAACGAAGTTTGGACACCGAGGTGCCACCAAACTTCTCCTCTAGCTTGGACCATATGTCCATGGCTAGGTCATGCTCTCGGAAGATTCGCATTATGTCGTCTGCCATACTTGACAGCAACGTAATGCAAGCAATCTTGTTCTTCCGAGACCAAGCATCAAAAGCTTCCTTGTCTCTTCTGTGTTGGGCCGTAGTGCCTAACTCAGGTTCAATCATTATGTTCTTCTGAGTTTCGAGCACGTCTTGCTCCTCTAGAACATATTGTATCTTCATGGACCATAGTTTGTAATTATTGTCGTTGAGTTTTTCACCTTTGTTCAACTCAGCGACGATGTTCTTAGCGGTGGAAGACATTTTAGCTTTAAAATGCTGCAAAAGATATAAAAAAGAAGGTTTGATCAAAAAATATTGCATAAATTTCATATTTATAGTCATCATTTTAGACATTTTCATAATTCAGCAGTCTCGGCCAGCGGACCGACCAGGGGAATGGCTAGTCCATGGTTCACTACCCCCAGACAGAGCCGAGGTGTCCCACAAACTAGTCCAAAAGACCACTGGCCTAATCATGATCCATTGAGATGCTGAATCAATCTAATGTGGAAATTTTAGACTAGATAAATATCACTCCCACTTGGAAAATCCCACTTGAAATGATATTATTATATTTGATAAGTTACTTTCGAAAAATATTGAAGATGTTGTTCTAGAATCGGAAAAGTCATTACGATCCCAATCACCATCTAGAACAACTTTCAATATTTTCCCATCACTTTATCAAATAACAGTACTCTTATAGTACTTTGCAGCGGAAAAGCGTTTTTGAAAAACGTATTTCGAAAACATATTTTTCAAACATATTTTGCAAACGTATTTTGCAGCGGGAGGTGTTGGCCTGCACCGGCCATTGCCGGGGTTAAGCTGTGGCCGCGCCAAGGGCCGGATTTCCCCTTTCGTGGGGTTTTGCCGTATGCAACTGCCGTCGGTCCCGTATGGGCCGGCCATGCAGGTGGCCGGGGCCGAAAACGACGGCACCGTAGGGTTCCTCGGCGTGGCCATGTCCCCTCGGCCAGGGCCTCTGCCCTGGCCGAGGCCGACCAGGACCGACCAGGGGTTACTGGCTGGTCGGCCAGTGCCTCTGCCTTGGCCGGCCAGGGGCCCTGGCCCCCCCCCCCCCGGCCAGGGCCTTTGCCCTGGCCGAGGCCGGCCAGGGCCGGCCGGCCCTGGCCTGAGGCCAGGGCGCCGGCCCTGGCCTCTGCCAGGGCCAGCCAGGCCGGCTTTTGTGCATGCCGGCCATGGCCCCTTGGCCATGGCCGGCCTCCCCTTCATTGGGGGTCCGGTTTGCACACCCCCCATCCCGGGGGGGCGTCTTGGTTGTCATTGGTCGTAGACAACCCCCTCCACATGGGGAGGGGGGTACATAGCCTCCATGGCCCATATGGCCATGGCGATCATGCACCAAAGAGGTCATCTTCTCCGATGAGACACCCGTTCGTCGAGAAAGTAGTTATGTTTCAATGGCCGTGTGCTAAAAAAATAACATACCTTCACGACTGCAAATTTCACGCTCCACATGAAGAGAGTTCACATTCCCTATTGAATGGAGACTCAGCATCCACGAAGAGTGCGAGTTTGGCGAGATGAACGGTTTGTTCTTCCCGTCACGGAGAGTTCCTGCCATATCTGTAATGACAGAAGACCCTAACGTGAAAAGAACAACTGCTGCGATTCTCTCCGTCACGATGCGCTCCTACCATATCCATAATGGTAGGAAACTCATTCGTGAAAAAGACAACGCATCGTTCATCGATGAGACCGGAGCGAACACGTATGGCTCTGATACCAATGTAGGATCTCGTCGCGCGAGGATGGAGGATCGAAAGAGAACTTATGTTAGCGTACGCTGCGCTGTAGTCTCTGAACTTTGCCCTTGGATTCGCCACAACAGTCAGTACTTCGTCACAGAGGATCGAAGCAGTGTTTCCACCGTCTAAATCTAACTTTAGAAGAAGAACTAAATGGAAGGGAGAAGAGGAAAAAGTTTTGCCTTATGCAAACTTATGGCATTCAAGATTACCCTTAAAAGCCTTACCCTTGGGTCCTATTTATAGGCATTAGGGGTAGTTATTGAAGGAAATAACCATATATAAGCTTATTAGCCTATATTAGCACATTTCCTTATCCTCTTCATTATGCACTTATCAAGTGCCTTTTTGCACTTATAAAGTGACTTTTTCCACTTATCGAGTGGTCCTTTTCACACATGAAAAGGTTCCCTTCGTACATGCTTTCATGCACGCGACATCCGAGGTCAGTATACCCTCATATATCCCCTCATGGGTGTATACATGTCGTCCATATCCAACACCGAGTGCCCTCATCCCCGAGCCCGTTCGTCTCCATCGCCATGTGGTCTTCGCTCTGCCGAGGCTACCCTCCGGCAAGCCGACACGAGGATCCGCATGTCCCTCACCGAGCGACTCCACCTTCAACCGATCCCGGAGGTTGTCGTCTCACCGAGGCTTTCCCTCGGCAAACTGAAGAACGGATCCGCGCCTTCCTGCTCAAGTGAACGTGCCACCGATCGACCCCAAGGGTCACCTCTGCTTCACGTGACAGCTACGACATCCGGGCCTCTAGACTATCAACTTACAGGGAAAATTCTCCCGTAAACATTTCATAAAATTATTCATACCAATTGGTTTTAGTTTCAAGCCACTAAAACAACTTCATGCTACTTACCACATAATTTCACCATAGGCCTTATAAATGATTCCTTTGTGCTTCTTCACTATTTTGTACTATGCACTTTGCTAAGTAAGGGAAATCAACTCTTGTTTAGTGTTAGATTGGATCATGCCATGTTCACACAATATTACCATACTATCTCTCCATGTTGACAATGTAGAAATTAACTATGTTGAAATGCCATTCCTATGCCTTGAGATGTTAATTTAACATATCCTTGATAATGTTGCATCTAGTATGCAATCTAATTGTTTCCATGTCCTCTTGTTACCATGTTCCTTCATTTTAGAATTTATGCTGTTGCGGGTGAGATCCGCAAATAATGAAATTTATTTGAAGTTGGAATCACAGGTACAATGATTTACAAGTGTTTGGGTGATGGATAGGTTAGCACGACTCGGAACTCGCTTCAGAGGTGAAGGATTCAAGGTCGTCTGAAGATTGTCTGAAAGTCATCGTCTCACGGTATCTAAGGTGAGCTTTATACGAGAATCAACAACTTTTCAGAAAGGTAGGGGTGGATTTTAGCCCGTAGCCTCTCCGATGCCTAAGTCAGCTGGTGACGTAAATTGTAGGCACCGGGCACACTTGGCGATCTTAAGACAGATCGGCAAAGCGTGGCAAGCTTATGAGGAAGACGCAAATATGTGGAAGATATCCGACCTTCTGTATTGAAATGATTAAGAATATTTTATGTCACGTCCCGCTTCCCAAAGTGCGGAAGTCGAGACATGAGGAGGTCCGCTCAGACGTGGAGCAGTGAAGCGGCAGTCGGATAAGCGTTTGTAAAAATTTCAAATAGTAGCAGGTCCTTGCATTGCGACAAAACAACAACAATAATAATGAAGCAGATAAAAGAATATCCACCAACAAAACATCCAACAATTATTCCAACATCACAGAATATTCACAAAATTACAAGTCTGAACAATAGGCCAAAAGCATGGTCGAAACAAAACTAAAAGAGATAGGTGCTACGAACCGAAACCTAACAGCAACTAAGGAAAAGTAACAACTAAGGTGAGACTCCAAACGAGTCTAGGACAGGTCACTAGTGTCCTCGAACGCAGTCTCTGTAGGGACCTCAAACTCAGCGTCAACGAACTGCTCGTCCTTTGCGACCTGCTCTGTCTCAAAGCCTGACATGTGATACCCAAAGAGAAAAGGGCACATGTCAGCAAAAGTATCCCAAGGGAAGCAGAGGACTTTTGTGCAAGGATACAAATAAAATAATGCAACTAGCAGTTCTAACATGATGCTATGGCATGACATTAAAAGAATGCAACAATTAAATGAACAAGATGATAACAATCAAGCACGGCGTAGCAGAAAGCTACAATTCACTATTTCACGATTCACGAATCACTGATTTATCACTTTGTGCACAGGGTTTCCGTCTTTTGGCTGAAGTGGCTGTACGGGCTCACTTCTACGCTCAAGCGACCGTTTAACCCTACCCCTCCACGTGTATATGGACTGGCGCCCATCTTCTGGATCACGAGCCAGGAAGTGTTATTGGCATAGGGTTGTGCCCGCAAAGCAGGTGCCTAGCCTCAATAGTTACAATTTTTGTAGCGTGTGCTACGTAATCACGATAGAACAATCTGATGCATGACATGACATGGTAATGAGGAGTTAAAGTGCGTACAGTTAATTGAAAGTTAACGTGACATGACAACATGAAAAGATAGCATGGTAAAGGTGTCGGATCTAGCTTCGTTGTCAAGCTAGATCTAATAAGGGCGTCTAGGCGACTATCATTTCATCGCCTAGTCTGTTTTACGCTACTACACAAATTGGCCAAGAACATGGCCCAAATAATTACTGGCAAGTATCACTTGCCTGTTTCCGATGGTTGTCGTGGGTTCGTCTGGACGGGTACTACGTGTCGGTACTGCCGGTTCTCTGTTTTGGTTAAACAAATCACCGAGTTAGATTTTTGCGAGATAGTCAAAACATCAAGTTGATCCTTAAAGTGGGTTCGTCTAATTTTATTGGGTTTTCTGGCCAGGGTGGTGTTTATTATGGGTTATACAAACTAGGTACACATTTTCTTATTCATATTTTATTACATTAACATTATATACAATTTTGTCAACATGCTAAAAAGATCAGTTAACAATTAATTAATACCAACTATTGTTAACAGCTAATTAATATTAATAAAGAATTAATTAACTAGGCTAATCACATATGGTATTCATGAGTCTACCTACCAACTTTGACCATGGGTACAAGTTACCATGTTAAACTTACTTCTAACAATTATTTTAACATATATCAATTCCTTTACTCATTCTATAATAAATATAAACCCTTAAAAAGTAAGAGTGGATGTCACCCTCTTTATTTATTTAATAACTTTCTACTAATAAGGCACTGTCAATTCTCATTTATCCAACTATTATTTAATAACAATCTTCATAACCACCAGGCCTAATTAACTCAAGGCTGTCCCCTATTTTTAATATCGATTCCCAAGGTCTTTTAATAAGGCTAAGCCTCCCCTCTCTCTTCCTTTAACACCTACTGCCAACTAACCCCACTCTCTTTCCCTTCTTAATTCATTGTTATCCCATTATTTTAACATCCATGCTCCCTCTCTTACTCTCTCTTCCTCCCCTTCTTATTCTGTCATTCCATTTCTTCCCTTTTTTTTGTTTTTTTAAACTACAACAGGTTACACAAGGAAAGGGGGAGAGGGAGGTCTTACGCGCGTGGGCACGAGGGAGGAGGGGACGGCGGTCGGCGGCTGGGCTCCTGGCCGGCGGTTCACGGCGCGGGCGGCGGCTGGTGGGTCCAGACGGCGCGCGCAAGCGGGGAGAGGGTGGTGCGGCCAAAGGGGAGGAGGAAGAAGATGGGAGATGAAGGTTGAGGGTTTTGAAATTTGTTTGTTAATTTGTTGATCTGAAGTTTGTGATTCAAATTTCCCTCTTGTTTCTTGATTTCAAAATCAGTTTGGGGCTGATTTTGATGGGGGATTTGGGTTGATTTGCTGATGGTTTGTTAGGAATTTGCAGTATATGGGATTTGATTTGATTTGGGGAGAATTTGGTTTCTGTAAGAATTTGTGTTTCAGATTTGGCTTTTGTGTTTGAATTTGTTGTTTGGATGTGTTGTGGGTGAATGGGTTTGTTTACAGACGATGAAGGTGGATTTCTAGTTGTGGAATACTTAGGAAACGGTTTTCAGCAAGTTAAGCAGAGGAGATTACGAGCTTTAAGAAGTTGAGCAGGGGAACATCCTTTCCCATTGTCAAACTCCTCATCAATATGATTAGGATAGAAGTTATTTCTATCTTTAGACTAATGGGGAGAGAAAAGTGTTGCTTGTTTAAAAGAAAAAAGAAAGTCTGACTTGTCTAACTGATGTTTTGATTGGCAACACGTGTTTTGTCATTTAGGTAGGTTAAGGTAAATACGTAATTAAGTAGATTAAAATGAAAAAGTAATTAGTGAAATTAATTAAAGTAATTAATATTTTGTAATTAGTAAATTGTAATTAGCAGAATAATTAAGTTAAATTATTTTTGTTAAAACTTGACGGTAAATAATGACGACACGGTAAAAACGAAAACAGTGACGCGCTCGCGTCGACACGTACGGACGAAAATTTAAATTGATAACAGACGTAAAATACTGGCACGCACAATCTAAAACTCGCCTAAAATACTAGCCGTTACATTCTATCCACCTTAGGAAAAATTCCGTCCTCGGAATTCCTACCAACTAAGGAGCAGAAAACAAATATGGATAACGCTCTCGTATTTTTATGAGGTAAATTATGACCTGAAATACTTTGTGATGAGGAAATGAAATGATTAGGAAAAAGACACAAGTGATGTGGTTAAGATTGAGTAAAAAGTGGTTCGGATGACTAAGCACCATCGATGGCCTTAACCATTAATGGGCAAGTGGAAAGACTAGGAACGGCTATTCAAGATGTGCAGGGATGAGGATGAGTGATGAATAATAATGTATATACATATCCTCTAAACAGCAACCCCAATATCCTAACACTCAGGTTGCTAAACTCATGATCTCAACCAAGTGTTACTAAAATAAATCATCACTTCACGTCTCGTCACTGAATAATGTTACAACTAAAAGCATATCATGAACTTAAATACAGGTCCAATACTTCCTTTATTTTTGATTTCTATCCCGTAATTAATACTTTAAACAAGGCAACCTCGAAAAAAGGGAAATACCTAATTATCCTCAATCAATACTTCTTACAATTACTTCACTCCTTTGCTCATCATTGTTATTAAGGCAGTAACATCTTTTCGGGGGTCTTTAATGTATGCTATCCTCTATACCTAAGTTCTCCAAAAAGCTGTACATTCTCATAGGTTGTCCATCCGTAGTGTATCATCCCTTGCTCATTATATAACCTAACTTGTATTACTATAATTGTGACATCCACAAATTCCAAAATTAATCTTATTCTTATATTAATCCATTGATATAACGGTGCTCTACCAATTACTAACATAAGATGACAAGTAAAAATACGCCTAGTATACATCACCATCACCATCACCATCAACATTTATCATGCCCCCAACTCATCCTCCATCGTGACAACTCATAAGTTTAAGCACCCTAATTATCAAATTATTAAATCACATCTCATCATTTCTGTTTGAATCTTATCCTAAGCAACTTAGATCAATTAACACAACTATCCATTCGTATCAACATAGCATATCAGTTTCGACGTCTCCATCACTTTACCTATACGATGAATTCTTGTGACTTTACATTCTCTACTAATCATCATCGTCATCATAAATCATGTAATATCTACAAGGCTACTCTCAGTTGCTACTAATATAAATTCCAAATCCGTATTGTATTCGTCTTCTTGTGCACCACTCATAATATGGAGTCCTATTGAAGCCATTATGAACGGGTATATCCAAATGGGAAAATATAACTTTGAAAATATCATTCTATCTGTCATTTTGAAACAATCAATATAACTACACCTTACATCATCTCAACTACTCTTATCCGTAATTATAATCCCCTTATAATAATAATCATATCTAACATCCTACCAACATAACACATAACAAAATTCAACACTGTTGATGATAGTAATAAAAGTAGAAGTAAACATTTTAAAAGAAAAGGTTATAACACAAATGTAAAACTAATCTGGCTAAAGTGGTGATAAATAAATAGATGCACTAATGTGGTAACAAGAAATGGTGTAGGATACAGAGTTGTTTGATGTAATGAATCAAGTTTGCGACGAATGGTTTCAGGTGAGGCAAGAATATGGAGTTAGCTTGATCAGAAAGATGATCTTACAGGTACAAGAAGTAAGAACAGCCATGCATATATAAGTGGAAGGTAAATCACTGGTGGCTGCTCAGTGGGTTACGTAAAGTGCATGTAATGTATAAAGTAAAGGTGACTGTGCAAGTGCAAAAGTAACGACGGTGGCATGTCATATGATAGCAACAATGTTTTAACCAACAGACAATGTGATGACAATAGTAAGACGACCAGGTGGATGCAGTAACACTGAAATGGACAAGTAATGAGCGAACATGAGGAAAACAAATGTTGCTTGACTATCTAATAATGTAGGCTGGCCTAATAATAAGAAGTCTAGCTTAACTCCCAAACCAGTCAGGCAGTCAGGGCTTGAAGGCACAGGTCACTTCTATCACCACATGACAAGTCCTTTGGTTGCCAACCCTCTTCCCATTCCTTTCTAGACACTGATCCAGTAGTAATTTAAGACTGCTTATTATTATACCGTTATATCACGTTCGAGTAGTCTCGACTTAGTCTATAGAACAATGGTATCAAATCAGTAGTCGTGACAAGAGTTAGCTTGATCAGGTGGCAAAGAAATGGTAATGAATGATTAAATGGGAGAATTGGAGTTGTGTAAAAAAAGTGACAATATCCCAATAACGTGTATAAGGATAGTGAGTAGGTGGTATAAGTTAAAATAGTAAATAAGCAATAGACGAAAGAGTCATAGGTGTAGTGTTTGGTTCGTAAATGGAGATAGATGTTTTTTACAAAATTTTTTAAAGTATAAATACGATGAATACCGAACTAATACACTGAAATAGTTGAAGTGTTATTTAGTATAAGAAGTATTTAAAATTAGTATATGGTTGATTGTATCGAAATCCGTTGAAGTATAGTAAGAACGAAAATGCCATACATAATCATGATTCACGTTCTTGCGGTCCAGCGGACACTGCCAAGGTAGTGACTAAGCCAGGATCACTTACCCCCAGTCTAGCAAGGGTGATCCAACAAACTTATCCAAGCACATTGATCGGATCATGGTCCATTGAAGTAAGCTTATCATTTATATGTGTGACATCAAGAAAATAGTTTTAAAGAAAAATGTAGAAAGTAAAATAAGTGGGTATGGATGGTATAGATTAGACATCATTAAAAATTTAGTGACTAAAAATTTTCAGTGAAGGAAACTCAAAATCAAAGAATAATTTTAAGTCAGTTGAAAAATATGAGGCCTATGTAAAAGATTTTTAAAGAAGTTAAACTGGGCGAGGAATTCCATGAAAGGGATATCGACAATAGAATTAGTATAATGATGCGAGTGATTCAAAGGATAATGATGGTTGTCGGGAAGATCACGTGGGTCGAGAGTGAGGAGGGAGTTGAATGGTTAAAATGTAAACACGACGGGGAATTAACTTAGGTGGATCTGCTACGATGGAATTCTACGGTCATTAACATAGCGATGTAAGGACTAGTAATAATAATAAAAATCAGGGGCCTAATTATTAGGCCGACTAAATATCAGGAGAACTTAGCACTAAGACTTTCTAATGAATTAGATTGTAATAGAGGTCTCAGGAAGGGTCCTAAGAGTATCAAAATTTCATTTTGCTGGCCCGAAATTAATGGACTCAACGAACGACTAAAGGAAAAGCTCTACAAGTCTAATATGGTCAGGGCTGGGTGAGAACTACTAAGGTAACCTAAGACGAGTACAACTAAGTCTCAACAAAAGCGCCTGACTGTCAAACCTGGAAGTCTATCTAAGTCTTCCTACCATCTAAGACAAGGAAAACCTTCTGATTAGACTCAATTCATGACTTGAATGTTCCGAATATTCAAATGGATGTTGTTATCATTATTGTTGTTCCGATATTTCGTAGATGCAAAGGTGACCTGCATGGGCCACCACTAAAACTTGTCACGCCCCGCTTCCCAAAGTACAGAAGGCAAGACGTGAGTAGGTCCGCTCAGACATGGAGCTGTGAAGCTGCAGTCTGATAAGCGTCTGTAAAAATTTCAAATAGTAGCAGGTCCTTGCATTGCGACGAAACAACTACAATAATAATGAAGCAGATAAAAGAATATCCACCAACAAAACATCCAACAATTATTCCAACATCACAGAATAGTCACAAAAGTACAAGTCTGAATAATAGGCCTAAAGCATGGCCGAAACAAAACTAAAAGAGATAGGTGCTACGCACCAAAACCTAACAGCAACCAAGGAAAAGTAACAACTAAGGGGAGACTCCAAACGAGTCTAGGACAGGTCACTAGTGTCCTCGAACTCAGTCTCTGCAGGGACCTCAAACTTAGCGTCAACGAACTGCTCGTCCTTTGCGACCTGCTCTGTCTCAAGGCCTGACATGTGACACCCAAAGAGAAAAGGGCACATGTCAGCAAAAGTCTCCCAAGGGAAGCGGAGGACTTTTATGCAAGGATACAAATAAAATAATGCAACTAGCAGTTCTAACATGATGCTATGGCATGACATTAAAAGAGTGCAACAATTAAATGAACAAGATGATAACAATCAAGCACGACGTAGCAGAAATCTATAATTCACTATTTCACGATTCACGAATCACTGATTTATCACTTTGTGCACAGGGTTTCCGTCTTTTGGCTGAAGTGGCTGTACGGGCTCACTTCTACGCTCAAGCGATCGTTTAACCCTACCCTTCTACGTGTACATGGACTGGCGCCCATCTTCTGTATCACGAGCCAGGAAGTGTTATTGGCATAGGGTTGTACCCACAAACCAGGTGCCTAGCCTCAATAGTTACAATTTTTGTAGCGTGTGCTACGCAATCACGATAGAACAATCTGATGCATGACATGACATGGTAATGAGCAATTAAAGTGCGTACAGTTAATTGAAAGTAAACGTGACATAAAAGCATGAAAAGATAGCATGGTAAAGGTGTCGGATCTAGCTTCGTTGTCAAGCTAGATCTAATAAGGGCGTCTAGGCGACTATCAGTTCATCGCCTAGTCTCTTTTACGCTACTACACAAATTGGCCTAGAACATGGCCTAAATAATTACTGGCAAGCATCACTTGCCTGTTTCCGACGGTTGTCGTGGGTTCGTCTGGACGGGTACTACGTGTCGGTACTGCCGGTTCTCTGTTTTGGTTAAACAAATCACCGAGTTAGATTTTTGCGAGATAGTCAAAACATCAAGTTGATCCTTAAAGTGGGTTCGTCTAATTTTATTGGGTTTTCTGGCCAGGGTGGTGTTTATTATGGGTTATACAAACTAGGTACACATTTTCTTATTCATATTTTATTACATTAACATTATATACAATTTTGTCAACATGCTAAAAAGATCAGTTAACAATTAATTAATACTAACTATTGTTAACAGCTAATTAATATTAATAAAGAATTAATTAACTAGGCTAATCACATATGGTATTCATGAGTCTACCTACCAACTTTGGCCATGGGTACAAGTTACCATATTAAACTTACTTCTAACAATTATTTTAACATATATCAATTCCTTTACTCATTCTATAATAAATATAAACTCTTAAAAAGTAAGAGTGGATGTCACCCTCTTTATTTATTTAATAACTTTCTACTAATAAGGCACTGTCAATTCACATTTATCCAACTATTATTTAATAACAATCTTCATAACCACCAGGCCTAATTAACTCAAGGCTGTCCCCTATTTTTAATATCGATTCCCAAAGTCTTTTAATAAGGCTAAGCCTCCCCTCTCTCTCTTCCTTTAACACCTACTGCCAACTAACCCCACTCTCTTTCCCTTCTTAATTCATTGTTATCCCCTTATTTTAACATCCAGGCTCTCTCTCTTACTCTCTCTTCCCCCTTCTTATTCTGTCGTTTCATTTCTACCCTTTTTTTGTTTTTTTTTAAACTACAAAAGATTACGCAAGGAAAGGGTGAGAGGGAGGTCTTACGCGCATGGGCACGAGGGAGGAGGGGACGGCGGTCGGCGGCTGGACTCCTGGCCGACGGTTCACGGCGCGGGCGGCAGCTGGTGGGTCCAGGCGGGGCGCGCAAGCGGGGAGAGGGTGGTGCGGCCAAAGGGGAGGAGGAAGAAGATGGGAGATGAAGGTTGAGGTTTTTGAATTTGTTTGTTGATTTGTTGATCTGAAGTTTGTGATTCCAATTTCCCTCTTGCTTCTTGATTTCAAAATCATTTTGGGGATGCTTTTGATGGGGGATTTGGGTTGATTTGCTGATGGTTTGTTGGGAATTTGCAGTAGATGGGATTTGATTTTATTTGGGGAGAATTTGGTTTCTGTAAGAATTTGTGTTTCAGATTTGGCTTTTGTGTTTGAATTTGTTGTTTGGATTTGTTGTGGGTGAATGGGTTTGTTTACAGACGATGAAGGTGGATTTCTGGTTGTGGAATACTCATGAAATGGTTTTTAGTAAGTTAAGCAGAGGAGATTACGAGCTTTAAGAAGTTGAGCAGGGGAACATCCTTTCCCATTGTCAAACTCCTCATCAATATGATTAGGATAGAAGTTATTTCTATCTTTAGACTAATGGGGAGAGAAAAGTGTTGCTTGTTTAAACGAAAAAAGAAAGTCTGACTTGTCTAACTGAAGTTTTGATTGGCAACGTGTGTTTTGTCGTTTAGGTAGGATAAGGTAAATACGTAATTAAGTAGATTAAAATGAAAAAGTAATTAGTGAAATTAATTAAAGTAATTAAGATTTTGTAATTAGTAAATTGTAATTAGCAGAATAATTAAGTTAAATTATTTTAGTTAAAACTTGACGGTAAATAATGACGACACAGTAAAAACGAAAACAGTGACGCGCTCACGTCGACACGTACGGACGAAAAGTTAACTGGATAACAGACGTAAAATACTGGCACGTACAATCGAAAAATCGCCTAAAAATACTGGCCGTTACATTTTATTTGATGGGTTTTGAGGGACTCTTAGGGCACATTTCTACGTCCGTCCTACGTCGGACGGACGATAGAGGCAAAATAAAAACAAGCAGTAGAAAAATATTAAACTATTTAACATGCAAGACCTAATGATATCAAGACCATATCCAAGATCTCTACTATCTTGAGGTGGGTCTGACCACCCCAAGACAGATCTAAGCTATTGCAATAATATAAATACTATACTTAATTAAACTACATGCCCGGGACTTTGATTGCACCGGTAAGGTGTACCGAACCACGTCTCGAGCCGCTCCTGGTCCAGAGCCGAACCGCTTCCCGAACCACATCGCGTCTCGAGGCAAGTAACCCCCTTGTCGCTGAGCCAATCACATGCCGAAGAAAGTTTCATTTGAGTGGATCCTCCGTCAAGACTTCGGATCCGATTCGAGCCCCTTCGTGGCTTTGCTAGATCCCTTCATGAGCAAGGTAGAAATTTAGGGAGAGGAAAAATATTTATTTTAAGCTTAGATCCGAGCGTGCTCCAAACTTTTGGGAGCCTCTCAGCTCTAGAGCTTGGGACGAGTTTAGAGGAGGGGAGCAGGCCCCTATTTATATAGGCGGTTGACCCCTCCCCATTACTCCACTTTCGATGTGGGACTAAATATTTGGAGTTAAATAATTCAAGTTAGTTTGCCTTTCATAAAGGCCAAACTTTCATGAATTTTAACTCCCTCACCGTTGATCTTCACATTTGATATAAGCTATCAAATCGAAGAGCGCTGAATGGTGAACACATAGGAAAAACTGGCGAGTCAATCCGAGTCCATTTGACCCCTCAATTGATCGTCCAAAGATCAGCCCAAAAGCCATTTTTTGCACAAAGCCAGCCCCGTCAATCAAAAATCTGCACCTAGGGTTCGAAACACAGGTGTGGGGCCCACCTTATGGGCCCCACCGCATAAAACAGGTAGGCTGGGCACCAGGCAGCCAGCCTGGGCGCTGCCCAGGCCCAGGGTGCCTGGGCCAGATGCCCGGGTCTGGCGAGGCGCCCGGATCCGTTTGGGCTGACCCATGCCCAGTTTGGGCATGGATAAGACCCTTTTGTTCCTTTCTTGACAATTTTGGGCATATCTCGTGCATTTGGCGTCCGTTTTGGACGCCGTTCGAACATGTGTTTAGACCGGAACATTTCCGTCTTACATATAAAATTTTCCTTGCGTTTATCTCATTAAATATGGTTGTAAACAATTTATGACACATTTAACTCTGTTTGCATCATATGCAAAATAGTCCCTATCTAAACTTAAAATCTTCCTCTTGCACTCAGGATCATTTATCCCGAATGGAGAGGCTAAGTGCAAACTCTTTGTAATTTTATATCCCTGCATCAAATGCATATTCTTCCTAATTCCTACATATTCTAGACAAAGGTCCCACTCTGTGTGAAACCCGATAGCCTGACCCTACTACAGATGGGGCTCGAAGCCCCAGACGGTAGTAACCGCGAGCAGCATGTGCTGTCCCAGTTTCAGTATCATACTTATGTGATTAACTCATTGACATGAGTGTTATCAGGACCACTCTGACTGTGTCCGTGATGAATACCAATGTTATAGTCTCTTCGTCAAAACTATGTCGTTTAACTCAAGCCTAGGGTACGGTCAAATTGTCAACCCCAATGGCTCGAAGTCGGTTAGTCTCCTACGATCTTTAGTCAAATAATGTTGGACATCTTCCAACATACTTTGGCCAGAGTTTTCACTAAAGACCGAACTAATACTATGACACTAAACTCACATTGACCGGGAGAGAAGAATCCTATCTTGGTCATTACTCTCCTCGTACGTTTCAAATGTCACCCAATCAAAGACCTTTCGACAGGCCTTGCCTCGAAGCTAGGTCAGAGATCTAAGTGACACCGTTCATGTACAGGTTTGGACAATGACCTCAAGTTAAAAGACCAACTCGTCTATCATCACTAAGAGTTATCATTGACAGATTGGTCAATCATAACCATATGATAATTCTTGTTAGGTCGTTTAGTGAACACATTCTCCAATGAGCACATGTGTCTCGTCTCTGACTTCGCCAAGTCGAACGACCATGAGATCATCGTCACTGCTACACGGTGAAGACAAAGACACAATGGTCTATCTGATGTTTTGATCTTCTTCTCTCGAAACATCAACGATACGTTTCTAATGATAACTCCATTATGATTTAACTTAGATAAATACTTACCATACAACTTACTGTAATTTTGAACAAGATGTTTGTACAATTACACAGAGATAAGTTGCCTCAAGGGCATACATCTCCTAACATCTCCCACTTGCACTCAGGACCATTTATCCTAGTATCTCATACCGCATTTACACATAAGTCTTTCCAGACTTCACGTGGTAGAGCCTTTGTGAGTGTATCTGTTAAAACGTCTGCTGTATAGATTAAAGGGCTTTCTATGTTTATCTTAGACCATACATTTGAATCTCATCTAAAAAATTCTCTTCGTCCCTCGGAATCTATAATATTTAATTTCCTGGATCTCATCCAGCTCATCGTACCTAGCGAAAATAATTTAAAATAAGTTACTGGTCATTTTAAACGGTTCATATTCATTTCTGATAAATTGTCAAACTTTGTCAAAACATATGTTCCAGCCTCATGATGCCTCGCATGTATTTTATTCACTCCCACTGATCTTGAAAACTATCTGGCCAATTAATATAAGTTCGTTCCTCTAAACCATATTTAGAAAACAGACTATAAATGAATGCTCCAATTTTCATAGTCATCATGAGCATTTACATCGAGTTCGGTCCGAGTAAATCTATACAAATCTGTTGGCAAGACAGTTTCATCATAATCCGTTTATAGGAGTTAGGATGAAAACCGTTCTCAGCCAACACAAGTTGTACTTCACTACTTTCTTCCTACACATATCTTCTAACTTGAAGATTTTCTTGCAGTTGATAAGAAACACTTTCTTTTGGGCACATAAACTAAAGTCCATACTTTATATTACGTGCACGTACCTTTTCTGATTGCATCAAGTTATTAATCAGAGTCCCTACTTCGAATTGCATCCTGGAAGTTGACTAAGTCATCGTCAATTATGATGTCTGTTACGCCTATTTGACCGAGACCCAAAAGACACGAGCCCAGGAGCCCGACCACAGGTCAAGAGCCCATCTGCATCCTCAAAAGCCCATTCTGCAAAGGCCCTATAAGGGACCTTCTCGAACGTCGATCCGACCCGGCCCCAATAACCCGCTGGTCACTCGCCCACTCCTGCGAAAACCACGCCCCCAGACGCGCGACCACGAATGGCGATAATGGGGAGGTGCTGGCATGGCGGAAAGGGCGGCGGCGAGGGGGGACTGATGGGGCACGATCGATGGCGGGCGTGGGACGTGGGCCAGGGGCAACCGCGCTGGGAGCTCTACAAAAGGGCCAGGAAGACGACGAAGAAAGGGACCGCATCTCAGGTAACAAAACCTAAGGTACTCCATCAACGACCTCGTTCCCCCAATTCATCTCCTTCCTCCCCCGCTCGCGCCGAGAGACGCCGTTACGATCTCCTCACGAGTCGAACCGTCTTCGCCGGGCCTCCTTTCTCAGATCACTATCTGACTTAGGCATCGGAGGGGATTTGGCCGGAACCTAGGTCCGGCCCCCTGACGAGCGTTCTCGTCTACGCAGGTGGACAGCTGATCAACGGGCCGAGGCTACCCCTCGCCCCTCTCCGACCACTCGACCGACTGGATAGTGAGGCTTCCCCTCACCGTCAACCTGCCGAGGCCGAGCACGCCCTACCGAGGCCGAGCGTCTTAGTCAGGTCCGAGATTCCCCCTCGCCTCCCGTCGGCCGTGCATCTACCCGGGCGACTGAGGCTACCCCTCGTCCCCCTTTCAGCCGAGGCCGAGCACGTCTATCCGAGGCCGAGCGTCTCAACCAGGGCCGAGGCTTCCCCTCGCCCCTTCTGCACCAGTTCGAAGCCCCCCAAGGGACCCAAAGCGGGCCCCTTGACCACGTTGACCGGGTTCTCCACGGTCAACGCTTTGTAGTGAGAAAACACTCTGAAACATCTGGCGCCGTCTGTGGGAACGAAAACTGTCCCACGAAGAAACAAACCACATCTGCGATGACGCGGCCTCCCTCCTCTCGGCGAAAGAAGGGCGAGGCCCCGACGCGGGGCGACAGGGCCCGCCATCGTTGCCAAGAAGGGGCACGGGACCGACGCGAGGAGAGTTGTGGGGAAAGGGCCGGGATGCCCTCCCCTTCCCCACCGGTCGGGAGGCCGAGTGCGCCCATAACGGCACGCAGCTCGGACGTGGCTGTGGTGGTATCAGTGGTCATAGACACTACCTTAGTGCGACGGCTGCTTGTCGACACCGGCAGCTCCTGTGACGTCCTATTTATGTCAACTCTGGAGAAGATGGGCCGGCAGAAAGAAGACTTGCGACCTCGTTCAGGTCCCGTGGTCGGATTCACGGGTCACTCCACCCCCATTATCGGCACTATCCATCTCCCGGTAACGCTCGGAAACACACCAGACTCTGTGACCCTAGCGGTGGAATTCATCGTATTGGGGATCGGGTCGGAATACAATGGGATCATCGGCCGACCCCTACTTAACGCCGTCGGTGCGGTGGTCTCGACCCTCCATCGGACCATTAAGTTCCGGACGCCGGGGGGGATGGGGCAAGTCGAAGGCGACGCGGGGAGACCGAATACCTGCTATCAACTGGTGGAGGAAGGTCCCGAGGATCGTCTAGCTGACCGGATGGCCGCGCTCGACTTAAGGAGTGGGCCTAGGCCCACCCCTGCGGAGGAGCCGGAGCAAA
Source organism: Scilla litardierei (assembly GCA_030789695.1). Lineage (NCBI taxonomy): Eukaryota > Viridiplantae > Streptophyta > Magnoliopsida > Asparagales > Asparagaceae > Scilla > Scilla litardierei. Next base: position 95,789,147 of record CM061142.1, read on the forward strand.
TCCTGGTCACGGACATCGAGGGCCGGTTCGTCTCGATCGGGAGAGGGCTGAGCCTGGACCTGAGGGATCAGCTGATCGAATGCCTGGAGGCGAACCTGGACATCTTCGCCTGGTCGCCCGAAGACATGCCCGGCGTGGACCCCCAGGTGATCGTCCACCAGATCAACGCCGACCCCAACTTCAAACCGGTTAGGCAGAAGAAGCGTAACCTGGGCGGCGAGAAGATGAAGGCAGCCTCCGAGGAAGTGGAGCGTCTCCTCGATGCCGGCTTCATACGAGAAGTCTGGTACCCGGAGTGGCTGTTGAACGTGGTGATGGTCAAAAAACCCAACGGGAAGTGGCGAATGTGCGTGGACTTCAGTGACCTCAACAAGGCCTGCCCCAAGGATAGCTACCCCCTGCCGCGCATCGACCACCTGGTGGACAACGCCTCGGGATACGAGATGCTAAGCTTCATGGACGCTTACTCCGGGTACAATCAAGTCCAGATGGACCCCCGGGACGAAGAGATGACTGCCTTCACGACGGACCGGGGAACCTACTGCTACAGGAAGATGCCATTTGGCTTGAAGAACGCGGGGGCCACCTACCAGAGAATGTTCAACAAGGTGTTCAACTCCCAGATCGGGAGGAACCTAGAAGTCTATGTCGACGACATGCTTGTCAAGTCAAGGCGACCGGAAGACCACATCGCCGACTTGCGGGAGACCTTCGAGCGGTTGCGGCGACACCACATTCGGCTCAACCCCGCGAAATGCACGTTCGGGGTAAGATCTGGCAAATTCTTGGGATTTATGATAACTAATCGTGGTATTGAAGCTAATCCTGACAAGATCGAGGCGCTGGTTAACATGCGCGAGCCGACGACGATCAAGGAGCTACAGAGGCTGAACGGGCGCATCGCAGCCCTGGGGCGATTCCTTTCCAAATCAGTGGAAAGATCGCTTCCCTTCTTCAAGGTCCTGAGGAAAGCAATCACGGAACCTCCGAACAATAGGAAGACGATACTCTGGGACGAAGACTGCTCCCGGGCGTTCGGGGACCTCAAAGAGTACCTTCGCAGCCCCCCTCTCCTGTCCAAACCCCGGGAAGGGGAGTCGCTGAGCCTTTACCTGGCGTGCGCGGACGAAGCTGTGAGTTCGGTGCTGATCCGGGAGGACGGCGGGGTGCAATGGCCGGTATATTACACGAGCCGGATCTTGAAGGGGGCGGAGGTGCGATACTCGCCCATGGAGAAACTGGCGTACGCCCTCGTCCTCTCAGCGCGAAGGCTCCGACCCTATTTCCAGGCCCACACCATACTGATCCTGACCGACTCACAGCTGGAACAGAACCTCAAGAGATTCGATCGAATGGGAAGGATGCTAAACTGGGGAGTGGAACTGAGCGAGTTCGACCTCCGATTCAAACCGCGCACGGCCATCAAGGGACAGGCCCTAGCCGACTTCATCGCCGAATGCACGACGGAAGGAAATGGCCCCCCAGAGGGAGAAGGCCCGGGGACGGTAACTGCTCAACCCTTGTCCTTTCTTTCGGCTGACCACTCTCAACCAGAGGATCCAGGAGCGTGGATAGTTCATGTGGACGGGTCGGCCACGCAGTCAGGAGGAGGGGCCGGGATTGCGATCCGATCGCCGGAGGGGAACATCGCGGAATACGCGTTGCGGTTCGAGTTCCCAGCCACGAACAACGTGGCAGAATACGAAGCTGTGATCAACGGCCTGAGGCTGGCCCTGGAGCTCGGGGCCGAGTCCGTCCGCCTCCTCAGCGACTCGAAGCTCATTGTCAACCAACTCTTAGGGAGTTACGAGGCACGGGAGGAGGCGATGCAGAGATATCTCCCAGTCGCCAGAGCGGCGATGTCCAAATTCAAGGACGTGGAGGTCTTACACCTCCCACGGTCAGAGAATGCGCGGGCCGATGCGTTGTCAAAACTGGCCTCGTCCTCGCCAAAGGAGCTGGGCCGCACCATCTACGTAGAGAACCTGCCGTCCCCCAGCACGATGGAGCACGAGGTGATGGCGATCGACCAAGAGCCCACCTGGATGGACCCGATCATCCGATACCTCACCCACGGAGAGGTGCCGGCCGATGGGGATGAGCACCGAACCCTGGAGAGAAAAGCACTCCGATACGTGATCCATGAGGGGACGCTCTACCGGAGACGCTGGACCAAGACGGACGTCCTCCCATACCTGAAGTGCATCGGACCGCAAGAAGCTGACTACGTCCTACGGGAGGTTCACGACGGGATCTGCGGGAATCACCACGGGGGCAAGATAGTCGCGCAGAAGATCTTAAGGCAGGGGTACTACTGGCCGACCTTGGCCAAAGATGCTACAAGCTACGTGCAGAAATGCCAAGAATGCCAGAGGTACACCCACCACATCTCGACTCCTCCGTCAGAGCTCATCCCCATCGTGAGCCCCCTCCCCTTTGCGAAATGGGGGCTCGACATCCTCGGACCGTTCAAGCCAGGACGAGGGCAGCGGAAGCACCTGATCGTGGAAGTGGACTACTTCACCAAGTGGATCGAGGCCGAGCCGTTGGCAACCATCACGTGGAAGAAAGCGAAAAGCTTCGTGTGGAATTCCATCATCTCCCGATTCGGAGTACCACGGGCCATCGTCACAGACAACGGGAAGCAGTTCGATTCAGCAGGGTTTAAAGATTTTTGCGAGGAATGGGGAATCAAGCTCCTCTTTGCCTCGGTAGCACACCCCCAAACCAACGGGATGGCAGAAGCGGCCAACAAGTGTATCATAGAGCCCCTCTGGAAGAAAGTGAAGGACGTCGAAGGGAACTGGCCAGAAGAGCTCCCCGGGATACTCTGGTCATACCGGACGACCCACAAGGAGGCTACTGGCGAGACCCCCTTCATGCTCACCTACGGGGCCGAGGCGATGGTACCGGTCGAATTGGGTGAAGAATCTCTTCGCCTCAAATACTTTGACGAAGACCGGAACTCGCAGGGCCTAGGGCTCAGCCTGGAGCTCCTCGACGAGCGACGGGAGCAGTCACTGGCCACCATCGTCCGCCAAAAGCAGAAGGTGGCCCGATACTACAACGCTCGGGTGCGGGGGAGAAGCTTCCACCTCGGGGACCTGGTCCTCCGGAAAGCGGGCTTCACCACCGATACCGCTCGCAAAGGGAAGCTCGCGGCTAGATGGGAGGGACCCTACAAAGTCGTCGAGGTCCTCGGACCCGCAGCCTACCGACTAGCCGACATGGAAGGGAGAGTTATCACTCACACTTGGAATGCGGAATATTTACGCAAGTACTTTCAATAGATGTATCGTTTCCTATGAAATAAATTTGTTTTAAATTCATCCCCTTCCAGATAAAGCAAAAAGGTATACAGAAGGATACACGAAGAGGTCGAGGGGCATTCCCCTCCCTCATTTTTCTCCGGGGGCGCCAGGGGAGCCACAGGCTGGAGGCTCACTAGGGTCTCCCCCCTTACTCCGTTCGACGTCAGAGTACATCCGAAGTTTCTCGAAGTTGATCCCCGAGAGCGGGAACTTCTCTTGGATCTCGGACTGGCACCGGGCGAAGCCCTTCTCGTACGCCTCCGATAAGGCGGTCTCCACAAAGGAGGTGGCATACTCCGCCACTGCATCCTGAGCGATCCGGGCAGGATCCAACTCCTCGAGCCCACGCAGCCGAGCCTCTAGGGTCTCTACCTGGCGTTGGTGCTCCGCCCTCTCCTTCTCGATCTCCCGGGATTTCTCTCCTAGTTGGGCAGCAAGGGCCCTCGCCTGCTCCTCCGTCGCATCCAGACGATCGGAGAGCTCCGAGGCTTCAGAGGCAGCAGCCGGGCCGGGGACCTGCTTGACCCCTCTAGATGCGTCGACATCTTTTAAAAGAGAGGCGAGTCGCGTCTCGGCCTCGGACTTCGCGGCCAGAGCCACAGCTCTCTCACGATCCGCCGCCTCCAGGGCAGAGGACAGCTCAGTTATGCGGGAGTTCAGGGATTGGACCCGCGCTTCCTCCAACTGACCAGCTTCCTCTTCCTCCTCGCCAGGGACCTCAGGGCCTGGCCCAGCCACGGATTTGGCCTTGGGAAGAGCCGCGAATTGGCGCCTCATCGAGAGGCCCACCGAGGACAACTGTGCCAAAGCGACGAAGGTAAGATGGCAAAAACAGCTGGAGAACGGGGGGACAAGCAGAGACACACTACCTGTTGACCAGCCTGGATCACGAAGGTAGCCAAGCAATCACCTCTGACTCCGTCCAACACCGCCTGGTCGGGAGGGAGACAACAGTTCTCGGCCACTCGAGCGGCAGCTCCACGGCTCGAGAACACCGACTCCTTCTCACCCACTGGAAAGCGTGGATAAAGAAGACCCTCCCCTGACGAAGGGAACTCGCCAGGAGCAGAGCGGAACGCCCCAAGATACCGACTGTAAGCATCAGGGAGAGAGCCGTCCGGAAGAGGTGAAGGGCCGGCCCATGGCCAAGCAACCTCAACGGGAGCAGGATGAGGTCGGTCAGCAGTCGACTGAACGTCGACCCCCTCGACCCCCTCACGGAGCCTCTTGGGAGATCCCTGCAAGGGGAGAGAGGGAGACGACATCTTCTTTCGCTTCGAGCCTCCGGATGCGGTCACAACCCGCTGCTTCTTCCGGACCGCCAACACATGGTCCCTTCTGCGCGGATCCGGGTTTGGGGCCTGCACGAGAGCGCTGGCAGGAGAAGGACCGAGAGGGAACCCACCTGCACTCAAAGAATAAATGAGAGACAGAGCAGAACCTGGGCGACCTCGAGGGGCGAACGCTCGGAGCAGCTTGCCTAGGGGCCACACCGTCTTACGCAAATTGAGGTCACTAAAGAGGAAGTCGATCGAGCGCTGTCTCGGAGGAATTGCCAACATGTCCCTCGCCGTCTGCTGCTCAGCGACCGTCGGCTCACCCAGATTAAGAACAACGGCACCGGCCGCCACCCACCGAGCCGGGAAGTCTACGCTCGAGGGGAATGTGACGAACACGTATTCCCCCTTCCAGCGTTTCAGAGAGCTCGGCAACCCCAGCACCAGGGACATCTTCGGGCGGGCGCTGATGTAAATCCACGCCCCCGATTGGTGGAGGCTGCAAAGAGGCGGAGAGAGGGCACCACACCCTTCAGCATGCAGACGATAATGAACCCGACGAGGATCCCGACGGCGTTGGGACAGAATTGACACAAGCACACATTGTGGGCCTGAAGGAACTCCACGATAAAAGGATGAAGCGGGAAACGGAGCCCGAAGTGAAAGCACTTCTCATATATTCCGACCTCATTGGGACCAGGAGAGCAGATCCGCTCGTCGGCCCCAGGGGCACGAGCCGAGTAGGGCGGAAGCAGGTAGGAGGAGCGCATACTCCCGATGGCGGTGGCACAGATCGACGAAGGCCACGCCAAGACCTCAGAAGGAACCCCTGAAGGATCATCCCCATGCTGACTAATCGCCGAAGGAGTGCCACCCGCCAGACCTGGAGCCGCATCGCGCTCCGACCGAACCGAACCCGTAGCAGAGGAAGACGACATGGGGCAGAGCTCAGACAGAAGGGGGATCAGCACAAAGAAGAAAGGCGACGGGATGGCGGCTCACAAATCCCTCGGCTTTTCCACTTAAGACGACTCCGCGAGCGGCAGGGATAAGCTTGCCGCTACACGTGGCAACATCCGAAGGCCGACGGCGCTTCGGAACCCGCGCCTTAAAAACATCGAACGGGCCAACTCATGATGACGACTAATAAATGAGTCGGCATTGACTGGAGAGCTTGTCAAAATCGGCAGAAGTCACATCGGCCGAGTTAAACCGGCCGAGGCCGATCAACCCGACCGATGGGGGCAATTGTTACGCCTATTTGACCGAGACCCAAAAGACACGAGCCCAGGAGCCCGACCACAGGTCAAGAGCCCATCTGCATCCTCAAAAGCCCATTCTGCAAAGGCCCTATAAGGGACCTTCTCGAACGTCGATCCGACCCGGCCCCAATAACCCGCTGGTCACTCGCCCACTCCTGCGAAAACCACGCCCCCGGACGCGCGACCACGAATGGCGATAATGGGGAGGTGCTGGCATGGCGGAAAGGGCGGCGGCGAGGGGGAACTGATGGGGCACGATCGATGGCGGGCGTGGGACGTGGGCCAGGGGCAACCGCGCTGGGAGCTCTACAAAAGGGCCAGGAAGACGACGAAGAAAGGGACCGCATCTCAGGTAACAAAACCTAAGGTACTCCATCAACGACCTCGTTCCCCCAATTCATCTCCTTCCTCCCCCGCTCGCGCCGAGAGACGCCGTTACGATCTCCTCACGAGTCGAACCGTCTCCGCCGGGCCTCCTTTCTCAGATCACTATCTGACTTAGGCATCGGAGGGGATTTGGCCGGAACCTAGGTCCGGCCCCCTGACGAGCGTTCTCGTCTACGCAGGTGGACAGCTGATCAACGGGCCGAGGCTACCCCTCGCCCCTCTCCGACCACTCGACCGACTGGATAGTGAGGCTTCCCCTTACCGTCAACCTGCCGAGGCCGAGCACGCCCTACCGAGGCCGAGCGTCTTAGTCAGGTTCGAGATTCCCCCTCACCTCCCGTCGGCCGTGCATCTACCCGGGCGACTGAGGCTACCCCTCGTCCCCCTTTCAGCCGAGGCCGAGCACGTCTATCCGAGGCCGAGCGTCTCAACCAGGGCCGAGGCTTCCCCTCGCCCCTTCTGCACCAGTTCGAAGCCCCCCAAGGGACCCAAAGCGGGCCCCTTGACCACGTTGACCGGGTTCTCCACGGTCAACGCTTTGTAGTGAGAAAACACTCTGAAACAATGTCTAACTCGACTCTTCGTCTCACGAGACTCGAGTAATCTTTTAACTTCCTAACGATTGATTTAATGAATATCTTATTGATAAGGTCCTCATAGGACCTTATCAAAACCTAGGCATTTCTATCTGGAACTTAGCCCAGAGGGAGGATCATAACTCAGAGTCACTTGCCATGCATTGTAACATGTCTAACAAAGTGTGATGCATGCTCTCTAACACACTGATGTGTTAAGGGACTTGACCTAAGAGAAAATCACATTTTCCTTTTAATTTACGCAAGATTTATACAGATAAGTATTCGAATTTTCGATCTGATCGAAGCAGTTCAAATACTTCTGTCATTTTGTTCTCTACTTTTTCAGACTTGTGTTTCAGCAAGAACACGTGTCGTAATAAAATAAGAACAACTTATATAGGCTAATATTGACTTGAGTCTGAATATATCTGTATGTACAAGACAGTGAGTTCTCCAACTCATTCTCCCACTGTCTTACAGAAGGCGTTGGGCCAATATACCTTTGAGACAAGATTCACAAGTGTCCGTAGACTTCATAATACGAGAGGTCAGACCCCTCTTTATGTGACTTGTGAAGCTTAGGCTCTTTGGTATGGTACGGCCTAGTCTATTTTGCCATATAAGTTTTGTTATTATCTTGTGTATTCATGTATTAACATTTAATACATTATCGTTATACAAATTAATCACATAACACATTTCTTCAGAAGCAATATGACGACATTCGTCAAAAAAGTGTTTGATGTCCTATATGGTCCAAAAAACAACAATTTTTCCTTTTTTCCAACATGTAGACAATCTATTTCTTTTGTATAACGGTTATCCTGAATTCGTGACATCAAATATGCCACATTTTCAGTTCCTCCTACTTATGCCTTTACTAATGATAAATAAAACTATCTTTCTCAATTGACTTTCTTTAGTGCCTTCTTCCTTTTCTAAATCTCATTTAGATATTATAAGACCCAACAAAATTATTAGCTGTGCAAGCACCTAACGTATCCACACACTTGACCTTCACAACCTTGAGTTGACTTAACAAGTTGCTTGACTCAAGATCTGATTTGGATACTTGGTCTTGTACTGCTCATGCACGTATATTCGATTCAAACAATTTGATCGAATTTTCGAACTTTGCGGATAGAAACCGTTTTCCATACAAGCTTGAGTTGACTCAACAAATTGTATGGAGAAATATGCTTTTGAACATCAGTATGTTCGAGCTGCCCCTTATAGAGGTGTGTGCCAGGTAGCGTGCATTTAATTGTTGGACCCAGAGCTTAAGGAAATCATTGTCCTTAAGCTTGTGATTAAGAAGGTCATTTTAATGTCAATGAGAACATAGTTTAGTCTATCAATTAGAATTTGAGTTGATATTCCATTATATCAACTATTTTGACCATTTAACTTATTCTCTTAGAATATTATGTTTTTGATTCCATCGGTAAACATATAACTACCCAAGTTTAGCATATGTTCAATTTTAAATATAGATAGAATGGATTTTATCTAACTATATCCTCCTACTATTTTTGCGATCATTTTAAGCCTTACTAATGAACTATTTTATTAAATCAAATTAATGGGTAAGAGATCCAACCATCCTGAGTCTCGCAACCTTGAGTGTGCTCAACAAATTTCTTGACTCTGGGATTGGTAAATGACTCTTCATCAATCATATCATATATGACTCTCTTATTAGTTTTTACCACCAGCCACTTATGATCATGAGTGTGCTCATCCAAATCATAATGACTAGCCTAGTCGGACCCTTGTTTTTGTGTCTAGCTTAACTTACGCCAGTGCTCGGTGTATTCATGACACGACGGTTTGGGTCAAGTCTAGATTACATCTTATGTATTGAGAAGTTGGTTTCCATAAAATGTATATGTTATAGCTTGAGTGTGCTCAACAACTATAACAAAGAACATATAGTTGCCAACCTCTAAAATAAGGAGGACTACGGCTAATCTTTAAAATGATTATTAACATATTAGACTTAGGTTATATTCCAGGGTGTCATATAATCATGATTTGCGTCATTTCGGTCCAGCAGAACACGACCAGAGAATTGACTAAGCCAGGATCACTTATCCCTTAGTCTAGCTAGGGTGATCTAACAAACTTAGCCAAGCATATTGACGAGATCAAGGTCCATTGAATGTATCATTTTTATATGCATGCCGTAGACTAAAAGGCTTTTATTAGAACTAGTTCATCCTATCAACTAGTGAATCCTAAAATTCAAAATTAATTAGGATTTGTTAATAACTTTTATTAAGTCCTTATCAACTATAAGGAATGATTTATAGAGGTGCTATTCTAATCATGAATTAAGCATTTAAAATAATTTTAAACCATATCAAAAACAATCTAAAATCATCTTATAATTATTAGACGGCTTTTAATGGCTAACCTAACAAGGTATTCTTGTGTTATCAAATAAGCAAGAATAAAACATAGCCATTAAAATTACAACTTAATAACATCACATGAATACGTTCATAATTATCACATAATTAATTTTATTTTTTCAACAAACATAACATGCAAATTTATCAAATAAATTTAAAGCATAATTTTAAAACATAAAAATTTTATCTAATAAAATTAATTGTTTCATGTTCAAAAAATTATTGCATAATTTTAATACATGAACTTTATGATTTAAAAATGATCAAATTAAAATTTTAAGCATAATTCAACCATACAATATTTTTTAATAAAATTTTACAGCTTTCATGTTCAAAAGTTATCATATAATTTTATTGCATGAACACATGTTAAGAATTATCAAATTAAAATTCGTATGCTAAAAATTTTTATCACATAAAATTTAAAGCATCTAAAAAACTTGTTTGTTCCATTTTTAACAGTTATCACATAAAGTTAAAACAGATATTTTATGTATTTAAAAGCATACATGTATTTATAATAATTGCAGTCCCTAGATCAGATGCAGACATAGGCTCTGATACCACTAATGGGTTTTGAGGGACCCTTAGGGTACATTTCTACGCCCGTCCTACGTCGGACGGACGATAGAGGCAAAATAAAAACAAGCAGCGGAAAAATGCTAAGCTATTTAGCATGCAAGTGCTAAGAATATCAAGACCCTAGCCAGGATCTCTACTATCTTGAGGTGGGTTTACCACCCCAAGATAGATCTAAGCTACTGCAATAATATAAATACTATGCTTAATTAAACTATATACCAAAACCTTGCTTGCACTGGCAAGGTGTACTGAGCCACGTCTCGAGCCGCTCCCTGTCCCGACGCTTCCCGATCTGCTCATGGTCCCGACCCGAACCGATTCCCGAAACGCACCGCGTCCCAAGGCAAGCAACACCCTTGTCACTGAGCTAACCACGCGCCGAAGAAAGTTTCACTTGAGTGGATCCTCCGTCAAGACTTCGGATCCGATTTGAGACCCTTCGTGGCTTTGCTAGAGCCCTTTAGGAGCAAGGTAGAAAATTAGGGAGAGGAAAAATACTTATTTTAAGCTTAGATCAGAGCGTGCTCCAAAATTTTGTGAGCAGCTCAGATCTAGAGCTTGAGACAAGTTTAGAGGAGGTGAGCAGGCCCTTATTTATATAAGCGGTTGATCCCTCCCCTTTACTCCACTTCCGATGTGGGACTAAATATTTGGAGTTAAATAATTCAAGTTAGTTTTCCTTTTATAAAGGCCAAACTTTCATAAATTTTAACTCCCTCACCGTTGATCTTCACATTTGATACAAGCTATCAAATCGAAGAGCACAGAACGGTGAACGCGTAGGGAAAAAATGGCGAGTCAATCCAAGTCTGTTTGACCCCTCAATTGATCGTCCAAAGATCATCCCAAAAGCTATTTTTCACACAAAGCCAGCCGTCAATAAAAAATATGAACCTAGGGTTCGAAACCCAGGTGTGGGGCCCACTGTATTGGCCCCACTGCATAAAACTGGCCGGTAGGGCACCTGGGAGCCAGCCTGGGTGTTGCCCAGGCCTGGGCCTGGCGCCTAGGCCCAGGGCGCCAGGTGCCCAGGGCACCTGGGCCAGACGCCCGAGTCTGGCCCGGCGCCCGGATTCGTTTGGGCTGATCCATGCCCAGTTTGGGCATGGGTAAGATCCTTTTGTGGTTTTTTTGACAATTTTGGGCATATCTCGTGCATTTGGCGTCCGTTTTGGACGCTGTTCGAACCTGTGTTTAGACCGAGACATTCTCATCTTACAGGTAAACTTTTCCTTGCGTTTATCTTATTAAATATGGTCGTAAACAATTTATAACACATTTAACTCTGTTTGCATCATATGCAAAATAGTCCCTATCTAAGCTTAAAATCTTCCTCTTGCACTAAGGATCATTTATCGTGAATGCAAAGGCTAACTGCAAACTCTTTGCAGTTTTCTATCACTACATCAAATGCATATTCTCCCTAATTTCTACCTATTACTAGATGAAGGTCCCACTCTGTGTGAGATCCTACAGCCTGACCTTACTACAGGTGGGGCTCGAAACCCCAGACAGCAGTAACCACGAGCAGCAGGTGCCGTCCCTATTTCAGTATCATATTTATGTGGTTAACGCATTGACATGAGTGTTATTGGGACCACCCTGATTGTGTCCTTGATGAATACCGCAGTTATAGTCTCTTCGTCAAAACTATGTCGTTTAACTCATGCCTAGGGTACGATCAAATTGTCAACCCCAATGGCTCGAAGCCGGTTAGTCTCCATTGATATTTAGTCAAATAATGTTGGACATCTTCCAACATACTCTGGCCATAATTTTCACTAATGACCAATCTAACACTACGACACTAATTCCCATTGACCAGCAGAGAAGAATTCTATCTTGGTTATTACTCTCCTCGCACATTTCAAATGTCACCCAACCAAAGTCCTTTCACAGGCCTTGCCTCGAAGCTAGGTTCAAAGATCTAAGTGACACCGTTTACGTACATGTTCGTACAATGACCTCAAGTTAAAAGACCAACTCGCCTATCATTACTAAGAGTTATCATTGAGAGATTGGTCAATCATAACCATATGATAACTCTTGTTGGGCCAATCAGTAAACTCATTCTCCAATGAGCACATGTGTCTCGTCTTTGACTTTGCCAAGTTGAACGACCATGAGATCATTGCCACCGCTACACAGTGAAGATAAAGATGCAATGGTCTATATGATGTTTCGATATCCTTCTCTTGAAACAACTACAACCATGAACGTTTCTAAACTTATTCTACAGACGGTCAAGCACTTCTACATGATCGAGATCCTCATCTCGATACATGTTTGACCTTGCATTAAGTCTCAGGACTTTACCTAAGTTTCTAATGATACCTACATTATGATTTAACTTTGATAAATACTTACCATACAGCTTACTGTAATTTTGAACAAGATGTTTGTACAATTACAAAGAGATAAATTGCCTCGAGGGCATACATCTCCCAATATTACTGACCAACCCCCTCTATGGAGGTATGAGGGGGGTATTTATAGGACTAAGAGGCGGTTGTTCGCCATCCTATCAGCTGTCGAATCAACCTTGTTGGGTCTCGAGTGCTGAAGCGATAGGTCCGCAAGCTGTGTCAGGGATATTTACCGCATCAATAGTGTCAGATGGTGTCAGGTGCATTAATGAGATGTGAGGGATAGCCATCAGTTATTGCCCTTAATCTCTGGCATTAATGGAGAGAAGGTGAACCTACGTCACCATGTCAGAGATATTTATGCTAGGTCGCCCTCCGGGGTAAGCCATAGATCGGCGATCAAGCTCAGCTCCTCCGATCGATGCTTCTTGTTGGAGGGTAGGTGAGCTTGTTTTCGGCACGACGAGCTTGTAGGTCAGACGGGCGAGCTTCTTAGTTGACCTTGGAGGCGAGCTTGTGGTGGGGCAAGGCAAGCTTCGCTGGATGGAGGCGATCTTCAGCTCGGCTAGTGTCCCATCAAGAGAGTCGATGAGGTGTTTGCTTGGGCCTACAGTGCATACATGCCTTAATTTCATGGGCCGACCTTCAGGGCGTAACAATTGCCCCCGTCATTCAAGCTTGACGCGACCAGCCCAGCTTCAGTTTGGATGACGACTCGTACTCCCACTGGAAGAAGCTGGTCAGCTGCACTTAATGAGGATTGCCTGCCGAATCTCAAAAGTAATGATGGCAATACGACAACGGGGAGAGTTTGAGGTGCCCATTCACTGAATAGATGATGCGTGGATGAGGTGATTGGAGAAGAATTCGAGGCGCCAACCCAGACCCGCTCGGATCTAGCCACGTGGCCCATGCCAGAAGGTGGTGATCGCCTGCCTCTTCCCATAAATAGAGACAGAGAGGGAGCGGGAGAGGCTTTTACCAGAATTTTTGAAATTTCAGATTCCCCCCTTGCGTCGTCGAGAGTAGCTGCTGTTGATTATCGTTGTATGCCGGAGCTTCATTCGTTCATTCTTCTTTAGGTATACTCTCGATCCCAGCGATGCCTTCATCTACTTCTTTCGCAGCTTCTTCTTCTTCAAATGTCCGCATTGAACAACACTTCGGAGAGGTTGGTAGGGGTCATGCCACTGAGTCGAAACCGGTGGTGTCGGAGATGTCGTCGATGTCCAGGCCGGAGGGAGACACGACAGTTGATCAGGCTGTCGCTTCATCGTCGGTGATCATGAGGGATCCCAAGAAAGGGAAGGCACCCAAGTCGCCTGCCAAGGCCGCCAAGGTCACAGGCAGCGGCGGAGTCATGTCTACGGTCACTGTTAGAATTCTGGCCCAAACGTCTCAGTTGCTGCCTTCTGCGATCCCAAATATCCATGCCAAGTACATCCGGCCCCCTTACATAGTCCGCATCCCCAAGCTCAGCGAGCAGGTTTGCTTCCCACGGGACTACGAGGTCAGCGTGTACTACCCGACCTTCTCCTTGCGTCTCCGCTTCCCGCTCCATCCCTTCCTTCTCCTCATCATCCACTTTCTCAAACTCTCACTCTTCCAATTGATGCCGAACTCCATCAATGCGATGGTCGGATTCCTGGTCCTGTACTCTGCCCATGGAATAAGTCCGATGCTGCCGCTCTTCCAGACTTCTTCGAGGCAAAGAAGAAGGACTAATACTACGTCTGTATGAAGAGGGGCATGCTTCTTGTCCTCGATTTGTCGAGCAAGGTGAGGGACTGGAAGGAGAGATTCGCCTTTGTCTCGACTCCGACAAATCTCGCTCTGAGGTCGAACTAGGGGATGCTGAATCCCTTAGTGAATTTCGAAGTGGCCTTGGAGGAGAGTGACCTAGAGTACGCCAGAATTGTAGAGGAAATCCCAAGGGAGAACAGGGTCTTCAAAGACCTAGTTACGGACGAGATGGTCGCCCAGCACGTCTGGTTTGAAGGTACTCCGTGTGCCACGAACATCATCTAAAAAGCTCACCCTGATCTGTTCTCTTTTTGCAGGAGCGGCCATGAGCATGTCCATGGAGGAGGTGATGAGGAAGGCGAGGGAGGTGTCATCAAAGCCGCCACCAAGCAAGGGCAGGGGCCAATAGCTAGCCTCAAGGAGCTCGGCATAGGTCAGGCAGAAGCAGAGTCTGGAGGCATCCACTGTCGCTCGGGTCGAGAAAGTGTTGGAACCCATCGCGCGAGGATGGAGGATCGAAAGAGAACTTACGTCAGCGTACAATGCGCTGTAGTCTCTGAACTTTGCCCTCGGATTCGCCACAATGGTCAGTACTTCATCACAAAGGATCGAAGCAGCGTTTCCACCGTCTAAATCTAACTTTAGAAGAAGAACTAAATGAAAGGGAGAAGAGGAAAAAGTTTTGCCTTATACAAACTTATGGCATTCAAGATTACCCTTAAAAGCCTTACCCTTGGGTCCTATTTATAGGCTTCAGGGGTAGTTATTGTAGGAAATAACCATATATAAGCTTATTAGCCTATATTAGCACATTTCCTTATCCTCTTCATTATGCACTTATCAAGTGCCTTTTTGCACTTATAAAGTGACGTTTTCCACTTATCGAGTGGTCCTTTTCACACATGAAAAGGTTCCCTTCGTACATGCTTTCATGCACGCGATATCCGAGGTCCGTATACCCTCATACATCCCCTCATGGGTGTATACATGTCATCCATATCCAACATCTCCCACTCACACTTGAGGGGATTGTAAGGAAACATCTTTTCCTTCAGTTCTTCAATCTATCTTACCGAGAAATAGACCGTGTGACCGTCATGTGCATAGAGTCCGCTGTTGTGCACTTGTTAGAGATACACAACACTCTTTGGGGTGCAAAGTTGAGTAGATCAACGCATGTTTTACCCTAGATTATTTCTTCACATTTCTTAAACTTTATATTCAACAATTGAATCCCATCTGGATTACAATTGGCTGGCCAGCTTTGAATCTCTAAAGTCCAAATGTGAATATGAAATTAATCTTCCTCTTCTTGTGATCCTTTCGATCTTGACTTGACTCGCTTTTCTAACATGTCCCGCTGGACCGAATTTACCATAGTCCATAAGCAACATGCTAAGATAGCGATCACCCAGTCAAATCTAAAGGAACCAATTAGAGTCCATAAGGGTAAGAAGTAAAGACCGATGTGGTCTTTGGGATTACTATTCTAACCCAATGGTTAAATGCATAAGTAGTATGAATACGTATTACAACATCACTCCTTTCCCAGGGAGCGTATGTCTTAATGATGTTGTAAGGATGATGGTCAGACACCACAATGTCTGACTTTGAGTCCCTTTTACTACTCATTGATCTCCTGGACCCACATCCCGCATAAGACATATAAGATTTCAAAAAATCTTCTTAGATCTTTTGTAAGCATCAATATGACGCAGATCGTTCATACGACCATTTTGTTCAAGTCATGACTCTAAATCATCCGTCTGACGATTTTGACTTTAAACAGGTCTCATCTTTATCTTATCCGTCTGATAGAATAAAGGCGGTTGCTCATGTGAGAGAGCCAACCTCAATCTGTCCGACATACTAGAAAAACATAGCTGAGATTTAAAAGAAAATGTACACAAACATTTTCAAGAAACTCATATGTAATGTCAAAAAGAACTTATTCTTTTATTAAATTTGATCTTTCATAGACATGGGAATATACATTGATACAACTCAGCTCTTACGCAATCCTTGAGAAGATAAGTGTTTGTAAAACACATCTCTGGGGATCGCCTTCGTAAGCGGATCCGCTATCATCTCATGCGTAGATATGTATCTAATGTCTACCTTCTTGTTCTTATCATAGTCTTTTGCAAATTTGTAGCAGATATCAATGTGTTTGGTCTTACAATGGAACTTTGGATCTTTGACATATGCTATAGATGCTTGACTGTCACCGTGTATTGGTACAGCATCTGAGTCACTTGCATCAATTAGCTTGTCTAAGAACTTTCTAAGCCAAACAGCTTCTTGGACTGCCATACTAAATGCTACAAACTCGGCTTCCATAGTTGAAAGGGCTATGCAGGATTGTTTCTTGCTACTCCAGGATATTGCACCAGATCCGAGTAGAAAAACATGTCCTGAGGTTGATCGTCGCTCATCGAGATCACCCGCCCAATCAGCATCAGTGTAGCCTTCGAGCCTCAAGGCATTTCCTTGATAGCATAAAGCATAGTCAGCAATCCCTTTAAGATACCGCATTATCCTCTTAACCGCTTTCCAGTGTGCTTGCCCTGGATTGGATTGGTAACGACTTACCATTCCAACGGCAAAACAAATGTCCGGTCTTGTACACATCATAGCGTACATAAGACTACCAACTGCACTGGAATATGGAACTTTTTCCATAATTTCCTTTTCCTTTTGGTTCTTAGGACACATCTTCAGACATAAATTATCGCATTTTCTTATTGGAGTATCAATGGACTTACAGTCCTGCATATTAAAACGTTCTAGAACCTTCTTTATATAAGTCTCTTGTGAAAGAGAGAGAAGTTTCTTCGAACGATTCCTTGAAATCTTAACTCCAAGGATATATGCGGCTTCTTCCATGTGTTTCATCTCAAATACTGATGAAAGCCAAGCCTTGTTATCCATCACAAAGCCTTTGTCATTTCTGGCTATTAAAATGTCATCTACATATAGAGACATAATAACATACTTTCTTTTGATCCTCTTGATATATACACAGTTATCTTCATCAAGCATGGTAAAACCATTTGATAAGACAACTTCTTGAAATCGTATATACCATTGCCTCGAGGATTGTTTAAGACCATATATGGACTTACAAAGTTTACAAACCTTATGTTTGTTTCCTTCTTTTACAAACCCTGTTGGTTGTTCCATTTAGATCTCCTCGTCCAATTCTTCATTGAGAAAGGCAGTCTTTACATCCATTTGATGTAATTCGAGGTCTAAGCAAGCTACCAAAGCCAGAATCAAGCGAATCGAGGTAAAACGAACAACAGGTGAGAAGGTCTCTTCGTAGTCTATCCCTTCCTGTTGCATAAAACCTTTCGCGACAAGGTGAGCTTTATATCTGTCTATAGATCCATCAGCCTTATGCTTGATCTTGAGAACCCATTTGTTCCCAATAGCTCTACGTCCTCTGGGTAAGTCAACCAAGTCCCAGACTTGGTTAACTTTCATGGATTCTAATTCCTCCTTCATCGCTTCTATCCATTTGTCTTTTGCAGGACATGATATGGCCTGTTTGAAAGTAGCAAGCTCGTCATCTTCTTGTAGTAAAGTCATAAAGGTTTGTGGGAATTCATCCTCAAATCTTAGAGGAGTTAACCTTGTACGACTACTACGTCGTATTTGAGATTCTTCAAGTCCTTGTTGACTAGAATTTAGATCAATTCTAATATCACTCCCACTTAGAATGTCGTTAGAAATGCTCCCACTTGGATCATTATTCTCATATGGAATAGGATTTGCATCATTCGTATCATCCATTGGTGAAGGTTGAAACGTATTTTCGTCTTTACCAAGAATTCTCCCACTCGAATGAGGTAATCCTTCTTGATCATAAATCTCAAATAGAGATAAGTCCTGACTTATCTCGCCCTGTCTTGGAAACTTGTTTTCCAAGAAAGTGACATCCCTCGACTCAAATTCAATTAGTCCTCCATTGTCTTCCTGGCTAATGAAAACATAACCTTTGGAGTTTTCTGCGTATCGTATAAAGATACATTTCCTCCCCCTTGGCCCAAGTTTGCCATACTTATGGGAGGAAATATGTGCGTAGGATGCACACCCCCAAGGTTTTAATATGCTTAAGTCAGGAGACCTTTGGTTCCACAACTCATAAGTAGTGGAGCTAACTGATTTCGAGGATACGCGATTCAAAATGAAAGCGGCCGTCAATAATGCATCACCCTAAAAAGTGATTGGCAAGTTGGCTTGCGCCATCTTTGAACGGACCATTTCCATTAAAGTCCTATTCCTCCGTTCTACAACACCATTTTGTTTCGGAGTATAAGGCATAGTTACCTGATGAACTATGCCTTTTTCATCACAAAGTTCCTTAAAACTTGTTGATTGGTATTCACCGCCTCTATCGGTTCGCAAGACCTTAATCTTGCGATCTAATTGATTTTCCACAAAACTCATATAGTTTTTAAAGCAGGTTAATGCTTCACTTTTGTGGGATATCAAATAGATATGACCGAATCGGGTGAAGTCATTAATAAAAGTGATGAAATAGGACTTCCCGCGTCTTGTCTTGACATTCATCGGACCACATATGTCTGAATAGATGAGCTGTAATGGAACCTCGGCCATTGTGCCTGTTCCAAAAGGCTTGCGACAAGATTTCCCTACAAGGCAATGTTCGCAAGTCGACATTTCGACCTTTGAAACATTGTATAGAAGGCCACGTTTGGCAATTCTATCCATTCGTGTTGGTCCAATGTGACCAAGCCTTGCATGCCAACAAATTACATCTGACTCATAATTTGATGAATTTACAACAAGGAAATTTTCATTATAAAATGAGGAATCATACATTGTATTTAATACAACAAATCCTTTGAAAACATACCCAGAACTAATTAAAGAATTATTACAAGGCAAGTCCACTTTACAACCATGAAAGAACCAACTATAACCAAGACCTATTAAAACGACCACAGATATAATATTCCTTCGAATATCTGGAGCGAAGCGTACATCATGTAGTAAGATAGTGCGGCCGTTGTCCAAGACTAGCTTGCACGTCCCAACGCCTTTCACTTCAACACGTGTGGTGTTTCCTACATATATCCACTTTGTTCCTTGGGGTATCCGGTGATACTCCACGAAGGACCGTCTGTCCCTTGCTATGTGGTCGGTGGCACCTGAATCAATTATCTAAAATGGATTAGATTCTATAAGAAATATTGAACTAGAAACACATATGTAACTAGCATTACAAGTTACCTTGTCACTTCCATCCGTACAAGAACAGGCATAGTGACCTAACTTGTTGCACTTGAAGCACTTGATCCTCTTCAAGTCTTTCTTCTTGTGCCATTTCTTGTGCCCACCCTTATGTTTGGGTTTCTTGGTAGACTCTGGTTGCTTATTACGTTCATTAGTAAACTTCGAACAATCTTTCTATTTCTTTCCCCCGTGTGAGGAACTAGCAACCATGTGCACTTCTGCACTTGGTTTGGCGGCCGCAAGCCGCTCTTCCTCTAATTCGAGGTGCTTAGAAACATCGCTGAAGTTCTTGATGCTCTCATTATGAGTGAGATGCATCTTCATTTGGTCCCATCCATTTGGTAGAAAACGTTTGACTGCTTGGATTTGTTGCTCATCAGTGAGCACATGACCTGCATCCTTTAACTCTGAGATGAGATTCGCTATATGTCGCAGATGCTTCCCCATGGAATGATCTGGACGTTTCTTGTACGAATCGAATCTTATAGTTAAAGAACGAAGTTTGGACACCGAGGTGCCACCAAACTTCTCCTCTAGCTTGGACCATATGTCCATGGCTAGGTCATGCTCTCGGAAGATTCACATTATGTCGTCTGCCATACTTGACAGCAACGTAATGCGAGCAATCTTGTTCTTCCGAGACCCAGCATCAAAAGCTTCCTTGTCTCTTCTGTGTTGGGCCGTAGTGCCCAACTCAGGTTCAATCATTATGTTCTTCAGAGTTTCGAGCACGTCTTGCTCCTCTAGAACATATTGTATCTTCATGGACCATAGTTTGTAATTATCGCCGTTGAGTTTTTCACCTTTGTTTAACTCAGCGACGATGTTCTTGGAAGCGGAAGACATTTTAGCTTTAAAATGCTGCAAAAGACATAAAATGAAGGTTCGATCAAAAACATTGCATAAATTTCATATTTATAGTCATCATTTTAGACATTTTCATAATTCAGCAGTCTCGGCCAGCGGACTGACCAGGGGAATGGCTAGTCCATGGTTCACTACCCCCAGACAGAGCCGAGGTGTCCCACAAACTAGTCCAAAAGACCACTGGCCTAATCATGATCCATTGAGACGTTGAATCAATCGAATGTGGAAATTTCAGACTAGATTAATATCACTCCCACTTGGAAAATCCCACTTGGAATGATATTATTATATTTGATAAGTTACTTTCGAAAAATATTGAAGATGTTGTTCTAGAATCAGAAAAGTCATTACGATCCCAATCACCATCTAGAACAACTTTCAATATTTCTCCATCACTTTATCAAATAATAGTACTCTTATAGTACTTTGCAGCGGAAAAGCGTTTTTGAAAAACTTATTTTGAAAACTTATTTTTCAAACGTATTTTGCAAACGTATTTTGCAGCGGGAGGTGTTGGCCTGCACTGGCCATTGCCGGGATCGAGCTGTGGCTGCTCCAAGGCCCGATTCCCCTTTTCGTGGGGTTTTGCCGTATGCAATTGACGCCGGTCCCGTATGGGCCGGCCATGCAGGTGGTCGGGGCCGAAACCGACGGCACCGTAGGGCTCCTCGGCCTGGCCTGGCCCTGGCCGATGCCAGGACCGGCCTCGGCTGGTCGAAGGCCAGGGTTACCTCTGGCCGGCCCTCTGGCCGGCCAGGCCCTGGCCTCGGCCAGGGCTGGCCGGGGCCAGGGCCGGCCCCCAGGGCGGGGCCGGCCAGCCTGGCCTCGGCCAGGGTTGGCCGGGGCCGGCCTCCTGGCCGGCCCTGGCCCTGGCCTCTGCCAGGGCTGGCCGAGGCCAGGGCCGGCCCCCAGGGCTGGCCTCCTGGCCGGCCCTGGCCCTGGCCGTGGGAAGGGCCCCTTGGCCCTTACCGGTCGGCCTTGGCCTCTTGGCCATGGCCGACCTCCCCCCTTGAGGGGTCCGGTTGCACACCCCCTCGAAGGGGTGGTGGCTTTGGTGGTCATTGGCCGAAGCCAACCCCCTCTGCATGGGAAGGAGGGATGCGTAGCCTCCATGGCCTATATGGCCATGGCGATCATGCACCAAAGAGATCATCTTCTCCGTTGCGAATAACTACCATCTTCTCCGATGAGACATCCGTTCGTCGAGAAATTAGTTATGTTTCAATGGCTGTGTGCCAAAAAAATAACATACCTTCACGACCGCAAACTTCATGCTCCACATGAAGAGAGTTCACATTCCCTATTGAATGGAGACTCAGCATCCATGAAGAGTGCGAGTTTGGTGAAATGAACGGTCAGTTCTTCCTGTCACGGAGAGTTACTGCCATATCCGTAATGACAGAAGACCCTAACGTGAAAAGAACAACTGCAATATACCATATCCATAATGGTAGGAAACTCATTCGTGAAAAAGACAACGCCTCTTCATCGGTGAGACCGGAGTGAACCCGTATGGCTCTGGTACCAATGTTGGAACCCATCGCACGAGGATGGAGGATCGAAAGAGAACTTACGTTAGCGTACGCTACGCTGTAGTCTCTAAACTTTGCCCTCAGATTCGCCACAACGGTCAGTACTTCGTCACAGAGGATCGAAGCAGCGTTTCCACCGTCTAAATCTAACTTTAGAAGAAGAACTAAATGGAAGGGAGAAGAGGAAAAAGTTTTGCCTTATGCAAACTTATGGAATTCAAGATTACCCTTAAAAGCCTTACCATTGGGTCCTATTTATAGGCTTTAGGGATAGTTATTGTAGGAAATAACCATATATAAGCTTATTAGCCTATATTAGCACATTTCCTTATCCTCTTCATTATGCACTTATCAAGTGCCTTTTTGCACTTATAAAGTGACTTTTTCCACTTATCGAGTGGTCCTTTTCACACATGAAAAGGTTCCCTTCGTACATGCTTTCATGCACGCGGCATCCGAGGTCCGTATACCCTCATACATCCCCTCATGGGTTTATACATGTCGTCCATATCCAACAGAAAGGGGAGCGGGTCAAGAAGTCAAGGAAGGAGGCTATGGTCAAGGCTCCTTCATCCTGCTCGAGCGAGGTTACAGCTGGCGAAGTGGTCAACCTCGATCCGGAGGAGCCTGCGATCAGCCCTGTGACCGCCGAGTATCAAGGCCCGCAGATCAGCAATACTATCGTTGTCTCCAAAAGTTCGACTGCCCCACTGAGACCCCCGACAACGTCGACCACTATAAGCCGTCCTGTAGTCGTGACCTGGCCTTACGGATGCATGTCATACGGGCTGGGGAAGCCGGGCCATCGGAGCTGCGAGGCCGCCCTGGCCACCTTTAGGTCTACGAATGAGGCGGTTCTTGCCATCCTGTTGGAGTCGATTGTCCTTCCGTGCTACCCGTGGGGGCCCAGGAGTCGGCCTTCAACGAGGCTGGTGTGGCAGCCTGCCTGACGGAGAATAGTGTGCTACCGAGGGACTGAGAGGACTTGTGGGAGGTTGGTGTTGAATGCCTCTGCGACACTGCCATCTGGCATAGCATACAGGTCTGTCACCCTTCGCCTAGGATGCCGAACTTCTTCTCTTTTCGATATATTTATAATTTGATCTTCTTTGTAGGCGGTCGCCGCTCTGGTGTCTCTCTAACGACACTCGTCGAAGGTTAACCGACTTAAGGCGACTCTTGGGAGGAAGGTGGTCGCCCTCAAGAGCACCGAGGTGAAGTTGAAGGATGCCACCAAGAGGATGACGAAGGTCAGTGGGGATTATCAGACCCGGAAGGACGAGGCCGCCAGGCTAGAAAGGCTGTCGGGGAGCTACAGGAGAGGCCCCGCGAGGATGAGGCTCGGAGGGTCACCGCTGAGAAGCTGATGGCTTTAGAGAAAAAGGCAGCCGTGATAAAGATCGTCGAGCTGGAGCAGTGGAATGCTGAGCTGGCAAAGGTCGACCTGGACAAGTTTAGAGTCCATGCTGTTCTTCAGTACCAGAACAACAAGCTCATCCCCACGCTGACGGCCATGAGGGTGGAGGGCTTCAATGACGGTCTGGAGGCCGGCTTTGAGAGGGCAAAGGTGAAGCTGGAGAAGCTCTACCCATCATGGAGATCGACTTTTCTTGGCTGTCAGCGGCGTATGATAACGAAGCAGAGGCTTCTACTGCTTCTGAGGCCAAAATGGCGGAGATTCCAGCCGGTGGCGACCACAAATGCAACTAGGCTCCCAGGCCCCCAGATGGCAGCAATCAAGGGAGTGGCAGCCAAGGCGAGGGGCAATAGGGTTGGGTGAAATTGTATGGCCGGCTCTGGGGCCGAGCCTAGAGTCTTGTGTTTTGTTTTGACCCTGAGATGTAATCAGTTAATATGAAATAAAATTTGAAATTTTTCCTTAACCGTCGCTTGTTGTTTATTTTGTCCGTTGTGCGAACTGTGCTTTTGTATGTGTATGCCCCCAACATTCTGCTATTGATGAGCACAAGGCTGAGGAGAAGGAGAATGTTGTGGAGTTGCACATCCGCTCCGGATCTGAAGGTGAGTTACCGAGAGGGGGCGATAGGGAGGACCCGACCCCGCAGCCTCTGTTGGTGGGCAAGCTGCCCTGGAGTTCTTTGAGAGTGCAGGAATTGGGCCGTCGCCGGCCTCGCATCCTTAATTCGGGGGTATTGGGCCGTCGCCGACCTTGCATGACCACTCCAGATCTGAATGCAAGCTGTCGAGAAGGGGGGTGATAGAGAGGAGCCGACCTCGCGGCCTCTGTTGATGGGCAAGCTGCCCTGGAGTTCTTTGAGAGGGCAGGTATTGGTCTGTCGCTGACCCCGCATGACCACTCTGGATCTAAAGGCGATTTGTCAAGATGGGGTGATAGGGAGGAGCTGACCCTGCAGCCTTTGTTGGTGGGCAAGCTTCCCCGGAGTTCTTTGAGAGGGCGAGTATTGGGTCGTTGCCAAACCTACAACCTCAATTCGGGAGGGTATTGGGTTGTCGTCGACCCCGCATGACCACTCCGGATCTGAATGTGAGCTGCCAAGAGGGGGGCAATAGGAATGAGTCGACCCCACGGCCTCTGTTGGTGAGCGAGCTGTCCTGGAGTTCTTTGAGAGGGCGGGTATTGGGCCATCGCCGATCCTGTAACCTCAATTCGGGCGGGTATTGGGCCATTGTCGACCCCGCATGACCACTCCGGATCTGAAGGCGAGCTATCGAGAGGGGAGGCGATAGGGAGGAGCCGACCTCGCGGCATCTGTTGGTGGGTAAGCGGCCCCGGAGTTCTTTGAGGGCGAGTATTGGGCCGTCTCCGACCCCGTAACCTCAATTCGGGTGGGTATTGGGCCGTCACTGACCCTGCATGACCACTCCAGATCTAAAGTCGATCTGTCAAAAGGGGAGCGAAAAGGAGGAGCCGACCCTGCAGCCTTTGTTGGTGAGCGAGCTACCCCAGAGTTCTTTGAGAGAGCGAATATTTGGGCCGTCGCCGACCTTGCAACCTTAATTCGGGCGGGTATTGGACCGTCGCCGACCCTGCACCTTAATTTGGGCGAGTATTGGGCTGTCGCCGACCCCGCATGACCACTCTGGATCTGAAGGCGAGCGGCCAAGAGGGGGTAATAGGGAGGAGCCGACCCCGCGACCTCTGTTGGTGAGCGAGCTACCCTGGAGTTCTTTGAGAGGGCGGGTATTGGGCCATCGTCGACCCTGCAACCTCATTTCGGGCGGGTATTGGGTCATCGACGACCCTGCAAAACCACTCCAGATCTGAAGGCGAGCTGTCGAGTGTGGGGCGATAGGGAGGAGCTGACCACGCGGCATTTGTTGGTGAGCAAGCTGCCCCGGAGTTCTTTGAGAGGCAAACTACTGAGAGGGGGGGTGATAGGGAGTAGCTGACCCCATGGCCTCTGTTGGCGAACAAGCTGTCTCGGAGGTCTTTGAGAGGCGAGCTGTCGAGAGGGTGGCGATGGAGAGGAGCCGACCTGCGGCCTATATTGGTCGGCGAGCTGCCCCAGAGGCGTGTGTTACGAAGGCTTGGGCTTCCAGACGTATAGCCAACCTTTGCCGAGTAGGGGATGGCTGAAATGCACATCCAGACAACTCACTAAGTGTACAAATGCATCGATTTATTGAAAAATATTGACTGAATATACAAGTGCATTTATTGAAATTATTTGAGCAAGTGCTCAGCATTCCAAGGATGGGCCAGCTCCTCGCCTGCCATGTTTGCCAAATTATACGTCGCCGGTCACACGATGTCTGTTATGGTGGAGGGACCTTCCCACTTTGCGAAGAGCTTGCCTCATCGGTCGATCTCGGGCCCGAAGTGACATCCCAGAGGACGAGGTCGCCGATTCTGAAGCTTCGCTTCCTGACGTAGGAGTTGTCATATCTTGCCATCCTTTGGCTGTGCTTGATCAAACATGTTAGCGCACGATCTCTTACCTCGTCGACGAGCTCAATATTGATGTCGATGCCCTCTTCATTGGCTTCTTCATTGAAGTATTGGAGCCGGAGAGACTCCTCACCGACCTCCACCCGGACGACGGCATCAGCCCTATAAGCCAGCATGAAGGGGCTCTTGCCAGTTGACGCTTTGTAGGTTGTGCGGTAGGACCAAAGGATGCCAGGTAGTTCGTCGGGCCAGGACCCAGGGGCACTACCGGCCTTCTTCTTCAGCGGCTCTGCACTTGTTCGCTGTTTCGGTGAGGCCATTGCAAGCGGATGCACCAGAGAGGTGAAATAAAGTTTATGCCCCAATCAGAGTAGAAGTTCCTGAAGTCTGCGAAGTCAAATTGCTTTTCGTTGTCCATCAATATGAATCAAGGTATCCCAAAGCGGCATATAATTGACTTCCAGACGAAGTTCTTCATGTCCACCCAGGTGATGCATGCCAATGGCTCTGCCTCGATCCACTTTATGAAATAGTCGACGGTGACGACGAGAAACTTACTCCCTCCTGCAGCCATGGAAAACTGGCTGAGGATGTCGAGCCCCCACTTGGCAAACGGGACTGGGCTAAGGATCGGGATTAGATCAGCCGACGGGCCATTGTATGTTTGAAGAATCTTTGGAATTTCCCGCACCGCTTGACATAGTTGGTAGCATTCTTCACCATGATCGACCAATAATAGCCTTGTCGGATCGCCATGTGCACCAGGGTGCGACCTCTGTAGTGGCTCCTGTAGAGCCCTTCATGGATCTCACGGACGAACTCCTCTGCCCTTCTTGGCCCAAGGCACTTCAGATAAGGCAAGACATCGTATCTCGTGCGGTGATTTTGGTAGAGCATGTCACCGAAGAACACGAACGTCAAAGCCCTCTGCTCGATCTTTCGTGCCTTCAGTCTGTCCTCTGGCAGGGCTCCGCTCTCCAGGTAGGCAACGATCAGGCTCATCGACGACTGCTTCCAGTTGACGCATATCAGCTCGCTCTCCCTCAAGCTTGGTGTCAGCAGGTTCTTGATGTAGATGGCTTTTCCAATCTCGGCCAGAGAAGATGATGCCAGTTTGGAGAGGGCATCAGTGCGGAGGTTGTTCGACCTCGGGAGGTGTTGGACTATAGCCTTCTTGAATTTGAGTAGCTCGGCACAGGCGCATTTTAGATACAGCTTCATCAGATCTTCCCTTGCTTTGAAGCTGCCCTCAATTTGCTGGACGACGAGCCTTGAGTCACTGATCAACATCACATTCATCACCCCCAGCATCCTACAGAGCTTCAGCCCATTGATAGCGGCCTCATATTCTGCGACATTGTTGGTCATCGAGAAGTTGAAGTAGAGTGCATACTCCAGCAAGATTCCCTTCGAGGTCTCGATCACGATGCCGGCTCCACTTCCTGACCCCGTGGCCGACCCATCGACATGGACAATCCACAGCTTGCCTCCGGATTGCATGGAAATAGATGGAGGATTCTCGTCGACGAGATGTTGTTATTGTGTGTCCGATGGGGCATTGGACGCTGCACCACCAATCTCTTTGATGGTGCACTCTGCCATGAAGTCTGTCAATGCTTGACCCTTGATCGCCGCCTGAGCTTGTAAATGATGTCGAGCTCACTGAGCTCGACATTCCAGTTTAGCATTCTTCCTGATCTCTCCAGCCTCCTTAAATTCTTCTCAAGTGGCAAGTTGGTGTAGACAATGATGGAATGTGCTTGAAAGTAGGGCCGGAGCTTCCTTACCATCTATATTAAGTAATAGGCGACCTTCTCAATCGGGCTGTAGCGGGTCTCAGCCTCTCGGAGCACCTGGCTTGCATAATAGATCGGCCTCTGGATCCCCCCTTCCTCTTTGATCAGGACTTAGCTAACAGCTTCTTCGATGGCAACAAGATAGAGACCGATCTTCTCTCCTTCCTCTGGCTTGGCAAGCAGTGGCGGGCTCTGCAAATAGGCTTTAAGCTCGCCAAAGGCTTGGGTGCAGCTGTCATCCCATTCTAGTTCCTTCCTCACACCCTTCCTGACATCGAGGGCCTTCCGCAAGATTTTGAAGAAAGGGAGTGACCTCTCGGCGGACTTTGACAAGAATCTCCCCAGTGCGACGATCCGGCCATTCAGCTTTTGCAAATCTCTAATAGTCTCTGGCTCGATTATGTTGATGAGGGCGGATATTTTGTCGGGATTAGCCTCGATTCCTTGTTTTGTGATCATGAAGCTGAGGCCAGACTACACACTGAAGATGCACTTTACCGGCTTGAGTCACAGATTGTAGCGCTGCACTTTCTGGAAGGTCTCCTCAAGATCGACGAGATGGTCCTTGGCCTTCTTGGACTTCACCAGCATAACATCGATGTAGACCTCCAGGTTCCTACCGACCTGGTGGTGAAAGATCTTGTCCACCATCTGCTGCTAGGTCGCCCCGGCGTTCTTCAAGCCAAAAGGCATCTTGGTGTAGCAGAACGTCCCTCAATCAGTGATGAACGACGTCTTCTCCTTGTCATGGGGTGCCATTTGGATTTGATTGTAGCCGGCGAAGGCGTCCATGAAGGTCAACAACTCATAACCGGAGGCGTTTTCCACCAAATGGTCAATCCTGTGCAGCGGGAAGATATCTTTCGGGCATGCCTTGTTGAGGTCGGTGAAGTCCATGCACATCTGCCATTTTTCGCTGAGCTTCTTCACCATGACCAAGTGGCGAGCCACTCAGGGTAGCTCACTTCTCTAATGAATTTGGCCTCCAAGAGTCGCTCCACCTCCAACTCTGCTGCATGCTTCTTCTCGCCTCTTGCCCCGCTCTTCTTTTACCGGATTGGGCATGCTTCGGGGTCGACATGTAGCTCATGGCTGATCACGTCTGGGTCAACTCCTAGCATGTTTGAGGGCGACCATGCGAAGATGTCTGCATTTTCCCTGAGGAGGTCAATTAGGCTCGCCCTCAGCTCTGTGGCGAGCTTCGTACTGATCGAAACTGTCTTGTCCGCTTCCTCTGCCACCAGTACCTCCTCTACATCCTCCACTGGAGCAGGTCGTTGATGAGCAAAGTCCTTACGATCGTTGAGGATGTCGATCGACAAGGCTTGCTCGGA
Organism: Scilla litardierei; assembly: GCA_030789695.1. NCBI lineage: Eukaryota > Viridiplantae > Streptophyta > Magnoliopsida > Asparagales > Asparagaceae > Scilla > Scilla litardierei. The sequence goes on from CM061142.1 coordinate 95,817,729, forward strand.
CCCCTTGTGCTTGGTGGAGCCAACGTAGCAGCTTCTGGAGAGCTTTTGTGATCCATGCACCAGTCTAACCCCATGCAGAGTCTAGAACTTTACCATCTGATGCAGGAGTGAGGGGAGAGCTTCGATGGCTGTCATGTAGGGTCATCTTATGATGATGTTGTACACTGAGGTGACGTCGACGACAACGAACTGCGACATTCGAGTGATGACCTTGGGCCTTCCCCCAACGTGACCGACAGCGTGACCACCCCAACAATGGGCACCGAATGTTTGGTGAAGCCGATAATAGGGCCTAAGCATGGCTTCAGCTCTGCCTGGTCTAGCCCCATCTTCAGAATCGTGGACAAGAACAGGATGTCGCACGAGCTGCCTGTGTCGACCAGGAGCCTGCTCACAATCACCGGCCCGACGAGAGCTTCAATGACAATGGCATCCTCATGCGGCAGCTCGACCCCCCTCCAGGTCTTCATCAGAGAAGGAGATAGGAGGACGAGCCACTCTTCTATGCTTTGCCCCCACACCAGTGTCCGTCGTCAGGACTTGTCGAGCATATGCCCTTCCTTAGCGACGGTGATGTGCCACCCTGGGCCGGCTTGCTGCATATTACGTCCACACACACAACCAACTCGGGCCTGTGGTGGGCCACTTGCTCTACATCGTGGGTCGGTTGATCAAGCCCTATAGCTGCTCTTCTTCCACGGTCAGGTCTTTCTGGGTCGACAAACCTCCGGAGATGCCCGCCTTGGATCAGCCGCTCAATATCTCTCTTCAGGGCGAAGTAGTCATCGGTGTCGTGTCCATTGTCACGATGGTACCGGTAATAGTTCTGCATATTCTTCCTGTCGGCTCTGGTTCTCATCTTTAGGGGCGAGTCTCTGAGAAGCCCGTCAGACAGGGCCGCCACCATCACTTCGGTCAGGAGAGCATTGATCCGGGTGTAGTGTACCACCTCCAGCGCTCTCTCTGGACCGTCTCTTGGGGCAGGGTTTTTGGGAGCAAATAACCCCCTCAAAGGTCCGTGGAGATCTTGCGCTCGGGGCCCCCCGATTATGCCCTCAAGGGCGGTCTTTGTTACGACTCCTGTTGCGGTCTTGGTCACGCTCTTTGGGGTGTTCATCCCACCTCGACCACTCATTGGGCCTTGCTTCAGCACGTGAAGCTACGACGGGTGGAGCCTTCTTCAGTGTCCCCAGGGCCTCCTCGCTCAACATAAACTTCTTCGCCCGAGCGAAGAGGGGGTGGAGATCGGCGGGAGGTTCTCGAAGCAGCGACTTGTGAAGACTTCTGTTTGTCAATCCCTTCTTGAAGGCTACCATGATGAGCTCATCTTCGCAGCTTATCACGCTGAATCACTCTTTGTTGAAGCACTGCCGGAAGTTGCGAATGGTCTCCCCCTCCTTTTGGACCACCATGAACAGATAGTCCGACGCCTTCTTCTTCCTCCGCCTCGCCAAGAATTGGTGGCAAAACTTCTGAGAGAGGTCACCAAACGAATCAACGGAGCCACCGGGCAAGCCGTTTACCACTCCACCGCCGCCTTCTTCAGGTGGTCGAGAAAGCTCTATAAAGGAGGGCTTCACCTACCCCATGGATCTCCATAACTCCCCGGTATAGCTGTATGTGCTCCAGGAGATCGCCCGAACCGTCATAAAGTTCAACCTGAGGTAGCTTGAACCTATGGGGTACCGGGATTGAGATCACCCTGTGAGTCAACGGATTGGCTTCTTCAGGGCCGGGGGGGAGTGCTGGCTCTCCATCCTACCGGTTGGAATCGCCGGATGAGCTACCTCGGTGCTCAGAGGCATTCCTCCCTCTCTTTCGAGGGATAGGACTGCGGTCGCAACTCCTCCTCTGCCCGTCTCCAAATCTAGGAGAGCGGTGAACTCGTCGGGGGGCTCCTGCTACGAAATTTGTGCCCCTCGCGCCTCAGGCTAGGTGATCTCCCGTGATGATAGCTTTCCACAGGATGGTCCAGCAGGGCATTCCTCCGTTCCATTGAGGCTGACGCCAGGGGGACTCCTCGGCTCCCCTCTTGAAGGCTCTCTCTTTTAGCATCGAGGAGGCAAAGCTTTCGAAGGGACACTTCCTCCTGTAGTCACCTCTGCTGAGAGGCCTTCTCCTCTCTACAGGTATCCCTTTGCAGAGCGGCTACATCCGCTTACTCGAACCGCCTCTGCTGTGCTGCTGCTTCCGCATCAAATTGGGGAAGGGGGTCTCTCCTCACATTGCGAAGCTCGAAGGGGCCTTCTAACCGAGATGGTCCTTCTTGCTGGGCAACGGTCCACTCCTCCATCATCCATGTGAAGCTCTAAAAGCTCTTGTAGATGCCAAGGGCCATGTCCTGAATGGCCACGGCTAACCCCTCAAAGGGTTGATTCACTTGGGAAATTCTTCTCGGAGAACAGGGCTCTTCAGCCAGGGGTGGCCTCAGGGCGTCGTTGATCACGGTCTCACGTCGACACGGCCTCCTCAAAGGCGAATGGGCTGTGACTTCGGGTGACTTGATGTGGCGAGGATTGTGCTGAGGACGTGTGGAGTCTGACATGGGTGTAACCCTTGGTCCCATAGACGGCGCCAACTGTTGTGGATCAGATCTGCACACAATGAAATTTATTTGAAGTGGGAATCACGGGTACAATAATTTACAAGTGTTTGGATGATGTAGATGTTAGCACGACTCCGAACTCGCTTCAGAGGTGAAGGATCCAAGGTCGCCTGAAGGTCGCCGTCTCCCGGTAGCTAAGTCGAGCTTCCTGTGAGAATTAACAACTTGTCAGAAAGGCGGGGCTGGCTGTTAGCTCGTAGCCTCTCCGATGCCTAAGGCAGCTGGTGACGTAAATTGTAGGCACCGGACACACTTGGCGATCTTAAGACAGATCAGTGAGCTTATGAGGAAGCCTTGGATATGTGGAAGATATCCGACCTTGTGTATTGAAATGAGTTAGAAGATTTTAGTGACCAACCCCCTCTATGGAGGCATGACGGGGTATTTATAGGACTAAGAGGCGGTTGATCGTCATCTCATCAGCTGTCGAATCAACCCTTCTGGCACTCGAGTGCTGAAGCGATAGGTCGACAAGCTTTGTCAGGGATATTTACCGCATTAATAGTGTCAGAAGGTGTCAGGTGCATTAATGAGACGCGAGGGGCGGCCATCAGTTCTTGCCCTTAACCTCTGGCATTAATGGAGAGGAGGTGAGCCTACGTCATCCTGTCAGATATATTTATGCTTGGTCACTCTCCGAGGCGAGCCACAGATCGGCGACCAAGCTCGGCTCCTCTGGTCGATGCTTCTTGTTAGAGGGTAGGCGAGCTTGTCCTCGGCACGACGAGCTTGTAGGTCGGACGTGCAAGGTTCTTAGTTGAATTGGAGGCGAGCTTGTGTTGGCACGAGGTGAGCTTCTCTGGATGGAGGCGATCTTCAGCTCGGCTGGTGTCCTATCAGGAGAGTCGGTGAGGTGTTTGCTTGGGCCCCTAGTGCATACAGGCCTTAATTTCATGGGCCGGCCTTCTGGGCATAACATATGTAATGCTAAACTATTATTGTAATACCCAGTATCCATATATACATGTATATTTATGTATTCTTGGGATGTATGTGTATGTATAATTTTTGGGGATCCTAACAAATTTTTCTTTAATTTTTGTGAAATCAAAATTATTTTTAATAAATTTTAAACCATCTTTTGGATTATATAAATGAAGTATACATGAGTAAATACATGTATAATGTATGATACCTAGTATTAATGCATGTATTCCTATTTATTAAAAATTAAAATCTTAATTTGTCATGGCATGCCACCTCTTTATGCTAGGTGTCATATGGAGATTAACTCTCACCTAACCCACCATTATGTGTCATTATGAGGATGACTCTCACCTAACCCTCAGCTACATGGCATGAGAAGAGGAGATTAAGGAATGACTCATCCATGGGATGAGATTTAAAAGGGAAAAATTTTAGAGAAAAAGGAAAGAAAAGAAGAAAAAAAATCAAGCTTTCATCCTCTCTCTCCCCCTCTCCTCTCTTTTTGCTCCACCTCTCCCACCACCTACTCCACCACCCTCATCAACTTGGAACCTTTGAAGTTTGTAGGAGGGATTTCTAGGAAAATGAAGGAGCTTAAGGAAAAGCTTAAAGGCCTTCAAGGAGAAGAAGGGCCAAAGACCCTAGGGAGGACTTGTGTAAGGTAGAGCTTCTAACACTATAGCAGGAGTGTAGTTTTTGGAATTAAAAACGTAGATATCTATTAATCATACTTCGAAATAAAAATCTGAAAAAATATATAGTCTTATAGCTAATGAAATTCTACCCCATGTTCATATATAACATGCCTATGTTCAGTTCAGTAATTAGGAATAAAATTTCCTTCTTCACAACATGTTTGTATTCCATCAAATCTGAATACACTTCAGTAAAATTGTGCTCAGTCACTGCAAACGCCATAGAATTTTGTATTCTTGGTCTCGTTGTAAAGTTAACAACTTTTTCTACAACTTAATCTCAGTGCAAGTTTTTCGAAATTCTGACTGCAATATTCCCTAAATTAGCAATCTTTACAGCCTTCAGAATCTGTCTGAAAAACAGATTCGACAGGTCTCACCAAACAATTCACCATGAATAACTTAGTTTTTATTTCTGCCTGAAATTTTGTATGTGAGTCCAGGACTATCTTCTCTACAACTCTTAAGAGAAGAAAAATTGATGTTAAGTACAAATAGTTGGAGCAGTATGCCTCTGTTTGGGACTGTCCTGTTATTTCCAGAAACTGGGTTGCATGAATGTGTTGGTTAATCTTCAATTATGGATTTCCATGTTGTGGCTTCAATATATGATTGTTACATGATATAGATTAGCATGTTTCTACATGAATTAAATTAGCATGTTATTACATGATTATGTTAGTAGCATGCTAAATAGCCATAATTGTATGCAAAGTTTTGATGAGAAATGAATCCTTTTGTGAACCTAGTAAAAATGTTAGTGTATACTATAAACCTTTTAACTTGTAAATGTTAGAAGGTAATAGAACTCAAGAGAGAGAGAGAGAATTTCATTGCTAAGAATAAGTCACAATAGCTAAGAGCCATGGTGCTCTATTTATATATCTCATAGTGGGGAGGCCAAAAGCCTCTAGGAGACCAAGGGTCCCCATTACTCTAAGTAATGGGGGCCTAATGAATGGGTAATGAAGGAGGGGAGGCCAAAGGCCTCCCTCATTCATAACACTCCCCCTTACACATTCATCACTTCGGTCTCAGCTACTGAGGCAAGGGGTGGATACTTCTGGATCCAGAGTAAGTGTGTTTGCCTCGTTAAAACCTTAGCTGTGGAAAACCCAGTGGGAAAACCCAACAGCTTAAGGAAAAAGAGTGCAACCCACATGTTACTCCCCCTGATCAGTACAAGCTTCAGGCTTGCAGGTCTTTTAACTGTCGCATACCAATGTTATTTACAAGCTTTACAAAAGTACATTTAGGCAATGCCTTAGTAAAAAGATCAGCTAAGTTGTTGCATGACTGGATCTGTCGAACTTCAATCTGCTTGTCGTTCTTCTACTCGTGCGTCCAGAAAAACTTGGGAGAAATGTGTTTTGTCCTGTCGCCTTTGATGTAGCCCTTCTGAAGCTGAGCAATGCATGCGGCGTTGTCTTCGAATAGGGCAGTAGGCTCCAGATCACTGGTCTTCAGGCCAGTGGATTGGAGGATGTGTTGGACGACGGAGCGTAGCCAAAACATTCTCTGCTCGCCTCATGGATCGCGATGAGCTCTGCATGGTTGGAAGATGTAGCAGTAGTGGTTTGTTTTACCGATCTCCAAGAGATAGCAGTACCTCCGTAGGTAAATACAAAACCTGTTTGAGATTTTGCCGTGTGCGGATCAGAGAGATAACCTGCATCAGCATAACCAAACAATTTGGGGGAGGCACCTCTCTGGTAGTAAAGTCCAAGATCAATGGAACCCTGAAGGTATCGCAGAAGATGCTTTACTCCGTTCCAGTGGCGCTTTGTGGGCGCAGCACTGTGTCTGGCTAGTAGATTAACTGTAAACGCTATATCGGGACGAGTACAGTTAGCCAGATATAGAAGTGCTCCAATGGCACTGAGGTAGGGTACTTCAGGACCCAGTATCTCCTCCCCCTCTTCCAGTGGCCGGAAGGGGTCCTTATGTACATCTAGTGATCTTACGACCATAGGAGTACCTAAAGGATGACATTTATCCATATGAAACTTGTGTAGAAGTTTCTTTGTATAATTAGATTGGTGTAATAGGATTCCACCTCTTAGGTGTTCTATCTGTAAGCCAAGACAATACTTTATTTTGCCTAGGTCTTTCATTTCAAAAGTATGTTTAAGGCTTTCAGATATCTCTTTGATCTCTGCAGGAGATCCTATGAGATTTAAGTCATCTACATATACAGCTATGATGACAAATCCTGTGTAACGCCCCGCTTCCCAAAAGACACCGGAAGCGAGAGCGTTACACGGCCCGCTTGAACTGGAGCGGTGAAGCTCAAGTCCAATAAGCGTCTGTGATAAAAACACAGAAGAGGTCCTTGCATTTGCATATCAGAACAATCAGAACATTCAAAGGTAAATGCCATATCCAGATATATAATGCGTACACAAAATTACAAGACAAGCCACAGCAAGGCCAAAAAGAACTACAACAACACACTAATCCTACTACAAGGAACTAAACTAAAACTCAAGCAGTGACGAGGGCCCTAGTCTTCCGTAGAAAGCGGCTCAGCGTCTACGACCAACTCTGGCTCTCCGAGCCAGGCGTCACGTACGAATCCTCCGGGTACTCAAGCGCTGAATCTGACATACATCCACAAACAATGAATGTATGTCAGCAAGGTCTGCAAGGAAAGATTAGCATCCCAAGGCAAGATGTACAAATAATATGAATTTAGAAGGCATTGAATATTTAAAAGAGATGACTGCAGTAAAATTAACGAGATAATTATAATGAAACGAAAAGTAAACATCCCTAGCATGTAGTTCTAAGCAGTTGCAAGAATTAAAGTATGGTTTTTCTTTGAGTTCATTAGCATGACAATTTTCAAGAGACCAAGTTTGCGTTGCAATTTCCATGTCAAGAATTCACATCTAATCTAGGGTTCTCGCCTTTAGGTCGTGATGAGAAGGTCGTTCCTCTCACGGGGGCTTACCGTGATTGACACTAACCCACCGCGTCGGGTGGTGCTCTTGAGGAGAGTACCTTTCATACGCCCAGTGGCCGCTCAACCCTAACCCCACCCAAAAGTTTGCCGGAACACGAGCCGGCCTAGTCGACTCACACGACATCACGAATCACGAGTTCGCCTTTGAGGCGCACGATTTCACGATGTCACTCTCGTTAATGTCCAAGCAAGATATTCATTCATTTCCAGTTGTCAACGTTTCATAGTGCACAACATTTAGAAAAATTGAAGGGATGTCGAGATGAATTACTGGTTACGGGAAACAATTTTCTCTGCTAATGTCCAAAACTTGAAACTCATCGAGTTGTATGTCAAAATGTCACATTCCTAGTCTAAAGCATTCTCATGTGCCGTTATACGCGCGGTTTTCAAGATATACGCATTATATTAAAGAAAATGACACAAATATTCACCAACTTCAAAAATTCATATTTAAGTGCACACTTGCCTGTTTTCGATGAGTTGGATGACCAGTAGATTGTTACGGGAGATGCGTTTGATCTGCGTCAATAAATTTGGGGATATTAAGTTAAAAGTTATCCGTCTATAATAACATTAGGTACTCGTATAAAGTACCGTTTATACTTATAAGGTAATATACATCATATAACCCCTACTCATAGATGCCACATAAAATGTATGAAACATAATATATAAGAGTGACTGTTAGAAATTATATAAGAAATTATATAATGTACTAAAAATAGTTTACTTATACCAAACCTATAACTTACTGATATTATAAAAGTTTAGTGCAGCCTTCCGTAGCAAACAATTCTAACATTTTGAAAGACACCGCTAATTAGAGCTAATCTGAACTGAGGCATACCAACCTATATTCTAAATTAACAAAAATAATAAGCCAGTTGCAGGTTATATCGTAATTCAAAAACTGGTACTACATTGAAGACCCTAACATGTAACTAGATAGGTCATAATATCATATACAGTATCCTAGCATGGTGCTTACAATGACCTAGTGTAAGTACTACAGAACTACATGCAACTTACTCACGTCGCAATCTGGTGTAGGTGAGAGGAGGAGCGGCGGCTTGGTGGTCATGGCGTGGGACATGCTGTCGAGGGACATGGTTGCCGCCGGGGGACTGGGACAGAGAAGGGGGCGGCAGGCCGTGGATGAAGCCGACGGCGCGCGGAGTTGGGTCCGCGATGGTGGTGGCTGTGAGGGTGCAGCGGCTCCGGTCAGCGGCTGGGCTCGCCGGAGAGGCCACGCGAGAGGAGCTCGGTCATGGGGGAGGCCGGAGCTCGGAGATCTGGCCGATGGGTGGCTGTCGGAGTGATGGCAGGCCACGGGTGTGTTGGCGAGGAGCTGGGAGGCACTAGGGGAGGCGCGGCATGCGGAGGGAAGAGGCGCCGGCGGGGGAAGCTTGGCGGTCTGTGGCGTGGGCGAGGGGCGGCAGCGCAGCGCCTGGGCGGGTGTGTCCGGCGTTCGCGAGGAGAGGAGGCGCTGCCTTGTGACTTGGGGAGGCAGGAACGGCGGTGAGGTGGTGTTGCCGCCGGGGTTAGGTTGCGCCTCGGGGAAGTTGTAGGGCGAGGGGAGCTGGGTGCTATCTCTTGGAGGCTGCGGAAGAGAAGTGTAGGGCGACGGCGGCTATGAGCAGAGCTAGGGGAAAAACTAAACCTAGGGTTCTCCTTTAATAGCTAGGGTTTAGAACACAGGGTAGGCTCACGTGAGAAAAGAACCTCGGGTTTATATTTGTGGGGATGGCTGTTTGCTAGCTGTAGTTGTCCTAGGTTTAAATTATAAAAGAAATATAGTAGAGCTTCTATTGATTCAAAAGGGCGGTATGTGAGGGGGGGTCTGATAGCATCCCAAGGTTAATTTTATATAAGTTTTGTGTGTGGGAGGGGTCACGAATGGCAGTACTCAATAGGACCTAGGTTTAAATTAAAGTCTCATAGGTCTAAGTTTAAAATGTGAACAATTGTAAAATAAAATGTGTGGGTGCACGTGAAGCCCGTGCCCTATTTGATGTGTACTATGGTTTTAAAAAAAATATTGTTGAGGCTGGAGTTTAATTCTTATTGATTTATTGGATAGGTGGTAATTACTAGGGAAATATAATGAAGGATTTTTGAATTGATATCACCATAAAAAGGGGTGATTAAGGGGGAAAACTTCCTAATTAATTATAGGTTTTAATAGAATTAAAATTAGAAAGTTTTAAAAATATTTTAATTCAAGATTTAAGCTTTGAAATTTGAATTTGAAAAACGTAATTAATAATATGGTTCTATTTGTTATTTAAAATAGGGTAAGAGTCTCCTATCCAAATATGGGAGGGAATTTGAACATTAAAAACATTTACACATATTAATTCATATAATAATCATTGCTATCGGAAATACATAATAAAATACGTTCGCAACATGAGTACGTATAGTAGTACGAATACGAAAAACACAGACAAGAGTAATATATTTCAGAATACGTATTATGAAATACTGGACGTGACATCCTACCCACCTTAAAACGATTCCGCCCTCGGAATCTTATCGGCTAATGTATCGCGAAACATAATGGTAACGCTCGTATCTCTCTTCTAATGCGTACACACCATAAATAACCATCCTGCCATATCCAAATGGTATCCCTAACACTAATACCAATACCAATAGTAATACCACTGATAATACTAATCAACGTCCACGCTAATAGTAGTAACAATGCACATACACACGTCACTAATTACGTATTTACATAACACTTTAATATAATATCATCCTACAAATACAATCCGACCAAAATTTTACTCGGGTGAGTAGTAACACTTTACTACACCACCACATTAAATTACTAGCTGTAAGTGGGCCATCACCTTGTAATACCATACATCTTATACACTCACAATCTATACTGATATGGTACTACAAGTTACATAAACATACCACAAATAAAGATACAATAATTCCTAGTCAACTAACACTTCAATCGCACAATCACTTTCACACGTCGCATATTACCATACATTCATTATAATACACACCACTACACGTCTATACATGCACGTAATACCTTACACCAAACACAGATTTATACACGCCTTATTCCTAGTACTAGGGTCGTCGTAATCTACCCACCTTAAGATCAAGTCCATCCTCAGACTTCCCTAAATAGGTTGACGTAGGGGTGTGTAGACTTAGACACTAAGGTCATACTGTCCCAGTCGTACATACATTATAATGAAATAATATACATCCGTATGCATACACTTACCCATATATCACGCACCTTCAAATACTTATATATACGTTTATTTCACATACATATACATACTTACATTACTACACGCCTATCTCGTATCTATATAGGTCACATATACACTCGCCGGTACACAAAGCCATGGTAATATGGCAAGTATAAAATTACATTCATGCATATATAAATAGCCACAAACATACGACTAGGCATACATCCTGGTATATACATGCTCACATATCATCCCGTAGGGGTAATACGATATTATAATCCTACTATACATAAGACACACTTATTCATCCAATGTATATAAATATATATACCGATAACTAACCACATACATATTTATACGCACAAGCACACGCCAGACATGCTAACATATAGATCACATAATAAATCCGCACACACAACTATACGTACCTATTATCATTAACATGCACATCACTGTACTAACACCCAATTACAACCATTAACAAGTACGGCTAAGATACATATACTCCTAGTGACTAGTAAATACTAAATCAAACACGCACAGATATTCTTATAGTGATATAGCCAATCACTCGCCTAAGTATGAATATAACGGTAACTATTCTACACCCGCCTATATACATATATATCACAAATTTCCGTACATGCACATATGACACAATAGACCATCACTCCATAGTAATATCCTAAAGGTAAGCACACTCATTCATGGGTGGTATATAGAGATTAGCATACGCAGGTCCACAGTCACTATCATCACATGCACCAAACAATACCACAATCAAAGATAACGATCTCACTAAGCAATGATGAGTTTCAAAAGTGACAACTAAGCAAGTGTAGGATTCATAGTTGAAAGCGGCAATGAATTAATGTTGTGATGAACGGCTCCGGATGTGGGATGGGTAAGAGGTTAGTTGGCTGATGACATAGGATATTTATGGATATTTAAATAATTAAAGAGAAAAGGATATGTGCAAAAATAATAATATCATTATAACTCACGTAAAGTAGCGAGCATACGGTAGGAGTAAAAACGTAAAATGTGACCCGTCAAATAATAGGTGAAGAGTAATATATGCATAGTGTCATAGTATTTGTTTGGTAAACGGAAATAGGTTTGTAAAATTGAATTTTTTTTAATAGAATATGAAGACAATTATTTTGAAACTGACACACAAGATTTTTGAAGCTCTATCTAACTTAAAAAGGTATCTTTAAAAGTATATAGGAATGATCGTTTTTGAAGTATGTTGGTAAAAAAAGAGGATAATATATTGAGCTAGCAACTAGATATAACGTAAAAAGTTCATTACATGAGGAAAATAGAGTCGCTATGTGAATTAGAAGTGCGAAAGATGTATGAGAGGAAATCGTTATAAGATAGTAGTTAAAGATTGCATCAAAAGAGTTTCATAATCAAGATTGGGTTTAAGCCGACTGAAGTGTAGGGAATCTAAGTAAAAGTTTTCGAAGGAAATTTAAACTTAGCGAAGAATTCAATAAATGAAGTATCGAAATACTTTTTAGGAGGGGTTCAAGGTTAAAGATGGCAGATCTGGAGAGTTAAAGTGAATCGAGGACAAGGATCAGGTTCGACGATCGAGACGCAAGAGCGACCAAGAGGTAACTCCGCGAATACGCTACGACAGATTCCTACGATCATCAATTGAAAGTATAATGATTTAGGAAAATAGTGGAAGCAGGGGACATAACCAATGGGTCGACTAAAGGTTTAACAATGATGTTCTTCAACGTACTAGACTGCGATAGGGGAAACCGGGGTAAAGATTCGTTGAGGATTGAGGTCGAGATCTTATCTATAGATTTGGAAAATCCTATGCTTCGAAGTCAATTTCTCGCAGGCGTCTCGGGTTCGACTTGCACGGCGACGATCGCTACGTTCGGTTGGGCCCTAGACTCGATGAATCTATGCAAACGACTAACGAAACTCAAAAATCTAATATATCCAAAGCTGAACGATCTATCGCTAGGGTGACCTTAAGATGATAATACTTAGTCGTGGCAAGGGTGTCTAACTAACGAGCACGAGCGTCTATCTTTTCCTATAATCCTGGTATTGGTTTCCTATAGTGCCGAGGCAAGGTATTCGAGTAATTTTGCGTACGAACTATTCTGGATGTTTTGGCTAATGAAAAGTGCTCTCATTGCTCTGAATTTCGCAGTTGCATGACCTGCATGGGCAACCACTAAAACCTGTAACGCCCCGCTTCCCAAAAGACACCGGAAGCGAGAGCGTTACACGGCCCGCTTGAACTGGAGCGGTGAAGCTCAAGTCCAATAAGCGTCTGTGATAAAAACACAGAAGAGGTCCTTGCATTTGCATATCAGAACAATCAGAACATTCAAAGGTAAATGCCATATCCAGATATATAATGCGTACACAAAATTACAAGACAAGCCACAGCAAGGCCAAAAAGAACTACAACAACACACTAATCCTACTACAAGGAACTAAACTAAAACTCAAGCAGTGACGAGGGCCCTAGTCTTCCGTAGAAAGCGGCTCAGCGTCTACGACCAACTCTGGCTCTCCGAGCCAGGCGTCACGTACGAATCCTCCGGGTACTCAAGCGCTGAATCTGACATACATCCACAAACAATGAATGTATGTCAGCAAGGTCTGCAAGGAAAGATTAGCATCCCAAGGCAAGATGTACAAATAATATGAATTTAGAAGGCATTGAATATTTAAAAGAGATGACTGCAGTAAAATTAACGAGATAATTATAATGAAACGAAAAGTAAACATCCCTAGCATGTAGTTCTAAGCAGTTGCAAGAATTAAAGTATGGTTTTTCTTTGAGTTCATTAGCATGACAATTTTCAAGAGACCAAGTTTGCGTTGCAATTTCCATGTCAAGAATTCACATCTAATCTAGGGTTCTCGCCTTTAGGTCGTGATGAGAAGGTCGTTCCTCTCACGGGGGCTTACCGTGATTGACACTAACCCACCGCGTCGGGTGGTGCTCTTGAGGAGAGTACCTTTCATACGCCCAGTGGCCGCTCAACCCTAACCCCACCCAAAAGTTTGCCGGAACACGAGCCGGCCTAGTCGACTCACACGACATCACGAATCACGAGTTCGCCTTTGAGGCGCACGATTTCACGATGTCACTCTCGTTAATGTCCAAGCAAGATATTCATTCATTTCCAGTTGTCAACGTTTCATAGTGCACAACATTTAGAAAAATTGAAGGGATGTCGAGATGAATTACTGGTTACGGGAAACAATTTTCTCTGCTAATGTCCAAAACTTGAAACTCATCGAGTTGTATGTCAAAATGTCACATTCCTAGTCTAAAGCATTCTCATGTGCCGTTATACGCGCGGTTTTCAAGATATACGCATTATATTAAAGAAAATGACACAAATATTCACCAACTTCAAAAATTCATATTTAAGTGCACACTTGCCTGTTTTCGATGAGTTGGATGACCAGTAGATTGTTACGGGAGATGCGTTTGATCTACGTCAATAAATTTGGGGATATTAAGTTAAAAGTTATCCGTCTATAATAACATTAGGTACTCGTATAAAGTACCGTTTATACTTATAAGGTAATATACATCATATAACCCCTACTCATAGATGCCACATAAAATGTATGAAACATAATATATAAGAGTCACTGTTAGAAATTATATAAGAAATTATATAATGTACTAAAAATAGTTTACTTATACCAAACCTATAACTTACTGATATTATAAAAGTTTAGTGCAGCCTTCCGTAGCAAACAATTCTAACATTTTGAAAGACACCGCTAATTAGAGCTAATCTGAACTGAGGCATACCAACCTATATTCTAAATTAACAAAAATAATAAGCCAGTTGCAGGTTATATCGTAATTCAAAAACTGGTACTACATTGAAGACCCTAACATGTAACTAGATAGGTCATAATATCATATACAGTATCCTAGCATGGTGCTTACAATGACCTAGTGTAAGTACTACAGAACTACATGCAACTTACTCACGTCGCAATCTGGTGTAGGTGAGAGGAGGAGCGGCGGCTTGGTGGTCATGGCGTGGGACATGCTGTCGAGGGACATGGTTGCCGCCGGGGGACTGGGACAGAGAAGGGGGCGGCAGGCCGTGGATGAAGCCGACGGCGCGCGGAGTTGGGTCCGCGATGGTGGTGGCTGTGAGGGTGCAGCGGCTCCGGTCAGCGGCTGGGCTCGCCGGAGAGGCCACGCGAGAGGAGCTCGGTCATGGGGGAGGCCGGAGCTCGGAGATCTGGCCGATGGGTGGCTGTCGGAGTGATGGCAGGCCACGGGTGTGTTGGCGAGGAGCTGGGAGGCACTAGGGGAGGCGCGGCGTGCGGAGGGAAGAGGCGCCGGCGGGGGAAGCTTGGCGGTCTGTGGCGTGGGCGAGGGGCGGCAGCGCAGCGCCTGGGCGGGTGTGTCCGGCGTTCGCGAGGAGAGGAGGCGCTGCCTTGTGACTTGGGGAGGCAGGAACGGCGGTGAGGTGGTGTTGCCGCTGGAGTTAGGTTGCGCCTCGGGGAAGTTGTAGGGCGAGGGGAGCTGGGTGCTATCTCTTGGAGGCTGCGGAAGAGAAGTGTAGGGCGACGGCGGCTATGAGCAGAGCTAGGGGAAAAACTAAACCTAGGGTTCTCCTTTAATAGCTAGGGTTTAGAACACAGGGTAGGCTCACGTGAGAAAAGAACCTCGGGTTTATATTTGTGGGGATGGCTGTTTGCTAGCTGTAGTTGTCCTAGGTTTAAATTATAAAAGAAATATAGTAGAGCTTCTATTGATTCAAAAGGGCGGTATGTGAGGGGGGGTCTGATAGCATCCCTAGGTTAATTTTATATAAGTTTTGTGTGTGGGAGGCGTCACGAATGGCAGTACTCAATAGGACCTAGGTTTAAATTAAAGTCTCATAGGTCTAAGTTTAAAATGTGAACGATTGTAAAATAAAATGTGTGGGTGCACGTGAAGCCCGTGCCCTATTTGATGTGTACTATGGTTTTAAAAAAAATATTGTTGAGGCTGGAGTTTAATTCTTATTGATTTATTGGATAGGTGGTAATTACTAGGGAAATATAATGAAGGATTTTTGAATTGATATCACCATAAAAAGGGGTGATTAAGGGGGAAAACTTCCTAATTAATTATAGGTTTTAATAGAATTAAAATTAGAAAGTTTTAAAAATATTTGAATTCAAGATTTAAGCTTTGAAATTTGAATTTGAAAAACGTAATTAATAATATGGTTCTATTTGTTATTTAAAATAGGGTAAGAGTCTCCTATCCAAATATGGGAGGGAATTTGAACATTAAAAACATTTACACATATTAATTCATATAATAATCATTGCTATCGGAAATACATAATAAAATACGTTCGCAACATGAGTACGTATAGTAGTACGAATACGAAAAATACAGACAAGAGTAATATATTTCAGAATACGTATTATGAAATACTGGACGTGACATCCTGTTCTCGTTCTTTTGATAAAGATACACGGGCAGACTTCGTTATTCGTGAATCCTTGCTGTGCAAGAAAATCACTTAGTCTGTTATACCACATCTTGCCCGATTGTTTTAGACCATATAATGATCTATGTAGCCTTACAGAGAATACGTCCCGAGGTATCTCTTTCATCTCTGGGGGTAGATTAAATCCATCAGGAAGTCTCATATAGATATTTTTATCTATATCGCCATATAGATATGCAGTCACAACGTCCATGAGCTGCATTTCTAGGCTTTCCAGAGAAGTTAGGCTGATTAAAAATCGGAAGGTGATCGAATCCATGACCGGGGAATACGTATCTTCGTAATCAATCCCCGGTCTTTGGGAAAATCCCTGGGCTACAAGGCGTGCCTTATAGCGAACGATCACATTATTTTCATCTCTTTTTCTTATGAAAACCCACTTATATCCCACAGGTTTTACACCTACTGGTGTTTGGACTACTGGTCCAAAGACTTTGTGTTTCAAGAGTGAGTCCAGCTCTACTCTTATTGTCTCGTCCCACTTTGGCCAATCATCTCTGCGTTTACATTCCGCTAGAGATCGTGGTTCAACGTCATCGTCATATTCAGTGACGTGAACGGCAATATCGAACGCAAAATCGTCGTCGACGACTATGCTATTTCTGTCCAGTACTTCTCCAGTACGTACAAAATTTAATGATGTTTCTCCTATTGTTTCCTCTGCTGGGGAAATCAGGAGGGGAGAAGTAGCTGGTCTGAGCTCAGCATCCTGTGGAGGGATAATCTTAGTATCGCCAGGAGTCTTCCTTTTTCGAGGAACTTTATCTTTTGAACCTGGTGGGCGTCCTCTTTTCATTTGAGGTACAATCAATTCTGCTGTCGGTGGGCTACATCCATCTATGGGGATGTCAATCCTAGCTGGCGTATTGGCAGCAGGGACGTGTGAACGGACAATCTTCTGGTTGTCCATGAATTTATCCGGTAAAAGATGTACTGTATTCTGGATGTGAAGGATCTTCAGGATCTCATCTTCACACAGATTAGTACGCGGATCATATAGGGACAAAGACTTCTGGTCCCAACTAATGGTCTCAGAAGCTTCTGGCTTCTTAGACTGTGTGCCCAGTTTTGGAAAAAATTTCTCATTAAATTCACAGTCTGCAAAACGTGCCTTGAATGCGTCACCCGTCAGGGGTTCAAGGTATCTGATAATAGAGGGCGAATCAAACCCAATATATATACCTAGACGACGCTGAGGACCCATTTTGGTCCTCTGCGGTGGTGCTATTGGGACATATACCGCACAACCAAACACTCTCAAATGAGAGATATCCGGAGGTGCGCCGTATGCTAGTTGCATCGGGGATAAAGTGTGACCTCCAGAGGGTCTTATCCTAATAAGTGATGCGGAATGTAAAATAGCATGCCCCCAAGCATCCACAGGCAACTGGGATTGCATAAGCAATGGACGTGCAATCCATTAGAGTTGTTGGATATGGAAGACGTTTGTACACCCTTGTGGGGGATGTACGAGGGAATACGGACCTCGAACGACGCGTACACGAAGTCGTGTACAAAGGGAATCTGTTCCCTTGCGGAGAGGATCTCTGGATGAGTGGGAAAGTCGCATTATATATGCATAAGTGCATGCGACATATGGCTAATAAAGGGGGAATATCTTAAGCTTATGTTGTACCATGCATATGGTACAACTTAAGCTTATAATGTGCCATGTATCATGGTACGCCTTAATTAAGTTGTTCCAAAGGAACAACTTACCCTAAAATAACTACCTTGGGGGCTATAAATAAGACCCAAGGGTAAGCCATTTCTTACACCTTTTGCATAAAATTCATGCATGCAACTTCATTCTAGCGAAGCTCTGCAGAAATCCTTTCTCTTCCTCTATCCAAGTTCTTAATCTAAAGTAGAGATTTAGATTGTGGATTTAGTAGCCTTACTCCGTTCGTGAGTAGACTCGATCCGTCGTGGCGAATCCGAAGGCGAAGTTCGTAGACTACCGTGCCGCGTACGTAAGCGTAAGTCTCAACTTCATATTATCGATCCTAACTCTGTTTTGGCAGGATCCTACATTGGTATCAGAGCCATATGGGTTCGCCCCGGTCAAACCACCGCCCCGTCGAAACTATGAACGAGTCGTTGTCTTTTTCACGAATGGGTCTCCTACTATTACGGATATAGTAGGAACGCTTCGTGACGGAGAGAACGCAGCGGTTGTTCTTTTCACGTTAGGGTCTCCTATCATTACGGATATGGTAGGAACTCTCCGTGACGGGAAGAACCGACCGTTCACGTAGTATGTTATTTTTCATTTTTGGCACACGGCCATTAGGAAATAACTAATTTCTCGACGAACGGGTGCTTCATCGACGAACGGGTGCTTCATCGAGGAAGATGATGGTAGTTATTTCCATCGGGTAAGAGGAAATTGGTGCATGTGCACCATGGCCAAATGGGCTATGAAGGCTATGCACCCCCCCTCCACTTGCGGAGGGGGTTGGCTACGGCCAATAACCACCGGCGACCACCCCATCAAGGGGGAGGAGTATGTGCGGCAACCCCATTCAAAGGGGGTGGCCGGCCATGGCCAAAGGGGCCATGGCCGGCCAATGCCAAATGGCCTTGGCCATGACCGGCCATGGCCGGCCATGGCCAGGCCGGCAGTGGCCGGCCAAGGCCTGGCCGGCAATGGCCGGCCCTGGCAGAGGCCAGGGCCGGCCCTGGCCGGCCTGGTCGGCCCTGGCAGTGGCCAGGGCCGGCGCCCTGGCCTCGGCCAGGGCCTGGCCGGCCTGGCCGGCCCTGGCAGTGGCCAGGGCCGGCTGGCCTGCCCTGGCAGAGGCCAGGGCCAATGCCCTGGCCTCGGCCAGGGCCTGGCCGGCCTTGGCCGGCCTCGGCCAGGGCAGAGGCCCTGGCCGAGGGGGCCAAGGCCCCTGGCCGGCCAGGGTAGAGGCCCTGGCCGGCCCTTGGCCAAGCCCCGGCTAGGGCAGAGGCCCTAGCCAGGAAGAAGTTGTAGACCAAAAAAATTGGTCGACCAATTTGGTGTTTTTGGTCGACCAATCCGACAAAAGGTCTGGGTCGATTACAAACTTGCCAAATGACCCATACGGGGTGACAAAAGGCCTTGGTCAAACTCGAATGTGTCGATTAGTCCATACGGGGCTAACCACAGTGCTGACTAGTTCATACGGGACTAACGTTTTAATGAAGTTTTTTTTCTTTGGGCTCTACTCCTTGAAGATTAGCCTTATTGCTCTACTTCATGCGAGATTAGCCATGTCATTGTGCTCTACTCTACAGAGATTAGCCAATGTATTTTAAATTTTTGAAAAATACGTTTTTCAAAAACGCTTTTCCGCTGCAAAGTACTACAAGAGTACTAACATTTGATAAAGTGAGGGAGAAATATTGAAAGTTACTCTAGATGGTGATTGGAAACATAGTGACCTTTCCGACTCTAGAGTAACATCTTCAATATTTTTCGAAAGTAACTTATCAAATTATGAATATCATTCCAAGTGGGAGTTGATTTTAGAACTATCCATATGGGATATTCTATTATCATTTCAAGTGGGAATTATATCCGAAAAATACGTTTTCAAACTCGTTTTCCGCTGCTAGTACTATAAGAGTACTATTGTTTGATAAGTGATGGGGGAATATTGAAGGTTGTTCTAGATGGTGATTGTAATCATAGAGACCTTTTCGATTCTAGAACAACATCTTCAATATTTTTCGAAAGTAACTTATCAAATATAATATAATTCCAAGTGGGATTTGAATTTTTAGAACTATCCAAATGGGATACTCTATTATCATTTCAAGTGGGAGTTATATTTTAAGAATTTTTTATGCAATGTTTTGATCGAACCTTCGGTTTTGTGTCTTTTGCAGCATTTTAAAAGTAAAATGTCTTCCGCTTCAAAGAATATCGTCGCTGAGTTAAACAAAGGTGAAAAACTCAACGGCGATAATTACAAACTTTGGTCCATTAAGATACAATACGTTTTAGAGGAGCAAGAAGTGCTCGAAACTCTAAAGAACGTAATGATTGAACCCGAGTTGGGCACTACGGCCCAACACCGACGAGACAAGGAAGCTTTTGATGCTTGGTCTCGGAAGAACAAGATAGCGCGCATTACGTTATTAAGCAGTATGGCTGATGACATAATGCGCATCTTCCGAGAACATGACCTAGCCATGGACATATGGTCCAAGCTAGAGGAGAAGTTCGGTGGCACATCGGTGTCCAAACTTCGCTCCTTAACTATAAGGTTCGATTCATATAAGAAACGTCCAGATCATTCCATGGGGAAACATCTGCGACATATGGCGAACCTTATCTCGGAGTTAAAGGATGCAGGTCATGTGCTCATAGATGAGCAACAAATCCAAGCAGTCATACGTTCCCTACCAAATGGGTGGGATCAAATGAAGATGCATCTCACTCACAATGAGAGCATCAAGACCTTCAGCGATGTTTCCAAGCACCTCGAATTAGAGGAAGAGCGGCTTGCGGCTGCCAAGCCAAGTGCAGAAGTGCACATGGTTGCTAGTTCCTCACACGGGGGAAAGAAACGTAAAGATCGTTCGAAGTCTTCTAATGAACGTAATAAGCAACCTGAGTCTACCAAGGAACCTAAACATAAGGGTGGGCACAAGAAATGGCACAAGAAGAAAGACTTGAAAAGGATCAAGTGCTTCAAGTGCAACAAACTCGGGCACTATGCTCGTTCGTGTACGAGTGGAAGTGACGAGGTAACTTGTAATACTAGTTACATATGTGTTTCTAGTTCAATATTTCTTGTGGAATCTAATCCATTTTGGGATAATTGATTCAGGTGCCACCGACCACATAGCAAAGGACAGACGGTCCTTCGTGGAGTATCACCGGATACCCCAAGGAATGAAGTGGATCAATGTAGGAAACAACACACGTGTTGTAGAGAAAGGCGTTGGGAATTGCAAGATAGACTTGGACAACGGCCACACTCTCCTACTTTATGATGTTCTCTTCATTCCATATATTCAAAGGAATATTAATACTGTGGTCAATTTAATGGGTCTTGGTTATAATTGGTTCCTTCATGATTGTAATATGGACCTATTTTGTAATAATTCCTTTATTGGTACTGGGTTTGTATTTCAAAGGATTTATTGTAATAAGTACAATGTATTTCCTCATGTAATGAAAATTTCCTTGTGACAAATTCTTTGACTAATGAGTCTAATATAATTTGTTGGCACGCAAGGCTTGGTCATATTGGACCAATGCGTATAGATAGACTTGCCAAACGTGGCCTTCTATCCAATGTTTCAAAGGTTGAAATTTCGACCTACGAACATTGCCTTGTGAGGAAATCTTGTCGCAAGCCGTTTGGAACCGGCACAAGGGCCGAGGTTCCATTACAGCTTATCCATTCGGACATATGTGGTCCGATGAATGTCAAGACAAGACGCGGGAAGTCCTATTTTTCATCACTTTTATTGATGATTTCACCCGATTCGGTCATATCTATTTGATATCCCACAAAAGTGAAAGCACTAAACCTGCTTTAAAACTATATGAGTTTAGTGGAGAATCAATTAGATCGCAAGATTAAGGTCGTGCGAACCGATAGGGGCGGTGAATATCAATCAACAAGTTTAAAGGAACTTTTGTGATGAAAAAGGCATAGTACATCAGGTATCTATGTCTTATACTCCTCAACAAATTGGTGTTGCAGAAAGGAGGTATAGGACTTTAATGAAAAATGGTCTGTTCATTGATGGCGCAAGCTAACTTGCCAATCACTTTTTGGGGTGATGCATTATTGACGGCCGCTTTCATTTTGAACCGCGTACCCTCGAAATCAGTTAGCTCCACTCCTTATGAGTTGTGGAACCAAAGGTCTCCTGACTTAGACATTTTGAAACCTTGGGGTTGTGCATTCTACGCACATATTTCCTCCCATAAGTATGGCAAACTTGGGCCAAGGGGAAGGAAACGTATCTTTATACGATACACAGAAAACTCCAAAGGTTATATGTTTGTTAGTCAGGAAGACAATGGTGGGCTAATTGAGTTTGAGTCGAGGGATGTCACTTTCTTGGAAAACGAGTTTCCAAGACAGGGCGAGATAAGTCAGGACTTATCTTTATTTGAGATTTATGATCAAGAAGGATTACCTCATTCGAGTGGGAGAATTCTTGGTGAAAACGAAAATATGTTTCAACCTTCACCAATGGATTATACGAATGACGATTATCCTATTCCATACGGGAATAATGATCCAAGTGGGAGCAATTCTAACGACATTCCAAGTGGGAGTGATATTAGAATTGATCTAACTTCAAGTCAACAAGGACTTGAAGAAATCTCAAATACAACGTAGTAGTCGTACAAGGTTGGCTCCTCTAAGATTTGAGGATGAATTTCCGTAAACCTTTATGACTTTACTACAAGATGATGACGAGCCTGCTACTTTCAAACAGGCCGCATCATGCCCTGCGAAAGACAAATGGATGGAAGAGATGAAGGAGGAATTGAAATCCATGAAAGTTAACCAAGTCTGGGACTTAGTTAACTTACCCAGAGGACATAGAGCAATTGGGAACAAATGGGTTCTCAAGATCAAGCATAAGGCTGATGGCTCTATTGACAGATATAAAGCTCGCCTTGTCGCGAAAGGTTTTACGCAACAGGAAGGGATAGACTACGAAGAGACCTTCTCACCTGTTGTGCGTTTTACCTTGATTCGCATGATTCTGGCAATGGTAGCTTGCTTATACCTCGAATTACATCAGATGGATGTAAAGACTGCCTTTCTCAATGGAGAATTGGACGAGGAGATCTATATGGAACAACCAACAGGGTTTGTAAAAGAAGGAAACGAACATAAGATTTGTAAACTTCGTAAGTCCATATATAGTCTTAAATAATCCTCGAGGCAATGGTATATACAATTTCAAGAAGTTGTCTTATCAAATGGATTTTCCATGCTTGATGAAGATAACTGAGTATATATCAAGAGGATTAAAAGCAAGTATATTATCATGTCTCTATATGTAGATGACATTTTAATAGCCAGAAATGACAAGGGCTTTGTGATGAGTATCAAGGCTTGGCTTTCATTTGAGATGAAAGGCATAGGAAAAGCCGCATATATCCTTGGAGTTAAGATTTCAAGGAATCGTTCGAAGAAACTTCTTTCTCTTTCACAGGAGACTTATATAAAGAAGGTTCTAGAACGATTTAATATGCAGGACTGCAAGTCCATTGATATTCATATAAGCATATGCGATAATTTATATCTAGAATCGTGTCCAAAGAACCAAAAGGAAAAGGAAATTATGGAAAAAGTTCCATATTCCAGTACAGTTGATAGTCTTATGTACGCTATGGTGTGTACGAGACCGGACATCTGTTTTGCCGTTGGAAATGGTAAGCTGTTACCAATCCAACCCAGGGCAAGAACACTGGAAAGCGGTTAAGAGGATAATGCAGTATCTTAAAGGAACTGCAGATTTGCAAAAGACTATGATAAAACCAAGAAGGTAGACATAAGGTACATATCTACGCATGAGATGATAGAGGATCAGCTTACGAAAGCGATCCCCAGAAATGTGTTTTATAAACACTTATCATCCCAAGGATTGCGTATGAGCTGAGTTGTACCAATATATATTCCCATGTCTAAGAAAGATCAAATTTAATAAAAGAATAGGTTCTTTTTCAAACATTGCATATGAATTTCTTAAAGAAATGTTTGTGTACATTTTTGAAATCTCAGCTGAATTGTGTGTATGTCGGACAGATAAAGGTTGGCTCTCTCACATGAGCAACCGCCTTATCTTATCAGATGGATAAGATAGAGATGAGACTAGTTTAAAGTCAAAATCATTAGACGAATGATTTAGAGTCATGACTTAAACAAGATAGTCGAATGAAAGATCTGCATCATATGGATGCTTACAAAAGATCTGAGATCTGTATCACAAGGATATTTGAAAGAGATCTCGTAGGATTTTTTAAATCCTATCTGTCTTATGCAGGATGAGAGTCCGTGAATATTTCACGAGTAGTAAGGGGACTCAAAAAGATAGGCACTGTGGTGTCTGATCTTTTCATCCGTACAACATCATTAAGACATACTCTCCATGGGAAAGGAGTGATGTTGTAATACGTGTTCATACCACGTATGCATTTCGACCACTGAGTTAGTAGCAATAGTGTTTGCTATTATGTGAGACTCAAAGGCCATACGGGTCTTAACTCTTACCCTCAAGGACTCCAATTGGTTCCTTTAGATTTGACGAGATGATCGCTATCTTAGCGTGTTACTTATGGGCTATGATAATTCGGCTCGGCGGGGCACGTTAGAAAAGCGAATCAAGTCAAGATCAGAAGGTTCGCAAGAAGAGGAAGATTGATTTCATATTCACATTTGGACTTTAATGATTCAAAGCTGGCCAGCCAATTGTGATCCAGATGGGATTCAATTGTTGAATATAAAGTATAAGAAATGTGAAGAAATAATCTAGGGTAAAGCATGCGTTGAACTACTCAACTTTGCACCTTCGAGGTCGTTGTGTATCTCTAAAAGTGCACAACAACAGACTCTACGCGCATGACGGTCGCACGGTCTATTTCTCGGTATGATAGATGAAAGAACTAAGGGAAAGACGTTCTCTTACAATCCCCTCAAGTGTGAGTGGGAGATGTTGGATATGGAAGACGTTTGTACACCCTTGTGGGGGATGTACGAGGGAATACGGACCTCGAACGTCGCGTACACGAAGTCGTGTACAAAGGGAATCTGTTCCCTTGCGGAGAGGATCTCTGGATGAGTGGGAAAGTCGCATTATATATGCATAAGTGCATGTGACATATGGCTAATAAAGGGGGAATATCTTAAGCTTATGTTGTACCATGCATATGGTACAACTTAAGCTTATAATGTGCCATGTAACATGGTACGCCTTAATTAAGTTGTTCCAAAGGAACAACTTACCCTAAAATAACTACCTTGGGGGCTATAAATAAGACCCAAGGGTAAGCCATTTCTTACACCTTTTGCATGAAATTCATGCATGCAACTTCATTCTAGCGAAGCTCTGCAGAAATCCTTTCTCTTCCTCTATCCAAGTTCTTAATCTAAAGTAGAGATTTAGATTGTGGATTTAGTAGCCTTACTCCGTTCGTGAGTAGACTCGATCCGTCGTGGCGAATTCGAAGGCGAAGTTCGTAGACTACCGTGCCGCGTACGCAAGCGTAAGTCTCAACTTCATATTATCGATCCTAACTCTGTTTTGGCAGGATCCTACAGGAGTCTCTTTATAAGAGCCTCAGCTAATCCGTTTTGGGTGTGAACATGTGCTACCGGATGTTCAACTTCAATACCCGTTGCCCGGTAATAGTCTTCGAAGACTTGTGAAGTAAATTCTCCCGCATTATCAAGACGTAGTTTCTTGATTTGGTTATCGGGGAAATGAGCACACAACCTTATTATTTGTGCCAATAGCTTTGGAAAAACTAGGTTGCGAGTGGACAAGAGGCACACATAAGACCATTTGGTCGATGCATCAATCAGTACCATGAAGTACCGAAATGGACCACTTGCGGGGTGAATAGGCCCGCAAATATCACCATGAATTCTCTCAAGGAAGCCAGGAGACTCTAATCTCACTTTCAGGAGGGATGGTCTCGTTATAAGTTTTCCCTTGAAACAAGGGAGACATGGAAATTCACCCTTTTGAAGAATCTTCAGGTTCTTCAATTTGTGTCCACGGGATTCAGAGATGATGCGTCGCATCATTGCTGTTCCAGGGTGACCAAGTCTATTGTGCCAGAGTTCGAACTCTGGCAATGATTGGCACGTCTGGTGCTCAGTCATATTGGCTTCTATTGGTTGAATGTATGTTTGGTAGAGACCCGACGGGAGTCCCTTGAATCGTTCGCAGATGATCTTCCGGTCATCTTTCTGACGATTTACATACAGATATTCAACCGTATTTTCATCTCTGGTTTCTAAGTGGTATCCGTTTAAACGGAAATCCTTGAAACTTACGAGATTCCTATTTGATTTAGGAGAGAATAATGCATTTTTTATTTGAAGTCTTGTGTTATTTGGGAGCAATATAATTGCTTCACCAGATCCTTCGATTATTTTGGACAGTCCTGAAATTGTGATAACATGACCGTCATATTTATTTACGATATTAAAATAGCAATGATCGTGAAGGATTGTGTGCGTTGAGGCACTGTCCACTAGGCACTCAGACATCATCTATATAAGCAAAAACGAAATTTTATTTGAGCGAAAATGTAAACATTCATTCGAAAATAAAAGTTCGTACTTAAGCAAATAAAGATGAAGATACATTTAATTCTAAAAAGCCTAGATAAATGATGATGCTCAATCTAGCAGATCGTCGTTCTCGAAGTCTTTAGCAGTAAAGACTGTTGGCGGCTGTACACCTGCCAAGTTTGTTTCAGGTCGAGACTTCTGGCTCGCCTGGTATAGATCCTGTAGGTGGCGAGGAGTGCGGCAGTTTCTGGACCAATGGCCAGTCATGCCGCATCTATGGCATTTGTCCTCCCAGGTCTTCTTTGGAAGTGACACGTGCTTGGTGTCCTTTCGCTTCCAAGTGAAGTTTCTTTTCCCTTTATTGTTTTTGTTTGTCTGGGGAGCTGCACCTCTTGGTTGCTTCATTACCGCTTTCCCTTTAGTATTTTTAGTCTTCCTCTTGTTTTTCCACTTCTAGGGAGAAACGTGGTGGGCTTCAGGGATAGGGGCAGTGCCAGCTGGACGTAAGTTATGAGTTGCTAGCAGTAAATCTCGATTCTGCTCTGCTCTAAGTAGGCATGAGATCAGATCGGAGAATCTCGTGAAGTTGCGTTCACGATACTGCTGCATGAGGATTGCATCTTTCTCGTGAAACGAGTTAAATGTTTTTTCCAACATGCGCTGTTCTGTCACTTCTTCACCGCACAACTTCAGGCGTGAGGTGATGTTATGAAGTGCAGAATTATACTCAGCGACGGACTTATAGTCCTGAAGTCTGAGGTTTTCTCACTCATAACTGGCACGGGGTAATATAACATCAATTTGATGTTTATACCGTGCTTCCAGTGCTGTCCACAGGTCCTTCGGGTCCTCAACCGTTAAGTATTCGGCCTTTAAGGTCCGATCTATATGCTTCCTAATGTAGATTATGGCTTTTGCCTTATCTACATCGGATACAGTGGTTGTGGGGCTGCTGCTAGCTGTAGCAGAAGCTTCGGCCGCTGCTGGGGCCGAGGAAGGAGCCAAAATGGACCCAAGGAGGGCCATTGAATGCAAGTGGAACTTCAGGTCCACTCGCCAACTCAGGTAATTTGTCCCTGCAGAATCGAGGACCTCGAAATCGACGCTTGCCAATTTTGCCATTTATCTACGTATTTTAAAATGAGCATGAATTAATTAAAATTCAAAAATTCATGCATAAAGAAATAAACAAGTAAAAATGCGGGGATCGGCCAGATACCCAAAATAGTACACATTCCAAAGTTCGTTTAAAGTCCATAATTGAAAAAAAAAATAATACAACTTTGGAAACCCAAACTGAACTGGGTCCCTATATCTCCGTCTTCATATGCTGTTGCATCGAGCTTTGGCTTACACAGTCATGAATCGACTCCTTGCGGTCCAGCGGACGCGGCCGGGGAATTGACTAAGCCAGGACCACTTGTTACCCAGTCAAGCTAGGTTGGTCCAGCAAACTTAGCCAAGCACATTGACCGACATCATGATCCATTGAAGGAGTTTTCATCAATTCTGTTGCATCGAGCTTTGGCTTTAAAATACAAATTTCCTCACTTACAAATTCTCTCAAAAGAAAATAAAAGTGCAAGGAAAGTAAATAGGTATACAATGGCCGATCCCGAAAAACACATTTTTACTGATTTAAACATCCACGCAGTTCTAAATATGCTACGGGCATAAAAGTAAACAACCACGCATATATCTCAAGCAAAACATATGGTAAGGGAAACTAGAAAATATAAATATCTTGTAGACCACGTGGAAACGTCATACACCGTTAGGTTAGTTGACTAACGGCAGAGCGGTCTTAGGATCTTTAAGATAGTTATATTTTGAAAAATAGAATCCTAGTAAACCATAGATAATAATTTGCAAGAGCGATGTTTAAATAAATTTTTCAACATGGCCTATATAAATTAATTGTGATTTTACACAGTTTTCTCCGAGTTTAAATATGCCAATTTTATATCCCGTTAAAAAAAATACAAATATTTCTCATATTTCAAATGCCGAATTTAAATTATTTTGTGGCTTCGGGCCAAAAAAAAAGTTTTAATTATATGGGCTTGCGGCCCATTCCGCAGTTACGCATAATCATTTGCCTCCAAATTTTGGCTTCGGGCCAAATTGGAGTTTTAGCTTTTAAAAATAAATTTGTAATTTTATGGGCCTGAAGCCCAACTCGATGAAATTATAACCCAACGACAGGTCACAATAGCAAAGTTTCACATGCAAGCAGGTGCCATGTTGCGCGCATAATTTGGAAACTTGTGCAGTCTTTAATTGTCAACATCTATTATCGCCCTCCCGCATAAAATGCTTACATATTTCGGTCCACCGCCTGTGGTCCACTTGAACCGCTCAAATTTGAGCTGATTACTATAAAGTTTTAATTTTGTTTGGTCTGGGAAGGGTTGAAAATTTTTTGTATGTTGGTTATGGACAGGGCTGTGGACCGGGAGGCGCCCCCCTTGCAGGGGGGGCGGCCGGGAGCCCCCCCCCCCCCCCCCCCCCCCCCCCCCCCCCCCCGCAGGGGGGGTTCGGCCGGGAGGCGCAAGAGATTAGGGGAATAAGAACACGTACTTATTGTTTCCTCAAATGCAATAACAATAATATGGAGATATTTATTATCTTTATGGCACTGAACTTGGAATAATCTGGATCAAGAGACTTGTCGGATTACTTGGGAAAAATTTAGAGGCAACATGCGATTACTAGGGAGATATTTACTAAAATGAAGGTGATTACTGTGTTCGAAAAAACAAGAACACAGTGTTGGAAAAGACAATGTTTGCTTGCAAAGATATATTGAACATAAAGTACATATCTCCACATTCATTCATCTACTTTATAATCTGGACCAAAGACATGGAACATAAAGTCTTTTGCTTACAGAATAAAATCTCCAGTCTTGTGTTCTTTGTATTATTTTAATTTTTACTTGTATGCAAACATGGTAAAAAAATTTTATGTATAGTCCGTTGTAATCTACGGGAATAAGAAATATACCTCTAGATCGATGATCTAGGGGCGACCGTAGAAAAGATCCGTAGAAATAAAGATTCGAGCTCCCGAACGCTTCGGGAATGCCGCAACGCTCCAACGAATCACCGCAGCAACCAAAGATTCCTTGCGCGTAGGGGATCAATTTGGTGGAGATTTTAGGCTTGGATTCTTGCTCAAGGAAGAACACGTGCTGATAACGTGTTAGAAGGTAATAGAACTCAAGAGAGAGAGAGAGAGAATTTCATTGCTAAGAATAAGTCACAATAGCTAAGAGCCATGGTGCTCTATTTATATATCTCATAGTGGGGAGGCCAAAAGCCTCTAGGAGACCAAGGGTCCCCATTACTCTAAGTAATGGGGGCCTAATGAATGGGTAATGAAGGAGGGGAGGCCAAAGGCCTCCCTCATTCATAACAGTAAACTCCATTATGTAACATGTCTTATATTGCTAATAGGTTGGTTAGAATGCAAGTTCTATGTTTTCATACTTATCACTAATGGCTATGATAATTATTGTTAACTTCCATGTTTTATTTATGATTAGTTTGTTACTACATTTTTCTCATTAACCGTCATGATAACATACCATGTCTATATTAATCCTTGTTAACTTCCATACTTTAAGCTTCATGCCATGACTATATTAGCATGTTTCATGTTTTTGCAACAATTGAAATGACATCCTAGTATGATATGTTCCATGTTAATTGTCATAATTATATTGTCATGTTGAAAGTTAAATGTGTAGCATATTAATTATTCCCCATGTTTATGTTTTAAATATTCATCTCAATTGCCATGTTTTAGTAGGGTGATGCCAATTGCTAGTGTTATTATGATAGTAATAAATTCATGTTATTTGTTAGTTTCCTTGATAATTGTTAGTGCCAATATGAATAAGTGAAATGCTCTTTAGATTAATCTTTTGTAAATTTTGTTAAGTACCATGTGTATAACAGTCTTTTGATGCTAATATGTATATTTTCCATGTTGACATTTCATTAAGTACTATTGTGTTAGTAGCGTTATTTTGTTAGTGTTAATATGCACAAGTGCAATATTTGCCATGTTGACATTACATTAAATACTATTGAGTTAGTGGTCTCATTTTGTTAGTGTAAGTATGCATAAGTGCAATATTTGCCATGTTGACATTACACTCAGTACTATGTTGTTAGTGTGCATTAGTGCAATATTGGCAATGTTGTTATGTGTATAATGAATCTTTTACTTCATGCCAAAATGCTCCATGTCATAATGTTATAATGTCAAATGTTATGTTTCATGTCACAATTGTTATGTTCCATGTATGCTATGTAACATCATAACAACTTTTGTTATGTTTCATGTCATATGTCAATTATTATATTTCATGTCTTAATGGCAACAATGTTATATATGTATTGGAAATGATGGAATCAGACGATATTGTAATGAAATGAATGCGATGGTTGTTAAACCACAAATTGGTGGAAATGATGAGAAATGTGAATGCGATAAATGAGACCGCAGAAACAAACGAAATGATGAATTATTCTATAAACTGAAAGTGAGGCAGAGAGATAGAATCTGGAGTCTTCAGTCCATCCCAAAAATGGGTGAAGATCTAGATGTGGGTTTGGGGGAAACACGGGTAAACTATAGGAGTTAAGGAGCGGACATATGATGTTTATTTCTCACCCGATGTGTCACTTTCGGATGGGAGAGTTTGAGAGGGTTAGAGTGGCCGGTGGTGTGCTCGTGTCGCAGCATGACTGGTAACTGATGGTTTTCTCCATTTTCCACTGAAAACCCGAGATTTGTCTCACTCATATACCTTGCTCTGTTCGAGTAGGGGGAGTTACGAGAGGCCCCTCCAGTACCCATGTCGCTGGTTGAGGTACCACTTTTTACCCACCATGGGTGAAGTCCAACTCCTTAGCGTCCTATGATTTACTCGAGTTTCTAAACAGTAACTAAATATAAAAAATTTAACTAATTATGATTAGCGTACCTTGCTCTGTTCGGGTACTTGTGATGATTAGCGTACCTTGCTCTGTTCGGGTACTTGTGATGATTAACGTACCTTGCTCTGTTCGAATACTTGTGATGATTACCATAATTCATGTTCTCAGTTACTTTTACTTCCAGCACCTGTATGTTTGTTCATTTAAATTCTGCACTTATTCTTTGGTTGTTGTGACACCTGTAGATAGATGGTTAGTTAGAAGGACCACTTCCAAAAACTCGATCCTGCTAGGGTGTTAGGAGTTTCTACTAGGTCACACGTTGACCGGCCCCCCTTTGTGGTTTTCAAGAGTAGGACCAGAGTAGCTTGTGCGGGTCCCGACACCAGAGGTTGTTCCCAGTTCAAAGGTAGAGCCTGTGGGCAACTTCGCCCAATTGGACTTTCCTGGGGTAGATTAGTGGGTGTGTTGTACTGGGTGTGGACAACTTTTTGTACTTTTGGGTTGGGTTTTGCTTTTGTTGTATCCCCACTTTTGTACCCCCCCTTATACAGCTGGTGTATGTAAAAGATGTATCATTGTATTAATAAAATGAATGTACTTTTGTTTAGTGCTCTATGTTATATCTGTAATGGAGCTTTATATGTACTTCCCAGCACGTGTGCAGTGGCTTACAGAGTTTTCTGTTTCGAGCAGTACTTCTCTTCTCTCTCCTCATTTTTCTTCACACCCGTAGTTTTGAGAATACCTGATACGGATTCGTACTTATCGGGTATCCTGGGAAGCGGGTCGTGACAATTATGATGCAATGCCCGACATTGTAAGCATTATTCTCATGCTAGGTTTCCTCACATGTAATTATTATGGATCAATGATCATGTTTCTATGCCAGGTAACTCTCATGCTTCCATGTTTTATATATATATAAAATGTCATTCTAAAGATTGGGAAATTCATGTTTTGTTAAATTGTGCTAAAAATGGTGAAGCTCATACTATGTTAAATTTATGTTTTAATGGTGAATTTCATAAGTTCATGCTAAATTGTGTTGGTTCATTGTACTACGCTTTTTTCCATTAATATTTATAAAAGTGAATGTTACGAATGTGGATGTGGTATTATTGTGGTGTTATGTCAATTATGATTTTGAGATGGATGTTAAATGAAAGAATTGATTTAGAGATGTGGAAATGGTGAATGGAAAATGAAGTAGGTATGCACATGTGGATGCATGACCCCCTAGTATAAGAAAGAAATGGAAATTTCATGAAATGATGTAAATGAAGAACATATTTATTAACAATGAGTGAGCACCCGATCGTAATAACCTGGAATATCTCAGTCTACCCTGAGGTAGGTGAGTGTTCCAGAAAAGGGTTGGGGAAACTCGGGTAAATGTGGATATAAGAAAACTGGACTAGAATATTAGATGTCTCACTCACTTGTCACTTCTGGAAGGGGTAGTTGACTAGAGTTAGAGAGGCCGGTGCTGTACTCGTGATGCACCATGTGGTAATTGATGGTTTGCTCCGTTTGTCCCAGTAAAAACTGAGATTTGTCTCACTCCTTTACCTCGCCCCGTTTGGGTGGGGATTTACGAGAGGCCCCTCTAGTGCCCGTGTCGCTAGTTGAGATACCACTTTTCACTCACCTTGTAGTGAGGTCCAGTTCCTTATATCTTGCAGATATCTAAGTTTTCAAATATAAAGAAAAAGATTCAAAAGATGAATGTCATTAATAAATTCCTTTTCCTTGCAACTGTTTAGTTAATTGTTACTTATTTGTGTTTTTTCTTGTTATCACTTATTGTCATTTATGCATATTTTCATTGTCTGTAATTGTACCAATGCAATATCCATTTATATATACATGTTTGCTCCTTTACATATAGTTCGCATCATTACATGACCTTATAGTTGCATGACCCCATGTTGAGAAAATAAGATGTCATAAGATTTATGATCCTACCTTAAAAGTCCACCATTTACTTCTTTAAAAAGATTTCCTCCTCTTAATTCCTCCTTAATTTCTTCCTTCCTTTTAAGTCCTCCTTAATGCCTCATCATTCATCCTTCCTTTTAATTTCTCCTTGATTCAAGATGTTGCCATATTAAGAGAGGGGGGAAATGTGTTTGGCCAAATGAGAGAGCAACTAATTGCTTACTGCAATACATGGAGAAAATAGGGAAAGAAAAAGGAAAGAAAGAGAAGAGAAATGAGAAAAGGAATGAAAAAAGAAATGAAAACTCTATCTTCTCATTTTAGTATTTTCACTTTCATTTTCTAAATTTCCTTTTTTTCCCCAAAAATCCATGAAGAGGCCACATGTCTCATGGCTCACCCAAAACTTAGCTTAGTGTCTACATATGGGTCACATTTAAGAAAATATGATTTTGGAAAATAATTATTTATCATGACATATAGGAAAAGACACTTATGCCCCTTACCAACTCAAGAAGCTTAAATGATTATTCTAACCTCACCTCTTCTAGCTATTAACACGAATGCCATTCTAAGAAATTACCCATCAACTTGGGTATATAATTACATACCATGCCACTATTCGTACATACCACTATATATATGTACATACTTACACAAATACACACACATCTATTATACATTTAACAGCGATTTTTGAATCCTCGGGCTGACTAGGACAAGATAAAGAATGGCTGAGATTTGGTCTTGAAAATCAATGGATGAGATCAGTTGATGTAAAACATTTTGGGGGGACAACTTTGATTTTTGAGAGAAAAAGATATGTTGGGTCAGCTGGAAAGAGAAAGGGTGAATATGTGTGTTTCGTTGGATTGGGTATACTTTGAACTTGGAATTCTCTTTTTTGCCATCACCTCAACCCAAAAAACTGAGTTTTGTGAGAAAAATTATGTTGGGTCAGCTGGAAAGAGAAAGGGTCTACATGTGGGTTTTCGTTGGGTTGGGTATAATTAATTATTTCTCTTCCCAAATTTGCCAGCATTTCAACCCACCAACTCTACACCCACGATCTCCACGCTCATTACGTCTCGCCTCCTCGGCACGCCTCACCTTCTTCCCTCGTCGCCTCGACTCCTCCCAACGGATCTCCATGCACAAAAAACTCGAAATCCATGGGTTCTGTTTCATCCTCCATCCTCAGCCTCGCAAGCATCTTCCAAATCCACGGATAATCCTCCATCCTTAACCTTGTAAGCATCATCCATCCTCATAGCATCCTCCAGAGCATCCTCAGCCTTGCAGGTAACTACCCTTGACTAATCCATGGCACGAAGGAGCATGTTTCCTCAACGAAGTCATAGATCCGCCACAAAATCTATGGAACTGTTCCCTCAACGATCTGGTTTCGGCCTGCAGACACCGTCGGCTGTGGACAAAAGGTGTGTATTTTGCTTTTGCATATAAACCATCTTAATATTTGAGCGCTTAAATTGGAAATAGTTGGATGGAAAAAACCTTAAATTGAACGTGTTGGATTGCAGAAATAAACAAGCTAGATTGATAAATTGAATCTTTTTCTGATTATAAATGCAAGAATTCCTTCTTTGCTTGGCCCTAAAGTTGTTGTAATGCTTAATCCACTAATTCACATATGGACCCTTTACCTCTGGTGATTTATTATAACACCTCAAAATATATCACTGGCAAAATCACATCTTTATATTTATTTACATACAAAACCCTTGAAAGCGGCATGTATTGTTCAAGACATGGTTGAAATTTGATGAGGAAGAAATAAATTAGTAATGAGACGAGTTTGGTTATGCTTTGCTTATCGATCCCTTCACCATTCACAGGGAGCCAGAAAAATCCCAATTGCCGATGTTCTATGGGGGGAAGGTGTTGGTGTTTGATAATTTTCCTGCGGGACCCTTTATCTCTGGTGGTTTATTATAACACCTCAAAGTATATCACTGGAAAAATCACATGTTTATATTTCTTTACATACAAAACCCTTGAAAGCAGCATGTATTGTTTAAGACATGGTTGAATTTGATGAAGAAGAAATAAATTAGTAATGAGACGAGTTTGGTTATGCTTTGCTTATCGATCCCTTCACCATTCACAGGGAGCCAGAAAAATCCCAATTGACGATGTTCTATGGGGGGAAGGTGTTGGTGTTTGATAATTTTCCTGCGAACAAGGCCAAAGACCTGATGATGTTAGCAGGAAAAGGCCGCGGCGATGCCAAGAACGCTAGCTTTGCCCCTAATTCCACCGTGCCCTCCGCCTCAGTGGCAGAGCTGCAGCCAGCAAACCTAGGTCAACCATGCAGACTTGCCCTCTAAAGCCAATTGTTTCCGATAATCAATCTTTTTTTCTTAAACCTTTATCGAATTGTAATATGGCTTTTGTTTGATCGCATAGACAGTGCTTAACAAACCAAGGAATTGAAATGAACTGAATAGATCCGATTCATTGATTATCTTGTATTTAATTTTTAGTTTGTAAATCAGATGACATGAATCAATTATCATTCTCTGATGATATGAGCATGATTTAACTTCATATATTATATGGTTTAAGCCCATTTAGACCCACCTTAAGTTGTAATCATCCCATATTTACCTTGCCATTGTGAATGTTCTCTTAAAATTATTAATTAACCGATTAATTCTATTCAAGAACTAATTATTGCGCTGTTTGTTTGGAAACAGATCTTCCAATTGCAAGAAAAGCATCGCTCCATCGATTCCTTGAGAAGAGAAAGGATCAGTATTCAACTGCAACTTTTGAAATCCTTACTATGACTCCCAATTTTCATCTACAGTTTAGTCTACTCTAGCAAATATTTGCCCAGATCACTATCCTTTTCTCCTTGATACTCACAGAATTCATCATCCAAACAATGTTTTAAATTTAAGAAGGTCTGGCTTTCAAACAATTCTTTCCATGACTTTCCATGACTTTCGTTGCAAATTTGCTTGACATATGAACAATTAATTTCATATTTAGTTCTGGGTAGTGTCTTGCTCCCATGATCAAGGTTCATGAAATTTGTATTGATCAAATTTGTATTGATCAAGGTTTTGGATTAACACATGAGACACATTTCTTCCTGCAAATGAACCTTTCGAAATTTTTGTATTGAAATTTTTTTCAAATGAACCTACAAATGAAATTTGTATTGCTCTTTTTAATTTGACATATGAAATTTTTGTATTGAAATTTCATTTGTATTGATACGTGCAGTAATGAAATTTGTATTGATCAAGGTTCATGAAATTTGTATTGATCAAGTTTATGGATACCAGATCCCCTCAAATGAGCAAGCATGTTCATCCAAAACCTTGAAATATCAATACAAATTCGTTTAATTCGTTTAATTTCGTTTTAATCTCGATTAATTTCATTTTGCTCTGTATATTTCTTGTCAGCTGCAAATATGTTGACATGAACCATCAGTCGTTTTGTCACTTTATTAATTCATAAACTATGCATATCTTAACTGAACCTGCAAAGCTTGATATCCATAAACTGAGAAAAAAAATAGGCCAAAGACACGTCTGAACTACTTTGCTATTGTTGGTTCAAAAATGAGAAAATTGATGTTAGTGTGAAGTAGCTAAATTTCTACCCGCTCATTGCATGAGCAAACAATGTGAAAAATTTAATTCGTCTATGGTGTTTTAATGCCATCTGGAAAAAATAACAAAGGAGTGAAAAATTTAATTCGTCTATTGTGTTTTAATGCATGTGGATCAATTTTATGCCAAGCATCTGGAAAAAATAACAATGGAGAGTTATATTATTTATTTATTTACTATATTAGCAATGTATGTTGCCCATGGAAAGAGAACCACTCTATAACATAACCCATGAACATATTGCATTTGTAACATATGTATTTGATAACCATCATATATTGACAGGAGCTGACTGGTGAGATTCCACTTTTGATGGAACAATTACAGAAAGCCGGTGGTGATGGTAAGAGGTTACCTGAGTTGCTTGCTGACCTAGATGGTTTGAGACAATAGCATCAGAAATTATGGTAAAACTAACTGGTCATTTTAAAATCAACTTTTATAAACATTATATGTTTTGCATACATATTTCTTTACACCTTTGCATGTTACAAAATGGGTACAAATTTAGGACTCTGCTGAAGGAATATATACCCGAAAAAGACAAGTTCGGCATTTAATGTGGAGCATTTATAATGCATGTTCCATCTGCATTGTTTTCTTTGTCTGGAACACTATGTTAATTTTCATGTTCTTTTTGCCCAATTGATGCTTTTGATCGTGAGAAAGGATCGAATTTGGAGCAGGTAGAGCAGATGCGTGCCATGGAGAAGAACTTGATATCATTGGCTACAGAAATCGAGGCTTTACGTGCTGATGTAGCCAGTGCTAACAAGGGAGAGCGCAGTAATTATATCTATCTTAAATTAGCTTTAAAGATTTACAAAATTTAAATCACATCATATGATACACATCTTTTTTCATGCAGCAGCGAACCAATATGCTGGCACATATGGCAGCCAAGGCATTGGCTACGGCCACGGCCAAGGAAGCGGCTACACGAATGCTGGGTTCGGTCATGGAAGTCCTGCTGGATATACTCAAGCCTACGGGCAACCACTTTCGCATGCACCTGGTGGTGCACTGAAAGGGGACGGAACCGGATTTGTAGATGGTTATGCTAGGATTTGTATATGGTTATGCTAGGATTTGTAGATGGAACCTGGGTGTGCACTGGAAGAAATTGCTGGGCGAGCAAAAGATAACAGCTTCTCACTGCAACCTCTGCCTGTTTGGGTGTTCCAACGGGCTGAAGACTACTACCATGTCTTTGGGAAAAGCTCGAAGTTAATGTTTTCGTGATGTTGGGCAGTGATATGAGATTGCATTTATTGTAGCCAGTGTGATGTTGTGTAGCCTGTGTTCCATCACAGGGATGAAATTTGACAGCGATTTATGATCTATTAAATTGATTAGATGTATGTGCAATCATTTACATGATGTCTCCTTGCATGTATTGAGTTGTTATGTGTCTTGAACTACAGTTGTTTTCTGTCGTATGGTTGTTATGCACTTTGGTGAATTTAACTCGCTTTCGTGCCATGATCATTACAAAACTAATCCTGGGATTTGGCATTAGATGGCGTTTGTAATAATATTTGTATATAATTGCCTTTAAATAAGTGGGGAGGCAATCAATCAGTATCATTCAACAATGCACTGTAAAACATTATGTACCTTAAGTCGTGATGCTTACGCTAATTTTAATTACAAAAAACCAAATTTTGTCACAGTCACGCGTGTTTTGACAAAAAAACAAAAAAACACGCATGCACGTGTTGAAAAAAAACTAAATGCATTCACGGAACTTATCCCCACTAAGCCATGCATTCAGAAATTTTCATGGTTGAACATGATTGATACTGAACTATTAAGCCATGCATAAATTTTCATGGGGTACGTTCGGTTCCAGGTTTGGGTTTCGAATTTTATGGGTTTCTACTACTTGCTTTGTTTTTGTCGTTTGAAGTATCCAAGTTCCATGTTAACTTATTGGTTCGGATAAACATTTTATCAGGGAGAACTAAAATTTTGGGATAAACTAAAAATTTTTGAACTTGAAAATTTATCGGGGTGAATCCTAAAATTTTGGTGATGAACTAAATTTGACGGTACTAATTTTGTTGGGGAACTAAGATTTTTGTGATGAGCTTAATTCCTTGGGAAGAGCTAAATTTTCAGGAAACTACGCTTTTTACATGGAAAAATCTTAAATGAATTGTGCCCTACAGGCACGGGTTATGACTAGTATATACATAATATATAATACACACATAGTTACACACTATATACTATACACATCACAACATACTTGTACTTTAAAATATCTCTAGATACATACACGTATCAACCATCTATATTCACATATATACATATTCACACCAAGATATTACATAGATATGCAATTACAAATATACAAACTATATTTCAAGGTACTACAAATAGTCAAATATAATTACTTTCATCCAAAATACACATACAAATTTAGTTAGGTACACACAAAACCATACATATCAATAGTCATATATATACTAAGTCATCCAATTATGAAATACATTCCAATACTACTTTCATACAATTATACATTACCATATACATCAATACATACAAATATACACAATTATTTAATATATACAATATATATTTAGATACATCCAAATATTCCTATGAACATCCATATATCAAAATATGCATACAAATATTTATACAATAGCCATATCCAAATACATCCAAATATATGCACCCAATATATACAAACATAGGCAAACATATTTCAAGTTATATAATTATAGTATTTCACACCCAGGGTATTACATGTACAAAGCTTAACATCTTGTATAGTTAATACAAGAGTACATTGCATATACATCCACTGTACAAGGTTACAAAGAGAAACAAAAGAACTCCCCTAAAAACCCACAAAAGGCAAAGGTATCCACACACTGTACAACGCACTCCCTAGCTACCCATGTGAACTCGACTATGCAAAGTCACCCACTGTAGGCTCCATCTATGTCTCGAAGCTTGGGGTAATCTCCTGAATGGGGTCCTGCTCTGCCATCTCTGTTTCTAGTCCTAGAAAAAAGGAAGAGGGACACGTCAACGCGTGCCCAGTAGGAAACTAACAACCCTAGTTTGGTATGCCAAACTCAAAACTGTCCTATCTAGTTATGGGTCAGGCTACAAGTGATATCCAAGGGAAAGAACTAATTTTTCTACAATTAAAAGTAAGAAACATTGATATGCATAATTATGAAAGGAAACATAGCAGAAGAGACATGCACAAAGAAATTTAGACAGAAATTAAATGAAGGACTGTAAATGATAACTTAAGCGCATATGAGGAATTCACAGAGAAACATAACTAAACATCCATAATTAATCACAAGGGGTCATCAGGACATTATTTTCTATAATTATTTTTATTGTAGTTATTATTTAGAAACCCGGATAAAAGGTAACACATATGGCACTAGACTTCACCCAGGGTGGGTGAAAATATGGTACCCCCGCCAGTGGAACACGCGCACTGATTTCGGTGCCTCTTGTAACTCCCCTTGTCGGGAGTGAGAACATTGTATCATCAACTACCTCATTGCATCACGAGTATACCAAGGGCCTCTCCAACTCTGCCAACTCCCCCTGACGGGAGTGATGAGAGTGAGACAAAAATATAGTCCAACCTTATGTGCAGGTTGTACCCGATTTTCCCCTAACCCCATGTCTGGAATACTCACCCACCTCGAGGCAGACTGAGATATTCCATGTTATTATATTACCCTCGGGTGCTCACTCAGATTCTCAGGTTAATATTCAACAAACTTTGAGCATTTTCCTTTTTAATATCTCGTGATCATACTACCGCTAGCATCATTTCATTCTTATTTATCATCACAGCAATGTTACAGTTCTCATGTCCCCATTTCATTTCATAAGTTGTGCTTAAGGAACATCTCAATATAAGCATGAACTAAAATATTCTCATTATAATCTTCTCATAAGCCCAAGGAAAGTTATGAGGCTCCAAATCATGGCATAAAAATTAACAACATATTATGGCATACCACACATACTACAAGATAGCTAACATCCAAGCGTGACAAAAGCATGGTGTTAAATACATAAACTAACATGAACAACATCATAACAACATATCTAAGCATAGTGAAAACATGGACATAAACTAGTATACTAACATATAATGGCATATTGGAATACTACATACTAATATTACCATGAAGTTGTTGGTAGCAACGATCTAGGCTCTTTTGTTTGATGATGACAAACGTGTGTGTTGCTGTTGATGTGTGTGCTAAGTGTTTGCAGGAGTGGCGAGGAACGATGGCTTAGTCAACGTGATGGAGAAATTGCTAATCATATAGCAAATTGGAAGAGAGGGGAAGTGCTACTTACATAGCAATGTGACTTGGTCAAGATGGAGCCATATCTACAATGAGATGAGTTCAAATCTCATATCAAATCTTTTAGAAATTGGAAAAGATCCCATTACCACTCCTAGTCATATTTGAACTCCAAAAGAGATGAAATCAAATCCCAAACTCCCTATTTATGGGATTCATCTCTAGCCTAATTGATCTCACCCTCTTCCTATATAAACCTCTCATATTCTGAGATGAACTTTTGAGGAGAATAAAAAAGAATTCTATTACGGCAAAGCCCTAGCTCTATTCATTATAGCCGAAATATCTCTAAGCCCAAAACCCTCCCTTGCACAAAGAAGTATACGTGGTCCTATAACCGCAAGTTCCTAACCCTACCAAGGCCGAAACCAACTTTGCCCAAGCTTCAAGTCAAGGAGACGCAAGCCCAAAGAAGGTCTCAGGTCACGCAAGGATCTAGGATTCATGTTCCTTTCAAAGAAACCCAAGCTATAAGCTTCAAAGTTCTTCATCAATCTTCATGCTACACAACGCTTCATCAACCAAGAAGAAGTAGGAGAGATCGACATCTTCAACAGCTCACGCAAGGGTGCGTGTACTCCGAGCTATTCCTGGTCGAATAGATCGCTACAACGATGACGTGCCTCCCACGCAGTCATCGTCGTCATCAAGTGACCACTCTGCTCAAGCTTTCGCACAACGAATTCGACCAAGCCCTGCTTAAGCTGGTGTTGTCGTGAAGAGTGTCGACGACGAACTCAAAATACCACTGCCACAGTTGGACATCCACCGTCGAAGTGGTCGCCACCGTAAACCACCATCGTGAGGACGAAGCATTGCCTGTCAACGTCAAAGCCCTTGCAATCCTTGTTGTCGAGAGAAAATCCACCGCTACAGTAGAAGAAGACCCCGTCGCCATTTGCTTCATCTCATCGGAGAAGCTCACCTCATGCTGCAGTCCAAGAGCTCCCGAAGTCGAAGGAGAGTAGCTGCCCTTGGAGTTCACCGAAGACGGAGAAGTCGAAGTCACTGCCGTCAAGTGCGAGTCGCTGTTGCCGTCGAACGAGAGACTGTTGCCGTCATCCCCTCGCTGTCGAAGAACAAGTCGCTGCTGTCGAAGACCACTGCTGCCCTCGAGTCGCCATCGAAGTTCATCGGAGTGTATCGCCGCTGCTGTGGTCGGAGTTCACCGAAGGAGTCGTCGTTGTAGCGCCATGCTCTCACCGCAGTCGAAGCTATCCTTACGCGAAGTTGTCGACCCATAAAGTCGCCACGACGTCGGAGTTTGAAGACGATTTGATGGCGGATTAGAGGCAACGTCGTGCTGACGTGGCGCTGCATGAAAACAAAACAGCGGAATTAATTTTCGCTGACGTGGATTATTTAAGGAGTTGCTCTACGCACAGATAGCTTATAAAATTGTTTTGAATGGGGATTGCTTTATGCACAGACCTACTTGTGCACTAAACTTCTAAGTGCTACTGATTGACATCCAGGAGTCGAATCGAGACACCGTTTGTATCAGATTGGAGCTGACGACATGTTGATTGACAGAGACGACTACATGGACACAAACTAAGCATTTCTAAACCCTTAACTCTTTTTATTCGTGTCTTAGTGTAATGTTCTCTGTAGGGGAAACCTTTACCATATTCAGTGACTATTTTTGACTTGTCTGATTGGGGCTAGACAAGAGGGTCTTGACGTGTTGTTGCAGTCAAGATACGCATTTACTAGGTTGATAGAGGTCTGCACTTTATTGAGTGTGGTACAGTCTAGGTGGGGAGTTGGAGCTAGGACCTCATTATAGGTGTATGGAAGGAACTTATTAATGCTAGTATCTGCTTGGGGCTGGACGTAGGTCGTTGGTGCGACCGAACTAGGGTAAATCTGTGTGTTCTCTGTGATTGTCTCTGATTTACTCTGCTTGTGCTTTTAACTGCGTGAGAGCAAGAGAATTTTTTGGTAGCATATTCACCCTCCCTCTAGGCTAGGATCCAGATCCAACAAGTGGTATCAGAGCAGGTTTTAGGATCTGGCCTAGGATTGACCATGGATCACATTGATAATGCTTTTGCTGAGGGTCAGTCCATATCACGTCCCCCTAAATTTAATAGAGTATATTATGCTTATTGGAAAAATCGAATGAGAATCTACTTAATTTCTATTGACTATAAAGCTTGGCAAATTGTTGAAAAAGGATATAAACCACATGTCATTTAAATTAAAAATGTTGACATGAGTAAACCTGATGATAAATGTGATGATAATGATTGGAGGCTTTATTCTCTTAATGCTAAAGCTATGAATGCTGTCATTTGTTCATTAGATAAGTCTGAATTCAATCGTATCTCACATTGTCTAACTGCGCAGAAAATATGGCATACATTGGAGGTGACGCACGAGGAAACATCACAAGTGAAGGAGTCTAGACTTGCACTTCTGAGCACGTAGTACGAGGGATATTGCATGCTACCATCAGAGACCATATCAGAGATGTTTGCGAGGTTCACCAACATCGTCTACAAGTCTAGCTCGCTCGGTAAGCCATATTCTAGTCTTGAACATGTGAGAAAATTATTAAGAGCGCTGCCAAGCTCTTTCAGGCCTAAAGTCACTGCCATCCAAGAAGCGAAGGAGCTATCACAGATGAGGGTGGAGGACTTGATAGGTAATCTAATGTCCCATGAGCTTGAATTGCAAAATATTGAAGAAAGAGAGAAACCTGAAGAGAAGGAAAAAGCTTCAAAGCCACTTTCTCTGAAAGCTAGCGAAGATGAAGATGATGATGAGGAGATGGCAATAATGGTTAGAAATTTCAGAAAGTTCATCAGAACTCCTCAAGGAAGATCAGAAGTGCGTAGAAGGTTCATTCGTTCTAACACTTTTAATTACGATAAAAATTCTTCTGAACAAGATTCTGCTAATAGAGTTGAATGCTTCAAATGCAGGAAAAAGGGACACTTTGCAAAGCAGTGCAGACAAGAGATTGCTCGTGTTGCTAAAGATAAAGGAAAAGCCAAGATGCTAAATTGGGACATGGACAACGAAGCTGAGGATGAGGATGTAGAGGGGTAGCCCACTCCACTGTCATCTGTTTAATGGCAAAGAGCGATGAGGTAAATTCCTTCACTAAAGCTGAATTGTTTGATGTTTGTAAAGAATGAAAAATGAGATTAATGAGCTAGAACTCACGTTAAATGATTATAGGAATGCCATCTTAAAATTACAAAAAGAAAAATGTGATATTTCTGAAGAAGTTGACATTCTTAAAGAAGAACTTGCTGCATGTGATTCTACCATTGCTATAATGAAAAAGA
Organism: Scilla litardierei; assembly: GCA_030789695.1. NCBI lineage: Eukaryota > Viridiplantae > Streptophyta > Magnoliopsida > Asparagales > Asparagaceae > Scilla > Scilla litardierei. The sequence continues at coordinate 95,862,129 of CM061142.1, forward strand.
AAAATCATGCTTTAATGAAGAAGCTACTTGTCTTTCTTGCCCTTCTTTATTGAATAATATTAGCATGCTTAAGCAAGATTTGATTAAGCTCGAAACTTAAAAAGACTATATTATTAAAGAGCTTAATGATAAGTTATGCATGCTAGAAAATGATTTGAAAAAGAAAATAATTGAATTTGAAAAGGAGGAGGAGGAAAACAAGAAAGTATTTATAAGTAAATGCACGTTGCTTGTGGAAGAAAATAAACAATTAAAACCCAAAGTTTCTAATCTAGAATTGTCTTTAAGAAAATTTTCAATTGGTAAACATTCATTGGATACCATAATTGAAAATCAATTATATGGCAATAATAGAAGAGGACTTGGTTTTGGATTATAAAATACTGAAAAGCCAAAATTCAAGAAATTCCACAATGTACCCTCTATTGCTAAAAACATACATGCAAAGTGCTTTACTTGTGATAATGTAGGACACACATCATACTATTGTAAATTTAGGAACACAAAAATCAAGTTTAAACAAGTGTGGGTTCCTAAAAGAATAATGGCTGACACTAGTGGACCTTGTTGGGTTTCAAGGTCACAATTAACACCTTTCATGTAGGTGTGATGGAAATTTGGCGAGGAGCATATTTTTTAAAGTCTCATTCTTTAGCTCCTTAGTCAAATAGCGACGCGAAGGTATATTTCTTTTCCCTCTTTGCATTCATTGCATACATTCATAAGTTTTGTATGTGCTTGATTTAATTTTTATTTGTGCGCTTGTTTTTGTGCTTTTTAGGTTTGTTTTTAGTTCCTTATAAGAGAAAAAAATGATTGAAACCCCAAAAATAAAAAAAATGTGCTTAATGAATATCTCCTTATGAATCTTTATAAGTGGTACTATTTTATGGTCATTCATATCCTTGTAGAAATCATTGTATTATTGCTATAGCTACATGCACATGTTAGAAACTATTTGATAGCCATGACATGCTTCATGAAATGATTAATTTGATTTCTACACCTACATAAGTTCTTCCACGAATACTAAACTTCTAGTACTTTTGGAGATTCTTTTGATGAATATTAGAAAGTGAATGTAGGATGAATAAAGACTGAGTTATCTAAGGGATATGATGTGTATTTCCATGAATAAAAATTGAGCACAAAAGATTTATTAAAAATGTAAATTGCTCCGTATGAAAAATAGATACAATTCATGGCAAGTACAATACCCACGTGTATCTAACATATGCTTTATGTGTAATCTTTAGCATTGGTGTATTTTACTTGTCATGCAATGCCACCCCACATCTAAGAGTCCTTATAGGTTATATTTTTGGGTTTGGTAACTTGAACTCATTTTTAATGAGGTGGAAAAATCAATCCTAGTGAAATTCATGTTAATTGGAAAATGTGGATTGTTTTGGTTGATGTTTTAAATTGAATCTCCCTTTTGTACTTCGATGTTTATATTATTGCACTTACACATTGGTGGTGAAGTCTACATTATGATTTTCTTTGAACTTAAAGTGTCTACTTTGTAGGAAATACATGCAAGTGCTAACTATACTCAATAATCATTTATTTTTGCATGTGATATTTGGTGATTTCATTAGCCCACTTTTGATGATAACAAAGGGAGAGAAAGGAAAGATTTGGAATTATTTTGATGGTTTGGTATTATCTAATGAATGGGGAGCTTGAAGATAGAGGGAGCATACTTTTCATCATTGCTATATTGTGTGCATGCTATTAATGCTTTGTCTCATTGATGCTTTGTCTCATTGTATTCATCATGACAGGCGTTTATATTTCATATATTCACGCACGTTTTCTTTTGTGTTTTTCCGTTGTTTTCCACCGTCTTGTATTCGTTTTCTTGTGTTTTCTTGTTTTCTTTCACTTTTCTGTGTTTTTTGTATTTTGCAGGAGTTTACGGCGTAGGGGACATATAACGATGATATCATGAGTCTCCAGAGCAACGGGAGGAGTCACGCGTGATCCAGGGGGTCAAACGACGAAGATCGCATCATTCAGCCCCTCACCTGACCGGTTGGTTACTTCCAACCGATCGGGTGATGCACGCGTGCACCACCCGGACGCAAGTTGGAGCGGCCAAGAGTCACCCGGTCGGTTCAGAGACTGGTTCAAATGCCCCAACTCTCTGGATTTTTGATGCTGAATGCCAACCGATCGGGTGACCTTCACCCGATCAGTTCACCTGTAGCCGATTCTCCGAAGCCGAGACATGGACAGCTCAACCGACCGGTTCACCCGACGGCACGAAGATCCGACCGATCAGCCTCAACCCTCAACCGATCGTGCCATGTGACCGGGTAAAGTCCCGTGCTGAACTGCCGAAGAAACGAAGCAGGTCACCCGATTGGTTGACTTATCAACCGATCGGGTGATATCGTATTCTATATATAGGACCCCTAGGTTTTCCAGAAACGGGAGTTGTTATTTTTTGCTGTTTTTTCTCTCTCTTGACGGCTGTAATTTTTCAGATATTTGTAAGTTTTCCGATCTTTGTTAAACTTTAATATAGTGTTATTAGTATTGCTCTTACTGCTTTTCAATCGCATGATCATGTTTCTAACGGTCGATTTCTATTTAGATCGCTTTTTAGTAAATATGTGTGAGTAGTTCCCAAATCTGGGATTTTGGTGGAAACCCCTTCGTGGGTCCTCCCCGATGCGTCCATAGGACTAGGAAATCGATAGGGATTAGGAATCTACCGGTTACGCGGGGTGTTTTATTGTCATCGGTGGGAAAAAGACCGCCTTTGACCGTTGGGCCAATGGGGAATAAACTTGGCGGTTGACTCCCTAGCGATAGCTCACGCCCTTAGCGTAGACGTCGAATCCTAGCGCGCGAGAGCGGTAGGATGAGGCGTTGGAAGTTATCGTTGCGAGCTTAGTGCTCCCGGAGTCGGTCTGTGTTAATGGACACGGGAGTGCCCACTGACTGAACACGGGAAGTCCGGTGTATCATCCTGGGCACCGACCGGAATATCAGGCACATGGGGCGCTGGTATCACTTTCAGAGGCAACGTCTCACCATTAGACCCTAATTCCGATCGGTATCCTACCCGTAGGCCGTATCGGCGAGAATCACACGATAGGGTGGAAATCGAAGTCCCGAGTTTTCCCTTTATATTGTTTATCCCTTGCATTCCATTTTCTGTGACAACCCATTACCTTATTCGGGCTAGCTCGCCCATGGGGTGAATTTGATCCTTCTTGACACAAGCACATCCACGCCTCCCTGAGTTCGACCCCCAAGCCACACTACAATACCGTGCGCTTGCGGTTACAAATATTTAAATCTCATGCCCCCAATAATATACATTGCACACACCATACATACACACGCGCAAAGCGCGGGGGATGTCAAGCTTTATGGCGCCGTTGACGGGGAGGCAACGTGCTTGTTATTTTAGGATTTCATGAACCCTTGAGTCTAGCACTCATCTCTATCTCGTGATAATTTTCGCATTCTACACTTTTTGATTTTACTTGTACATATTGTAAATATTAGTTGTATAGAATTGATAAACTGAGTCGTCATGCTGCCATCGGTACTCCTCGCCCCTCCCCGTTCATGCAACCGATGCTTTTGACGTGTTTGCTATTTGTGCAGATCATTTTCTCTCCTCTTTTATAGGTTGTCTGCTCCACAACGAAGATGTTGTGTGCAGTTTCGGGAGATATCTGGGATCATTTGCACCACATCCGCTGTTTGGCACAAAGTTTGACAGGATCCCTAAATGCCTCGAGTACTCTAATCTTTCTGTCCACCGCTGTGGAAAATCAGAGAAGGTATCATGATGTGCAGCTGCATCCCGGGACGACAACTCTCCTCTCTCCTGATGAAGTGGCGTGTATCAACCTACCTAGTTCCGAGTTTAGTGGGGGAGAATTGTTCACCTATGAGGAGTTTTGTCAGGAGAACTACAGGACTGAGCTTGTCGAGCACTTTGAACAAGAATCAACCCATCCCTTCCAAACTTCTATGGAGCCCCCCAGACCCTGGGAGGATGAGGAAGCCGGAGGCAGAGGTGGGGAGCCATCGGTTATCGAAACCTGTTTCCACGTCGAAGCCTTCTTCCCGGATGATTATTATGAGCTTGAGAAAGACCCGGAGCCAATCTCCATTGGCTCCTCATCACCTTGCGAGGTTTTGCCCTGCGAAATCACGGTTGAGAGTGAAAGTCTGGATGTTAGCTTTCAAGAGACCCACGAAGAAGTCCTTTCACTAGAGGATGCTCAGCTTGAGAAATATGCATCGGGACCTCATGAAGTTGAGATGAAAGAGTTGCCCCGGGACTAACGTATGAATATTTGGGAAATGACTCGACCCTTCCTGTCATAGTGAACTCCTCGCTGCCTGAGGACCAGATGACCAAACTTCTTGGTGTTTTGAAAAGGATTAAGGGTGTTTTCAGGTATGCAATCGAAGACTTGAAAGGAGTTAGCTTGGGCCTCTGCTCCCATAGAATACTGCTTGAGGATGAGCAGGCCTCCTTAATTGAGCCGCAGCGGAGACTCAACCCTATAATGATGGAAGTGGTCAAAAAAGAGATTGTTAGGCTTCTACATGCCGGTATCATATACCCAATCTCCGACAGTCGCTGGGTCAGTTCGATGCACGTCGTACCCAAGAAAGGATGAATGACAGTGGTTCGCAACGAGAAAAACGAGCTCATACCTACTAGGACCGTCACAGGATACCGGATGTGCATTGACTATAGGAAGCTGAACAAGGCCACGAGGAAAGATCACTACCCTCTCATATTCATTGATCAGATGCTAGAGAGGCTGGCGAAGCACAACTACTTCTGTTTCATGGACGGCTACTCCGGATTCCTTCAAATCCCTATCCATAGCGATGACCAGGAGAAGACTACTTTCACATGCCCATTTGGGACATATGCATACAGAAGGATGCCGTTTGGGCTTTGCAACGCCCCGGCTACATTCCAAAGACTGATGTCCTCTATCTTCTCTGACTACTCCCAGGACATCATGGAGGTCTTCATGGACGATTTTTCCGTCTATGGAACTGAGTTCGACTCATGCCTCAACAATCTAACTAAAGTCCTGGAGAGGTGTCAAGACAAGGGTCTAGTCCTGAACTGTGAGAAATGCCATTTCATGGTCCAAGAGGGAGTTGTGCTGGGACATGTCATTTCTTCGAGGGGGATTGAGGTTGATAAGGCAAAAGTTGAGGTGATTGAAAAGCTTCCACCACCACTCAATCTTCGAGGCATGCGGGATTTTACCGCCGCTTCATAAAAGACTTCTCAAAGATTTCCAGACCGCTGACCCAACTCCTCGTGAAGGATGCACCTTTCATCTTCAATGAGGGGTGCATGGAAGCATTCCGCCTTCTTAAGCAAGCCTTGATTTCCGCGTCCGTAATTCAGCCGCCGGACTGGAGTCTACCCTTCGAGCTAATGTGCGACGCTAGTGATTATGTCGTAGGAGCTGTCTTGGGGGCAGAGGAAGGATAAAAATCTGCATGTGATATATTATACAAGCAAGACCCTTGATGTTGCCCAAAGAAATTACACAACCACGGAAAAAGAATTGCTAGCGGTCATCTACGCGATGGACAAGTTTCGGCAATATCTCATTGGAGCAAAGGTGATCGTGCACACTGATCACGCGGCCCTCAAATACCTATTGAACAAGAAAGAGGCTAAGCCGCAGCTCATTAGATGGATTCTCCTCCTCCAGGAATTCGACCTGGAAATCAAAGACAAGAAGGGGGCGGAGAATGTCGTTGCCGATCACCTGTCCAGAATGCCTACCCTATATTTGAATGCTACTCCGGTTGATGATTCGCTCCCTGACTAGCATATCTTCTCCGTCTCTTCTGCTTGGACTCCTTGGTATGTCGACATTGCAAACTATCTGACTTGTGCCATCGTCCCCCACAACGTGAGCTATCAGCAGAAGAAGAAATTCTTCCATGAGGTCCGAAAATTATATTGGGACGACCCCCATTTGTACAAAACCTGCAACGATGGGGTGATATGAAGGTGCATTCCTGAGACTGAGGCGACCTCCATAATATCTCATTACCATGATCAGCAATGTGGAGGGCATGCGAGCACCGATAAAACGACTGTAAAAATCCTCCAGAGCGGATTCTACTGGCCAACCCTGTTTAAGGACACCCATGCTTATGTCCAAGCCTGCGACAAATGCCAAAGGACGGGGAACGTCTCCAAGAGAAACGAGATGCCTCAGAACTTCATCTTAGATGTAGAGATCTTCGATGTTTGGGGAATCGACTTCATGGGACCGTTTCCCTCCTCCTCTAGGAACCAGTATATTTTGGTAGCCGTGGACTACGTATCGAAGTGGGTTGAAGCGATAGCTAGTCCTACTAATGATTCCCGAGTGGTTGCCAAGTTATTTAAAAACAACATCTTCCCGCGGTTCGGTGTGCCTCGAATTTTGATCAGTGACGGAGGGAGCCACTTCATAGAGAAGAAATTCGAAGCTCTCTTAAAGAAATATGGGGTGCAACATCGAGTCGGGCGCGCCTACCACCCGCAGACTAGTGGCCAAGTGGAAGTTTCTAACCGGGAGATCAAGAGCATACTAGAAAAGACGGTGGCAAACTCTAGGAAGGATTGGTCATCAAAACTTCCTGACGCGCTCTGGGCTTACAGGATGGCATTTAAAACTCCGATCGAGATGACCCCCTACCGGCTTGTCTACGGAAAGGCGTGCCATCTCCCCGTGGAATTGGAACACAAGATGTTTTGGGCGATCAAGAACCTAAACTTTGACGCCAAGGAGGTTGGAGGGCATCGACAGCTTCAACTTAACGAGCTCAACGAGATCCGGCTCAATGCTTATGAAAACGCCCGGATCTACAAGGAGAAGCTGAAGCGGTGGCACGATAAGCGCATCCTGAAGAGGGAATTCAAGGAAGGAGACTTAGTTCTCCTATTCAACTCAAGGCTGAAGCTTTTTCCTGGAAAGCTCAAGTCAATGTGGTCGGGGCCCTTCCGCGTCACCAAGGTCTTCCCGCATGGGGCTGTCGAGATAATGGGAAGAGATGAGCCATTCAAAGTCAACGAACAACGCCTTAAACACTATGCGGTAGGAGAACCAGCATTCTCTCCGGTCGGACTCTCAACGACCGACAACTCTTCCTCAAACCCTCCGGATCCTAATTGACCACCATATGAGGCGTCGAGCAAACGACGTTAAACAAAAATACTTCATGGGAGGCAACCCATGCTCTAAACCTTTGTTTCCAATTTTTAGGATTATTTTTAACTTTATTTTATTTATGTTAATAAATAAATCCAGTCGCAAGAACTTCCGTTGAGGGACTTAGGCCATTTGTGGACTTTTGCAGAAAACAAGACCCCAACCGATCGGTTGATAACTCACCCGATCGGTTGGGATGTATCAGCTGCTGGCCGTATCAGTCACTCAACGAACCGATCGGGTGAAGACATGTGAGCTCGGGTGGCAGCCCGGGTGAACTGGGGCTGAAGTCTCGGGAATTTTTGGGAAATGATCAACCGATCGGTTGATATGAAGCGTGATCGGGTGACAGACCGGGTGAGCTGTACCAAACTCTCGGGAAATTTGGGCGATATATCAACCGATCGGTTGAGTGATGCGGCGGTCGTGTGACTGACCGAGTGAAAAGTCGCAATATTCTCGGGAAAATTCGAGAAGTGGTCAACCGACCGGGTGATCATCACCCGATCGGTTCACCTGTAGATGTTGACCGAAGGAAAAATTTTCGAACTTATCCACCCGATCGGGTGAAAACTCACCAGATCGGTTGGTTTTCGCCCCTTTATATATCCTCTCTCGCGTCTTCGACCACCCGACCCCCAAACCCCCCCCGAACGCGCGCCCCTCCTCTTCATCTACCGAATCGATCTCCTCCATCTACCCCACTACTCCTAAATCTTCATCCCCACTCATTCCCATACTCCCCCACCACCGACACCCTTCCCATCTACAACATTCTCTCACCAAACGTCCAAACCCTAACCCTAATCCCCAAATTTTCGAAAATTGCGATTCTTGTCGGATCAATGAGCGGCGACTTCCCAAATTGCTCCCTTATATTGCGTGGGGTCTTTCGGGTGCTTGTTCTTACAACGTTGATGGGTAAACTCTTTCCACTCTTCACATTTATTTCATTTTTTTGAAATGTCTTGAATTTGTGTTTGCACACTTTATCTGCTTCATCATCTTCATAGACACCATATCACACCCCATCATTCTCCCCCGTGCCATCCCCATGTCTGGTAAGGTAAAGGAAGTAGCCTCATCGTCACGCAGACATCCCCTATACGGTCCCTTTTCCCCATCTTTCCTCTGCATAAACCCCTCGTCTGAGGAGCAATCCGATAGCTTACAAGCCCTTCTTCATCGCCCTATGTGACCTACTCTTTTCGCCGACTTCCCCACCCTACAATCCCTTGGACTCTTTAGGGGCGTTTGTGCACTTTTTCGCTTCATAGGTTGCGATTATCTTCTGCGGACCCAAGCCAATACACACAAGAATCTCATACTTGAGTTCCTCAATTCTCTCGAGGTGTCTGATCATGGTTTCACCTTCCGAGCCTTCAATTGTGATTTTTCCATGAGCTTCGACACGCTAACAACATTCTACACTTCCCTAACCCCGATAGCCGTGTTGAATGCTCTACTCACGATCGATCTGACATCTTTTCTTACTTCCGGGCTGATGGTGTTTGGCAACGATTAACCCGATATACCTCCTTTCCTGCGGTATCCCTCGCCTCCTACATCATACACCCTTGCTACCGTTTCACCCACTGCTTCCTTGCCAACACCATTTTCGCTCGTGTTGATGTATCCGCAGTGTCTAGGGATGAGCTGCTCTTTCTCTATGCCATGTCCCATGACCGGATTCATGGCACTATCCCTTTGCCCATAAACACCGCCCATTGGATCATCCACGAACTCTTATCCGTCAGCCGCGCAACTTCTGGCTCTATCTGCTGTGGGGGAATTATCACTCTTATCGTCAATTGTGTCTTGAGGATGCCTCCCGATCTCCCTATTGTCCCGGGACGTAGCCGTATCAATTGCGACTAATTGATCTCTATCGGTATGCTTACTCCTTTTGGGGAGGATCGTGCAGCCTGTAATAGTCGGTTTCCGATCGTACTTTCTTTGTGCACGTGCTCTTGATCGTGCACGTGTTTATTTTAGACTCTATTTGATTTTGAACATTATTGTGTGATATGTCGTCGTGATCGTCTCTGAGAGTATTAGATTGTGGAACAACTTTGGAACGACATATTGATCGCTCCAGGATGTAACCCCAAAGAACGGTTGTAGTTTTACCGCAAGCGCACAGTATAGCAGCGAGCTGGTTATCGAACACAGGGAGGACGAATGACCGTGCTTGTTCCAATCAACCTGGCTATTTAAGAAGAGAGAAATTTGCCTTTGGCGATCTTGTCACAATCGTCAGACAAAGTACGGAAATATCAAATCAAATAAAGAACGTCTAGGAAATGGGGAATTCCCGCTACTCACCATATTTCGTAAAAGTGGTTCATCGGCATCAAAATCGCTAGAATAAGATTTTGGATGAACTAGTTGCAACTGAATGTAGAACCAAGCTCACGCTCTCGCGCTGTTGCCGGTCTATAGCTATCCTAGGCTCGGGTCCAATCTCTTGCAAACCCTAGCCTAGGGAAGCTAGCATTAGGATCAACATCATCGTTCAATCGCGCACCGAGCCCAATCTCTTGCAAACTCGGCCCACAACCTAGATTGGGATAGTTCCTACCCGTCCAATCTCTTGCAAACGGGTATCGGCACGGAATTGGAACCGGAAACCCTAGTATCGGTCCAATCTCTTGCAAACCGATACTACGGAAATTCGATTCCAACCCAATTCGGTTTTCTAGGGTTTCCTATCGAATTGGGATCCAATCTCTTGCAAATCCCAATCGGTATGAACTCCTAGCCATCCGTAGTAAATTGATCCCAATCTAATCCCTAATAGCAATTCTAGCAAAATTCCTACCAATTCATCACAATTATGAAATAGGGCTTGTAGGGTTCATCCCCACGCCCCAAGACGTGGCGACTACTCACAATTCATAGCAAGATCACAAAAATAATCAATGAAATAAGCAATAGAATTCATCACAATATTGAGATATGCAATAAAAATAGAATTTTTAGAGAAGAGAAAACACAAACCAATGGAGTTCTTCAAATAATTCTACAAAAATCAACTTTTTTCTCCTCTCCAATCTCAAGAATAAAGCTAAAAAGTTAATCTAAAAGGCTTCAAAAAATCTAAGAGAAAGGCTCTCCAAACTAGGGTAAAAACCGGGGTTAAATACCCCCCAAAATCGTCCAAAAACTGTGACCAAAATACCCCTGCGCAGCCTGTTTTCCGCAATTTTCGCTACAGGCAGCGCGTCGCACTCGGCCGAGTGACAAAAGTCGCTCGGCCGAGTGAAAACCCTGTAAATTTCCAGTAAGTCTCGATCTTCAGGGGTCTTCACTTCGAGGGCTGCTCGACCGAGTGAGTTGTCGTCACTTGGCCGATGGCTTCTTGGTACTCGGGCGGTCGGGATTATCCACTCGGCCGAGTGGGTCTTCTGAAGCTCAGGCAGCCGAAAAATAGTAACTTGGCGATTTTTGAATGGCTTCGTCTGGGCGCCACTCGGGCGGACGGGGTCTCGTCACTCGGCCGATGTGGTATCCGTCGCTCGGCCGAGTGCACATATGAATAGTGTCTGATCTAGTCGGCCGAGCGGTGTCTCGCTGGTCGGCCGAGTGACTCCTTCACTCGGCCGAGTGGGACACTAAAAATGCCCAGATTGCTTGTTTTGGCCTCCTCGTCGCTCCTGCGACGTCCGTTCTTCTTCCGCTCCTCTCCAACAGCAAAATACCCCTCGGGGAGGTCGTCGGTGACCCTCTGGAGTAAGCGCGTCTCGAGATCACTCCAAATCGCGCCAAATCACCTGAAATGCGACAAAAACAACAAATCGTGAAAAGCATCGCAATATCGTCGATATATCGTGAAAAACATGATTTGGGCGATCTAAATGGCATGCAAACATGCGGGAAAAAGGTGTAAAATAAGGAGTGATCAAAATCCCCCAAGCTTGCCTCTTACTCGTCCTCGAGTAAGATAAGTAAAAGGCGAACCCGGTGGATTCGGAAAACGAAAACGGCGAAAAATGAAGAATGAAAAACGGAGAAGAATGAAAAACGAAATAAAAATAAAGAAGAAAGAAAGAAGCGAAGAGGTAAGCTGCTAGATCATTTCCTCAGGACGTGGGTTCCGCTTACTCATATAGCATGCGCTGAACGAAAAACACATGTCAAAGAATTTTATTTTGATATCATAGTATAATAGTGCAAATAGAAATAGAAAACCCACGAACAACAATATAAACATGAAAAACGGAATAATTTTAGAATTAACATCGTCTGAATCATTTAAAGCGGTATACAAATCACAGATCACACACTTTTCAATTGAATGCTTTCTATGAGGAGTATAAGAGTATCACACAATAGGATAGAGAGAATAGAAAAGTATGGATTTCATGATATGAATGCTAGGCTTAGATTTCTGGACTTCGTAAAGCTAGAAATAATCTCATTGAGTATAGAATATTACTTAGCCTAGGTTGTCGTGCAACGTCAAGTAGTCACTCTCTCACACATCAATGGATCCCCTCCCCCAAGCTTATCTATAAGCGTGGTGGCATAAAAAAATATTTACATCCCCATTTTTAGAAAGCTCCAAAAGCAATGAAAAGAGAAGAGAAAGAAAGAAAGTGAGATGGGATCTTTTATTGAGGATTTTTCCTCTTTTCTTTTTCTTTTTCTCTTTTTCTCTCATTTTTTTTGATGCAATAGCATATATACACAACGATCCCAACTCAAAGAGAGATAATGATATACAAGAATATTTTCTCTTTTCTCCCCTTTTTTTTCTTTTTTTTTTGAATAAGAAATTTGGAGCTACGAATTAATAGCGGGGAAATGCCATATAATAGAATCGCTAAGGGAAGATTCACCAATGATTTTAAAAGTAGAGAAATGATGTTCAAGATTTGTGGAGAAAGAAATGAATATATCTCTCGGTTCACTCTATACGACATGCACAACAACTTCAGCAGGGTAATCTAATCTACTCAGTTTCGATCACAAAAAAGCTAACTAATCCAGATTTATCATAGCTAACATCATTCAATCATCCTGAAGTGAAATATACAATTCATGCATATAGAAGTGATATAGGAAAAGAAATCAGTACTCCAGATATAGGCATTCAATGCGTGAATCTTGGTGTGTTTTCTGTGATAGCATACATATGAATATTCAGACTCAGCTAATAATAAAATTTCATCCATTTTCATGTGGAAAAAGTGTGGGTTACTATCTCTAGATGCAAGGCAAGTCATAGCATATGATATCAGAAATAAAGTCTAAGACATGACAAATATAGCATGCAAATAGAGTAAGCTAACTCCATGTCATCATCATCACAGAAAAGTCATCTCTAGCATGAGATGAAAAAGAAAGAAATAAAGATAAAGGGAAAATAGAACTATTTACAATGCGGCACGCAGAAAAATAAGAAAAACGTGATGCATGGTAAAATGAGAAAAAATGATGAAAATAAGTGCAAAAGCGGAAAATGGCGTGAAAAACTAAAAATAAAGGTGGCAAATCGAAAAAGATCGTGAGAACTCACTCCCCCAAGCTAAATGGCACAGTGTCCTCAATGTGCAAAGTGGGGCACACCGAGAGACAAGTAAAGTGAGGGGAAAGTGAGGGGGCATGCATGATGAAAAAATGAAAATAAAAAGAAAAAGTAAAGAAATGAAAATATGATGCGGACATGATACATGCACAGATAGGAGTGATACCGATATATAGATGTGTCACCAAAAACTCACCCTCTCTCCCAAAAAAGGATATATAAAGATATGGTCTGAATGAGAAACCCAAAATAAGTGAGGGGAGGGGGGGTGGACAAAAATGCAACAGGACCCAGCAGAAATGGGCAGCACAACGGCAGGAATAATCGATGGCATCAAGGGTGCCTAAGAAGGTGGTGCTGCGCCGTCTCCGTCCTGAGGCGGAGGAGGAGGAGGTGGTGGTGTAGGCTGCTGAGCGGGTGTGGGTGTGGAAGTGGAAGAAGGCCGAGTGGGGGTGGAAGCGGGGGTGGGAACCTGCTGTGTGGGTACGGGGACGCGGGGGAGACGCTCCAGGACCTGGGTAAGACAGTAGTGAATCTGCGAGAGCAGGTCAAAGCGGCCAGCCATCGCAGAGACGGTGGAGGACAGGGTCCTAAGGTCGCCTCTGAGGCCACTCACCGCCCCCTCTAGAGCACGAATGCTCTGAAGTACATTGTCAGGGGGAGGTGGTGCAGAGGGACGCACCGGTCGGGGCTGTGCAGGTCGGGGCTGGCGTACTCGGGTCGCGTATGTGACGGGCTCAGCGGGGAAGGGAACGAAAGGCGCTGCGCTCGCAAATGTGGGCCTGGCCTCAGTGTGAGGCCGGGGCACTGGCTGGTGAGAAGTGGAGGCAGCAGCAGCGAAAGAAGAGTGCAAAAGTGGCAGCGAGGCGGCCAGAGAGGTCAGTGGCACAGAAGTGTGGACAGACGCCACGACACTCTCGGAAAATACAGCAGCAGTGGAGACAGAGGGCTCTCCGCACTCAACTACGGTCGGCGGGCGCTCGGGTGGGGCAAAAGAAACGGGCTCAGCAGACAGAGGGCCAGTGGTGGTGGTGACAGGCGTGGAAGTGGCGGGGGTGGGCTCAGCTAAGGTACTCCTGACACCGACAGAGGTGTGGACAGAGGTGTCAGGAGCAGCGGAAACATCATGTATAGGCTGAGGGGCCACGGGGTCAACAGGGGCGGCAGGCTCGGCCGGGGCGACAGGGTCTGCGGGGGCAGCGTGGGCAGCGTGGGCCTGCTCGGCCTCCTCGGCCTCGAGCACGTAAGCAGCGGGGATGAGAACATCCATCGCAGGGAGCCAGTCCACGTGGGCTGGTGCAATCTGAGTCCGAGCTGGGCTCGGAAGAATCATGTAATCGGCACCGTAAGGGCCGTGCAACCAGACCCAGTGACGCTCACCGTGCGGACGAAGCATCTTCATCTGGGCCATAACATCAATCGACAGAGAAGTGGGGCCCGGTGCTCGTCGCAGGTCGTCAGGGAAGTCCTCGCCGGTCATAAGGGCAAGCAAGGTGATCAGGCCGCCGCAGCATATCGGTGAGCGAGCGCCCACCGATACAATGATGCGGTCCAAAAACCAAGCCGCGACATCAATCACGACGGCGGGGACAAGCTCATCGCCATCCCTAGATAGAGCTCTGGGACGTTTCATCACGTAGAGCATGTAGAGCTCCGGCGTAGACATCGTGCCCGGCTCATATCTGGCCAAAAAGGTCGTCGTCATAAGGCGCTGAGCTATACGGAGGCAGGGATGGACAATGGCCGAGGCCTTGGCCCTACTAGGGTCAAAGGCAGCGCGGAGACCCGTAATCCGGGCCCAGAAGGCACCGGCATCGAAGGAAGGTGGGGGGATATGGGTGGGGGCGTAACCTCGATCGGCCCCAGGGACATCGGGCCACGAGAAAAATGCTCTCATCATATCGAGAGTGACCTGGCACTCCCGGTCCATGAACCGAAACGAGCATCCCTCGTCGGTCCGGGCGATCGAACTAAGCACCTCAAGTGTCGAACAGACAAACGTGTCCACCGACACCTGCAAGAAATCTCGCCAGCCCACGTTGTCGTACAACGTGAGCATCCCCTCTAGTACCCCCAGGCGTCCTAGGTCGGCAAGGTGTGCAAACCTGGAGGGTATGATCGAGCGCTGGGAGATACGCTCAAAAGCGACGCGGTGTGCGTCGTTCCGGAACGTGATCCCCAGCGGCCTGATCAGTGGAGCCGGAGGTGGTGGCTGTGGAGCGGCAGGGAGCGGCTGTGTGGGGTGTGCGGGCTGTGCGGGCTCTGCAGGCTGTGCGGGGTGTGTGGGACCTGCAGGCTGTACTGGGTGGACGGTGTGTGTGGGAGAAGGCGGAGGAGAGTCCTCCAACTCGTGGGAGGGGCCGGCATCATCCGACCGCTTCCGCTTGGCGGAAGCTCTCTTCGACCGCGGCCGTGTCCGGGGCGGCATATCGGCCCCGAGCGCGCGCTGAAAAACGTGAAAAGTGCGGCGTGTGCAAAATAAAGGAAAGAGTATACCCCGACACGCCGCGAGTGCAAACTAATGGAAGCGTGCGAAGACAGCGCCTCCGCGAAGCCCAAATCAGTCCGTAGAAGCTCCCCTGGGCTCCCCTAAGCTCCCAGAAACAACCTGTGCATGAAATGGAGATATCAGCGAGTAATATTCAAAACGTATGGGGCATTAGGGGTATAATAGATAGATATAGAAATCAATTTGGGTTTGGGGTTCGTTTAACGCGTGGATCCTCGAAAAATACACAAAAAGAGGAGAAAAAGGCGAAATAGGCGATACCGGAGGTGGCCGGTGTGGTGGCCGCCGGCGGCGACTCGGGCGAGGCGTGACGGAGCTCGGCCGGCGGTGGCTGGCCGAGCGGCGGCGTGTGGTGGCCGGTCGGGCGAGTGGGAGGCGCGAGCGAGGGGAATCGGGCGAGGGAGCTGAACGGTCGGGGCGATTTGGGTTTTTTGCGTTTCGAAAAACGTGCCCCCCCTCGGCCCCTTATATAATAAAAGTTACGACTCGGCCGAGTGACTAGGTCACTCGGCCGAGTGACTAGGTCACTCGGCCAAGTGGGATCAATGGAAAATCCTCCCCACTTACGCTTCGGCTGAGTGGCTTTGCCAGCCTCGGTCGAGTGGAGTAAGTCCATTCGGCCGAGTGGCTCAAGCTACTCGGCAAGACTCGCCCTAGGAGCGTATCCGTTTTACTCGGCTGAGTGAAAATATATACTCGGCCGAGTAGCAGTTATACTGAAATCAAGAAAATAAACAGAGAGTTGGGTACATCAGACTTCCCTCGTTCGTGAGCGGCTCGGCCGGACGAACTTGTGTACTCGGCCGAGTGACTAGTATACTCGGCCGAGTGAGCCTTGTTTTCTGCTGTTTGTCTTCGTTTGGGCTCTAAACTCCATCTTTCTTCCTCCAGTCGATTTCATCTTACTCCTAAGCATCGAGCGTCTTCCTGGGGCGCTCCTCGTCGTCTCGTTCATCCTCCTCATGATGGATTTACCTATCTCCTCTCCTGTCAAGAAAAATAGGACCCGTTATCACAAAATTTTTGGGCGAACGACTCAAAACACTAAAAATTTCTAAAACAAAAATAAAGAAAAAGTAAAAATAAAGCAATAACCGTCGGGTTGCCTCCCGACAAGTGCTCGTTTAAGGTCGTGAGCTCGACCCCCTATGATTTTCAATTAATACGGGATGTTTGGTGCATATGAGATGCACCCATCAAACTTTCCGGGGAGAATGCTTGGATTCGGAAGTTGCGGCGGCGTGTTCTCCCTCGGTGGTCTCCCGTCTCGAATAGTGTTGGGGGGAGGCTCCCCCAAGCTAGCGTTTGCTCCGGTCAACGGCTTCACCGGTGACGCCGATTCCCGTATCGGCGGAGCTTTCTTCGGAGACTTTTGTTTCGAGAGCTTGCAGAGCTCTCGAATCCTTGCGACATCAGCGTCGCCTTCATCATTTTCAGCGGAGAGGTCGGGGGAATCGTCTTTCTCCTCATCTTGGCCTAAATCCGGGCCTTCCTCGAAATCTTCATCGAAAAGAGCGCCAATCGAGTGGGGGTCGCCTCCTCAATTACCTCATCAAGGAGGTCCATGTAGTCAAGTTCCTCGTGGTAAGGCATGTGTTTCATAGCCTTAGGAATGTGAAGCTCCACCTCGATGTTGCCGACGTTTAAAGTTAGGGTACCTTCGCGCACGTCAACAATGACTCCGGCGGTGGCGAGGAACGGGAGTCCAAGTATCAATGAAGTATCTCCCTCCTCCTTAACGTCCATGATCACGAAGTCACATGGCAAGTATATTCCCCCGGGACTTGTAGCGGGATGTCTTCGGCGATCCCTACCGGCCTTGTTATTCGCCCATCGGCCAATTGTATCCGCATGTCGGTAGGTTTCAACTTCGTCCCGGTGTTTAGCCTTAAGAACATAGAGAGAGGCATGAGGCTTACACTAGCCCCTAAATCCACCAACGCCTTTTGAAGAGGGACGCCGCCCAAGGTGCAAGGAATTCAAAAACTCCCCTGGTCTTTAAATTTAGCCGGCTCCTTCTCTCTCTTGGTGAACCAAGAGCCCTCCTCGGCTAGCATGATCTTCTCCTTCCTCTTTCTCCCCGAAATCAAATCCTTTAAGAATTTAGCATATGTGGGGATCTCCACGATGTCGTGGAGGAAGGGAATGTTGAGGCTAACCCCTCTCAGATACTCGAGAAATTTTGCTAGCCTTTTCTCCATTTTCGCTCTAGCGAGCCTTTGGGGAAATGGGACCGGTGGCATGAAGCGCCTTTCCTCAATCAATTGCTCCGCTCTAGATTTCTCCTTTTCTTGTGGCTCTTTCTCCTTATCAACTTTAACTACCGGCTCAATTGGCTCCAAACTTTCCTCCACGGGCTCCTCGGTAGGAATCATGGCGGGGGTGGTATCCTTCCCGCCTCTAGTAGTAACGGCAACTACGGCATTGATGTGGCCGGTGTTGCCCCGTGGGTTTTGCTCAGGTTGCGCCGGCAATCGTTGAGTGTTCCGATTGAGCAACGCCAATTGCTTCGATATTTGAGCCACAACGGTATTAAGGGAGTCTTGCCCCGCCTTCAAGGTAGCATTGACCTTATTTTGCTCGACCATAAACGCCTCCACTCTAGCTTCGAAGTCGGATCGTTGTTGAGCTTGTGGAGGGTTTTGATTTTGATTCCTCCACCCTTGATTGTATCAGGGCGGCCTATATGGTGGAACTTGTTGCTTCGGTTGGAAATTTTGTTGTGGAGGCCCCCTCGGCGGATAGTGTTGTTGTTGGGGTGGTGGTGGTCGAGCTTGTTGAGGTGGTTGTTGTGGCGGGTTCAAAGCTCCTTCATTGTTGGCGTAAGAGAATCCGGGATGATTTCTTGTGGCCGGATTGGCCCAATATCCTTGGTTCCCCGTGACATATTGTACTTGCTCCAAGGATCCTTCTCCTTGCTCTCCTCCCACATACATGGCTTGAGATTGGTCTTGCCAATCACTCATTTGGTTCGTTGGAGCGGAGGTGGAAGGGGTTCCTTGGGGCTCCGTGATAAACTTCTCCAGTCTCTCCACTACCTTGTGGAGAGAATCAAACTTGCTTGTAAGCTCCGCTACGGCCTTCGCCTCATAGATACTAGTTGGCTTTAAGGAGGACGTAGAGTGTCCTCGCTCATCGCCCCATTGTTGATTGTTTGAGGCCATCTCCTCAATTAGGGCCGTAGCTTCCTCGGGAGTCTTTGACAAGATAGCACCATTCGACGCGGCATCAATAATTTGTTTGGTCCCCGGTTGGAGACCGTTGTAGAAGCTATGAACTAGCTCCCAATCTTCAATGCTATGGTGCGGGCATTGATGTTGCAGATCCTTAAAACGCTCCCAAGCCTCATAGAGCGTCTCTTGGGGTCCTTGCTTGAAGGACATGAGAGCGCTCCGGATCTTCACCGTCTTGGAGGGCGGATAGAACTTGTCAATGAATGCACTCGCCAACTCGTCCCAAGAGGTGAAGACTCCCTCAGCCTGCGTCCTCAACCAATAGAGTGCCTTGTCCTTTAGCGTGAAGGGGAAGAGACGCAGTCTGATGGCATCGATGGAGACCCCCGGCATTTGGAATGTGGCGCACTTCGACAAGAATAATTGGATGTGGTGGTGAGGATTTTCATGGGCATTCCCATGAAATGGATCCTGCTGCATCAGAACCACTAGTCCAGTCTTTAGCTCGAAGTTCTTGTCAGCCGCCAACTCCGGCATGGCAATGGATGAGGTCGTAGAGGAGGTCTTAGGCCGAAGCCTATCTCGAATAGAAATTATCCTCGCCATCCTTGCCGCCAATTGTTCAGCAGTTTCCGGGTTGGTCATAAATCGCCCTTCCTGATTTTGTCTCCTTTCCGCTCTAAGTCTCCGCGCGGTACGTTCGATCTCTGGATCAAATAATATAGCTTCAGGGTCCGCCGTAGATCTCGTGTACATGCACCGGAGAACAAAGTTTCAAAGAAGCGATTAGTACCGTGGAAGGGTTAGGTAAAAATAAAGAAATGAAAATAATAATAATAATAATAATAAAAAGAAATAGCTAGGGTGGTAAGATCAAACGCAATCGCCTCTCCGGCAACGGCGCCAAAAACTTGATCGCTCCGGGATGTAACCCCAAAGAACGGTTGTAGTTTTACCGCAAGCGCACGGTATAGCAGCGAGCGGGTTATCGAACACAGGGAGGACGCATGACCGTGCTTGTTCCAATCAACCTGGCTATTTAAGAAGAGAGAAATTTGCCTTTGGCGATCTTGTCACAATCGTCAGACAAAGTACGGAAATATCAAATCAAATAAAGAACGTCTAGGAAATGGGGAATTCCCGCTACTCACCATATTTCGTAAAAGTGGTTCATCGGCATCAAAATCGCTAGAATAAGATTTTGGATGAACTAGTTGCAACTGAATGTAGAACCAAGCTCACGCTCTCGTGTTGTTGCCGGTCTATAGCTATCCTAGGCTCGGGTCCAATCTCTTGCAAACCCTAGCCTAGGGAAGCTAGCATTAGGATCAACATCATCGTTCAATCGCGCACCGAGCCCAATCTCTTGCAAACTCGGCCCACGACCTAGATTGGGATAGTTCCTACCCGTCCAATCTCTTGCAAACGGGTATCGGCACGGAATTGGAACCGGAAACCCTAGTATCGGTCCAATCTCTTGCAAACCGATACTACAGAAATTCGATTCCAACCCAATTCGGTTTTCTAGGGTTTCCTATCGAATTGGGATCTAATCTCTTGCAAATCCCAATCGGTATGAACTCCTAGCCATCCGTAGTAAATTGATCCCAATCTAATCCCTAATAGCAATTCTAGCAAAATTCCTACCAATTCATCACAATTATGAAATAGGGCTTGTAGGGTTCATCCCCACGCCCCAAGACGTGGCGACTACTCACAATTCATAGCAAGATTACAAAAATAATCAATGAAATAAGCAATAGAATTCATCACAATATTGAGATATGCAATAAAAATAGAATTTTTAGAGAAGAGAAAACACAAACCAATGGAGTTCTTCAAATAATTCTACAAAAATCAACTTTTTTCTCCTCTCCAATCTCAAGAATAAAGCTAAAAAGTTAATCTAAAAGGCTTCAAAAAATCTAAGAGAAAGGCTCTCCAAACTAGGGTAAAAACAGGGGTTAAATACCCCCCAAAATCGTCCAAAAACTGTGACCAAAATACCCCTGCGCAGCCTGTTTTCCGCAATTTTCGCTACAGGCAGCGCGTCGCACTCGGCCGAGTGACAAAAGTCGCTCGACCGAGTGAAAACCCTGTAAATTTCCAGTAAGTCTCGATCTTCAGGGGTCTTCACTTCGGGGGCTGCTCGGCCGAGTGAGTTGTCGTCACTCGGCCGATGGCTTCTTGGTACTCGGGCGGTCGGGATTATCCACTCGGCCGAGTGGGTCTTCTGAAGCTCAGGCAGCCGAAAAATAGTAACTTGGCGATTTTTGAATGGCTTCGTCTGGGCGCCACTCGGGCGGACGGGGTCTCGTCACTCGGCCGATGTGGTATCCGTCGCTCGGCCGAGTGCACATATGAATAGTGTCTGATCTGGTCGACCGAGCGGTGTCTCGCTGGTCGGCCGAGTGACTCCTTCACTCGGCCGAGTGGGACACTAAAAATGCCCAGATTGCTTGTTTTGGCCTCCTCGTCGCTCCTGCGACATCCGTTCTTCTTCCGCTCCTCTCCAACAGCAAAATACCCCTCGGGGAGGTCGTCGGTGACCCTCTGGAGTAAGCGCGTCTCGAGATCACTCCAAATCGCGCCAAATCACCTGAAATGCGACAAAAACAACAAATCGTGAAAAGCATCGCAATATCGTCGATATATCGTGAAAAACATGATTTGGGCGATCTAAATGGCATGCAAACATGCGGGAAAAAGGTGTAAAATAAGGAGTGATCACATATCTCGAGTCGTTCTTCCGCGATACTATCTTATTTGATGTGACGTCGCGACTTTCTGTTTTGACGCGAGACGTTTCTATTTTTAGTTTCGTCTCTCGACGTCAAAATTTAGATCCGTCTTCTTCACTCTCTTTCTTTCGTCGCCCCGAACACCCCATAATTATTTTACAATTTTTAGGCTTAATTTGACCTATTTTCCATTTTTGGGCAAGCTTTAAATAATTTTAAAACCTATTTTTATAAGTGTTTTAATTATAATAAAATTCCTATATTATAATAACGCTTTAAAGAAATCTTTGACCAAGTCTCAAAATTTTTGGCCGCACCCATCCTTGCGTGAGGGAGAGGAGAGTAAAATTTGAGTTATTTCAATTTTTAAATTATTTAAATTATTTTTCTTAAACCCTAGACCTAACCCTAGCTCATTTCTATTTAAATAATCCCTAGGCGAGATTATTTTCGCAGCCACCCAAACCATAGCCGCCGTTTCCTCTTCCAAAGCTTCGTCGCAACGTTGCAGCAGCAGCTCCCCGCACGACCGAGGAATTTGCCCCCGTTCTCTCGGTCTGATCGAGAGGCCGCCCCGCAATCGCGCTCCACTCCGCTTCGTTGCAAGTTGCAACGTTGCAACTTCGCCTGCACCGCATCCGACCGACGAGATCCATCGGTCTGACCGAAGCCCACTCCCGCATCCCGCACCCCGCTCTGCTTGTTGCAACCCCGCATCGCTGCACACCCCCGCTCCCTGCTGCGACCGAGACTTCCTCTCGGTTTGACCGAAGAAATCCCCAGCTCCGCACGCTGCAGCGCTCCGTTGCAGCCACTCCGCATCCGCCCCACATCCGCCCCGCACCCGCTAGTGCCCGACCGACAGCCGCCTCCGCATCGGGATGTGTCTGACCGAGAGACCAAGCCCCCCTCACACCCACTGCACCCGACCGACGCTCAGCCCCCCATTCCATCGGTCTGACCGAGGGAATCCTCTGCACCGACAGTGTCCGACCGACGGCCGAATGTCGCAACTTGGATTCTTCCTCACCAACTCCTGTGGTGGCCCCCCCAAGTCCTCCAGAGGTGCTGTGGACCCCCCATTGACCCCTAGCATTGATGTGGGCCCCACTTGGGTGTGCTACTTCACGGATTTTCTGTCTACGACGTTAAAACACGTCGTAGGCCTTCGTCGCAAGTTTCAGCTTTTGGGAAAGCGTACGTGGACCAGATTTGACGCTGAGGAGTTCTCCGTTCAGACACGACTTCCATTCTACGACAAACTCCGGTTAAGGTTGGTTCCCCGAAACTCGTAGAAACCCCCACAATAGCTGATTGAACCCTAAACTAAAAATCGAGAACTTGAACTAAAATTTATTTCCAGCACCAGTAAAACGTTGTACAAACATAGAAAATCGACGAACTGACTTTGTTGATTGTGCACATAGGATAGATCGTCGATTAGGCTGAAACATCAAAAAGTGACTTTGATGAATAGGATAGTCCCGATAACCTAGAAACGAACCCTAATAGGATTTGATGAAATTGAGACCTGACACCATCGCCACAGCAATATTTCAGATGGACTTTCACGGACGAGACGCTTGGACGAGACGCTTCGAGAGGACGACACACTCACCATCGCAGGCAAGTGTATCCCACTTGCACTTTTGGCCATGCTTAGGCCTTAGTGGGTTAGAATTGTTAATTGTGAACAAAAAGAACCGGACGTGAAATGATAGCGTCCGAGACGACCCCTGATGGATCAGACTTGATGACGAAGTCTGAGCCTGACAACAACAACTTTTGACATCGTAGGATTATCATGTGTGTGCGTGTGTGTGGACACCCTAGAATAACCCTTCCCGTCTTGTCATGTCCCGTCCCGTCTTGCACAGCCTGCGGGCAATAGGGCACTCTCCGAGTGATCCCTTGTACTGATTCACAGCCTACGGGCAATAGGGCACTCTCCAAGTTAGAGGGAGTGATCCCTTGTACTGATACACAGCCTGCGGGCAATAGGGCACTCGCCAAGCTAGAGCGAGTGATCCCTTGTACTGTTGTCTTGTCTTGTCTTCCTTGGGGTTTGGGGTTGGGTTGAGCGTGCACACGGCAAGAGGGTCTGATCCCCCTCGAACCGTAAGGCGTGAACCCTTTCGTGTCTCACTTGTCTTGTCTCGTCTTGTCCCGTCACATCCCTACTTGTCATGACACCTGTAGGTTAGTCCCGTAGTTGGTAGCACACGCTACGACTACTACTTGCTACGCTTTACTTTCCTGCTGCATTACTTCTTTTGTTACTCAGTTATAACCCCAGCATGCCAATCAACCAGTAAAACATTGTCTAAAAGTTGATACACTTGCAGTTTGGTCTAACCCTGTTTGTAGACCTTACCTGACGTACAGTTCCTTCTTTTGGTGCTGTACGTCAGGTGTTGAGCCAGAGTACGTCGACGAGGCGGACTTGCCAGCAGACGGAGAGCCAGAGGACGTTGATCCGGAGTACGATCCAGAGGAGGACCAGCGTTAAAGGCCTCTAGTTGCTGATCCAGAGTTCTGTTCCCGTTTAGATTGGGTGTGTAGCACCTGTTGTTTTCTTGTCTAGGTTGGGTGCTTGCACCGGTAGTTTCTTTTCTGCAGTTGTAGCCCTTCGGGTGTTTTAGACTCTCAGTACTTTGGATGTTATTTTTGGAATAAAATGAAATGATAACACTTTTCAGTACTTTTGTTGTTCCGTACTAACTTGCAGGGACCTGTTTCCTTCATTTTGGAATACCACAGACGCTTATTGGGTCTGGGCTCTCAGCCCCGGCCTAAGCGGGCCTTAGTCACACTTCGCCTCCGTCCTTTTTGGGAAGCGGGGCGTGACACAGCCTACCTCTATAGTCCTACCTATACTCCTTTTGCCATCCTCCCACCCTCATCTTCGGAGCGCTTCCCCTTATGCCTTACACACCTACCGTGGGAGTTCTACCCTGATCCTTGGTACGCTTCACTCGTTCACTTCCCACCCATGGATCCTCCCGATTGTCACCTGTGTGTCGGTCCATCCCCTCCCACCATCATCCACCACTATCCACTGATATATCCCGATCCTTCGGTAGTCCTGCCTGTTGCTCCTCCTTCTCCTATTCGCACACCCTCCCCTTCGTCCTCGAAGGATTCCTTCTACCATTATTCACCACCCTCCTCGCCATCTCCTTACCATTCTACCGAAAGTGACTCCGATTGACCATCCCCCTTGCATATCTCTGCATTTTCATGATCATATCATCTCGCTAGCATTGTCATGTCTAGCTTGGGGGAAGTCAAATTTTTCTGTGTGTTGTCGTGTGTCGTTTTTCTTTGTGTGCTTGTTTCTTTGTCGTGTCGTGTGATTTTCCTTTCTTTTTATTTTATTTTATTTTCTGTTTTTATGTCGTGTGGTGTGATTGTTATTTTTATTCTTATTTTCAGTTTTGTTTGTGTGATTTTCTTCTCTTTCGTGTCTTTTTGTGTCTGTGCGTATTCCCTCCCATATTCATTGCCCTCCCGTATTTAATTCTATTGCATTGAGGGCAATGCAAGTTTCAGCTTGGGGGAGTCGCACTTCATGCATCATTTGTCTCTTTTTCTTCGTTATTTGAGTCGTTTTTCTCCGTCTTTTTCTTTTCTTCTTTTTATCTCTTTCTCCTAGAGATGAACCCTATGATGAATTGCCACAAAATCACACACACCTAGCATGGCATCGATAATCACATTCACTAACCTTAGGATATCGAGTCCTCTTGCATTTCATGCATCGTGGGTCCACTTTGCTTTTTTGTGAGTCGTGTGTCGTGCCTAGCTGTTTGGTGTGCTTCTACTTTGTGATTTTATTTTATATAACTATCAAGGAATGGCCCCTAGATTATCATGTTTTGATTTGAATATGCGGTATTTGCTTCTCCTATCTGCTTCTGTATGCATGAATATATATATCGTATGCTTCATTTCACATGTGTCGGGATTCCACAGTTAGGACTAGGATAACCCATTTAGCCTACGCTCTGATTAGTGAAATATCTCCCTTGCCCAAGTGTCTAGAATCCGATTTCTTTTTTTGTTTTACTTGGTGCAAATCCCCTCGTCATGTACCGTTCTCCCACTTGGGAGAGTACACATGTATATAGCCAAAAATCCAAAAAAATTCAAAAAAAAAAGAGAAAACCCCAAAAAGAAAAGAAAAGAGAAAATTGTATAGCCAAAAAGCCAAAAATATATATGAGTGTGAATGTTTTCCTACTTACCGAGAATAAAGGGAAGGCGAGAATTTACACCGAGTGTTCTACTCCACATCATCTCAACCCCCATCGCATTCGAAAACACTTGGAATAGGGAATTCTAGCTATTATCTAGGTGATAGTGTGGTGATGTCCGAGCCCCTAGCTGTGGAGTCCATGACGCATGATGCATTTCTATTCTCATACTATTCTCTTGCATGCTTGAGCCATACATTCACCGCTATTTCTAAATCGAATCGATATTTGGGTCATTTCTTGGATTTGTGTATATGGAGCTTATTGCACAATGTAGATAGTGACACCGATTGTTGGCACATGACCACACTCACTCGCGCTTCACGGCGTGGGCCCACAGCACTTGTCTAGACTCGTATTCCTCGGTTTAGTGGTGTGATTTGGCGTTTGTTTGCTTGGTGTGTGTTTTTGATTTTGCTGGCTCTGACGGGCGATTTAGGATTTTCTGTTTTCTCCCTTCCTATCTTCCTCTCTATTTTCTCCCTCCAAGCTCCTACTCTCACTCTTCTTTCTCGAGGACGAGGAAGGGTTCAGCTTGGGGGATTTTGACGGGCTTTTATATTTCATATATTCATGCACGTTTTCTTTTGTGTTTTTCCGTTGTTTTCCGCCGTCTTGTATTCGTTTTCTTGTGTTTTCTTGTTTTCTTTCACTTTTCCGTGTTTTTTGTATTTTGCAGGAGTTTACCGGCGTAGGGGACATATAACGATGATATCATGAGTCCCCGGAGCAACGGGAGGAGTCACGCGTGATCCAGGGGGTCAAACGACGAAGATCGCATCATTCAGCCCCTCACCTGACCGGTTGGTCACTTCCAACCGATCGGGTGATGCACGCGTGCACCACCCGGACGCAAGTTGGAGCGGCCAAGAAGTCACCCGGTCGGTTCAGAGACCGGTCCAAAATCCCCAACTCTCTGGATTTTTGATGCTGAATGCCAACCGATCGGGTGACCTTCACCCGATCGGTTCACCTGTAGCCGATTCTCTGAAGCCGAGACACGGACAACTCAACCGACCGGTTCACCCGACGGCACGAAGATCCAACCGATCAGCCTCAACCCTCAACCGACCGTGCCATGTGACCGGGTGAAGTCCCGTGCTGAACTGCCGAAGAAACGAAGCAGGTCACCCGATCGGTTGACTTGTCAACCGATCGGTCGATATCGTATTCTATATATAGGACCCCTAGGTTTTCCAGAAACGGGAGTTGTTATTTTTTGCTGTTTTTTCTCTCTCTTGACGGTTGTAATTTTTCAGATATTTGTAAGTTTTTCGATCTTTGTTAAACTTTAATATAGTGTTATTAGTATTGCTCTTACTGCTTTTCAATCGCCTGATCATGTTTCTAACGGTCGATTTCTATTTAGATCGCTTTTTAGTAAATATGTGTGAGTAGTTCCCAAATCTGGGATTTTGGTGGAAAACCCTTCGTGGGTTCTCCCCGATGCGTCCATAGGACTAGGAAATCGATAGGGATTAGGAATCTACCGGTTACGCGGGGTGTTTTATTTTCATCGACGGAAAAAAGACCGCCTTTGACCGTTGGGCCAAGGAGGAATAAACTTGGCGGTTGACTCCCTAGCCATAGCTCATGCCCTTAGCATAGACGTCGAATCCTAGCACGCGGGAGCGGCAGGATGAGGTGCTGGGAGTTATCGTTGCGAGCTTAGTGCTCCTGGAGTCGGTCAGTGTTAATGGACACGGGAGTGCCCACTGACCGAACCCGGGAAGTCCGGTGTATCATCGTAGGCACCGACCGGAATATCGGGCCCATGGGACGCTGGTATCACTTTTAGAGGCAACGTCTCACCATTAGACCCTAATTCCGATCGCTATCCTTCCCGTAGGCTGTATCGGCAAGAATCGCACGATAGGGTGGAAACCGAAGTCCCGGGTTTTCCCTTTATATTGTTTATCCCTTGCATTCCATTTTTTGTGAAAACCCATAACCCGATTCGGGCTAGCTCACCAATGGGGTGAATTTGATCCTTCTTGACACAAGCACATCCACGCCTCCCTGAGTTCGACCCCCCAAGCCACACTACAACACCGTGCGCTTGCGGTTACAAATATTTAAATCTCACACCCCCAATAATATACATTGCACACACCATACATACACATGCGCAAAGTGCGGGGGACGTCACATCATAAGCATCATTATCCCCTCATCAACATCATAAGCATCATCATCCCATCATCACACTTCATACACACCTATCGAATTGCTCAAATCTTTCAATGGTTTGTCACCATCAAAAGGGGGAGATTATTGGTAGCAACGATCTAGGCTCTTTTGTTTGATGATGACAAACGTGTGTGTTGCTATTGATGTGTGTGTTAAGTGTTTGCAGGAGTGGTGAGAAACGATGGCTTAGTCAACGTGATGGAGAAATTGCTAATCATATAACAAATTGGATGAGATGGGAAGTGCTATTTACATAGCAATGTGACTTGGTCAAGATGGAATCTACAATGAGATGAGTTCAAATCTCATATCAAATCTTTTAGAAATTGGAAAGATCCCATTACCACTCATAGTCATATTTGAACTCCAAAAGAGATGAAATCAAATCCCAAATTCCATATTTCATGGGATTCATCTCTAGCCTAATTGATCTCACCCTCTTCCTATATAAACCTCTCATATTGTGAGATGAACTTTTGAGGAGAATAAAAAAGAATTCTATTACGGCAAAACCCATGCTCTATTCATCATAGCCGAAATATCTCTAAGCCCCAAACCCTCCCTTGCGTAAAGAAGTATATGTGGTCATATAACCGCAAGTTCCTAACCCTACCAAGGCCGAAACCAACTTGCCCAAGCTTCAAGTCAAGGAGACGCAAGCCCAAAGAAGGTCGCAGGTCATGCAAGGATCTAGGATTCATCTTCCTTTCAAAGAAACCCATGCTATAAGCTTCAAAGTTCTTCATCAAGCTTCACGCTACACAATGCTTCATCAACCAAGAAGAAGTAGGAGAGATCGGCATCTTCAACAGCTCACGCAAGGGTGCGTGTACTCCGAGCTCTTCCTTGTCGAATAGATCTCTACAACGATGACGTGCCTCCCACGCTGTCGTCGTCGTCATCAAGTGGCCGCTTCTGCTCAAGCTTCCACACGATGAAGTCGACCAAGCCCCGCTCAAGCTGGTGTTATCGTGAAGAGTGTCGACGGCGAACTCAAAACGCCACTACCACAGTTGGACATCCACCGTCGAAGTGGTCGCCGCCGTAAACCACCATCGTGAGGACGAAGCATTGCCTTTCAACAACGGAGCCCTTGTAATCCTTGCTGTTGAGATAAAGTCCACAGCTACAGCCGATGAAGACCCCGCCACCATTCGCTTCGTCTCATTGGAGAAGCTCGCCGCATGATGCAGTCCAAGAGCTCCCGAAGTCGAAGAAGAGTAGCTGCCCTTGGAGTTCGCCGAAGAAGGAGAAGTTGAATTCACTGCCGTCGAGTTCGAGTAGTTGTCGCCATCGAACGAGAGACTGTCGCCATCATCCCCTCGCTGTCGAAGAACAAGTCGTCGCTGTCGAAGACCGCTGCTGCCCTCGAGTCACCGTCGAAGTTCGTCGGAGTGAGTAGCCGATGACGTGGTCGGAGTTCGCCAAAGGAGTCGTCATTGAAGCATCGTGGTCTCGCCGTAGTTGAAGCAATCCTTATGCCGAAGTCGTCGACCCACAAAGTCGTCGCGACGTCGGAGTTTGAAGACAAGTCGATGATGGATTAGATGCAACTTCGTGCTGACGTGGCGCTGCATGAAAATGAAACAGCGGAATTAATTTTAGCTGACGTGGATTATTTAAGGAGTTTCTCAACGCACAGACTGCTTATAAAATTGTTTTGAACGGGGATTGCTTTACGCACAGACCTACTTGTGCACTAAACTTCTAAGGGCTACGGATTGACATCCAGGAGTCGGATTGAGACACTGTTTCCGTCATATTGGAGCTGACGACGTGATGATTGACAGAGATGACTACACGGACACGAACTGAGCATTTCTAAACCCTAAACTCTTTTTATTCGTTTCTTAGTGTAACGTTCTCTGTAGGGGAAACCTTTACCATATTTAGTGACTATTTTTGACTTGTCTGGTTGGGGCTAGACAAGAGGGTCTTGACATATTGCTGCAGTCAAGATACGTATTTACTAGGTTGATAGAGTTCTGTACTTTGTTGAGTGTGGTACAGTCTAGGTGGGGAGTTGGAGCTAGTAACCCATTGTAGGTGTACGGAAGGAACTTATTAATGATAGTATTTGCTTGGGGCTGGACGTAGGTCATTGGTGCGACCGAACCGGGGTAAATATGTGTGTTCTCTGTGATTGTCTCTGATTTACTCTGCTTGTGCTTTTAACTGCGGAGATTTTTTGTAGGTTGCACGAGAATTTTTTATTAGCTTATTTACCCACCCTATAGGCTAGGATCCAGATCCAACAGAAGTTGTATAACAACATATAAATATATCGGAATATTACATACTACATGCTAGAATGAGATTTAATGACATAAAAGCATTAAACTAAGCAACATAACACTTATTATTTCTCCACCTAATTTTTAGCATGAAGACATGGCGCATCAATATTAACATGAAGCTATTGACACATGTTATACTAACAAAATGAGCTACTAATATATGGCAAGTATACTAACACATGGCATATCAACATATTGCATACTAATATATGGCAAGCTTATTAAAACATGGCATACTAAAATTGAGCCATTAACATGCATACTAAAATTGGGCCATTACATATAGCTAGTAGACTAAAATATGGCATACTAAAATTGAACCATTAACATGACAAACTAAAATTGAGCTATTAGCATGCATACTAAAATTGAGCCATTAGCATGCATACTAAAATTGAGCCATTACATATAGCAAGTAGACTAAAATTGGGCAAAAAAAAATTGAACCATTAACATGACATATTAAAATTGAGACATTAGCATGCATACTAAATTTGAGCGATTAAAATGCATACTAATATTGAGCCATTAACATGCATACTAAAATTGGGCCATTACATATAGCAAGTAGACT
The DNA here is from genome assembly GCA_030789695.1 of Scilla litardierei. Taxonomy (NCBI): domain Eukaryota; kingdom Viridiplantae; phylum Streptophyta; class Magnoliopsida; order Asparagales; family Asparagaceae; genus Scilla; species Scilla litardierei. Next base: position 95,892,619 of record CM061142.1, read on the forward strand.
AAAATATGTCATACTAAAATTGAACCATTAACAAGACATACTAAAATTGAGCCATTAGCATGCATACTAAAATTGAGCCATTAGCAAGTAGATAAAACATGGCATCCTAACATAAAATTATTAACAACATGAAGCATGCTATTCATATAACCATATAACATTCTAATATTATTTATGACAACCAACATGGCATGGATTTCATTTACCTATGAACAACCTCAAGCCAACATCCTAACTAAAGTTGTAGTCTCCTACCTTGATTTCTTCTTCAAACTCTAGCTATGTCCTTCTCCAAGTCTATTCCTCTTCTCCTTCTCCAAGCTCCTTCTTCGTCTTCTTCTTCTAGCTTCCTCCTAGCACCAATGGAGGGGATGAAGGGTGGTGTTGGAGGTGGTGGTTCGGCCTAGAGGCAGTGGCAAGTGAGGGGAGAAGGTGTTTCAAGGGGTGGCCGGCCATGGGAGGAGGAGGAGGAGGAGATGAATGAAAGTCGTGGTTTTCCCCTCTTTTTTCTTTTCTTTTTCCCTCTCTTTTTTCTTTTTCTTTTTGTCTTTTTAAATTTCCTTCAGATCTTTATCATCCCTTCATTAGTTAAGAAGATGCCATGTGGAGTGTAGGTGTCATCATTTGGTGTAAGATGGCTTAAATGGTGACACATGGGTTTAGGTGTCATGTTAACAAAAATCAAAATTTCCTAATTTTGGATAAAAAGAAATACAAGAAATACACTTATTATTACTAGTAGCTATACTTAATACAATGTATTCCGTCAAATACTTCCATATTATTATTACTAATGATTTAAAATATTTAAAAATAGTTTTATTTTTATAATATTTTTAGAAAAATTAGGAAAAATCACCCAAAAATACATAAAGACATACGCGTATAAATATGATCGAAAAGTACGAACGTAATATCCGTACGTATGGAAACTGGATATTACATTCTACCCACCTTAAAATAAATTCTGTCCTCGGAATTTCAAAATAAGGTAAGAGGAATGATGTTTCCAGATATCAAACTAAGGTATTGGTACAGGGGAAACCAAAATCCATTACTCTAATAGATGAGAGTATCTATTAATACTCAATGCCTGATCATATATTATGGGTCAAAAAGTAATCCTAATTACAGGGAGAAGACATGCATGCTTAAAGAAAAGTTGGAGAGATATCGGTGGTAATTTGACCAGCGTCTTTCGTCTCTAAAACGGGGATAGCAAAAAGCCTAACGCTCTTGGGAAGCCCGGGCAGCTCTGTTGAAGGCACGTCTCTGAGCAGGTAAAGAAAGTCTACTGGAAGTTGGAGGACTTGGTCGTGGTGCTGCGAGTGGCAGTCTCTGTGTAGCAGGTGGAAAGGTCATTTGCTGTGTGCGCCTAGCAGCCATAGTTGATGTAGGTACGAAAGAACTGCTCTGGGGACAATGCTTACTAAGGTTTCCAAATTCACCACATGGAAAGCATCGTGTGCGTAAGGTTCTATAGTTCATCTTCGTGTGCCCATGTTTGTCGTAATACTGGCAGAACAACTGTTTCTATGAAATAGGATGAACTCATGGTCTCTTAAACTGGATAGTCTGTATGGGTCGAGAAGAGTTTTCCTGCTAAACTGCGGGGCGTTCCTTATTAACCTTGGGAGTCTTCTCCATGCTTCTCAAATAAGCCTTAAGGCCCCTCGCTGCTTCCAACACCATCTTATGAGTGGGCAGGTCAAGTGTAGACATGGCCCCTCTATACTCTGGGTCGAGGCCCATATGGAAGCGACGAGCTTGAGTGGCATCGGATGTCACTAATTTCATAGCAACGTGCTCAATAGGGAAAACTCGTCATCATAAGCATTGATACTCTGATGATCTTGGGTCAATCGCTCAAAACGCTGCCTCAACTCATCCTTCACTGTCTCTGGGAGGAACTTGAACTCAAAGCGTTCCTTGAACTCATCCCATGAGACAAGCTTGGTCAGATGATGCTCTTCTCCGTCCCACCAATCTCGAGCCTAATGGGTCAACTATCTTCATGCAGCATCCACCCAACCATCCTATGGATATCCAACTACAAGCAGATCATCCTCGGTATGCCTGAGCCATTCATCAACCTCTAAAGTATGCTCATTGCCCGAAAAGAATCTCAGACGCATTTTCCTGAACTGCTTGAAGCTAACGGTTTTCTGAGCATGAACCTTAGTTAACATCTCTGTTTGTTGGTTCAAACTGGTCTGAATTCCTAATAAAATCTTCTCTAACAGAGAAGGCTCGGGGTGAGCCATCTCGAAGGAAAATAGTATGTTTCTCGTATCTATTCTGTGAAATGGAACAAAACATTAGGGATCGATATGGATAACAGATTATAACGTAAGCTTATTCATCTGTACTACTCGTACGTACCTTGCATATACGTACATAAACTACTAAGGATAATATATACATATACCCCGATGAAGACACCACAATACATCCATACATACGGATGCCCATATTCATATCATATCATTGTACCCGACTTTACCACACTTATACAATAGTCATGTATGCATCTACTACATACATAGTATAGACATATGCACACATATGTACAAGCACAACTACCCAGTCCTTTAAGTAACATAGATACATAGATATATACATACAAGTATACATCCAAGCAGCTAGATAGATATATCGTCATAACCAATGCACATACAACAAGATACACACATATCGAACACATACATAGGTACATCCACGCATACTAATATATTCTATCTATGTAGAACACGTATAGAACCAGGTATACCAACCCACGAATACATGCCAATTGCACCTATGTACACAACAGTATAATCCATAGAGCGTCACACAAAGGCGACAATCTACCCCTGGAACTAGGTCCATCCTTGGTCTTCAAAAGTTAAGACTTTATGCTAATGGTGGCTAAGTCTAGACTCTAAGTCACTACCCACCTTAGAACATAACTACCCCTATGGAGCATTACCCGCACTATCCTTACCCACGACGCAGTGCGAAGACCTGCATGGGCCACCAAATGTAATGCACTGCTCTCCAGGGTACCCAGGAAGTATGACAGAAAGTACAGGCATGCCACTTCGTACGTGCTGGGAAGTACTTGTAATGCTCCAACACAGAAACAACATAGAGAATAGACAATAATGTACAAAGTTCAACATCTTGTATTGTTAATACACGAGTACATTACATATACATCCACTATACAGGGTTACAAAGAGAAACAAAAGAACTCCCCAAAACCCCACAAAAGATAAAAGTATACACACACTGTACAACGCACTCCCTAGCTACCCCTGTGAACTCGACTGTCACGCCCAGTTTCCCCATTCTATTGGGAGTGAGAACGCGAGCGGGTCCGCGATGTGCTTAAAACAAGGAGGAGTACTTTTCTTCTTTTCTTTTCCTTACTTTTCTTCCTCCTTAGCTTACACACTAAGAGTTTTTGTAAACTACAGGTCCTTGCATGCAAATTTAAGAAGCAGCTCAAACAACATTATTACATATCAAGCATATAGAATTTTAAGATACATTTTGGGCCTAACATGGCCAATAAAAACAAAGTACACAAATTACATTATTTCAAATATAAAGGTGCAGTCGCGAAGGTGATCGTCTAACCTTCAGCGGGTAGGAACTCCACGTATTCTTTGAGCACTGGCTCAACTCCTGCGGTAGTATCTTCAGAGAACTAGCTATCGATACCTAACGAAGATTTCTTAAAACAACAAAGTGAAATGTCCGTTTACGAGGTTTACTCCGCAAGATAATCTCCAAAACCAAAACGTTAAGCATTTAAAATTGAACCAAGTTGAACTTTAAAGAAAAGCAATAAATTTAATTTAAAAGAGTTATAGCAGTTAAACATTCGTAGCAATTTACAACCTGCAGCAATTTAATCATTTGATATCAATTTGCAATACTATTAGCAACCTGTAACAATTTAACATTTGATATAAAAACTGTAATGTTATTAGCAATCTGTAGAAGAAGAGATTAGAACAATATTTAATAACCAGTCTATTCTAGTGATAAGTCCATGTCCAAGAGTACGAGAGATGACTAACGTGCACCGTGTGACGGGAGCCAATCCGTGACGCTGCTCACCAGCCCCATAGGGCGTTGGTCAAGCTCTAACCACTTTAAGTGTGAAGGTATTCGGTTGGGTGCATCCAGTCACTCAGTAACACTTGTGATCATAGACTGCTCCAATCCCACAGGTCAAGTCAAGTGCCAGGTCAAAACGTGTACTATCTATTTATATTGAAGTAACATCTTTAATTCATTTATATTGAAGTTCCATCATTTATATTGAAGTTCCATCTTCCATTCATTTATATTGAAATTTCATCTTCCGTTTAGTCAATTCAATTTATTTGCATCATATTAGAAGCGTACAGTTGTTCCGTGGTATCTCAATTGTACATATAATAATCCACACCATTTTTACAACTTATTTAACAATTGAAGGAACTATGAAAACATGCAATAGTATAAAGAAATCAGCACACAAATGATTCCAACTGAGCAAATGAGTCTAATTAAGTTTAAAATATCTCAATAGTCCATATAATAATCCACACCATTTTTACGACTTAATTTAACAATTGAACGAACTGTGAAAACATGCAATAATATAAAGAAATGAACACAGAAATGATTCCAACTGAGCAAATAAGTCTAATTAAGTTTAAAATATTTTCTAAGGCTAGTAGGTAGTCTTTAAGAGTTTTCAACAATTAATAGGCATTTTTAAACCATTTAAAAGGGCTAAAAGCTAATTTTAAATCAAGAATTGATTTTTACGATATATATTCAAAGATTTATTTAGAGCAAATCATAAGTCGGATTTCTTACAACAAGTATTCAAAACGACCGTCTTAACTAGTACTACAACATATATTTTTCTCGTATGTCAGTGTACGTGAAAATCATGTGATATGAATTTTAATTCGAAAGTAGCGTTATTGGGTTTTATATTTTGAAAAATCATTGTGGGAGATGTACTTGCCTTTTGGCGATGAAACTAGTGCTAATGAGTCTGTTTCGTTGTTTCGGATTTTCTGGGCCTTCCCTCGTAATTTTTTGATGCTTGTACAATTTACTATCAATTTAATACTACCCAGCCCTTTTAAAATATTATTAATATACGTATTCAAATACATATATACGTATAAATATTAAACAAAATCACTGTGCGTGTATTACGTCATGCTTACTGTGCTTGTATCGATGCGGGGCTGAGTTCCTCGATGTGGACGACGCTACATGCGGCAGTGGAGGCAACCGGAGATGGCGGGGCGTCGTCGTCGGTCCGGTGGGCGACGGCAGCGACGGTGGAACACAACAGTGGCGGTAGTGCCGTGTTGTAGGCTGAGGCGACGGGGAAAGCAGACGGAGGGGAGCTTCCGGTGGTGGCTAGCGGTGGCGCTCCGTCGGTGGAGGACGTTGGAGCGGGGGTGGCAGCGAGCGGTGAAGCGTGGGGGCTGCTAGTGCTTCGCTGCAGCTGTAGATGGAGTCGGGGTGCTTGGTGATGGGGTGTGGTTACTTCGATGTAGTCAGAGGGCAGGGGCAAACTCGGGCGGAGCTTGTGGCGAGTCTGGGAGGCGGTGGAGCTCCATGGGAAGGTGGAGGCAGCGGCGACGCGGGGTGCGGGCGGAGCTCCGTCTGAGGGGTGAGGAGGTGGTGGTTGGGGTTTTAGTAGACGAATAAGAAGAGGCAGTGGGTCTTGTGGGTGCTACAACCTGGTTGTGGTGTTACTGGTGGCAGAGCACTACAATGGCGAGGGTCGAGGAAGCAGTGGACGAGCGTGGGGGAGCGGCGGCAGTCGGAGTGGGAGGGAAGGGAGAGGTGCAGGCTGTCAGAGCTGCTCGAAGCACCGTCCACAGACGGAGGGAGGATGAGGGGCTCGGGGACTGTTCCGGGGTGTACGGAAAAGCTGGAGACGAGCGGATGCCGGCTCGAGGAGATGGAGGTGCAGCTGCTCGTCGCGGGGTCGCGACGGAGGGTGACGACGGTGCTGTGTTGCGATGGGTGGCTCCGACGCAAGCCGGGGGCTTCGTGAGGAGGGGGTGGTGTGGCGGCCTTCAATGGAGAGTAAGGGTGAGTTCGAGAGAGGGGGCACCGGGTAGTGTCGAAGGCTGAGGAGCTAGAGGTGGACGCGTGGAATCGGAGAAGGGCGATGCACGGCGGTGGTGTTGGGTGGTGCTTTCCCAAAGGAGAGGGGAGGAGAAGGGGCGAGTGGAGGATGAGGTTGAGGGGAGCAGTGTTGCGGGGGGAGGGGTGAAGATGAATTGAGGGGGGGGGGGGGGGCATATATATGGTTTAGAAATATTTAGTTAATAATAATATGTATAATAATAAATTAAATTTATATAGTAGTAATGGAATGGGTTGGGATGTTGGATCTGACCAACCCATTCGGTGGGTTAATTGGGGTAGGTTAAGGGAGTGATTAGGGTGTAATAGTAACTAGTTAAATGTCAGTAGCGATTGTAATTAGTAAAAACGATGTAATACTACACCGTTTTTGCATACGACTCCGGAAAATTCCCAAACATAACCACGGGTTTGTATCGTCGTGAAGATGACGAATACGAAGTCCATTTCAGAGTTTGAGCTATGAAGATACGAGTTTTAGGCCAAAATGTTTAGTATGCGGGTTTGCAGGTTCTAGGTCGATTTGACTCCAGAAATTACAAATTACATTGGGGAGCACTAAATGATTATAGAATCACATGGTAGAAGTTTGAAATCATTCTGATAACATTTATATGGAAAAATAATTGATACGGCTATATCAATAATAATTGAATAGAAAATATTATATAAATTATTTAAACTTTTTGACGACACCTAAACTTATGAATACATGTTATAACTAGTATGATCATACGAAAATATTTTTTATATAATTGATTTGAAACTATTTTTGATATAAAACTCCTGACAAACCGTTTCAAAATATCTTTAAGGTATAAAATTACGTAGAATACGAATATACATGTACTACTGGATACAAGCTGTTATATCGACTATACAAAGTCACCCATTGTAGGCTCCATATCTATCTCGAAGCTCGGGGTAATCTCCTGAATGGGGTCCTGCTCTGCCATCTCTGTCTCTAGTCCTGGGAAAAAGGGAGATGGACACGTCAACATGTGCCCAGCAGAAAACTAACAACGCTTGTTTAGTATGCCAAACTCAACTATCCTATCTAGCTATAGGTCATGCTACAAGTGATATCCATAGGAAAGAACTAAATTTTCTACAATTAAAAGTAAGAAATATTGATAGGCATAATTATGGAAACATGGCAGAAGTGACATGCATAGAGAAATTTAGACAGAAATTAAATGAACGACTGTAAATGATAACTTAAGCGCATATGAGGAAATTCGCATTGAAACATAACTAAACATCCATAATTAATCAAAAGGGGTCATCAGGACATTATTTTCTAAAATTATTTTTATTGTAGTTATGATTTAGAAACCCGGATAAAAGGTAACGCATATGGCACTAGACTTCACCCAGGGTGGGTGAAAATATGGTACCCCGCCATTGGAACACGAGCACTGATCCCGGTGCCTCTTGTAACTCCCCCTGCAGGGAGTGAGAACATTGTATCATCAACTACCTCATATTGTATCACGAGTACACCAAGGGCCTCTCCAACTCTGCTAACTCCCCCTCACGGGAGTGATAAGAGTGAGACATAAATATAGTCCAGTCCTTATGTGTACCTTGTACCCGGTTTCCCCCAACCCCATATCTGGAATACTCACCCACCTCGAGGCAGACTGAGATATTCCATGTTATTATATTACTCTCAGGTGCTCACTCAGATTCTCAGGTTAATATTCAACAAAATTTTAGCATTTTCCTTTTTAATATCTCGCGGTCATACTACCGCTATCATCATTTCATTCTTATTTATCATCACAGCAATGTTACAATTCTCATGTCCCCATTTCATTTCATAAGTTGTGCTTAAGGAACATCTCAATATAAGCATGAACTAAAATATTCTCATTATAATATTCTCACAAGCCCAAGGAAAGTTGTGAGGCTCCAAATCATGGCATGAAGATGAACAACATATTATGACATACCACACATACTACATGATAGCTAACATCCAAGCGTGGCGAAAGCATGGCGTTAATTACATAAACTAACATGAACAACATCATAACAACATATCTAAGCATAGTGAAAACATGGACATAAACTAGTATACTAACATACAATGGCATATTGGAATACTACATACTAATATTACTATGAAGTTGCATAACAACATAAAGGATATTGGAATATTACATACTACATGCTAGCATGAGATTTAATGACATAAAAGCATTAAACTAAGCAGCATAGCACTTATCATTTCTCCACCTAATTTTTAGCATGAAGACATGGCACATCAATATTAACATGAAGCTATTGACACATGTCATACTAACAAAAATGAGCTACTAATATATGGCAAGTATACTAACACATGGCATATCAACATATTGAATACTAACATATTTGCATACTAATATATGTTAAGCTTATTAAAACATGGCATACTAAAATTGAGCCATTAACATGCATACTAAAATTGGGCCATTACATATAACAAGTAGACTAAAATATGGCATACTAAAATTGAACCATTAACATGACATACTAAATTTGAGCCATTAGCATGCATACTAAAATTGGGCCATTACATATCAGGGTGTCCAAAAAGCCCGAAAGCCCGCGGCCCGGCCCGGTCAACGGGCCAACCTGGCCCGGGCCTGAGGGCGTTGACCGGGCCCGAAGCCCAACCCAGCCTGTGGCTAGGGCCGGGCTTCCGGTGCCCCCTGGCCCGTCAGGCTGGGCCGGCTCGGCCCGGCCCGTGCCCGCTCTTGCAGCCTGTAGTGCGCAGGCAACGGTCATGAAACCGTTGACTGCTTTTATTTTTCTTTTTTCTTGGGCAGCAATTGTTAGGGGGGTTTTTGGTCTTTTTGGTCATTTGACCAAAAATACCCCTCCCAACGGTCATAAACGGCCATTTGGGAGGGGTATTTTGGACATTTTACACCGAAAAAACCCTCTAAATTTCAGCCAACCCCTCTTTTTTCACAATTCTCAAAATATCAAACTCTCTCATACTCTCTCATACTCTCTCATACGTTCAAGCAAGCAAGATCAACCACTCTCAACCTGATTTCAAGCAAGGGGATCTGATATTCACGTCTCAAGGCTCAAGCAAGATCAAGATTCAAGGCTCAAATCGATATCGCTCTCATCTTCCTCCTTTATCAACATCATCTCAGTGCTATTACGATCAACTTCTCTACACCACTCGCAACCCGGTAAATCAAGTTCCTATATTTTTAGATTAATGCCGGCACCAAACCGTAGGTCTTATCCATTCCACCATAACACTAACAAGCAAGGTAACTTTAATATGATGCAGACTAACCCGATAGAAACACCTAATTATGACCATTTTGAAATGTCACAAACTGAACAAACTGAACCATATGAGTACACAAATCCTATACAACCTGCTTATACTATTTTTGCACAAACATCTTCTGTACACGCTTCTACACCTGCACAACCTATTCCTGCTAATGTTTCACCTACACAAGTAACACAACAAACCCAACCCAGATCAACAAAATCTGCAGTTTGGAAGCACTTTGCACTTGAAACTGTCCCTGGTAGAGGCACGCGGTCAATTTGCAAAATATGCAAATCTGATTTTACTTGCAAACCTTTTGATGGCACAATACACCTAAAGAGACACCATTCCTCTCACTTAAAAAAGACCTTAAACAGACAACATTAAACTTATCTGGCTCTTCTTCCTCTTTATCTAATTTCTCATACTCTGCTGAGACTATGAGAAAAGAGATGGCAATATTTGTAATATACCGAGAATTTCCATTTACTTATGGGGAAAGCCCCGAATTAGAAAGACTTAATCAAGTGGCCATTAACCATGCCTTTAGAAGAGTGCCTAGAAACACTCTTCGAAGAGATGTTATGTCAGTTTTTGAAGTTGGTAAAGCTAAATTGATTGAAAATTTTGCTAGTGTAAAATCTAGAATAGCGTTGACTTCTGATATTTGGACAACAAAATGGGGTGCATCATATTTATGTGTTGCATCGCATTTTGTAGATAATTCTTACATGCTAAATAAGATGATTATTGGATTTAGAATGTTAGAGCTTTCTCATTCTGGGGGTACTATTTCTAATGTAATAATGTCTGTAATTCATGATTTTAATATTGCAGAAAAGATTTTTTCAAGTACGTTTGATAATGCATCCAATAACACTAGTGCAATTAGCGTTTTAAAAAGAAATTTGACCCTCGATATGGAGGGGTTGTTCCATTAAAGATGTGCATGTCACGTCTTGAACTTGATAGTTCGCGATGGACTTGCAACTTGTTCACCTTATTTAGATAAAATTAGACATCTCATGTTGTTCATACATACTTCTAGTACTAGGCGACTTCAGTACAAACAACTGTGTCGTACTAGACAAAGACCATATCTGGCGTTTAAATTTGATGTTGCATCAAGGTGGAATTCAACTTACTTAATGCTGCGATCTATGCTTAAGAATAGAGAGCAGCTTACAGATTATTCACTTACATATCTTTCACATGACCCTGTTTTTGACATTACTGAAATAGAGTGGTTAACTGTAGAGCATCTATATGACTTTTTAAAAGTTTTTTTTACTGCTATAAACAAATTTTCTGGGGTTTACTACCCAATATCTTTTTAGGCTTAGAACAATTAATTTTAATTTCTGATCAGATATCTAGGCATAGAGAAAGTACACATCCTAACACTGCCATAGTGCCTATGATACATGACATGTCTGTAAAACTAGCTAAGTATTGGAATCCGGTTCCTCTTCTTTACTCATTGTCTAAAGTTTTTTATCCTCGTTATAAGGAGGATGTTGCACTAGCTTTATTAGAAATGTATTCTGAAAACATGGGATTTTCCCATGTTGAACAAGTATCTGCTGTTAAAACTAGCTTTAGAACCATGTATGCTTATTATGAGGCTAAATTTGGTGATGTTTCACATAATTCATCTGTGCCTGCTAGTGCTAATACTACTTCTTCTAGTAGGATTCGACAAATGTTAGGAAAGAAGAAACAAAAAAAACCGTAGATTCGGATTGTGCTACTAGTGAACTATCCAAATATTTAGCTAATCCATTTCCCTTTTCAGAGGAAGTAATGGATGATGAGCATTTTGATCCTCTTACCTGGTGGAAAGGATATGAGTCTGTTTATCCCATTTTTTCCATTATGGCACAGGATTTGTTATCTGTACCTATATCTACAGTTGCTTCAGAGTCTGCTTTTAGTGCAGGTGGTCGCGTTCTGAGCAACAAGAGATCACGGTTGAAGGAGGACATAGTTGAAGTTGCGGTTTGTGTGAAGGATTGGTTCCATGCTGAAAACCGCTCACAGAACAAGAAGGACCGTTCCGAAGATTTCAAAGAAGATGATGAGTGATGTATTATTATTTTCTTAGTTGTATTATTTTTTTGTTTTGGCCATTGTATGAGGGGTAAGGTTGGCCGATGTACGTCCCACCCTTCAAAAAAAGATTTTAATTAATAAAATTTAAAGGTTCAACACGGGACCTTCGAGAATTTCGGGCTTAAATTTTATTTTTTCATGTGTTCTTTTTTTTATTTATCTACTTACAATTTACAAATTGTTTGAATTTTTTCAAGTAAATAGTATGTGTATATATCATTTTCCAAGTTGTTTGGATTTTTTAGATTTTTAAATAATTTTAAAGAATTTTTTTAGGGTACATTAAGTTTCTTTAAGTTTTTTTAAAATTTTTTAAGTTTTTTAAAATAATGGGCCGGCCGGGCTCGGCCCAGGCCCGGGCTTCCGGCCCCCGGAGCCATTCCGGCATCCAGGTCAACCGGGTCGGGCCAAGCCGGGCCGGCCCAATGGACACCATGAATTACATATAGCAAGTAGACTAAAATAAGGCATACTAAAATTGAACCATTAACATGTGATACTAAAATTGAACCATTAGCATGCATACTAAAATTGAGCAATTAACATGCATGCTAAAATTGAGCCATTAGCATGCATACTAAAATTGGGCCATTACATATAGCAATTAGACTAAAATATGGCATAATAAAATTGAACCATTAACTTGACATACTAAATTTGAGCCATTAGCATGCATACTAAAATTAAGCCATTACATATAGACTAAAATTGAGCCATTAGCAAGTAGGGTAAATCATGGCATCCTAGCATAAAATTATCAACAACATGGAGCATGCTATTCATATAACCATATAACATTCTAATATTATTCATGACAACCAACATGGCATGGATTTCATTTACCTATGAACAACCTCAAACCCAACATCCTAACTAAAGTTGTAGTCTCCTACCTTGATGAAGAATTCTTCTCCAAGCTCTAGCTATGTCCTTCTCCAAGCTCTAGCTATGTCCTTCTCCAAGTCTACTCCTCTTCTCCTTCTCCAAGCTCCTCCTCCTCCTTCTTCTTCTTCTAGTTTCCTCCTAGCACCAAGGGAGGAGATGAATGGTGGTGTTGGAGGTGGTGGTTCGGCCTAGAGGGGGTGGCAAGGGAGGAGGAGAGGGTGTTTTAAGGGGTGGCCGGCCATGGGAGGGGAGGAGGAGGATGTGAATGAAAGCCTTGGTTTTTTTCCTCTTTTTTTATTTTCTTTTTCCATTTCCTTTCCATTTTCTTTTTCTCTTTTTAAATTTCCTTCAAATCCTCATCATCCCTTCATTAGTTAAGAAAATACCATGTGGAGTGTAGGTGTCATCATTTGGTGTGAGATGGCTTAAATGGTGACACATAGGGGTTTAGGTATGATGTTAACAAAAATCAAGATTTCCTAATTTTGGATAAAAAGAAATACAAGAAATACACTTATTAGTACTAGTAGCTATACTTAATACAATATAATCCATCAAATACCTCCACATTATTATTACTACTAATGATTTAAAATATTTAAAAATAGTTTTATTTTTATAATAATTTTAGATAAATTAGGAAAAACCACCTAAAATGCATAAAGACATACGCGTATAAATACGATCAAAAAATACTATGTAACATCCATACATATGGAAATTGGATACTACACAGAGTTAGCTTGCTTGTGCTCGGATCCTACCTATTTGACTCTGCACAAGTCAGATACAGGGATGTCGAGCTAATGGACTTCTATAGTACATGGATTCTCAAGTCGGAGGATCGACGGCTCATAGTTCGGGAACTCTATAGTCTAAGATTTGGATGGCTCGGCTCGGCAATTCGTTAGCTTGAGTTCGACATCACTGAGTAGTTGACCATAGGATGCAGTATCTTATTTGAAGTAGAGTTTTGATTAGATTACGTTTGAGTTAGAGTTCTAGTCAAAAAGAAATCCCTCTTCTAATAGAATACATTTGTGCCCTAGGTTATTGTATCGGTCGGTTTTCGATCGTACTTTCTTTGTGCACGTGCTCTTGATCGTGCACGTGTTTATTTTAGCCTCTATTTGATTTTGAACATTATTGTGTGATATGTTGACGTGATCGTCTCTGAAAGTATTAGATTGTGGAACAACTTTGGAATGACATATCTTGAGTCGTTTTTCCGCGATACTATCTTATTTGATGTGACGTCGCGACTTTCTGTTTTGACGCGAGATGTTTCTATTTTTAGTTTCGTCTCTCGACGTCGAAATTTAGATCCGTCTTCTCCACTCTCTTTCTTTCGTCGCCCCAAACACCCCATAATTATTTTACAATTTTTAGGCTTAATTTGACATATTTTCCATTTTTTTTTGAAATTTTTAAATAATTTTAAAACCTATTTTTATAAGTTTTTTAATTATAATAAAATTCCTATATTATAATAACGCTTTAAAGAATTTTTTGACCAAATTTCAGAATTTTTGGCCACACACAACTTGCGTGAGGGAGAGGAGAGTAAATTTGTTTTAAATTAATTATTTTAAATTATTTTAATTATTTTTCTTAAACCCTAGCCCTAACCCTAGCTCATTTCTATTTAAATAAACCCTAGGCTAGCTTATTTTCGCAGCCACCAAAACCCTAGCCGTCAAAAACTCCACCCCAAGCTTCGTCGCAACGTTGCAACAGCCGCCCCGTGCACGACCGACAGCCGCCTCCGCATCGGGCTGTGTCCGACCGAGGCCAAGCCCCGCACCCACACTCCGCTCCGCTTCGTTGCAACATTGCAACGTTGCAACCCGCATCGCCCCGCTCCAACCGAGGAGATCGCCCGCTCCGACCGAGAGAACAGCCCGCACCCCGCTTCGTCCGCACGCTGCAGCGCTTCGTTGCAGCCGCTCCGCATCCGCCCCACACCCGCTAGCGCCCGACCGAAGCCATCGCCCACACCGACCGAGAAGCCGCTCCGCATCGCCCCAAGCGCTGCATGCCCGCACCCCGCCGTGTCCGACCGAGAGATCCGCTCGGTCTGACCGAGGGAATCCCTCGCACCGCACCAAGGCCGCCTCCGCTGCGCTGCATCTCGCCCGACCGAGAGCTTCTCTCGGTCTGACCGAGAGAAACCCCCGCACCGACGGTGACCGACCGACGGCCGTTCGTCGCAACATTGAATCTCCCACACCAACTCCTGTGGTGGGCCCCCCAAGTTCTCCAGAGGTGTTGTGGGTCCCTCATTGACCCCTAGCACTGCTGTGGGCCCCATTTGGGTGTGCTACTTCGTGGATTTGCCGTCTACGATGTTACGACACGTCGTAGGCCTTCGTCGCAAGTTTCAACTTTTGGGGAATCGTGCGAGGACCAGATCTGAAGCTGAGGAGTTCTCCGTTCAGACACGACTTCCACTCTACGACAAACTCCGGTTAACGTTGGTTCCCCGAAACTCGTAGAAACCCCCACAATAGCTGATTGAATCCTAAACTAAAAATCGAGAACTTGAACTAAAATTTATTTTCCAGCAACAGTAAAACATTGTACGAACTTAGAAAATCGACGAATGGACTTTGTTGACTATGCACATAGGATTAGATCGTCGATTAGGCTGAAACATCGAAAAAGTGATTTATTACGAATAGGATAGTCCTGATAACCTAGAAATGAACCCTAATAGGATGTGATGAATTTGAGACCAGACACCATCGCCGTGGCGATATTTCAGACGGACTTCCGCGGACGAGACGCTTGGACGAGACGCTTCGAGAGGACGACGCACTCGCCATCGCAGGCAAGTGTATCCACTTGCACTTTTGGCCGTGCTTAGGCCTTAGTTGGTTAGAATTGATAACTGTGAACAAATAGAACCGGACGTGAAATGATAGCGTCTGGGACGACTCCTGACGGCTCAGACTTGACGACGAAGTCTGAGCCTGACAACAACAAATTTTGATATCGTAGGGCTATCATGTGTGTGTGTGGACACCCTAGAATAACCCTTCCCATCTTGTCACGTCCTGTCCCGTCTTGCACAGCCTACGGGCAATAGGGCACTCTCCGAGTGATCCCTTGTACTGATTCACAGCCTGCGGGCAATAGGGCACTCTCCAAGCTAGAGAGAGTGATCCCTTGTACTGATACACAGCCTGCGGGCAATAGGGCACTCGCCAAGCTAGAGTGAGTGATCCCTTGTACTGTTGTCTTGTCTTGTCTTCCTTGGGGTTTGGGGTTGGGTTGAGCGTGCGCACAGCAAGAGGGTCTGATCCCCCTCGAACCGTAAGGCGTGAACCCTTTCGTGTCTCACTTGTCTTGTCTCGTCTTGTCATGTCACGTCCCGACTTGTCTTGACACCTGTAGTTTAGTCACGTAGTTGGTAGCACACGCTACGACTACTACTTGTTGCGCTTTACTTTCCTGCTGCGTTACTTCTTTTTGTTACTCAGTTATAACCCCAGCATGCTAATCAACCAGTAAATCGTTGTCTAAAAGTTGATACACTTGCAGTTTGGTCTAACCCTGTTTATAGACCTTACCTGACGTACAGTTCCTTCTTTTGGTGTTGTACGTCAGGAGTTGAGCCAGAGTACGTCGATGAGGCGGACTTGCCAGCAGACGGAGAGCCGGAGGACGTTGATCCGGAGTACGACCCAGAGGAGGACCAGAGTTAGAGGCCTCTAGTTGCTGATCCAGAGTTCTGTTCCAGTTTAGATTGGGTGCATAGCACCTGTTGTTTTCTTGTCTAGGTTGGGTGCTTGCACCGGTAGTTTCTTTTTATGCAGTTGTAGCCCTTCGGACGTTTTTTGAGACTCTCAGTACTTTGGATGATTATGTTTGGAATAAAATGATATGCTCTTTCCTTTCAGTACTTTTATTGTTTCGTACTAACTTGTAGGGACATGTTTCCTTCGTTTTGGAATACCACAGACGCTTATTGGGTCTGGGCTCTCAGCCCCGGCCTAAGCGGGCCTTAGTCACGCTTCGCCTCCGTCCTTTTTGAGAAGCGGGGTGTGACATGTTTTAGTGGTGGCCCATGCAGGTCCCATCCTTCTACGAATACGGAACAATCGAAGTATTGAAATTCATTTTATTATCATCCAGTAATCGTACGAGTCTAATCTCTATGTTTCTGTCAATAGGATGGCAGGACGACGCGTTACCCGATCAGGGAACTTAGGCGATGGAGTTCCGGAGGACCAGAGCGGAGACTTCCGTCAGTTTCTGGGTGTGATGAGGGAGATGCTGGATGTTCAGCATCAGATGGTTCAGCAGTCCCAGCGTGCTGCCCAGGCTGTTCCAGTTGCACCACCACCACCTCCGCCTGCCCCCACGAGCTGCTCCAGGAGTGAAGCAGTTCAACGAGCTCCAGCCGAGGACATTTTCGGGGAAGGAGGGACCCCTAGCTGCTGACGAGTGGATCCAGAGCACGGAGGAGAAGTTAGTCGCTGCGAAGATTCCTGACGATACCCGAGTGGAGATAGCGAAGATGCAGCTAATGGAGAATGCAAGGAACTGGTGGCGCATCGAGGAGAGGCGTCTTGAGAAGCCAGTGGGGTGGAAGACCTTCAGATTGATGTTCAAGAACAAGTATTTCACCAAGTCTGCTAGGAGGGAGCTACTGAGCAAGTTTATAGATCTGAAGCAGGGGGATATGACTGTCGAGGAGTATGAAGCTGAGTTTGAGATGCTGAGCCGTTTTTCCCCGCATATGGTAAGGAAGGAGGAGAAGCGAGCTGATCGCTTTCGTCAGGGACTGCGTCCGAAGATTCAGGCTTCTATGTCTTCGGCAAGTTTCACGACTATGAGAGAGGTGCTAGATGCTGCGAAGAATCATGAGATCATAGCTCTTCTGCCTGAACCTTCAGCTGATAAGGGGAAGCATCCCATGGAGCAATACCGGCCACCTGCTAGGCCGATGATGAGGCCAGTTCAGACAGTACCATTCAAGAGGCCTGGAGCACCAGTTCAGATTCAGGGCAAGGGCCCGTGCCACTTCTGTGAAAAGCCTGGACATGTTCAGGCCACCTGCAGAAAGAAGATGGGGCTATGCTTGGTTTGTGGAGATGCCTCGCATGTAGCGAAGGATTGTCCGAGAGCTCGTCATGCTGTAGTTGGAGCGCCAGCCCCGCTGCAGATGAGAGCGCCTGCCCCAGTCCAGAGGGAACCTGATGTTCGTGGACCACCTTTGGCGCCACAGAGGCAGATGTTTCAGAGAGCAGCACAGCCCCAGAGGCCGCCGTACACCATGACTGCTGTGGAGACTGAGGAGCTGGATGGAGTTATTGCAAGTAACTCTTGATTCTAGTCTTTCTTTTCATAATTAGATCTTATTATTTGTGTTGCTTGTTTGACTTGCTTGTTAGAGTAGCTTGGTTTGACCATAGTTGTTTATATCTTAGGCACCATTCTAGTGTCCTCTCACCCAGCCCTGGCTTTGTTTAACTCCGGTGCTTTTATGTGCATCATATCCCAGAGGTTTGTAACAAAGCACTCCATTCCCACCCATACACTCCTTAAGTGTTGGGACATCACCACAGGGAACGGAGTGGTGACAGTGAACTTGGAATGTCGATCGATTTCTTTAGTGGTCAGTGGACACGAGCTCTTCACAGATTTCATTGTCCACGATCTGCCACATTTCGATGTCGTTCTTGGTATCGATTGGTTGGGAGATTTCCATGCCTCGATCGACTGTCACAGCAAGAGGGTGGTGTTCCGGATTCCAGGCCATCCGGATTTCGAGTTTTGCGGCAGAGATGAGTCGCTTGGGCCCATCAGATTTCGGGCCAAGCCGGAGGTGCCGATTGTTGTAGCCATGCAGATAGAGATGGAGATCGAATGACCAGCAGTCGTCAGAGACTTCGACGACGTCTTCTCGGAGGATATCTCGGGTCTACCACCCGACAGAGCTCTAGAATTTGGCATTGATCTTATGCCGGGAGCGCAGCCGATATCGATGGCGTCGTACCGTATGGCTCCCGTTGAGCTCGAGGAGCTACGGAAGCAGTTAGATGAGTTGCTACAGAATGGATTCATCCACCCTAGTGTGTCACCATGGGGTGCACCAGTTTTGCTCGTGAAGAAGAAGGATGGGTCCCGCAGGATGTGCGTGGACTATTGAGGGCTGAATGCTGTTACCGTGAAGAATAAGTATCCGCTGCCACGCATCAACGATATCTTTGATCAGCTTGGAGGTTCGAGAGTCTTCTCGAAGTTGGACTTGAGGAGAGGATACCATCAGTTGAAGGTGAAGAAGGATGATGTTCCGAAGACAGCTTTTCGGATGAAGTACGGACATTATGAGTTCGTGGTCATGCCGTTTGGCGTGACCAATGCTCCAGCTGTGTTCATGAATTTGATGAACTTGATTTTCTTCGACTTCCTGGATAAGTTTGTCATTATCTTCATTGATGACATTCTTATTTATTCGAAGTCTGAGGAGGAGCACAGCTGTCATCTGAGGACAGTGCTGGAGACGCTGAGGCGACACAAGCTTTATGCTAAGTATAGCAAGTGCGAGTTCTGGTTGGACAGAGTCGCATTCCTGGGACACGTGGTGTCCGGTGATGGCATTTCTGTGGATCCGGAGAAGGTCAGAGCAGTCAGAGATTGGCCGACTCCGCAGTCAGCGTCAGACATCAGGAGCTTCCTTGGTTTAGCAGGCTATTATCGGCGATTCATTAAGGATTTCTCGAAGATTGTAGAGCCGATGACGAAGCTGACGAGGAAGGACGTGGAGTTTCTTTGGTCAGGTGCTTGCGAGGAGGCCCTCAGTATCTTGAAGGCGAGATTGACTACGGCACCGGTGTTGGTAGTACCGGATCGAAGCAGAGGCTTCGAAGTTTATTGTGATGCATCAGGAAAGGGCCTAGGATGCGTTTTGCATCAGCATGGCCACGTGGTCGCGTACGCTTCTCGTCAGTTGAGGACCCATGAGAAGAATTACCCGACGCACGATCTAGAGTTGGCAGCAGTGATTTTTGCACTAAATATTTGGAGGCACTTCTTGCTAGGTGAGAGTGTGAAGATTTTCACCGATCACAAGAGCTTGAAGTACATCTTTACGCAGAAGGAGCTCAACATGCGTCAAAGGCGATGGTTAGAGCTCATGGCTGACTACGAGATTGATTTGCAGTATCATCCAGGGAAGGTGAACGTAGTGCCAGATGCCTTGAGTAGACTTCCTACTGCGATGATGCATACTGCCGACTGGAGGATTCAGCAGGAGCTAAAAGAGATGGATTTGGATGTTGTCCTACCTGGTGTAGTTCATTCATTCATGAATTTGCAGATTCAGTCCACGATCGTGGATCAGATCAAGGCAGCACAGGCAGGAGATCCGAAGCTGCAGAGGATCAGGAGGCAGGTTGAAGCTAGACTACAGACGGAGTTCGTGATTCATGAGGATGGTTCACGGTGGTACAACAACAGACTCTGTGTACCTGCAGGTGATGTTCGTGAGGAGCTGTTGAGCGAGGCTCATATCTCGCCATATTCTATACATCCTGGGGGCACCAAGATGTATAAGGACCTCCGTCTGAATTACTGGTGGATTGGCATGAAGAGAAGTGTGGAACGGAGCATTGCCAAGTGTTTGATATGCCAACAGGTGAAGGCTGAGCACCATCGTACTGCTGGGTTGCTGCAACCGCTTCCTATTCCGGAGTGAAAGTGGCAACATATTACGATGGACTTCGTGACTGGTTTACCTCGGACCCCGAGGCAGAACGACACAGTTTGGGTGATCGTAGATCGGTTGACCAAGTCTGCGCACTTTATCCCATTCCGAGTGGGCCAGTCTACGGAAGCTTTGGCCTGGAAATATCTGGAGGTAAAATTTCGTTTCTACTTTACTTCTATTTTGATTTCCTCTTTGAAATAGTCGTGACGTGGACCGTGTACGTGCAGGAGATTGTACGCTTACATGGAGTCCCCGTGAGCATTGTGTCTGATTGAGACACGAGGTTCACATCTCAGTTCTGGAGAAGTCTGCAGGAGCATTTGGGTACGAGTCTGAGTTTCAGCACGGTGTACCACCCGCAGACTGATGGCCAGTCCGAGAGGACTATTCAGATTCTGGAGGATATGCTGCGAGCTTGTACGCTCGATTTAAAGGGATCATGGGAGGACCATCTTCACTTGGTGGAGTTCTCATAAAACAACAGCTACCAGGCGAGCATTGGCATGGCGCCGTTTGCTGCCTTATATGGAAGGAAATGTCGATCGCCACTGAGCTGGGATGACATCGGAGATCGGGAGCTGTTGGGTCCGGAGATGATAGTGGAAGCTGTGGATGTCGTGAGAGACATCAGGGAGAAGCTTAGAGTTGCACAAGATCGCTTCAAGCATTGGGTAGATGCCAAGAGGAGACCCTTAGAGTTTCAGCTTGGAGATCACGTCTTCCTGAAGATTTCTCCGAACCGTGGAGTTATTCGTTTTGGAAAGAAGGGAAAGCTGAGTCCGAGGTATATTGGGCCTTTTGATGTGCTAGAGCGTGTGGGAGCAATGGCCTACCGCCTTGCTCTGCCACCATCTTTGGTGGGGGTTCACGACGTTTTCCACGTATCTCAGTTGCGTCGGTACGTCAGTGATCCGTCGCACACGGTCGATTTCTCAGAGATTACGGTTCGCCCGGACCTGACATATGACCAGCAGCCTGTGCAGATCTTGGACCGTCGACAGAAGCAGTTGAGGAATAAGATAGTCGACCTGGTGAGAGTGATGTGGCATCACGGATCACCTGGAGAGTCCACCTGGGAGCGTGAGGATGATATGAGAGAGCACGTCCCGCATCTTTTCCCCAGCGATGCTTGATGTTGATCCGAGGACGGAATCATTTCTAAGTTGGGGAGGATGTAACGGTCGGTTTCCGATCGTACTTTCTTTGTGCACGTGCTCTTGATCGTGCACGTGTTTATTTTAGCCTCTATTTGATTTTGAACATTATTGTGTGATATGTTGACGTGATCGTCTCTGAAAGTATTAGATTGTGGAACAACTTTGGAATGACATATCTCGAGTCGTTCTTCCGCGATACTATCTTATTTGATGTGACGTCATGACTTTCTGTTTTGTTGCGAGACGTTTCTATTTTTAGTTTTGTCTCTCGACATCGAAATTTAGATCCGTCTTCTCCACTCTCTTTCTTTCGTCACCCCGAACAACCCATAATTATTATACAATTTTTAGGCTTAATTTGACCTATTTTCCATTTTTTTAAACGTTTTAAATAATTTTAAAACCTATTTTTATAAGTGTTTTAATTATAATAAAATTCCTATATTATAATAACGCTTTAAAGAATTTTTTGACCAAATTTCAGAATTTTTTGGCCGCACACAACTTGCGTGAGGGAGAGGAGAGTAAATTTGTTTTAAATTAATTATTTTAAATTATTTTAATTATTTTTCTTAAACCCTAGCCCTAACCCTAGCTCATTTCTATTTAAATAAACCCTAGGCTAGCTTATTTTCGCAGCCACCAAAACCCTGGCCGTCAAAAACTCCACCCCAAGCTTCGTCGCAACGTTGCGACAGCCGCCCCGTGCACGACCGACAGCCGCCTCCGCATCAGGCTGTGTCTGCCCGAGGCCAAGCCCCGCACCTGCACTCCGCTCCGCTTCGTTGCAACGTTGCAACCTGCATCGCCCCGCTCCAACCGAGGAGATCGCCCGCTCCGATCGAGAGAACAGCCCGAACCCCGCTTCGTCCGCACGCTGCAGCGCTTCGTTGCAGCCGCTCCGCATCCGCCCCGCACCTGCTAGCGCCCGACCGAAGCCATCGCCCGCACCGACCGAGAAGCCGCTCTGCATCGCCCCAAGCGCTGCACGCCCGCACCCCGCCGTGTCCGACCGAGAGATCCGCTCGGTCTGACCGAGGGAATCCCTCGCACCGCACCAAGGCCGCCTCCGCTGCAATGCATCTCGCCCGACCGTGAGCTTCTCTTGGTCTGACTGAGAGAAACCCCCGCACCGACGGTGACCGACCGATGGCCGTTCGTCGCAACATTGAATCTCCCACACCAACTCCTGTGGCGGGCCCCCCAAGTTCTCCAGAGGTGTTGTGGGTCCCCCATTGACCCCTAGCACTGCTGTGGGCCCCACTTGGGTGTGCTACTTCGCGAATTTGCCGTCTACGACGTTACGACACGTCGTAGGCCTTCGTCGCAAGTTTCAACTTTTGGGGAATCGTGCGAGGACCAGATCTGAAGCAGAGGAGTTCTCCGTTCAGACATGACTTCCACTCTACGACAAACTCCGGTTAAGGTTGGTTCCCAGAAACTCGTAGAAACCCCCACAATAGCTAATTGAACCATAAACTAAAAATCGACAACTTGAACTAAAATTTATTTTCCAGCACCAGTAAAACGTTGTACGAACTTAGAAAATTGACGAATGGACGTTGTTGACTGTGCACATAGGATTAGATCGTCGATTAATCTGAAACATCGAAAAAGTGATTTATTACGAATAGGATAGTCCCGATAACCTAGAAATGAACCCTAATAGGATGTGATGAATTTGAGACCTGACACCATCGCCGTGGCGATATTTCAGACGGACTTCCGCGGACGAGACGCTTGGACGAGACGCTTCGAGAGGACGACACACTCGCCATCGCAGGCAAGTGTATCCACTTGCACTTTTGGCTGTGCTTAGGCCTTAGTTGGTTAGAATTGATAACTGTGAACAAATAGAACCGGACGTGAAATGATAGCGTCTGGGACGACTCCTGACGGCTCAGACTTGACGACGAAGTCTGAGCCTGACAACAACAACTTTTGATATCGTAGGGCTATCATGTGTGTGCGTGTGTGTGGACACCCTAGAATAACCCTTCCCGTCTTATCACATCCCGTCCCGTCTTGCACAGCCTGCGGGCAATAGGGCACTCTCCGAGTGATCTCTTGTACTGATTCACAGCCTGCGGGCAATAGGGCACTCTCCAAGCTAGAGAGAGTGATCCTTTGTACTGATACATAGCCTGCAGGTAATAGGGCACTCGCCAAGCTAGAGCGAGTGATCCCTTGTACTGTTGTCTTGTCTTGTCTTCCTTGGGGTTTGGGGTTTGGGGTTGGGTTGAGCGTGCGCCCAGCAAGAGGGTCTGATCCCCCTCGAACCGTAAGGCGTGAACCCTTTTGTGTCTCAGTTGTCTTGTCTCATCTTGTCCTGTCACGTCCCGACTTGTCTTGACACATGTAGGTTAGTCACGTAGTTGGTAGCACACGCTACGACTACTACTTGTTGCGCTTTACTTTCCTGCTGCGTTACTTCTTTTTGTTACTCAGTTATAACCCCAACATGCTAATCAACCAATAAATCATTGTCTAAAAGTTGATACACTTGCATTTTGGTCTAACCCTATTTGTAGACCTTACCTGACGTACAGTTCCTTCTTTTGGTGCTGTACGTCAGGTGTTGAGCCAGAGTACGTCGATGAGGCGGACTTGCCAGCAGACGGAAAGCCGGAGGACGTTGATCCGGAGTATGACCCAGAGGAGGACCAGAGTTAGAGGCCTCTAGTTGCTGATCCAGAGTTCTGTTCCAGTTTAGATTGGGTGCGTAGCACCTGTTGTTTTCTTGTCAAGGTTGGGTGCTTGCACCGGTAGTTTCTTTTTATGCAGTTGTAGCCCTTCGGAAGTTTTTTTAGACTCTCAGTACTTTGGATGATTATGTTTGGAATAAAATGATATGCTCTTTCCTTTCAGTACTTTTATTGTTTCGTACTAACTTGCAGGGACCTGTTTCCTTCGTTTTGGAATACCACAGACGCTTATTGGGTCTGGGCTCTCAGCCCCGGCCTAAGCGGGCCTTAGTCACGCTTCACCTCCGTCCTTTTTAGGAAGCGGGGCGTGACAGTTATATAAGGGGTGCTTAGGCGAGGGTTTCTAAAGGGAAAACCCTATTGAGAGCTTTGTGCTGCCATTATTGAAAGCTAACTTTGTGAGATTATGTTGAGAGCTTTTAGAGAGATCTTGAGTGCTTCTTCCTCATGTGAATTTGAAGATTTGTATTAGGTTCTCTCTTTTCGTAATAAAGTCGACTGATGTTCCCTTGGCCGGCTGACGGCCTAAAGTCACAATCTTCATAGTGTTCTATTTGATTGTTTCTTATTCATCATTACCGGATCCTTCGACGTTCTGTTGTTCGCTGACGCACTATAAACGATACATAAATGAAAATTTTGTTGAGTAAGGTTTTGAGTTTGACTCGCTCTCATAAGCAATCACCTTTGTCTCTTGTGAAGCGAGCAAGGATGAGATGTAGTGATAGATGCAGCAGCGCATTAAGATGAGATCACAAATATGATTGAAAGATAAATACATACATCTTGATAACCTTATAAGGGTGGATCAAATGCTCATTTCTGCAATAAGGATATTCATGTAGAGAGTGAGACACCAGCCTAGATCACTTAACGCCTTAAAAAAGGTGATAAAAGTGATCTAACTCATTATCCATACGATATAGAGAGAGTCTCAATGACTTACTTTGAGCTATACCGTAGAATACATGTGTTTTGTGATCACTGGATGAGTAACAAATGAATCCCCACTTTGCTATAGTGTGAGACATCGTGAAAGAAAAATCATTAAATTGTTCCCTTGGTGACATTTGGCAGTGTTTCTAACGTCGGTATGAAAGAAAGCTACTTTGACTTATTGCCAATGAGCCATGAATGACTCAATCTAGGTGGACTGAATTGAGAAACCGGTTAACAAAGACTGTGTGTACATGTATGCGAAAGGAAGACCGCAAGCATAAGCATCACATGTTCCATAGCGTGCAAAGTTCTAGAAGCACTTGAAGCAGTTGGTGTGCCCTGCGTAGCTACTGCACATGTACTAGAGGGGGTGAATAGTACTTTAAAATAATCAAGAGAGTTATTCCTAATTATTGTGCAAACACACAAACAACAATGCGGAATAGACTACAAACAACAAGAATAGACAACGCAAACAAAGTATGTAACGGGTTCAGATCCACCCAAGTCTCCCCGACTTGTTTTCGGTGATCCTATGTCCCAACCACCCGGATCCCCTCAGGATACTTGAGTTAGAAACCACTAACCCAAGATTTTGCACTATGAAATTCTTGTAGAAAAACCTCTACAAGACCAAATCATACACAATGTAAATGTGACTCCCACAACCCGGGATCACAAACTCTCTCAAAACCAAGAGACAAACTCAAATAATAAATGAGATGAAATAATGAAACACTTACCACAAAATCTTATGCCTTGAGTAAAGCTTACCAAATTAGGGCAAGAAGGATTTTGGGAAAGAAGAAGTCGCCAAACCGAAGCTCCACCAATATGATCAGCGATCGAAGGCTAGTATGGAGGATGGTGACTAGAATCAAGCTCTTAGCTTGAGAGGCTCACAATGGAGAGAATATCTCTTGAGGAATTAGGGCTCAAGAAGTTGAGGGAGAGATTCTTGTGAGAAGAGAGAGCTTTGAAATAGAGTTGAATGGCTCCTCTTTGATTTCTCTAAGTCTCAATATAATCAGCCTTGATAGCCTTGAAGAAGCCCTTCAAGTATATATAGGATAGAGAGGAGAGAGGAGAGAAATTCGTGCAATAAATGCTCCAACGGCTCTATTCTGAAGCAGACTAGTCGGTCAAAGAAGGATCACTGACCGATTAGTTTCTCAACTAGTCGATCGGTGATTCTTCTTGGACCGACTAAGAGGTTGACAGCCAATAAAGAGAATTCCACGCGATATGAACTAGTCGGTCTAAGAAGACTTGCCAACCGACTAGTTTACCAACTAGTCGGTCGGTGAGTATTCTTTGACCGACTAAGAGTTGAAATAGTATAGGCTGAATTCAAAGATAGCTAGTCGGTTTAAGAACAAATTCCAACCGACTAGTTTCACAACTAGTCGGTCGGTCATTGTTCTTTGATCGACTAACTGTAAACAGTAGCTCAGGCTGAAATGAGGCAATGATAACTAGTCGGTCTGAGAAGGATTCCTAACCGACTAGATCGTCATCTAGTCAGTCGGTGAACCTTCTTTGACCGACTAATTGATCAACAGTGCCTAGGCTGAATTGAGCAATGACTTCTAGTCAGTTCAAGAGGAATTACCGACCGACTAGATCGTCATCTAGTCGGTTGGTTCTTCTACTTGAACCAACTAAGATTCACAAGAAGCCGAGGGAAGAAGCGATAGGCTTCGGGAAAGTTTCTAATGGCTTCTAAGATAATCCTAGCTCTAAGATATGAGCGATAAGAAGATTATAATGTAAGTCCTACTCAAGGCTTAACATTCTATTCTATGAATCTAGAAGACATAAATAAAACTTGACGAACCGTCTTCAAAAGCTTCAATCGAATCTTCTTGACTTCAATAATGGTCCTTGAGCTTCAACGAAACTTCAGGCACACGATCACGTGCTATGAGAAGTCTTGAGACATCGCTTTTGATGTACATAGAAATTTGGCGACGATCTCCATAATTACGCTCACAAAGAGTTAGTTCACGATATTTATGTTTGCTCATCATCAAAACCAAATCCGGGGAATCAATACTCAACATTCTCCCCCTTTTTGGTGATGAAAAACCAACAAAAATAATAATCAATAATAATGATTCAAATGAAATTTACTTACTCCCCCTGCATTAATGACACGTTAGTCTCGTATTAAATAATAATCATCCGCATCAAGCAGACGAGGGAAATATAAAATATGAATCCTATTATTGCAATTTAGGATCTAAACCCATTTTTATATCTTAACTCCCCCTGAATCTAACATATCAAATTAGATTCATGGTAAAATGCTTTAAATTATCATTTAGCATATTGTCATTATTAATTCTCTCCCCCTTTGGCATTAGCAAAAAGAGCGGGAGGAGATCAACGACAAGATTACAATGGCTAAAAAATAAAAGCATGAGAGTCTAAGAATACGACCATGGTCCAACTGACACCAATGGAAAATACCAAATGTAAAATACCGAAGAACTTCAAAACGTGCCAACGTGACCATAGTCGAAAATCGAAAAACGAAATCATCAAAACTCAAATCAATTTCACTTATTGAGTTATGGAACATACTCTCCAATATCAACATTCTTAGTTAATAAAGTGCATGGAAAACAATTCTATGTTTTCATAGAAAGAATTCTATTTAATCCAATAAAATCGTCGAACAACGAAAGTCAACATCAGAGACAAAAATCCAATGTGAAAACCAAATGTTGCATGCAAAAGTGTTATGCCAAAAAAATAGAAACATCATAAAACATATGGCATACACATATCTAGCATACAAGGATACTAGATGAAACAAAATGATACCAATGTACATAGTCTACCAAAGTATGCATTCAACACACATGGATACCAAATGTATATCAAATGTAAGAATACTAGTCATAACCCGTGCCCGTAGGGCACGGTTCATTTAAGATATTTCCCCCTCAAAATATGTCCCCCCCAAAAAAAAACTGAAGCACAATCATTGTTCTTTAGTTCACTCTACAATTTTAGATCCCTCCAAAATTTACTTCTCCCAGAGAATTTAGACCCCTCAAAATTTTAGCTCCCCACAAAATTTAGATCATAACCTGTGGCGTAAGAGCACAATCAAAATATTTTCGAAATATTCTTCTATCTTTTGTTTACAAATGTGAGATGTGCACGGGTTATTCTAACGTGGGTTTCGATAACGTGAGATGAGGTTTTTGTTTTTTGTTTATGAATGTGAGCTGGGTTCGAAAACCCACGTTATTCCAATGCGGGTTCGAAAACGTGAGCTGGGTTCAAAAACATGGGTTCAAAAACGTGCGATTATTCCAACGCTGGTTCCAACATGGGTTCGAAAACGAATATTTTTTTAGTTTTTTGAGCTTTCCCCCAAGAATTTTTGTTTTTTTGTTTTAAAAAAAATACAAAAGGTCATTGGAATTCAAATGTATCCAAGCACGAAAAATATTCAAGCTTTTAATTATGCATTGCAATGAGCTAATTAATATCAACACTTATCATTGGAATTCTTTTAGTATTCATGCCTATCAGCTTTGTGTCTAATCTTATATAATGATTCTCGATTCCAAACCCAATAAGTATAGAAATAGGGGGCGTGGCCATTGTATAAATTGTAGAAGGAAAGTTGATGTTAAGGTATCATGCTTTGCATATTGGACATTCCATTTAAGCTCAATGCAAAATTCTTCAATGTCATGCAAGAGTTGAAATAGGGGGAAAGATGAAAAAATTGATGTAAACATTTGCATTTGACTCTTCGACACTTGACGAAGGCAATAAAAATTGTGTTCGATAGATAGACATGTGCTACATTTACATAACGTAACTTTCATCTTCAAGCACAAAATATAACATTTTTTCAGACCTGCTTGAAAAGGCTACATATGTGCAATGTCCGTCTACTTGTCCCGCATCAAGCAGGCAATGCCAAAGTTCTCGAAGCTTATGTCGTTGCCATCCACATACTATTTGTCGGCCTACACATCATACTTCATAACCACTTCAAGGCTACATATGATTATGCACACATAGCTGCCATGCTTGTCCCTCGAGATGTACCCCCGATCGTTAAATCAAGGTGATGTACATATTTTTGATATGGTCATTAATCCTAGGGATATTGAGATCAAGCACAAACGGAACAATATATTTCTGCAATTATCATAAAGAACAGCTCATTATGTCTTCAAGAATACATGTTTTCACCTGCTTGTTTGGATCATAGAAATTATAGAAAAACGATTGGTCAGTGATGAAAGAATTCTCCCAAATATTACCCATGGTAATCAGTAATATATGTTCTAAAAGTACATGTAAAGTCCAATAGTTGATCACATTTAAAGCAATCATTAAGATAACATTTGTTTTCCAGATTATGCAAAGCTCTGCATCATTCTGAGAGAGAAACATGCTCAGGATCACCAATATCCCTACCCTAAACACAAATCGTGTTATGAGAAAATAGAAACTCACCCAATTGAACTATATGAAATGGACATTATTACATGTGCAACACTAACTGAAATTTTTCCTATACATAATTAGAAAAACTATTTATTATTTCTAAGTTCAAGCATATAATTGTTCAAAGGCACAAAAGCATTGTGTACTTGCTACCTCAAGGTCGAAGACTGGTTGCTCAATTTCATCATCTGAATCAGCTGCTCCAACAATTACATGCAAACAGCAGACCATTGATCAACAAAGTTGATTTAATTGGACTTTAAAATTAAAAAATGAACTTTATTTGCAAAAATTCACCTACATCCTGATTGATATCGAGAGGAACAACATCCCACTATTTATGAACTACATATTAGAATTGCAAACATTATTTGAAAGAAACCGAATGAAAATGTCAAATCAAAGTAAACTTGTATGTGCGTTGAATTCTCACAGGCATCGATTTCATCGTCGATGTCCACTTCCCTAAAGATATTATCTTGAGCACACAGGCCCACATAAGATCCAGCCCTGCAAATAGCATAGGATGTACAAAAAATATGTCTTTGCACTGGAAACAACAAACTGATGTCTTTGCTCTAAGATTTGAGCACATAATCTCTGTGCAAAAAAAGCACACAAAGCATAGATGTTTAAATTGAAAGAGGACTTAATACACAAAGCATAGATGTTTTCTTAATCTTACTCTTACATGTATTTGGACTTATATTAATCTGAGAGATTGATTTAGATGGTTAGGATATCACAACATCTCTTTCCCTGGCAATTGCAAGCATCCTAATATGATCTAATCACAAAGAATCAACCATTTTAACTATTTGCAGTAACTAATTTTATCTTCCGATACATTATGAAGCAATGAGAACAAAAGTCCTGGAGAATCCCTGTGGAAGGATAGTTTGAAATTGGGATTCTGAATGGAAACTTTCATGCAACACCGGAAGTTGGAACTGACCGGGGTTTTTGAGAGCCATGATTGCAGATGCAATCACACCTATTATCTGCAAAATACCACAATAATACCGAGCATCAATAATAGGGTCATCACAATTTCTCAATAAATTTACTAAAATACTTAACCCAACTTTTACAACTATTAATTGTTGTAAAATAACTGGATATCATCAAAACCACACATTTAACATGATTCATGTTTCTATGAATATATATGTAAGAACCTATGGTTAATTAACATAGTTTTACTTACTTTGCCAAGCATCGTAGTAGAAAACAAATTGAAATAAAGATGCTTATTGTTATTTATGAACACATTATTCGTGAACACAAATTGAAATGGGCATCGACAGAAAGTAAAGATGCCCACAAATTGAAATGAAAGATGCTCACTGCCAATAAAGGGGAGTTGACAGAAAATGACATTAGAACTCATGCACCCTTGTCGCAAATGACTTCATCCTTGCCTATTTGGCTCACAGATTTGGCTCACTCCCAATGAAAAACCGGGGGTTGACTTAAAATGACTTCATCCTTGCTGCAAAACTCAGTGCTCTCAAGGTGGAACATCTCTTGAGGAAGAACCCTACTGCTACTTAGAAGTATGAATATGCATTGAATAAACTTTCATTTGCATCTGACTTTTTGTTGTTAAATCAGTTATAAAAGGATGGAGACTTGGATAGCATGAACCATTATAACAAAAAGATAGTAAATCATCCAAAAAAATTTGCAAACATTGGATCAAATATCAACATCAGCACGACGAATCACATTAGAACTCCTCTTTTAACAATCCTTGAGCAAAAGGAGCATGCAATTAATTCATTCATTGGACAATTTGTTAAAATTCATTACTTTAATAAAACATATTACAAAGCCAAAGAACAATCAATTAAATTTCAGAGAACGCCTACATGTATCATTCACATGGGCAATACATCAAACATCTCGCCAGCAGCACAGCTAGCAGCAGTTCCTGGCCTCCTTTCATGAGATATGTATCCAGAACACAATAGCCTCACACAATTAATATAAACACAAACATGAAAATTAGAGCACATCGATGAGACAATATCAACAGTTAGAACTCAGACCTAATATTGGAAATTCAACTCTCATCAAAAGAATATCAACAGTTACACTCATCGTAAAATCCGTATACATGAGGTTAGAAGATGAGTACGCGTATTGTGTGCAAAGAGATATCATATGTTACTAAGAGCTAACCTGTGTGATTTGCCGGCTCTCATGATTTCCTCGTATAAGAGTTATATGGTCTGGATACCTGACCTGTAAGAAAGGAACTACATCAGTTGAACCAACATCATGATGAAGCAACAATAGCTTGAACTGGGAGCAACCGCCAATAGAAACCGTGCACACGTCAAGTTGGGTTTGGTCTCTTACTCAAATTAAGATTGTAATGACTTTAAAATTAGCAGCATATGGTTCACATGTAAAAGGTAAAAAAATTTCTCATTTTTGAATGTTCTAGCTTAGTGTGAGATGAAGTAAATATGCAATAAATCTAACATGAACAAAAACAATATTCAAGATTCAACAAAAGGATAATGACATGGAACAGTTGTTTGTTCCCTCATCACATACATGAATACTCAATGTGTCTTAAGTTTTGACCTTGAAAGATCAGATGCTCTTGATGGCAAGATGCGTGGAAATCACACAGAAAGATCCAAATGTAATCCCCTTACAACCAGCAGATATCCGTAGTTTTTAGGGCAATACCCATCAAGCCTGGGTTTGTGAGATATAAGAATTTCGATGAACTCACAAATTAACTGTAGCTAGCATGTTTGAAGAAGAAACCATAACAAAACTATATGGTTAATCATTATTGGGCACACGCAATTTCAGGACGGTGACCTCCTGGGAAAGATTTTTTGCTTGGAGTAATACACCAGCTATCTGCAAGAGTGCAGGATCACAGAAAACTCATCCAAACATTTCTTTTAAACTTACAGTCCAGATTGTCTTAAGATAATGCTATCTTTATTGCATAGATTGTCTAAACATTTTTGAAAGAAATTGGAAAAACCAAAGTGTTGCAACATGTTTGTAGTATGCCTCTTCTGCTAGAAATTCACATCACCTCTTAGTGTCACCTTATGATATGGAGAATGTGAAGAAAGTAAAGAGACTGTGAGATGCTATGGAGCTTGTTCATTTGAACTCAGAGGTTACATGTAAGCTATATTATCTAAGAATTTGTACCAAAATCCAGAGATAAATATCTAAGTGCACATATTTATGGATGGATTCATATATACTTTTTAGAGGAAGTGGAAAATAATCAGATTTGTCATTTGAGGGGCAGAATAATTGGGTTCATGTCATAATCTTTTGGTTGCTAAAGGGGAGTGTGGTTTGGTAGCTGAAGATAGCTGAGGGAATTTTTGGTAGCTAAAAAAATTATGAATATCATCAAGACTGGGTTACGAATTTTTTTAGCTACCAAAAGACTGTATTATAGCAAAAAAATCATAAATTAAAAAATTACGAAAGAGAAGCACCTCTTTTGGCGATCTCGGATGAAGTTGCAGATTTCAGAGCCCAATCATCAAATTTCAGAAAACCCAGTGGCTGAGTTTTGCCAAGCTGAGTTTTGGCAAGATTTTTTGCCCGGATTTTTTGGTAGCTGAGGGAATTTTGCCCTGATTTTTGGCAGATGAGGGGAAAAACAAAGAGAACCCTGAATGAGCTGATTATACAAAATGGGCATAAACAAAAAAGGAGAAATACTCAAGAATTTGACATTACCAAAAGCAATCGTTTGCAACACCAGAAAACACAAAAGAAATATTTTTTAACCTAAAACCTACTCTGGCAACGGCGACCATCGATCGAGCACTTTGTCAGCGAGCCATCGAAATCGGCAATAACCTATAGATTGCTTGCGTCGGCACTTCGGATCACTGCCTTCTTCTTCTTGAGCAATTGCTGATCTCTAATCACGGCGCCTCGAGTCATCGCAGTTGAGTCTCCAAGACCAAGGGAAATGCAGGTGAGGTGTTTGAGAAAATGCCCAACCCTTGATGGTTACCTTATTGATGGCGAAAATAGTGAACCTTTTTCAGAGAATTCGGAACGTTGCACGGGGAAAGGGTGAACTTCAACCTGATTTCTCTTCCCTTCAACAACCTTCGGGAACTGGTTCAAAGAGCTAGCAATGATGAAGGAAAATAGAAAAGATGAGAGAGAGAGAGGAGCTTTTCTTGCTGGTGACGCTTGGAGAAATGTAGCAGCACAAAGACACTGATTTCCCCTGATGCATTTTCCAAGAAAATATTTAATTTTTCCCCAACAACACAGTTTCCAAGTGAATTTCAAACGTTTCGTTTCCCCAAACACTTTTCATCCGTAAAATTTAAGTTGCTCCCACAAATTTTTTCAAAAAATTCATCTCAACCGTTGATATTTCAAGATTCAATCTCAGCCCTCTTTCTATCAACCTGTTTGTCCTAGTCAGCTTGTCCTAGTCAGCCCTAGGATTCAAAAAACACTGTCAAATGTATAATAGATACTTACAACATTAAGCTCCCCCTACTTTGGTGCATCACTTAAGCACCATCAACTCCATTTGAATGAAAATCCTTTGCAAATCAAAGAGTTGGTAGGGTTGGTATCCCATGGTGGATTGAACCTAGAAAACACAATTCTTGGAGCTAAAATTTGATTTGTTGCTCCTTCTCTATTTCTTGAGTACCTGAAGATAAGAATATCATTCCAAGGTACCCAAGGTCATTGGGTCCTAAGGGATTAGACCTTTGGAAGCCAAGTCCAATTGGACTTAGACTTCCCAACGAAATCATCATTATGCATGACATTCATGAAATAGGAATTCATGTAAGCTTGTTTTTCATGCATACTTGTGTCCTTCGGACTCCAAATAGTGAAGATTTTGGGAGCCCTATTCCTATTGGGAGCATGCATACGCTGTTGATGTCTACGTGATGCATGTCGTGGATAGGCATATGACATATGATGAAATGGTGCATGATGATAATTGTTCATATGATGATGTGGATGAACATATGCATGTGGAGGAACACGTGGAGTAGGAGGTGTGTTCCTACGTGGCATGGTATACATGAAAGCATGACCCTTCTTTGGAGGTCCACCCAAAGTGGGTTTCTTTTCAAATGGGTGTGTGTACCTAGCGGAAGCACCATTGGTAGAAGAACTACCCATGAAGTGTTTACTCCCACTAGTTGAGGCATCGGAAGTTGGCCTAACAAAGGTGGCGGACGATTTTGATGAATCTCCCATCTTATACCCCAAGCCAATGTGATGATTGGCCAGAAGTAAGTCATTTAGGATATTATCCAAATGTCCCTTACCTTTATTTAATTCATTGATTCGGCCTAATTTGCACTCATACTTCTCGGTGAGAGAATGCATAGAAGCATCCAAGGTGGACACTTGCGATGTGAGTGCACAAACACGTGACTTGAGATTCTTATTCTCAATACTCAAAGTTGAGTTTTGAGACGTCAAATCCGCTATCATATGTTCATTCGAATCCTCAACATAAACATGCTCAAGTTGAGATTTGAGATTTACAATCTCATTTCTCAACCCTTCAATAACGGTGTCGTTGTTGATGATGATAGGCTTAGGCGAGGTTTGAAGACTAATTAGCTCATTTTTAGTCTTAATAAATCTATTAGCCAATTTAGAAAACTTATACCAAAGTTGTTCGTTGGCTAATCTAAGTTCATCCATAGTTACCTCTTCGCCTTCATCCTCGCTTTCATCGGAAGAGGTCTCTTGATCACGTTCCTCTTTTCCCATGAAGCACATGTGTGCTTTCTCCACTTTTTCATCATCCGACTCTCCACTTGAGGAGTCCTCTTCGGAGTCGGTGAATGTGCCGACAAGCCCTTTCTTGTACCCCTTCTTGTTTCTCGACTTGTCCTACTTGGATGCCTTCCACTTCTCCTTGTGTTTGTTGAGAGGACAATCTGGCTTGATGTGTCCTGGCTTGTTGCATTTATAACACATAGGAGCGGAGGCATTAGTCGAAATAATTCTTGATTTATTCTTCAACTTACCTTTTCGGAAGAATCGGTCGAACTCCTTTGCCATTCGGGCAATGGATTCTATGTCCAACTCGTCTTCCGACTCTTCATCATCGATAGATGGAGCGGCCTTGTACGCAATCGCCTTTTTCTTTGGCTCGTCTTGCTTCAAGTACGCCTTCATCTTGTCCTTCATCCCGATCTTGCTTTCCTTGCGTACCTCATAAGACATCAAGGTACCCATTAATTGTACGACAGTATATTTATTCATATCATTACCTTCCTCGATGGCGAAGGTACGCTTTTCCCAACAAGAAGGAAGTCCGTCAATAATCTTTGCGACTATCTCCTTTTGGGTGTAGATCTTCCCAAGAGCTTCCAATTCGTTGGCTATATCCACGAAGCGAGCATAGTACTCCTTCATAGTTTCACCCCGCTCCATGTGAAACAACTCGAATTCTTTGTTAGCAACAAAGAGTTTAGAGTCTTTTACCGTACTCGTTCCTTCGTGCAAGATGAGGAGTTGGTTCCAAATTTGATATGCACTCTTACATGTGCATATCTTATTGAAGTCTTCGGGCTCCAACGCACATTGCAAGGCATTCATTGCCTTGGCATTGTTTACCTCCGCGGCAACCTCCGCGGTAGTCCACTTCGTGAAATCTTCTTCGGGCTCGACATACACCGTCAATGTGGCTCTCCAAAGTGAAGCGCTCCGGAGGAAGGTTTCCATCCGGCATTTCCAGTACACATAGTTGGTACCATTCAAGTGAGGAGGCCTAACTGAGGATTGTCCTTCCATAACTGAAGAAGCTCCTTCACGATTCTTGAAGACGTTGTAGTCGTTCTTTGTCATAGCTATGAACCTGGCTCTGATACCAATTGTTGTGCCCTGTGTAGCTACTGCACATGTACTAGAGGGGGTGAATAGTACTTTAAAATAATCAAGAGAGTTATTCCTAATTATTATGTAAACACACAAACAACAATGCGGAATAGACTACAAACAACAAGAATAGACAACACAAACAAAGTATGTAACGGGTTCGGATCCACCCAAGTCTCCCCGACTTGTTCCCGGTGATCATACGTCCCAACCACCCGGATCCCCTCCGGATACTTGAGTTAGAAACCACTAACCCAAGATTTTGCACTATGAAATTCTTGTAGAAAAACCGCTACAAGACCAAATCATACACAATGTAAATGTGACTCCCATAACCCGGGATCACAAACTCTCTCACAACCGAGAGACAAACTCAAATAACAAATGAGATGAAATAATGAAACACTTACCACAAAACCATATGCCTTGAGTAAAGCTTACCAAATTAGGGCAAGAAGGATTTTGGGAAAGAAGAAGTCACCAAACCGAAGCTCCACCAATATGATCAGCGATCGAATGCTAGGATGGAGGATGGTGACTAGAATCAAGCTCTTAGCTTGAGAGGCTCACAATGGAGAGAATCTCTCTTGAGGAATTAGGGCTCAAGAAGTTGAGGGAGAGATTCTTGTGAGAAGAGAGAGCTTTGAAATAGAGTTGAATGGATCCTCTTTGATTTCTCTAAGTCTCAATATAATCAGCCTTGATAGCCTTGAAGAAGCCCTTCAAGTATATATAGGATAGAGAGGAGAGAGGAGAGAAATTCATGCAATAAATGCTCCAACGGCTCTATTCTGAAGCAGACTAGTCGGTCAAAGAAGGATCACTGACCGATTAGTTTCTCAACTAGTCGATCGGTGATTCTTCTTGGACCGACTAAGAGGTTGACAGCCAATAAAGAGAATTCCAGGTGATATGAACTAGTCGGTCTAAGAAGACTTGCCAACCGACTAGTTTGCCAACTAGTCGGTCGGTGATTGTTCTTTGACCGACTAAGAGTTAAAATAGTATAGGCTGAATTCAAAGACAGCTAGTCAGTTTAAGAACAAATTCCAACCGACTAATTTCACAACTAGTCGGTCGGTCGTTGTTCTTTGACCGACTAACTGTAAACAGTAGCTCAGGCTGAAATGAGGCAATGATAACTAGTCGGTCTGAGAAGGATTCCTAACCGACTAGATCATCATCTAGTCGGTCGGTGAACCTTCTTTGACCGACTAATTGATCAACAGTGCCTAGGCTGAATTGAGCAATGACATCTACTCGGTTCAAGAGGAATTGCCGACCGACTAGATCGTCATCTAGTCGGTTGCTTCTTCTACTTGAACCAACTAAGATGCACAAGAAGCCGAGGGAAGAAGCGATAGGCTTCGGGAAAGTTTCTAATGGCTTCTAAGATAATCCTAGCTCTAAGATATGAGCGATAAGAAGATTATAATGTAAGTCCTACTCAAGGCTTAACATTCTATTCTATGAAGCTAGAAGACATAAATAAAACTTGACGAACCGTCTTCAAAAGCTTCAATCGAATCTTCTTGACTTCAATAATGGTCCTTGAGCTTCAACAAAGCTTCAGGCACACGATCACGCCCTATGAGAAGTCTTGAGACGTCGCTTTTGATGTACATAGAAATTTGGCGACGATCTCCATAACTGCGCTCACAAAGAGTTAGTTCACGATATTTATGTTTGCTCATCATCAAAACCAAATCCGGGGAATCAATACTCAACATTCTCCCCCTTTTTGGTGATGACAAACCAACGTAAATAATAATCAATAATAATGATTCAAATGAAATTTACTTACTCTCCTTGCATTAATGACACGTTAGTCTCGTATTAAATAATAATCATACGCATCAAGCAGACGAGGGAAATATAAAATATGAATCCTATTATTGCAATTTAGGATCTAAACCCATTTTTATATCTTAACTCCCCCTGAATCTAACATATCAAATTAGATTCATGGTAAAATGCTTTAAATTATCATTTAGCATATTGTCATTATTAATTCTCTCCCCCTTTGGCATTAGCAAAAAGAGCGGGAGGTGATCAACGACAAGATTACAATGGCTAAAAAATAAAAGCATGAGAGTCTAAGAATACGACCATGGTCCAACTAACACCAATGGAAAATACCAAATGTAAAATACCGAAGAACATCAAAACGTGCCAACGTGACCATAGTCGAAAATCGAAAAATGAAATCATCAAAACTCAAATCAATTTCACTTATTGAGTTATGGAACATACTCTACAATATCAACATTCTTAGTTAATAAAGTGCATGGAAAACAATTCTATGTTTGTATAGAAAGAATTCTATTTAATCCAATAAAATCGTCGAACGACGAAAGTCAACATCAGAGACAAAAATCCAATGTGAAAACCAAATGTAGCATGCAAAAGTGTTATGCCAAAAAAATAGAAACATCATAAAACATATGGCATACACATATCTAGCATACAAGGATACTAGATGAAACAAAATGATACCAATGTACATAGTCTACCAAAGTATGCATTCAACACACATGGATACCAAATGTATATCAAATGTAAGAATATACTTACAACATTAAGCTCCCCCTACTTTGGTGCATCACTTAAGCACCATCAACTCCATTTGAATGAAAATCCTTTGCAAATCAAAGAGTTGGTAGGGTTGGTATCCCATGGTGGATTGAACCTAGAAAACACAATTCTTGGAGCTAAAATTTTATTTGTTGCTCCTTCTCTATTTCTTGAGTACCTGAAGATAAGAATATCATTCCAAGGTACCCAAGGTCATTGGGTCCTAAGGGATTAGACCTTTGGAAGCCAAGTCCAATTGGACTTAGACTTCCCAACGAAATCATCATTATGCACGACATTCATGAAATAGGAATTCATGTAAGCTTGTTTTGCATGCATGCTTGTGTCCTTCGGACTCCAAATAGTGAAGATTTTGGGAGCCCTATTCCTATTGGGAGCATGCATACATTGTCGATGTCTACGTGATGCATGTCGTGGATAGGCATATGACATATGATGAAATGGTGCATGATGATAAGTTCATATGATGATGTGGATGAACATATGCATGTGGAGGAACACGTGGAGTAGGAGGTGTGTTCCTACGTGGCATGGTATACATGAAAGCATGACCCTTCTTTGAAGGTCCACCCAAAGTGGGTTTCTTTCCAAATGGGTGTGTGTACCTAGCGGAAGCACCATTGGTAGAAGAACTACCCATGAAGTGTTTACTTCCACTAGTTGAGGCATCGGAAGTTGGCCTAACAAAGGTGGCGGACGATTTTGATGAATCTCCCATCTTATACCCCAAGCCAATGTGATGATTGACCGGAAGTAAGTCATTTAGGATATTATCCAAATGTCCCTTACCTTTATTTAATTCATTGATTCGGCCTAATGTGCACTCATACTTCTCGGTAAGAGAATGCATAGAAGCATCCAAGGGGGACACTTGCGATGTGAGTGCACAAACACGTGACTTGAGATTCTTATTCTCAATACTCAAAGTTGAGTTTTGAGACGTCAAATTCGATATCACATGTTCATTCGTATCCTCAACATGAATATGCTCAAGTTGAGATTTGAGATTTACAATCTCATTTCTCAACCCTTCAACAACGGTGTCATTGTTGATGATGATAGGCTTAGGCGAGGTTTGAAGACTAGTTAGCTCATTTTTAGTCTTAATAAATCTATTAGCCAATTTAGAAAACTTATACCAAAGTTGTTCGTTGGCTAATCTAAGTTCATCCATAGTTACCTCTTCGCCTTCATCCTCGCTTTCATCCTCGCTTCCATCCTCGCTTTCATCGGAAAAGGTCTCTTGATCACGTTCCTCTTTTTCCATGAAGCACATGTGTGCTTTCTCCACTTTTTCATCATCCGACTCTCCACTTGAGGAGTCCTCTTCGGAGTCAGTGAATGTACAGACAAACCCTTTCTTGTACCCCTTCTTGTACTTTCTCGACTTGTCGTACTTGGATGCCTTCCACTTCTCCTTGTGTTTGTTGAGAGGACAATCCGGCTTGATGTGTCCTGGCTTGTTGCATTTATAACACTTAGGAGCGGAGGCATTAGTCGAAATAATTCTTTATTTATTCTTCAACTTATCTTTTCGGAAGAATCGATCGAACTCCTTTGCCATTCGGGCAATGGATTCTATGTCCAACTCGTCTTCCGACCCTTCATCATCGGTAGATGGAGCGGCCTTGTACGCAATCTCCTTTTTCTTTGGCTCGTCTTGCTTCAAGTACGCCTTCATCTTGTCCTTCATCCTGATCTTGATTTGCTTGCGTACCTCATAAGACATCAAGGTACCCATTAATTGTACGACAGTATATTTATTCATATCATTACCTTCCTCGATGGCGAAGGTACGCTTTTCCCAACAAGAAGGAAGTCCGTCAATAATCTTCGAGACTATCTCCTTTTGGGTGTAGATCTTCCCAAGAGCTTCCAATTCATTGGATATATCCACGAAGCGAGCATAGTACTCCTTCATAGTTTCACCATGTTCCATGTGAAACAACTCGAATTCTTTGTTAGCAACAACGAGTTTAGAGTCTTTTACCGTACTCGTTCCTTCGTGCAAGATGAGGAGTTGGTTCCAAATTTGATATGCACTCTTACATGTGCATATCTTGTTGAAGTCTTCGGGCTCCAACGCACATTGCAAGGCATTCATTGCCTTGGCATTGTTTACCTCCGCGGCAACCTCCGCGGTAGTCCACTTCGTGAAATCTTCTTCGGGCTCGACATACACCGTCAATGTGGCTCTCCAAAGTGAAGCGCTCCGGAGGAAGGTTTCCATCCGGCATTTCCAGTACACATAGTTGGTACCATTGAAGTGAGGAGGCCTAACTGAGGATTGTCCTTCCATAACTGAAGAAGCTCCTTCACGATTCTTGAAGACGTTGTAGTCGTTGTTTGTCATAGCTATGAACTTGGCTCTGATACCAATTGTTGTGCCCTGCGTAGCTACTGCACTTGTACTAGGGGGTGAATAGTACTTTAAAATAACCAAGAGAGTTATTCCTAATTATTGTGAAAACATACAAACAACAATGAGGAATAGACTACAAACAACAAGAATAGACAACGCAAACAAATTATGTAACGGGTTCGGATCCACCCAAGTCTCCCCGACTTGTTCCCGGTGATCCTACGTCCCAACCACCCGGATCCCCTCCAGATACTTGAGTTAGAAACCACTAACCCAAGATTTTGCACTATGAAATTCTTGTAGAAAAACCTTTACAAGACCAAATCATACACAATGTAAATGTGACTCCCACAACCTGGGATCACCAACTCTCTCACAACCGAGAGACAAACTCAAATAACAAATGAGATGAAATAATGAAATACTTACCACAAAATCCTATGCCTTGAGTAAATCTTACCAAATTAGGGCAAGAAGGATTTTGGGGAAGAAGAAGTCACCAAACCGAAGCTCCACCAAGATGATCAGCGATCGAAGGCTAGGATGGAGGATGGTGACTAGAATCAAGCTCTTAGCTTGAGAGGCTCACAATGGAGAGAATCTCTCTAGAGAAATTAGGGCTCAAGAAGTTGAGGGAGAGATTCTTGTGAGAAGAGAGAGCTTTGAAATAGAGTTGAATGGCTCCTCTTTGATATCTCTAAGTCTTAATATAATCAGCCTTGATAGCCTTGAAGAAGCCCTTCAAGTATATATAGGATAGAGAGGAGAGAGGAGAGAAATTCGTGCAATAAATGCTCCAACGGCTCTATTCTAAGGCAGACTAGTCGGTCAAAGAAGGATCACTGACCGATTAGTTTCTCAAGTAGTCGGTCGGTGATTCTTCTTGGACCGACTAAGAGGTTGACAGCCAATAAAGAGAATTCCAGGCGATATGAACTAGTCGGTCTAAGAAGACTTGCCAACCGACTAGTTTGCCAACTAGTCAGTCGGTGAGTGTTCTTTGACCGACTAAGAGTTGAAATAGTATAGGCTGAATTCAAAGACTGCTAGTCGGTTTAAGAACAAATTCCAACCGACTAGTTTCACAACTAGTCGGTCGGTCGTTGTTCTTTGACCGACTAACTGTAAACAGTAGCTCAGGCTGAAATGAGGCAATGATAACTAGTCGGTCTGAGAAGGATTCCTAACCGACTAGATCGTCATCTAGTCGGTCGGTGAACCTTCTTTGACCGACTAATTGATCAACAGTGCCTAGGCTGAATTGAGCAATGACATCTAGTCGGTTCAAGAGGAATTGCCGACCGACTAGATCGTCATCTGTCGGTTGGTTCTTCTACTTGAACCAACTAAGATGCACAAGAAGCCGAGGGAAGAAGCGATAGGCTTCGAGAAAGTTTATAATGGCTTCTAAGATAATCCTAGCTCTAAGATATGAGTGATAAGAAGATTTAATGTAAGTCCTACTCAAGGCTTAACATTCTATTCTATGAAGCTAGAAGACATAAATAAAACTTGATGAACCATCTTCAAAAGCTTCAATCGAATCTTCTTCACTTCAATAATGGTCCTTGAGCTTCAACGAAGCTTCAGGCACACGATCACGTGCTTTGAGAAGTCTTGAGACGTCGCTTTTGATATACATAGAAATTTGGCGACGATCTCCATAACTGCGACGATCCACATCAAAGTGATCACCGTGAAAAGGTTGCTTGTCGACACCGGAAGCTCGTGTAACATACTCTTCTTCAATACGTTGGAAAGGATGAAAATGTCATCCATGGAGTTGACGCCTTGCACGGGACCCCTGGTGGGGTTCACCGGACACTCCACCCCGATAGCAAGCATCATCACCTTACCGGTGACCCTTGGTACGTATCCTCAAAAAATCAATCACCTAACCAGTTTTATGGTAGTGAAGATCAACTTGGCATATAACGGGATCATCGGAAGACCACTACTGAACGACATAGAGGCATTACTCTCGAACTTTCATCAGATGATCAAATTCCAGACCCCCGACAGGGTTGGAAAGGTAAAAGGGAATCAGAAACAGGTGTGGTCGTGTTACACACTATCCACCATCCTGAGGAAGATCGAGCAGGTGGACCCAGTCGACCCACGAATCAAAGATCGACAGCCTGCCACAGTCGAAGAAACGAATAACATCCGAGTCTCCGACGAGGAAGGAAAAACCATCTCTTTCGAGTCGTTGCTCCCTTGCGACCTAAAAGAACAGTTAATCTCTCTCCTAAGAGAGCACGCCGACATCTTTACCTGGACTCCGAAGGATATGCCCGGCATCGACCCTGAGGTAGCGTCCCACAAGCTGGAAGTCAACCCGACCTCCAGATCCATGAAGCAAAAGAAGAGAAACATGGGAGGCAAAAAGATGAAAGCTGCTATCGAAGAAGTGGATCGACTTTTGGAGGCCCACTTCATTCGAAAAGTCAAGTATCCAGAATAGCTCTCGAATGTCGTGATGGTCAAGAAGGCGAACGACAAGTGGTAAATGTGCATTGACTTCACTAACCTCAACAAGGTGTGCCTGAAGGATAGCTACCCCTACCACAAATCGACCATCTGGTCGATAGTGCTTCGGGCTACGAGCTTCTCAGCTTCAGCGACGCCTTCTCAGGATAT
Organism: Scilla litardierei; assembly: GCA_030789695.1. NCBI lineage: Eukaryota > Viridiplantae > Streptophyta > Magnoliopsida > Asparagales > Asparagaceae > Scilla > Scilla litardierei. Next base: position 95,936,543 of record CM061142.1, read on the forward strand.
AACCAGATTCCGATGGCACCAGAGGATGAGGATAAAACTTCTTTCATCACTGATCGAGGTATTTTCTGTTACACCAAAATGCCATTCGGTTTGAAAAATGCAAGGGCCACATACCAGCGCATGATGAACGACGTCTTCGAGGCTCAAATAGGGCAAAACCTAGAAGTGTACGTTGACGACATGTTGGTTAAGTTGAAGAAGCCAAAGGATCATGTTGCAAACCTCCGGGAAATATTTGCACAGATCCGGCGATACAACCTTCGACTAAACCCTGCCAAATGTACCTTCGGGGTTCGGTCGGGAAAGTTCCTTGGTTTCATGCTGACGAATCGAGGGATCGAGGCCAACCACGACAAGATCACCGCCATCATCACGATGAAGGAGCCCTCGACTCTCAGAGAGCTCCAGAGGCTGAACAGAAGGATAGTAGCCTTGGGACGATTCATGTCTAAGTCGGCCGAGAGGTCGTTACCTTTCTTCAAGGTGTTGAGAAAGGGGATAGCCTCTGCATCAAAAGGAAAGAGAGTCATCGAATGGGACGCAGACTGTAAAAAAGCCTTCTCAGAGTTGAAGGAATACCTTCGCACCCCACCGCTCCTGATCGAGCCAGATAAGGATGACCATCTCATCGTCTACCTGGTCTCCACCAAAGAGGCCGTAAGTTCGGCGCTCGTCAGAGAGGACGCTGGGGTACAACGGTCCATCTACTATGTCAGTCAGGCCCTCCGAGGCACGGAGGTCAACTACTTGAGGATCGAAAAGATGGCTTTCGTGCTGGTCCAATCCACCAGGAGACTGCGACTATATTTCCAAGCACACACCATCTTGGTCCTCACCGACACTCCCTTAGAGAATACCCTGAAAGGCTCAATCGTTTAGGAAGAATGACTAAATGGGGGATCGAACTAAGCGAGTTCGACATCCAGTATAAGTCGAGGACCGCCATAAAAGGACATGCTCTCACCGACTTTATCGTCAAATTCACCTACAGCGACTGCCTCCGGGAAGAGGTATACGCAACTAGCGCACTGCCTGAGGCTACCCCCTCGTCCTCGACAAGCATCGACCCAACAAGCAGAGCGAAAGAGGCAATCGAGGACGATGGAACCTGGATCATACAAGTCGACAGTTCGTCCACATAAGCTAGAAGCGGGACCTCCATGGGTGATATATTCAAATACGTCCTCTGCTTCGATTTTCAAACCACCAATAATGGTGCGGAATATGAAGCGGCCATCAATGGACTCCGACTAGCTCGAGCCCTAGGAGCGAGAGTGGTCCAACTACTCAGCGACTCCAGTCTCGTTGTCCACCAACTAAATGAAACCTTCGAAGCCCGCAATGACTCGATGCAGAGTTACATGCAAGTCGCTAAAGCGGAGCTCGCCAAATTTGCACGCGTAGAGATCTACCATGTGCTGAGGTTGAAGAATTATCGAGCTGACGCCTTGTTGAAGCTTGCATCCTCCTCCCTTGTGGGACTTGGTCGGACCATGTATGTACAACGCCTACCCCATCCTAGCAAACTGGCATAAGAACTGCTGAACCTCGATCAAGAGGTCACGTGGATGGATCCGATAATTCGTTACCTAAACGTCGGGAAAAAACCGACCGATCCAATGGAGGCACAAAAGCTAGAGCGATCATGCTAGATGGTTTATTGTACAAAAGACGATGGACTAGGTATGACATCTTTCACTATCTTAAATGCTTAGCCCCGCAGGAAACGCACTACATGATCAAGGAAATCCATGAAGGCGACTGTAGAAACCATTGCGGAGGGAAGTCCATAGCCTTGAAGGCCGCAAGACAAGGTTTTTTTGGCCAACAATGTTCAAAGATGTCGTCGAATACGTTCGACGATGCTCGACTTGCCAAAAGTTCTTAAAGATCAGCTCAGCTCCACCAACTGATCTGATTCCCATCGTCAGTCCAGTTCATTTTGCCAAGTGGGGATAGGACCTCCTTGGACCATTCAAGCCAACGAGTGGGCAATGGATATACCTAATAGTGGCGATCGACTATTTCACTAAGTGGATCGAAGCAAAGTCTCTATCCCGAATCACCTGGAAGGAAGCTCGATGCTTCATCTGGAAGTCCATCGTTTGTCGTTTTGGCATCCTACAATCCATAATAACAGACAACAGGACACAATTCGACAGCGCCGGCTTTAGAGACTTCTGCACAGAGCTGAAGATCAAGTTGCACTTCGCCCCCATCGCCCATCCCCAGTCGAACGACTTGGCAGAGTCAACCAACAAAAGCATCCTCGGGCTTCGACGGAAGAGAATAACCGGGCTCGAAGGAACTTGGCCGGACGAGATCCCCGATATACTATGGTCGTACAGAACGACCCATATGACCTCACGGGGGAAACACCGTTCATGTTGGCCTGCAGATGCGAGGCCATCGTTCCCGTCGAGGTCAATGAGCGACTGCTTTGTCTCCAATACTATGATGAAGAAAGAAACTCGGAGGGCCTCGAGCTCAACCTATAACTGGTGGACGAGGTCTACGAATGGGAGTTAGTGACCCTCATCGAACAAAAGGGGCGCATGGCCCGCTACTTCAACTCGAAAGTCTGCGAACACAGCTTCCATGTGGGCAACTAGGTACTGTGTAAGGTCGCTTTCACTCCCGAGATCCTCAACATGGGAAGCTTGCTGCAAAATGGGAAGGACACTACACAATGATCGATGTACTCGATCGTGCCACCTATCAACTCACTACTTTGGATGTCAGGAAACTTCCTCATCCTTGGAACGTGGAACATCTACGAAAGTATTATCAATGATTGTACTAAAAGGGTAAAATGACCGTTCATTTTCTATCCTATGCATGTTAATTATGAATGCAGAGTAGATCATTCTTTGGCATCAGTCGAAATACTCTCATCTCGTCGGCCGTAAGTCGAAGGGGCCTCTCCCCTCGCCACCGAACGACCCTCGTAGGCATATATGTCGAAAGAGGTCTGTCCCTCTCTACCCAAAGAAGCGTGATTCATTGTTTAAAAGGTTATATTCATTAAGTGAATACACCTAACCTATCAACGACATAACTTGCCTAAGGATTTCTATGAAATTTCAAGTTAGGTCGTTGAGGGGCCATACACACGCAGATATTCACATAAAGAAGGAATGTGAATAAAGGAGCAAGGTCGCAAAAAGTTTTTCTTTTCATTCATTCAAATTAAAGAAATTGCAAAAATTGGAAAAACAGAAGGCCTAAGAGGGAGGGGGAGCGCTCCCTGACACCAAGATGCTCGTGAAAGCCTCCATCGCCTTCGCGAGCTTAGTCGTAAGCTCGGTCTTCTCCTTCGTAGCAGCCTCCTCGAGCCCTGTGATTTTGGCTTGAAGCTCGACCTTCTCCACTTGGCAAGCTTTCGCCCACCTCTCGAAGTCGTAAACTTTGGCCCGAAGCTCGATCATCTCCTTCTTGCAGACGTCGAGCTCCTCCTCGAGCTGGGACCTCTCCATCCACCACTGAAGCTCGACAGATTTTTGGAGGGCCGATAGCGATCACAGGCTGTCCTTAGCCTCCGTCACCTCCTACTCGACAGTCACCTTATCTACGAGGGTTTTCCCCAAGGCCTCCTCTGCCTCCTTCGCCCGGGCCTCAAAGCCAAGCACTTTGTGCTCCGCGTCCGCCACCCGTCGACCTCCGTCGATCAAGTCGGCAACCTGGCGACATAGCACGGCCTCGAGAACGGACATCTGCAAACAAAGCGAATGTTAGTCAAAAACATCGACAAACTTGGATGCCAAAAAGTGAAGGCTCGGGTGACGTACCTGGTATCCGCTCCCCACAAAGAAGTTGGCCACCCTCTCTAGGTCCAAATTCTACAGGAACTCCAGATCCTTGGGGAGGATCGAGTTCTCCACCACCCTAATGGTCGTCCTGAAGTCCCTCGGGGCCGACTCCTCCTTGCCAATGGCGAAGGGGGGCAGGTGAAACTCACCTTGGATCGGCCCCGAGGATCGAGACGAGAGCCGATTGAGCAGTAACGCTCGATCGAACTCTCCAGGGATCGGGCCGACCAATGGAGTGGGTGACACGATGCCACCCTACCGTCACTGATCCAGAGGGGTGTCGTGGGGCCTGGGGCAGGGGTCTTTGCCATCTCTGGAGTCTCGAGAGGAGCGACCCCCTTGTCTTTCCCCATGGGATCCTCCTCATCCACTTGCATCCTCTTCGGAGACCCCTCCTCCTCACAGGAGGGCGTCTCCCTCTTCTGACCAACCCCTCCAATCGGCTCGATGATGTCGACAGAGTCGACATTGACCACCTCTGGCGGCACTGTAACAACGATGGAAGCCAGTTGGACAGGGGGGCGCACGGGAGCCTGGCTGGAGGCCTCCCTCAAAGAGGCTCGGGAAGAAGGCTTGGATGCATGCCTAGTCTATCCCCTTTTGAAGGAGGAGCTCTGGTGGACGTGGAGGGGGGACAGAGAACCCCATCCCTTGACATGAGCACTCGATCGATCGGTTCGAGCACCCAACCGTTCAACTGACCTCTTCTTTTTCCACTACTCCTTCTAGACTCGGTCCAAGCTGGACTCGCCACTGCGTCAGCTACCCTTGGTCATATCTGTAGACAATGAACATAATTACCGTGAGTGGCGGGGATAAAGATATAGATTCGAGATACCTTACCTGGGCTCCATAGAAGGATCTTTAACGTATTATTATCCAACAAATACTGAATCGACCTATCTTGTCTCGATCGACTCAAGAGAGACTTCATCGCCTCGACCTCGCTCGGTGATAGCCTGGCTCTGACCTGCTCCAACGACATCCGAGATTCCACCGCAAGCTCAGGATTCGGAGAACTCTAACCATTGAGTAACGGCCCCAGGTCGGGAAGAACGACGAACACGAAGGTGTCCATCCACCCAGGGTCAGAAACTGGGAGGTCTATATGAGCATCGTACCCGGACGAGCAACGATATGATATCATACTCGGTGAGGGTCGGCTATTATCCTAAGGAAATACCCGAACAGCCCAAGGGTCAGACAGACTCCACAGAGCTCGCACAACTCGATGAAGCCAACTAAGGGAGGGAAAGCTTAAGGAGCGAGTCTACAGATGGAAAGCTCCGAGAAGCACAGAACCTCCATAATGAAGGGGTGAAGGGGGAATCGAAGTCCTAAGAGAAAATATTTGAGATACACACCAACCTCCTTCTTTCGTGGGAAACACACTCTCTCATTCGAATTGGGTACCCTAACCCTAAAGGGATCACATAAACAGCCCCGCCAAACCTCGACAGTCAGATCGAGGGAAAACCTAGGGGCCATGTCTAAGATGACTACAGGGACCTTCGACCTCCGATCCCTTCGATGAATGGGAAGGATGTGCTTAACCCAAATTCCTTTTCCCTTTCCAGGAACTTCCACGCATCTAGGGGCCGGAGGTGCTCCGCTAGCTCCTCAAGGGTGGCACCTTTGTAACGACCGGTACTCACTATTCGTTATACGGCTGTGCGAATAACAATTTCGAGTACCTGATTGGTTTGTGGTTGGTATGTGAGTCATGTCGTTGAGTCGATAGGGCCGTAGCACCTTGGTTGCATCCTTAGCAAGCCACCCCCGACGAGTGCCCAACTTGGGATTACTGTCGCTTTTGGACCCCGTATCCTATGTATGCTTTTCGTGCACGTAGTCTTGTTCATGCACATATTTATTTTAGATCTTGTCGGTATCCGAACCCTGTAGTGTGATATGCCGTTGTGACCCTCTCTGCGAGTATTAAAATTATGGTGTTAATTGGGAACGTCATTTCATGGGTCGTTCTCCCACGATTTGATCTTATTTGAAGAGACGTCACGATTTTCACTTTTGTCGCTAGACCTTTTTATTTTTAATTTCGTTTCTCGACTTCGAAATTGTGATCCGTCTTCTCTGTATTCTTTCTCTCGTCGCCCCGGTCACCCCAGTATTTATTTTACAATTTTTGGGCTTCGTTTGATTTACTTTCACTTTTCTCCCCAGTTTAATATTGTTTTAACCCTAAGTTTCACCTTGTTTTATCCCCTAATAATTAGTTAATAATAATTTACATCTACTGGGATGTATGTGTATATAAGAATTAGTGTTGGAATATCTACTGGGGGTGTATGTAGTTGGAGATACTTAATAATGGTTGAATAATATGTTGGTAAAGTTATGAGTATATTAAGTATAACGATACTAGGGTATTTATAGTTAAATGTGCATGCCTATTATTTGATCTATATGTTAGTACGCGTGGGCGTGTGCTCGTACGTAGATATGTGCTTACTATGTGAATACGTGTGATATAAGTACGGTAATAGAGTTATAAATTTTGTTTGGTATTGCTTGCTTTTACGGGGTGTTGTGTGCGTGTATACCATGAGGTAAACACGATTATTGCATATCTTAGTTATCTACGGATAAGTAGATGTATAGGTATACTAATTATAGGTAGATGGATATGGTGTGAATATATATATGTTACATGTGTGTGACTATACGATGAACACATATATATTAGGAGGGTATTATAATTGTACATGTGCTGATGTCTGTAATATTATTATGATAAATAAAGTGATTGGACTATGTGGTGTTACCTGACTAGATATTAAGTGTGATTGACATGATGGTAGGTATATGGTTATGTTGGTAGATGTGTATACATTGGAGTGGTAATGGTATTGGTATAGATATCGTGTTACGTGTATAGAGTAGTTTGATATGTGTTTTGTGTCTCACTCGAGCTTGAGTGGATATACTCTAAGTATATTGTTACATATGTCTGTGGTTTGCATGTAGTACCATGAATATAGCGATGGATGATGTATGTATAGTGATAGGAGTGTTTGTGCCTGGTTATGTTACGCACATGATTGTGGTTCGCTATACCAGTATATAGTTATAAGTATTGGTCTTGTGGTATAGTTATTTACTAAGGACTTGTCTGTGTGAACGTATGTGTGCTAGCTAAACTAGGTGTGTAGCTGTGCTGGATATATAGTGGTGTGACTGGTATGTATGTATGAAATGTTAGCGTGTGTGAGTATGCACCATGCATAGGTAGGTATGTGCTTAGTTATAGGTATATTGGTGACTATGATATGTGTGGCGTGTCGTGAATATAGTTATAGGACCGTATGTGTTGTGAATGTATGGTGAAATATTTGCATGCATTTGAATGACTATATAATTGAGAAATCATAGTAGTGGTAAGTGTATCTTAGATATAATAACATGATTGAAAATTGAGTGGTGTGGTTACTTGTGTTGATATGTTGACATTGGATGTACACTAGGAGATATAGGGAGTAGTGTATCATTATTGTTTGTTCATAGGTAGTTATCTGAACGTGGAGTATTACGATGGTATCTGCTGGTGTGAACTATTTAATTGGTTGTGAGTATGTGCACCATGGTATGTAATAAGTGTTTAATAGTTATATAGGGATGTACGTGACTATATGAATGATTGAAATATGTGTATGAATTTTGACTGGCTATGATATGTGTAAGTGTGTAATGTACGTGAATATATATGCATGTTAGTAGAGTTAATGTTTGACTACCTAGTGCATATATAAGCACTTGTAATGACTATACCTGGTTTAAATTATAATGTGATATGATGGGGGTAGTTACTAGAGCGACTAGATATGTTAGAAAGTCCGAGGACGAACTTTATTCTAAGGTGGGTAGGATGTAACGGCCGGTACTCACTATTCGTTATATGGCTGTGCGAATAACAATTTCAAGTACCTGATTGGTTTGTGCTTGGTATGTGAGTCATGTCGTTGAGTCGATAGGGCCATAGCACCTTGGTTGCATCCATAGCAAGCCACCCCCGACGAGTGCCCAACTTGGGATTAATGTCGCTTTTGGACCCCATATCCTATGTACTCTTTTCGTGCATGTAGTCTTGTTCGTGCACGTATTTATTTTAGATCTTGTCGGTATCCGAACCCTACAGTGTGATATGCCGTTGTGACCCTCTCTGAGAGTATTAAAATTGTGGTGTTAATTGGAAACATCATTTCACGGGTCGTTCTCCCACGATGTGATCTTATTTGAAGAGACGTCATGATTTTCACTTTTGTCGCTGACCTTTTTATTTTTAATTTCTTTTCTCGACGTCAAAATTGTGATCTGTCTTCTCTGTATTCTTTCTCTCGTCGCCTTGGTCACCCCTGTATTTATTTCACAATTTTTGGGCTTCGTTTGATCTACTTTCACTTTTCTCCCCAGTTTAATATTGTTTTAACCCAAAGTTTCACCTTGTTTTATCCCCTAATAATTAGTTAATAATAATTTACATCTGAATAATTGATTTAGCCCACTTAATTACTAACTATTATTTATATTAATCCCTAGCCCATTTTTAATCTTGGCCCAACACATTTTTAACCCACGCACACAAACACCACACAGCCAAGCTAGCCAACCTAGGACCCAAGGATTCATGTGCACCCTTCTGTTCAAACTCAGCACCTAGTGAAACCTAGGCTAGCTCATAGCTCAGCTAATAAACCCTAGACACCTAGCTCCCTTTGATGTTCACATTTCAAGCCCCAACACACAGTTATGATAGGAATTATTTTGCTAAACCTAGAGGCCATTCACGTGAGCAGAGCCCTACTCCCCTGTTTGATTAGACCCAACCTTTAATAGACCCAGCAGCCCTAAGTTCTTTTCTCCATTGAACTTCTCCTGGGCCCATCATCGCAGCTGCGATTTCCCATCGTACGAGCGCGGCCTCCCTTCGACTTCAGCCTTCACCGATCCTGTCCCCGTCCGACCAACGCTCTCCGCGCGTGGCGGCCGCCCTCTCGCACGGTCGCCACCACCTATTAAACCCAGACCACCAAGCACTCCAGCCCTACTTGCCTCGCTCGTCAGCCTCCCCATCCGACTCCGGCCAACCCAACTCACGGCGAGGCCCCAACGCCGGCGGATCTCCTCTCCTCCTCCACCTTCGATTTGTCGCAACCCCCAGGCCTTCCTTGGCTCCCCTAGGCCGCCGGAAACAGCCCGCTGCCATTCTTTCCCATTGTTGCTGCCGCGCGGCGGCGCTTTGCGCAACCACGGGCTGCACTCCCCGCAGTCGCGTCATGTACCCCTCTCTTTTGCGTGATGTTTAGTCGCCTCTTTGTCGTCTCCCCGTCGTTTCCCCGTCGTCTCCCCTCGCTGACCAAGTGCTAGATGCTCTCACCTAGACGTCGTGACGTCGAAATGGAGCCCACGGCTTCAACATCGCTGTTTGGCTTCCCGGTCGCTTTTTGGGCCACTTGCTCGCTGATTTGGATGCTAATCGCTGATCTTATCGCTGTCCAAGGATTGGCGAACGTGGAATCTATTTTGAAATCTGGATTAGGAGTGTTATCTTTATTCCAACCCCTAGCGTCGCTACCCGATGCCAGTGTAGCTCTCAAGTCGTGTTGAGGTAACGTTTTGCACCCCTAGGGCCCCCAACCATTGCCTGCTAAACAAGATAAAATTTAGTGTTTTTAATTGTTTAGATTCACTAATGAAGATAACTTAAATTGGGACTGTAGGCTGGTGGATCTGAGAACATATGTAGACTGGACTGGTTGGACGATATTTGCTGGACGTTTGATTTCAGGCAAGTGAAACTTGCCAATTAGTGCTTTAGGCCGTGCTTTAGCCCATTTCTTGTTTTAGGCGTAAAAGAGACTAGGCGACGAAATGATACTCGCCTAGACGTAATTTTAAGATCTAGCTTGACAACGAAGTTAGATCTGTCACCCTGCCATGTCATTCATGCATATCTGCCTGTCACGTTTAATTTTCGTAACTGCATGCTTTTTACTTGTACTCTGCATGTCACGTTTAAATTCCTTAACTGTACGCATATAAATTACAGCTTGCCATGTCATGTCATCCATGTTTGAGTGTCGCATTCGTAGCACACGCTACTATACTTGTACATCCTTGTTCAGGCTAGGCACCTGTGTTGCAGGCACAACCTTATGCCAAATACACTTCCTGGCTCGTGATCCAGAAGCGGGCTACATGAGTTGGCCAAAGGCCAATGCCTGATACACGTGGAGGGGTAGGGATAAGCGATCACTTGAGCTTAGGAGTTGGCCCGTACAGCCACTCTAGCCAAAAGGCGTAATCTCTGTGCACGACGTGTTTACTTGACTTGTAAAAATCCATGTGTTTGTTTACTAGCTTTGCTACCCATGCCTTGATGTACGTGTACCTTGTTAAACTTGCCGCCATGTCATACTTGTCGCATTTATTTAATTGTTGCATCCATTCTGTAAAATGCCATGTCATCGCACTTTTTAGAACTGCTAGGTTGCATTACTTTCCTTTTAGTTTTCTTGCACAAAGTCTTTGTAGACTTTGCTGACATGCGCCCTCGTCTCTTTGGGTGTCGCATGTTAGTTGTTGAGCCAGAGTCCGTTGCTGAGGACGAGGAGTTCGTGGACATTGAGCCTGGGTCCACAGCTGACGTGGAGTACGAGAACACCGGCGACCATTCGTAGAGTTTTCCTTCGTCGTTACTTTTTGCTTAGTCTGTTGTTAGGTTGTCGGTGAGTAGCACCTTTCTTTCCGTACGTTGTTTATTTTGTTGGCCATGCTGGGGCCTTTTAGACTCTTTTCTTTTAGCCTGGTGGCTTTTCTAGGATGTTGAAATTTATTTTGGACACTCTGTGTAACGACTGGTTTTTCATGTATTTGGATTATCTATATTATATATATGGTTGGTTTTCCCCTTGTGTGTGTTTCCGTCTCCGTAGCTTTCGTTTTCGTTCGTTTCATTGTGATTTTCTAGCTTCTTACTTAGATCGTCGAGTTTGGAGTAATTCATTCGTGACGAGCTTCATATCGCTCATATCTTAGAGATAGGTTGATCTTAGAAGCCGTAGGAATCTTCCTTGAGATTCGTGCTTCGATTCGAGACTTTTCGTGCACATTAGTTGGTTCAAGAAGGAGAACCAACCGAGTAGATTTTGATCTAGTCGGTCGGCAACCCTTCATGGACCGACTAGTGGGCTTTGATTTTTATTCAGGAGTTACTGTTTATCGTTAGTCGGTCTAAGAATATTTTTCGACCGACTAGGTTGCAAACTAGTCGGTCAGCCATTGTTCTTTAACCGACTAGTTCATTGACCATTTTGATGCCGAGTTACTGTTTACTCTTAGTCGGTCTAAGAACGTTCGTCGACCGACTAGTTGTGAAACTAGTCGGTCAGTATTTGTTCTTTGACCGACTAAATCAAAGTTCATTTTTCTTCAGGAGTTACTGTTTGGTGTTAGTCGGTCACAGTTGGTCGACCGACCGACTAGTTCTCGAATTAGTCGATCAACAACTCTTCTTTGACCGACTAATCGACCCCGAAACCCTATGGTTCATTTCCGCCGCCGGATTATTTCTATTTAAACCCCCGACTCTTTTCATTCTTCTTTCATTTCTTCTGAGCCATTTTCTCCCCCAAATCATCCTCCAGCATTTCCCCAAGCCATTCCTTCTTCCTTTGGAGCTTCCCTCTCGCCATTCTTGCGCCGGCCACCTTCCTTTAGGCCGTCGGCCAACCCCAAAACCCCCACATCCCAATTTCTCCAGATTTCCTCGCCATTTCCAGATCTGAGCCATAGTTCTCCGGATCGTTCTTCCGTTGCCGTGCTTGCTCGGCATCGTTCTTCCGCTACGATACGGTTGTAAATCGATCCTTTAATATTCTCATAACCCACATGGTGATTTTTGTTAAACCCTAATAAAAATGGATACTAGACGTCGTAGATTCGATTATAAAACTGGATTGGTTATTCTTCTGATATTGTTTTGCCATGGCAGCGATCCCATCTCCGTAGTTTAACATTTTATGGCGTGCCTCGTTGATCGTCATCCTTGGTGCCAGGCAAGTGAAACTTGCCACCTAGTATTTTAGGCCACGCCTTAGGCCATTTGCTTGTTGTAGACGTAAAAGAGACTAGGCGACGAAATGATACTCGCCTAGGCGCAAAATTTCAGGATCTAGCTTGACAACGAAGCTAGATCCGACTACTTTTAATTATTTGCACTTGCTGTCGTCCATGCATCTTATCTGCCATGCTTAAATTCAATTAACGGTACGTGAATTATCTGTACATGCCATGCTACCCATGTTGAATGTTGCATTCATAGCACATGCTACATTACTTGTACTACTTGATCCGGCTAGGCACCTGCTTTTAGCGGGCACAACCCTATGCCAAATACATTTCCTGGCTCGTGATCCAGAAGCGAGCATTACGCGTTCGGGGGTAGTGCCCTGGCTCGATACACGTGGAGGGGTAGGGATAAGCGATCACCTGAGTGTATGAGTTGGCCCGATCCGTCACTCTAGCCAGAAGACGTAATCTCTGTACACGACGTGTTTACTTGACGTGTTTACTTGACGTGATTTACTTGACTTGTACTTGTCCGTGTTTATACTTGTAAAACTTGTCATCCATACTATACTTGCCACTTGCTACTTGTTACTTGCACTTTACCTTACTTGTTACTTCCATCCTATATTTGCCATGTTATGCATCATACTATAACTGCTAGGTTGTTAGTTTACCTTCCTTTCAGTTTACTTGCCCAAGTCTTTTAGACTTGCTGACATGTGCCCTCTACTCTTTTGGGTGACACATGTTAGATCCTGAGCCTGAGGTTGCTGCTGAGGACGTGGTGTTCGCTGACGCTGAGTCAGAGCCCGCGTTCATCGAGTAGTTTGAGGACACGGGAGATCAGTCGTAGAGACTGTTTATGTTGTTGTTTAGACTGCTTTAGTTGTCGGTGTGTAGCACCAATACTTTGTTTCGTGTTGGTTTTTGTTGGCCATGTTTTGGGCCTAGACTCTTTCTTTTAGCCTGGTGGCTTTTTCTACGATGTTGAATATTATTGTGGACAAATTCTGAGATTGGTTAACTTATATCAGTCTCCTTTACCATATTATTATTATCTTTGTTCCATTTGCATTTACAGGGACCTGCATATATTCAGATTTGACGCTTATCAGGCGTGTAGCTTTACAGCTCCACGTCTGTGCGGACCTTCTCACGTCTCGTCTCCATTTTAGGGAAGCGGGGCGTGACAGGTTTTGTTGGTGGCCCATGCAGGTCATGTGTAACTGCAAACTAACGGAATAACGATGATAATATTTGATTGTCCACAAATAAAAATTCGACATCCGAGTCATAAGCTATGAGTCTAATTGTTTCGTTTTCTGTGTCATTAGATGGCAGGAAGGCGAAATACCCGAGCTGCTGGTGGTGCGCCCCCTCATGACGAGGAGCCTGATCGGGAGCCCACCAATGGGGAGATGATGCGGATGATGCTTCAGATGATGCAGGTGCAGCAGGGCGTGCTCCTGCAAGTCCAGAATGCTCCAGTTGTTTGAGCTTCTCGGGCAGTTCAGGAGGCCCCTCGTCCAAGGAGCGAAGCAGTTTCGAGAGCTGGGTCCTACATATTTTGATGGTACTGAAGGTCCTCTAGCTGCTGACGAGTGGGTCAGGAATATTGAGGACAATTTGAAGATGTCCAAGGTCAACGAGGTTGGCTGGGTTGACTTGGCGAAGAGGCAGCTGAGGGACAATGCCCGGAATTGGTGGGATGTTGAGGAGGAGCTGTTGGAGGAACCGATATCTGGGGCTACCTTCACGTCCAGATTCGATGAGGAATATTTTCCGAAGGCTGCCCGGAGAGAGATGTTGCAGCGCTTCATTGATTTGAAGCAGGGGAGCTTGTCGGTGGATCAGTACCACCAGGAGTTCACCAGGCTGAGTCGGTTCGCACCGAAGATGGTGCAGGATGCTGATGATAGGGCTCAGAGGTTCCTGCAGGGACTTGCTTTGGAGCTTCAGAGTTTTGTGTCTTCCTCTGATCTGGAGTCTTATCAGAAGGTTCTGATAGCGGCGCAAAGGCAGGAGCTGATTGTGAACCAGAGGAGAGGACATGTTGATGGAGCTGGGAAGAGGCCTATGGAGCAGGCCAGAGCAGTGGTTAGGCCTGATTTCAAGCCTAATCAGCCGGTGCAGTTCAAGAGGCCAGGAGGGCCTATTCAGAAGACTTGCCATTTCTGCGGCAAGACTGGGCATATCAAGGAGCAGTGTAGGAGATTCCTGGGCCAGTGTATTGTCTGTGGAGATCCTACCCATACCATGAAGGACTGGCCGAAGTCGAAGCAGCCTTGGAGAGCACCTGTTGCAGCACAGCCGTTGCAGCAGAGAGCGTCTATTCCTGCTGGACGTGGAGCAGCTCTTGTTCCACAGAGGCAAGCCTTTCAGCAGGCTTTTCAGCCGAGGCGGCAGGCTTTTCTGATGTCTGAGGTGGAGAGCATGGCTGTGGATGAGGTTATCGCAGGTAATCCTCAATCTAGCTGTTCCTTTCTTAGTAGTTTTGTTTGTTAGATTATGTTGTTTGCTTGTACATGATTGTTTGCTAGAATAGGGCTTGATTGTTAGACTGTTTGTATGTGTGATTCTAGTGTGCACATTTCCTGCACGAGTCCTCTTTGACTCAGGTGCATCGATGTGTATTTTGGTACGGCGCTTCGTGGAGAAGCATTCCTTGACGACTTCCCCTCTTTCCAAGAGTTGGAATATCGTTACAGGGAATGGCGTGGTCTCGGTGCATCGTGGTTGCAATTCTTGCTCGTTGGTGGTCTGTGGACATGAGCTTTACGCTGATTTCATTGTCCACGACATCATCAACTATGATGCGGTTCTTGGGATGGATTGGCTTGCGAGCTTCTATGCTACGATCGACTGTCGGAGGAAGAAGGTGGTGTTCGAGATTCCCAGACATCCAGTATTTGAGTTTAGCCGGGGTAGCAGTTCGCTTGGCCCTGTCAGATTTCGGGCCAGACTGGTGGAGTTTGTGGCTATGCAGATGGAGCTGGAGAGTCCAGCGGTAGTGCGGGACTTCGATGACTTCTTCCCCGAGGAGATGTCTGGATTGCCACCCGATCGAGCTCTCGAATTTTCGATTGATCTTATTTCGGGAGCGCAGCCGATTTCGAAAGCGCCCTATCGTATGGCACCCGCTGAGTTGGAGGAATTGCGAAAGCAGCTGGATGAGCTTTTGTAGAAGGGTTATATCTATCCTAGTGTGTCTCCGTGAGGAGCACCGGTGCTGCTGGTGAAGAAGAAGGATGGTTCGCGTCGCATGTGCGTGGACTACAGGGAGCTGAATGCGGTGACCATCAAGAATAAATACCCGTTGCCTCACATCGATGATATTTTTGATCAGCTTGGAGGATCGAGGGTGTTTTCGAAGTTGGATCTGAGGAGTGGTTATCATCAGCTGAAGGTGAAGAAGGAAGATGTTCCGAAAACAGCATTCAGGACGAAGTATGGACACTACGAGTTTGTGGTTATGCCCTTCGGTGTAACCAACGCTCCCGCAGTTTTCATGAATCTGATGAACCTGATTTTCTACGACTTTTTAGACAAGTTTGTCGTTATCTTTATTGACGACATTCTGATCTATTCAAAGTCGGAGGAAGAGCATGCCTCGCACTTGAGGACAGTGTTGGAGTTTTTGAGGAAGCATCGTTTGTATGCTAAGTTTTCAAAGTGCGAGGTTTGGCTGGACAGAGTTGCTTTTCTCGGGCATGTGGTGTCTGGAGATGGTATTTCAGTGGATCCCGAGAAGATCAAGGCCATCAGAGAGTGGCCTGTTCCGCAGTCAGCATCTGAGATCTGGAGTTTCCTTGGGCTTGCAGGTTATTATCGACGCTTCATTAAGGAATTTTCCCGTATTGCTGAGCCGATGACCAGATTGACGCGGAAGGATGTACCTTTTGTTTGGTCGGGTGATTGTGAGAATGCCTTTGGTGTTCTGAGGGAGAGATTGACGACTGCCCATGTTCTTGTTGTGCCTGATTGCAGTGGAGGATTTGAGATCTTTTGCGATGCTTCTGGCAAGGGTCTTGGTTGTGTGTTGCATCAGCACATGCATGTGGTAGCATATGCTTCGCGTCAGCTCAAGACTCATGAGAAGAATTACCCGACGCACGACTTGGAGTTGGCTGTTGTTGTGTTTGCGCTCAAGATTTGGAGGCACTTCCTGCTAAGTGAGAAAGTCAAGATCTTCACCGATCACAAAAGCTTGAAGTATATTTTTACTCAGAAGGAGCTCAACATGCGACAGCGTCGATGGTTGGAGCTCACGGCGGATTATGAGTTCGATTTGCAGTATCACCCTGACAAGGTGAATGTGGTTTCGGATGCGCTGAGTAGGCTTCCAGCGGTGATGATATTGACTTCACAGTGGAGATTGCAACAGGATTTTTGCGAGTCTGGAATTGAGATTGTTCTTCCTGGGGAGGCTTCTCCGTTGATGTGTATGCAGATACAGTCGACGATCGTGGATCGGATCAAGGCTGGCCAGGCTGGAGATCCGAAGCTGGTGAAGATTCAGGAGCAGGTAGAAGCCGGTCTGCGGACTGACTTTTTGATTCATGAGGATGACTCGCTGAGGTATGGAGCTAGGTTGTGTGTGCCAACTGGGGATATTAGAGAGGAGTTGCTGGTTGAGGCACACAGTTCGTCGTATTCTGTACATCCTGGTGGTACCTAGATGTACAAGGATCTTCGTCTGAACTTTTGGTGGCATGGAATGAAGAGGAGTGTGGCTCGGAGTGTAGCCAAGTGTCTGGTTTGCCAGCAGGTGAAGGTGGAGCATCAGCGTACGGCAGGGTTGCTACAACCGCTTCCGATTCCGGAGTGGAAGTGGCAACACATCACTATGGACTTTGTGACTGGACTGCCTCGGAGTCCAAAGCTGAATGACGTGATTTGGGTGATCGTAGATCGATTGACCAAATCCGTGCACTTTATTCCATTCCGAGTAGGACAGTACACTGAGGCGCTAGCGAGGAGATACATGGAGGTAAATTATTTTACTCTCTGTTTCTATTTCCTTTTTCTAGAAAGATAGTGATGTAACGTGAATCGTGCAGGAGATCGTACGACTTCACGGAGTCCCCATGAGTATCGTGTCGGACAGAGACACGAGGTTCATATCTCACTTCTGGCAGAGTTTACAGAAGAGTTTGGGTACGAGTCTAAGTTTCAGCACGGCGTACCATCCGCAGACAGATGGCCAGTCCGAGAGGACGATTCAGATCTTGGAGGACATGCTGAGGGCGTGCATGTTGGATTTCAAGGGTTCGTGTGAGGACCATCTACATCTGGTGGAGTTCTCTTACAACAACGGCTTCCAGGTGAGTATTGGCATGGCACCTTTTGCCTCGCTGTACGGGAGGAAATGTCGATCGCCTTTGAATTGGGATGACAATGGTGACCGGGAACTGTTGGGACCTGAGATGATTGTGGAGGCTGTGAATGTTGTCAGGAACATTCAGGAGAGGCTGAGGATTGCTCAGGACCGTTTTAAGCATTGGACGGATGCTAAACGCCGTTGATTCGGGTTCAATATTACATATTTAACCCCCCATTTAGCCCTATTTTGTGCTCATGTGATGCTACATTGTTCTCTAATTCATACGTATTTTGTACACAATTATTTATTAGATAAAACACTATTTGAGCATAAAACAGCAATTAACGAAGTATTTCTTCACTTTTTATATTTTTCCTAGCTTGGTCTCGATCTCACGATTCCAACGACTATTTATTTGTATTTTTCTGATATCTGTGCTAATTACTATGCATTTTTGAATGCAGAATACCATTTAAATGGAGAAATACGCACGAAAATACGAAAATACGGTCATCGCACGAATCTTGGCGAACACGTGGCTTGATCGCACACGTTCCCGCCTCATCCGACGGTGCAAGACGAGCGGGCGACGTGGCTGCTTCTGAAGCGTCGATCTCAGATCGAACGGCGTACAACGAAGCAGGACTCAGATCGAAGCGGGCGACTTTACAACCGTTCGATCGCAATCGAACGGTTGCGATCAGCCCCGATGAAACGAAGCGCAGCGCTCTGTCTCATGGACACGCGGCTTCAATCGGACAGCGTACGCTTCAATCGAACGGTCGACATTAATTTCGAAGCGGGGTTCGGAGAACACGGAGATCGCGAGATTTCGATCCACGTGGCGGCATCACATCGTTCCCCCCACTTGATCCGACGGCTACCGTCGAGCTGGCGGCCGCTCTTCTTCACGTGATGTGGCAAGATCTGATCGTCCATACTTTGATCCGACGGCCCGTAGCAAATACAAATTGGATTCGAAATCAACTGCGAAGCGGCAATCTGCCGGGCGACGTGGAGCACGTGAGACCGTTGGATCTCAGATCCAACGGCGTTGAATTATTCCAAGCTGAACTCGGATGCGAGAGCGGAGCGGGCGCGCACAGTTTTTAAAGCACACGTGGCACGTCCACGTTTGATCCCGCATGGATCCAACGGCTGAGATTGAATCGGCTATGCGGGTTTGGTTTTAAGCGTAAATGGATGTGGTTTAAACCCGATAACACAACCCAAACCCGCAATGCCTCTATATAAGGTATTCCTAGGGTTTTTTGGGCGTATTCAAGCAGATTTTGGCGTATTTTGAGCGTATTAGAGGCTCTAGGAGCCGTATTTCGCCACCCACAAAATTCTGTAAAATTCCAGAGGCTATTTTCTTATTTCTAGAGAGTTTTGGTGTCTTTTCAAGGAAATTTGGGGATATATTTCTTAACTTAAACCCCGTATTTTGGTGTTTTTCATCGTATTTTGCTATTAGATCAATGTATTTTGCTATGAACCTTGATTATTCTTGCATTATGAGTAGCTAAAACTTATTTGTGCATGGTATGGAGTAGTTAGGGGATGTGATTTGTGTTAGTTTGGTTGTATTCCTTGTGCTAAGTCGTTAAACGTCGTTAAAGTTGTAATCTTTGTTCGTAAATCGCCTTTTTCATCTTCCAAAAGAAGTGATTGAGTTGATGATCGCCCCAAAAGGGTGAGTTTTGATCTCCCCAAAAGGGAGTTTCATGCCGTAGTTTTGATCTCTCCAAAAGAGAGTTTCATATCGCATTATAACTTTCGCGACGATCTTATTGAATATTGTGCTTGAACCCCCAAAAGGGTATCTTCCGATGAATTGCTCCCAAAAGGAGAATTCATTGAGTTATATTGGATATTTTCCAGTGAATTGCTCTCAAAAAGAGAATTCATTGTGTTATATTCATCAACCAAATTAATACGAATCATTGATCCTAACGAACCCATACCATGTGCAGACTTTCTATAGATATTTTCTTACACGACTTTTCTTTGTTTATATCGTTCACCACCATTCACATCACTATCACCGTCATCATTATTAAAGTGGTTAGTTTCTTTTCGTAGGCTTTCTATTTGATTTGAGCTGTGGTTGCAACAGATTTCCTCCTGAGGATTCGACATCTGGACTCCCAGATTATATTACTTGTACGGACTCTTGCACTTGAGAGAGAGCACCCTTTCCGGTCCTTTGGAGTTTCAGCCAGGCGACCATGTGTTCCTGAAGATTTCCCCGAATCGTGGTGTGATTCGCTTTGGGAAACGGGGGAAGTTGAGCATGCGATACATTGGACCGTTTGACATTCTGGAGAGAGTTGGCGAGGTAGCCTACCGCTTAGCCTTGCCGCCATCTTTGGAAGGAGTTCACGATGTTTTCCATGTGTCGCAGCTTCGTCGGTACATCGGCGATCCATCTCATGCTGTGGATTTCTCGGAGATTTCCGTTCGCCCAGATTTGACGTATGACCAACAGCCAGTGCTGATTTTGGACAGGCGTCAGAAGTCACTCCGAAACAAGGTTGTCAATCTTGTGAGGGTGATGTGGCTGTTGGATCTGGATCCTAGCCTAGAGGGGGGGTGAATAGGCTTATAAAAAATTCTCGTGCAACCCACGAGAAATCACACGCAGTTATAGCACAACCAGAGTAACAAAAAAGCAGACACAGAGTACACAGCAGATTTACCCTGGTTCGGTCGTCCCAACGACCTACTCCAGCCCCCAAAGCTAATACTAGATTGAATAGTGCAATAGGTACAAAGTCACAAGTTAGAACACGCTCAGAGCACCCTCTACGTCTCTACACTCGCCGGACTCTCAGTAGCCCACACACAGTGTTTCCTCTCACTATCAATCCTAGCAAAGCTTTCTACCAGCTAGTCCCAAACTAGCTGGGTCCCACTTGTCTAGTCCCAACTAGACAAGTCCCAAAATAGTCCACAAAAAATAGGTAAAAGTTTCCCCTACAGAGAACGTTACACTAAGACACAAATAAAAGAGTTTAAGGGTTTAGAAATGCTCAGTTTGTGTCCGTGTAGGCGTCTTTGTCAATCAGCACGTCGTCAGCTCCAATCTGACGCAAACGGTGTCTCAGTCTGACTCCTGGATGTCAAGATATGCACTGGTCTGTGCACAAAGAAATTTCAGTTCAATCCCTTATAAATCTTCAGTCTGTGCGCTCAGCAATAAAGCGGTCGGTGCGTGGAGCAGTTCAGTTCAGTTCTTTTAAATTACGGCCTGTGCGCAAAGAAACTCTCAAAATAATTCCCCGCCACGTCAGCGAGAGAAAAACGAAAATAATCTTCGTTTCGATTTACGCGGCTGCCGTCACGTGACTTTGCATGGGGAGATCTCCGCCGTTGATTCAATCTTGCTTTCGCCCAGATCTATCCACGTCAGCATCGCTTCATCTCTGCCTTCGACTAGGGCATGCAGCGGCGAGTTCTTCGCCTCTCCCTCCGGCGACGGTGGCTTCGGCAACGTCGACTTAGTCTCGACAGCGGGGGACGATATTCAGCAGCGGCGGTGGCTTCACGGTACAGCGACGATGATGACTTTGAGATCTCGGTGTCCTTTCGACGGTGTAGATGACACCGACGACAACTCACGGCGGATTCCTCGGCGGCGCTCTTCGATGTGCAGCAGGATTTTGCAGCGGCAATGACGTCGTTTCTGGGCTTCTACTCCGATTACTCTCCGACTTGAGACTCCTCAGGCGATGATGGTCGGAGCGTGTCTTCGACGGCCTCTTCGTCTTTTTGTCGGCGACAGGCTCCTCACGATGATCTCGTACAGCAGTGGCAGCCTCCGTCTTTGACTAGGGCTCGCAGGCAGCGGGAGCTCCTCTTGTTGTTCTCTGTCGTGCAGCAGTACGTCTTCGTGTAGCGGCGGATCTTCGTGCAGCAGCGGATACTTCGTCTTCGGCAACATCGACTGGATCGGTGATGGTGCAGTGGACTTCTCCGATGATGGCTTCGCAACGGCGGCTTCTCCTTGCTGTGACGAGCTCTCCGACTTGATAAGCAGCTCCGGCGGCAACGAACGCTTCGAACAGCTTGGTGAGGCGACAGCGTTTACCTTGGCGGTGTCTCTCCTTGACGTTGATGATGGCGACGGCTTCAGGGGTTCTCCGATGAGCGACGGCGGACAGCAGCTCTTGGCTTTGGACAATGTAGAGGTAGCTGCGAAGCTCAACGCTTTGAGAGGAAGGGTTTTGGAGATCACGGGTTTTTGTACGTTGGCGGAGGAGTTTCAAAGCTTGGGAAGATGATATAGGCTTGAGAATTTTTGGTTTGCTGCTGCATTAAAGTTTTTGTAGCCCAAAGCTTTTTATTTTTAAAAAGCCCCTCTCAATTTAATTGTCGCACCAATGTTTTAGCCCCTCTTAATATTTTTTTATATCCCCCAATTTTTCTCTTCTCTCCCAATACTATATATATATATGGTAGCCTAGGGTTTTTGGAGAGAATCCCTAAGAGATAGGGATTTTGTATTTTGATTGGGAATAGAAGTTTGAATAGGGTATGGGTAGCAACAAATTCATCTAATAGATTTGATCAAATACTCATTTCTTTTGAATCAACCCAATCTCTTAAGTAAGCTTGACTTGGTCCACTTTGCTCTCCATTGACCAAGTCAAGCTTCTTTGAGCACACACACTCCATCTCTCCCAATGTGCTATACAAATAGCAATTCCGTCAAATAGCCTAGATATATTGTGTCGCCAAGCCTGAAACATACTTAAACACGCACGTCAGATATAACAACACGTTTGTCATCATCAAACCAAGATACTAGATCGTTGCTTCCAACAATCTCCCCCTTTTGGTGATGACAAACCCATAAAAGATTTGATCAATAGGAATGGGTGTATGAAGTGTGTTTCAATATTTCAAGCACTACAACATGGCATGCGCAAACTAATAACAAATACAATAGCATGCTCCCCCTTCTCTCAAGCTCCCCCTTCACCATAAATCAAGTATTTTTCACAAGCTCCCCCTTCAACAAATAATACCGAATACCGACAAATCTTTCTTTTCTTTTCTTTCTCCCCCTTTGTAATCACCAAAAGTGGATTAATGAAGGCAAAAAAAATATCCCATGCAAAAAATAAATCATTATTAGAAGTAGCGTGCAATTTGCATGAGTATTCCAAATAATGGACAAGTCAAGTTCATAGAATTTCATACCAAGACTTCTCCACCTTTGTGTAAGTGAAAAGATATAGACAATAAAGTACAAGAGGAGATTCGATTTCAAATATTCAACCAAATCAACCCACATTTTCCAATTTTCATGAATATCACTAGGATTGATTTTTCCCACCTCATCAAAGATGAGTTCAAGTTACCGAACCCCGAAACATGGCCTAAAAGGACTTTTAAATGTGGGGTGGCATTGCTTGACGAGTTATATACACCAACGCTAATGATTACCCATGTAGCACAAGTTGGATACTCGTGGGTTGTGTTTTAGCCATGAAGTGTATCCATTTTTCATACGGAGCAAATATCGTTTTTTTTTCAATTCTTTTGTGCTCAATTTTAATTCATGGCTAAACACATCATATCCCTTAGAAATTTCAGAAATTAATCATTCCTACATTCACTTTCCATTATTCTTCAAAAGAATCTCCAAAAGCACTAAAAAGTCAAATATCGTGAAAGTGCAAATGTAGGTGTAGAAGTCAAGTTTGAAACTTATGAGATATGTCATGAATACTAAAAAGAATAACATCATGTTCATGTAGCTACAACAATAATGAATTGACTTCTACAAGGGATAGAATTGACCATTCATACAATATCACTCAAGAGATTCAAAAGAGGATACAATAAGCACAATTTTTTTTTATTTTTTCAATTTTTTTTGATTTTTTTTCAGAAATAAAAACATTAAAAATCATCCATGCAAGCACACAAAACAAAATAAAAACAAGCACACACGAAATCTATGAAGGTATGCAATGAAATGCAAAGAGGGATACAAATTATACCTTCTCGTCGCTTTTTGACGAAGGAGCTAAAAGAATGAAACATTGAATTTAACGCTCCTCGCCAAAACTCCATCACACCTACATGAAAGGTGTTAAGTGCGACCTTGGAGTCCAACAAGGTCCACTAGTGTTAGCCAATATTGTTTTAGGAACCCACACTTGTTTAAACTTGATTTTAGTGTTCCTAAATTTACAATAGTATGAAGTATGGCCTACACTATCACAAGTAAAGCACTTTGCATATAAGTTCTTCGCAATAGACGGTGCATTGTGGAATTTCTTGAATTTTTGCTTTTCAACGTTTTTCAGACCAAAACCAAGTCCTCTTCTATTATTGCCATATAATTGATTCTCTAAAATAGTGTCCAACGATTGTTTTCCCATAGAGAATTTCTTAATGGCCAATTCAAGATTAGAGACTTTGGTTTTCAACAATTTATTTTCTTCCACAAGCAATGTGCATTTACTTATAAAAGCTCTCTTGTTTTCCTCTTCCTTCTTTTCAAATTCAACCATTTTTCTTTTGAAATCATTATCCAACATGCAGAATTTATCATTAAGCTCTCTAATAACATAGTCTTTTTCAGTCTCGAGCTTAATCAAATCAAGTTTAAGCATGCTAATATTATTCATTAAGGAAGGGCAAGAGAGACAAGGTGCTTCATCATTAAAACTGGATTTTTCCTTTTTCAAAGTATCAATAGTAGAGTCACGTGCAACAATATCAATTTTGAGTTTTTCAATCTCTTTAGACATTTCATATTCAGATTGTTGCATTTCAAAGTTCTCATTTTGATAATCATCTATAGTGGATTCAAGCTCTACTATTTTATCTTGCATTTCTTTACAAAGAGTAAGGAGTTCAGTTTTACTACCAGAATTTACCTCATTGTGTATTCCCATCAATGCCATGCATGAATGGGCTTCGTGTTCCTCCTCCTCGCTCTCAGCTTCGCTATCCATGTCCCAAGTGAGCACCTTGTATTTTCCCTTTTCTTTAGCTACCTGAGCTGTCTCATGTGGGCAATCCCTCATTCGATGTCCTCTTTTCTTGCATTTAAAACAAGTCATTCTATTAGTAGTATTCTGATCATAATTTTGCTTAGAAGACTGAAAAAAGTTAGAGCGATTAAACCTAGGTGCCATTTCTGCTCTTCCTTGCTTGGTCTGGACAAACTTTCTGAAATTTCTGACCATTAACGCTATGTCATCATCATCATCTTCACTTTCGTCAGCTTTCAGAGCAAGTGGCTTGGTAGCTTTCTCTTTTTCCTCAGGTTTCTCCCTTTCATCAATATTTTGCAATTCAAGCTCGTGGGACATTAAATTACCTATTAAGTCCTCCACCCTCATCTGTGACAAATCTTTCGCTTCTTGGATGGCAGTGACTTTAGGCCTGAAAGAGCTTGGCAGAGCTCTTAATATCTTCCTCACCTGCTCAAGGCTAGAATATGGCTTACCGAGCGAACTAGACTTGTAGACAATGTTGGTGAACCTCGCAAACATTTCTGATATCGTTTCTGATGGTAGCATGCGAAATCCCTCGTATTCCGTGCTCAGCAGTGCAAGTCTAGACTCCTTCACCTGTGATGTTCCCTCGTGTGTCACCTCCAAAGTATGACATATTTCCTGCGCAGTTAGACAATGTGAGATTCTATTATATTCAGATTTATCAAGTGCACAAATGAGAGCATTCATAGCTTTAGCATTTAAAGAATAAGATTTCCAATCATTATCATCCCATTTGTCATTTGGTTTTTCAATCTCAGCATTTTCTACTTTAATAACAGGCAGTTTATACCCTTTTTCAATTATTTGCCAAGCCTTGTAATCAACAGAAATAAGGTAGATTTTCATACGATTTTTCCAATAAGCATAATCACCTCCGTTAAACCTAGGGGGACGGGAAACAGACTGACCCTCAGCAAAACCACTATCCATATGGTTATTCATGGTCAATCCTAGGCTAGATCCCAAAACCTGCTCTGATACCACTTGTTGGATCTGGATCCTAGCCTTGGGGGGGGGTGAATAGGCTTATAAAAAATTCTCGTGCAACCCACGAGAAATCACACGCAGTTATAGCACAACCAGAGTAACAAAAAAGCAGACACAGAGTACACAGCAGATTTACCTTGGTTCGGTCGTCCCAACGACCTACTCCAGCCCCCAAAGCTAATACTAGATTGAATAGTGCAATAGGTACAAAGTCACAAGTTAGAACACGCTCAGAGCACCCTCTACGTCTCTACACTCGCCGGACTCTCAGTACCCCCACACACAGTGTTTCCTCTCACTATCAATCCTAGCAAAGCTTTCTACCAGCTAGTCCCAAACTAGCTGGGTCCCACTTGTCTAGTCCCAACTAGACAAGTCCCAAAATAGTCCACAAAAAATAGGTAAAAGTTTCCCCTACAGAGAACGTTACACTAAGACACAAATAAAAGAGTTTAAGGGTTTAGAAATGCTCAGTTTGTGTCCGTGTAGGCGTCTCTGTCAATCAGCACGTCGTCAGCTCCAATCTGACGCAAACGGTGTCTCAATCCGACTCCTGGATGTCAAGATATGCACTGGTCTGTGCACAAAGAAATTTCAGTTCAATCCCTTATAAATCTTCAGTCTGTGCGCTCAGCAATAAAGCGGTCGGTGCGTGGAGCAGTTCAGTTCATTTCTTTTAAATTACGGCCTGTGCGCAAAGCAACTCTCAAAATAATTCCCCGCCACGTCAGCGAGAGAAAAACGAAAATAATCTTCGTTTCGATTTACGCGGCTGCCGTCACGTGACTTTGCATGGGGAGATCTCCGCCGTTGATTCAATCTTGCTTTCGCCCAGATCTATCCATGTCAGCATCGCTTCGTCTCCGCCTTCGACTAGGGCATGCAGCGGCGAGTTCTTCGCCTCTCCCTCCGGCGACGGTGGCTTCGGCAACGTCGACTTAGTCTCGACAGCAGGGGACGATATTCAGCAGCGGCAGTGGCTTCACGGTACAGCGACGATGATGACTTTGAGATCTCGGCGTCCTTTCGACGGTGTAGATGACACCGACGACAACTCACGGCGGATTCCTCGGCGGCGCTCTTCGATGTGCAGCAGGATTTTGCAGCGGCAATGACGTCGTTTCTGGGCTTCTACTCCGATTACTCTCCGACTTGAGACTCCTCAGGCGATGATGGTCGGAGCGTGTCTTCGACGGCCTCTTCGTCTTTTCGTCGGCGACAGGCTCCTCACGATGATCTCGTACAGCAGTGGTAGCCTCCGTCTTCGACTAGGGCTCGCAGGCAGCGGGAGCTCCTCTTGTTGTTCTCCGTCGTGCAGCAGTACGTCTTCGTGTAGCGGCGGATCTTCGTGCAGCAGCGGATACTTCTTCTTCGGCAACGTCGACTGGATCGGTGATGGTGCAGTGGACTTCTCCGATGATGGCTTCGCAACGGCGGCTTCTCCTTGCTGCGACGAGCTCTCCGACTTGATAAGCAGCTCCGGCGGCAACGAACGCTTCGAACAGCTTGGTGAGGCGACATCGTTTACCTTGGCGGTGTCTCTCCTTGACGTTGATGATGGCGACGGCTTCAGGGGTTCTCTGATGAGCGACGGCGGACAGCAGCTCTTGGCTTTGGACAATGTAGAGGTAGCTGCGAAGCTCAACGCTTTGAGAGGAAGGGTTTTAGAGATCACGGGTTTTTGTACGTTGGCGGAGGAGTTTCAAAGCTTGGGAAGATGATATAGGCTTGAGAATTTTTGGTTTGCTGCTGCATTAAAGTTTTTGTAGCCCAAAGCTTTTTATTTTTTAAAAGCCCCTCTCAATTTAATTGTCGCACCAATGTTTTAGCCCCTCTTAATATTTTTTTATATCCCCCAATTTTTCTCTTCTCTCCCAATACTATATATATATATGGTAGCCTAGGGTTTTTGGAGAGAATCCCTAAGAGATAGGGATTTTGTATTTTGATTGGGAATAGAAGTTTGAATAGGGTATGGGTAGCAACAAATTCATCTAATAGATTTGATCAAATACTCATTTCTTTTGAATCAACCCAATCTCTTAAGTAAGCTTGACTTGGTCCACTTTGCTCTCCATTGACCAAGTCAAGCTTCTTTGAGCACACACACTCCATCTCTCCCAATGTGCTATACGAATAGCAATTCCGTCAAATAGCCTAGATATATTGTGTCGCCAAGCCTGAAACATACTTAAACACGCACGTCAGATATAACAACACGTTTGTCATCATCAAACCAAGATACTAGATCGTTGCTTCCAACAGTGGCGACACAACTAGCCAGGAGAGTCTACTTGAAAGAGAGAGGATGAGATGAGAGAGCGCTACACACTTTTGTTCCCTGGCACGTGAGTGTTGGAAAATTCCGAGGACGGAATTTTTCTTAAGTTGGGGAGGATGTAACGACTGGTTTTTCATGTATTTGGATTATCTATATTATATATATGGTTGGTTTTCCCCTTGTGTGTGTTTCCGTCTCCGTAGCTTTCGTTTTCGTTCGTTTCGTTGTGATTTTCTAGCTTCTTCCTTAGATCGTCGAGTTTGGAGTAAGTCATTCGTGACGAGCTTCATATCGCTCATATCTTAGAGATAGGTTGATCTTAGAAGCCGTAGGAATCTTCCTTGAGATTCGTGCTTCGATTCGAGACTTTTCGTGCACATTAGTTGGTTCAAGAAGGAGAACCAACCGACTAGATTTTGATCTAGTCGGTCGGCAACCCTTCATGGACCGACTAGTGGGCTTTGATTTTTATTCAGGAGTTACTGTTTATCGTTAGTCGGTCTAAGAATATTTTTCGACCGACTAGGTTGCAAACTAGTCGGTCAGCCATTGTTCTTTAACCGACTAGTTCATTGACCATTTTGATGCCGAGTTACTGTTTACTCTTAGTCGGTCTAAGAACGTTCGTCGACCGACTAGTTGTGAAACTAGTCGGTCAGTATTTGTTCTTTGACCGACTAAATCAAAGTTCATTTTTCTTCAGGAGTTACTGTTTGGTGTTAGTCGGTCACAGTTGGTCGACCGACCGACTAGTTCTCGAATTAGTCGATCAACAACTCTTCTTTGACCGACTAATCGACCCCGAAACCCTAGGGTTCATTTCCGCCGCCGGGTTGTTTCCCCGACTCTTTTCATTCTTCTTTCATTTCTTCTGAGCCATTTTCTCCCCCAAATCATCCTCCAACATTTCCCCAAGCCATTTCTTCTTCCTTTGGAGCTTCCCTCTCGCCATTCTTGCGCCGGCCACCTTCCTTTAGGCCGTCAGCCAACCCCAAAACCCCTACCCCAAATCCCAATTTCTCCAGATTTTCTCGCCATTTCCAGATCTGAGCCATAGTTCTCCGGATCGTTCTTCTGTTTCCGTGCTTGCTCGGCATCGTTCTTCCGCTACGATACGGTTGTAAATCGATCCTTTAATATTCTCATAACCCACATGGTGATTTTTGTTAAACCCTAATAAAAATGGATATTAGACGTCGTGGATTCGATTATAAAACTGGATTGGTTATTGTTTTGATATTGTTTTGCCATGGCAGCGATCCCATCTCCGTAGTTTAACATTTTGTGACGTGTCTCGTTGATCGTCATCCTTGGTGCCAGGCAAGTGAAACTTGCCACTTAGTGTTTTAGGCCACGCCTTAGGCCATTTACTTGTTGTTGTTGTAAAAGAGACTAGGCGACGAAATGATACTCGCCTAGGCGCAAAATTTCAGGATCTAGCTTGACAACGAAGCTAGATCCGACTACTTTTAATTATTTGCACTTACTGTCGTCCATGCATCTTATCTGCCATGCTTAAATTCAATTAACGGTATACGAATTATCTGTACATGCCATGCTACCCATGTTGAATGTTGCATTCGTAGCACACGCTACATTACTTGTACTACTTGATCCGGCTAGGTACCTGCTTTTAGCGGGCACAACCCTATGCCAAATACACTTCCTGGCTCGTGATCCAGAAGCGAGCATTACGTGTTCGGGGGTAGTGCCCTGGCTCGATACACGTGGAGGGGTAGGGATAAGCGATCACCTGAGTGTATGAGTTGGCCGGATCCGCCACTCTAGCCAGAAGACGTAATCTCTGTGCACGACGTGTTTACTTGACGTGTTTACTTGACGTGATTTACTTGACTTGTACTTGTCCGTGTTTATACTTGTAAAACTTGTCATCCATGCTATACTTGCCACTTTCTACTTGTTACTTGCACTTTACCTTACTTGTTACTTCCATCCTATACTTGCCATGATATGCCTCATACTATAACTGCTAGGTTGTTAGTTTACCTTCCTTTCAGTTTCCATGCCCAAGTCTTTTAGACTTGCTGACATGTGCCCTCTACTCTTTTGGGTGACACATGTTAGATCCTAAGCCTGAGGTTGCTGCTGAGGACGTGGTGTTCGCTGACGCTGAGTCAGAGCCCGCGTTCATCGAGGAGTTTGACGACACGGGAGATCAGTCGTAGAGACTGTTTGTGTTGTTGTTTAGACTGCTTTAGTTGTCAGTGCGTAGCACCAATACTTTGTTTCGTGTTGGCTTTTGTTGGCCATGTTTTGGGCCTAGACTCTTTCTTTTAGCCTGGTGGCTTTTTCTGCGATGTTGAATATTATTATGGACAAATTCTGAGATTGGCTAACTTATATCCGTCTCCTTTAACATATTATTATTATCTTTGTTCTGTTTGCATTTACAGGGACCTGCATATATTCAGATTTGACTCTTATCAGGCGTGTAGCTTCACAGCTCCACGTCTGAGGGGACCTTCTCACGTCTCGCCTCCATTTTAGGGAAGCGGGGCGTGACACTCTGAGATTGGTTATTTTATGTCTCTTTCTTTATTATTATTTTGTTCTGTATCGCACTTGCAGAGACCTCTACTCTGTTTAAATCCAGACGCTTTACAGACTGGAGCCTCACAGCTCCAAGTCTGAGCAGACCTTCTCACGTCTCGCCTCCATTTTAGGGAAGCGGGGCGTGACAACCTTGAACACAACCGAAGTAAACATGCCTGACGAACCTGGAAAAGGTCAAAGTTGAAGAAGGATGATACCTTGAAATGAAGAGAAGCGATCTCCGGGGAAGCGACGATAGAAGCGAGCTTGCAAAACAAGGAGAAAGATGAAGCGGGGAGATCTCTGCTATTTTTCTCGCTTCTTTCTTTTACATAAAGAAATCCAACTGGCTGACGTCCGATACGCAACACGTGTCCATGGCCAGCCACGAGAGACGGCGGAGATCGCTCCAAAGGCAAAAGGGTTTTGGCGGTACAAATCAAATCAGATATTTCGAAAACCGCGTGCATTTAAAGAGATTACTCATCATTCGGTCCCAGTCAGCACGGTTCCTGAGGCACGAATGATGGGGGCCATTGTTAATGCACGGGTACGAATCCAATTTGGATATCCGCATACCCAACCCGATTAGCTTCCACGACTCAATACCCCCCTCCCCCCGCGCGCTCTTAGCAGAGTATAGTTAAGTCGGACGAATGGGTCGTTTGACTGTTGGGTTGGTGCTGATATTCATGGAAGAGTTAATGAGGCTGAGTAAATGGGCAGTCGTTAACTCGAATCCCGAAGAAGATTGTGCCCCAATCAATAAGGGACGGTTAGACATCATCAAGGAGGAGCTACCTATAAAGAGACAGACGAACGAAGGTAAATGGGTTCCATCTTCAAGGTACGAAGTTTAAGACATAGAACTCCATCTTCTCACTTTTACCATTTTTATATTCGAGCTTGTGTCGTCAGTCTAGAGACGAACCTCCGTGGGTTGATCTTAGCTACACCAAGCTCCCTCTCTTCCTTAAGTTTCACACTAACTTAAAGCATCGGAGGGGATTTGGGTCAGAACCCAGATCAGACCCCCCCTAACGAGTCCCGGTGGTGCAGATCCAATGGACAATATCAAATGTTGACGTCGAGCTCTCCAACCTCGAACGACCGACGCAATGGCCGCCCGAGGGTCGGTCGAAGGTCGCATCACCTCCAGCTACCATCATTCGACCCTGGTTTCTCCAATCAAGGGTCCCACTCCAACAGCTGACGAGGCTCTGACTCAGCGCTTTGAGTCTACGTCAGCTTGACAACTGTCTCGGTCAATTTTGGCCTTAACAGTGCCAATTAAGAATGACTTAATTCTCAAGTCATGCATAGTTCTTTAATCAAGTCCAAGTAATTATTCTAGCAAGAGTTGGATACTTATAGCGGCATTATGGGCTATTGGATCTAAATAGATTAGGATTACTTGTATGAGTAGTATTCTTGCGGTGAAAACTCTATATAAATGGGGTCTCAATTCTCTCCAAGCACTTTGCACCCAAAAGAAACTTAGGAGATAGAATTTCTCATATCCCATCAGTCCCTGGGATATTACTCGCTGATAATACAAGTCTTTTAGCCACACGAGTTGTGGAGAGTAGATAATTACTTTGTGATGGAATTTGGATATCCCAAAGGAGAACTTATCAATTACCTTAAATACGCAGCGGAAGGATTGATTCGCCAAGGTTTCTCTACACCGGTTGATGTAGATAATCACACGATGGAAAATCTACGGATTTCCACAACCTAAAACTCTCTTGTTTGGTGCAGAAATTTGGATGAGAAAACTCACTCTTTTAGTGTACTCTCTCTTGGAAAATGAAGACTAAATGCAAGTAGTTTCACTCTACTTCAAGTGTCCTTTTTCCAACAAGAGAGGGGGCCTATTTATAGCCTTCCCACATGGTGGGAGTTACAATTTCTGCACATAACTACCTTGTGTAGTTATGAAACCACCCAATAACCAATTAATTAACATAATTGTGACATTTCCTAAGTCCTTAACTTAGGTTATCACATCACATTTATGGGTGTAATTGCTTCATTTAGCCCTCAAATTCCAATATCTCCCACTCATACATAAATGAGATACATAAGGAAACTTATTTCCTTTATTTTGTGTCAATTCATACTAGAGAAATAGGCCGTGCAACCGTCATACTGCATGAGTTCGGTGCTATATAACGATTAGGAGTATATAGCAACTCATATGAGTAGTCTAGAAGTATGCAGCACCCTAGATCATTTAATCACATTAAGTATCATCCCTTGATCTCATATACTTTGTATTCACAATTGAACTTCGTATAAACTCAATTGGTCGACCGGTGAACACAAATCAATGTGATACTCGAAATGATCTTCCTCTTCTTGTGGTTCTCTTGAACATGGCTTAACTTGCTTTTCCAAGTATGTCCCGCCAGACCGAATCCATCGTGATCTGTTGGAAACATCTCAAGATAGCAAACATCAAACCAAGTCTCAAGAACTCGGTCAGAGTTTTGAGGGTTCTAGATTAAGGCTCTCAAGGCTTCAGGGTCTCACACAATAGTAAGTTCAGATCAAAACTTACGTTTAAACTGTTGGATCCTGTCCAAAACAGAGTTAGGATCGATAACATGAAGTTTAGACTTACGCTTGCGTATGCGGCACGGTAGTCTACGAACTTCACCTTCGGATTCGCCACGACGGATCGAGTCTTCTCACGAACGGAGTAAGGCTACTAATCCACAATCTAAATCTCTACTTTAGATTAAGAACTTGGATAAGAGGGAGAGAAAGGATTTCTGCAGAGCTTCGCTAGGATGAAGATGCATGCATGAATTTCATGCAAATGGTGTAAGAAATGGCTTACCCTTGGGTCTTATTTATAGCCCCCAAGGTAGTTATTTTAGGGTAAGTTGTTCCTTTGGAACAACTTAATTAAGGCGTACCATGATACATGGCACATTATAAGCTTAAGTTGTACCATATGCATGGTACAACATAAGCTTAAGATATTCCCCCTTTATTAGCCATATGTCGCATGCACTTATGCATATATATAATGCGACTTTCCCACTCATCCAGAGATCCTCTCCGTAAGGGAACAGATTCCCTTTGTACACGACTTCGTGTACGCGACGTTCGAGGTCCATATTCCCTCGTACATCCCCCACAAGGCTGTACAAACGTCTTCCATATCCAACATCTCCCACTCACACTTGAGGGGATTGTAAGAGAACGTCTTTCCCTTAGTTCTTTCATCTATCATACCGAGAAATAGACCGTGCGACCGTCATGCGCGTAGAGTCTGTTGTTGTGCACTTGTTAGAGATACACAACGACCTCGAAGGTGCAAAGTTGAGTAGTTCAACGCATGCTTTACCCTAGATTATTTCTTCACATTTCTTATACTTTATATTCAACAATTGAATCCCATCTGGATTACAATTGGCTGGCCAGCTTTGAATCATTAAAGTCCAAATGCGAATATGAAATCAATCTTCCTCTTCTTGCGAACCTTCTGATCTTGACTAGACTCGCTTTTCTAACATGCCCCACCGAGCCGAATTATCATAGCCCATAAGTAACACGCTAAGATAGCGATCATTTCGTCAAATCTAAAGGAACCAATTGGAGTCCTTAAGGGTAAAAGTAAAGACCCATATGGCCTTTGAGTCTCACATAATAGCAAACACTATTGCTACTAACTCAGTGGTCGAAATGCATACGTGGTATGAACACGTATTACAACATCACTCCTTTCCCAGGGAGAGTATGTCTTAATGATGTTGTACGGATGAAAAGATCAGACACCACAGTGACTATCTTTTTGAGTCCCCTTACTACTCGTGAAATATTCACGGACTCTCATCCTGCATAAGACAGATAGGAAAAAATCCTATGAGATCTCTTTCAAATATCCTTGTGATACAGATCTCAGATCTTTTGTAAGCATCCATATGATGCAGATCTTTCATTCGACTATCTTGTTTAAGTCATGACTCTAAATCATTCGTCTAATGATTTTGACTTTAAACTAGTCTCATCTCTATCTTATCCATCTGATAAGATAAGGCGGTTGCTCATGTGAGAGAGCCAACCTTAATCTGTCCGACATACACACAATTCAGCTGAGATTTCAAAAATGTACACAAACATTTCTTAAGAAATTCATATGCAAATTTTGAAAAAGAACTTATTCTTTTATTAATTTTGATCATTTACAGACATGGGAATTTACATTGGTACAACTCAGCTCTTACGCAATCCTTGAGATGATAAGTGTTTGTAAAACACATCTCTGGGGATCGCCTTTGTAAGCGGATCCGCTATCATCTCATGCGTAGATATGTACCTTATGTCTACCTTCTTGGTCTTATCATAGTCTTTTGCAAATTTGTAGCGGATATCTATGTGTTTGGTCTTACAATGGAATTTCGGATCTTTGACATAGGCTATAGATGCTTGACTGTCGTTGTGTATAGGTACAGCACCTGAGTCACTTGCATTAATTAGCCTGTCTAAGAACTTCCTAAGCCAAACAGCCTCTTGAACTGCCATGCTAAATGCTACAAACTCGGCTTCCATGGTTGAAAGTGCGATGCAGGATTGTTTCTTGCTACTCCAGGATATTGCACCAGATCCGAGTAGAAAAACATATCCTGAGGTCGATCGTCGCTCATCGAGATCACCCGCCCAATCAGCATCAGTGTAGCCTTCGAGCCTCAAGGCATCTCCTTGATAGCATAAAGCAAAGTCTGCAGTTCCTTTGAGATACCGCATTATCCTCTTAACCGCTTTCCAGTGTACTTGCCCTGGGTTGGATTGGTAACGACTTACCATTCCAACGGCAAAACAGATGTCCGGTCTTGTACACATCATAGCGTACATTAGACTACCAACTGCACTGGAATATGGAACTTTTTCCATAATCTCCTTCTCTTTTTGGTTCTTCGGACATGATTTCAGACATAAATTGTCGCACTTGCTTATTGGAGTATCAATGGACTTGCAGTCCTGCATATTAAAACGTTCTAGAACCTTCTTTATATAAGTCTCCTGTGAAAGAGAAAGAAGTTTCTTCGAACGATTCCTTGAAATCTTAACTCCAAGGATATATGCGGCTTCTCCCATGTCTTTCATCTCAAAAACTGATGAAAGCCAAGCCTTGATATCCATCACAAAGCCCTTGTCATTTCCGGCTATTAAGATGTCATCTACATATAGAGACATAATAACATACTTGTTCTTATTCCCCTTGATATATACACAGTTATCTTCATCAAGCATGGAAAATCCATTTGATAAGACAACCTCTTGAAATCGTATATACCACTGCCTCGAGGATTGTTTAAGACCATATATGGATTTAAGAAGTTTACAAACCTTATGTTCGTTTCCTTCTTTTACAAACCCTGTTGGTTGTTCCATATAGATCTCCTCGTCCAATTCTACATTGAGAAAAGCAGTCTTTACATCCATTTGATGTAATTCGAGGTCTAAGCAAGCTACCATTGCCAGAATCAGGCGAATTGAGGTAAAACGAACAACAGGTGAGAAGGTCTCTTCGTAGTCTATCCCTTCCTGTTGCGTAAAACCTTTCGCAACAAGGCGAGCTTTATATCTATCAATAGAGCCATCAGCCTTATGCTTGATCTTGAGAACCCATTTGTTCCCAATAGCTCTACGTCCTCTGGGTAAGTCAACTAAGTCCCAGACTTGGTTAACTTTCATGGATTCTAATTCCTCTTGCATCGCTTCCATCCATTTGTCTTTAGCAGGGCAAGATACGGCCTGTTTGAAAGTAGCAGGCTCGTCATCTTCTTGTAGTAAAGTCATAAAGGTTTGCGGAAATTCATCCTCAAATCTTAGAGGAGCCAACCTTGTACGACTACTACGTCGTATTTGAGATTCTTCAAGTCCTTGTTGACTTGAATTTAGATCAATTCTAATATCACTCCCACTTGGAATGTCGTTAGAATTGCTCCCACTTGGATCATTATTCCCGTATGGAATAGGATAATCGTCATTCGTATAATCCATTGGTGAAGGTTGAAACGTATTTTCATTTTCACCAAGAATTCTCCCACTCGAATGAGGTAATCCTTCTTGATCATAAATCTCAAATAGAGATAAGTCCTGACTTATCTCGCCCTGTCTTGGAAACTCGTTTTCCAAGAAAGTGACATCCCTCGACTCAAACTCAATTAGCCCACCATTGTCTTCCTGACTAACGAAAACATAACCTTTGGAGTTTTCTGCGTATCGTATAAAGATACATTTCCTTCCCCTTGGCCCAAGTTTGCCATACTTATGGGAGAAAATATGTGCGTAGGATGCACAACCCCAAGGTTTCAAAATGTTTAAGTCAGGAGACCTTTGGTTCCACAACTCATAAGGAGTGGAGCTAACTGATTTCGAGGGTACACAGTTTAAAATGAAAGTGGCCGTCAATAATGCATCTCCCCAAAAGGTGATTGGCAAGTTAGCTTGCGCCATCATTGAACGGACCATTTCCATTAAAGTCCTATTTCTCCTTTCTGCAACACCGTTTTGTTGAGGAGTATAAGGCATAGTTACCTGATGTACTATGCCTTTTTCATCACAGAGTTCCTTAAAACTTATTGATTGATATTCACCGCCCCTATCGGTTCGCAAGACCTTAATCTTGCGATCTAATTGGTTCTCCACTAAACTCATATAGTTTTTAAAGCAAGCCAAAGCTTCACTTTTGTGGGATATCAAATAGATATGTCCGAATCGGGTGAAATCATCAATAAAAGTGATGAAATAGGACTTTCCGCGTCTTGTCTTAACATTCATCGGACCACATATGTCCGAATGGATAAGCTGTAATGGAACCTCGGCCCTTGTGCCGGTTCCAAACGGCTTGCGACAAGATTTCCCCACAAGGCAATGTTCGCAGGTCGACATTTCAACCTTTGAAACAGTGGATAGAAGACCACGTTTGGCGAGTCTATCCATACGCGTTGGTCCAATATGACCAAGCCTTGCGTGCCAACAATTCACATCAGACTCATAAGTCTTAGAATTTGCAATAAGGAAATTTTCATTACATGAGGAATCATACATTGTACTCATTACAATAAATCCTTTAAATACAAACCCAGTACCAATAAGAGTATTATTACAACTTAAGTCCACATTACAATCATGAAAAAACCAGTTATAGCCAAGACCCATTAATACAACCACAGAAATTATATTCCTTCGAATATCTGGAGCGAAGAGGACATCATGAAGTAGGAGAGTGCGGCCGTTGTCCAAGACTAGCTTGCAAGTCCTAACGCCTTTCACTTCAACACGTGTGTTGTTTCCTACATAGATCCACTTCGTTCCTTGGGTTATCCGGTGATACTCCACGAAGGACCGTCTGTCACTTGCTATGTGGTCGGTGGCACCTGAATCAATTATCCAAAATGGATTAGATTCCACAAGAAATATTGAACTAGAAACACATATGTAACTAGTATATTTACAAGTTACCTCGTCGCCTCCACTCGTACACGAACGAGCATAGTGACCGAGCTTGTTGCACTTGAAGCACTTGATCCTCTTCAAGTCTTTCTTCTTGTGCCATTTCTTGTGCCCACCCTTATGTTTGGGTTTCTTGGTAGACTCAGGTTGCTTATTACGTTCATTAGTGAACTTCGAACGATTTTTCCTTTTCTTTCGCCCGTGTGAGGAACTAGCAACCATGTGCACTTCTGCACTTAGCTTGGCAGCCGCAAGCCGCTCTTCCTCTAATTCGAGGTGCTTGGAAACATCGCTGAAGGTCTTGATGCTCTCATTGTGAGTGAGATGCATCTTCATTTGGTCCCACCCATTTGGTAGGGAACGTATGACTGCTTGGATTTGTTGCTCATCTGTGAGCACATGACCTGCGTCCTTTAACTCTGATATAAGGTTCGCCATATGTCGCAGATGTTTCCCCATGGAATGATCTGGACGTTTCTTATATGTATCGAACTTTATAGTTAAGGCGCGAAGTTTGGACACCGATGTGCCACCGAACTTCTCCTCTAGCTTGGACCATATGTCCATGGCTAGGTCATGTTCTCGGAAGATGCGCATTATGTCATCAGCCATACTGCTTAATAACGTAATGCGTGCTATCTTGTTCTTCCGAGACCAAGCATCAAAAGCTTCCTTGTCTCGTCGGTGTTGGGCCGTAGTGCCCAACTCAGGTTCAATCATAACGTTCTTTAGAGTTTCGAGCACTTCTTGCTCCTCTAGAACGTATTGTATCTTGATGGACCAAAGTTTGTAATTATCGCCGTTGAGTTTTTCACCTTTGTTTAACTCAGCGACGATATTCTTTGAAGCGGAAGACATTTTACTTTTAAAATGCTGCAAAAGACATAAAAACCGAAGGTTCGATCAAAAACATATTGCATAAAATTCTTAAAATATAACTCCCACTTGAAATTATATTATATTTGATAAGTTACTTTCGAAAAATATTGAAGATGTTGTTCTAGAATCGAAAAGGTCTCTTTGATTCCAATCACCATCTAGAACAACCTTCAATATTCCCCCATCACTATCAAACAATAGTACTATTATAGTACTAGCAGCGGAAAAACGAGTTTGAAAACGTATTTTTTCAAATATAATTCCCACTTGAAATGATAATAGAATATCCCATATGGATAGTTCTAAAATCAACTCCCACTTGGAATGATATTCATAATTTGATAAGTTACTTTCGAAAAATATTGAAGATGTTACTCTAGAGTCGGAAAGGTCACTATGTTTCCGATCACCATCTAGAGTAACTTTCAATATTTCTCCCTCACTTTATCAAATGTTAGTACTCTTATAGTACTTTGCAGCGGAAAAGCGTTTTTGAAAACTTATTTTTCAAAACGTATGAAAACGTATTTTTCAAATAAAATATATTTCAACTTAGTACCCTTATGATACTAGTGAAATATTCGGCACTTCCTGACCATTTGTCGGGAATGAGCCGTAGCCATGCCTAGGTCGGATCCCCCTTTTGGGGATTTTTCTGCAAATTATCGTCGCCGGCTCCCGTATGGATCCAGGCGTTTCCCCCCGTATGAGAGAAATTTGATGCAGACGACTGTCGTTTGGCCCCGTATGGGCTAGTTCGACCAAGGCCTTTGCCGAATTGGTCTGAAACTTCCCCCGGCCAGTGCCGATCAGTCCGGTACCCGGCCAAGGACGGCCTGCGGTAGCCCTGGCCACTGCCAGGGCCGGCCTGGCCACTGGCCTGGCCTAGGCCAGAGGCCGGCCAGGCCTCTGCCTGGCCTGGCCTAGGCCAGAGGCCCCTGGCCGGGGCCAGGGCCCCTGCCCTGGCCTCAGCCAGGGCGGCCAGGCCCTGGCCTCTGCCAGGGCGGCCAGGCCCTGGCCGAGGCCAGAGGCCCCTGGCCGGGGCCAGGGCCCCTGCCCTGGCCTCAGCCAGGGCGGCCAGGCCCTGGCCTGAGGCCAGGGCGCTGCCCTGGCCTCGGCCGCCGCCAGGGCGGCCAGGCCCTGGCCTGAGGCCAGGGCGCTGCCCTGGCCTCTGCCAGGGCGGCCGGGCCCTGGCCTGAGGCCAGGGCGCTGCCCTGGCCGGGGCCAGGGCCCCTGCCCTGGCCTCGGCCAGGGGGGCCAGGCCCTGGCCTGGCCGCGGCCAGGGCCGGCCGGCCATGGCCTGGCCATGGCATTTTTGCCTTGACCGGCCATGGCCCTTTGGCCATGGCCGGTTTCCCCTTTCATGGGAGGCCGCACACCCCCGCCAGAGGGGGTTGCCGCGGTGGTTATTGGTCGTAGCCAACCCCCTCCGCATGGGGAGGGGGGTGTATGGCCTTCATAACCCATTTGGTCATGGTGCACATGCAAAAAAAAATTCATCTTCCCCGATGGGAATAACCACCACCTTCTTCTCCGGTGAAGCACCCGTTCGTCGAGGAAGTAGTTGTCCTCCAATGGCCGTGTGCCAAAAAATGAACCGACTTCAAAAATTCGTAAACTACGCGCTCCACATGAAGAGAGCGCCCATTCCCTATGAATGGAGACTCAGCATCCATGAAGAGAGCGAGTTTGACGATATGAATGGTCGGTTCTTCCCGTCACGGAGAGTTCCTGCCATGTCCGTAATGACAGAAGACCCTAATGTGAAAAGAACAACCGCTGCGTTCTCTCCGTCACGAAGCGTTCCTACCATATCCGTAATGGTAGGATACCCATCCGTGAAAAAGACAACGACTCGTTCATAGTTTCTCCGGGGCGAACCCGTATGGCTCTGATACCAATGTTGGATCCTGTCCAAAACAGAGTTAGGATCGATAACATGAAGTTTAGACTTACGCTTGCGTATGCGGCACGGTAGTCTACGAACTTCGCCTTCGGATTCGCCACGACGGATCAAGTCTTCTCACGAACGGAGTAAGGCTACTAATCCACAATCTAAATCTCTACTTTAGATTAAGAACTTGGATAAGAGGGAGAGAAAGGATTTCTGCAGAGCTTCGCTAGGATGAAGATGCATGCATGAATTTCATGCAAATGGTGTAAGAAATGGCTTACCCTTGGGTCTTATTTATAGCCCCCAAGGTAGTTATTTTAGGGTAAGTTGTTCCTTTGGAACAACTTAATTAAGGCGTACCATGATACATGGCACATTATAAGCTTAAGTTGTACCATATGCATGGTACAACATAAGCTTAAGATATTCCCCCTTTATTAGCCATATGTCGCATGCACTTATGCATATATATAATGCGACTTTCCCACTCATCCAGAGATCCTCTCCGCAAGGGAACAGATTCCCTTTGTACACGACTTCGTGTACGCGACGTTCGAGGTCCGTATTCCCTCGTACATCCCCCACAAGGGTGTACAAACGTCTTCCATATCCAACATAAACCCTTTGGTTGCTTATGCACACACTGTATGAAACATGTGTTACAACACTTTTTCCTTTCCCATGAAGTGTATGTCTCAACATATAGTGTTGTACAGATGCTAATTAGACATCACTATGTCTAACTTTGAGTCCTCCAATCTACTCATGTCAAACCACTAGGACTCACATCTGGCATCTAAGACAGATGATTTGAATTCTTAAATTCACCTTTATAACCACAATGACTCCTTAGACATTAGTCGACTTGTGATGTTAAGCCCGAACTCATAATTATTCATCTGACAATTAACTTAAAATTTCGTCTCATCTCCACTTATTTCTTAAATGATGGAGGCGGTTACCTGTGTGAGAAGGCTAACCTTACATCTGTCCGACATACTTTTTAATAAGAATGCTACATATAACATTCACAATTTTTGTATGCTATCAAATATATTGATATTAATTATATAAACATTGGGAAATACAAAAGAGAAGTACATCATATTCTACGTAATCATTGAGATCTCGTGTGTTCCAAAAACACATTTCTAGGAATAGGTTTAGTAAGCAGATCTGTTATCATATCCCGTGTAGATATGTACTTCATGTTTATCTCCTTGCGTGCATCCATCTTCTTAGCAAATTTGCATTTGATATCTATGTGTTTGGTTTTGCAATGGTACTTTGGATTCTTTGTATATGCAATAGTCGCCTGACTATCACAGTTAACCATAACTGGAACAGAATCAT
The DNA here is from genome assembly GCA_030789695.1 of Scilla litardierei. Lineage (NCBI taxonomy): Eukaryota > Viridiplantae > Streptophyta > Magnoliopsida > Asparagales > Asparagaceae > Scilla > Scilla litardierei. Next base: position 95,978,205 of record CM061142.1, read on the forward strand.
TTGCGGTAATTAAATGATCAAAGAACCTTTTCAACCAAACATCCTCTTGTGCTGCCACAGAGAATGCTACAAACTCTGCTTCCATCGTGGATAGGGCTATGCATGATTGTTTCTTACTACTCCATGATATGGCACCATTGTTAAGTAAGAAGACATATCCAGAGGTAGACTTCCTTTCATCAAGGTCTCCTCCCCAATCAGCATCAGTGTAACCCTTCAGTTGCAGATCACTTCCTTGATAGGAGAGTGTATAATCAGTAGTCCCCTTTAGATATCTCAAAATTCTTGTAACTGCCATCCAATGTGCTTGACCAGGGTTGGATTGGTATCTACTTACCATTCTAACTGCAAAGCAGATGTCTGGTCTTGTACACATCATAGCGTACATAAGACTACCAACTGCACTAGCATAAGGAATTTTGCTTATTAGGTCTTTCTCTTCTTCAGTCTTAGGACATAAACTTTGACTTAAGGCCTCACCTTTACTGATAGGAGTGTGAAAAGGCTTGCTATTTTGCATATTGAATCGTTCAAGTACTTTCTTTATATAAGTCTCTTGTGAAAGAGATAAAAGTTTCTTAGAACGATCTCTTGATATCTTAACCCCAAGAATATATGCGGCTTCACCCATCTCTTTCATTTCAAAGTTTGACGAAAGCCAAGCTTTGACCTCTAACAAATACTATTTATCATTTCCAGCTATAAGTATGTCATCTACGTATAGTGACATAATTACAAACTTATCATTAGACCGTTTGGTATAAACGCAATGATCTTCATCAATCATAATGAACTCATTTGACATGATTACATTATAAAAGTGAATATACCATTGCCTTGAGGATTGTTTAAGGCCATAGATTGACTTTAAAAGTCTATAAACTTTATGCACGTGGCCTTTTTTAACAAAACCCATAGGTTGATCCATATAGATCTCCTTATCTAATTCTCCATTGAGAAATGCATTTTTTACATCCATTTGATGTAATTCTAGGTCTAAGCTTGCAACTATAGCTAAAATTAGGTGAATCGAGGTAAAGCGTACAACAGGTGAGAAAGTCTCTTCATAGTCAATCTCTTCTTGTTGTGTGTATCCCTTTGCAACAAGTCGAGCCTTATATCTTTCTATTGATCCATCAGCCTTATGCTTTATTTTTAGAACACATTTGTTCCCAATGGCTTTTCGTCCTTTTGGGAGATCAACCAGTTCTCAAACTTTATTGCATCTCATAGACTCAAGCTCCTCTTCTGTTGCCTTAGCCCATTCTCCTTAGCATGACAAGAGAGAGCCTCTTTCAAATTTCTTAGCTCATCCTCGTTTAGTAGACTAGTCATGAAAGCTTCTCTACCTTCGATCTCAAATCGTCGACGTGGAATACTTACACGACTGCTACATCTTCTTTGAGATTCATCGAGTCTCATTTGACTCTCATTTAGGTTAGTCCTTAATTGACTTGGGTCAATCCTTACTTGACTCCCACTTGGATCAAGATATAATTGACTTATTTGACTACCATTTGGGTTACGTCTCAATGGACTCCCACTTGGACCCGGATCATTTTCATTCGCACTTTCATTCAGATGAGGTGGTGGAATATGATCATTATTAGGAATTCCTCATCCAAATTCCTCCCACTCAAATGAGATGATCCTATTTAATCCATAATCTCAAATAGGGATAGGTCTTGTTCTATCTCTCCCTGCTTAGAAAAATCCTCCGCTAAGAATGTAACATCCCTTGATTCAAACTCAGTTGTACTTCCACCATCGTCCTGACCAATGAAGACATATCCCTTTGAGGTTTCTGAGTATCTTATGAAGATACATTTCCTCCCCCTTGGGCCTATTTTCCCATACTTATGGGAGGAAACATGTGCATAAGCTGCACAACCCCAAGGTCTTAAGATATTTAGGTTAGGCTTTCGACCGGTCCATAACTCATATGGAGTGGTTTCAACTGACTTGGTAGGCACTCTATTGAGAATGTAGATTGCAGTCAATAATGCATCTCCCCAAAAAGTGATAAGCAAGTTAGCTTGTGCCATCATTGACCTAACCATCTCAAGTAGCGTTCTATTCCTTCTCTCTGCAACACCATTTTGTTGCAGAGTATAGAGAATACTCAACTGATGAATGGTTCCATTTTCATCACATAACTCCTTGAATTGAGTTGATAGGTATTATCTACCTCGGTCGGTTCTTAAGACTTTAATCTTTCGATCTAATTGATTTTCAACTAAAGTCATATAGTTTTTGAAACAACTTATTGCTTCATACTTGTGAGAAATCAAGTATACGTATCTGAACCGAGTGAAGTCGTCTATGAATGTGATGAAGTAGGACGCTCCATGCCTAGCCCTTATATTCATGGGACCACATATATCGGAGTGGATTAAGTGCAAAGGGCATTTAGCTCTCGTTCCCGTATCAAATGGCTTCATTGAAGTCTTTCCTACTAGACAATGCTCACAAGTTGACATTTCAACTTTGTCAATGTCGGCTAATAAACCTTCCTTGGCTAGTCTACTCATTCTAGTTAGACCGATGTGACCAAGTCTAGAGTGCCATAAATTCACATTACTTGTATAGTCATGCGAAGTAGACATCATTGAAAAACTAATATTACAATCAGAATCATATATTGTATCTAACACAAAGAATCCATTTATTATATTGGCTGAGCCAAAATAAGAAGTGCCAAGACAAAGGTCTACATTATTACAATAAAAGTTCCAACTGAAACCAAATCTAAGCAATACCAATACAGATATGATATTCCGAGGAATATCAGGGGCAAATAGTACGTCATGCAGGAGTAAAGTTCGGCCACCACGCAAGACTAACTTGCACGTACCAATCCCCTTCACTTCAACCCTTGAGTTGTTCCCTACATAGATCCACTTTGTACCGCACGAAATCCGTCGGAAATCTACGAAGGCTTCACGATCCCTCGCCATGTGATCGGTGGCACCTGAGTCTACAATCCACAAAGGATGAAATTCTGCCAAAAACACAGAGCTAGAAACATAAAGTTTAGCAAATTCATTAACAAGATACCTGTTCGGTACAATTAGGAGCAATATGGCCAAACTTGTTGTACTTGAAGCATTTTACCTTGGCCATATTTCTCTTCTTGTTATGCCTTTTCCGACCATGTTGGTAATGCTTAAGTTTCTTGGGAGGCTCTTCATGCTCCTTTCCCTTGCGCCCACGATGCTTGTGCTTGGATCCTTCATGAGAACTGGATCCTGCCACGTACACTTCTGCAGTAGGCTTAGAGGCCTCTTGCCTCTCTACCTCTAATTCGAGGTGGCGCGAAACATCTTCAAGGGTCCTGATGCTCTCATTGTGAGTGAGATGCATCTTCATTTGTCCCATGTATTGGGCAGGAACGAATGACCGCTTGAACCTATTGTTCATCAGTCAAAGTATGACCGGCGTCCTTCAACTCTATAATTAAGTTTGACATGTGCCTCAGATATTTCTTCATTGAGTGATCTAGGTGCTTCTTGTATGTGTCAAACTTAATGGTGAGGGACCTTAGTTTAGTGACCGAAATGTCTCCAAACTTAGCCTTAAGCGAGGATCATATGTCCTTCACAAGGTCATATTTACGAAACTCACGCATGATGTCATCATCCATGCTGCTCAGCAACGTTATGCGAGCAATTGAGTTCTTCCTCTTCCAAGAGTCGTAGGCCTCACGGTCCCTCTTATGTTGGGCCGTGGTACCTATTTCAGGCTCTTCCATTATAACGTTTAAGACCTCAAGGACATCTTGTTCCTCGAGCACATACTGGAGTTTCATGCTCCATATCTTATAATTGTCTCCGTTTAACTTTTCACCTTTGTTAAGTTTAAGGACAATGTTCTTAGCAGCAAGAGACATTTTAATTATAAATTTCTACAAAGAAGGAAACATGAACGACATTAATGTCCAGCATACAAAAAATTGAATACTTCAACACTTGTCAAATGGATTAATGCGGCATATTAATAAGTCTTAGAATCGGAAAGTTCACTATGTTCCCAATCACTATCTAAGATCAAATTAATATGCCTCTAGTTCAAATAACTTATGTAAAGTATACTCGAACATCAAATCAATATATTTGAAATAGGTGTGGTAATTGCAAAAATCACTTGACCATGTCATGCATCCACAGGTTAGTTGACTGTGGGCATAGCGGTGGTAGGTGTAATGCACTGATAGCTACTGCACAAGTACTAGAGGGGGGTGAATAGTACTTTAAAATAATTAAGAAGATAATTCCTAATTATCTTGCAAACTCAACCAACAATGCGGAAATGAAAATATTGATAAGAAAGAAATACAATCGCAAACAAACGAATTAACGGGTTCGGATCCACCCAAGTCTCCCCGACTTGTTCCGGGTGATCCTACGTCCCAAACACCTGGATCCCCTCCGGATACTTAAGTTAGAAACTTCTAACTCAAATTTGCACTATGAAATACTTGTAGAAAACCTCTACAAAATCAAATCATACACAAATGAAATTGTGACTCCCACAAACCGGGATCACAAACAAATCTCACAACCGAGAGTAAAACTTGCAATATTCAAAGTAATTGAAATATGAAATGCTTACCACAAAACCCTATGCATTGAGTAAAACTTACGATTTTAGGGCAAGAAGGATTTTGGGGAAGATTAAGGCACCAAACCCTAGCTCCAAGATGTTGACCAACAATGGGAGGCTAGGAAGATGTTGGTGACCTTGGATCAAGCTCTTGTCTTGAGTGGCTCACAATCAATGTGAATCTCTCTTTGGAAATAAGAGTGAGAGAGAGACTCTTGAGAAATGAATGAGCTTGGAAATGAGAATTAATTCTTCTCTTTGATTCTCTAAACTTCAATAAATATCAGCCTTGAATGCTATGAAAGCAGCCCTTCAAGTATATATAGGATGGAGGAAAGAGAGAGCAAAAATCGTGGCATTTAATGCTCCAACGGCTCTATTCTGAAGCAGACTAGTCGGTCAAAGAAGGATCACTGACAGACTTGTTTCTCAACTAGTCGGTCGGTGATTCAACATGAACCGACTAACTGAAGAACAGCCAAAAGAGAAAGTTCAGACATAAAGAACTAGTCGGTCCAAGAAGACTTGCCAACCGACTAGTTTCACAACTAGTCAGTCGGTGAGTGTTCTTTGACCGACTAACAGATGAAATAGACTAGGCTGAATTCAAAGACAGCTAGTCGGTTTAAGAACAACTTCCAACCGACTAGTTTCTCAACTAGTCGGTCGGTCGTTGTGCTTTGACCGACTAACTGTAAACAGTAAGTTAGGCTGAATAGTGGGAGCTCAACTAGTCGGTCTAAGAATGATTCCTAACCAACTAGTTTGACAATTAGTCGGTCGGTGAACCTTCTTGGACCGACTAACTGTAAACAGTAACTAAGCTGAAATGAACAAGGCATTCTAGTCGGTTTAAGAAGCATTACCGACCGACTAGATTGCCATCTAGTCGGTTGGTTCTTCTTCTTGAACCAACTAACATGCATAAGAAGCCGCGATAAGAAGCGTTAAGCTTCTGGAAAGATTCTATGGGCTTCTAATAAGATCCTAGCTCTAAGATATGAGCGTAATGAAGGTTAAAACATAAGACCTACTCAAGGCTTAACATTCTACGAAAAGAAGCTAAAAGACTATAGATAAAACTTGACGAACCATCTTCAAAAGCTTCAATCGAATCTTCTTGACTTCAATAATGGTCCTTGAGCTTCAACGAAGCTTCAAGCACACGATCACGCACTTTGAGAAGTCTTGAGATGTCGCTTTTGATGTTCATAGGAATTTGGCGACGATCTCCATAACTGCGCTCACAAAGAGTTAGTTCACGATATTTATGTTTATTCATCATCAAAACCAAATCCGGGGAATCAATACTCAACATTCTTCCCCTTTTTGGTGATGATAAACCAACATAAATAATAATAAAAAATAATGATTCAAATGAAATTTACTTACTCCCCCTGCATTGATGACACGTTAATTCCAAATTAAATAATAATCATACGCATCAAGCAAACGAGTAAAGTATAAAATGAGAATTCAATTATTGAAATATCGGATTTGAAATCCATTTTTATATCTTAACTCCCCCTGAATATAACATATCAAATTAGATTCACGGTAAATTGCTTTAAATTATCATGTAGCACATCGTCATTATTAATTCTCTCCCCCTTTGGCATTAGCAAAAAGAGCGGGAGGAGATCAACGACAACAACAATGGCTAAAATAAAAGCACGGGAGTCGTAGAATACGACCACGGTCCAAATGACACCAAAGGAAAATATGAAGTAAATCAAAGCGTGCCAACGATACCATAGTCGATAATCGAAAATTAAAATCATCAAAACTCAAATCAAATTCACATATTGAGTTAGGGCATGTTCTTTTGTAGGAATGTGAAATTGGGAAAGTTGAGGGAGTGAGGAATCTGATGAGAGAGAAAAGCTTGTGTAGTGTGTTCTTTTGTAGGAAAGTGGTGTTGGATTGTGGAGATGGAAAGTTGAGGTGGGTCCTACTTTGTGTAGTGTGTTCTTTTGGTTAAAGAAAGTTGGAGGTGGAAAGTTGGAATGTAGGATAGGGTGAACCTAGGTAAGGTTAACCTCCTAAATAAAAAGAGATCATTTTGGGTTATTTTTTTACACTTGCAGGTCCAATGCAAAAACCAAATACAACAATACTCCGATGAAATACCGGAATGGAAAAGGCCTAATGGAAGGCGGCCAGGCATGCGACAGAGGAAATAATGTCACGTACAGTCCAAAATATTGCCCTGCTATGATCTACGATAAAAAATGGCCTGGACGAAGCATCAGTATAGACAAGCAAACTGGAATGACACAATAATATAGACAGCAACAGATACAAAAAATGAAATGTCCAAAACATAACACGATATCAAAAATATTGTCATGCAACACGGCAAGCAAAAGATACAAACATGGAATGTATTAAAAGTTATAAATCCCAAGTACTCCCATAGCCACATCTACATTATGAAATAAACCCAAAAAGAGCATGCGCAATAGACGTTCCAACCAACAACCAACATACAATCCAAAGCATTAGTTATTGTTATACAACATAAGCAAAATAATAACACCTAGACCTAGGATAGAATACAAAACTAACTTCAGCGAGGTGAACTCGGATAGTAAGGTATCCACCCTAGCGGTGTTATTCTCCAATTGACCTTCGACCCTAGCCAACCTCCTGTCAATCTCACCCCACCTCATATCATTAGGTAAGCTCGCAGGGATTTCACGTATTCCTCCTCTTTCATTCGCTGCCATTAAGTGCCGGATAATAAACGACGACCACTCACCGTGAGGTGGGTCCTTCCATTCGAAGTAATCACATTGGCCGACGCGTGACGGACAGCTCTAGAACCGTCTGCCAGGGTTCGTAAGAGTCCAAGAGGTCTTCCTCGGTCCCCACTCACCACAGTGGCACCTCTTGGAGTCTCCATCATCCGTATCCAACTCAGGTACCCTGTTCGGATTCCGAAAGCGGGAGCGAATAGAAGTGTTGGAGCCTGAACTCATGTGTATCTGGAAAAACAAAAACAAAAGCTACATTAATGGTGTGTAATGTTAGTAGAAAAAGAATTTTATAAATAAATTGATATGGGCAAGTTGGAGTCATACCTGGGAAAATATAATAAACACTGAAGTCAACGTATCCGCCAGTTTTCAGAAGCAAGCAAGTATATTTGACATGTAAAAACCCATAAGCAAATAAAATTCGTGTTCGTATCAATTAGAATGAAAAGAAAAACGTATAGCCCTCAGGAATTTAAATGTTTCAATTACCCAATTAGAATGAAAAGAAAAACGTATAGAACTCATAAATGAGCCCAGATTCCTATCTATAGACATGAAACATATACAAAACAGCCATAAAAAGCCCAATAAGCCAAAATATGGACATGGACATGAAGAAGCACATTGAGCCAATATATCCCAGAATCCTTCAGCCTTATGGACATGCACCAAGGCATGCAACATATACGCAATGCAAATAGATTGAAAACTAGGTTGATCCTGCCTACCCTCCATAATTGGGAAAATAAGAGTTTCTATCACCGCTTTCATGTTTTGCATCATTGGGCTATTGGGATAAAAATTCATAGAGTTCACCTATAGTTCACTGCTGCCAGGCCAAACACCAGAAAAATTCAAAGTCATGCCCAAAAAAAATCCAACTTCTGCTGAAAAAAGACAATGCAAACAATGCCAGGCCAAACACCAGAAAAATTCAAAGTGATGCCCAAAAAATATCCAACTTCTGCTGAAAAAAGACACTGCAAACAATGCCAGGCCAAGCACAACAAAAAATCCACTTAAGCCCAAAAAATTTGAGAACTGTCAGCTGAAACATTGAGGAAACACTTTGAAAGGCCAAGCACAAACATGTGTGCCAAGACAAACCCAAAAAAAATTTCATGTGGGAGAATACCACACTCATTTTGTAAACATACCCTACGCAAAGTTGATATCCTCATGCCCACAAAATTATATCCTCCCTTTGTCACATTGCCAGGCCAAACACCAGAAAAATGCAAATTCATGCCCAAAAAAAATCCAACTTCTGCTGAAACATACACTGCAAACAATGCCAGGCCAAGCACAACAACAAATCCACTTAAGCCCAAAAAATTTTCCACTGTCAGTTGAAACATTGAGGAAACACTTTGAAAGGCCAAGCACAAACATGTGTGCCAAGACAAACCCAAAAAAAATTTCCAACTGCAGCATACCACACTCATTTTGTAAACATACCCTACACAAAGTTGACAGGACAAGCCCACAAAATTATATCCTCCCTTTGTCACATTGCCAGGCCAAACACCAGAAAAATTCAAAGTGATGCCCAAAAAATATCCAACTTCTGCTGAAAAAAGACACTGCAAACAATGCCAGGCCAAGCACAACAAAAAATCCACTTAAGCCCAAAAAATTTGAGAACTGTCAGCTGAAACATTGAGGAAACACTTTGAAAGGCCAAGCACAAACATGTGTGCCAAGACAAACCCAAAAAAAATTTCATGTGGGAGAATACCACACTCATTTTGTAAACATACCCTACGCAAAGTTGATATCCTCATGCCCACAAAATTATATCCTCCCTTTGTCACATTGCCAGGCCAAACACCAGAAAAATGCAAATTCATGCCCAAAAAAAATCCAACTTCTGCTGAAACATACACTGCAAACAATGCCCGGCCAAGCACAACAACAAATCCACTTAAGCCCAAAAAATTTTCCACTGTCAGCTGAAACATTGAGGAAACACTTTGAAAGGCCAAGCACAAACATGTGTGCCAAGACAAACCCAAAAAAAATTTCCAACTGCAGCATACCACACTCATTTTGTAAACATACCCTACACAAAGTTGACAGGACAAGCCCACAAAATTATATCCTCCCTTTGTCACATTGCCAGGCCAAACACCAGAAAAATTCAAAGTGATGCCCAAAAAATATCCAACTTCTGCTGAAAAAAGACACTGCAAACAATGCCAGGCCAAGCACAACAAAAAATCCACTTAAGCCCAAAAAATTTGAGAACTGTCAGCTGAAACATTGAGGAAACACTTTGAAAGGCCAAGCACAAACATGTGTGCCAAGACAAACCCAAAAAAAATTTCATGTGGGAGAATACCACACTCATTTTGTAAACATACCCTACGCAAAGTTGATATCCTCATGCCCACAAAATTATATCCTCCCTTTGTCACATTGCCAGGCCAAACACCAGAAAAATGCAAATTCATGCCCAAAAAAAATCCAACTTCTGCTGAAACATACACTGCAAACAATGCCCGGCCAAGCACAACAACAAATCCACTTAAGCCCAAAAAATTTTCCACTGTCAGCTGAAACATTGAGGAAACACTTTGAAAGGCCAAGCACAAACATGTGTGCCAAGACAAACCCAAAAAAAAAGTTCCAACTGCAGCATACCACACTCATTTTGTAAACATACCCTACGCAAAGTTGACAGGACAAGCCCATAAAATTATATCCTCCCTTTGTCACATTGCCAGGCCAAACACCAGAAAAATTCAAAGTCATGCCCAAAAAAAATCCAACTTCTGCTGAAAAAAGACACTGCAAACAATGTCAGGCCAAGCACAAAAAAAATCCACTTAAGCCCAAAAAATTTTCCACTGTCAGCTGAAACATTGAGGAAACACTTTGAAAGGCCAAGCACAAACATGTGTGCCAAGACAAACCCAAAAAAATTTCCAACTGCATCGTACCACACTCATTTTGTAAACATATCCTACGCAAAGTTGACAGGACAAGCCCACAAAATTATATCCTCCCTTTGTCACATTGCCAGGCCAAACACCAGAAAAATTCAAAGTCATGCCCAAAAAATCCACCTTCTGCTGAAACATACACTGCAAACAATGCCAGGCCAAGCAACAAAAAAAATCCGCGACTAGCCCAAAAAATTTTCCTGGTTCAGCTGAAACATTGAGGACTCAATTTGACATGCCAAGCACATACATGTGTGCCAAGACAAGCCAACAAAAAACTTCCACCTGCACCATAGCGCACACAATTTGTAAACAGACCCTACGCATATAATTTCCAGACTTGCCCAAAAAATTTCCCAATTTCCCCAGAAACATAGCGGACTCCACTATCCAGGCCAAGCACATACATGGGTGCCCAGAATTTAAAAAATCCAACTGCATCATTGCAAACTCCAATTTCAATCATAGCCTCCTCAAATATGAGCTGAAAAAAATCCAAAAAATTTATCCTCCCTTCTTCACATTACCCGGCCAAGCACCAGAAACATTCGAAGACATGCACAAAAAAATTCCAATTTCATCAGAAACATACAGTACTAACATTGGCAGGCCAAGCACCATAAAAAATCCCAGACTAGCCCAAAAAATTTCCATGTGCAGCTGAAACATAAAGGAATATAATTGCCAGGCTAAGCACAAAAATGTGTGCCCATACAAACCCACAAGTTGCATACAAACCAACAAAATGCAAGGCTAAGCAAATTCTATTCCATCTGCAGGTGAAGCAATCAAATTGCATGGACAAGCCAAAAAATTTTCCTCAATCCTTCCATTCCCAGTTCAATCCAAATAAAATTCCATGTCAAGCACAGAAAAATGGAAACTGCAACTGAAACAAGCACACTGAAGAAGCCAACATATATTCTATTGCCCTCAGGAGACTTGTGATAATTCAAAATCCCAAATAAGGTTGCTGGCTCATCAAGCCGACCTTCCAATTATTTGGGATTATTTATATTAAATGGTTTCTATTTCTATGCTTCATCATTGGGTAAGGGACCTGTCATAATGGAAAGAATCCATTAAATAGATGCAGTTGGAATGTTTCAGCTGAAGTTGGAAATTTTTTGTGCTTGTCTTGGAATTTTTTTGTGCTTGGCCTGGCAATGTGAGTAAGCTATGAGAAAATGAGAAGCCAATAGCATGGCTTACAGAAATTGCCAGATAGGAATGAAGCAACCATGCACTGAGATGTTGCAACACAATAATCCACTGAGATCATATAGATTGCCCTCAGGAACAATGTTTTTATTCAAAATCACATATAGGTGGCTGGCTGCTGGAAGAATGTAAGGGCCTGTTCTTTTGCCTAATAAACATTTCAATGTCCCAAATATGACATGAAGAAAAAAAATCATCTCCAGGTGAAAGAAGCCAACTTTCAGATGCCCAACCTTCCAACCCTGCCAGGCCAATTATTTGGGTTACTAACATATTGAATTGATTCTATTTCTATGCTTCATCATTGGGCAAGGGTCCTGTCATATTGGAAAGGATCAAGTAGCAACCAAGAGCTACACAAAATTCATGAATTACTGGAATGATGCAAAGTGCAACAAAGATCAATAAAACTTATGGCATAAACAAATTCAACTAGCCTGGTGAAACAGGCTAAGAATCAAAAAATACAAATTCTAGATATCCTCATATTCAACCAAGATCAACACACAATTCATGAAATACTAGAAAGCTTCAAATTTCAAACAAGAGCAACACAAAATTAAATAAAAACTATCAAGCTTCAAATTTCCTCCAAGAACATCACAAAAGTCATGAAATCAGGTAAAAGGTTCATAGTTCACCCAAGATCAACATGCCTCCTCCCATACACAAACACAAAGACCTACTAAGAGCTCAGGATACCCATAGCAATATTTTTCAGCCACTACTTGCACAGGAAACTCATTCCCTACTCCAACACCACTCCGCATGTTCATGACACATAATTATACACCACATAAGCGACCTAGATCTCATGATAAAGTAAACATCCAACCGACTTTTAACATCCCCTCAACTTCTTCATTTCACCACCACCACACTCCATTTACTCACCACCACCAACCACCCTCAATCCAAGTCCAAGGGGTCGGCATCCCCATCTTCCCCTACACCATCTTCCGACCTTTCCCGTTGTATCATCTCAATTTTATTCCTCAACATACGCCTTCGGGCCCCATCGGGCTTAGCCAAAAACTTGCGGCCTTCACGCTCGTTGTCAATAAGATAATCGTACACGACATCCAATAAATTTCCTGGATGCTCGGTGTATCCATACAACGTATCGGCTAGCTTTTCGGTCCAATGGGCATGAGATGTACTAATTGCCGTGGCAACCTTCTCTACTGTGTCTACAAGCCTATCCATCATATCCTGGACGTCGGTTGTACCCCGACGACGACTTTTCTTCCTCGTAACAGACGGAGGTGTAGCAAAGCTTGGCCCGGCATGAATATTCCCTGTCGATCCTGCCGGGGGGATGTCATGGGGGATATCATCGTCAGGTGTCTGTGCATGAGGTGCATCTGCCCCATCCACAGAATCTTCTTGGGGTTCAAATGATTGGAATGTGGACCTCCGAAAAAGCCCCTTTGCCTCGTCATCTCCTATGACGATATACAGCTCATCAAGCCACGGCAACGGTTGATTAACATATTGTTTCAACCTTGGGTTAGCCTGCAAGTACATAACCATATAAATTAGGCCTTTTATACTAACAACTGGGATCACTAAATCTTTAGCCCTCAATGTAAATGGTCATACCTTTGCCCATGGGGCATACACCTCATCATCAAGCACTATCATCTTCTTATTAGGACACCATCCAACGCCACTAATACTGAGGCACGCTGACACATCGGTCATGCGTCGGTGTAACCCTTTCATATGATTCCTGACATTTGTGCTTGTGTAGGATGTGCCAAAAAGAGCATTGATATGGGCAGCTGCTTGGGTAAATGCCGTAGGCTTGAATGTCTTGTCCGCCTTATTGCCTTGCTTGGCCTGGTCAGCAAGGAACGGAATGAGGGACAAGTCATGTTCCCACTGCCAAATTAGGTTTTTAGGCCCCTTGGCAGGTTGCAGCTTAGTCCTTTTGCTAGGACTTGACACCGAACCTTCTCCCTCATCATCCTGTCATCCCTACTTCCGCGACGACCCACTACCCCCCGTATGTTCATTCCCACTTTGTGAAGATGGCTTATTGAAAGCACTTTGTGGGGAAGGACTAATACATGGATTGAAACCCCCCCCTTGCAGCAGTTGCATATATCCTGGTGTTGGTTGCATCTGCATTGGCATGCCATATGGATGGAATTGTTGATATGGCATGTCAGGCCCTCCACCATGGTAGGGCGGCGAATGATAAGGAGAATCAATGTTCCTACGCGGCATCGGCCTCCCAAGCATTGGATCAGTCCCATGGCCTTCAACACTCCACTGGTTCACATATGGCTGGTCATACAAGGGGGGCATTGGCTCACTACCCTGTCCGGTCTGCGAAGATGACCCTGCCATGCCTACAAGATGTAAGAGTTAATAGGGCAAATTCAAATCTGAGAAATCCTATATAGATAACATATATTGCATGTATATCAAAAACCTTTAGAGCATAAGGTTTGTAATTCCAAACACAATCAACCATGATGGACTACATATTAAAATTCATAAGGACTCCGCATGCACCCACACAACACAAAATTAAAAGCCTCCATCATATGCCTTGTTCAACTGTGCTACCATTGTTATGTATGTTACAATAGTCGACCCACATGTCCCATGCGATTTGATCCCTTCGTATTTTCCATTGGTCTCTTTGCTATGTTTGGTCCCGTATGGGCAACAGTTGGGATAGATCCAAAATCTCTTCCTCATGATCATCGATAACATCCCCGTCCTCCTCATCCACACACACCTCCTCGTTTAGCTGGGGGTCATGTGGATCAGCTACTTGGATATAATTATGCAGTATAGTGCACGCTAGGACGGTATCGACCTGACTGGGGAATGGATAGTGGGGCTTCGACGTCAATATCGTAAACTTGTTCTTAAGTATTCCGAAGGTCGACTCTATCTTTGTTCGCAATGAAGAATGACTGCGGTTGAATAGCTCTTTATGATTTATAGGAACACGGTCAGTATGGTCCTTCAGGTGGTATCGCACGCCCCTGTAGGGCGATATGAACCCTGGCTTTGTAGTATAACCAGCATCGCATAGATAATATTTTCCTACATTCAGAAACGTATTGTGAGTATAAAATCCTTAGAAACCATACCAATTAATGTGTATTATGTAGGTAACGGTGTGCATATTACCTTCATACACTCGAAGACCTTGCGGGGGGTAAAGACAGCGCATCTTTAAGGACAGTAAAACCATTTGCCGATCCTTCCCACCCTGCCATTACGTATGTGAATCTTTTATTGGGCGTAACAGCTGCGAGGACATTTTGTGTCACCCCTTTACGTCCTCTAAAGCGAGGAACAAGATTGAGTGGTAACATGGCATCGATATGGGTCCCATCAATCATTCCTATGCAATCCTGCAAGACCAATCAACGATGAAAATACTAAATGAACCTTCACTCAATACATCTAATACGTTGTAACTACCCAAGAATAATCCTTTACCTTGAAATATGGGTACCAAATAGGATTATTGATAATCTCAGGGGGTGTCTCATTAGGAGCTTGCTTCATAAACGTCTCACGCAAGTTGCCAATTGCCTGCATTCTCGGTTAAAGTACCTGCTAACTGTAGAACCTGACCTGATGAAGTCAACGTGCATTACTCTGTTTTTTGACTTGTGACCAACGATATGAAGAAACATTGCAAGCTGCTCCTCTATTGACACATGAACAGTGTCATTGAGAAGACCCCTCCCTCTCAATATATTTGCCAGATTTATGAATGCATGTCTCCGCATTCTTAAGTAGTGTAAACAACTACTTTCACTCCCGTCCAGAATTCTATTCATGTGGGAGTTTCGATGATGCTCACGCAATTCAGATGGCTCTCTAGGTAATCAGTTTGTCCTGCCCTCGTTGTGTAGTAACAGGTTGACCATGACTATAACGATCGTCAAAGCGGCTGCTTCACATGTTTCACAACCCAACCGATCTCCATTTTCATCCATCTATACCGTATTTATTTCAAACATAATACCATGCATAAGGCGATACATACATATGAATTTCTAAAAATAATAGATCAATTACAGAAGATAACAAGCTACCATAAATTTTATATGGCACGCAGTAATCAAACATCTCCCACACCAAATCTATAAAATAGTGAACCATACAAAAAACTTTATGACGTACAACATAAAAACGTGTGGCTTAGTCACAATCAACAACAATTGAAAGTGGACTTTAAATTTTATTGAGCCCTCAGGTAATAATTTTTTTTCCCATCTTTGTGTCCAGGCGGTTGCTCCTTCATCTTAACATATCACGAAAAACGCATTAATTTCATTCCTTCTCATTCCTATTCACCCATGTAATGAAGATGTCATGTGCTGCTTATACCCATAGCACCTTATCATCCACCTTCTTTTATTTTGCCTCTGTTCATTCTTAAGGGACTGTTCGTCGCAATATGTTGAATGAAGGAACCTTCCTGCCTGCTTGTACTCTAGAAATACGTAAATCAGACGTATTAAATTATTACGTGTCATCATTGGGCTTCATTTCATACTACATGATATCTGCAACACTCAACCCCATTACATGACATGCATGAATCCTCAACATATTGCCCTCAGAATAACCCGACATCAATTACGCATTGCTGATTTCTTGAAAATAATCAAGCGTCCCACAGCAATGCACCAACAAGGCATCATTATTTACATTACTCAATTTCATTTTTTATTTTCATCATTGGGCAATTTATAAAATGTAACCGACTTCAGTTAAGGGTTCAGCTTGCATGCAATGTGGTGTATTGCAAAAATCAAGCGTTGTATGTTGTGTCTTGCTGATTTGTTGTGCAAAAAAGTCATTTCTGGGACTTATTTTTATTGTCGTTGCCTTCATGACCAACATGCAAAATAACAACCCACGAATAACATCTCAAATTGCTCTTTCGGCAGCAATCTCGTTGCATCAAAACAATCTATCAAGCCACCACACAAAAATCAGATCGAAATTATACCTTCCGCGACGACAACAGCCTACCGATTCACGCTGCTACTCCCCTCAAGGAGATTCAGCTGCCGTGGGAAGTCCCCCGAGCACAGTCCAACAGATCCACCAAATGAAGCAAGGTAGAGAAATAGATTTAGGGATTTCGGCCTTCTTGCCAAAGAAATGAGAAAAATTTAAACGAATTGCAAGTAAAAACCCAATTTTTACCTCAATACCTCCTTCTACTCTCCAAGCGAACCTCCGATCTGCACATGCACGCTGCCTTGGGCACCCCCGTGGATCCAGTAGCCGTGGATCTCTTCGGCAGCCCAAAAAGGCGCTCGCTTTGAGCAGACAGGGGAGAAGACCTCAAATTTTTAGGGTTAACAGTGCGAGAGGTCCGAAGGAGGCAGATGGAGGCTAGGGCTTTTGGCAGCAGTGAAGGCGCACAGGCAGCGAGAAGGGGGGCAGATGGAGCAACACGCCAAGAATTGAAGGTGACCACACGCATTAGGGACCCACCACAGGCAGGAATCTCGCGAAATCGGAGCTCTTCGCGAGGAAAAGCCATCGCCCACGAGATTCCTCACAGCCCCCTCCACGTAGGCAAAATCCAGTCGAGGAAAGTTGCGAGCAAAGAACAGAAAATGGAAAGGGGGATGAGAATCCGCGAGATCCGCTGATGAATAGTGCGAGAGCAGGCACGATTCCGCGAGAATCGGGCAAAAGAACAGGCCCTTATGGAACATACTCTCCAATATCAACATTCTTGATGAATTAAGTGCATGGAAAATAATTCTATGTTTTCATAGAAATAATTTCTATTAAATCAAATGTAATCGTCGAGCGACGAAATCAACATCAGAGACAAAAAAGATATAATGTGCACACAGAAATGAATGGCAACACGATGTGTGTGTGTGTGTGTGTGTGTGTGTATAACATGGATACATCAAAAGTATACATCTGCCAACAATAACATAAGCGATCCTCAGATCGAAGCACATCATACAACATATATCACAACAGATATCGAAGTATCACAAAACATACAAAAATTCATCCAAGAAGACATCAAAAAATACATCACCACCCAACTATCCTACCACACTCTCTCACAACAAAGATATCATCCAAGTGCCCATGGGAGAGTCCTCCAACACAAGCTCAGGAGACGGAGGGCGGATCTGCAGCATCAGCAGGCTCTGCAGAAGGTGTGGTGGTCTCAGGGACGGCATGAGTGTCAACTGATGGGAGAGTGGCAACGGGAGTGGTCTCGGGAGCAGCAACAGACGAAGTATCCACCGGAGGAATGGTGGCAGCAGGTGTGCTCTCGGGATCACCAGTAGAAGTAGCAGTAGCACGAGCAGATGTACCCTCAGGGGCACGAGCAGCAGATCCAACAAGCTCCTGGAGCTCAGCCTCATCCATCTCTTCCTCGTCAGAAACAGACGGAGGAATCTCAATACCAAAGTGAGTGCAGATGCGAGCAAGCATCTCCTCAGAACGAGAAACACGAGACTCAACACGTCGCAGGGAAACGGCAAACTCAGCGAGAGTAAGAGCAGGTGGAGGAACAGAAGCTGAAGCTGAAGCTAAAGGGGTCGTCCTCTGAACGTGACGAAGCGTCGCAATAGACTTCTTGACGGCCGTCGCATTCAGGGGAGGAACAAGAGGACGCTGGTCATCGGGAGGGAGAGGGACGTCGAAGCGACGAAACACGAGAGTCAATAGGCAAGGATATGGAATGTGGTCTGACTTGGTGGACTTTCAAATACATTCAAAGGAGTCCATCTTATCAAGAATAATCCGTGCCCAATTGATCTCGCTCCCCATAAAAAGAGCGTAGATCAGCTTGAGGAATGGCTGGGAGGGTAAGCTAGATGAGCCGTACTTCGGAAGGAGGCACGACTTCAAGATAAGATTAAGAACCCAGGCATTCGGCTTGAAAGATTTTGAAGGGACGCCAATCATGGCGGGAGGGATGACATGAAACATTTCGGCAAGCGTCGCCTGGTCAAGATCAGAAATATCATCAACAGAGATATTGGCAGGAAGAAGGCCAGAGGATGACACACTTATCAACTCCCCTAAGATTTCTGCCGTGAGGACAATAGGTGTCCCCAAGACAGTCGTCTCAAAGGAGTGAATGTCGTCATACTAACCCCGGACACGATTCGCATAGAATAGCTTGACGAGACAGGGGTACGGGTGTGGGTTCGCCTTCATCCTCGCTATCATCGGAGGAAGATCCTTGATCATGTTCCTCTCTTGCCATGAAGCACATGTGTGCTTGATCCACTTGCTCATCATCCGACTCTCCACTTGAGGAATCATTCTCGGAGTCGGTGAATGTGCCGACAAGCCCTTTCTTGTACCCTTTCTTATACTTCTTTGACTTGTCGAACTTTGGCACCTTCCACTTCTCCTTTTGCTTGTTTTGAGGACAATCCGCTTTCATGTGTCCTGGCGTATTGCATTTAAAGCACAAAGGAGCGGAGGCGTTAGAAGAACTAAATTTAGATTTGTTCTTGAAATTACCTTTCCGGAAGAATCGGTTGAACTTCTTTACCATGAGGGCAATGGATTCCAAGTCCAACTCGTCTTCCGAGTCTTCATCATCGGTAGATATAGATGTAGATGGAGCGGCCTTGAAAGCAATCGCCTTTTTCTTTGGCTCGTCTTGCTTCAAGTAAGACTTCATCTTATCCTGCAACTTTAGTTTGTTATCCTTGCGTACCTCATAAGACATCAAGGTACCCATTAGTTGAATAACAATATATTTACTCATATCATTACCTTCCTCGATGGCAAAGGTACGTTTTTCCCAACAAGAAGGAAGTCTGTCAATGATCTTTGAGACTTTCTCCTTTTGGGTTTAGGTCTTTCCAAGAGCCTCCAACTCATTGGTGATGTCAACAAAGCGAGCATAGTACTCCTTCATCTTCTCACCCTGTTGCATATGAAATAATTCGAAATCTTTATTTACAACAACGAGTTTGGAGTCTCTACCCTACTCGTTCCTTCATGCAAGATGAGGAGTGAGTTCCAGATTTGATATGCACTCTTACATGTGCATATCTTGTTGAAGTCTTCGGGCTCCAAAGCACATTGCAAGGCATTCATTGCCTTGGCATTGCTTACCTCCGCGGCGACCTCCGCGGTAGTCCACTTAGCGAAATCTTCTTCTGCGGGCTCAACATACTCCGTCAACGTGGCTCTCAATAGTGAAGCGCTCCGGAGGAACGTTTCCATCAGGCATTTCCAGTACCCGTAGTTGGTACCGTTGAAGTAGGGAGGCCTAGTCAAGGAGTGTCCTTCCATCACCGAAGAAGCTCCTTCACGGTTCCTGAAGGTGCTATAATCTGAAGGTGGACGAACGTTCTTGTTGTCGTTGGTAGACATAGCTATGAACTTGGCTCTGATACCAAATGTAATGCCCTGATAGCTACTGCACAAGTACTAGAGGGGGGTGAATAGTACTTTAAAATAATTAAGAAGTTATTCCTAATTATCTTGCAAACTCAACCAACAATGAGGAAATGAAAATATTGACAACAAAGAAATACAATCGCAAACAAACGAATTAACGGGTTCGGATCCACCCAAGTCTCCCCGACTTGTTCCCAGTGATCCTACGTCCCAAACACCCGGATCCCCTCCGGATACTTGAGTTAGAAACTTCTAACTCAAATTTGCACTATGAAATACTTGTAGAAAACCTCTACAAGATCAAATCATACACAAATGAAATTGTGACTCCCACAAACTGGGATCACAAACAACTCTCACAACCGAGAGTAAAACTTGCAATATTCAAATTAATTGAAATATGAAATGCTTACCACAAAACCCTATGCCTTGAGTAAAACTTACGATTTTAGGGCAAGAAGGATTTTGGGGAAGATGAAGGCATCAAACCCTAGCTCCAAGATGTTGACCAGCAATGGGAGGCTAGGAAGATGTTGGTGACCTTGGATCAAGCTCTTGGCTTGAGTGGCTCACAATCAATGTGAATCTCTCTTTGGAAATAAGAGTGAGAGAGAGAGAGATTCTTGAGAAATGAATGAGCTTGGAAATGAGAATTAATGCTTCTCTTTGATTCTCTAAACTTCAATAAATATCAGCCTTGAATGCTATGAAAGCATCCCTTCAAGTATAAATAGGATAGAGGAAAGAGAGAGCAAAAATCGTGGCATTTAATGCTACAACGGCTCTATTCTGAAGCAGACTAGTCGGTCAAAGAAGGATCACTGACCGACTAGTTTCTCAACTAGTCGGTCGGTGATTCAACATGAACCAACTAACTGAAGAACAGCCAAAAGAGAAAGTTCAGACATAAAGAACTAGTCGGTCCAAGAAGACTTGCCAACCGATTAGTTTCACAACTAGTCGATCGGTGAGTGTTCTTTGACCGACTAACAGATGAAATAGACTAGGCTGAATTCAAAGACAGCTAGTCGGTTTAAGAACAACTTCCAACCGACTAGTTTCTCAACTAGTCGGTCGGTCGTTGTGCTTTGACCGACTAACTGTAAACAGTAAGTTAGGCTGAACAGTGGAAGCTCAACTAATCGGTCTAAGAAGGATTCCTAACCGACTAGTTTGACAACTAGTCGGTCGGTAAACCTTCTTGGACCGACTAACTGTAAACAGTAACTGAGCTGAAATGAACAAGGCATTCTAGTTGGTTCAGGAAGCATTGCCGACCGACTAGATTACCATCTAGTCGGTTGGTTCTTCTTCTTGAACCAACTAACATGCATAAGAAGCCGCGATAAGAAGCGTTAAGCTTCGGGAAAGATTCTATGGGCTTCTAATAAGATCCTAGCTCTAAGATATAAGCGTAATGAAGATTAAAACGTAAGACCTACTCAAGGCTTAACATTCTACGAAAAGAAGCTAGAAGACTATAGATAAAACTTGACGAACCGTCTTCAAAAGCTTCAATCGAATCTTCTTGACTTCAATAATGTTCCTTGAGCTTCAACGAAGCTTCAAGCACACGATCACGCGCTTTGAGAAGTCTTGAGACGTCGCTTTTGATGTTCATAGGAATTTGGCGACGATCTCCATAACTGCGCTCACAAAGAGTTAGTTCACGATATTTATGTTTGTTCATTATCAAAACCAAATCCGTGGAATCAATACTCAATAGTAGGATCTTTAAATTTAAGACCATACAACTCAACCTATATGCATGAATGTCAACATCACACAGTGTGGCGTACAATTAAGGCTAGTCTCTATAGAGTAGAGCATTTAAGCTAATCTCGTATAGAGTAGAGCCGCAAATAAAAATGCTAATCTCTATAGAGTAGAGCTTTTAAGCCAATCTCATACAGAGTAAAGCATATCATCAAGGCTAGTTTCTATCGAGTAGAGCATTAAAGCTAGTCTCGTATAGAGTAGAGCCACAAACTAAAATTTAAATTACATGAAATCATTACTATAAATGATGGTTGACTAACATCTTATATTAGTCTACTAATCATAGTCTTAAAATAAAATTTTCAGGAAAAAAACTAGTCTGGAAAAAAAAATTAGTCGACTAACAGATTTCGTTAGTCTGCTAATCGGCGACTGGACAGTTTTCAGACCAGGTTTAGGCAATTTTCAAACAACCATAACTTGGCCATTTTAAGTTTGTTTTTGATGATTCTTTTTACGTTTTCTCACTTGTTGAGAGGGCTATCAATATAGCCATAGATCATAATAATCACATATGATTAAAATGAATTAAAAGAATCAAATAAGCCAAAACTTAATCTTCTCTCATATAGCAAGAGAATGATTGCAACAGGAGAAGAAACCCAATGGCTCTGATACCAATGATTGAATTTGGATATGCCAAAAGAGAACTTACCAATTACCTTAAATACGCAGCGGAAGGATCGATTCGCCAAGGTTTCTCTACGCCGGTTGTTGTAGATGATCACACGATGGAAAATCTACGGATTTACACAACCTAAAACTCTCTTGTTTGGTGCAGAAATTTGGATGAGAAAACTCACTCTTTTAGTGTACTCTCTCTTGGAAAATGAAGACTAAATGCAAGTAGTTTCACTCAACTTCAAGTGTCCTTTTTCCAGCAAGAGAGGGAGCCTATTTATAGCCTTCTCACATGGTGGGAGTTACAACTTCTGCACATGACTACCTTGTGTAGTTATGAAACCACCCAGTAACCAATTAATTAACATAAT
Source organism: Scilla litardierei (assembly GCA_030789695.1). Classification (NCBI taxonomy): domain Eukaryota; kingdom Viridiplantae; phylum Streptophyta; class Magnoliopsida; order Asparagales; family Asparagaceae; genus Scilla; species Scilla litardierei. The sequence goes on from CM061142.1 coordinate 96,000,903, forward strand.
TGTGACATTAACTAAGTCCATAACTTAGGTATCACATCACATTTATGGGTGTAATTGCTTCATTTAGCCCTCAAATTCCAACACTTTGCATATCAAAATTTCATTTCACTAAAAAAAAATTGCTTTCATTTTCACTACTCCTCCTTTCAGAATAGTCCCTCCGTCGTAATTATGACCGTAATCACTTATTTCTTACTACAATGAATGCATCAAATAATTTCTTTCTTTTATGAATTCGGTGCACCAAATTCCAATATTTAGCATCGAAGAACAGAGCTGCAGTTACTACTTACTACTCGCAACTGCTTCAGATTCTGGGCCGATGGCCTCTTGTGAAGAAAATCGTGGTTGAAAATGTGACAAGACGCTATCACAATTTTCTTCCTTCCTGTACAACAGAGCAAAACTGAGAAATCGATTATCAACATCAATTCATAAACAACATCCGAGCTATCATACAATACAAATTTGCGCAAACTTAATACTGAAACAGAAGTTTGAGACACAAGGATGTAATGTTTCATTGTCGATGTATCTGTCGCGATCAATAGATACTTCTGTACAAGTAATTGTACAATCTGCAGGAGTACAAAAAAAAAAGGATAATATCATGTAGGTGTTCAATTAGCAATAGATTTCGCCAATAAGCAAGTAGATGTCATGATCTCCACGACTACATTCAACATGTCCACATTCAAGATAAGCAAGAAAGTCTCCAATGATGGCACTGCAGCCTGATTCTTACAATGACTTGTGGCATCACGGCATTTCAATAAATATGGCATCTTATTCATATCGATCGCTTTAGAGAATATTGGACATAAACTGATAACGAAATCAAATTGGGGACTCGGCACAAAGCATTGCCTACTTGTACTCAACGTCAAGCAAAGAGATGTATGCGTGCAAGGTGATCTTACAAAAAGCAACAAAAAAACCTTGCAATTTGTCCACAAATTTTTTCTTCTCACAACCTAGAATGCATATAGTTCATGCCACATGGTATAAATACGGAGATCCTTTTCTATCTTATTTCTGTTCCCATAAAATGTCATCACGAGCAAACCACCGAGACGCAATCTCTCCTCATGAAGAAAAGTAAGTCATCACGAGCAAACCATCAAGAGATATGTGAACTTGAAAACGAAGTCGACAAATGTTTCAAGCTCGACACGTCGAACAGCTCCATGAACCTTTGATCGGAAACCCTGGCCTTTGCCGCGGCAAAACGCTGGTACTCGTCGAACACCGAAGTCAGGCACCACTTCTGCAATTTTCTTAGACATCCTACCACACAACCTGTCCGATGCTGAACAAATTTCATATCCATGAGTCAGATCAATGTTTGAAGCCGATGAACGAGAGAGTAGACTATTAACTGTTTACCTTCCCTCTTTTGCAGTGAATAAGCAGAGGGTGGTTACGAACATCTGCACCAGAAAGAAGGAAATCTGTAAGACAGAAAGCAATTATTTCCGATTAATAACAAAGCATCAACTTAAGAGCTTCTATAGCTATACCAATGACAACTTTAAGAGCCTCGCGGATTGTATCTTCTGGAATGTTGACGAATGGCTCCTGCAAGGATGCGGGATTTCAGTTTATGGACCAATATACAACCTGAAGAAGAATTTGATGCTACTACAGAACGCACAAAAGTGAACTTGATGCGGGACGTGGTGTGATCTAGGTATTTTAGTGGATGATTTGGGGAATAATTGGGAGATTTGAGGGAAAAACTAGATAACTAGGGTTTCTTGGCTTCGCACCAAGGATCCCAAGGCATCGCGCCAAGAAAGAGATGACCTTCCATAGGTGGGGAAACCTTTCACATGTTTTGGAGAAATTTCTTATTTTTCATGCATTCATCGCTTCCTTAAAATAACAAGTCTAGTGGCCTTTTATAGGCTTACAAACCAACTCGCTTCCTATTCCACCCGATGAAAATAAAGAGTCTAGTGGCCTTTTAAAGGCTTACAACCCAACTCTCTTCCTATTTCACCCGATGTGGTATTAAACTCCTAAAAGACTAAAACATTCAAAAAGACTCCAAAATACCTAAAGACTAAAACTCAAAATAAAATAAAAGTACATATAAAATTCATGATCGTATCCCTATCAGAACCCATAGAAAATTCTAGACTAACTATCAACAATCGGTTGTCACATAGCACATCAACCGTAGATGATCACATGTTAAACAACATGTTGATATAATTGTATGTTCTTTAAGCCTAAGCCACAATCTCTCACTAGCATCAGGATGTAAATTACGAGGAAAATTATCTCCATGTATTATCTTTGCAATCCAACTGATACATTGTACAAGAACATTTACAAGCCATCGCAAGTCCGTTGGAGATTGTCGATAAGAGTTTATTTGAAATAAAAACAGCATGGTCTTGTCGATATTAGTTTGTGATATGCACCAAAAGCTTTTCAACATTTAAGTTTACCTCACATGCCTACATAAACATAATGCTTGTCACTCTAAAGAGTGATCAATGTAATTGGCAATAGGAAGGACCCTTGAATCTCAAGCAGTCTAGAGGATGTACAGAATCTCAAGCAGTCTAGAGGATGTACATTAATGAGGAATATATCGTATCCATTTCAAATTCCTGAAAAGTCATCTATGTTAGATGGATTAGTTGTACCATTGTCATAGTCATAATAACTGATCGATACAATCTTCAGCTCCTTCATGTTAGGAGGCTACTAAACTAAACAGTTCAATGCTCGTTTAGTTAAGGCCTATAATGAAATCATCTCAGTGGGTAACAGTTAACTGTACATCATTTACTTCAAACGTCACTGTAATCATATGCTTACTGTGAGAAGCTTCAAACCAGAAAATAGCTAGAGTACATCAGAAGGGAAACTCAGGATCAATCATGCCTGCATAAACATTGTCTCGAAAAACACCTAGTGGAGTATATAGATTTGGACTTGTATAGCAAATCTTCAATTGGCCACTACACTGTTAGCTGCATAACATCAAAAGCTCAATGGACAAGCAAGGAACATATGGCTTTTATGAGGAGGGCTCTGTACTAAATCTAGGAATCACAATTGTCTGAAGATGAAAAGCAAATTGGCATTACCAAGCAGGTTTAGGAGCAGAAAATACAAGCTATTAGCATCAAAAACTCAATAAGAAGTAGAAAAATGTAACGTAGCGAAATTTCTGACTACTGTGTTGGGATGAGAAAGCCAGAGCTCATGGTGGGGATACATGATAAATGATAAAGTTTGTACTGAAGTAATCAGCCAAAACCCCAAAGTATTAAGTTGTTCTACATGATATGTTGAACCAAACACATCAAATTAATTAGGAATTCAAGGACTTGTGTGAAAAATCAGGGCCATGATTCCCTTATGAAGGCCTGTCCACGTGGGAGGTACATTATACAGCTCAATTTGATTATAGAACCTTGTGATCCACTTGCTGCAAATTGCAGCATCTTGCAACTTTTGTAAGTTTCTGACTATGCCTGCTAGCTAAGAACTACAGCAAAAAGAACAAACAAAGAAAAGACAGAGAGCAACTAAGAGGCCTTATTATCCATCAACTGGCATGGAACAGATCCTTATTTCCTAGGGGGAAATGACAAATGGAACTAATAATGGAATCCCTTTCAAATCGGGATTAACTTCTTAGGAGTAAATGCTAACCAGAGAACCCTCCGAAAGCTACAAACTGGATACCACCTATTGCAGGATGATCAACTGTGCAAAAGGGATGATTGACTTCCCTTCCAAGTGAAATGACTTCTCATGGTATCTGATACCATCTAAGTCAGAATGATCAACTCTTTCTAATGAATGGCCAATAAGGTTTGCAATTAGATTACTGAGTATCATACAAGCATCAGTTTCTTGCATGTATGTGAGAGAAGATAATAAGCTCCAAACAGCAATATAACTGATTATGTCCCATCTTAAAGATGTCAGAAAAAGATGTGCATGGCATGTTTATGTCTCCAAGGGATACGATGTTGAGACACTTAAACTTCTTGACCACAAGTCACATTTGGTAACACGCATCTTATATCCATCCTCCTGCAGCGAGTATATGATGATCAGGACTCATCACCTATTGCAGGATGATACTATATAAGTATATGAGTCCGACAGGTTTAAAAAAGTATTTGACAGGTGTCTTAGAAGTGTCCAAAAAATTTCGGTGCTCTGTATGAGTTTCGGAGTCCGGTATGAGTGTCGTTGTGTTCGGTACCTGTACGACTTCATTATAGAAGTACACGTGCTACATAGAGTACAGACCTAGAATGAACTCCAGTGGCAGTTTCAAGCGCCAAGTAGATCATAACAAATAAAAATTTGTAGTAACTTCTCTTCATAGGCTTATCATCATATCTTGAAAGAAGAAAAACAAATTAACTGTCGGAAAAAGAATGCAATAATGATTACCCTCTCTTCTTGATGCTGCGGTGCAACAAAACTGTTGGTCCTAAACTTGTAAGCTTAGGCTTTTGAGTGAGTGAAGTGTTTACTAAGACTTCATAAGACATCTATATTTAAGATGATTCATCTAATTCTCATGTTCTAACTGTTGGTCCTGATCTTGTAGGCTTAGGCTTTTGAGTGAGTGAAGTGGTTACGAAAACTTCATACAACCTCTATATTTAAGATGATTCATCTACTTCTCATGTTCTGCTTCTCTTTATTAACAATTACTCATCGAAAACAAAGAACGTAGCAGATCAATATTCATAGGATGAATATTTTAGAGCAAATATATTTTCATTAAAAATGTCTCTTTGAAAGAAGTACCCTCATGCGTAGGTTTTTAAACATAATAGCTTGCCACTATCAGATAAAAAGTTTACATCATGGTGCAAGTGCAACATATCATTGATTCATGTGAGGTCCACCAATGCACCAGTTGGCAACACTCCATCCAGGTTCCAACCAACATTTGATCTCACAATGCCAAGATGCATCCATCCAAGCTCTACCTTAGTCAGATTAAGATAATAAATTGCCATTGTGCACTGAACCATTAATCAGCATATCCTGGTAGCATTTTTTTACCTTCTATGTTACATGTGTAAGGCGCTCATCTGATATCAGTAAAAGAAAAACAAGGGCCGAATACACAAAGGGCTATCTGAAATGGTAACATCTCTGAAAGGATTCACCATAAAGAGCATGGAGTGATCTTCAACGAAATCGCTTTAAATGCTAATGGGCCATATCAATCAGAAGCATGCAATGGAAAGGTGATTGCTGTTAAAATTTTTTCTGAAATTCATTAAATTCTACCGGGTCATAAACAACTTATTAAAGCATGTGCTACTAGGTCATATTGACCAGTTAAAGCATACAGTAGAAAGTTGATTGCTGTTTTTTTAAACTCGTTACACTCTACGGGGTCACAAACAATTTATACAAGCATGCTTGCTCTGTTATACAAACCTCAATTAGCAAAACTCTCCATCTTATCCACTAAGTGGTACTCTTTCCTAATCAAGGAGACTATTGAGTCCATAGTTCAATGAGTTTGAGCTGCCCATTCACTAGAGTTCAACTTAAGAAACCTTTCTTCTTAAAACCACTTACCCTTGAGCTTTCAGTTGCGTAATGAATTGGTCTCAATTCATTAAAAAATAATGTTACAAATCATGACTGCAAATTGAATATGCAGTAGTATTGATTCATTTTGGCATTACTATACCTATATAGACTTCAGAAGGACTTAAGCCCATGACTAAACACTTAATAAGACTTTCGTTCTTTACTTATGTTTAATCAACATTCCTATTTAGACTCGGACATGTTATAAGACAGGAAAGCAACATTAAACTTAAGATTGTGTTTGGATTGTGGGAAAGGAAAAGAAAATGAAAGAAATCAAGCAAGAAAATCAATATTTATTGTTTGGTTGAAAAAGAAAAATCAAAAGAAAATGAAAATGAAGAAAAACATAAGAAAATAAATAGTAAATTGTAAAAACATAAGAAAATAAATAGTAAAATTGTTCTTTCAGTTTTTCTTCCTATTGACCCAAAGAAAATAAGAGAAAAGTGAATTAAACTAATTTCTCTTATATTCATATGATATTCGTGTTTGGCAAATATAATTAATTACCATTTTTAAAGAAGTCATGAATAATTCTTGAATTTGTAAAAAATGTGAATAATTCACAAATTTTTCAAAAAATATCAAGAATCATTAGCGAATTTTTATTCATTAAGTGTTTGAAAAATTCATGACTTATTCACGGATTTTTTAAAAAGACATGCAAATTATGCACGAATTTTTTCTAATAACCAGCGAAGTATTCACCCGTTTTTCAAATAATTTGTAAATTATTCATGTACTATTTAATAACAAATTATTCATGAATCATGATATTTGTAGGCTAGTAAATTATTTGTTACAATTCACATACTATTTTGCTAATTTTACAAATTATTCGAACAGGCTAAAAACTTTTTGATTTAAAAATAAAATTTTGATCTATTATGAGGCCCAAAAATTTGAACCCACACCAAACTAACAAATATGCAACTAGTATTTGTTGATGATATATTTATAAATTTTAAATAACTAAGTTGCAGTAATATTATCATTTTATGTTAAGCTAAACTATTGCCAAACTTGATGGGATTATTTTTGAGAATTTTTGACTATTTATATAATTCAAGAATTAAATTCTGAAACAATTTAGTAAACATACTTACCAATTTTCCCATTTTCAATAAGCAACTCAATAAGAAAAATGCCCACCATTTTCTTTCTTCACAATTTTATGTGGAAACCAAACATGAAAACGAATCTGATTTCATTTTCATTTTCTTTCTTTTTCTATTTCTTTTTTATTTTATGTTTCTTTTATCCGCTTTCTCTCATACAAAACATAGCCTAAAGTAACAAAGTATTCTTTTCCTTTTTAAGACAAAAAACACAATCTGCATGCAGATTTGCTAGGCTAAAGTTACAAAGCAACAAAGCAGTTGCTTCTAAATGAAGCACAATTTATTCTTCATTTTCATAAATTTCATACATTCCTCTTTTCTTTCTTTTCTTTTCTTTTCCAGGCGATGCACATCGATGGCTATTCCCAAGTCCAGTGGTCACAAAAATATGTATTACTTGGATACCTTTTCTAATTTCTATAGAATCTAGTCAAGGAATACGTCAAATTGCCTAAGCGAGTAGGCCCCTTTTCTTTAGTATTTTACCTGATTGCATCAAACTAATAGCCTCAATCAGCAAAGTCAACCACTTTCCAACTTTAGTTTCCTATTAGAGAAATCTTGAGTCCTCACGTTGCATTAGTTCTGGTATTGAAACAGAACCTAATCTGTTTTCAAATCTCAAACATCTTGTGTAGCATTTCTCATGGTCAAAGCAAAAGACAAATTTTACACTGTTATATATTTCAATGTACAAGTTTCTTACAAACTGGATCAAGTTATTGCAATCAAAAATTCGGAAGATACAAGAATGCTAAAAAAACAGAATCACTTATTAAAACCCATACTAATGCTTTACACAAGAATTCCAATTCATTTAGATATGTATGTATTAATGCCCAATTATAAGTTGTAGAGCTTGCATTTCTAGATGTAAATGAAGCAAATGCTAATTTCTGCAAACTCTAGCAATTTTGTCCCCATTGGTTCTAGTGTCAGTTTTGAAATCTAAATCATGGCCTTTCTTTCTTCAGCACTAGCTACAATAAAGATCCCCTTATAGTCATAATAAAACTATATACAATATTCTTACAATGAAAACAGCATCTACATACAGTTCTACAAATTCATGGATGCTAATGATAGCATATTAAGTGATGAAACTGTAATAATTCTAACAGAGAAACAATACACTGAAAAAAGCAACCTAAAAACTTTAGTTAATTCCAAATAACTAGAAGGCTGTGATCTCATTCCTAAACTCGACACCAAACTGATATCATTCTTAGGCAAAAGATCAATAAGCAAACCGATTCAAATGAGGATTAAATCTCTAATTGTGCAACTCACACATTTCATTAAGTCCCTAACTAATCATAATAAATAACCAGGAAAAATCGAGCGTTAACGAGAATGGGCCAACTTATAACCAAAAGCAGAAATTCCCAAATTCAGATTACCTTGCACCCATCAATCCCAAACTGGAAAAGCCTGATCCCATTCGCCCTCAAGAACTCCAGATTAGCTTCCGGGTACGGCTCCGGGCAAAGACACCTACCGTTAGATCATCAATCCAATCAAAAATATCCAAATATCCAGCCCACAATCAAACCAAAAAACAAAACCCATATAATAAAAGTTAAAAAAATACGCACAAAATGGAACGAAGCCTCAAGCTCTGCAGGAAGCTGAAGTTGGCAGTATCAGGGAACCCCGAGCGAAATATACCATTGTCCACCATGGCGAAATTGAGCGGAGGAACGAACAGCCCCTCTCCGTCTTTACCGCAGTTAACCTCGCCGACGACGACGAGAGAGTAGCAGGGCTTGTCGACCATCGCGTCGTCGTCGTCGTCGTCGTCGTCGTCGTCTTGTTGGTGTCTTATTTCATCATCGTCGCTTTCAATCTGGGTCTTTTGCTCATTGCCCATCTCGAGTTTCATCCCGTATATCCTGAATTTCGATTTTTTGGGTTCAAATTCTAAATCCTGAGAATCAGAGAGAAAGAGAGCTGAAAGCTAAATAATTATAAAAAAGGGAACAGGGTCTGAATCCAGAGAGCATAACGTATCGGCATTTAGGGAATATTCGGCTGCCTATTTTGGACTCCTTTTCTCGTATTTAATAAAACAAAAGGCAACTCCGGTTTTCTCTTTGGAATTTAAACAAACACCTTATCGGCAGTGCATATTTTTTGAAAATAAAACGATCAAAGCTTTGTTGGATGCTTTTGTTTGGACCGTCACATTTGTTTGTGGAGTCAAACTCCATGGATTTGAAAAAACCTGAAAGATTTTGGTGGGTTGCGTGGGAGCCAAGTTTTCCAAGGGCGTGAATTAAAAAAATAAAAAATAAATTCCGAAAACACCTTTTGTGCTTTTTGTATCACTAAACACTCATAAATTTTTTATGAGAATTGCTATATACACCTCTTGACGTGTAGGGATGTGACACTTGCCAAAAATGAAAAGAAATTGGGAGAGAGATGTGACCCATGATGTGATTTTTATCTCCACTTTTGGCAAATAGTTATGGCCATTCGCCTCTTTTGGAGGTGTATATAGTCATTCTCTCTTTTTTTTTAATATAACGGAAAGAATTTTAAAGCACACACGCGGGCCTCGATCACTCGCCTTCCAGAAAGGAGGATGGAGAGGATGCCAAGCGAGCTATGGCTCGTTGGCAAACACTTAAGTTACTAGAAACTAACCTCAAACAATAGATTGTAGTATTTTATACGAATAGAACCGTGATAATGTCGGCTACTTTTAAAGGTTATTCCTATGGTTCATTCGTGTTTAATGATACATCGGTAGTTATAGCAACTACGGTTGGTGTAATTTAGCTCTTACACACACAGTTTTGAGTGTGTTTATAGAAATAAAGTAAGGGAATTGCTTTGCACACATACCTTTTTACTCTGCCTATTTACCACGTATTTACAATTTTACCACTACCTAGCCGACATCCCTATTATTTACAAGTTTGCCACTGAAATTAATTACCACGCACATCCAGGAAAAAATTTCCGAAAATACCCCTGGATGTGATCGACGAATAAAACGACCGAACGATAGCAGACGACGATGTCGCCCCCTCCTCAAACATCTCCAGTCCACCTCCCCATCCTTCTACATCACATCCACCCTCTTCTCTTCCCCACCTCCCCCTTCGACCTCTCAGCCCCCCTCTCTCCCCTCCGACTCTCTCTCTCTCTCTCGTCCCCCTTCCCCTCGCCGCCCCCTCTTTCCACCCCCCCTCCCCCCCAAAACCATAGTAAATCATCATTTATGTGTGTGGGGGATCCCCCCAAACCCTAGTAAATCATCATTTATGTGTGGGTGGGGATTGGGGGGCACAGATGAGGGTAAAAGAGGAATAAGTGGTAACTGTGCATAATTCAAATTGAACGGCAAACTTATAAATAAGTGGGAACTTCACAAAGTAAAAACGATCGTGCGGAAAGCAATTCCCTCTGTGTGTGGTTATTTTTTTTTTTTTTTTTTTGTGGGGGGGACGCAAATGAGAATAAAAGAGGAATAAGCAGTAACTGCGCACAATTCAAATAGAATGGCAAACTTGTAAATAAGTGGGAACTCCTCAGAATAAAAACGGTCGTGCGCAAAGCAATTCCCACATATGCAAATGTCGCATTTTGATTTATGTTGGTTGAAACTTTGAGTTAATTGCGGACTCAAATACAAAGACGTGCACGGATTATAGGATGCATGGTTGTTAGAAAACACAAGAAACGTGGATGCTATGTCTATAGACGCATTGAGCTTAGAATTAGGACATCCATTTTAGATTTTTTGTATAAATTCTTGGACTATTTTACCCTAGTTAACTGCGTTTTGTAATTTTAGGCGCACGTGTTGCACGTGATAGAAAACGATCTACAACTATAAACCACTTGTTTATTATTCCACAATGATTTTTATCATATTAGTATAATAATTTAATGCTTCTTTGGTTTGTTATGTTTTTTTCTTAAGTATATTGGACTTTTAATTATAGTTTTAAATTTACTTGCCATAACCTGTGCCCGTAGGGCATGGTTCATTTAAGACACACCTCAAAATCTTAGATCACCTAATTTTAAACGAACAACAATCATTAAAGCGTAATAATTGTTATTTAGTTCTACAAAAAATTTTAGTTCCCCCAAAATTTTGTTCTCTCCAAATACAGTCAGCCCCAAAAAATTTCAAAAATTTTAGTTCACCCAAAAAATTAGGTCAACCAAAAATTTTAGTTCATCCAACATTTACTTTTCTGTAGATTTAGTTCCCCAAAAAATTTTAGGTTTTCCCCCAAAATTTTCTCAAACTCTCATCCTACTCATTGACTCCTCAAGATTTAATCATCATGTTGAGACATTTGATCATCTTGTTGAGACATTTATTTACAGTGCATGCATTGTTCTGCTTGATATGATGCTCTTTCACTTTCATCATCATGTTGAAGCCGTGCACTTTCAATTTAAGTGTGCGAAAGACAGATTGTATATCAATTGCTTACATTACGACATGTATATCTATGTATCATTGTTATCCATTTACATATCATTGCTTTGTGGATACTTCTTTGGTTGTTTATCTCTATTGCAAGTCACAGCTTTCTCGGTCATTAGCAATATAAGTTTTTCATGTCATTGCTAATTATATAGGGTTCCATTCAGATAACAGATGTTAATCATCTCTTATGTTGCTCTTAACTAATTAAGCTTTTGACCGGATCAAATGGAGACTTGCTTGCTAAGGCCCATCATATAGGTAACGAAGTAAAGGCCGCTGCATATATTGGGAAGAAAGCTGCATATGCTTTGGGTACATTCGATGTTTGCAACACGTATTATTTAAGGTATTGGTCGTGTAAATATTCATTTTTCCTCTTATCCTCTCATAATTCTAATTTGCCTACCAGATTGATATGCTAAATAGCATAGGTGAGTCACTTACTATCTTTTTTTTCAGTATACCAATGGTAAACTATATTTGTGTCAATTGGTAAATAGTCATTATGTTTATAGAGATCACTGACAGGAGTCTACGGTCCAAAAGAAAGAATCAAATGTAAGGCCCTGACCCGTTTTCATATTTAGTTGGATCGTAAGCCCATATACTTCATTCTTCCTAGTCGGTCGCCTGCAGCCCGTTAACTGAATATGGGTCGAAATATGTCAACATAATGTCATATTTGTCTGTAGAATGGACCACCAGCCTACAAGCCCCTTTTTGGCGGACAAATCAAGACTATAAAATTTCCAGCATTTGACTACTGCCAAGTTTGGTCTTTCGCCAGAGATTCCATTTAGTTTTTTAATAACTAATTTTTTTTTTTGATAAAGTTTATATAAATCTTTTATTAAGATTTTTTTTTGTCTTGAATTAAGAGCTACCAATCCTTTTGTACATTAGCAGGCAGAGTTGGGCTAAATTTACCGTAAGCATCAAATAAAATTACTAAAAGGCCTTGATCAAGATGGCCCAGGGGTCATGTTCTTCGTAAAGCCCGTTCAGGACTAGCTCGGGATGCCCAGTGAGTGTAAGAACTAGGATGCCCATCAAACATCTCCCATAAAATTGAGGAGGGTTGTCTCGTGTGTCACGTTTGTCTCATGTGACGATGTCACATCGTCACATTTTTACAATTGCGGAGGGTTGTCCCATGTGGCATATTTGTCCCATGTGGCAATGTCACATCGCCACATGGGATGCCACATGGGAGCCATCTCAACCCACAAACCTAATTTCCACCCAAAAGACACCCAAAACTCACATCCAATTTTAAAAAAAAACACACACAATTCAAGTAACACCGCAAACCCAATCTTTATCGCCTTTTATCCCCGACGATACCGACATACATGGTTCTCATTCCTTTTCGGTTGCGCGTGTGCACCGCATTCTGTTCGTGTGGTTTTTTTGACGCCGTGCACTGTGTGCACGATTTATTTGTATTACTCTATAAATACCGTTCTTTTCAACGAAGGAGTTCACTCATTCTTACACACACCCCTTCTCTCACTTGAAGTTACATTTGTTCTCCAGGAATTGACTTGGACGTCGGAGGAGCCAAAGTTAGAACTAAAACACCAGGGTCAACTCTCTAATGCTGTAATTTGTTGTGCCTTACATGTTGCGGGACCTTAACAGGAATCGATCCAGCGCATCGGTTCAAGTCAATTTGCTCACTACATCGTCAAGAAAAAAAAAAAAAAAAGATTATTTTGAACCCCACCATCCACCTTCCTTGGTGGCGGAGCCGGGAAAAATTTCCAGCGGGGTTCAAAAAATATACTATTGGAAAGCATTCGTCTCTAACTTTATACAGTGGTCCATGAATTTGGTACAAATTATAAAATAGCATAAAGTAGATTAAGTTCATACACTGAGGATAAGGAATATCTTCTTAATTTTATCACTCCAAGTTAGTTCTCCATTTTGGTATCCTCTCCTTGTAAAATTAATAAAAATGTTTACTTTCAAAATGATATTTAAAAAATACGATTTCGAAAAGAAAATAATAAAACTAAAGAAAAGTTTATGACTGATACGACTATTTTGGAGAAGCCCAAGAACAAGAGGCTCGAGCCCAAACCGAGGGAGGGAGGCCCACGAGTGGGATTTGGCCCAACCGACGAGGCCCACGAAAGGACTCGGAGTCAGACCCGTAGCGACCCGACATACGCGCGATTAGCCCATGCTCGCAGGAGATAACCGTTCACCTAAAAGCGTGGGACCTTAATGACTATTAAGGAGCCCATTAATCGACTCCCCCACGACGCACGCCGACGCCTCTATAAAGGCGGATCACGGAGGCGTGAGTGGGGAGCAGTCAGGGGACGTGGATTGGGGGCAATCGTGGGCCAAACCTTATAAAGGGACTACAGAGGCAACCGAGGAGAGGACCGGAGCCCCGATATCGACAACGGAGGTATTCCATTAACAGACCTTGCTTTCCGCCATTATATCCCATCCCATAGCTCGGTCCGAGGATACGTGTGTCGGCCTCCTTTCGAGCCGTACCGATCCCGCCGAGCATCATTTAGATCCGTTCTGACTTAGGCATCGGAGGGGACTTGGCCGGAACCAAGGTCCGCCCCCCCGACGAGTTTCTTCGTCTGTCCAGGAAGAAGCGGAACCAAGGCGCCGAGGCTACCCCTCAGCGCGGAATGAGCCCGCTCGCCACTAGCGAGCGTCGACTGAGACCGAGCGATAATCAGGGAGCCAAGGCTACCCATCGGTACTTGATTGACCGAGGTCGAGCGTTCACCTAGGTGCCGAGGCTATCCCTCCACACCCCACTGACCGAGGCCCTCAACCGTCCAAGTGACCTGCTTCCCGAGCCAAGGAGGGGCTCCGCGCGTCCGTCGTCGAGAATACGTATGTTCGGAGGAACCAAGGGATCCCAACCGACCCCTTGACCACGTTGACTGTCAAGTCGTCGGTCAACGATTCTGTGGTGAGAAAACACCCGTAAACATCTGGCGCCGTCAGTGGGAACCGAACAAGCCCACGTCAAACCACCGGAATGGAACCAGTCTGCAACGGCTCGGGGCGCATGCCCCCCCCATCCATGAGGAGGGTGATTACATCCCTCTCGAGAACCAGTACAGCCACACCACCGAGGGGACAGGCGACTCCCGATCGGTAACCCAAGAGCAGCTCCGTCTCTTTACCCAGGAAACCAACGCCAACCTCCAGACGTTGGTCGCCACGATTCAATAGCTCGTCGGCAACCCGTCCATCTAGGGAGATGGAACGGCGGGGGCCCACCAGCGGGGAGGGGACCGCCGGCCTATACGATCCGCCGTGGTCACCGACCACGGGGACAGAGCAACCAACCCGGAACGGCGATTTACCATGCCGGGCTTCGTCCCAGTGTGGTCCTACTCCCACCTTGCCTCGCGAGGGAGACGGGGTGGGCCCCGAGCACGCTGAAGGAGAATTGGTTACCGCCTCGTCTCGGCAACCAAGCTCGACATATCAGCGACCGACCGAACGCCAAGCCTCGAGGGACCGACCCCGCCAGAGCGAAAGTCCCCGACGAGGAAGGCTGCACAAACGGGAGTACCGAAGAGAGAAGAGGAACGCACGTCGATCAACTCCCGCCCCCAGCTCGGCAAGGACTCGGACGAGCCCCCGGCATGACCCCGCTCGCTCACCACAACCGGGCAAACACTGTGTGAGCACAGCAGGGCGTCCGGGGGGGGGGGGGGGGGGGGGGCGCCAGAGGCGACCGTTGTCCGCTATCCCGAAGGATAACTGAGGCACGGGTACCCTCTAGATTCAAGGTGCCGACGTTGGAGAAGTATGACGGCACGGGAGACCCAGAAGACCACGTGACGGATTATGAGGGGGTCATAGCATTCCAAGGGGCCGACGACACCCTACTCTGCAGAGGATTTTATTCCAGCCTCCGGAGAGCGGCCCGGAGTTGGTACCATAGTCTCCCCAACCGTTCCATTGAC
Source organism: Scilla litardierei (assembly GCA_030789695.1). NCBI lineage: Eukaryota > Viridiplantae > Streptophyta > Magnoliopsida > Asparagales > Asparagaceae > Scilla > Scilla litardierei. The sequence goes on from CM061142.1 coordinate 96,016,040, forward strand.
AGCTTCGAGGACCTCTCCCATCAGTTCTGTAAACAATTCATGGCCGGTCGTCGGGTAAAACCGGACTCAGAACTCTTGTTCAATGTAGTCACGTCCCGCTTCCCAAGTATGGAAGGCGAGACGTGAGGAGGTCCGCTCAGACGTGGAGATGTGAAGCAGCAGTCTGATAATCGTCTGTGTATAAAACAAATAGCAGGTCCTTGCATAGCGACAAAACAACAACAACAATAATTAAGCAGACATAAAAGAAACATCCACCAACAACATCCAAAAATTATTCTAACATCACGAAAAGTCACAAAATTACAAGTCTAAACAATAGGCCTAAAGCATGGCCGAAACAAAAGTAAAGAGAGTCACCAGCTGAGACTAATGGCAGGACTGGAATCCTCAAACTGAACGTCAGCAACATGTCATCCTCTGCAACTAAATCAGGCTCAAAACCTGACATGTGACACCCAAAGAGAAAATGGCACATGTCAGCAAAAGTCTCCCAAAAGAAAACGGAGAACTTTTGTGCAAGGATACAAATAAGGTAAAGCGACTAGCAGTTCTAAATTTAATGAGATGACATGACATTTAAAGAATGCAACAATTTAAGATGACATGATGACATGCATGCACGTCGTAGCAGAAACTACGAAAAACATTGTTTCACGAGTCACGATCATTATCATTTCACATTATGCACATGGTTTACTCCTTACAGCTGAAGGAGCAGATCAGGCATCCTGCTACGCTGAGTGACAGCTTAACCCTACCCCTCCATGTGTATCGAGCCAGGGTTTTCCAAGTACATGAGCTCGCTTCTGGATCACGAGCCAGGAAGTGTTTTTGGATTTGCATAGGGTTGTGCTCGCAAAGCAGGTGCCTAGCCTCAATAGTTACAATAAGTGTAGCGTGTGCTACGCAATCACGATGAAACATTTCGATGCATGACATGACATGGCAATGAGCAGTTAAAGTGCGTACTGTTAATTGAAATTAAACATGAAATGGCAGCATGAATGAAAGCATATAAAAGTGTCGGATCTAGCTTCGTTGTCAAGCTAGATCTAGAAGGGCGTCTAGACGACTATCATTTCATCGCCTAGTCTCTTTTACGCTACTGGACAAAATGGCCTAAGACGTGGCCTAAACAAGCACTGGCAAGTATCACTTGCTTGAAAACAACCATGTCACGATTACATTCAATCAAGTCTGAGTCTACCTATGTGTTCAGATCGCAGTCCAGCCTACAGTCCCAATTATTTATCTTGATTAGTGAGTTACAAAAATAATCAGAAGCAACGATTTTTAGGTTGATTAACATGCGATGTGGGGGTTTCTACGGAGCAGGACTTATCTCAACACGACGCGAGAGCTACTCTGACGTCGGGTAGCGACGTCAGGGGTTGGATTCCGGTATCGCGAACGATACGGAACGACGGGTTCTCTGTTGATAAAACACGTGTACGAATAAGTTCGTAACGACAGACAAGAATTATTAGGTCACCTAATATGTCTAATGATCCAATTTTAATTAGATTTTCTATCCTAAGACGGGGTTCACATCAATATCAATGATCGTTAAATTACTAACACGTTAACTACGTTAAGTTGCCAACAATTGCTAGAAGTTGTGTAAACAAGTTATCAACCCTACAAATTATCCAGTTAACATCTATATTAATGTTACTAGCATGCAAACACCATTTTATTAAGTCCGATCATCATCTGTAATGGTTCAAAACTATTAGCAATAGTTATTAACGGGTTATAACGAACGTTACTAACCGTAGGAAGAGAAGATCCTCTACGAAGCTACCGGGGGTTGCCACGTAACGTCAGCGGCGGGCAGAGGATAGAGAGAAGTCGTGGCGGTGTGAGGGAAGGCCATGCATCGCTGTGACGCGAAGAGAACGTCGCTGCCACACGAGGGGGTCTCGCTGCCATTGTCGGGGCTCGGGCAGCGCAACAGCAGCTGCTGCGCGCGAAAACAGTGACATGCGATAGCTGTTACCGGTGATCTCCGATGCCTGGTGGTGCTGTGCTGCTGTGACAGCGCTTGGGGGGTATGCCGTGTGGGCGCCGCCTGGCGGCACCATAACAGTGCGCGGGCGGCGCAACAGTCGCCTGTGGCCTGCTGCGCAAGGAGGAAGACATCGCCTGAGGGTGTTGCTGTTGACAGCACCGGCGGCGCTGTGTGCTGTCTGACGGAGCACACCTGTGGCGCACAGGGCGGTCTGGTCGGAAGGAAGGTCGGGGGGTCCGACGATGGGAGGTTGAAGATCGATGGGAGAGGGTTTTTGAGAAGTTGGCGGCGCTTGCTAGGGTACATGATCACTCCTTATTTTACACCTTTTTCCCGCATGTTTGCATGCCATTTAGATCGCCCAAATCATGTTTTTCACGATATATCGACGATATTGCGATTCTTTTCACGATTTGTTGTTTTTGTCGCATTTCAGGTGATTTGGAGTGATTTGGAGTGATCTCGAGATGCACTTACTCCAGACGGTCACCGACGACCTCCCCGAGGGGTATTTTGCTGTTGGAGAGGAGCGGAAGAAGAACGGACGTCGCAGGAGTGACGAGGAGGCCAAAACAAGCAATCTGTGCATTTTTTGTGTCCCACTCGGTCGAGTGGAGGAGCCACTCGGCCGACCAGCGAGACACCGCTCGGCCGACCAGATCAGACACGATTCATATGTGCACTCGGCCGAGCGACGGAGACCACATCGGCCGAGTGACGAGACCCCGTCCGCCCGAGTGGCGCCCAGACGAAGCCCTTCAAAAATCGCCATGTTACTATTTTTCGGCTGCCTGAGCTTCAGAAGACCCACTCGGCCGAGTGGATAATCCCGACCGCCCGAGTACCATGAAGCCATCGGCCGAGTGACGACAACTCACTCGGCCGAGCCGCCCCCGAAGTGAAGACCCATGAAGATCGAGACTTACTGGAAAATTACAGGGTTTTCACTCGGCCGAGCGACTTTTGTCACTCGGCCGAGTGCGACGCGCTGCCTGTAGCGAAAATTGCGGAAAAACAGGCTGCGCAGGGGTATTTTGGTCACAGTTTTTGGACGATTTTGGGGGGTATTTAACCCCTGTTTTTACCCTAGTTTGAGAGCCTTTCTCTTAGATTTTTTGCAGCTTTTAGATTAGCTTTTTAGTTTTATTCTTGAGATTGGAAAGGAGACAAAAATTGGATTTTTGTTGGATTAATTGAAGAACTCCATTGGTTTGCTTTTCTCTTCTCTAAAAATTCTATTTTTATTGCATATCTCAATATTGTGATGAATTCTATTGCTTATTTCATGGATTATTTTTGTGATCTTGCTATGAATTGTGAGTAGTCGCCACGTCTTGGGGCGGGGGATGAACCCTACAAGCCCTATTTCATGATTGTGATGAATTGGTAGGAATTTCGTTAGAATTGCTATTAGAGATTAGATTGGGTTAAAAAAAGAGCTTGGGTTAAAAAAATGAAACCCACGTCTTGGGGCGGCGCTTGCTAGGGTACACGTGAGATGAAAATGAAACCCTAAAGCTATCGGGTTAAAAAAAGAGCTTGGGTTGCTATATAGGGTTTGATAGAGAGTGCACTTAAGGGGTTAGAAGAGAGTGGGAAGAAGTTATTGGTGGAAATAAGGGTGTAGATAGCTAAATCAGTTTTGGGTTGATACGTAAGATGAGATTCTCCATTTGGTATTCAACATGGGATTTTGGGTAGTTTGAGGGTAAATGAGAGAGAGTGTGTGAGAGGGTAGGGTATAGATACGTGAAAATGAGGATGAGCCTAGCTTAGGAAAAATATCACATGAAACTTAGGCTATAATAAAGTTTAATAGAGAAATTAGTGCAAAAGGCGGGTCAAACGGAGCCCGATAATTACGAGAAAAATACCGGGGCGTCCGTGTCGACGAGAGTAACGAAACTAAGAAAATCGATCACGGCTAGGGCGACGAGAAACGAAACTAAAAATAAAAAGGTCTCACGACAAAAGTGAAAATCACGACACATCTTCAAATAAAGTTAATTTGTGGGTGAACGGCCCGTGAAATGACGTTCCAAAATAATTCCACAAATAAATACTCTTCTAGAGGGTCATAACGGCATATCACACCATAGGGTTTGGATACAAGAAGGGTCCAAAATAAATACGTGTACGAACAAAAGTACGCGCACAAAAAACATACGATCGAAAAGCGACCGTGACATTCTACCCACCTTAAAATAAAGTCCGTCCTCGGACTTTCTAACTATAAATATATCTAGTCACTCTAGTAACTACCGCAATCATATCACATTATAATCCAACCAGGTGTAGTCATTACAGGTGCTTATATATGCACTAGATAGTCAAACATTAATACTACAAACATGTACACATATGCACACTATATACTTATACACATCATAGACATTCAAATTCATACCCGTACTTCAATCATTCATATAGTCACGTACTTCCTTATATAGCTATTACTCACTTATCACATAACCAAGGTACACATACTCACACGAGGAAGTTCACACTAGCAAATACAATCATAGCACTCACGTATATATGTAACCACTTATGCACAACAACATGGATAACTAGTCCCTATATCTCCTAGTATACATCCAATACCAAACATAACAACTTACGTAATCACACCACACAATATTAAATCAGGTTTACCATATTTAATATTCATTCACCACTACTATAATTTCACAACTATATAGTTTTTCAATTGCACGCAAGTATTTCACCATATATTCACATTACATACAGTCCTATAACTATATTCAAAACACACCGCACATACCACTATACACTCAGCACATCTACACACCTAGTTTAGCTAGCACTTGTACATTCACACAGGCAAGTCCTTAGTAAAATAACTATACCACAAGACCGACACCTACAACAATATACTGGTATAGCCACCCACAATCATGTGCGTAACACAACCAAGCACAACCAACCTTATCACCATACATACATCATCCATTACCATGTTCACAGTACTATACGCAACCCACAGACATAGGTAACATATACTTAGAGTATACTCTCTCAAGCTTGAGTGAGACTCAAAACCCAAATCAGAATACTCTATATTCATAACACGGTTTCTACACCTATACCCCACTCCAATATGTATATCTACAACCGTAACCACACACATACCATAATATCAATCACATTTAATATTTAGTCAGTCACATCATTCAATCACTTTACATCATTCAATCACTTTACATACCATAACAATATTACAAATATCCGCACAAGTGTAATTATAATACACTCTCTAATACATGCATTCATTGTACAGTCACATACATGTAATACATTCACGTCATAGCAATATTAAATATAATCAATACACTACTACATATACCTATACAAGCATAGCCACGACATACAATAATCGTGTATAATTCATGGTATACACGTACACACACAACATCCTATAAAGACAAGCAATACCAAACAAAATTATAATCCTATTACCATATGTATATCACCCATATTCATGCAGCAAATACATATCTACGTACGAGCACGCGCTTATACGTACTAACATATAGATCAAATAGTAGGCACGCACCTTTAACTATAAATACTCAATTATCATTACACCTAACATACACAAGACTTACTAGTATATTATTTCAAGCATTTACAAGTTTCTTCAAACCGCATACTCAACCAACACAAATCCCTAAGTGTTATAGCTATCCACACATATATAATAACACCACCATTCATACAACTTCACACATATATTACGAATAACACTGACTATACATACATAACACAAGAGTCAATCATTAATATCCTAAGGGTAGCACACTCATACATGTCCACACACTCAATCTATATACGTGCACTACGACGACATCCCAAAAACCAACGGGCACACTACTAAACTAGAGTCGTCACAGGCAACGACAAGCACTAATGTCTAAACAATAGAAGGAAACCGGAACAAAAAAAACGTAACAAAGGAAAGATAGGGAAGTACGAGTTCAGATAGGGCGAGGATAAGGAGACAGCTTGGTTAGGTGAATCAGAGATATAATTGTGAATGTTTAGGTAGATGAAAGGAAGATGTAATAATACCCTTATAGGATATAGAAAAATAGTGTAAATGACATAAGTTAAAATATGAAAAGTATATAACTGTCATACTTCCAAAGTTTGAGTTTTCTTTGGCATAGAAAAAATATTTGGCGGTCGATAAAATGAGTTGTTCGAAACAAGTTTGAGTCGTATATACATAATAAGAGAAAAATGGTTTACTGACTTATTGAGAAATCATTATATGGACGAAGTAAAACATTCACACGAACATTAAAGATATAGGTTAGAAAATATTATACGGCAGTAATATAATAATTTCGGTAAAAGTTTCGAAATTCCAAGAATGAATTTAGATCAATTGAAGTGTAGGAAATTTAAGCTCATGCTAAATGTTTTCAAGTCTTTAAACTGGGGAGAAGTTTAAAATAAAAAATATTGAAAATACGTTTAGAGAAACCAGGATTTGCCAAAAGAAACAGATTTATACAAAGATTTTTGAAGTATGAGTACGATGAACCTAGGACTGATATATATAAAAATATTGAAGTTCTATTTAGCTTACAAAAATATTCTAAAAGTATGTACGGTAAGTAGTTAAAAGTAATAAACTTAGTAGTATAGAAAAGGAAGGAATGATATTTTGAATTTTCAAAATGGTAATAAAGTTTTAAAACCGAAATACGAAAGATCTAGGTCAAGGAATGATTACGAGATAGTAATTAAAATTACACCGGGTAGACTTCAAAATCTACGGAAGAATTTTAACCCATTCGAAAAGTAAGGAATACGAAAGGGGTTTAAAAACAAAAATTACACTGAGCGAAAAATTTTAATAAGGATAATCGAAAAATAACTTTGAAAGTATCAATATTTGCAACGGAGAGGATTCGAAAGATTAACAATAATCGTCATGAAGCGATCACGTGAAACGAGGGCAAAGAATAAGATCACGTGGTCTATACAAAATACGCCCAGGATATGATTCAAGAAGAGCTACGATGGAATTCTATGGTCGATAACACAGAAGTGTAATGATCAGGAAAATGATAGAATCAGGAGTTCTAACTACCAGGTCGGCTAAAGATCAAGAGAAACTTAACCCTAAGACTCTCTAATACACTAGACCATAATAGAGGTCTCGGGATGGGGTCCTAAGAGTAACAAGATTACTTTCTGCTGGGACCGAAATCGATGGACTCAACGAACGGCTAAAAGAAAAGCTCTAGAAGTCTAATATGGTCAGGGCTGGGTGAGAGACTACTAAGGCAACCTATGACGAGTACAACTAAATCTTGACAAAGGATCCTGACTATCAAATCTGGACGTCTATCTAAGTCTTCCTACCACCTAAGACAAGGGAACCCTTCAGGTTAGACTCAATTCGTGTCTTGAATGTTTCGAATACTTAAATGGATGCTGTTTATCATTATTGTTGTTCCGATATTTCGCAAATGCAAAGAGGACCTGCATGTGCCACCAACAAAACCTGTCACGCCCCGCTTCCCAAGTATGGAAGGCGAGACGTGAAGAGGTCCGCTCAGACGTGGAGCTATGAAGCTGCAGTCTGATAAGCGTCTGTGTATAAAACAAATAGCAGGTCCTTGCATAGCGACGAAACAACAACAATAATAATTAAGCAGACATAAAAGAAACATCCACCAACAACATCCAGAAATTATTCTAACATTAAGGAAAGTCACAAAAGTACAAGTCTAAACAATAGGCCTAAAGCATGGCCGAAACAAAAGTAAAGAGAGTCACCGGCTGAGACTAAGGGCATGACCGGAATCCTCGAACCGAACATCAGCAACATGTCGTCCTCTGCAACTAAATCAGGCTCAAAACCTGACATGTGACACCCAAAGAGAAAAGGGCATAAGTCAGCAAAAGTCTCCCAAAAGAAAACGGAGAACTTTTGTGCAAGGATACAAATAAGGTAAAGCGACTAGCAGTTCTAAATTTAGTGAGATGACATGACATTTAAAGAATGCAACAATTTAAGATGACATGATGACATGCATGCACGTCGTAGCAGAAACTACGAAAAACACTGTTTCACGAGTCACGATCATTATCATTTCACATTGTGCACAGGGTTTACTCCTTACAGCAGAAGGAGCGGATCATGCATCCTTCTATGCTGAGTGACAGCTTAACCCTACCCCTCCATGTGTATCGAGCCAGGGTTTCCCAAGTACATGAGCTCGCTTCTGGATCACGAGCCAGGAAGTGTTTTTGGATTTGGCATATGGTTGTGCCCGCAAAGCAGGTGCCTAGCCTCAATAGTTACAATAAGTGTAGCGTGTGCTACGCAATCACGATGAAACATTTCGATGTATGACATGACATGGCAATGAGCGGTTAAAGTGCGTACTGTTACTTGAAATTAAACATGACATGGCAGCATGAATGAAAGCATGTAAAAGTGTCGGATCTAACTTCGTTGTCAAGCTAGATCTAGAAGGGCGTCTAGGCGACTATCATTTCATCGCCTAGTCTCTTTTATGCTACTGTACAAAATGGTCTAAGACGTGGCCTAAACAAGCACTGTCAAGTATCACTTGCCTGAAAACAATGAAGTCACGATCCCGTTCAATCAAGTCTGAGTCTACCTATGTGTTCATATCGCAGTCCAGCATACAGTCAAAATTATTTATCTTGATTAGTGAGTTACAAAAATAATCAGAAGCAACGATTTTTAGGTTGATTAACAGGCGATGTGGGGGTTCCTACGGAGCGGGGCTTACCTCAACACGACGCGAGAGCTACTCTGACGTCGGGTAGTGACGTCAAGGGTTGGATTCCGGTATCGCAAACGGTAGGGAACGACGGGTTCTCTGTTGATAAAACACGTGTACGAATAAGTTCGTAACGACAGACAAGAATTATTAGGTCACCTAAAAATGTCTAATGATCCAATTTTAATTAGATGTTCTATCCTAAGATGGGGTTCACATCAATATCAATGATCGTTAAATTACTAACACGTTAACTACGTTAAGTTGCCAACAATTGCTAGAAGTTGTGTAAACAAGTTATCAACCCTACACATTATCCAGTTAACATCTATATTAATGTTACTAGCATGCAAACACCATTTTATTAAGTCCGATCATCATCTGTAATGGTTCAAAACTATTAGCAATAGTTATTAACGAGTTATAACGAACGTTACTAACCGTAGGAAGAGAAGATCCTCTACGAAGCTATCGGGGGTGGCCACGTAACGTCAGTGGCAGACAGAGGATAGAGAGAAGTTGTAGCGGTGCGAGGGAAGGCCATGCATCACTGTGACGCGAAGAGAATGTCGCTGCCACGCGAGGGGGTCTCGCTGCCATTGTCGGGGCTTGGGCAGCGCAGCAGCAGCAGCTGCGTGCGAAAACAGCGGCCTGCGACAGCTGTTACCGGCGATCTCCGGTGCCTGGCGATGCTGTGCTGCTGTGACAGCGCTTGGGGGGGTCTACCGTGTGGGCGGCGCCTGGAGGCACCATGACAGTGCGCGGGCGGCGCTACAGTCGCCTGTGGCCTGCTGCGCAGTGAAGAAGACAGCGCCTGAGGGCGTTGCTGTTGACAGCACCTGCGGCGCTATGTGCTGTCCGACGGAGCACACCTATGGCGCATAGGGCGGTCTGGTCGGAGGGAAGGTCGGGGGGTCCGGCGATGGGAGGCTGAAGATCGATGGGAGAGGGTTTTTGAGAAGTTGGCGGTGCTGGGTAGGGTACACGTGAGATGAAAATGAAACCCTAAAGCTATCGGGTTAAAAAAGAGCTTGGGTTGCTATACAGGGTTTGATAGAGAGTGCACTTAAGGGGTTAGAAGAGAGTGGGAAGAAGTTATTGGTGGAAATAAGGGTGTAGATAGCTAAATCAGTTTTGGTTTGATACGTAAGATGAGATTCTCCATTTGCTATTCAACATGGGATTTTGGGTAGTTTGAGGGTAAATGAGAGAGAGTGTGTGAGAGGGTAGGGTATAGATACGTGAAAATGAGGATGAGCCTAGCTTAGGAAAAATATCACATGAAACTTAGGCTATAATAAAGTTTAATAGAGAAATTAGTGCAAAAGGCGGGTCAAACGGAGCCCGATAATTACGAGAAAAATATCGAGGCGTCCGTGTCGACGAGAGAAACGAAACTAAGAAAATCGATCACGGCTAGGGCGACGAGAAACGAAACTAAAAATAAAAAGGTCTCACGACAAAAGTGAAAATCACGACACCTCTTCAAATAAAGTTAATTTGTGGGTGAACGGCCTGTGAAATGACGTTCCAAAATAATTCCACAAATAAATACTCTTCCCGAGGGTCATAACGGCATATCACACCATAGGGTTTGGATACAAGAAGGGTCCAAAATAAATACGTATACGAACAAAAGTACGCGCACGAAAAACGTACGATTGAAAAGCGACCGTGACATTCTACCCACCTTAAAATAAAGTCCGTCCTCGGACTTTCTAACTATAAATATATCTAGTCACTCTAGTAACCACCCCAATCATATCACATTATAATCCAACCAGGTGTAGTCATTACAAGTGCTTATTTATGCACTAGATAGTCAAACATTAATACTACAAACATGTACACATATGCACACTCTATACTTATACCCATCATAGACAGTTAAATTCATACACGTACTTCAATCATTCATATAGTCACGTACTTCCTTATATAGCTATTACTCACTTATCACATAACCAAGGTACAATTACTCACACGAGGAAGTTCACACTAGCAAATACAATCATAGCACTCACGTATATATGTAACCACTTATGCACAACAACATGGATAACTAGTTCATATATCGACTAGTATACGTCCAATACCAAACATAACAACTCACGTAATCACACCACACAATATTAAATCAGGTTTACCATATTTAATATTCATTCACCACTACTATAATTTCACAACTATATAGTTTTTCAATTGCACGCAAGTATTTCACCATATATTCACATTACATACAGTCCTATAACTATATTCAAAACACACCACACATACCACTATACACTCAGCACATCTACACACCTAGTTTAGCTAGCACTTGTACATTCACACAGGCAAGTCCTTAGTAAAATAACTATACCACAAGACCGACACCTACAACAATATACTGGTATAGCCACCCACAATCATATGCGTAACACAACCAAGCACAACCAACCTTATCACTATACATACATCATCCATTACCATGTTCACAGTATTATACGCAACCCACAGGCATAGGTAACATATACTTAGAGTATACTCACTCAAGCTTGAGTGAGACTCAAAACCCAAATCAGAATACTCTATATTCATAACACGGTTTCTACACCTATACCAATACCACTCCAATACGTATATCTACCAACGTAACCACACACATACCATAATATTAATCACACCTAATATTTAGTCAGTCACATCATTCAACCACTTTACATCATTCAATCACTTTACATACCATAACAATATTACAAATATCAGCACAAGTGTAATTATAATACACTCTCTAATACATGCATTCATTGTACAGTCACATACATGTAATACATTCACGTCATAGCAATATTAAATATAATCAATACACTACTACATATACCTATACAAGCATATCCACGACATACAATAATCGTGTATAATTCATGGTATACACGTACACACACAACATCCTATAAAGACAAGCAATACCAAACAAAATTATAATCCTATTACCATATGTATATCACCCATATTCATGCAGCAAATACATATCTACGTACGAGCACGCGCTTATACGTACTAACATATAGATCAAATAGTAGGCACACACCTTTAACTATAAATACTCAATTATCATTACACCTAACATGCACAAGACTTACTAGTATATTATTTTAAGCATTTACAAGTATCTTCAATCCACAAATTCAACTAGCAGATATTCCAACACAAATCCCTAAGTGTTATAGCTATCCACACATATATAATAACACCACCATCCATACAACTTCACACATATATTACGAATAACACTGACTATACATACATAACACAAGAGTCAATCATTAATATCCTAAGGGTAGCACACTCATACAGGTCCACACACTCTATCTATATACGTGCACTACGACGACATCCCAAAAACCAATGGGCCCACTACTAAACTAGAGTCGTCACAGACAACGACAAGCACTAATGTCTAAACAATAGAAGGAAATCGGAACAAAAAAACGTAACAAAGAAAAGATAGGAAAGTACAAGTTCAGATAGGGCGAGGATAATGAGACAGCTTGGTTAGGTGAATCAGGGATATAATTGTGAATATTTAGGTAGAGGAAAGGAAGATGTAATAATACCCTTATAGGATACAGAAAAATAGTGTAAATGACATAAGTTAAAATATGAAAAGCATATAACTGTCATACTTCCAAAGTTTGAGTTCTCTTTGGCATAGATAAATATTTGGAGGTCGATAAAATGAGTTGTTCGAAACAAGTTTGAGTCGTATATACATAATAAGAGAAAAATGGTTTACTGACTTATTGAGAAATCATTATATGGAAGAAGTAAAACATTCACATGAACATTAAAGATATAGGTTAGAAAATATTATACGACAGTAATTTAATAATTTCGGCAAAAGTTTTGAAATTCCAAGAATGAATTTAGATCAATTGAAGTGTAGGAAATTTAAGCTCATGCTAAATATTTTCAAGTCTTTAAACTGGGGAGAAGTTTAAAATAAAAAATATTGAAAATACTTTTAGAGAAACCAGGATTTGCCAAAAGAAACGGATTTATACAAAGATTTTTGAAGTATGAGTACGATGAACCTAGGACTGATATATATAAAAATATTGAAGTTCTATTTAGTTTACAAAAATATTCTAAAAGTATGTACGGTAAGTAGTTAAAAGTAATAAACTTAGTAGTATAGAAAAGGAAGGAATGATATTTTGAATTTTCAAAATGGTAATAAAGTTTTAAAACCGAAATACGAAAGATCTAGGTCAAGGAATGATTACGAGATAGTAATTAAAATTACACCCGGTAGACTTCAAAATCTACGGAAGAATTTTAACTCAATCGAAAAGTAAGGAATACGAAAGGGGTTTAAAAACAAAAATTAAACTGAGCGAAAACTTTTAATAAGGATAATCGAAAAATAACTTTGAAAGTATCAATATTTGCAACGGAGAGGATTCGAAAGATTAACAATAATCGTCATGAAGCGATCACGTGAAACGAGGGCAAAGAATAAGATCACATGGTCTACACAAAATACGCCTAGGATATGATTCAAGAAGAGCTACGATGGAATTCTACGGTCGATAACACAAAAGTGTAATGATCAGGAAAATGATAGAATCAGGGGTTTTAACTACCAGGTCGGCTACAGATCAAGAGAAACTTAACCCTAAGACTCTCTAATAGACTAGACCGTAATAGAGGTCTCGGGGTGGGGTCCTAAGAGTAACAAGATTACTTTCTGCTGGGCCCGAAATCGATGGACTCAACGAACGGCTAAAAGAAAAGATCTGAAAGTCTAATATGGTCAGGCCTGGGTGAGAGACTACTAAGGCAACCTATGACGAGTACAACTAAATCTTGACAAAGGATCCTGACTATCAAATCTGGACGTCTATCTAAGTCTTCCTACCACCTAAGACAAGGGAACCCTTCAGGTTAGACTCAATTCGTGTCTTGAATGTTCCGAATATTTAAATGGATGCTGTTTATCATTATTGTTCCGATATTTCGCAGATGCAAAGAGGGCCTGCATGTGCCACCAACAAAACCTGTCACGCCCCGCTTCCCAAGTATGGAAGGCGAGACGTGAGGAGGTCCGCTCAGACGTGGAGCTATGAAGCTGCAGTCTGATAAGCGTCTATGTATAAAACAAATAGCAGGTCCTTGCATAGCGACGAAACAACAACAACAATAATTAAGCAGACATAAAAGAAACATCCACCAACAACATCCAGAAATTATTCTAACATTAAGGAAAGTCACAAAAGTACAAGTCTAAACAATAGGCCTAAAGCATGGCCGAAACAAAAGTAAAGAGAGTCACCGGCTGAGACTAAGGGCATGACCAAAATCCTCGAACTGAACGTCATCAACATGTCGTCCTCTGCAATTAAATCAGGCTCAAAACCTGACATGTGACACCCAAAGAGAAAAGGGCATATGTCAGCAAAAGTCTCCCAAAAGAAAACAGAGAACTTTTGTGCAAGGATACAAATAAGGTAAAGCGACTAGCAGTTCTAAATTTAGTGAGTTGACTTGACATTTAAAGAATGCAACAATTTAAGATGACATGATGACATGCATGCACGTCGTAGCAGAAACTACGAAAAACACTGTTTCACTAGTCACGATCATTATCATTTCACATTGTGCACATGGTTTACTCCTTACAGCTGAAGGAGCGGATCATGCATCCTTCTACGCTGCGTGACAGCTTAACCCTACCCCTCCACGTGTATCGAGCCAGGGTTTCCCAAGTACATGAGCTCGCTTCTGGATCACAAGCCAGGAAGTGTTTTTGGATTTGGCATATGGTTGTGCCCGCAAAGCAGGTGCCTAGCCTCAATAGTTACAATAAGTGTAGCGTGTGCTACGCAATCACGATGAAACATTTCGATGTATGACATGACATGGCAATGATCAGTTAAAGTGCGTACTGTTACTTGAAATTAAACATGACATGGCAGCATGAATGAAAGCATGTAAAAGTGTCGGATCTAACTTCGTTGTCAAGCTAAGAAGGGCGTCTAGGCGACTATCATTTCATCGCCTAGTCTCTTTTACGCTACTGTACAAAATGGCCTAAGACGTGGCCTAAACAAGCACGGGCAAGTATCACTTGCCTGAAAACAACCAAGTCACGATCCCGTTCAATCAAGTCTGAGTCTACCTATGTGTTCAGATCGCAGTCCAACCTACAGTCAAAATTATTTATCTTGATTAGTGAGTTACAAAAATAATCAGAAGCAACGATTTTTAAGTTGATTAACAGGCGATGTGGGGGTTCCTACGGAACGTGACTTACCTCAACACGACGCGAGAGCTACTCTGACGTTGGGTAGCGACGTCAGAGGTTGGATTCCGGTATCGCGAACGGTACGGAACGACGGGTTCTCTGTTGATAAAACCACGTGTACGAATAAGTTCGTAACGACAGACACGAATTTAGGCCACCTAAAAATGTCTATTGATCCAATTTTAATTAGATTTTCTACCCTAAGATGGGGTTCACATCAATATCAATGATCTTTAAATTACTAACACGTTAACTACGTTGAGTTGCCAACAATTGCTAGAAGTTGTGTAAACAAGTTATCAACACTACAAATTATCCAGTTAACATCTATATTAATGTTAATAGCATGCAAACACCATTTTATTAAGTCCGATCATCATCTATAATGGTTCAAAACTATTAGCAATAGTTATTAACAGGTTATAACGAATGTTACTAACCGTAGGAAGAGAAGATCCTCTACGAAGCTACCGGGGGTTGCCACGTAATGTCAGCGGCGGACAGAGGCCGTGCATCGCTGCGACGCGAAGAGAACGTCGCTGCCGCGCGAGGGAGTCTCGTTGCCGCTGTCGGGGCTTGGGCAACGCAGCAGTAGCTGCTGCGCGCGAAAACAGCGGCCTGCGACAGTTGTTACCGGTGATCTCCGGTGCCTGGCAGTGTTGTGCTGCTGTGACAGTGCTCGAGGGGTCTGTCATGCGGTCGGCGCCTGGCGGCGTTGTGACAGTGCGCGGGTGGCGCTGTAGTGGCCTGTGACCTGCTGCGCGGGGAGGAAGACAGTGCCTGAGGGCGCTGCTGTTGACAGTGCCGACGGCGCTGTGTGCTGTCTGACGGAGCACACCGGCGGTGCACAGGGCGGTCTAGTTGGAGGGAAGGTCTGGGGGTCCGGCGATGGGAGGCTAAAGATCGATGGGAGAGGGGTTTTGAGAAGTTGGCGGCGCTGGGTAGGGTACACGTTAGATGAAAATGAAACCCTAAAGCTATCATGTTAAAAAAGAGCTTGGGTTGCTATATAGGGTTTGATAGAGAGTGCACTTAAGGGGTTAGAAGAGAGTGGGAAGAAGTTATTGGTGGAAATAAGGGTGTAGATAGCTAAATCAGTTTTGGTTTGATACGTAAGGTGAGATTCTCCATTTGCTATTCAACATGGGATTTTGGGTAGTTTGAGGGTAAATGGGAGAGAGAGAGTGAGAGGGTAGTGTATAGCTAAGGGAAAATGAGGATGAGCCTAGGTTAGGGAAAATATCACATGAAACTTAGGCTATAATAAAGTTTAATAGAGAAATTAGTGCAAAAGGCAGGTCAAACGGAGCCCGATAATTACGAGAAAAATACAGGGTGTCTGTGTGGACGAGAGAAACGAAACTAAGAAAATCGATCACGGCTAAGGCGATGAGAAACGAAACTAAAAATAAAAAGGTCTCACGACAAAAGTGAAAATCACGACACCACTTCAAATAAAGTTAATTTGTGGGTGAACGGCCCGTGAAATGACGTTTCAAAATAATTCCACAAATAAATACTCTTCCAGAGGGTCACAACGGCATATCACAACATAGGGTTCGGATACAAGAAGGGTCTAAAATAAATACGTATACAAACAAAAGTACGCGCACGAAAAACGTACGATCGAAAAGCAATCGTGACAAATGTGGTGCAGGGTCCAGGAGAAACCCTGAGGCTCTACATGCGTCGCTTCAACGCGGAAAGACTGAACATGGAGAGCTGCCCCGAGTTGGTCGTGAAAACGGTCCTGAAGAATGGGCTCCGACATTGGGGCCTGATGAAATCATTGCACAATGATCCTCCGAAAGACCTCGCCGAGGTCATAGCCCGGGTGGAACGCTACATGCTGACGGAAGAGGCGCTGGCCGTGGATGACGGAAGTCACCCAACGGGGGCCAGGCAGGGATCCAAGCGCGACGAGAGCGAGCGCCGTGGCCCCGATGAACATCGATAGGAGAAGAGAGCCAAAGGAAAGCAGCGCAGGGAGGAGCCATGACCCTCCAAGCTGAACACCGCCCCGGACGTCGTCCTCGTGCACGCCCAAAAGGAGGGGCACATTAGCAGGCCGCCCCCGAGGATGAAGAGAGGCGGAAAGGACGAAGAGAAGTATTGCAAGTATCACAAAGACAATGGCCATGACACCGACGACTGCTGGTATTTAAAGAAAGATATAGAAAAGCTGGTCAGTCGGGGCCATTTAAAGAATTTCGTCGATGACTCAACCGCCATCCCTGGGGAGGGGACATCCAAGCAGATGGACAAGGGGAAGAAGGTGAACGTGGTTCAGATGGCCATGCGCATCATCGAGTGAGCGGACGTGACAATCAGCCGCTGCCTCGCCTGGACAAGGCTAGCTTGCCTTCGCCTCCCTTGTTTTTTTCCTTCAAATGTACACCCGGGTTCAAGGAATGGAAAAAGAACCGTGTTAGTACAGATCTGTTTTTCTCACTTTATCCGGCTTGGCGATCGATTGCAGAGCAGGCGGGAAATCACCCCCGGGAGGTGCTGCCACGACCCGATCGACTGTAAGGCTGGGGGCAACTCCCCTAGCAGGCTGATCACCGAGCCCATCCGTAAGGCTGGGGCAACTCCCCCAGCAGGCGGGACCATTGGCTTGCATAAGCCAAGGAGTAGCTGCTCTTGCTGACCAGCCAACTCGATTGACCGTAAGGTTGGGATAGCTCCCCCAGTAGGCTGATCATCGAGCCTGTCCGTAAGGCTGGGGCAACTCCCCCAGCAGACGGGGCCATCGGCTGGTCATAAGCCGAGGGGTAGCTCCTCTCGCTGACCAGCCGACCCGATCGACCGTAAGGTTGGGGGCAACTGCCCTAGTAGGCCAATCACCGAGCCCGTCCATAAGGCTAGGGGCAACTCTCCCAGTAGGTGGGACCGTCGGTTGGTCATAAGCTGAGGGGTAGCTCCTCTCGCTGGCCAGCCAACCCGATCGATCGTAAGGCTGGGGGCAACTCCCCCAGTAGGCTGATCACCGAGCTCGTTCGTAAGGCTGGGGGAAACTCCCCCAGTAGACGGGACCATCGGGTGGTCATAAGCCGGTGGATAGCTCCCCCCGCTGACCAACCGATCCGATCGACCGTATGGCTGGGGGAAACTCCCCCAGCAGGTAGATCAACATGGCCGCCCATAAGGCTGGGGCAACTCCCCCAGTGGGTCGGAACATTGGATGGGTGTAAGCCTGGGTAGAGCTCCCCCAGCAACGCAGACGATCCAATCAGCCGAGGGGCTGGGGGCGATCCCCCAGCAGGCTGATCCCCTGACCGACCATAAGACTGATGGCAAGCCCATTGTTCGCAAGGCGGTCACCCGATTGGCCTGAGGATCGCGGATGAGGGGATAGCCACAGCAGGTCGGCCGAGAACACATCTCCAATTGGGTAGGATACGACCGCGGTACAAAAGACCAAGGGACCCCTGATCGGCCCCCGGATATACACCCAGAGAACGACGTGTAGTTTTACCGCAAGCGCACGGTCAAGTGGCGAGTGGGTATCGAACACGAGGAGGTGGTGTTGGCTCCAATATATCCTAGGTTGGTTTGACTACGAATGTTTTATTGGTGGAGATGGTTATGGAATGATATAATGGAAACGGTGGTGGATGTCGGTGTCGGTGATAAAGAAGTCGGATAAAGTATCGATTCAAATTTAATACAATAAAAGAGTCTAGAGCTAGTGAATCCCCACTACGGATCGTCATACATCATTGTAAATAGTGAATCTCAATATTACTAGGCTTGTGTTGAGGTGAACTAGTTGTAACTGAATAGAGAACCAAGCTCACGCTCTCGCGCTATTGCCGGTCTATAGCAACCCTAGGATAGGGCCCAATCTCTTGCAAACCCTAGCCTAAGCCGCTAGCATTAGGATCGACATCATCGTTCAATCGTCCCTCGAGCCCACTCTCGTGCAAACTCGAGTTACGATCTAGGTTGTGATAGTTCGTATTCGTCCAATCTCTTGCAAACGAATATTGGTATAGATTTACAATACAAATCCTAGCTTTGGTGCAATCTCTTGCAAACCAAGTCTAGAGAATCTCGATTATAAACCTAAATCGAATATCTAGGCCTCCCCATCGATTAGAATCCAATCTCTTGCAAACCCCAATCGATGGAAATCCTTAGCTATCCGTAATAAATTGATCACAACCTAACCTCCTAGCAATTCTAGCAATTTAGAAATTCATACATCACAAATCTGAGATTAGATCCATAGGGTTCATCCCCATGCCCTAGAACAACAAATCTACTCAAGCATAGCAATACCGATATGAGAATCAATAAAAATCATTGCTTGCATACAAAAAGATAGAGAAAACAAAACAAAATACTTAGCTTTGATGAAGATATTCAATCCAAATACAAGCTTTTTAGATCCAAGAGGGGGCCTAGGGCATGGCCTAACCTCTAAAATAATCACTAAGAAAACATCATGGGAACCCCTCTAATGATGGTTACAAACCCCTTAAATAGCCCCCCAAAAAACCTAGCAAAAGCCCCTAAAATCGCCCAAAAAATCGTGATCAAACTGCCCCTGCGCAGCCCAGAAATCACAACTTACGCAGCAGGCGGAGCGGCTCACTCGGCCGAGTGACTTTGTCACTTGGCTGAGTGACAGACCCTGTAAGAAAACAGTAAGTCAGGGGGGGTCTCAGGGTCTGCCTTCGGAGGTGACTCGGCCGAGTATACTTCTCCGTTCGACCGAGTGGCTTTATCGTTCGGCCGAGTGACTTTTGACAAGATCTTCGAAAAATACAGTAACTTCGGCCTCTTTCTGGGCAATTTCTCTGTTCCACTGGGGCGAGTGAGATTTCTCATTCGGCCGAGTGGGATTTCTTCGTTCGGCGAGTATACGCTGGATTTGACCTTGAGTGCGTATCCGTTCTGGTCGGCCGAGTGGGGCTTCTTGTTCGGCCGAGTGAGTGCTCCACTCGGCCGAGTGGAATGCTGTAAATGCCCAATCTTCTCCGTTTCTCCTCCTCGTCGCTCCTACAAAGTTCCTTCCTCTTCCACTCATCTTCCATCGCTGAATAGCCCTCAAATGAGCCGCAGGTGACACTCCTTAGCGCTTGCGAACCAATTGATCTCAAAATCGCTCCGAATCGCTCCATATTTCCTGAAATATGACAAAAATAAGAAATAGTGAAAAGCATCGCAATATTGTAAAATAATCGTGAAAAACGCGATATGAGCGATCAAAACGGCAAGCAAACATGCAGAAAAAGGTGTAAAATATGGAGTGATCAAAATCCCCCAAGCTTGCCTCTTACTCGTCCTCGAGGAAGATAAGTAAAGAGACGAACCCGGGACATGAAAACAAAGGAAATGAAATGAAAAAGAAAGAAAACGAGGTGGAAGGGGTCGCTAGATTATTCTCTCAGATCTCAAGCCAAAGCTACACATCACGATAACTCAGAAAATACGAATCTCATGCTATAAAGATTTCATATCTTATTTAAACATGGTACTTGCAAGCTTTTAAGAACAAAGGAAGGGACTCCCTAAATTCATGCAATCAACTCATATTCACATCATGAATTTCATAGAATATAATATACAATTCATTGGCGATGCACTTTTCAATCAAAAGTTATAAATGAAGCATATAAGATACACACCAAGCATGCAATAGAGAATAGAATAAGAGTAATGGCATTCACATATTTATTTCAAATCATGAAAAATCTCCATATCTAATATATTTTGCAAAGTCGAAGCATTATCGAATATTCCCATTCATGCACGTCTCCACTCTAAGGTCATACTCACTCATTTGGTCAAATGAATTCATCCCCCAAGCTTAACTTGAGGCGTTGCATCCAAAGGAATATAATAATGTAAAATGGGATTTTTGCCTTGGTTTTTCCAAGCATTTTTGTGGCTCCGATAATGAGATAGAGAAATATTTTTTTATTTTGGACTTTGTTTCTCATTTTTCTTCTTGGATTTTTGTAGGAGCAATTTGATTTGTATTTTTGATTTTTGGCTCCTTTTTGGCTTTTTGGACTTTTTGGAGCAACCTTTTTCTTTTGTAGGGATTTTTGGGAAATAGTTGCGATATAAGTAGCTTTAGGAGGTGAACTCAAGTGACATGTAGAGAATAAAAAGATATATGTGGAGAAAGAAATAATGTAGCACTCGGTTCACTCTAAGATGTGCACGAACGATTCAATAAAATAATACTTCAACTAAAACTCATATGTAAGCATGGATATTCTCAATCATTTCAATAAATAGTGAAGTCAAGCAGTAAAGTTTACAATCATATCAGGCATGCAACAGAAGGTGAATAAGACAATAAAATTGATGCTTCAGATATACTAATGATGCGTGAATCTTGGTGCATTTCCAACAAAAGCATACTAAACACTAATCAATACATTCAGCTTCAATTAATATCATGCATTCATATAGAGGAATCATCAAAAGAATATATAAGCAAGCACATGGTAGCAAGACTATGGAATACTCAAAGTAGCATGGCAAGGAATAATAAGCATCGTGATGGTTGGTAAAGCAATAAGAGATATCATCATACAAAACTCATCTAGCAGAAGAAGAGAAAGGAAAATAAAGAAATAAAAAATAAAAGAGAGGAAAGAAAAGAAAAACAAGCACAGAACATGATGCATAAACACACATAAAAGGAAAATAAGATGGAAAATTCAAAAAGATGATGCAAAATTTTGAAAAATTCTAAAAAAAAACCCTAAAAATAAAGTAAAAGTGCAACTAGATGGCATGGAAATGCACTCCCCCAAGCTTAAACTTCACATTGTCCTCAATGTGATCATAAAAGGAAAAATAGGAGGAACAACGATAACTATGCGGGAGGTGAATGAAAAATGATGAAATGAATGACATGAAATCCTAATGCAACTACATGCACATGCAATGATGCATGAGAGCGCTTTCCCCCAAGCTTATGCTAAACAATCCTATTCAAATGACTCGATCAAAAATGTCATGGCTTTGCTAAGCGAGATTGAGTCAGACGAATAAGAATGTGAGTATTCACTTGAAAGAAATGCTCGATGGGTGGTGAGCAAAAAGGACGTGACACATCAAAATATAAAGAGGGAAATTAATATATATAATGGGTTTGGGGTGTAAAAATTTTTGTTGCCGTCATATGAGGTAATATTTATTCAAGCAAATCTATACGGTCCTCTCGCTGTAGAGAGAATTCGTGTTTATTTAAAGAATAAAAATTTCTACACTACTGGATTGATATCATCTATAGCAAAAGGTGGATCCAGTATCTTTGCCGGTGCAGGCAATTGATCCAACTGCTCCTTCCGTGGCTCTGCCAGATGTGTGTGTCCACGGACTCCAACGAACTCCAGCAATGCATCCTCCAGCATTTCCACAAGGACTCCACCTGTACCCTGCAGAGAATAGGATGCATCAGTTCGCTGCAAAAAATTCACACTCGTAATAAAAGTATCCCAAAGAGGATCGTCTATAGAAATATATGGAATAAATAATGGTGGACGATACTTCCCTGAAAATAATCCAATATCCTCACGTGCCGTGATAGCTATCTCCATGGTGTCTTCTCTATGCTGCTCAAGTAAAGCTAGATCATAGGTGTGGACCTCATCAAGATGCTCCTCATCATCGTCAGACTCATCCCAGCGCACCTCTTGATCATATTCATATGCATCCATGGGTGCTAACTCCTCGCTCTCCTCCTCGTATACATCCTATTGTACCTTTTGTTCATATGTATGTGTATACTGCAAAAGGCACGATGAGTCGTCAAAATCTGAATCACAAAAAACATCATACACGGGAGGGGGATCAAATGTAGGAGATGAGGGGGTGAAGAGATCTCCCTGAAAGGGACCATAAGCTCTGTGGGATAGTCCTCGGCATCAATGGAAGGATGAGGTGGCAGCGGAAGCTCAAATGGAGGAGGGTAGTGCTCGGGATCCTCATGAATGGCTATGTCCTCGTCCCGACGCACGACCTCCTCGACGATAAACTCTGGCTCCGTGTGTGATGCCTCCTCAAAAGCATGCTTCGGCTTCGCGAGGTAAATAACCTCAATGTCTTCTCCATCTGAATCATCTCCATCCATCCACTCATCGTATGGACTGGCTGTATCTGTGGGTGGGGGAGTGATGACGGTGCAACTCGACTCTGCAGCAACACGTCCCGAGTGTCTCATCACAGTTCTCTCATCAGAAGTAGCTGCATCTGTGCCTGGTACCGTTGTCTCCTCAGAGGTGGAAGCATCGATGTCCTCCGCCTGCCATCCAAGAATCTCATCTAGGTACGCATAAAAATGTGTGGTCCATATGATCACAGCCTCAGCAGAAGGTAGAGGTGGCTGCGGAAGCTTAACTATCGGTGGGCAAGACTCTGGATTTATCTGAATGAAGTTACCCTCGTCCCAAAGTGCTACCTCCGCAATGCAATGCTCTGGCTCCGCATGTGATTCCTCCTCGTGAACTATTAATGTAGGCTCTCCTTGGAATGGTGATGATGGCTGCTCATGTGTGTCAGCTTGTGGGGATGTATCATGTGGAGGGGAATTCTCGCAAGCAATCCAAAAATATAGTCTATCCCCTTCGAGACTGACATGGATGTCCTCCTCAATTGTTACTGCAGCTGAAATACGGTTCATAACAAAATCTGCAAATCGTAGCTCAAATGCATCACCTGCTGTAATGCTCTCTGAACCGGTGAACCTCACTGACTCCAAGAGACCATCCAATAATTTCTGAAATCCGTCCTCCTCTGGCTGCGCTTGTGGCCCAATTTCTGCTTCCTCCACTGTCTCTTCGTCCATCCACTCTTCATATGCAACAGCTGTATTGTAGGATGTGGGATCGACGGTGGCACATTCTGGCTCTGGTAATATGGTTGGAGATGTTTCTTGCCCATAAGATAAAGGAACAGAACTGATATCTGTCACGCACCGCTTCCCAAAATCGTGGAGGCGAAGCGTGAGAAGGTCCGCACGGACTTGAAGCTGCAAAGCCGCAAGTCCGATAAGCGTCAAATAAAACGAAGTAGCAGGTCCCTGTAATGTGACTCAGAACAACAATAACAATAATAGGAAAAAGAGACAAATAATATAACATTATTCCAGCTCATAGTCCAACAAAAGTCCAACAACCAGAAATGCCACCAGGCAAACCAAAAGAGTCAAAAGCAAAAGGCCTAGCATGGCCAACAGAATCTAACAAAACAGTGCTACTCACCGACAACCGCAGCTAACAAAAGAAGAGTACAAAAGATCTCTAAGATTGATCACCAGTGTCATCGTACTCCACGTCACCAACGGGTTCGGGCAAGAACTCCACGAACTCGTCACTCTTCGCAACTGTCTCTGGCTCAGCAACTAACATGCGTCACCCAAAGAGAAGGGGCACATGTCAGCAAGTCTAAAAAGACTTGTGCAAGGAAACTATAAAAGTAAAGCAACCTAACAGTTCTAAAGTAAAGTATGACATGGATATAAAATGACAAATGACATGGCATGGCAAGTAAACAAGTAAAAGACAAGTACTGGAATTGTAATCACGTCGTGCACAGAGATTCCGCCCTTTGGCTAGAGTGGCTGTACGGGCCAACTCTTACGCTCAAGTGACCGTTTATCCCTACCCCTCCACGTGTGTCGAGCCAGGGCATTACCCCCGAACACGGAATGCTCGCTTCTGGATCACGAGCCAGGAAGTGTTTTTAACACGGATGGCATAGGGTTATGCCCGCATAACGGGTGCCTAGCCAGTAACACGGAAACATGGATTGTACAAGTAGTGTAGCGTGTGCTACGATGCAAGTTTAACTAGGATGCCATGTATGATGCAATGCATGGCAGTTAACAATTCAAATGCGTACAGTTAATGAATTTAAACATGACAGATATCAATGCATAAATGATATGGCAAGGTATCGGATCTAGCTTCGTTGTCAAGCTAGATCACAAAGTTGCGCCTAGATCGCTATCATTTCACGATCTAGTCTCTTTCACGCTAGTACGAGGAATTGGCCTAAAGACATGGCCTAAAGAAAAGTTGGCAAGTTTCACTTGCCTGCTTCCGGTGATATCGGTTGTCGTGGGTTTGTCTCGACGCGCGTCACGCTAAGGAGCGATTGGTTCTCTGTTTTGATTGAAAATATCCTTGAATTAGGTTCATCCCAAGATATTTAAATAATAATTCATTCTATTAGGTTCTCTACCTTAGGGTGATGTCCATAACATAATATAGACATAACCTACTATTAATTCTAGGTTATAATATTTGTAACATTATTGAATGTTTCTGCTAATATCATAGTTTAGAGATGTTTGGCTTGGCAGGTATAGAATACGAGGATGTTAACAGAATTTACCCTTATTTATAAGCATGCGAAGGAATTAATAATGAAGTGATTCTATGGTTTCGTATTGAATTTATGCTATATTGGATGTGCCACTGTATTTTTATTGAAGACTTTTGAAGTTCAGTTCAAAGAAAATGTAACATTTGGTTCCAAATATTCCCAGAAGGATGGATTATTTACTAAGTTAACTTACTGGCACTAACAATTAACACCATATGTCAACATTACTATTGCAACTAAGGTTATAAATCATTACTAGCTGTTATCCTATATGTTTCATTAATGAACATATGGTACTGCTCATAAAAATATCCTTCATCAATAAGAATTTCCGTTCTCACTCCTGAAGAGGAGCAACTAACCGTGTGTAATATGAGTAACTAATAAATTAATGCATGCACTTCATATACCCAACTGACATCACATTAACCTGTAGGTTTAACAAACATATATGCTTGTGGGGGTAATGTTCATTGGCCGAACAGTAGCATTCAACTTAAAAGCTCTAAGAGTTTCATAGGTACGGTACATTTGCAACCCTCTACAGGTCAATTTAAAAGCTAATATATATCAACTTACAGGCTCTTATGAGTGTATATGAGATACTAGACACAAGTTCAAGTTTAATTTATATAGCCAATATTGTATTTAACTCTCCAATTGCATTGAAAATAACTTACCAGCTTAAGTTCGTGATTCCCTCTTTATTTTAATAATCTCAATACTAACTTAATACTGACCTATGCATATAACAATAGCACATGCTGTAACTTTTATAATATAAAACTAATTCATATGTCACTTGTTTTAATAAAGGAAGGCCTTGGGTTCACTTGCAGAGGCGACGGCGATCTTCGATACGGCAGCTCGGGGTTGATGGAGATGCGGCGAGACACACGGGGTGGTCGAAGGCGGCGCGGCAATGGCGACTGGGGTGGGGTTCGTGGCAGTGGAGATGGCGGTGTGGGGTTGCTCGGCGTCGGAAATGTCGAAGGGAGGTGGCGGTGTGAGCGTGGGCTCTCGGGTTGGAGAAAGGGGACGCCGACGTGAGCCGAGCACGGAAGGATGGTCGGAAGAACTGGGCGAGCGTGGATGAAGGAGGTGGGCGCGTCGGATCTCGGAGAGGAGGCGGCTTACGGCGAGGTGAACTGGGCACGGGTGGACGCCGGCGTGAGGGGTCGCGCGGCGTGCCGTACGTGCACGAGGGAGGAGACTGCCTCTTTTGCGCGTACAGTTTGAAGAGGAGGAGGAAAAAGGCTACGGGATAGCCTGGGTTCAAAATGGTTTGCTTGGGTTCTCTAGTACAGTACGTTGTTGTAGAGGGCAGAGGTTGCCTTTGTAAGGAGATGAGTTAGAGATGGGAGAGGGTGGACGTGTGGGTTATGGCGCAGTACTAGGGAGTAGTTAGCTGATGACATGGGATACAGGGGAGTGGATTGCTATAATCATGGAAAGTTTCTGTTAAGATTTTCATTGGTTTGATTCTTATTTGTTAAAAGATTTGATTAAATCTCGTTTGAAAGGT
The DNA here is from genome assembly GCA_030789695.1 of Scilla litardierei. NCBI lineage: Eukaryota > Viridiplantae > Streptophyta > Magnoliopsida > Asparagales > Asparagaceae > Scilla > Scilla litardierei. Next base: position 96,043,015 of record CM061142.1, read on the forward strand.
GATAGCAAGACATGTTCTTAGATGAGATACTTTAATAACTAAAAGTTTATAAGATGTTAAATACGTAACCCACCATTTCATTAGAATTTCAAAATAATACTAATAATAATAATAACTTAATAATTATTAATGATGTTATAGCAGTTTGGCCCCTCGACGTCTAAACATTACAAAGAAAATACTGGGGCGCTCGCGCTTTCGGGAGTGTCGTGAATAAAGGGTTCGGTCGCGTGTCGGAACTACGAAAACACAATAATAAATCAAATACGAAAAATACGCACCCGAATCAACATACGCACAAAATACGTACGACCGGAAGTGGCCGTTACATCCTACCCACCTTAAGAAAAGATTCCGCCCTCGGAATCTACATCTACTAATGCTCAGGAAACAAATGCGGGAAGCACTCTCTCATGTCTTCCTCACGCTCCCAGGTAGACTCCCCAGGTGAACCATGGCGCCACATCACTCTAACTAGGTCGACGGTCTTATTCCTCAATTGCTTCTGCCGTCGATCCAGAATCTCCACTGGTTACTGATCATAAGTAAGATCCGGACGAACCGTGATCTCCGAGAAATCCACAGCATGAGACGGATCACTAACGTATCGACGTAACTGAGATACGTGAAATACGTCGTGAACTCCCTCCAGTGACGGTGGCAACACCAAGCGATAAGCCACAGCTCCAACTCTCTCCAGGACGTCAAACGGCCCAATGTACCTCGGACTCAGCTTGCCTCTCTTCCCAAATCGGATAACTCCGCGGTTCGGAGAAATCTTTAGGAAGACGTGATCTCCAGGCTGAAACTCCAAAGGCCTCCGTTTAGCATCTGCCCAATGCTTGAAACGGTCCTACGCGATCCTCAGCTTCTCTCAAATGTTCCTCACAACATCCACTGTCTCCACGATCATCTCTGGTCCTAACAGCTCCCGATCTCCAATGTCATCCCAGCTCAGTGGCGATCGACATTTCTTCCCGTATAGCGCGGCGAATGGCGCCATGCCAATACTCGCCTGGTAGCTGTTATTGTAGGCAAACTCCACATGATGGAGATGATCCTCCCAAGATCCCTTGAAGTCCAACATGCACGCTCTTAGCATGTCCTCTAAAATCTGAATCGTCCTCTCTGATTGGCCATCCGTCTGCGGGTGGTACGCGGTACTGAAACTCAGACTCGTACCCAGACTCTTCTGCAGACTCTGCCAAAACTGAGATGTGAATCTCGTGTCTCTGTCCGACACGATACTCACGGGGACTCCGTGAAGTCTCACGATCTCCTGCACGATTCATGTTACATCACTATCTAATTAGAGAAAGGAAATAAAAACGGAGTGTAAAAGAATTTACCTCCATATATCTCCTCGCTAGCGCCTCAGTAGACTGTCCTACTCGGAAAGGAATAAAGTGCGCAGATTTGGTCAATCGGTCTACGATCACCCAAATCACGTCATTCTGCTTCGGACTCCGAGGTAGTCCAGTCACGAAATCCATAGTGATGTGTTGCCACTTCCACTCCGGAATCGGAATCGGTTGTAGCAATCCTACCGTACGCTGACGCTCCGCCTTTACCTGCTGGCAAACCAGACACTTGGCTACACTCCGAGCCACACTCCGCTTCATGCCATGCCACCAATAGTTCAGGCGAAGGTCCTTGTACATCTTGGTACCACCAGGATGCACAGAATACGGCGAACTGTGTGCCTCAACTAATAACTCCTCTATGATATCTCCAGCTGGCACACACAACCTGGCTCCATACCTTAGAGAGCCGTCCTCATGAATCAAGAAGTCAGTCCGCAGACCGGCTTCTACCTGCTCCCGAATCTTCACTAGCTTCGGATCTCCAGCCTGTCCAGCCTTGATCCTATCCACAATCGACGACTGTATCTGCATACACATCAACAACGAAGCCTCTCCAGGAAGTATAATCTCAATTCCAGACTCACAGAAATCCTGCTGCAACCTCCACTGTGCAGTCAACATCATCACCGCTGGTAGTCTGCTTAGCGCATCAGGAACCACATTCACCTTGCCAGGGTGGTACTGCAAGTCGATCTCATAATCTGCCATGAGCTCCAACCATCGACGCTGTCGCATATTAAGCTCCTTCTATGTAAAGATATACTTCAAGCTTTTGTGATCGGTGAAGATCTTCACCTTCTCACTCAGCAAAAAGTGCCTCCAAATCTTGAGCGCAAATACAACTGCAGCCAACTCCAAATCGTGCGTCGGGTAATTCTTCTCATGAGCCTTAAGCTGACGAGAAGCATACGCGACCACGTGCCCATGCTGATGCAACACACATCCAAGACCTTTGCCAGAAGCATCGCAAAAGATCTCGAATCCTCCACTCTGGTCGGGCACAGCAAGAACAGGGGCAGACATCAACCGCTCCTTCAGAACACCAAAAGCTTCCTCACAACCAACGGACCAATCAAAAGATACATCCTTCCGCGTCAATCTAGTCATCGGCTCAGCAATATGGGAGAAATCCTTGATGAATCGTCGGTAATAACCTGCAAGTCCAAGGAAACTCCGGATCTCAGACGCTGACTGCGGAACAGGCCATTCTCTGATAGCCCGAATCTTTTCAAGAACCACCAAAATCCCATCACCAGTCACCACATGCCCCAGAAAAGCCACTCTATCCAGCCAGAACTCGCACTTCGAATACTTGGCATACAACCGATGCCTCCTCAGAATTTCCAATACCGTCCTCAAGTGCGTCGCATGCTCCTCCTCTGACTTAGAATAGATCAGAATGTCGTCAATGAAGATAACGACAAACTTATCTAGATAGTCATAGAAGATCAAATTCATCAGGTTCATAAATACTGCGGGCACGTTAGTCACACCGAAAGGCATAACCACGAACTCGTAGTGACCATACTTCGTCCTGAAAGCCGTCTTCGGAATATCCTATTTCCTCACCTTCAGCTGGTGATATCCACTCCTCAGGTCCAACTTAGAAAATACTCTCGATCCTCCCAGCTGATCAAAAATATCATCAATCCTCGGTAATGGGTACTTATTCTTCACAGTCACCGCATTCAGCCCTCGATAATCCACGCACATGCGACGCGAACCGTCCTTCTTCTTCACCAGCAGGACCGGTGCTCCCCACGGAGACACACTGGGATTAATGTAACCCTTCTGCAAGAGTTCATCCAGCTGCCTCCGTAACTCCTCCAATTCCGCTGGAGCCATACGATAAGGTGCCTTTGAAATGGGCTGCGCTCCCGGAATCAGATCGATAGAAAATTCCAGAGCTCGATCGGGCGGCAGTCCAGACATCTCCTCGGGGAAGACGTCATCAAATTCACGCACCACAGCAGGCCTACCCTGCTCCATCAGCATAGCCACAGCCTCCACCGGCTTGGCCCGAAACCTGACCGGACCAAGCGAACTGCTACCATGGCTGAACTCAAACACTGGATGTCCGGGAATCTCGAACACCACTTTCTTCCTCCGACAGTCGATCGTAGCGTAGAAGCTCGCAAGCCAATCCATCCCAAGCACAGCATCGTAGTTGATGATGTCGTGGACAATAAAGTCAGCATACAGCTCGTGTCCACAGACCACCAACGGGCAGGAATTGCACCCACGATGCACCGAAATCACACCATTCCCTGTGACGATGTTCCAACTCTGGGGAAGAGAGGAAGTCGACAAGGAATGCCTCTCCACGAAGCTCCGAGAAATGATGCACATGGATGCACCAGAGTCAAAGAGAGCTCATGCAGGAAAAGCGCAAACCAAAATCACACCTAACAGACAGTCTAACAATCAAATTCTATTCTAGCAATCAAACATATGCAAATAAATAATCATATCTAACAACCAAACTAACTAAGAAAGGAACAGCTAGATAGAAAGTTACCTGCGATAACCTCATCCAGCGTCTCGGTCTCAGCAGCAGTCATCAGAAACGCCTGTCGTTTCGGCGGACAGCCTGCTGAAACGCCTGCCTCTGCGGAACGAGAGGCGCTCCATGACCAGCAGGAACAGGTGCCCTCTGTTGCAACGGCTGAGCTACAACAGGTGCCCTCCACGGCTGCTTCGACCTCGGGCAATCCTTCATGGTGTGCGCAGGATCATCACAAACTAAACACTGCCCCAGCATCTTTCGGCACTGATCCTTGATGTGCCCAGTCTTGCCACAGAAATTGCAAGTCTTCAAAGTAGGAGGTCCTCCGGGCCTCTTGAACTGCACAGGCTGGTTGGGCCCGTGCCCGGTCTCACCACTGCTCTGGCCTGCTCTATAGGCCTCTTCCCAGTGCCAGAAATCTGTCCCCTCTTCTGATTCACAATCCTCTCCTGCCTCTTCGCCGCAATCAGAACCTTCTGATAAGTCTCCACATCGGAAGAAGTGACATAGCTCTGTAGATCCAACGAAAGCCCCTGCAGAAACCACTGGGCTCTCTCCTCAGCATCCTGCACCATCTTTGGTGCAGCCTCGTAAATTCTTGGTGGTACTGATCCACCGTCAAATTCCCTTGCTTCAAGTCAATGAAGCGCTGAGCCATCTCCCTCCTGGAGGCCTTAGGAAAATATTCCTCGTCAAATCTGGACTTGAAGGTAGCCCAAGAAATCGGCTCCTCCAGCAACTCCTCCTCGGCATCCCACCAGTTCCGCGTGTTGTCCTTCAGCTGCCGCTTTGCCAGATCAACCCATCCAGTCGGGTCGACCTTCAACATCTTCAGATTATCTTCCATGTTCCTGGTCCATTCATCCGCAGCCAGAAGTCCTTCGGTCCCATCAAAGTAAGCGGGACCCAGCTCCCGAAATTGCTTCGCTCCGGGCTCGAAGTGAGGGGCAGCCTGGACAGCCGGCGCTGCACGAGCAGGCGGAACATTCCGGACAGTCTGCAGAATTCCTTGCTGCACCTGCATCATCTGATGCATCATCCTCATCATCTCCCCGGTGGTGGGCTCTCGGTCCGGCTCCTGGTCGCGAGGGGGCACACCACCACCAGCACGGGTATTCCGTCTCCCTGCCATCTATTGACACAGGAAACAAAACAGATCAGACTCTTAGCCCAAGGCATGGCGTTGAATTTTGTTTATTGGACTTTCTATAATTCTTATTGTTATTCTGATTAAGTCATAGTTACAGAAAATAGGAAGAACCTGCATGGGCCACCAAAGAAACCTGTCACGCACCGCTTCCCAAAATCGTGGAGGCGAAGCGTGAGAAGGTCCGCACGGACTTGAAGCTGCAAAGCCGCAAGTCCGATAAGCGTCAAATAAAACGAAGTAGCAGGTCCCTGTAATGTGACTCAGAACAACAATAACAATAATAGGAAAAAGAGACAAATAATATAACATTATTCCAGCTCATAGTCTAACAAAAGTCCAACAACCAGAAATGCCACCAGGCAAACCAAAAGAGTCAAAAGCAAAAGGCCTAGCATGGCCAACAGAATCTAACAAAACGGTGCTACTCACCGACAACCGCAGCTAACAAAAGAAGAGTACAAAAGATCTCTAAGATTGATCACCAGTGTCCTCGTACTCCACGTCACCAACGGGTTCGGGCAAGAACTCCACGAACTCGTCACTCTTCGCAACTGTCTCTGGCTCAGCAACTAACATGCGTCACCCAAAGAGAAGGGGCACATGTCAGCAAGTCTAAAAAGACTTGTGCAAGGAAACTATAAAAGTAAAGCAACCTAACAGTTCTAAAGTAAAGTATGACATGGATATAAAATGACAAATGACATGGCATGGCAAGTAAACAAGTAAAAGACAAGTACTGGAATTGTAATCACGTCGTGCACAGAGATTCCGCCCTTTGGCTAGAGTGGCTGTACGGGCCAACTCTTACGCTCAAGTGACCGTTTATCCCTACCCCTCCACGTGTGTCGAGCCAGGGCATTACCCCCGAACATGGAATGCTCGCTTCTGGATCACGAGCCAGGAAGTGTTTTTAACACGGATGGCATAGGGTTATGCCCGCATAACGGGTGCCTAGCAGGTAACACAGAAACATGGATTGTACAAGTAGTGTAGCGTGTGCTACGATGCAAGTTTAACTAGGATGCCATGTATGATGCAATGCATGGCAGTTAACAATTCAAATGCGTACAGTTAATGAATTTAAACATGACAGATATCAATGCATAAATGATATGGCAAGGTATCGGATCTAGCTTCGTTGTCAAGCTAGATCACAAAGTTGCGCCTAGATCGCTATCATTTCACGATCTAGTCTCTTTCACGCTAGTACGAGGAATTGGCCTAAAGACATGGCCTAAAGAAAAGTTGGCAAGTTTCACTTGCCTGCTTCCGGTGATATCGGTTGTCGTGGGTTTGTCTCGACGCGCGTCACACTAAGGAGCGATTGGTTCTCTGTTTTGATTGAAAATATCCTTGAATTAGGTTCATCCCAAGATATTTAAATAATAATTCATTCTATTAGGTTCTCTACCTTAGGGTGATGTCCATAACATAATATAGACATAACCTACTATTAATTCTAGGTTATAATATTTGTAACATTATTGAATGTTTCTGCTAATATCATAGTTTAGAGATGTTTGGCTTGGCAGGTATAGAATACGAGGATGTTAACAGAATTTACCCTTATTTATAAGCATGCGAAGGAATTAATAATGAAGTGATTCTATGGGTTCGTATTGAATTTATGCTATATTGGATGTGCCACTGTATTTTTATTGAAGACTTTTGAAGTTCAGTTCAAAGAAAATGTAACATTTGGTTCCAAATATTCCCAGAAGGATGGATTATTTACTAAGTTAACTTACTGGCACTAACAATTAACACCATATGTCAACATTACTATTGCAGCTAAGGTTATAAATCATTACTAGCTGTTATCCTATATGTTTCATTAATGAACATATGGTACTGCTCATAAAAATATCCTTCATCAATAAGAATTTCCGTTCTCACTCCTGAAGAGGAGCAACTAACCGTGTGTAATATGAGTAACTAATAAATTAATGCATGCACTTCATATACCCAACTGACATCACATTAACCTGTAGGTTTAACAAACATATATGCTTTTGGGGGTAATGTTCATTGGCCGAACAGTAGCATTCAACTTAAAAGCTCTAAGAGTTTCATAGGTACGGTACGGTTGCAACCCTCTACAGGTCAATTTAAAAGCTAATATATATCAACTTACAGGCTCTTATGAGTGTATATGAGATACTAGACACAAGTTCAAGTTTAATTTATATAGCCAATATTGTATTTAACTCTCCAATTGCATTGAAAATAACTTACCAGCTTATGTTCGTGATTCCCTCTTTATTTTAATAATATCAATACTAACTTAATACTGACCTATGCATATAACAATAGCACATGCTGTAACTTTTATAATATAAAACTAATTCATATGTCACTTGTTTTAATAAAGGAAGGCCTTGGGTTCACTTGCAGAGGCGACGGCGATCTTCGATACGGCAGCTCGGGGTTGATGGAGATGCGGCGAGACACACGGGGTGGTCGAAGGCGGCACGGCAATGGCGACTGGGGTGGGGTTCATGGCAGTGGAGATGGCGGTGTGGGGTTGCTCGGCGTCAGAAATGTCGAAGGGAGGTGGCGGTGTGAGCGTGGGCTCTCGGGTTGGAGAAAGGGGACGCCGACGTGAGCCGAGCACGGAAGGATGGTCGGAAGAACTGGGCGAGCGTGGATGAAGGAGGTGGGCGCGTCGGATCTCGGAGAGGAGGCGGCTTACGGCGAGGTGAACTGGGCACGGGTGGACGCCGGCGTGAGGGGTCGCGCGGCGTGCCGTACGTGCACGAGGGAGGAGACTGCCTCTTTTGCGCGTACAGTTTGAAGAGGAGGAGGAAAAAGGCTACGGGATAGCCTGGGTTCAAAATGGTTTGCTTGGGTTCTCTAGTACAGTACGTTGTTGTAGAGGGCAGAGGTTGCCTTTGTAAGGAGATGAGTTAGAGATGGGAGAGGGTGGACGTGTGGGTTATGGCGCAGTACTAGGGAGTAGTTAGCTGATGACATGGGATACAGGGGAGTGGATTGTTATAATCATGGAAAGATTCTGTTAAGATTTTCATTGGTTTGATTCTTATTTGTTAAAAGATTTGATTACATCTCGTTTGAAAGGTGATAGCAAGACATGTTATTAGATGAGATACTTTAATAACTAAAAGTTTATAAGATGTTAAATACGTAACCCACCATTTCATTAGAATTTCAAAATAATACTAATAATAATAATAACTTAATAATTATTAATGATGTTATAGCAGTTTGGCCCCTCGACGTCCAAACATTACAAAGAAAATACTGGGGTGCTCGCGCTTTCGGGAGTGTCGTGAATACAGGGTTCGGTCGCGCGTCGGAACTACGAAAACACAATAATAAATCAAATACGAAAAATACGCACCCGAATCAACATACGCACAAAATACGTACGACCGGAAGTGGCCGTTACAATATCTTTGGGAATCATCGCAGCCTTAAACATGGGCGCATTCAATTCAAGTTGCCTCTTCTCCCGTTCCAATTGAAGGTCACCCTTTTCAAGGTGTGCATGCATCTCATCAAAAAAAATTTTCTCCCGTCTGAGCACTCTGATCAAAATAGTATTCTCCCATCTGAGCACTCTGATCAGAATCTGTTGTCCACATAGTATAATCCATAACACCTGATCAACAAAGCTAAATATCGGGAGAAAAATATCAGTGGCACAAAAGAATATAGAAATGATAGTAATGATGGCGGGGGTGAAAATTTCTGTAAATTTTTTTTAAAGTCTAATCAACCTAATTGTGACAAATTGGCACCCAACGGGAAACACCTCCCCGGCAACGGCGCCAAAAACTTGATCAGCCCCCGGATATACACCCAGAGAATGACGTGTAGTTTTACCGCAAGCGCACGGTCAAGTGGCGAGCGGGTATCGAACACGAGGAGGTGGTGTTGGCTCCAATCTATCCTAGGTTGGTTTGACTACGAATGTTTTATTGGTGGAGATGGTTATGGAATGATATAATGGAAATGGTGGTGGATGTCGGTGTCGGTGATAAAGAAGTCGGATAAAGTATCGATTCAAATTTAATACAATAAAAGAGTCTAGAGCTAGGGAATCCCCACTACGGATCGTCATACATCATTGTAAATAGTGAATCTCAATATTACTAGGCTTGTGTTGAGGTGAACTAGTCGTAACTGAATAGAGAACCAAGCTCACGCTCTCGCGCTATTGCCGGTCTATAGCAACCCTAGGATAGGGCCCAATCTCTTGCAAACCCTAGCCTAAGCCGCTAGCATTAGGATCGACATCATCGTTCAATCGTCCCTCGAGCCCACTCTCGTGCAAACTCGAGTTACGATCTAGGTTGTGATAGTTCGTATTCGTCCAATCTCGATAGTTCGTATTCGTCCAATCTCTTGCAAACGAATATCGGTATAGATTTACAATAAAAATCCTAGCTTTGGTGCAATCTCTTGCAAACCAAGTCTAGAGAATCTCGATTATAAACCTAAATCGAATATCTAGGCCTCCCAATCGATTAGAATCCAATCTCTTGCAAACCCCAATCGATGGAAATCCCTAGCTATCCGTAATAAATCGATCACAACCTAACCTCCTAGCAATTCTAGCAATTTAGAAATTCATACATCACAAATCTGAGATTAGATCCATAGGGTTCATCCCCATGCCCTAGAACAACAAATCTACTCAAGCATAGCAATACCGATATGAGAATCAATAAAAATCATTGCTTGCATACAAAAAGATAGAGAAAACAAAACAAAATACTTAGCTTTGATGAAGATATTCAATCCAAATACAAGCTTTTTAGATCCAAGAGGGGGCCTAGGGCATGGCCTAACCTCTAAAATAATCACTAAGAAAACATCATGGGAACCCCTCTAATGATGGCTACAAACCCCTTAAATAGCCCCCAAAAAACCTAGCAAAAGCCCCTAAAATCGCCCAAAAAATCGTGATCAAACTGCCCCTGCGCAGCCCAGAAATCGCAACTTACGCAGTAGGCGGAGCGGCTCACTCGGCCAAGTGACTTTGTCACTCGGCCAAGTGACAGACCCTGTAAGAAAATAGTAAGTCAGGGGGGTCTCATGGTCTGCCTTCGGAGGTGACTCGGCCGAGTATACTTCTCCGTTTAGCCGAGTGGCTTTATCGTTCGGCCGAGTGACTTTCGACAAGATCTTCAAAAAATACAGTAACTTCGGCCTCTTTCTGGGCAATTTCTCTGTTCCACTCGGGCGAGTGAGATTTCTCATTCGGCAGAGTGGGATTTCTTCGTTCGGCCGAGTATACGCTGGATTTGACCCTGAGTGTATATCCGTTCTGGTCGGCCGAGTGGGGCTTCTTGTTCGGCCGAGTGGGTGCTCCACTCAGCCGAGTGGCATGCTGTAAATGCCCAATCTTCTCTGTTTCTCCTCCTCGTCGCTCCTACGAAGTTCCTTCCTCTTCCACTCATCTTCCATCACTGAATAGCCCTCAAATGAGCCGCAGGTGACACTCCTTAGCGCTTGCGAACCAATTGATCTCAAAATCGCTCCAAACCACTCCATATTTCCTGAAATATGACAAAAACAAGAAATAGTGAAAAGCATCACAATATTGTCAAATAATCGTGAAAAACGCGATATGAGCGATCAAAACGGCATGCAAACATGCAGAAAAAAGGTGTAAAGTATGGAGTAATCAAACCCCTCCCATGTGAAACAGATCTGCAAATAGAAGGCCCAGACGACAAGGAAAATGGCGAAAGGTAGAGAAATACATGGACCAACAAAAAGCTTTATACATTACACCCAAAAATTGTGCTGTATTACAGGCCGAAGAGGGAGAGGAACAAAAATAGAGAAGCGATGCCTAGGGGCCTGGGGCCCGGGAGGAGGTGTCCTCTGGAACCTCACCTTGCTTGGAGCGAGGAGGATCTTCGGGGCATGGCGGAGGTCGGGGAAGCGACTGTCGGGCACGCTCTGCGAACCTCTAAAAGGAGTCCCGGAAGACCCCCACAATCTGGGGGGCCAGGAGGTCCTCGTAGGTACCGAAGGCCTCCATGAGGACCTCCGTGATCCGCGGCCTCAGGACCCCCTTATAGCCCCTCTCCACCTCCTCGACGAACCTGTTTGCCTGACACAGGGCCCCCTGCTCGTTCCAGAACTCGCCCCTCTCCCGACGGAATGTATCTTCTGCCTCTTGGGCCGACCTCTAAGAGTCGGCCAATGCCCCCTGGAGGTCCCGCACCTCGGAGGCAAGCTCGTCCACCCGACGTTGAAGTTGACAGGCCTCCATGCAGGCTTCCTCAGCCGCCACCTCGACCGTCCCAGCCCTCAAGCGCTTCCACGCCAGAGACTCATCAAGGTCGGACGCCTGGGTCGCCCGGTGCTGCACCTCAACAGCCATAGCAGTGGCCTGCAACACGAAAGAGGTAAGCCAGGAGAATCACAAGACAAGCTTGAAAGGAACAGAGGGACTAACCTGCTGAAGCTACCAGACTAAGGATTCCGTCAGTCGGTCAGAGGGAGCCTCTTCAGGAGGGAGTGGTCCCTCGGAAGGATGGAGCTCTGCGCCAGCTGAGTGGCCACGGCTCGGTCAACAAAAATCGAGTCCCCGAGCGTAACCTCGGGGCCCGCCTGGAGGTTCAACAGAGCCCCCCGGCTCCGGCTAAGGCCGGCTCGGATGAATCGACAGGGGTGGACACCAGGGCCAGAGGGAGGGTTTCACCCGAGGCAAGTGACGCCCCGGGAACCATGGAAGGATGGACCTCCCCGGTCTTCATCATCATCATCTTCTCGCTGGGCCCTGCGGACTCCGGAGGGGAACGCTTCCGCCCCACACTGCGACTGCCCGAGGGCACGCAGGCTGCTGAGCTGCCCCCCGTTACCTCCTTCGGTACGGATGGAGGGGGAAGGTTCATCTGCCACTGTCTCCGCCTTGGGGGAACCTACCACGATCGGGGCAGGTGGCGCAGCCACGACCGCAGGCTCCAGCCTCCCCGCTGCTGGGTCGGCCTGATGCACCTCCTTCTCCGCGGTCCGACGAGGCGCCTGGCCCGAGAGGTTCCCTCGGCATCTGCTCGATCCCCGGCAGATGAGCTCATTGACGTTGCGGGTGAATTCTTGGCCCGCCATCTCTGCGGAAGGAAAGAAGATCAGGGTAAGCCAAAGGTGAAGCAGAGAGAAAAATAGGACGCCTACCGGGGGACCACATGATGGTCTTAAGAAGCAGGTCATCTAGCAAAGGCCAAACTGACCTCTCCTCTAGGGGTAGAGACGACAAAAGCTGGATGGTGGCCTGATCGGTCTCGGAGAGGGTCAACATCGATCATATTGACATAGCCCTCCCCAACCTGTCAGGATCTCGGCATCCCTAGGGAAACCAACCAAAACAAAGCTCGAGCTCCAGTCTCCCACCCAGCGGGGCAGACCGAGCAAACACTCCCTCCATGCGCGGGCCCGGAGGTGCTGCCATGACCCTTGGCTGACCATATGGACCCGGAAATAATGGAAGAGAAGGGGAAGGAATGGCTCCAAGCCGTGGATGCCACAGATCATGATGAACCCAACCAACACTGCGATGGAGTACGTGGTCAGCTGACACAGCGCCACCATCAGGAACTCCATGACCTGGATGATGAAAGGATGAAGGGGGGAGCGGAGTCCCAGGCGAAATATCTCGACGTAAACACCGACCTCCCTGCTCCATGGAAAGAAAATCCGTTCGTCACTAAAAAGGATTCAGACGTCATACGGATGGCATATATACTTCCCCCGGATCTCCTTAACCTTAGAGAAGGGAACCATGGACGATGACCCAAGGATCACCGAGGGAACGTCGAACCTCTCAGCAGCCCGAGCCATATCATCGTCGACATGGTCCATAAAGAGCAAACCCTTCCCCTTGTACTGAACGGGGCGTGTCACCAAGGGGACGCCAGGCCTCGAAGACGGGGGTCGCCGGACTCAGGCGCCGGAGGGTTCCCTGACCCCGACGCGGAACCACCTATCTTAAGCGCAGCCATGTGACGAATTGAGTGGGGCAAAGGAAGAAATTTACCTTTGAAGGAATTCGAAGGAAGAAAGACAAAGGAGGGTCCGAAGGAGCTTGCAAGACCAGAATCAGGAAGAAAGGCACGAAAGAATCGAAACTTGGAAGGCTGACATCCTTATATGGAGGGCAATCTTAGAATCAAGACCGTCCGAAGAGGAGCACGTGGCTTCATCTGGAGGCCGATGGCGCTTCGAATCCAGCACCAAGAGAAGTTCAAATGGGCCGCATCACGATGGCATCCATTTAATGGATTGGCCTCGACTGACGCGCCTATTAAGATCCACAAGAGTCACATCGTCCGAACCGAACCGGTAGAATCCGAACGGCTCGGACGATGGGGGCAATTGATACGACTATTTTGGAGAAGCCCAAGAACAAGATGCCCGAGCCCAAACCGAGGGAGGGAGGCCCACGAGTGGGATTTGGCCCAACCGACGAGGCCCACGAAAGGACTCGGAGTCAGACCCGCCGCGACCCGACATACGCGTGATTTGCCCATTCTAGCAGGAGATACACTTTCCCCTAAAAGAGTGGGACCTTAAAGACCATTAAGGAGCCCATTAATCGACTCCCCCACGACGCACATCGGCGCCTCTATGGAGGCGGATCATGGGGGCGTGAGTGGGGAGCAGTCAGGGACGTCGATTGGGGGCAATCGTGGGCCAAACCCTATAAAAGGACTACAGAGGCAACCGAGGAGAGGACCGGAGCCCCGATATCGAAAACAGAGGTATTCCATTAACAGACCTTGATTTCTGCCATTATATCCCCTCCCATAGCTCGGTCCGAGGATACATGTGCCGGCCTCCTTTCGAGCCGTACCGATCTTGCCGAGCATCATTCAGATCCGTTCTGACTTAGGCATCGGAGGGGACTTGGCCGGAACCAAGGTCCGGCCCCCCTGACGAGTTTCTTCGTCTGTCCAGGAAGAAGCGGAACCAAGGCGCCAAGGCTACCTCTCAGCACGGAACGAGGCTACCGTCATTGCATCAACGAGAGCCACCGAAATACCCCGCAATTCTAACCCACGAGAGTGGTATGAATTGGGGGAATAATTCCCTAACCCCAATGCAATGAGGGGATCCTATCTAACATCAACCCCCAACGATCCTAGCGGCGATCCCTAAAGCCCTAGTTCCTTTTATTATATTACACAACAACAACTATCAACCCAATTCATTCTCACTCCGATCGTTACATTACTGCTAGATTTAGAAATAGACTGAGATTACCATGGACACAATCACCGTCCTTGTGGAATTCGACTATCTTTTATACTATAACTCGACACCGCTCGCTTGCGGATTGAACCCGAAGTCGTAGCCTAGGAGCCATATCACGCCTGGCGATCGTGACACCGCCATGTGGGGCCTAGGTGTAGATTGCGGGTGCGTCAAGTTTTTCGCGCCGTTGTCGGGGACGGTAATAGTGTTTTTATCTCGGTTTTTTTTTATATTGTGAAGTTTGCTAGCATTCTTACCATCTCTCACCTTTCCGCTATTTTCATTCTTTTTCTGTTTTATCTGCCTTGTTGCTAACATCCTCCTCCAGCTAGCTATTGCCTCCTGACCAATCAGGCACAATGGAGATGGTAATGCAAGTGCAGTGGACCTATGACTCTGATAGCGACTCAGAGGAATTTAGTTTCTCTCCTTATCATTTACATGGCTTCCACGACTCGAACATGGACGAGTTCATGGTTGAGAGCGCAGCGAGAGAGCTGATCGATGCAGTTCGATTTATTGGTTCGGGACCCTATGTTGCAGGTGTTGGATATGGAAGACGTTAGTACACCCTTGTAGGGGATGTACGAGAGAATGCGGACCTCGAACGTCGCGTACACGAAGTCGTGTGCAAAGGGAATATGTTCCCTTGCGGAGAGGATCTCTAGATTGATGGGAAAGTCGCATTATATGTGCATAAGTGCATGCGACATATGGCTAATAAAGGGGTAATATCTTAAGCTTATGTTGTACCATGCATATGGTACAACTTAAGCTTATAATGTGCCATGTATGATGGTACACCTTAGTTAAATTGTTCCAATGGAACAATTACTCCTAAAATAACTACCTTGGGGGCTATAAATAAGACCCAAGGGTTAGCCATTTCCTTACACTTTTGCATGGCATTCTTGCATGCATTTCATTCTAGCGAAGCTCTGCCGAAATCCTTCTTCTCTCTTTATCCAAGTTCTTAATCTAAAAGTAGAGATTTAGATTGTGGATTTAGTAGCCTTACTCCGTTCGTGAGAAGACTCGATCCGTCGTGGCGAATCCGAAGGCGAAGTTTGTAGACTACCGTGCCGCATACACAAGCGTAAGTCTCAACTTCATTTATCGATCCTAACTCTGTTTTGGCAGGATCCAACATTGGTATCAGAGCCATACGGATTCGCTCCGGTCAGACCGTCGCCCCGTCAAAACTATGAACGAGTCGTTGTCTTTTTCACGAATGGGTATCCTACCATTATGGATATGGTAGGAACGCTTCGTGACGGAGAGAACGCAGCGGTTGTTCTTTTCACGTTAGGGTATCCTATCATTATGGATATGGTAGGAACTCTCCGTGACGGGAAGAACCGACTGTTCATATCGTCAAGCTCGCTCTCTTCATGGATGCTGAGTCTCCATTCATAGGGAATGTGAACTCTCTTCATGTGGAGCGCGTAGTTTACGAATTTTTGAAGTGGGTTCATTTTTTGGCACACGGCCATTGGAGGACAACTACTTCCTCGATGAACGGGTGCTTCACCGGAGAAGAAGGTGGTGGTTATTCCCATCGGGGAAGATGAATTTTAGTGCATGTGCACCATGGCCAAATGGGCTATGAAGGCCATGCACCCCCCTCCCCATGCAGAGGGGGTTGACTACGGCCAATAACCACCGTGGCAACCCCCTCCGGCGGGGGTGTGTGGCCACCCCACACAAGGGGAGACCGGCCATGGCCAAAGGGCCATGGCCGGCCATGGCCAAAATGGCCTTGGCCATGACCGGCCATGGCCAGGCCGACAGTGGCAGGCCAAGGCCAGGCCGGCAGTGGCCGGCCCCGGCCAAGGCCAGGGGCCGGCCTGGCCGGCCCTGGTAGAGGCCAGGGCCGGCGCCCTGGCCACTGCCAGGGCCTGGCCGGCCCTGGCAGAGGCCAGGGCCTGGCCGGCCTTGGCCGGCCTCGGCCAGGGCAGAGGCCCTGGCCGAGGGGCCAGGGCCCCTGGCCGGCCAGGGCAGAGGCCCTGGCTGGCCCTTGGTCAGCCTCGGCCAGGGCAGAGGCCCTGGCCGGAGAAATTTCAGACCATTATCATTGGTCGACCAATTCGGGTGTTTTGGTAGACCAATTCGGCAAAAGGCCTTGGTCGAATATGAACGTGCCGACTAGCCCATACGGGGCCAAACGACAGTCGTCTGCATCAAAATTCTCTCATACGGAGGAAACGCCTGGATCCATATGGGAGCCGGCGACGATAGTTTGCAGAAAAATCCCAAAAGGGGGATCCGACCTTGGCACAGATACGGCTCATTCCCGACAAATGGTCAGGAAGTGCCGAATGTTTCACTAGTATCATAAGGGTACTAAGATGAAATATTTTTTTTTGAAAAATACGTTTTCATACGTTTTGAAAAATACGTTTTCAAAAACGCTTTTCCGCTGCGAAGTACTGTAAGAGTACTAACATTTGATAAAGTGAGGGAGAAATATTGAAAGTTACTCTAGATGGTGATTGGAAACATAGTGACCTTTCCGATTCTAGAGTAACATCTTCAATATTTTTCGAAAGTAACTTATCAAATTATAAATATCATTCCAAGTGGGAGTTGAAATTAGAACTATCCAAATGGGATATTCTACTATCACTTCAAATGGGAATTGTATTTTAAGAATTTTCAATGCAATTTTTTTGATCAAACCTTTGGTTTTATGTCTTTTGCAGCATTTTAAAAGTAAAATGTCTTCCGCTTCAAAGAATATCGTCGCTGAGTTAAACAAAGGTGAAAAACTCAACGGCGATAATTACAAACTTTGGTCCATCAAGATACAATACGTTCTAGAGGAGCAAGAAGTGCTCGAAACTCTAAAGAACGTTATGATTGAACCCGAGTTGGGCACTACGGCCCAACACCGATGAGACAAGGAAGCTTTTGATGCTTGGTCTCGGAAGAACAAGATAGCGCGATTTACGTTATTAAGCAGTATGGCTGATGACATAATGCGCATCTTCCGAGAACATGACCTAGCCATGGACATATGGTCCAAGCTAGAGGAGAAGTTCGGTGGCACATCGGTGTCCAAACTTCGCGCCTTAACTATAAGGTTCGATACATATAAGAAACGTCCAGATCATTCCATGGGGAAACATCTGCGACATATGGCGAACCTTATCTCGGAGTTAAAGGACGCATGTCATGTGCTCACTGATGAGCAACAAATCCAAGCAGTTATACGTTCCCTACCAAATGGGTGGGATCAAATGAAGATGCATATTACTCACAATGAGAGCATCAAGACCTTCAGCGATGTTTCCAAGCACCTCGAATTAGAGGAAGAGCGGCTTGCGGCTGCCAAGCCAAGTGCAGAAGTGCACATGGTTGCTAGTTCCTCACACGGGGGAAAGAAACGGAAAGATCGTTCGAAGTTCACTAATAAACGTAATAAGCAACCTGAGTCTACCAAGAAACCCAAACATAAGGGTGGGCACAAGAAATGGCACAAGAAGAAAGACGTGAAGAGGATCAAGTGCTTCAAGTGCAACAAGCTCGGTCACTATGCTCGTTCGTGTACGAGTGGAGGCGATGAGGTAACTTGTAAATATACTAGTTACATATGTGTTTCTAGTTCAATATTTCTTGTGGAATCTAATCCATTTTGGATAATTGATTCAGGTGCCATCGACCACATAACAAGGGACAGACGGTCCTTCGTGGAGTATCACCGGATACCCCAAGGAACGAAGTGGATCTATGTAGAAAACAACACACGTGTTGAAGTGAAAGGCGTTGGGACTTGCAAGCTAGTCTTGGACAACGGCCGCACTCTCCTACTTCATGATGTCCTCTTCCCTCGAGATATTCGAAGGAATATAATTTCTGTGGTCGTATTAATGGGTCTTGGCTATAACTGGGTTTTTCATGATTGTAATGTGGACTTAAGTTGTAATAATACTCTTATTGGTACTGGGTTTGTATTTAAAGGATTTATTGTAATGAGTACAATGTATGATTCCTCATGTAATGAAAATTTCCTTATTGCAAATTCTAAGACTTATGAGTCTGATGTGATTTGTTGGCACGCAAGGCTTGGTCATATTGGACCAACGCGTATGGATAGACTTGCCAAACGTGGCCTTCTATCCAATGTTTCAAAGGTTGAAATGTCGACCTGCGAACATTGCCTTGTGGGGAAATCTTCTCGCAAGCCGTTTGGAACCGGCACAAGGGCCGAGGTTCCATTACAGCTTATCCATTCGGACATATGTGGTCCGATGAATGTCAAGACAAGACGCGGAAAGTCCTATTTCATCACTTTTATTGATGATTTCACCCGATTCGGACATATCTATTTGATATCCCACAAAAGTGAAGCTTTGGCTTGCTTTAAAAACTATATGAGTTTAGTGGAGAATCAATTAGATCGCAAGATTAAGGTCTTGCGAACCGATAGGGGCGGTGAATATCACTCAATAAGTTTTAAGGAACTTTGTGATGAAAAAGGCATAGTACATCAGGTAACTATGCCTTATACTCCTCAACAAAACGGTGTTGCAGAAAGGAGAAATAAGACTTTAATGGAAATGGTCCGTTCAATGATGGCGCAAGCTAACTTGCCAATCACCTTTTGGGGTGATGCATTATTGACGGCCGCTTTCATTTTAAACCGCGTACCCTCGAAATCAGTTAGCTCCACTCCTTATGAGTTGTGGAACCAAAGGTCTCCTGACTTAAACATTTTGAAACCTTGGGGTTGTGCATCCTACGCACATATTTCCTCCCATAAGTATGGCAAACTTGGGCCAAGGGGAAGGAAATGTATCTTTATACGATACGCAGAAAACTCCAAAGGTTATGTTTTTGTTAGTCAGGAAGACAATGGTGGGCTAATTGAGTTTGAGTCGAGGGATGTCACTTTCTTGGAAAACGAGTTTCCAAGACATGGCGAGATAAGTCAGGATTTATCTCTATTTGAGATTTATGATCAAGAAGGATTACCTCATTCGAGTGGGAGAATTCTTGGTGAAAACGAAAATACGTTTCAACCTTCACCAATGGATTATACGAATGACGATTATCCTATTCCATACGGGAATAATGATCCAAGTGGGAGCAATTCTAACGACATTCCAAGTGGGAGTGATATTAGAATTGATCTAAACTCAAGTCAACAAGGACTTGAAGAATCTCAAATACGATGTAGTAGTCGTACAAGGTTGGCTCCTCTAAGATTTGAGGATGAATTTCTGCAAACCTTTATGACTTTACTACAAGAAGATGACGAGCCTGCTACTTTCAAACAGGCCGTATCTTACCCTGCTAAAGACAAATGGATGGAAGCGATGCAAGAGGAGTTAGAATCCATGAGAGTTAACCAAGTCTGGGACTTAGTTGACTTACCCAGAGGACGTAGAGCTATTGGGAACAAATGGGTTCTCAAGATCAAGCATAAGGCTGATGGCTCTATTGACAGATATAAAGCTCGCCTTGTCGCGAAAGGTTTTACGCAACAGGAAGGGATAGACTATGAAGAGACCTTCTCACCTGTTGTTCGTTTTACCTCAATTTGCCTGATTCTGGCAATGGTAGCTTGCTTAGACCTCGAATTACATCAAATGGATGTAAAGACTGCCTTTCTCAATGGAGAATTGGACGAGGAGATCTATATGGAACAACCAACAGGGTTTGTAAAAGAAGGAAATGAACATAAGGTTTGTAAACTTCTTAAATCCATATATGGTCTTAAACAATCCTCGAGGCAATGGTATATACGATTTCAAGAAGTTGTCTTATCAAATGATTTTACCATGCTTGATGAAGATAACTGCGTATATATCAAGAGGATTAAAAGCAAGTATGTTATCATGTCTCTATATGTAGATGACATTTTAATATCCAGAAATGACAAGGGCTTTGTGATGGATATCAAGGCTTGGCTTTCATCAGTTTTTGAGATGAAAGACATGGGAGAAGCCGCATATATCCTTGGAGTTAAGATTTCAAGAAATCGTTCGAAGAAACTTCTTTCTCTTTCACAGGAGACTTATATAAAGAAGGTTCTAGAACGTTTTAATATGCAGGACTACAAGTCCATTGATACTCCAATAAGCAAGTGCGACAATTTATGTTTGAAATCATGTCCGAAGAACCAAAAAGAGAAGGAGATTATGGAAAAAGTTCCATATTCCAGTGCAGTTGGTAGTCTAATGTACGCTATGATGTGTACAAGACCGGACATCTGTTTTGCTGTTGGAATGGTAAGTCGTTACCAATCCAACCCAGGGCAAGTACACTGGAAAGCGGTTAAGAGGATAATGCGGTATCTCAAAGGAACTGCAGACTTTGCTTTATGCTATCAAGGAGATGCCTTGAGGCTCGAAGGCTACACTGATGCTGATTGGGCGTGTGATCTCGATGAGCGACGATCGACCTCAGGATATGTTTTTCTACTCGGATCTGGTGCAATATCCTGGAGTAGCAAGAAACAATCCTGCATCGCACTTTCAACCATGGAAGCCGAGTTTGTAGCATTTAGCATGGCAGTCCAAGAGGTTGTTTGGCTTAGGAAGTTCTTAGACATGCTAATTAATGCAAGTGACTCAGGTGCTGTACCCATACACAGCGACAGTCAAGCATCTATAGCATATGTCAAAGATACGAAATTCCATTGTTAGACCAAACACATAGATATCCGCTACAAATTTGCAAAAGACTATGATAAAACCAAGAAGGTAGACATAAGGTACATATCTACGCATGAGATGATAGCGGATCCGCTTACGAAGGCTATCCCCAGAGATGTGTTTTACAAACACTTATCATCTCAAGGATTGCGTAAGAGCTGAGTTGTACCAATGTAAATTCCCATGTCTATAAATGATCAAAATTAATAAAAGAATAAGTTCTTTTTCAAACATTGCATATGAATTTCGTAAGAAATGTTTGTGTACATTTTTGAAATCTCAGCTGAATTCTAGTATGTCGGACAGATTGAGGTTGGCTCTCTCACATGAGCAACCGCCTTATTCTATCAGACAGATGGAATAGAGATGA
The DNA here is from genome assembly GCA_030789695.1 of Scilla litardierei. NCBI lineage: Eukaryota > Viridiplantae > Streptophyta > Magnoliopsida > Asparagales > Asparagaceae > Scilla > Scilla litardierei. The sequence goes on from CM061142.1 coordinate 96,064,295, forward strand.
GACCTGTTTGAAGTCAAAATCATCAGACGGATGATTTAAGAGTCATGACTTAAACAAAATAGTCGCATGAAAGATCTGCATCATATGGATGCTTACAAAAGATCTAAGAGGATTTTTTTTGAAATCCTATCTGTCTAAATGCGGGATGTGAGTCCAAAGGATTATTTGAGTAGAATAAGGGACTCAAAGTCAGACATTGTGATGTCTGATCATCATCCTTACAACATCATTGAGACATACACTCCCTGGGAAAGGAGCGATGTTGTAATACGTGTTCATACCACGTATGCATTTCGACCACTGAGTTAGTAGCAATAGTGTTTGCTATTATGTGAGACTCAAAGGCCATATGGGCCTTAACTCTTACCCTCAAGGACTCCAATTGGTTCCTTTAGATTTGACGAGATGATCGCTATCTTAGCGTGTTGCTAATGGGCTATGATAATTCGGCTCGGCGGGGCACGTTAGAAAAGCGAATCAAGTCAAGATCAGAAGGTTCGCAAGAAGAGGAAGATTGATTTCATATTCACATTTGGACTTTAATGATTCAAAGCTGGCCAGCCAATTGTGATCCAGATGGGATTCAATTATTGAATATAAAGTAGAAGAAATGTGAAGAAATAATCTAGGGTAAAGCATGCGTTGAACTACTCAACTTTGCACCTTCGAGGTCGTTGCGTATCTCTAACAAGTGCACAACAACAGACTCTACGCGCATGACGGTCGCACGGTCTATTTCTCGGTATGATAGATGAAAGAACTAAGAGAAAGACGTTCTCTTACAATCCCCTCAAGTGTGAGTGGGAGATGTTGGATATGGAAGACGTTAGTACACCCTTGTAGGGGATGTACGAGGGAATACGGACCTCGAACGTCGCATACACGAAGTCGTGTGCAAAGGGAATATGTTCCCTTGCGGAGAGGATCTCTAGATTGATGGGAAAGTCGCATTATATGTGCATAAGTGCATGCGACATATGGCTAATAAAGGGGTAATATCTTAAGCTTATGTTGTACCATGCATATGGTACAACTTAAGCTTATAATGTGCCATGTATGATGGTACACCTTAGTTAAATTGTTCCAAAGGAACAATTACTCCTAAAATAACTACCTTGGGGGCTATAAATAAGACCCAAGGGTTAGCCATTTCCTTACACTTTTGCATGGCATTCTTGCATGCATTTCATTCTAGCGAAGCTCTGCCGAAATCCTTCTTCTCTCTTTATCCAAGTTCTTAATCTAAAAGTAGAGATTTAGATTGTGGATTTAGTAGCCTTACTCCGTTCGTGAGAAGACTCGATCCGTCGTGGCGAATCCGAAGGCGAAGTTCGTAGACTACCGTGCCGCATACGCAAGCGTAAGTCTCAACTTCATTTATCGATCCTAACTCTGTTTTGGCAGGATCCAACAGCAGGTAACACAAATCAGCAACTAGTCATGGATTATGTAATGAATCAGATTTCTGATGTAGGTACAATTGAGGATGATATTCAAGTAAGCCTAGAAGAGGACGTGATGCACCTTCAAACCATTGAAGCTCCATCTATCAATGCCTACTCGGGAGAAGCTCATCAATTGGAATTGCTACACAATTCTCAGATGCTTGAGACATTAGAGAGCGTGGTGGCTGACGTATGGGCCCATGGCCCAGTTGAATTTCCTACAGACGACCCATCCACGCAAGAACTCTAAGTTTTCATCGCAACCGCCTTCCATAATGCAGAAACCCTGGACGGTGTTGCCATAGCTGATGGAACTTATGTGCAACACGAGGGAGACACATTACATTTCTATAACGATATCCCCCCCGCAGATCTCAGCATGCGAGGAATACGCATATGAAGAGTCCCCAATTCTACCTCTATCTCAAAACCACATCAATCAAGGGAGTACTTCGAACTTTATGTCTGACAGTGAACACATGCCTAAAAACCCCGCTTCTTTTGACAGGTGTGCTACGGGAGTGGAAACTGCAGACATGTGCCTCGACGCGCCATCATCTCCCTGCTCCTCCTATGATTCTGCGAATGAGGAGTTTCCACCTTCCGAACCCGAGATCCATGATGCGTCATTCTCACAAACAAGAGACGTCGGGGGTACAACGCCCCCTCAGGTAGAATTGAAACCCCTCCCCGCTAATCTGAAATATGCTTTTCTGGGAGAAGATTCCACTTATCCTGTCATTTTTAATGCGGCCCTCACAGAACCCCAATTAGAGAGTCTCCTAAAAATCCTCAGATCTTACAAAAAGGTGATAGGGTATAACATCTCTGACCTGAAGGGTATTAGCGAGACCATTTATACGCATAGGATTCACCTTGAGGACAAGGATGCCACCTCCATTGAGCCTCAAAGGCGGTTGAACCCCAACATGAAGGAGGTGGTGAAAAAGGAGGTTCTGAAACTGTTAGAGGCTGACATTATTTACCCCATTTCCGATAGTAAGTGGGTTAGTCCCGTTCAGGTTGTCCCTAAAAAGGGGGCATGACAGTCGTAAAAAACGAAAAAGACGAATTAATCTCCACTAGGACTGTCACTGGGTAGCGCATGTATATCGATTACAGAAAACTAAACAAAGCCACCAGGAAAGACCACTACCCTCTACCCTTCATAGACCAGATGCTCGAGCGCTTAGCTAAGCATAAATACTTTTGCTACTTAGACGGATACTCCGGATTTTTCCAAATCCCGTTGCATCGGGAAGACCAAGAGAAAATGACATTCACATGTCCTTACGGCACCTTCGCTTATCGAAGAATGCCGTTTGGACTATGTAACGCACCCGCCACATTTCAAAGGTGCATGACATCTATTTTCTCTGATTTCATCGAGAATATCATGGAGGTCTTTATGGACGACTTTTTCGTCTACGGCACCAAGTTTGATAGCTGCTTAGCTAATTTGTCCAAAGTCTTGGAACGATGCCAAGACAACAATCTCACGTTGAATTGGGAGAAGTGTCACTTTATGGTGACATAAGGAGTGGTTCTTGGGCATGTCATTACCTCTAAAGGTATTGAGGTTGATAAGGCCAAAGTGGAGGTTATCAAAAGTTTACCACCCCCCACTAACCTCAAAGGTATCCGTGGCTTTCTAGGGCATGCCGGTTTTTACCGACGCTTTATAAAGGATTTTTCCTATATTGCTCGCCCTCTCACGGAGCTCCTGGCTAAGGATGCCCCTTTTGTGTTTATTGATGCTTGTCTGCTAGCTTTCAACAGGTTGAAGGAAGCACTCATCTCGGTGCCGATCATACAGCCTCCAGACTGGACTGCCGTTTGAGCTTATGTGCGATACTAGTGACCAAGCAGTGGGAGTTGTGCTTGGCCAAAGGAAGGAGGGGAAGCTCCATGCCATATACTACGCTAGCAAAACCCTGGACGACGCCCAAAAGAACTACACCACCACAGAGAAAGAGCTGCTAGTCGTAGTCTACTCTATATAGAAGTTTAGATCCTACCTTCGGGGGTCTAAGGTGATCATCCACACGGACTATGCGGCATTGAAATACCTGTTAAGCAAGAAGGATGCTAAACCATGTCTGATACGTTGGATCCTTCTGCTCCAAGAATTCGATATTGAGATCAAGGATAAGAAGGGAGCAGAAAATGTGGTAGCAGACCACTTATCACGGCTTATTCAGAGACACGGATACGACAGCTTACCGATTGACGATTCGTTCACCGGTGAACTATTCGTTGCAGGTACCTCTGAAGCTCCCTGGTACGCCGATATAGTGAATTATTTGGTGAGTGGGATAATTTCGCATGGATTAGTAACTTATTCAAGGAGGAAGTTCCTACATGATGCCAAGAGTTACTTTTGGGATGACCCGTATTTGTTCAGAACGTGCGCCGATGGGATCATCAAACGATGTATACCAAAAGAAGAAGCAACTTCTATCATGTCCCATTGCCATGATCAACCATGTGGTGGACACGCTGCGGTAACCAAAACCACGACGAAAATTCTTCAAAGTGGATTCTACTGGCCCACCATATTCAGGGATACCAATGAGTACATAAGGAAGTGCGACAGATGCTAGAGGACAGGAAATATCATGAAGAAGAATGAAACACCTCTCCACGGCATCCTGGAGATAGAACTATTTAACTGCTGGGTCGTCGATTTCATCGGGCCTTTCCCATCGAGTAACGGCAACAAGTATATCTTAGTTGCTGTTGATTATGTCTCAAAATGGGTGGAAGCCATAGCCACCCCGACAAACGACACGAGGATAGTAGCCAAGTTTTTCAAGAACACCATCTTCCCCCGCTTCAGAGTCCCCTGTACGATTATAAGTGATAGAGGGAGTTATTTCATCGAAAGAAAATTCGAGGTGATGTTGAAAAAGTATGGGGTTCATCACAAGGTCGCCCTCGCTTACCACCCTCAAACCAGCGGCCAAGTGGCAGTTTCTAATATAGAAAAAAAAAGCATTCTGGAAAAACGGTCAGTGCCTCAAGGAAGGATTGGTCGCACAAGCTGGGCGACGCACTTTGGGCTTACCGCACTGCGTTTAAAACCCACATCGGCACAACTCCATATAGGCTGGTTTATCGAAAATCTTGCCATCTCCCGGTGTAATTGGAGCATAGAGCATACTGGGCGATAAAGAAAATGAATTTTGACTACCAAAGCGCCGCTACCCGACGAGCCCTTCATTGCAATGAGTTGGACAAAATTCGACGTCATGCCTACGAAAATGCGAAGATATACCAGGAAAGAACCAAGGCATGCCATAATAGAAACATCACGGTTGTTCGCCATGATGTCGGTGACCAGGTACTTCTATACAACTCGAGGCTACGCCTTTTACCCGGCAAGCTAAAATCGAGTTGGTCTGGTCCCTACAATATAGTGAGCTTATCTCCAGGAGGCATCGTCGAGCTCGAGGGAAAGAACGGAAATTTCAAGGTCAACGGTCAAAGAATTAAACCCTACAGAGCCGGAGAACCTATGGGAACGGAGGAGACATTTTTCCTCGAGGGATTCCCCGACGACAACTGATAAATTAAGGGGAGTCGAGCTCATGACTCCCCGACGACAAATGATAAATTAAGGGGAGTCGAGCTCATGACTGAAAACGAGCGCTTATTGGGAGGCAACCCAATTTCTTGGATTTTTGATCTTCTTTTTTCAAATTCTTACTCTTGTTACATATTTTAGAAATAAAATTTTGAAAACCATCCTAGGATTGATGAACTCAGAGTCTGTGCAGGTTGGATACAAAGATAAGTCAGTAGGAGAAAGGTGGGATACATCAGGAGGCATCCCAGGAAGATTGGCAAAAGAGGCACATGTGACTCGACCGAGCAGTCATCTGCTCGGTCGAGCGATACAGATACGAAAAGTGAGAAGGGATAGTGCAATGTTAGCTCGGCCCGAGTAGATATGTGCTTGGCCTGAGCTGAAATCGACTCGGCCCGGGCTACATCGTACTCGGTCGAGTTTTACAGGCTGAGGAAACTGAGAAGAAAATGTCATTCTGACAACCAGGACAGGGTATTTTTAACTCGGCCCGAGCAGGACTTGACTCGGCCCGAGCAACTTCTTGCTCGGTCGAGTTTTACAGTGGCCTAAAATTGAGAAGAAATAGTCACTCTGTTGACCCGGGCAAGGTAATTGCAACTCGGCCCGAGCAAGTTCTGACTCGGACCGAGTCATTCTCCCCGCCAACTAACCCGACCGAGCGACCTACTGACTCGGTCTGAGTCGCTCCTCGCTGCAGAGCGGGCCGCTGCGGCTTACGACCGGCCCATCTACGCCTATTTAAACGTCGTTGCCGATTCGGAGATGTCTTCTTCACTCATCCAAACCCTCCTGCCCTCCTTGCAGCCGTCACCATCTCTCTTGGAGTCGTTCCTTCTCTTCACGAGGCTGCCTCCCATCGTTCAACATTCAACCGAGCATTTGTTCTTTACAAATTGAATCCACTGTTCCCCTTGTCTAAAAATACTGATGCCCACCTTGTTTCTCTTTCAGGTTTGAATTGCTTAACAACAGGGATACATCTTTGAAGAGCTTTGGGATAATCCAAACCGCCGGCAACCACTACACCAAAACAAAACGCCATTTTTTTTCAAGTCGGTAAACTCTCCCCCTGCTTTACTTATTTCATCATTATTTTGCTCCTCCTACACAATGCCTCCACGCCGTGCTAGACCCGCCAACCCCAGCACATCAAACCCTATGCCTATACTGTGCACGCATCACACATGCTCTCCCACCCGAGCCACCACTGCTACCGACTCATCTACCGCCACCCCTGCACCACCTTCCCCCCCACGCCCCTCCGGGCCCCTTTACATAGGAGACACAGAATTCAAAATTACATTTCGCGACAATGATCAAGAAGACCGCTTTGGCGCCATGGTCCTATTAGCAGGATATTATGGTGGTCCGGTAACTCAAGAGGTGGTCGATCATGACCTGTCTTTCCTTCAGAGCCTCATGCGTCACTTTCGTACCGACCCCCCGCACGAGTTTCGACCATCCCTGCCACCACCCACCAGCCCGGGTCCACAGCAGAGGGACCCATCACCACCCCCAGAGGGTGGTGCCTCTACTTGATATAGTCCTATCCAGTTTGCCTCCCCCATATTTTTCGTGCCCATCTGTCTTTGTGGGGCCCTGCTTTACCACGGCTTGGGGGAGGACCCACACATTCATCATTCCATATTGCATTGCATCATGTCACATTTTTATTTTTATTTCCTTTTTCCTTTATTCACATAGTTTATATCTTATTTTCCCGCCCATCCCACCCCTTTAGCCTCATCTCCCGTTCACGAGCGATTTCTTAGCAGTGAGGACACTGCTAGGTTTAGCTTGGGGGATGAGCGCTCCCGCTTTATTTTTTATTTTTTATTTCTTATTTCTATTTTTCCATTTTCCCCCTTATTTTCAGCTTTTATTTCAATTTTTCATCATTTGACCGCCCCGTCTTATTTTTCTCATTTTGCATCAGATCTTCTGCTTTTCCCCATGCATGCATCTTCTTTTTTATCTATTTCCACTTTTTCTCTGTTTCTTTTTATTTCTGCTAAGGATGGTCTAAATGATGATATCTCTCTAGGCTTTATTAGTCTTTAGCGATGCTTATCTCTTTGGCATGCTATTAGGATTAATTTCAGCTTTATTGTCTATATGCATGTATTTCTTTTGATGATATGTCTGATTTAATACCTGATATGAATTGAAATCAATTGCATGAATTAGTATCTAGTATGATTTATGTTGGAAAACGCACCCAGGTTCACGCATCATTGAACACTTGGAGCACCTGTTTTTATTATCTTATTCACTTCTGTTTGCATCCATGTTGACATTGTGATTATTACCACATGCCATTTTCAGTATTCATTTAGAGAAGTGAAATACACATGCTATATATGAGTTTAGTTAGAGTTTTATTTTATCAAACTGATGTGCACCCTCTTATGAGTGAACCGAGTGTCCCATTATCTTCCTTCTCCACATATCTATTTTTTTCTCTACATATCAGTTAGTTACACACCTATAGCTACTTTGCCGCATCTCACTTCCCATGTATAAAAATAAAAAGTATAGCTTCTTATTCAAAAAGAAAGAAAGAAATAAAAAAAAGAAAAAAAGAGAAGAAAAGAAAAATGAATACCGTTTTGTGTTATTTCATTAAGAAGCTATATCTCATTCTGGTAAGGAAAAATTAAATTCCATATCATTTTCATTGATGCGATGCCTCAAGCTAAGCTTGGGGGGGGGGGGGGTAAACCAACTGATCATATGAGTGAGCTTGACATTAGAGTGGAGACGGTGCACGTCGGGGAGATTTAATAAAACCCAAACTTTACGAATTACTTTAGTTTTGGGGATTTTTCACATATCAATTTGAATATCTGAATGACATGATCTTTCTATTCTCTATTGCATGTTGCGTGAATCTTTTGTGCTCCTTGTGTATCGATGATTGAAAGGGCGTTGTTAACTACTTTATACTAGACTCTAGGGATTGCATGAGATTGATAGGATTTGACGGTGTTATTTCAGTAGATCCCTATTCTTTGCCTGCATTGCATGACATATGATATTTAAAGCTTGAAATTACCAATAGCATGCATGTTTAGCACTCAGAGCATCGTGATAGACTTTTTAGGCCTGAGATCTGACCGATCATCCTCAGCACTTCTCTCTTATTTTTCTCTTTTGGTTTTTCACTTCTTTTGATTTTCATTTCCTTATTTTCATTTTGTTTTCCTCCCGGCGTACCGATTATTCGTCTTCCTCGAAGACGAGTAAGAGGTAAGCTTGGGGGATTTTGATGTGTCCATATTTTACATCATTTTCATATCATATTTCCATCGCATTGCATATAATCTCCACGTCCAAATCCCACATTTTACTGCGATTTTGGTATTTCTGACGATATTTTGAGTTTCATAGTATATTTTGAGTTTTCAGGGATTTTGGAGCGATTTGGACCCCCGCCTGGGTATGGACATATCCGACTTGCTCATGAGCCTGTTGGCGGGTCTCTGGAGGAGTCCGCCGTGTTCTCGGAGCTGTTGGAGGAGAGAATGAAGAGAAGAAAGATAGAGAGAGCAGAGAGAGAGAGAGGCAGATGCAGCACAGAGCTTTCCCAGAAAATGCTCGGCCCGACAGCTTGCTACTCGGGTCGAGCCATGACATGTTGGAGAAGCCACAGATACAGGCTGACTTGGGCCGAGCATCTTATCTGCTCGGCCAAGCAGCCGCAGATAGCACGCCCCGCGTAGGCCCCCCGAGCACACCCCGAGCAGCCGACCGAGTCATCCATTCTGAGCTCGAGTAGCATGCGACCCGGGCCGAACCACCGGCCGAGCAGCTCCGACTCGGGCCGAGTCACCTACTCGGCCGACACTTCCTGGGGCATTTTTGGAAGATTTTTTGAACGCGCGATGCGCGCGATTTTGGGCAGCTGAAGCTCGCGACTGTGGGCTCAGCGACGGGAGAGTTCATTCTGCGTTTTGTTTAGGGATTTTTTGAGAGAGAGCTGGGGTGATCGATTTTTGTACGGATTTTTGGGATTAATTTCTGTAGAAGACTTCTGGATCTATTTTGAAGATTTGTGCCTTTTATTCTTCTTTGGCTTCGTTCTTCGTTCGTTCTCGTTGTAAGTAATCTTTAGCCCTAATTTATTTTATTGCAAAAAAGTCTTCCTACGTGAAATTGATATTTTTGTGTGTTTCGATCATCATGAGTGAGTAGATCTATTCTAGGGCTGATGGGTGAACCCTAGGATTTTAGGGGAAAATATAGATCTGGATCCCAATGTTGAATTGGGGATTTAGGGTTGTATTCCGGTAGATCTTACCGAATCCGTAGATATCCCGTGCTGAGATCATGCCCACGGTCTGTGGAATTGATGTTCTTAAGGGGTATCTAGGGATTCGAATAGGGAATTCGGTGGATCCAATCAAGGCACGTGACCATGCCCGGCTCGTACCTTGAGGGGATCCATTGATGAACTATATCGCTACGTCGATGGCTACCGTCATTGCATCGATGAGAGCCACCGAAATACCCCGCAATTCTAACCCACGAGAGTGGTATGAATTGGGAGAATTAATTCCCTAACCCCAATGCAATGAGGGGATCCTATCTAACATCAACCCTCAACGATCCTAGCGGTAATCCCTAAAGCCCTAGTTCCTTTTATTATATTACACAACAACAACTATCAACCTAATTCATTCTCACTCCGACCGCTACATTACTTCTAGATTTATAAATAGACTGAGATTACCACGGACACTATCACCGTCCCTGTGGGATTCGACTATCTTTTATACTATAACTTGACACCGTCCGCTTGCGGATTGAAACCGAAGTCGTAGCCTTGGAGCCATATCACGCCTGGCGATCGTGACACCACCAGGTGGGTCCTAGGTGTAGATTGCGGGCGCGTCAACCAGCAGCAGCTGTCCTTACCGAGAGCGTCTCGATGTCTGTCCATACTTCTGTGTCGACAACTGCTCTGTCCTCTGCTGCCCCTGTTTCCACCACTGTTTCTCCTGATCTCAGCCACACCGCACCGCACACCTCCACTGTTGAGATCCCATCAAGCATACCCTATTCGAATTTTCAGCCTCGGCATCGTGGATTATCTCCACGGGTCTGTTTTACTAGAGTTGTGTCTCACGGTCACGTATCTCGCCCTCCCCTTGACTCTCATACCACCGACGGTCATCTGACTGCATTGGAGGAGTCGACTTCTCACCTTCGGCGGGATTTCGATGCCTTCGTACGCTCGACGGCCACACATCATGTGAGAGTCGAGGCATACCTGTCCTCCATTATTGACCTACTTCGGACACGTGGCCCACCTCCCGTGATCCTAGCTACCGCCCCTCCTACCCGGCTAGCCACTGTGACTACCATTGCACCACTCAGTGCTCCACATTCTCAGGCTTCTGCAGAGCCTGCTTATTCGACACCTGAGTCGGTCACCAAAGTCCAGTCCACTACTACCCTTGTACTATATTCATCCCCACATTTTCTGGTCCACAGTATCGGGACCCATCACCACCTCCAGAGGGTGGTGCCCCAGATTGATTCTGTCCATATTCACTTTTTGCCTCCCTCATATTAATTGTGCATATCTGTCTGTTTGGGGCCCTGGTCTTATATAGTTTGGGGGAGGACCCACCATGCATCATCTCTTGCATACGCATCATCTTTTCATCATTTCATAATACCACGTCTTATTTTCTTCTATACAGTTTTATTTCTCATTCATTTCCTATCCCCCACCCACCCACCCTTTCTAGCATCATCTTCCACATACTAGCGTTTTCTCAGCAGTGAGGACAATACTGGGTTTAGCTTAGGGGATGAGCGCTATCGCTTTATTTTCATTTTTCTTTTATATTTTTCTTCCTTTTTCAGCTTTTTAGTTTACTTTTCCACCCATTTTTCACCTTTTGATCTTTTTTCTCATTCAGCATCACGTCTTTTATTTTTTAGTACGCATGCATGTCTATTTTTCATTCTTTTATTTTCTCCACCCTTTTCTCTTTTTGCTGAGTTTGTTCTGCATGATGATACTTCTCATTGCCCTCAGTAGCTTCTCACGGTGCTTATTACTTGATGACATGCTATTTAGGATAGTTTTAGTTTTACTTTCTATATGCATGTATATTCTTTTGCTAATCTATCTAAATTAATGCATGTTATGAATTAAAAATCAAATGCATGAAATAGTATCTAGTCTGCACTATGTTGGGTAATGCACCTAGGTTCACGCATCATTAGAACACTTGGAGCATATGCTTGCTATCTCATTCACTTCTGTTTGCATGCTTGATGTTATTGTGTTTATTACTGCATGCTTTTCAGTATTCGTCTAGATGAATGAAAATATCCATGCTAGTTATGTGTTTAGTTAGAGTATTATCATATTGAATCGGTGTGCACATCTGATGAGTGAACCGAGTGATTCATTATTTTCATTCTCCACATATCTTTATGATTCTCTACATATCATTTGGTTTCACCCCGCAGCTACCCTTACCGCATCTCATTTCCTAAAAATCCCAAAAGAAAAAAATATAGCTTCTAAATATTAATAATAAACAGAAAAAGAAAAGAAAAAGAAAGAAAAGAAATAAATAAAATTGTGTCATATTTCTTTATTAGAAGCTATCACAATTACTTGTGAAAATACAAAAAACTTTCATATCCTATTCCTAGATACGACGCCTCGAGCCAAGCTTGCGGGATGAACCAATTGATCGAATGAGTGAGTATACCATTAGAGTGGAGACGGTGTATAACAGAAAGATTAGATAATGCTTGAAATTAACGATATATTTTAGTTTTTGGAGATTTTCATGATTCGAAATTGATATTTGAATAGCATGATTCCTTTCCATTCTTTATTGCATGCTGATGTGATTTCTATATGCTCCATCTGTATCTATTGATTGAAATAACTCTTTTATACTAGACTCTATGGATTGCATGAGATTGATATGAGTTGATGGCATTATTTTAGAAGATCCCTATTTTTGTTTCTATTTGCATGCTAGACATATGATTAGTAAAACTTGAAAATACCATTAGCATGTGTTTTTACCATTCGGCGCATCGTGACATACTGCTGATGCTTGAGATCTGATTGAACAATCTTAGCACCCTCCATCCATCTCTACTCTCTTTTACTTTTATTTTTATTTCCTTCTGTTTTTCTCCCGACGTACCTAGTAATCGTCTTCCTCGAGAACGAGTAAGAGGTAAGCTTGGGGGATTTTGATGTGTCCATATTTTCCATCTTTGCATAGCATCATGCCATTGCATTTCATATCATATTCGCATCCAAATCCCGTATTTTCCTACGATATTGCAATTCTAACACCATATTCAAGTTTCGTAGAGGTTTATGGATTTTCAAAGATTTTAGTGCGATTCGGGACCCATTTTGGATATGAACACATCTGGCATACTCTGGAGCCTGTTGGCGTAGCTCTACAGGAGTTCGCCGAGTTTTGGATGCCTATGGGAGGAGCAGAGGAGATTGCCAGGAGTGGAGGAGAAGCTGCAAAGAAGCAGCTCAGGATTTCCCAGGTGACTCGACCGAGCAGAGCACCTGCTCGGTCGAGCAGAGGCAAGACGAAGAATGGGAGCAGATACGCAAGCCGCTCGGACCGAGCACTCATGGTTCTCGGTCGAGCAGCTCTTATCTTTGAAGCACAATCAACCTCTTACTCGAGCCGAGCAGATCTTATGCCCACCGAGTCAGTTGGCTGCTCGACCGAGCAAGGCTGACTCGGACTAAGCAGACAGAGTGGCATTTGTTGGAGAAGCGCGACTCCCTGACGTACTCGACCGAGCAGGAGGGCTGCTCAACCGAGCAGCCCGATCGAACAAGCCTCTGCTCGACCGAGCACTGACTCGGTCGGCGACAATGAAGGCTATTTTTGGAAACTTCGCGTGGCCGTCTGTTGCGCGCTTGGGAGTGAAGTGTGGATCTGGGTTGTGCGAATTGGAGAGTTCATTTTTTGGTATTTTTGAATTACTTTGAGAGAGAGAGAAAAGAGATTAGAAAATTTTTGTGTGATCAAAACCTAATTTTTGGAGATTATTGAATTATTTTTGGAGATCTACTATTCTTTGCGTTATGGATTTTTTGGGATTTCTTCGGATTACTATTTGCTGCTATTCTTCTTCGTCTTCGGTACGTAAGCTATTCAATATATATTCAATTAATCTGCTACGATGTTTTCTCTTATTAAAACCGCATTTTTATCCGTTAAAATCGCTATGTGTGAGTAGTCTCCTCTAGGGTTGATGGGTTAGCCCTAAGACTTTAGAGGGGAGATGCAGATCTGGATCTCTAGGTTGAATTGGGAATAAAGGAGAGTATTTAGGTCGATCCTACCGGATCCATAGTATAACTCGCACTGAGATCATGCCCACGGTCTGTGGAATTGTTGAGCTTAAGGGGTATCCTCAGGATTTGCATAAGGAAATTGGTGGATCCAACCAAGGCTCGTGACCATGCCCGGCTCGTGCCTTGAGGGGATCCACCGACGAACTATATCGCTACATTGACGGCTGCCGCCATTGCGTCAATTAGAGCCACCGAAATACCTCGAAATTCTAACCCACGAGAGTGGTATGAAGTGAGGAGATTAATCCCCTTACCCTAATGTAACGTAAGGATCCTATTCCAACATCGACCTCCGACGGTCTTAGCGGTGATCCCTAAAACCCTAGTTCTTTTTATTGTCAAATCAAAAAAAACACCACAACCAAACTTTCTCAACCGACAGCTATCTCACTCCGAGATATAAAAATAAACTGAGACCGCAAATACACTGTCACCGTCCCTGTCGGATCCGACATCTTTTATACTATAATTTGACATCGTCCGCTTGCGGATAGAGCTTGAAATTGACACCTAGGGGCTATACTATGCCTTGCGACCGTGACACCGCTAGGTGGAATCTAGGTGTAGGTTCCGGGTGCGTCAGCCTGCAGTGCTGCTTGCGCATGCGAGGGCGCGGATCCGGGGGCGCACGGCCTGCTGTGGTCGACGGCTACACTGTGGCCTGGGGGAGGCCGGACAGGAGGTATATGGCAATGGGAGGCCGGCTGCGGTTGTTCTAAATGGCATGCCGTGGGGTATATGAGCGGTGAACTGCAGAATATATGGGGTGCCGACGGGTTGTAGGTGGGGTGAGAGAGGAGGTCAGGCCGTGGGGGTTTATGAGGGGCTGTGCAACAATTGTAGGTGGTGGCCGGTGGGTTTTGTGGGGGTATTCGACAGTTTTGGTGGAAGGAGATGGGGATTTACGGCTGTGCAGGAGGTGGAAGAGGGTGGCACGTTGGGGAGTTCGGCGATGGGTGGCCGGTAATGGAGAAGATGGCCTGCGACGCAAAGGGTGAGGGGTGGCCGGATGTTTATAGGGCTAGGGTGCAGCCTGTTTTGTGTGGCGGCTGAGTGATGACGAAAACCTAGGTTAAAGATGCGTAAGTTATAAAACAATGAGGGTTGGTTGCTAAATGGATTAGAAAAGGGGTAGACTTAGGCTTGATTGGAGAGAGTGTTTGAGAGGGGGAGATGGTAGACTTAGGGTGGCAAATAGACTAGGAAAGATGTTGCATGAAACGTAAGATCCCTATGGTTTAGATTTGATTTTTAATTAGGGATTTGAAATTAGGGTTAGCTAGGGTTAATTATTGATTAAAGATGATTAGGGTGAAGGGTCAGTCTAACGGTGTACGATAACTACAAGAAAAATATCAGGACGACCGTGTCGACGAGAGGATCGAGACTACGATGATTGGTCACGTGCTAGGTCAACGGAAATCGGAACTAAAAATAAAGAGGTCAAACGTCGAAGTCTAAAGTTACGACACCACTTCAATCAAAGCTGATTTGTGGGAGAACGACCAATGAAATGACTTTCATAAAAAATTCCACAAATAACTACTCTTTTCGAGGGTCACAACGATATATAACATCGCGCGTTTGGGATACAAGAGGAGGCAACGAAAAATACGCGTACGGAAAAGAAAGTACGCACACGAAAACACACGATCGAAAAGCGACCGTTACACCACCCCTTGCCACTGAATGACTCACATCGGATGTAAGCTGTGGGGTCACCCCCTCGAATGGATATATGATCGATGGGGTGATGCCTCGTAGGCCAAGCAAGCAAAGCAATTGGGGATGACTACACGAACGAGCGTCGTACATTGAAATCATCGCAGGCTGATCTGTTGATATAGCTCAACCTTAACTGTAAGCCGGTAGACCCCATCCCTTGACTACCAGCTGGGTTACTTATCTTGCAAGCCAACCCGACTATTCGACCAAAGTTTATTCTTCCTCATGATTATCACATCGCCCGACCTCAACACTTACAAGTGGTTGAGCTCAGGCGATGTGGGTCATTGTTGACACATTTGTCCGGCCCACTGAGCGGAGCTGTATAAACACAGCCTACTTGATGAAATGAGCTTCGGACCAAAAGCCCATCTGTTAAACCCTACGTGGGCTGCCATATTTGGGCCATTACCAAGCCGACCCACAACACAACCCATTACCCTTGGGTTGAATGAGTCAACCCTCCACTTCCCTCATTATGAGCATAAATGGAGGGCGGTTATAACCTCAGCAGAGTCAGCATCAATATTCTTGAATTAGGCTGTTAGTGGTTAGATTGATGGTGACAGTTATGCTCCATGATAACCACTTCAAGTGCCACGAATTGAGCAATTATAGGCCACAATTATGGGAGGAAGTTACAAAGAAAAGGGATGATATAAATATTCCAATGGACAATGAGACGAAATGGCCAACTCTCATAGGGAGGCTAAGTATCATACCACAAGACTTTTTTATCTTCCTCTTTCATTTTCTCCTTTACGTTTCATCCACAAGAAACTAACTTGAGCGTCGGAGGGGAATTGGTCGGGCCTCAACCCCAACCTCCTGACGATTTCCTTCTGGTGCGGATACAAGGAGATATCGCGATGATAGGTCAACATCCATCCGTGGAGTTCAATCCTAGCTCACATTGACCCGGAGACTCATTCACGGGTCCCACCATCTCAGCCGGCGGAGGGTTTTCATAGCGAAGGCGTCCTCGTCGGTCCACCTTTACTGGAAGGCGGAACCCATCCGTCAACACCTTGTATGCACTTAAGGAGAAAATTTGAGAATATATGGACTCTGCCCTCGCCTCCGCCGACCATCGGCCGATAGATGCAAGGTCTCCTGAATGCTTAACCGGACGCATGAAACAAATCAGACCAGCCCGAATGAAAAGAAAGAAGCTTAATGCATGGTCTCATGAGAAAACAAAGATTAAAACTCCGGAGAATTATTGCCCCTACTTCACACACGAGCAGAACGAATTATTGATGGGGCCAAAATGTCTCAGACTGCTGACCTAACATAGATACGGAAGCGAGCCCGCCAAATGATATCGACTCATGAGCCGATTCAGTGTTCTTTTGCTTTTGGGCATCCGACGAGCTTTTCGGTTGGGCTGAGTCAAATCCCATCTCTACATGATGAGCTGATGACTTCCTTTTTGAGGAATCCTCTTCTTGCGTTTGCAATCAACTCTACATTTCTTTTCATGGCAAACAGTCCACATGCTCGACAATCGACAGGCTGCATTACGCACTCAATATTGGATGTGATATAACTCCTCCCACACACACACGGGTTAATAAAATTTAGTCCACATTGCTCCAGATCATCGTTCGGGTGGCATGCGAGGCTGCACCTCTCGTAGTCGACTACCTGGATAACAGTAGTCGACTACCAGTCAGCTGACAACCTACAACGGTCAAATTTCTGTCCGTTTTTCTAACGTATTTGTAATCCTTGTCTCAATTGAGATGTGTTTTACTGAATCCTTTGTCTCAAGAGTGGACATGCTGCTGAATATAGGAGAAGTGCCCCCCGAACCAGGATAAATATTATTGTTTGCGATTGTGTGTCTCGTGTTCTCATTGTAAACTTGCATTTGCTTCCGCAACTCATTATTATTGTAAGTCCATATTGTTGATTAAGTTATAATTAGGTAACACTAATTGATAAATTAGGTAGAATTGCTAGAGTAATTTTATAATTTTAAAGAACACCATTTAATAGCCATCTAGTATTATATATGCCATCTACAGTATCCAACACTTGGTATAAGAGCTTGGTTAAATGATGTCATCAAAAAGCAACAACAATACCTACCCTGAAGGCCAATCCATCAATTGTCCACCTTTGCTTTCCGGATCAAACTTATGGGACATGGAATAATTGCACCAAAATTTACATCAAATCCATCTCCTATGATATATGGACCATAGTGGAAATCCAATATGAAGAGCGAACAAAACCGAGAAGTGAATGGACCAAATATGAGAAGGAAAAAGATGCATTGAATTGCAAAGCAATGAACATTCTCTATTGTGCACTCAACAACACAGAGAGCAACTGGGTGACCCATGCAACCACTGCTTATGAGATTTACAAGTTTCTCGGGGTAACACACGAATGAAACAAGGAGGTGAATACTTAAGTCCAGAATTCCTTACATACTTAAAAGAGAATGTGATTCTCTCTGGTTACTCATTTTTACACATCATAGTACAATAGTGGATCAGAGAGAAGGAATCAGATCCTATTAGATATGATGTGATCAGTGATAATTACATCTTTCCTTCCAATGCAATGCCCTAAAATGGTGTTACGAATTCAAATTAGTTCTGTCTAAAGTCGTGCCTACCACTCCATATAAGATATGGATAGGTAAGAAACCTAATTTTAAGTTTGTTAAGCTACGGTGTAGAACAGTATTTGTAAAAAGGCACAATCTAGAAAAACTAGATGCTAGATTTATGATGGGTAAATTTGTCTAAAGAATTTTTAAGGATATCTGTTCTATCAACCGGAGGAACAAGACGTTATTGTTGCTCAGTGATCGGTTTCGTATGATAGCTTTATATTTATAGACGCAAGCACCAAGTGTAGTTGTAGCTCTATATGGGTCGTCCTCTGGGAGGCAGTTGTTTTCTTCTAAATTAATAGTACGCAATCGATTCGAAGGGTGAGAGCAATAGAATTGGGAAGAAATATCAATAATAAATGGCTCGAGGGCCTGGATGTCCCCAACATTGGATTAAATTAGGATTGATTAAGTATTAGTCGATCATTGAGCTCTTGAGGTTCGGGAGAGGTCGTCTAATCTAAGTGTATTCTCTTATCCCCCCTTCCGAGGTGCATGATAAGATATCCCCTTATATTAACATATCCCCCATTTCTGTGGCGCATGATAGGCCTACCTTGCCCGTATCGACACCGACATCTCTTATGCGTCGATACGCGCTAGGTGTATTACGACCGATAAATATCCACAATCATCCTCCATGCCGCTTCCATGGATTAGGATTTAGATCTATGCTATAAGGGCTCTAATCAATTGTGCAATCGGTTGGTGACGATCAATGTGATTGAAAACTCTAGATTAATCTCGACGTCAATAGTGAATTAGGCTAATTATACACGCAGGGGGAATCCAATCTACATTGATAATAATCATCCTAGCATACCCCTAGTTGTCAAATACTCAATAATTTCATTAGCGATTCATCAACCCATGGTTCAATCAAATGGGGTTCAACCCATTGGCCCTAGATAATCTCTACTCACAATCCATGCAATAGATGATGATGAGAATCATTAGATAAGCATTCATTGTTGAAAAATATAATAGAGAGCAATAGCAAATAACCCAATAATCACAAAGGCAATCAATTGAGAAATACACTATTATTGATCTAAAATTAACATCAAAACAGAAAGAACAATAAAAAAGGGTTGACATAATGAAAAGAATAAACCTGCAACAACTCTGAAAAAGATGTAAAAATGTGTCCTCCCATGCAGGAAAAGAAGAAGAGTATTTATAGTTACCCAAAATCCACTAAAAGCCCCAAAAAGCCCCTTGATGGCGCCCACTCGGCTCACAAAGCCCTTGAAGGACGCGACCGCGTCACCTAAGTTGCCTAAGAGGGCAGAAGATCCTTTGGATGATGCGACCACGTGGTTAAGCCATGTGACCACATCTTCTGGGGTTCTTCTGTCCCATTCAGATCATTTTCATCCATTTGATTGCCAAACTGTTTCTCGCTCCAATTCATCCCCTTTTTCTCCATGTTGATCCCAAAAATCATTGATTTCTCCTGCAACACATGAGAAATACCAAAAGGCATAAAAGAAGACAACCGGTGGAAATAGCGGGGAACAGTGAATGAAATGATATGAAACGAACATGAAAATAGTGTAAAATATGTGTAAATATGGCACACATCACTCAGAATACCACCTTCATGAAGGAGTCTCTTGATGAAAAGAAAGTAGGCAAAGCGATAGAACTGGAAGATGTTCTAGAAGCACAAATTACATAGGATCAGGAGACATTACCAGACATCAATGCTCCTCTTAATGGCATGTAGCCAATCGGTAAGTCTAGTAAGCATCTCCATCTGACAAAGAGACATTTTGGATTTCTCATCGATGGTGATATGAGGGATAACATCATGGTTGATGATGACCCTACTAGTTTCTAAGAAGCCATGCAGAGTGAGATCTCTATATGATGGCCTGACGCTATGAAATCTGAAATAGAATACATGCACTCCAACAAAGTATGGACTTTAGAGGAAGTTCCCAAAGGGATAAAACCAATCAGATGCAAGTGGATCTTCAAGAAAGAGATCTGTACAGATGGAAAGGTGGAGTAAAGCAAGGTTGGTTAAAAAAAATATTGCCAAAGGCTTGGTATAGACCATGATGGAACTTTTGTACTGGTATCCATCATAAATACATTGAGATACAACTCATTATAGTAGCTTTCTATAACTACACAATCTGACAAATGAATGTAAAAACAGTTGTTCTAAATGGCGATTTTGAAGAGTGTGTTTACATGACCCAGCTAGAGACCATTGAAGGCAATAGGAGCAGTGGAAAAGCATGCAAATTGCTTAAATCTATTTATGGATAAAAGCTAGCCTCGAGGAGCTAGTGTTGGAAAATGTATGCCTCGAGGCCACTTATTTGTAATTAGGACTTCTTGTTCAAAATAATAGTATGGTATTTAGTACCATTTATCTAAGTATGTTTATAAATGTTAGTCTATTAAAACCTAGATAAAGTCATGAGACTTAATACGAGGTCAAACATATATCGAATTGAGATTCACGATTATGGAGAAGTGTTTCGATCGTTTGTTGCATAAGTCAAAAACTGTTCGTAGTTGTAGATGCATCGAGAAAGGACATCGATGCATCAGATAGAGTATTGTGTTTTTTGTCTTCACCAAGACTTGGTGGCGATGCTCTCATGCTCGTTCGATTTGGCGAAATCGGAGACGAGACACAAGTGCTCATTAGAGAATGAGTTCACTGAACGACCCAACAAGAGATGCTACATGGATGCATATATTGAACTATCAATGGTAGCTCTCCATGATGATATGTAAGCTTCTTATTTGACTTGAGGTCATTGTTCAAGCCTGTATGTGAATGATGTCACTTTGATTTCTGACCTAGCTTCGAGGCAAGGCCTATCGAAAGGTCTTAGGTTGGACGACACTTGAAGTGTACGACATGAGTAGTGGTCAATATAGGATTCAGTTATCCTGTTGTGGGAAATTAGTGTCGTAGAGTCAGTATGGTTCTTAGCAAAAATCTTTGTCCGATGTATGTTGGATATGGTCCAACAAAGACAAGCTAAGATTAACCAATACTGACCCTACAGTGAAGCTATTAGAGGTTGACAGCCAACCAAACCCTACCCTAGGATTCGTAGTTACATAGTGAAAACGAATGGATAAAAATTGTGAAATTCATCACTGATATAGACCAGGTGGTCCCGACAACACTTATGTCAATGGACAAACCACATAATGATAACACCGAATTAGGGACGGTACCTACTACTCGCGGTCTCTATAGTAAGGGGCTATGAGTTCCACCTGCAATAGGGTCAAGTTATATAATCTTACACAGAATGAGATCTGTGACTAGGTAATAAGAGGTACACACATATGATGCATGGGAACTAAAATGGTTGCAAACTAGTTGAAAAGGAGATTTTAGTCACATATGATGAAATGCAAATGACGAGTCACTCTATGAAAAGCTTAGAAAACCCAAGCAGGGGTCTAGGAATGTCTCAGACCCAGCTGCTATAGCCCGAGCATGGACTCGGGCTAGCCTTGGCTTATGACTCAGGCTAGCCCAAGCATTTCTTGGGCTAAGCTCGAGCTTTAGGCTTGGGCATAGTAGCTCAAGCTTGTGCTTGGGCTGCAATATCTGAGCCACTGCAGCTCGGGCGAGCCCGAGTTGGCAACTCGGGTGCACCCGAGCAATCAGCTGGGGCACGCCCGAGCTTATGCTCGGGTAACTATAGTCCGAGCATATCTCGAGTTGCAGCCTAAGCTAGTGCTCAGACTACACTCGAGCACGAGCTCGGGTGCAACCCGAGCATGGCTCGGGTGTAAATCCTAAGAGGGGAGTAGCCCCTTTTGGGGTAGTTTTTGGGACGACTTTGACGACTAATTTGAGAGATTAAACGGTCTTGAAAATGAGTGACGTTGTTTCTATGTGATCTCCATTCGAATCTCTTTGAAATGATATATCATTTGTATTATAAGGCTTACCATAGAGAGAGAGACAATTAGTCAAAGTTAAACCCTTACATGGAGAAAAACTTGAGTAAAAGTGGCATTTCTTTTCAGTACTACATCAGATGTGTTACTGATCTGTAGGCTCTACTCAACCTATAAGTTGGGTGCATCCCCTTTAGCCAACGTTGTACTAAGACCTGATCAAGGGAGCTCATCCTAATTAAAGGAGCAAACATAGATCTAAAGGCGACCAAAATTTTAGTTCCTCTTTTTTCTCTCTATTACCTTCTCAAGTTCTAGCAAAACTTAAAGGAAGTTCGAATCTGATCCGAAGCTTGAGGCAGGGTTCCTGCTAAGGTGAAATATTCAAGGGTAAGTAGTCGTTCCGAGACGAGATGTTGCATTGCTTTGGGACATCACCCAAAGGAATTTTTTGTGACAACAAAAACATAAGGTATCACTTTTATTTTATAGTAGTAAATTTTAAATCTATCTTTGCGATAGTTTACCCATCTCCAAGATAGTATAGATCCTACAATAGGTTTCTTTTTCTGTAGGGTTTTCTTAAAAATTCGATTTTTTGTTTTTGTTTTCTTCTGATGCTTTCCACGTTAGTTTGGTCTTGATCTATGGAGGTGAAGAACTCAAAATTGAGGGCTTCATGGGCTCCACTTTTCAGATTGACTTGGACGACAGCAAGTCTATACCAGGATATGTTTTTACCCTCAATGGAGATGAAATGAGCTGAAAGAGTTCCAGGAAAAGCACTATTGTCAATTCAACAATGGAAGCCGAATATATAACGGCCAACGATGCAGCAAAGGAAGCAGTCTGGATGAGAAAGTTTGTGGACTAGCTGAAGGTGGTGCCTACTGTTAAAGATCCAATACATGTGTATTGTGATAACAAAGCAACCATTAGTTTGGTCATGGAACCGAGGCTGCATAAAAGGTCTAAGCATATTCTTCTTAGATATCACCTCGGACATGATATAGAATCAAGAAAAGACATTGTCCTCCTTCTCAGATATCACCTCGAACATGATATAGAATCAAGAAAAGACATTGTCCTCCTGTAGGTGTCCATAGAAGACAATTTTACAGATCCATTCACCAAGGCTCTACCACGTGACCATCGGGAAAGACTCATGTATAAAAGTGGTATGAGGTACCATCATAATTGGACCTGAGTGCAAGCATTTTGTTAAAAATATGTATGCCCTCATTGTCAATTATCTTTAATGAAACATTTTGTTAAAAATAATAGTAACCTATTTGGTACCGTTTATCTAAGTATGTTTTTGTCTGTATTAATACTTAGATATAGTCTTGAGATTTGATGCGTGGTCAAATATATATGAGATGAGGATCATGATCATGGAGAAGCGTTTCGATTATTTGTAGCATAAGTCTAACACTGTTCGTAGTCGTAGATGCATCAAGAAAGGACATCGATGCATCAGATAGACTATAGTGTTCTCTGTCTTCACCAAGTGTTGGTGGAGATGATCTCATAATCGTTTAATTTTGTGAAATCAGAGACGAGACACATGTGCTAATTAGAGAATGAGTTCATTAAACGACCCAACGAGAGCTGCTACATGGATGCATATACTAAACTATCAACGGTAGCTCTTAGTGATAATATGCAAGCTGGTTCTTTGACATAATGTTATTGTACGAGCTTGTGTGTGAATGGTGATCGGCCCCCGGATACACACCCGGGAGACAGTCGTAGTCTTACCGCAAGTGCACGGTGTGGCGGCGAGTGGGTATCAAACACGAGGAGGACTAATGACAGTACTCTATCTTTATCACTAAGCTATTGGTGGAAGGATGGGTTGTAAAGTGTTGTTGTCACAGTCGTTCAATCAACAATTCAAATTCAATATAATAAAGGGTCTAGGGAATCCCTATTACGGATCGTCATTTATCTCTGTGACTAGCAAATCTCAACGTTGCAAGACTTGAATTCGGGTGAACTAGTTGTAATTGAATAGAGAACCAAGCTCACGCTCTCTCGCTATTGCCGGTCTATAGAGACTAAGGTTAGGGCCCACTCTCGTGCAAACCCTAACCTAAGCCACTAGCTTTAGGATCGACATCATCGTTCAATCGCTCCTCGAGCCCACTCTCGTGCAAACTCTAGTTACAATCTAGGTTGTGATAGTTCGTATTCGTCCAATCTCTTACAAACGAATATGGGTATAGATTTATAATAAAAATCCTAGCTTTGGTCCAATCTCTTGCAAACCAAGTCTAGTGAATCTAGATTATAAACCTAAATCGAATATCTAGGCCTTCCCATCTGTCGGAATCCAATCTCTTGCAAACTCCAAATCGATAGAAATTCCTAGCTATCCGTCATAAATCAATCACAACCTAACCTTCTATCAATTCTAGCAACAAATAAATTCGTTCATCACAATTCTAAAATTAGATCCATATGGTTCATCCACATGCCCTAGAATAACGGATCTACTCACAATCTATTAAAGTAATAACAAAATCAATGAATAAAAACATATACCAATTCATAGTTGGTAGAAAGCAATTCATAAAAGAGCAAAATTTCAATTAAAAGAACAAACCAGATCTGAGTTCTTCAATCTCCCAAGCTAAAATTACAATTAGAAAATCCTAAAATCTATTTTCTGGTCTCTTCCTAAACTAGGATGAAAACTAGGCTTAAATACAAGCCAAAAACGGCCAAAAATCCTGACAGATTTGCCCCTGGTACAGCCCAGAACCCTATCTCTCGACACAGGCAGACTGCGCCACTCGGCCGAGTGAAAATCCCACTCGGCTGAGTGACAGACCCAAATAAAACAGAGAAGTCGGGGGTCCGGTCTTCTTGGCACCACTACTACAGATTTGGGCTTGGGTAACGCCACTTAGATAGCGCTTCTAAAAAGCGCTATCTAAGTGAGCTCTTGTATAGCGTTTCTGCACTTATAGAAATAAAAATAAATCAAAATTAAGGTAAAAATCACTTAGATAGCGCTTTTTGTTAAAGCGCTATCCAAGTAATACCTTAAATAGCGCTTTATTTTAGCACTATGGTACTAATCGTTACGTAAGCACTTTTATTAAAAAATATACATATATATAATCCCTTAGATAGGGCTTAAACAAAAATATCCCAGCCTTAGGCAGGAAAATTTCCCGATTCCCGCTATTTGGGACATAAATTTCCCAACCCTCGTCTCTTTCCCATCTGGCGGCGACCTCCCCCGTCGGCAACCCCTCCACATTAATGATATGTGAACTTGAGAATTTCTATCTTATGTTAGTCGGAAATGTGCTGTGAACTTGTGAGCTTCCCATTGGCATCGTGAATTCTTTAACCAACGCTGCACAAGGTCCTCTCTAAGCACTATAGTCATTGTCAATGTTACATGAACGCACAACATGGTTGTAAACATATAGACTCTAGAGTGTCATAGGGTGTCCGAGACAGCAAATTCTGAAATGGGACGTGTTTGCAAAATGTATACATATAAGTGGATAGATAGATCAATAGATAGATATAAGTCCCCGATTTAATATATCAATAGGCTATCTGGATGATACTGAGACGCTTCTTGTATTTTCAAATATCAAACTGATTTTTGAAGGATGGATGCATTGCAATTACACCAAATCAATTGAGGCACAATTAAGCTGCATCAGACAAAAATAGATAATTGAGGATTGATTGCTTACTTAACCAATACAGACCAAACTTAATTTACATATGGATCAATTGCTTGCCTAACCTGCATATTTACAATTGAGGATCTAAAATCTATCAATCCAAGAAATAGTTACATATTTTGGGGTCTGCATCCAATTTCATTCTGGACCAGCAGGGTATCTATACTTGACACTCACGTACTTCATTACGTCCTGAAGGGTAGTCTGCCAGTCAGTAAGCAAAATTATAATGTGTATCTTCAATAATTTGATGATTTTATTGTTGCTGTTAGTAAGCAAAAATATGTTTTGCGTTTCATTACACCACATTAAAGATTAATTCTGAATCTCATATGTTGACAGAGACATCTCATATTAAAACACAAGCTCAGACATTTCATCAGCCAACCACTTAATAATTATGTATCTAAAGATTGCGAGATAACAATAGATCAATAGATGATGCTCTAAAAGACAGACGAAGGTCAGAAGTCCCATTCCTAGGGGCTTTGGCATCGGATGTTCTCATGGATTCTGACATTGGGGGTAAGAAAAGAAGCCAACTAGAAAGTAGTTTCTGTGAGGAAATTAAGTTGGTGGAGCAAACTAGAGTGGTAAGTGTGTCAATTTATCGCATGCAGAGGCCCACAAGTCAAATGAAAAGACATTATTTCACACTAAACTAATTTGCTATCATTTTGTTTTATGTTTTATATGAATACTCTATTTATATTAAAATTTGTTTGTAGCGTCCACCTCTTAGGAAGATGGATAAGAGGAGCCAGAAAATTCATATAGGTGCTAATAAGCCTACTTTGAAAACTATGGAGTCAACACTTTGTGCTAAGCAAATATGTTATCTCAAAAGTGGAGATTCTCCTCACAATTCCATGGTGTTGCACCTTTTACGTCTCGCACCCCACCCCAAACTATTGTGAACAACATAGAAGTTCCTATTAAAGCATATTTTGATTGAGAGACTTGGTATGAACTTATTATTTATGAAAATATCTTGGAGGTTTTGGAGGACGGATGGCTAATTGCCACAAGCATTGCCTTTTATATCAGGTAATAAAATTATTAAAAGTTGTCCAACTAATTTGATATAAATGTTTTAGAAAACTTATTTCTTATGTATTGTTTAAAGGTATTTGGGTGATGTTTATCTATCCGAAAATGCCGAGTTGGCCGGTAAGTTTTCTTTTTTGTCGCCCCATATTGCGCCAATGGTAGGTAGTGGAACATCGTCCAATCATTTGGCCGAATGTCTCCTGAAGTATGCAAGACAGAACCATCTATTATTGATACCGCATAATGTTGGGTGAGTTGAATATAATATAAAATACTTATATGTTTATTATATATGTGATTTGTCTAAATTTTTTCAATACATTATGCAGTCATCATTGGGTATTGGTTGCTATCAATACCCAAACAGAGTCGATATACTTCATGGATCCACAAAATGCAAAGATTTCACAGCGTGTGGATTTGAAAAACTTTGTTGAAAGGTAAATATATCTTCAAGTTTTTTTTCATTACAAATGTATATATACATGTGTATAATATTGTTTAATTTATAAAAACAGTGGAATAAGAGGTTATCGAACTCTCCGAGGTGGCAATATTAGTAGAGTAGCGTACAATAGATTCAAGTGGGTTAACATTCAGGTAATAACTTTACAATTTCAAATTTTATTATATATGAAATATTATTGTAATAAATTTTATATATTTAATTGGACGTTATTTTCATAGTGTCCAAAGCAGACTGATGGCATTCATTATGGTCACTATGTTTGTTGCTTTATTGAGGATATTTTGAGTTCGGAAAGCATCACTCAAGTTTCTGCTGAAGAAGATGCTTGTGTGCCACAGTGGCTTTGTCCCAACTCCAAGCCTGAGGGATCATATTCCTGAATCGAGAATGGACAAGGTAAGCATATCTATATCTAATGCTTCAATTATATTAATCGATCTAGCTTTATTAAAAAAGATGATCATTTATTTGTGTGTGTAATTTTAGATTTTGAAGGCAATGCTTCACAAGAAAATATACCCACATAGCGCGGCACAACCAACAAAAAAGAAATACTTTGATAATCAGCCATCAGTTCAGAAATACTTGGATAGCCAGAGAGAGGAAGCGAATGAAGAGAGAGGAGAGCAATCAAGCAAATGGGTCAAGACAGATTCCGAATGTGAGTTAAACTAATGATACGATGAGTGATTTTAGTCGATGATTGAATTGGAAATAACCAAAATTTTCATTTTCAGATATTGTTCTAGAGGTCTAGGCACACAGCTCATGTGAATATTGATCTTGGTAATACTACAAATCTGCATCATTTAGATTGAGATGGAGGAGAATCCAGATTGGATATATTGCAGCATTGGGGAACTTCGTGCTTCTTCACACAGCCAACTGCAATATCGCGCAATATTTCAGGGTTTCGTAACTTCAAAGAATTCCCAGGATTTGTACTGGAATATTTGAATTTTAGGGTACCTGACTTCTAATAAGAATCCATGCTTTTTTAGAGCTCCATAAAGAATTGTAGAGAACTCTTTAATTACCAAGTAAAAAGCTATATTTAAACATTGATGCTTCTTCAATTCATTTGCTGATGTGTTGATGGGCTCATGAGAAAGACTTTGTTACTTTCTGAATGATATTAAAAAGTCCAGCTCTAGCTTTTGATAAACCCAGGGATCTGGAAACTGTCGAGAAAAAAGCAAAGCACTGCTACTTTAGCAAGTGCCGATGCACCTAGGGAACTTGTGAGTGTGTCCTGAGACAAAAAATAACTTGGCCCGGCCGTGATTTGAACTACAAAAGGAAACATTTGCTCAAAAATCTACAATAGTGCTTATTAGGTGCTATCTTAGTGGTACCTGGTATAGCGCTTAGAAAGTGCTATGCAAGGTCAAAATCAAAATTTCTCAAGTAATCTTGAATAGCGCTTCCAAAAGCGCTAAGGTAGTAAAGCGTTATCTTAGTAAACCACTTAGATAACGCTTAAAAAAGCGCTATCCAAGCTACTATAGCGGTAGCTTGGATAGAACTTAAAAGCGCTATCCAAGTTTTTTAAAAAAAAGCGCTATGCAAGCGTTTTTTTTGTAGTAGTGCACTCTGCGTCACTTGGCCGAGTGGAGTTTATCACTCGGTCGAGTGGACTTCCTCACTCGGCCGAGTGAGTATTCTGCTGTGCTCCCCAGAATTCCAGAGAGTCTGGCGTGTTTTCCTTCAGAAAGCTATGACTCACTCGGGTAAGTGGAGTTCTCCACTCGGTCGAGTGGGATTATTCACTCAGTCGAGTGGGCTGTGACTCCAGGCACTTTCGTATCAGTTGTACTCGGCCGAGTACGTTCCTTCACTCGGCGAGTGGACTGCATACTCGGCCGAGTGGCCTGTTTCTGGAGTCATATCTTCTCCTCCTTGCTTCCTCGTCGATTCTATCGAACTTCTTCTTCTTCTGCTCATCCTCTAACGTTGTTAGCTCTTCGATATGGCCATGGGTGATGCTCCAGTATGCGTGCAAGTCCCTTGATCTCATTTATGCTCCAAATCGCTCCATATTTCCTGAAATCCGACAAAAATAAGAAATAGTGAAAAGCAACGCGATATCGTCGAATAATCGTGAAAAACGCGATATGGGCGATCAAAATGATATGCAAACATGCAGAAAAAAGCTGTAAAATATGGACCGATCAAAATCTCCCAAGCTTGCCTCTTACTCATCCTCGAGGAAGATGAGTAAAACAGCGAACCCGGTGGATAAAAACAAGGAAGAAATGAAAAAGGAAAGATAGAAAAGAGAGCGAAGAGGACAGTGCTAGATCATCCTCTCAGGACATAGAGTTGCTTACTCAAATAGCGCATGATGAATAAAACATGCCAGAGATTTTTAACTCGATATCACATCATATATAAGTGCATTCGATATAGAAACCAAGAACGTCAAAACGATATGAAGTATGAATTTATTCTAGAAATAGCATCGTCTAAGGCATTCAAAGTGATATATGTAATCATAGATGACACTCTTTTCAATCGATCGCTTTCTACTTGGAGTATAAGAGGTATCACACATTATAAAGCGATAAGAATAGAAAGAGATGATATTCATGAAGTGCATGCCAAACATTCAGTTCATAGACTTCGTTATCTCTAGTAATCTCCCTAAGTACCAAAAATTACATAGCTTAGGTCATCATGCACTTATAAGTGGTCACTCTCTCACACATCATCGGATCCCCTCCCCCAAGCTTATCTATAAGCGAGGTGGCATCAAATAGAACAATACGGCTTTTCCCATTTTTTGAAGCTCCATAAGCATATAGGTGAAATAAGAAAAAGGAAAGAAGGAAGGAAGGATTGCGTTACACCAATGAACTTCTCTCTCTTTTTTTTCTTTTTTTTTTCTTTTCTCGTTTTCTCTTCTTTTTTCTTTTGTTTTTTTAGTAATATACACAATAACAATCCCAAATCAGAGATGGAAGGGTATGCATGTATTTCACTTTTGATTTTGGGGTAATGGAGCTTGGACCTTTTAGCATGTGGAGGATGCCAATATAAGGTTCGCTAAGGGGAGATTCACCAATGATTTTAAGTATAGAAATGATGTTCAAGATATGTGGAGAAATAAAAATATGCAATGGTATCACTCTTTTGTATGTGCACGACAACTTTCAGCCGGGTAATGTAATCTACTCAGTTTGATTTTAGAAAGTAAACTAATCCAGTCATATCAAAAAGGATACATTCAATCAACCGGAAAGTTGAGCGTACAATTTCAAGCAAATAGAAGTGATAGCAGATAACAAAGCAGTACTCCAAGTTTAGGCAATCAATGCGTGAAGCTTGGTGTGTTTTCTATGAAAAGTATACGATATAAATTTTCAGACTCAGCTAATGCTAGAATTACATTCACAATCATCTAATAAAGATGAAGGTTACTATTCTCAAATGCATGGCGATGTATAGCATATGACATCTGAAATAAAAACGATGGCATGGCAAGAGAATACGCATATAAGAGCAAGCTAACTCCAAGTCATCGTCATCACAGAGAATTCATTTCTAACAAAAAGGATAAAAGAAATAAGGATAAAGGAAAAATAAGAGCTAACTATACAAACGCAGTACACACAAAAAATAAGAATACATGATGAATGAGAAAAAAATAGAAAAAATGGGTGAAAATAAGTGGAAAATGTAGAAAGGTAGAAAAATAAAAATAAAAAATGAAAATAATAATAAAATGCGTGAGACACTCACTCCCCCAAGCTAAACCGCACAGTGTCCTCAATGTGCTAAGTGTGGTACAAGGACATATATGTGAGGGATGGGTGGGTGAGGATGCATGCATGAAAAAAGTGAAAATGAAAGAAACTGGGATAGATATGCATGTGATGAGTGCGGAATGCAAATGATGGATGTGATGAGCACACTGATCAAGGGGGAGCAATATAAGGGCCCAGAAAAACCCCTTCTCTCCCAGACAGATAAATATAGAGCTATGCAAAAAGTGATCAAAATATGTGGGCGAGGGGGGGGGGGGGCAAAATCAGCAGCAAAAATATCAATCAGAGCAACGACCAAAAATATGATAGGCATACAGTGTGTGCCTAAGTTGGTAGTGGGGCACCAGCACCTCCTTGTGGTGGGGGAGGTGGTGGCGGGGGTGGTGGCTACTGAGAGATGGGACGGACTGCGGCTAGTGGAGGCTATGACAGGTGCGCAAGAATCTGGTTCAGGGTGACTTGAATACTAGGCAGAATGGCGATGCGTGCCTGCACAGAGTTAACGGTGGCGGCGAGAGCCCAAAAATCAGCTCTAAGTCCACTGACGGCCCCCTCTACAGCACGGAGGTACTGAACGAGGGTGTCAGGAGCGGGGACAGAGGGTCGCACAGGTGTAGGTCGGGGCTGACGCACACGGCCAGCGTAGACGAGTGGGACCACTAATGGGTGAGTGTGACTGGAGGTGCTCACTAAAAGTCGCTCAGCCTCTGTGGGAGGCTGAGATGCAGGAATGCTCTCAGAAGTGTGAGCAGTGGAAGCAGATGAAGTGGCATCAGAGGGCGAGAAGGGTGGAGAGGTCGTAGACACACAAGTGGAGACAGATGTCATGACACTCTCGGTTAAAATAGCGACAGCAGAGACAGAAGGGTCGACGACTGGGGAGGTCGTGAAATCCAGTGAGGAAAGGGTCTCAGCTGTCGAAACAAGGGAAGGCTCACCTCTCTCAAAAGCAGCAGTGGCGGCCCTCTCAAAGCTCACGTAAGAAATGTGGCCAACAGTCAATGACACGGAGGAGGTGACGGTGGTGGTGGTGGACAAAGGTGCTCCCGACACTGGCAGAAGTGTAGACAGAAGTGACGGGAGCAAGAATCAACTCAGTTGTAGGCTGAGGGATCGGGATATCCAGGGCTATAGGGTCGAGGAGGGGCTCCTACTGAGCGCCCTCGAGCTCAAGCACATACGCAGCTGAGATGAGGAGGTCCATCTCTGGTCTCCATTCCCCATATGTAGGTCCAATGTAGGTCCGAGCGAGGCTCAGAATCATCATATAATCAGTAGCAAATGGACCGTGCAGCCAAATCCAGTGGTGCTGACCATGAAGATGTAGCATCCTCATGCGGGCCATAACGTCTATGGAAAGGGAGGTGGGGCCTGGAGGTCTAAGCAAACCAGCTGGCAGCTCAACCCCGCACAAAGGAGCTAGCAGGATAATCAGACCGCCACAACCGATCGCCGTCCTTGTGGTGACAAAGGAAATGGCGGTCTAGATACCAGCTAGCAATATCAATCTGAACGGCGGGGACTAAGACGTCGGTGTCGCCCTCGAAGGCTCTCTCTATAGTCATCGCGTAGAGCATATAGAGCTCAGGGGCTCATACCTCGCAAGAAAACTAGTCACCATAAGGCGCTGAGCAATACGGAGGCAAGGTCAATGATAGAGGAGGCTGTTGAGTAATGGTGTTTTATACCAATCTTATTTTGATGATGATCACAACATTAAGTTGTTGCTAATGAATCTCATGCTTTAGTCTCTCAGTTTATTTCAGGATATCTTTCTTGGAGACTAATCACTTGGTGTAAGGATGGACATCATGTGAAGAAGAGCCAAAGTTTGGACTCAAGGAGTGCCAAAGCTTGGAGATGATGGAGAGCAATCAAGGCATCAAGATTGAAGACTTAGACTCTTAAGAAAGCATTGTAATCCATGTAATTTACTTTATTGCTTTCTCTCTCTTTTGAGTCTAGGGTTGATGTAATGCCTTGCTAGATGGTTTGCTCATTCATGCACATACATTTAACCATCTTAGTGAACCTTTGGATTATCATAGAATCCAACCCAATAGGTTCACTCTTTCCGTCAGTCGTCTGTTGAGGGAAACACAGCCGACTGGATGATTTCCAGTCGCCTGTAGATCCTTCTACATTCGCCTGATTTGCACAGCTCAAGTAATATTTCAATTGACTCAAAATTGAGTTTTACGCACAGTCGCCTGTCGATCAGTTTTCAGTCGCATGTATATTTACAGTCGCCTGAGATTTGGCCAATAGTCGCATGTCTAGCGTAAGTGCAATCTCTGCATCTCTCTGTCTTCTCTCCATACTTTACAGTAGTCGACTGATGTAGAATGTACAGTCGCCTGACTATTTGACAGTCGACTGTAGTATTTACACCAGTCGCCTGTGCGAAGAATTGGAGAAAGAGTGCAGCTCTCTGTTTCGTTCCATCCCCTGCAGCAGTCGTCTGTTGAAGGTTTAACAGGCGCCTGTCCTATTTGTCAGTCGACTATATTGACTTCGTCAGTCGACTGTCCAGGCTCAGATTATAGCCGTTGGATATTTTCTAGCCGTTGATCAGTCGACTGTCATATAATCATCAGTCGACTGTTCCTGTCGTTTTCACCCAGTTTCTAGCTGTTGCAGATTTGATTATTTGGCTGTTTCTTTGGGGTTTTGGGCTTGATATAGGATTCCTAAATATATGAGTGTGCTGCCTTTGCTTAAACTTCTTGATTGATTCTTGATTACACTTGATTCTATTGAAAATCTCAAGAGATCTTTAAGCCACTCTCAAGCTCCCTCATTTCCCTTCTTTGAGCATTCATCTTCCTTCATGCATTGAAGTCCAGCTCAAGGGAAATCATCCAAGTGCTCTCAAGCATATTCCAACACTTGGAGATCCTCTTCCATGCCTTGCATTCGTTCATAAGTAAGCATCTCAAGGCGTAGGTAAGAGTATTTACTTTACAGGGTGTAATTTGTTTTCCTATTTCTCTTTGTGGGATTAGGATACTCTCTTTGTGGGAGGTTGTCTCTTTGTGGGACTAGGGAATTCTCTTTGTGGGAATTAACTCTCTTTGTGGGAGTTCGAGTGTCCTAGTGTAGGGCTAATCCTAATTCTCTGAGTGGGAGTTAGTGATTCTCTGTGTGGGAGTCTTGATCCTTGTGTAGGATTGGTTGGGTCCTTGTGTAGGGCATAAATCCTCTTTGTGGAGTATCTCCTTGTAAGATTTGTATTCACTTCTCTGTGTGGGAATATAGTGAATATTGGTGTGGCTGGATGTACCCAAGTTTGGGGAACCAGGGTAATTCTTTGTGTTTGCGTTTGGATTGATTGTGCCATTTAATTCCTCTTGCATTTATAATTCCGCATTTGCAAGTTAAATTTTATTTGGACAATTTTATTGCCATTACACTATTCACCCCCCTCTGGTGTGTGTTGTTAGTATTGCAAGGGTTATTCGATCCCTACAATTGGTATCAGAGCGAGGTTAAAGCATACTGCAACGATGGCACTCAACGCTACTTCTGCGCCTCATGAAGAAGGTCTTTCTACCGTCCGACCCCCGCTCTTCAACGGAATCAACTATCCGAGTTGGAAGATCAGGATGATGGTCTACTTAAAGAGTCACTACCTTTGGGACATAACGGAATCACCTTTCGAGGAGCCTTCTACTCCCGCGGCCTTGAGAACTAAAGCGGAGAAGGACTTGATCAAAGTCAATGCTAGGGCTATGTGTGTTCTCCATTGCGTCCTCACTCCGGATGAGTTCGATCGCATCTGCATGTGCAAATCGGCCAATAGTATTTGGCATACACTGGAGATCTCTCATGAAGTGTTACTTCAACATAAGGAAAAGATTCAGTCAACCAAGCCCGAGAAGAAAAAGGGCGTTGCTCTTCATGGTGAGAAGGAGTCTTTCAAGTGGAAAAAGCAGTTCCAACAAGAAGCTCCAAGTGAAGATGTAGAAGTTCTTAGTGACGATGACTACATCGAGCTTGCCAAGCAATTCAAGAACTTCACGGCATTCCTCAAGGACAATCAAGGTATGTCTTCATCAAAGTTTGTCTCATAGTCTAACAAGTTGGTTTGTTTCAACTACAGTGGAATAGGTCATGTGGTTACCGAATGCCCTTCCAAACCCAACATAGATTCCTATAAGGGTAAAGGGAAGAAACATTGGAAAGCCAAGTCCGAGGTCAAGAACCAAAAGAAGGGACTCATCGGCACATTTGATGATTCCGATAGGGACACATCTAATGACGAAGAAGATGATGACAAGGAGCACGATCTAAGGTGTTTTGTTGCCTTTGATGATTCTTCATCAACTTCATCTAACTCTTGCGATGAAGAGATAGAGACGTGGCTCAACTCCAAAGAAGAAAGTTGCTTCATGGCTAATGGGGAAGAGTCTTTGTCAAGCTCAAGCGAGGAGGAAAGTGATGAAGAAACCGAGGTGGAAAAGCCATCCTATGAGGAGCTTGAATACCGCCCAAGTGTGGCCTCCAATTTGGCAAGTAAGTGCATCGATTCATATGATAAAATGAAAGCTAAACTTGATAATGCTATGAGTAGGGTGCATGAGTTAGAATAATCTAGTGTATATATTCATGATGAAAGGCATATTTATGGCACTTGTGAGAGAGACACACTTCTCTCTCAAGTTAAGGAATTGAGCATTTCTAATGAAAATCTCATTGCTTAAAACCTTAGCTTAGATGCTCACATTTAACAACTTATGTTGAAATGTGAAGAGAAATCCCGGTAGCTCATAAGCTTCTAGTGATTCACTCCACGATTTGTTGGAAAAACAACATCCGGCAAATGCAGAACCAGGGTCGCGCTAGCGGAAGAAGAACCAGGGTCGCTAGTCTTCTTCTCCCGTGCACGGGACCTAGTGCGTGGAGGCATGTAGATGCCATGAAATGTGAAAACTACCACGAAGTGCTAATAAAATGGAAAGAGTATATCAGAGCACGACTCGACTCCATGCAAGTAATACAAACAAAGAGGCACCTCCCCTGAAGCTCTGAATCAGCACTTGATCTCTCTAAGCTATCCTGAAGCACAAAATCAAATGATTAGCAATGAATATCAAAAAATCGCGGGGAAAATCAAGAGTAATAGGTATGATAAGGGTTTAATTTTGACTCAGGGTGGATTAGGGCTTACAAAAATGGGAAATAGGTGAAGAGGGGAATTTTGCACTTAGGAGGGCCGACCAGCGACCGGCGATCAGACGGCGGCCGGTCGGGGGGGGGGGGGGGGGGGGGGGGGTCGCACCACTCGGGTGCGGAGGTGGAGACTCAGTCGAGGGGTGGAGGGTGCTCAGTCGATTTAGAAGGAAGCTCGGGGGATTAAGAATGATTTGGGGATTTAGGGATTTGAGATCCGAGCGCTGGGTTTTATAGGGTAAGTGACTCGGTCGAGTGGCGTTGACCACTCGACCGAGTGGCTACTGTTTCGTAAGTTTTAAAAAATTTCAAATATGTTCCGACTCGGCCGAGTAGGAACTATCACTCAACCGAGTAGACAAAGTCACTCAGCCGAGTGGCTAGGCCACTCAGAGCTTTTTAAGTATTGAAAGTATTTGAATCACTCGGTCGAGTGACCAAGTCACTCGGCCGAGTGACACTTAATTTATAGAGGGGGGTTTCAGAGACTTCCCTGTGTAGTATCCTACTCTACCGAGTAGGTTCTTCACTCGGCTGAGTGAAAAAATCACTCGGCCGAGTGGGCTGCTGTTTTCAGCTCCAACTCTCTGTTTTTGCGACACTTTCTGATTTTCTTTCTCCCGTCATTTTCTTCCTCCTCTTGGCGTTTGGACGCATCCCTGGAGTTCTCCCCATCGCCATGGTCATCCTCCGTTCATATGGTCTCATATCCTCCTTTTCCTGAAATACAAACCGGAGCCCGTTGTCAGGTTTTTCTTCGACTCTTGACTCTATACACTAATAAAGATCTAAAACAAAAATCAAAGGAAAATTCAACTAAAAATTTGGATAGAACCATTGGGTTGCCTCCCGACAAGCGTGCATTTAAGGTCTTGAGCTCGACCCCATAAGATTTGCGATTAATGCTTGATGTTTGGCGCATGGGAGATGCACGTGTCAAACTTGCCGAGAAGGACGCTTGGGTTCAGTTGTTGATTTTCGTCGGCGTTCCTCGGCTGCCCCTCATCATGGGTAGTAGTGGGGGGTGAGTCCCCTAAGCTTGAGCTCTTGACGTCCTTTTTCTTGACCGGCTGCGAAGATTTATTTGCCGGCAGTGCTTTCTTGACGTGCTTCGCCGTAGAGAGCTTGCATAGCTCTCTAATCCTAACGACATCAGCGTCGTCCTTCTCTTCATCCGTAAGAGGGTCAGGTGGGTCTCCCATCATTTCGCTATCTTCGGTAATTAAGATTTCATAAAGACCGTTTATAAGCAAAGCTCCAATGGCATGGGGGTGGCGTCGTCAATGGCCTTTCCAAGTAAGCATGACAAATCTTGGGACCAACCCTTAATAAGGTATATGCTATTTACTTTCCCGGTGGGGTCTCCTTCTGAGTAATGCTTGAGCCTTTGTCCATTTACCTTAAACGTGACACCGTCTTTTCCCTCTATCTTAAAGGCCCCTCCTGGTTGTATGTGCCGAATGGTGAAAGGTCCTGACCAACGTGACCTTAGCTTTTCGGGAAAGAATCGAAGTCTAGAGTTGAATAATAAGACCTTATCTCTGACCTTGAAATCTGTCACGGTGATGCAGGCATCGTGGAGAATTCTGGTCCTTTCCTTGTAAATTCTAGAGCTCTCGTAAGCATCCTGTCTAATCTCGTCAAGCTCATTGATATCTAGAAGTCATCGCAACGTTGCACTCTTGTAGTCGTAATTTAAAGTCTTGATTGCCCAATAGGCGCAGTGTTCCAACTCCACCGGTAAATGGCATGCTTTCCTATAAACTAACTGATATGGGGTAGTGCCAATGGGGGTTCGAAAAGCCGTGCAATATGTCGACAGTGCATCGTTCAATTACATGGACTAATCTTTCCTAGATCTATCGACCGTCTTCTCTAGAATCTGTTTGATCTCCCGATTTAACACTTCTACTTGTCCACTCGTTTGAGGGTGGTATGACATCCCGATTCTATGATTCACCCCATACTTCTTTAGCATGGCTTCGAACTTGATTTCTATGAAATGGCTTACTCCGTCGCTTATCAATGTTCATGGCACTCCAAAGCGTGGGAATATGTTTTGCTTGAAAAATTTGGATATCACTCTCACATCATTGGTTAGGGTTGCGATGGCCTCTACCAATTTCGAGACGTAGTCAACGGCTAATAGAATATACTTGTTTCCGTTGCTTGATGGAAAAGTCACCATGAAATCCACTCCCCAACAGTCAAATAGCTCAATTTCCAAAATTGGCTTCATCGGCATCTCGTTCCGTTTGGATATGTTTCATGTCCGTTGGCATCTATTACAATAATTGACAAAGTCATGTGTATCCTTGAACATGGTCGGTCAAAAGAACCCGCATTGCAATATCTTTGCAGTGGTTTTGGAGGCGACGTGATGTCCCCCGCAGGGCATATCATGGCAATGTGAAATGATAGAAGTGGCCTCTTGCTTTAAAACGCACCTCCATATAATCCCATCCTTGCATACCTTGAAGAGGTACGGATCTTACCAGAAATAGTTACGGACTTCGTGCATGAACCTCCTTTTTTGTTGCGTGGCCATCCCATACGGTTTTATTCCGCACGCCAAATAGTTCACATAATCCGCATACCAAGGCACTTCTCCGGGTCTAATGACGAATAGCTTCTCGTCGGTAAAAGTGTCGTCAATTGGCAAGCTATCATCATTACCATCACGAACAATCCTAGACAAGTGATCCGCCACAACATTGTCCGTTCCTTTCTTGTCTCGGATCTCCAAGTCAAATGCTTGGAGAAGTAGTATGCATCTTATTAGCCTTGGCTTGGCTTCCTTTTTGCTCAATAGGTACTTCAATGCCGCATGATCGGTATGCACAATCACTTTTGATCCAAGGAGTTAGGAACAAAACTTCTCAATGGAGTAGACTACCGCCAAAAGCTCCTTTTCGGTAGTAGTGTAATTCTTTTGTGCCTCGTCCAGGGTTTTGCTTGAATAAAATATTGCATGAAGCTTTTTATCCTTCTTTTGGCCCAACACTGCCCCAATTGCTTGATCACTAGCGTCGCACATCAACTCGAAAGGAAGATTACAATCCTGTGGTTGTATGATTGGTGCGAAAATGAGGGCGTCCTTCAGTGTATTAAATGCTTGTAAGCAGTCGCCTGAAAAGTCAAATGGAGCATCTTTAATAAGTAAAGCTATAAGAGGATGGGCAATTACGTCAAAATCCTTGATAAAACAGCGGTAGAACCCTGGATGACCAAGAAATCTCCTAATGCCTTTAACATTAATAGGAGGGAAAAGCTTTTCTATTACCTCAATTTTTGTCTTATCAACCTCGATCCCTCTAGACGAGAAAAGATGCCCTAAAACTATCCCCTCGGTGACCATGAAATGACATTTCTCCTAGTTAAGAGTTAAATTATTTTATTGGCATCTTTTAAGGACCTTAGTAAGATTAGCCAAACACGAGTCAAATCCGCTACCATAGACAAAAAAATCGTCCATGAAGTCTTCCATGATGTCTTCAATATAATCAGAAAAGATGGATGTCATGTACCTTTGAAAGGTGGCGGGGGCATTGCAAAGATCGAAAGGCATTCTACGGTAAGCATAAGTACCATAAGGGCACGTAAAAGTAGTCTTTTCTTGGTCATCTTCATGTAAGGGAATCTGAAAGAATCCCAAATATCCATCCAAATAGCAAAAGAATTTATGCTTGGTGAGGCGTTCTAGCATTTGGTCAATAAAGGGCAATGGGTAATGGTCCTTACGGGTGGCTTTATTCAATTTCCTGTAATCAATACACATCTGCCAACCCGTGACGGTTCGTGTGGATATAGATTCTCCCTTACCATTTTTTATTACGGTCATCCCCCTTTTTAGGGACGACATGAACCAGGTTAACCCATCTGCTGTCAGAAATAGGATAGATGATATCGGCTTCAAGCAGTTTAAGGATCTCCTTTTTAACCACCTCTTTCATGTTAGGGTTTAACCACCTTTGAGGTTCTACGGAGGTGGCTTCAGTGTTTTCAAGGTGAATCATGTGCGTACACAACCTAAGGCTTATCCCCTTGA
Source organism: Scilla litardierei (assembly GCA_030789695.1). Classification (NCBI taxonomy): domain Eukaryota; kingdom Viridiplantae; phylum Streptophyta; class Magnoliopsida; order Asparagales; family Asparagaceae; genus Scilla; species Scilla litardierei. The sequence goes on from CM061142.1 coordinate 96,104,170, forward strand.
GATTAGAATGCTATAGCCGAGGACATCCTTATGGCTCCTAAGGACATCTAAAAGACATTCAAGTTGATGGTGGTTGAGGCTAGCATTAACAATCACCGGGTATGTCAGTTTATCCCCCAAAAAGGCATATCTTAAGTTAGGAGGTAATTGTTTCAGTTCTACCTCAAGGGGCACTGTACCCCTGCCTCCTTTTCCTGTGAAAGCATGGCGTCTTCGATCGCATCTATGTTCGGTTCCTCCTCAGAGAGTAGGCTCTCGTATGCTGACTCAAAATCTCTTCTTGGCGAGGGTGGTGCATGGGGTAGATGCTACATGACTCTGCGCTGAGGTCAGTGGGACTACCATTCTCCTCTTGTTCATACCTGAAATTAAAAGATAGGTCAGTGCATTCATCGATGTTGCAGGAGGGATCGTCAAGTATACTTCCCTGAACGTCGGTATGCCAAATAGACTCTTCACAAGTATAGATCTCTCCAGTGCATGCTCTGATGCCTTCCCTTATTCTGGGCTGAGGGGTCCGGCTAACTTCAAAGTACAACTTATCATCCCGCATATCGACTCTAATGTTGCCCTCGATAGTTCCTTCTGGGGAAATTTGATCAATAACAAAACTGGCAAACATCTGTTCAAGGGGGTCCCCTACGTTGATGGCCAAGGTCCCTGTGGACTGGACATCATCCACAAGTTATTCCAGAAGGGATGCAAAGGCATCATCATGTCGCGGGCTAGAGTCTGTTCTCATCATCGTGTCTCCCATGTAACATGTTAAAATCCTATTGAAAAATCTGGAGGACAAGTCAATATAAGTGTCGAATAAAAATAAAAGAATGATAAAAGATGAAATGTAGCCAGGTGAGGAAAATAAAATACAGTCGCCTCCCCGACAACGGCGCCAAAAACTTGATCGGCCCCCGGATACACACCCAGGAGACAGTCGTAGTCTTACCGCAAGCACACGGTGTGGTAGCGAGCGGGTATCGAACATGAGGAGGACTAATGATAGTACTCTATCTTTATCACTAAGCTATTGGTGGAAAGATGGTTTGTAAAGTGTTGTTGTCACAGTCGTTCAATCAAAAATTCAAATTCAATATAATAAAGGCATCTAGGGCTAGGGAATTCCCACTACGGATCGTCATTTATCTCAGTGAATAGCGAATCTCAACGTTGCAAGACTTGAATTCGGGTGAACTAGTTGTAACTGAATCGAGAACCAAGCTCACGCTCTCGCGCTATTACCGCTCTATAGCGACTTAGGTTAGGGCCCACTCTCGTGCAAACCCTAATGTAAGTCACTAGCTTTAGGATCGACATCATCGTTCAATCGCTCCTGGAGCCCACCCTCGTACAAACTCGAGTTACAATCTAGGTTGTAATAGTTCGTATTCGTCCAATCTCTTGCAAATGAATATGGGTATAGATTTATAATAAAAATCCTAGCTTTGATCCAATCTCTTGCAAACCAAGTCTAGTTGTACGCGAGTTCCACCTCGTAACAAATTCAATCTAGGCCTAAACCAAGTGTAGTGCGCGATCCAATCTCTTGTAACACTAGTAAATCTCGATTATAAACCTAAATCGAATATCTAGGCCTTCCAATCGATTGTAATCTAATCTCTTGCAAACTCCAAATCGATAGAAATTCCTAGCTATCTGTAATAAATCAATCACAAACTAACCTTCTATCAATTCTAGCAACAAATAAATTCGTTCATCACAATTCTAAAATTAGATCCATAGGGTTCATCCCCATGCCCTAGAACAGCGGATCTACTCACAATCCATCAAAGTAATAACAAAATCAATGAATAAAAAAATATAGCAATTCATAGTTGGAAGAAAGCAATTCATAAAAGTGCAAGATTTCATTTAAAAGAACAAACCAGATCTGAGTTCTTCAATCTCCCAAGCTGAAATTACAATTAGAAAATATTAAAATCTATTTTCTGGTTCTTCCTAAACTAGGATGATACTAGGCTTAAATACAAGCCAAAAATAGCCAAAAAATCTTGACAGATTTGTCACTGGCGCAGCCCAGAACCCTAGCTCTCGAAACAGGCAGATTGCGCCAATCGGCTGAGTGGAAATCCCATTCAGCCGAGTGACAGACCCAAATAAAACAGAGAATTCGGGGGTCCGGTCTTCTTGGCACTCTGCTTCACTCGACTGAGTGGAGTTCTTCACTCGGTCGGTGGACTTCCTCACTTGACCGAGTGAGTCTTTTGATGTGCTTCCCAGAATTCCAGAGAGTCTGGCGTGTTTTCCTTCAGAAAGCTCTAACTCACTCGGGCGAGTAGAGTTCTCCACTCGGCCGAGTGGGATCATTCACTCGGTCGAGTGGGCTGTGACTCCAGGCACTTTTGTATCAGTTGTACTCGGCCGAGTACGTTCCTTCACTCGGTCGAGTGGACTGTGTACCCGGCCGAGTGTCCGGTTTCTGGAGTCATATCTTATCCTCTTTGCTTTCTCGTCGATTCTATCGAACTTATTCTTCTTTCGCTCATCCTCTAACACTGCTAGCTCTTTGATAGGCCCATGGGCGACGCTCCGGTATGCGTGTAAGTCCCTTGATCTCATTTATGCTCCAAATAGCTCCATATTTCCTGAAATCTGACAAAAACAAGAAATAGTGAAAAGCAACGTGATATCGTCTAATAATCGTGAAAACGCGATATGGGCGATCAAAATGATATGCACACATGCAGAAAAAAGGGGTAAAATATGGACCTATCAAATGGTGTCATTTTGATCTCTTACTAAGCTTCAAGGCAAGGCTTGTCGAAAGGTCTTTAGGTTGGGTGGCCTTGAAGCATACGAGGGGGTAGTGGCCAAGATATGATTAGTCTTTCCTGTTATGGGGAGTTAGTGTCGCTGAGTCAGTACACATCTTAACAGAAATCCTCAGCCGAGGTATGTTGGATATGATCCAACAAAGAGAAGCTAAGAACAAATGATATTGATCCAACCATGAAGCTATTAGGGCTTAACAGTCAACCATACCCTAGGCTTCGCAACGGCCTAGTGATGACGAATGGATTAAAACTGTAAAATTCATCACTGGCATAGCCAGGGGTAGTCCCGACAACACTCAGGTAAATGGACAGATTATATAATGATGATACCAAACCAGGGATGGCAACTGCTACTTGTGGTTACTGTTGTTAGGGTCTATGAGTCCCACTTATAGTAGGGTCAGGTTGTAGGGTCTTACACAGATTGAGATCCTTGTCCATGTAATAAGAGATACATGCATATGATGCATGGGAACTAAAATTGTCGCACTTGATTACGAAGGGGATTTTGGTCACATAGGATTTGACGCGAATGCCAAGCCATTCTAAAAAGCATAGAAAAACACAAACTGGGGTCCGGTGTATGCTCAGACCCAGCTACATTAGCCTGATCAATGACTCAGGCTAGCCGGGGCTTATGGCATGTGCTAGCCTAAGTTTTGGCTCCGGTATTGTAGCAGCCCAAGCTTGCGCTCGAGCTGCAGCAGTGCCTGAGTGTAGTCGGGCTACTGTTGTGCCTAATTGCTTGAGAACTCTAGCTCAAGCATGGCTCGGACTGCACCCGAGCACATGCTTGGGTTTAGCTCGAGCAAGGCTTAGGCGCAACCGAAGGTAGGCTCAGCTCTTTTGGGTAGTTTTGGGTTAACTTTGACCTCGAATTTCGAGGGTCAAACGATCTCAGAAATGAGCGACAACAGTTTCTATGTGTTCTACATATGAAGCTCTTCGAAATGATATATCATTTGGCTTCTAAGGCTTACTGAAAAGGGAGAAACAATTGCTCAAAGTTAAGCCCTTAAAGTGGAAAAACTTGAGTAAAAATGGCATCTCTTTTTAGTACCACATCGGATGTGTTACTGATCTGAAGGCTCTACTCGTCTTATAAATAGGGTCCATCCCCTTCAGCCAAACTCGTTCTAAGCCTTGATCAAGGGAGCTCATCCTAATTAAGTGAGTGATTCAGGTTGAATATTACATATTAAACACCTCATTTAGCCCTATTTTGTGCAAATATGATATGTATTTGGTCTCTAATACGATCGAATTTTGAATACCCTTATTTTTTAGAGCAAACTCCTATTTTATGCACAAAACAGCAATATACTGAGTATTTCTGCACTTTTTGTATTTTTAGTACGAAGATCTCGATCTCACGATTTCGACGACTATTTATTTGTATTTTTCTGAGATCTGTGCTAATTACTGTGAATTTTTGAATGCAGAATACCAATTTAATGAAGAAAAACGGCCGAAATACGACGAAATATGGCATACGTACGTACCCCGCCTCTGGCCTTGGACACGTGGCATCTATCCACCATTTCCAGCTCAGATCCAACGGCCCCAGCGGAGCAGTCGATGCGGCCGAATCTGAGCCATCGTTTCCACGATCCAACGGACGAAAGCGCTCCCAGCGAAGCGAAGCGGAGCTGAAACCTCGGGGCAACGTGGAGTGATCGCAGCCGTTCGTCGCTCGAATGGACGGTCGAGATGGAATCCGATTTGGATTCGGAAGCTTAGCAGGCGCGGGCGAGCGAGATCCGCTAAGGGGGGCCACGTGGTGCTTCCACGTCTGATCGCGCCTCGATCGGATGGCTGTCATTTGATGCGGCTAGGGGGTTTGGGTTTTGAGCAATTTGGATGCGGTTGCGAACCCATTAAGACCCCAAAACCCGCAATGCCTCTATATAAGCATATTTTAGGGGGTTTGGATGTATTCTTGCATATTTGGAGCTCTAGGAGCCATATTTTGACGTGAAATTTGGAGGCCCTGGAGAAAGAGGCCAGAGCTATCATATGAAGGAGATTTGGGGCTAATTGAATAGTTTTGGTGATATAATTTCTAACTTTACTCTTGTATTTTGCATATTTAGCGCGTATTTTGAGACTTTGAGCATGTATTTGTCGATGAATATGGTTTATTTTCTTTCCATGCGTGGCTATTACCTATTTGTATTGGTTATGATGTAGTTAGGGTGTTGTAATCATTGATTTTGATATATTTTTGCTCTATATTCACGTTATATTGCGTATTTCATTAATTTCTACATATATGTTATTTGGGTATGTTATACGGAGACGTGGGCATGCTTGAATCGAATATGATCTTTGCGGACTTATTCATGATGCGATCAGAGTGGATGTATCGTGACCCGAGAGGGAAATTGTGTGTATTTTCTTCAGGAAATCGATGATATACGTGATTACTTTTTGGCACTATTTTATGCTCTTTATCGCCATACCTTCCGACGTTCTCGTGTCCTTGCCGGACGAAACATTGAGTTATAAAAAAGATATTAATAATCATTGATTGCACATACCCTAACGAAGTCACGACCAATACAACCTCTCCATATTAGTACACTAATATTGCCTTCCCCATAATTATCGTAGGATTTTCTTTTATTATTTTAAACCATCGACACCATTACTTATATCTCTGATAGGTGGTTGTTTATCGTCGTTTTAGTACTCTTTACAAACTGAAATCCGTGTTTTTGCAGGTCAGTTGTCCCGTGGATACGATACCTGGACTCACCAGGATTATTACTTGTTCGATCCCCAACATTTGGGAGTAGCGCTCATACATTTTGAGACGAGTCAAGTTTTTGCCGCCGTTGCCGGAGATAACGATACTTGTAAGCTACAATTTTAGTTTATTCAGAGGAATATTCGGTAAGATCCTTCCACCTTATAGTTTAGAATTTTTTCTATATCTTTGTCTTCTTTAAAAAAACAATATATATATATATATATATATATATATATATATATATATATATATATATATATATATATATATATATATATGAGGTTAATGGAGGAATGCTGATAGCGTTGGAAATTTTTCCAGCGCTATCAGCGATCTGGGCACTCTACACCTATTTTTTAAATTTTTTGCAGTAGTTAGATAAACTTGTTACCTAGCTGCCCACAAAATTTCACGTCGATTCAACACCGTTTGAACCTCCGTTCATTGATTTCAAAAACGTTGCGCAAAATCTAGACAGTTTTACGCAACGTTTTTGAAATCAATGAACGGAGGCTCAAACGGTGTTGGATCGACCTGAAAGTTTGTGGGGAGCTAGGTAACAAGTTTATCTAACTACTGCAAAAAAATTTAAAAAAAATATGTGTAGGGTGCCAAGATCGCTGACAGCGCTGGAAAAATTTCCAGCGCGATCAGCACTCCTCCATTTTTCACTATATATATATATATATATATATATATATATATATATATATATATATATGAAAGGTTCATGTATTAAGTAACTATGTGCAAAAGATATTACAAAAGAGGGAAGGAAAAGTGTTTAGTTGTATCAGAGTGAGGAGAGGGCACAAGCGCCGTCACTCACAACTGAATACACCCTGAACACCCTCCGCCTCAGCCAAAACTAACACAAAAGAAAAATCGCAAATCACCATATCCTATTAACCGTGATCGCTGATGTTCCAATTATCCAAGATTCTTCTATCCGCATCATTCTCAGGGTCCAACTCCAAGTTGCAGAAGTTCAATGCGACATCCGAGGATATGTCTTCAAAGAGTAATGTCTTCGGCTTGGTAGTATTCTCAAAGACCCTTCTGTTACGCTCTTTCCAGATGTGCCAGACTACAGCTCCAAGGGCAGTGAAAGACAGGCGGCCAATAGTGCTCTTCTTCCTAAATCGGCCCAGGAAATCATTGCCGACAGCTTCCAAGGTAGAGGGGATGTCCTGATTAATCTCAAGCTTGAGCAAAGTCCTCTTCAAGATGTATTTTGTGTATGCACAGACAAAAAATAAGTGGTCTTTTGATTCGTTACATCCCTCCTCACAGAGGACGCATTGTGGTGAGATTAAGGGCTGCCATTTACTTAATTGCACTCGGGTCAACAGCTTGTCTAAGAAGGCTCTGAGGAGAGTTATAGAGAATTTCGGCACACTCTTCTTATGCCAAACCAACGGGTAAAACGGAAATATAGTACCAGGTCCTCTAGCCACATCCCAAGCTTCCTTGAAACTAAAATGGTTACTCGGCTTCCAGCTCCATGTATCTTGTCCCGGCCGAAGAACAATATTCCGCAGAAGTTGCTCTATCTCCCGCATACTAGAATCAAAGACCCAAGCAGAATTTTTCCAATAATCCGCAACTCACATGTTGCTAGCGCCTGAAGGCATATCATATAAATCTTTCAGTGGGCCGCACGGTAGCCAGTTATCATGCCAGAATAGGGTAGTTTCACCATTCCGCACCTTCCTCTGAATAAGTTTATTGGATATATTCCGACAGTGTAGCATAAATTTCCAAGTCCCTGACTGGGTGGGCTTACCTTTAGCAGCGAAGAAACACTCTACATCCCCGTAATTCTTTCTCATATTCTGCGCCCAAAGGCCATCATTAGTGAATAGCCTCCAAGTCAGTCTAACCCCAGATGCAATATTTAGGTCCTTTAGCCGCCTAAGTCCAACCCCTCCCTCTTCTTTTGGCTTGCAGATGTCATCCCAGGCCCATATTCTAGAGTCACCCAATATAAACTTCCTGCAGGAAGAGTTGATCTCACGGAGGACAGATTTCGGAATCCGAAAAGCTTGCATCCAAAAGATAACCATACCATAGATAATTGTTCTCACTAGCTCTATGCGGCCCGATATCGATAATAGAGTTGAAGTCCAGCCAGCCAGCCGTTTTTTGCATTTATCCACCAGTTTGCTATACATAGAAGTCTTCGGATAATTGGAGGAAAGAGGCAGTCCCAAATATGTTGTGATGGAGGATGCTAGCTTGATTCCCATGGAAGTAGCCAATTCCCTACGGTTTCTGGTGCCTTTGCTAAATATAGCAATACTTTTCTCCCAATTGATACTCAAACCAGTTAGGTTCGAGAACTCATGCATCAGATTTTGCAGCCCAATAAGTGAAGTTGTATTTGCACGACAGAAGACAAGCATATCATCTGCAAAGAGGAGGTGAGAAATTGTACCTGACTTCCTCATCGGGTGAATAGTTCGTGACACAAATGCCTTTGCCATCAACAGGGAGAAGGCCTCCATTACCATCACAAAGAGATACGGGGAAAGAGGGTCCCCCTGCCGAATCCCCCTATTTCCTTCAAAGAACCCATACGGGGAGCCATTGATCATCACTGAGAAACTAGGCGTGGAGATGCATTCTTTGATCCAAAGGATAAAGTTGCGGCCAAAACCAAATTGATGAAGTATATAGTAGATGAACTCCCTGTTGATGCTGTCAAACGCTTTCTTCAGATCAATCTTTATGCAAGCACGCGAACCCATTGGATTGCTGAAGTCACGGATTTGCTCATGGGCGAGAAGGGCACTATCAGAAAGTAATCTCCCTTTCAGGAACGCTGTTTGATTCGGCGAAATCAGCTCATGTATCACAGCTTTAAGTCTGTTACACAGGACCTTGCTAATGATTTTATAAATCACGTTACAGCAAGATATTGGCCTGTAATCTCCCAGTCCACTGGCATTTGAGTTTTTTGGGACTAAAGTAAGAAATGTATGATTAATTTGCCTCAACATTGTACCCGTTCGGAAGAAATGTCTAACAGCCGCCGTGACGTCACCCCCTATGATACCCCAGTTTTGCTGATAAAAGTATCCATTATATCCATCAGGACCTGGAGATTTATTTGGGTTTAAGTGGAATAGAGCATCCTTAATCTCCGCCTCTGAAATTCTCCTATCCATCCATGCCATGGCTTGAGAAGTGAGTTTCCGCTTTGTAACCAGTTTTGGGAAAACTGTCCAGTAGTCTTTCTGATTGTATAATGATTGGTAAAATTTTGGTGCCTCTACTTTGAGCTCCTCAAATGATCTATTCTGACTTCCCACCGAATCTACAAGATGACTCATATTATTGTGCGCATGCCTGGATTTCATTGCCATGTAGAAAAATTTAGTATTCCGATCACCAAGGTGCATCCAGTCCTGTCTACTCCGCTATCTGAACATCTCTTCCTCTTGATCGATCTGATCCGAGAGTTGTTTGGTAAGGTGGCGTTCCTGTTGCTGTAACTCAGTGTCCATGTGGATACTGGGGTGCATTCTGATATTCTCTAGGAGCCTGCGAGTATCAGTAATAGAAGTTGATGTATTTGTTGCCCACCGTTTAAGTTCAGTTTTTACTCTTTTCAGCTTGCAAACAACCCGGTACATGGCCCCACCAATATCATAGCAGTTCCAGCAATTTTCAATAAGCTCCTTGCAACCATTCAATTTCAGCCAATGATTAAAGAACTTGAATGGTTTGGGTTCAGATAATACCTTAGAGTGGAACCTGATCATCATTGCCGAGTGATCACTGGTGAGTGGATCAAGATATTCAACAAATGCATCGGGTAACTTAGCAAACCATTCCGCATTCCCAAGTACACGATCTAATTGCGCAGCAATACGACCCGTACCCATGCGTTGATTACACCAACTAAGCCGATTTCCAACACTTTTAACATCAAGAAGAGCGCAGATATTTATGCAGTTATTAAAATCATCCGTAACCCCTTCATGTAAGAGACGGCCCCCTACTTTCTCTTTACTGTATCGGACACAATTAAAGTCTCCCCCTACTAACCATACTTCTCCCCTAAACCTGATGGCATCCTCAGTGAGATGGGACCATAACTGCAGCCGGTCCTTGCTCATATTAGAAGCATATACCGCAGTGTAGCAGAATGTAAAACCTCCTGCATTTAGGCACCTACAGGAAATGTGATGTGGTGAGTGCGCAATGACAGAAACATGCCAGATATATATATATATAGTGATGCATACCTTTTAAACTTTATTTCTTATTTGACCTGAATTCTACTGGTCTTCCATGGTACAAATGAGGAAAATCCATATTTACACGTGTAAGAGTTTGAAAAGATATGTCACAGATTGTTTCATAGGAAAAAGCTTGAGCAAATTGAAAGACTATGTCTTATATATTTCCCGTATTCTTTAAGAGACAGTGCTACAACTTGATTTAATACTTTGCCTCATGACTCATTATTTAATTGGTTATCATTTTAGGCCGACTTCCTTAAGAGATTTCTGCATTCTTTCTTGTGGCAGGCACAGAGGCAACAAGCTACGAAACAACAGATTGTGAATTTTATCCAAACTTATGGGGAGGCCTACCATCAGGCTTTGAAGAGGTTCAACGAGTTAATGCTTGCATGCCCACACCATAGCCTCCATGATGATCATCTTATGTAGATCTCTACACAGGATTACTGCCTCCTACACGGGATTTCGTCCAGATGAGTTGCAATGGTGAATTCTTTTCATATATGACAGAGGATGCATGGTGGTACTTGCAGGACCTTGCAGTGCATGAGAGAGATATGCCATCTGAAGATCAATCACCTAGATGTGAAGATGATGGCCAGAGCATTCCTTTCGAGGACACATTTCAGCAGGTCTGGGGACAGCCTGAGGAGTTACCTTGGATTATTACCGATGCGATCCTATTAAGCACCAAGAGAAACCATATAAGATGGAGCATCAGATTTACTTAGATGAGCATGATGAGATGGGTGGTGGGGTGCATGTGGACTATAAGGGTGACGCGATGCTTTTCCGTTTGACGAAGATGATGATGTGGTAGAGACAAGTGATGGCGAGAGTAAAATCATTGAACCTGAACCATGTCTTCCTTTAGATTCATCTCCCCCACTTGAGGAGTACGAGTACATTGGATGGACTGCTACAGGTTATCACTGCTATGAAGAGGATGATATTAGCGAGGGAGAGAGCTTACAGACTATATTGGAGCCCGAGCCATACATCCCCATAGATGCATTTCAGTTGCCACTATTTCCTCCACCTCAGGATGTGCACCAAACCATCATCCATGAAGATCTTCAGGAAGAACCACAAAGTTTTGAGAGGCCTGCAGAACCTACGATTACTGAGGAAGAGGGTGGAGCGAACGAAGGTGACTACGAGATGACCTACACTGAGCCTGAGCTTGTTGGAAACGTAAAGTTTCTCTTCCAATAAAGTTTTTGATGATACAATCATTTATACATATGTGTGTATACTAACTCTTTGGATGCAGATTATCAAGATCAAACTCTCACAAATGACAATCATCAAAGTTACGTTGCATGAACAAGCATCAAAATGCACGATGAAGCTCAAGCAATGAATTCTCATATCTTGAGAAAGATGATGTAATTTTATCTTTTATCCTTGCAAAACTTTAGATTGTTAAAGCCTTGATAATACTCTATCTTAGTTCTTTAGGACTCAGCCTCAAAATCCAAACTTCAGAAAAATTAGCTGACCAGCATTTTTCCCTAGTCGACTACTAAATTTTTTATGAACAATTTATTTTTGGTCAAAATCTATTTTCAAAGTATAAGGATTAATTTCTGAAAAGTTTCTCAAAATTTTATTTTTAGTCGACTAATAAATTTCCCTAGTCTGCCAGACAGTTTTTCAAATAGTTATAACGTCAGTTATTATAACTGATTTCTATTAAATAATTTTTATAATTATTCAATGGCAGTTACAAACTACCTTCCAACGTCATTTTGTCAGTTCCTATCCGTTTTTGTCCGTTTGTGGAAATTTATTTTCGTTATTCTATTAAAGGACACTTCAACAGCCATTTTCTGACCTGGCAGCACTATTAGTCGACTAATAATTTTGAATAGTCGACTAATTTTTGGAAAAATGGCTTAGATTTTTTTGAAAATTTAGGCAGATGTCCAAAGTTCGAAAACTAACTTTTTGGACTATAAATAGACCCCCAGACCCCTGCCTAAAATACACGAAAATTCTCTCACTTTCTCTTTTCATAATGTTTCTTTCTCTCTCTAGAAAGTGTGTGATTTTTAGATTTCCATAGGGGAAACTCTGCAGAAATTCTGCTTCTTTAGGAAGTCCAATTTCCTAGAGCGTTCTACCATAATTCACATCTTGAACCTTGGAGATTCCATGACCAACCTTGCGCTATAATTCCGATATTATCAAGGCTATAGGTGATATTGTTTCATACTCTTTTCTTTGCTTTATTTGGTGAATCTCTTGTTGAGGAAATTGTACAAGTTTGCAACACGGGGAGTGATCACTCCACATTTTACACCTTTTTTCCGCATGATTGCATGCCATTTAGATCGCTCAAATCACGTTTTTCACGATTTATCGACAATATTGCGATACTTTTCTTGATTTGTCCGCATGATTGCATGCCATTTAGATCGCTCAAATCACGTTTTTCACGATTTATCGACAATATTGCGATACTTTTCACGATTTGTTGTTTTTGTCGTATTTCAGGAGATTTGGAGCGATTTGGAGTGATCCCGAGATACACCTACTCCGGAGTGTCACCGAAGACTTCCCCGAGGGGTATTTTGCTATTGGAGAGGAGCGGAAGAAGAAAGAATGTCGTAGGAGCAACGAGGAGGCAAAAACACTCAGAATGGGCATTTTTAGTGTCTCACTCAGCCGAGTGAAGGAGTCACTCGGCCGACCAGCGAGACCCCGCTCGGCCGGCCAGATCGGACACGCTCCAAGTGTGCACTCGGCCGAGCATCAGAAGCCGCATCTGCCGAGTGACGAAACTCCGTCCGCCCGAGTGGCACTCAGACGACGCCCATCAAAAACTCCCAACTTACTGTTTTTCGTCAGTCTGAGCATCAGAAGACCCACTCGGCTGAGTGGCAATTACCGACCGCCCGAGTGAAGAGAAGCCCATCGGCCGAGTGACGACAACTCACTCGGCCGAGTGACCCCCAAAGTGAAGACCCCCAAGACCCCAGACTTACTGGAAATTCTCAGGGTCTCCCACTCGGCCGAGCGACTTTTGTCACTCGGCCGAGTGAGCAGCGCTGCCTGTAGCGGAAAACGCGATTTTGAAGAGGCGCAGGGGCATTTTGGTCACGGTTTTTTGGGCAGTTTTGGGGGGTATTTATTTAACCCCTGATTCTATCCTAGGTTAGGGAGCTTTTTTTTCCTTGCTTTTTGCAGCCTTTTAGATTAGACTTTTTAGCTTTTGATTCTTGTGATTGGAGAGGAGAGAAAAGGGTTATTTTTGTTGGATTCTTGGAGAACTAAATTGGTTTGTCTCACTCTTCATTAAAAATCCTATTTTTATTGTTATTTTGAATATTGCCATGAATTCTATTTCTATTTCAATTGATTATTCTTTCATTTGTGATATGATTTGTGAGTAGTCTTTACGTCTTAGGGCGTGGGGATGAACCCTACGAGCCCAATTTCTGATTTGTGATGATTTGGTAGAACTATTGCTAGAATTGCTATTAGGGTTAGTTTGGGATCGATATATTACGGATAGCTAGGTGTTCATATCGATTGGGATTTGCAAGAGATTGGATCCCAATTCGATAGGAAACCCTAGAAATCCGAATTGGGTTGAAATTGAGTTTCCGTAGTATCGGTTTGCAAGAGATTGGACCGATACTAGGGTTCTCGGTTGCAATTCCATACCGATACCCATTTGCAAGAGATTGGACGGGTAGGAACTATCCCAACCTAGGTCGCAGCCCGAGTTTGCACGAGAGTGGGCTCGGGATGCGATTGAACGATGACGTTGATCCTAATGCTAGCTTGCCTAGGCTAGGGTTTGCAAGAGATTGGGCCCGAACCTAGGTTAGCTATAGACCGGCAATAGTGCGAGAGCGTGAGCTAGGTTTTACATTCAGTTGTAACTAGTTCATCCGAAATTCTACCCTAGTAATTGTGATACCAATGAATCACATTGACGAGATACGGTGAGTAGCGGGGATTCCCTATTCCCTAGGCGTCTTTATTTGATTTTATATCTCTTTACATTATTTGACGATTGTGACAACATCGCCGAAAGGCAAATTCCTACTCTTCTGTCCCTATAGCCAGGTTGTTTGGAGAAGGCACTGTCATACGTCCTCCCTGTGTTCGATACCCGCTCGCCGCTACACCGTGCGCTTGCGGTAAAACTACACGGTCGCTCTTTAGGGTGTATGCCCGGAAGCGATCAAGTTTTTGGCGCCGTTGCCGGGGATCTATCTCCGTGTATTTGCGCCATACTAGGTTGTGCTCTGGGGTTGCATTTTGAAGCGATCAAGTTTTTGGCGCCGTTGCCGGGGAGGCGATTGTGTTTGATCCTACCACCATAGTGGCCGCATTGTTATTTATTACAATCTGAAGGTCTGGAATTGTATTGCTATCTCATGCTCATCTCAGCATATCTCTACCAAGTTCACAAATTCAGCGGGACTTGTTATGGGGCTGACTGCCGTTTACGGATTTAATGTTGTGTGCTCCAGAACCCCTCTATGGAACAATCTTGTCTCTGACTCCACTGCCCTGATTAATTTTCCTTGGATCGTTGGTGGTGACTTTAACTGTGTTTGGCCCTCTAACGAGAAATTGGGTGGGCGTGCCGTTGATGTAGTGTCTATGGATGATTTCAACAGCTGTATTCAAAGCTTCCAACTTAATGAGTTGAAAAGCATTGGTTGTAACCAAAGCTGGAATAACAGACGAGCAAGTGGATCACATATCTCAGCTCGTCTCGATCGCGTTCTTTGTAATATGCCCTGGTTTGATCTTTTGCCTCAGTCTTACTATGAGTATCTTCTTGCTAGCACAAGCGATCACTCCCCCATGATAGTCTACCTCCTTCCTAAGGTAACTTCTTTCCCCAAGCCATTCAAATTCTATAACTCTTGGTTATCCTTGCCAGGCTATAAGGATTTGGTACGCAACTTCTGGGAAAGCTGTACATTTCTTAATGGTCCTCCTTTGATGCGCCTGACATCAAAACTAAAGGCTCTTAAAGAAAAGTTGAAACTTTGGTCTTCAGTACAACGAAATGCTCTTGAGATTTCCAAGTGCCGAAATGACCTGTAGCATATTCAATCAAATTCCCTTATTAATTCCGACCCAACACTCCAGACTTTGGAGAGTGCGGCTCTTCAGAGATTGGTGAAAGCTCTGAATATGGAGGAAGAGGACCTACGCCAAAAAAGCCGTCAAAATTGGTTGACACACGTGGATGGAAATTCTAAATTCTTCTACACTGCAATGAAGTCTAGACAGTCTCATAATTCCCTCAATCATTTGGTTACGGCTGATGGAGACAGAAGTACTAATACTGATATACTCCATGCTAAGGCGTCTCTTTTTTACATGAATCTTTATCATCAAGATGACTACTGGAATGTCTTTCCTAATATTATTCCAAAACGATTGCTCACACAAGAAGCTACAGTTTGGTTGGATAGGTCAGTCTCTTACACTAAAATCAAGAATGTTGTGTTCCAAATAGGCAAGGACAAATCTTCAGGGCCTGATGGGTTCAATGCTTATTTTTTCCAACAGGAATGGGAGGTAATATGTAATGAAGTTGTACTTGGCGTCTCCTCTATCTTTACGAATGGTAGTCTGCCACATTCTGTTAACCACACTTTCCTCACACTGGTCCCAAAGAATGCTAATGCTTCATGTTTAGGAGACTACCGTCCGATTGCTTGTTGCAACGTCTTATATAAGATTATTAGTAAAATCTTATGCAATAGATTGAATCCTGTTATCTCAGAATTAATCTCCCTAAATCAGGCTGCTTTCCTGAAGGATAGGTTGTTGGCAGATTGCACCCTTATTGCTCATGAGCAGATCCTGGATTTTAGTAATCCAATGGGGGCCAGGACATGTATCAAATTGGACCTCCGCAAGGCTTTCGACAGCGTAAATAGAGAATTCATCTTTTTCATCCTGCATCAAATGAGATTCTCTCACAAATTTATAAATTCGGTGACTATATGTATTTCTTCCCCTATGTTTTCGGTACTTGTGGAAGGTTCCCCAGTTGGGTATTTCAATTCCAATAGGGGGCTACGGGAGGGAGACCCCCTTTCGCCCTATCTTTTTGTCCTCGTCATGGAAGCTTTTTCACTGCTTATGGCCCAAGCTGAATCTTCAGGATCTATCCAACCCTTGCGTCAGACAGGATCAATCTCCCATCTTCTGTTTGCTGACGATTTATTGCTTTTCTGCCGGGCTAATCCTCGCTCTCTTAATGGCCTTAAAGATCTGTTAGAAAGGTTCAAGCTTTTCTCTGGGCTACAGATTAATTGGGACAAAAGTGCGACAATTTTTAGTAAAGGAGTGCGTAATGCAGGTAACCTTTCAGAAATTCTTGGAATTCGTATGGTTTCCACTTTCAATATATATTTGGGACTTCCTCTCTCTTCTAAATATCCCAAGGCATCCCTGTTCAGTTGGCTTGTGGATAAATGTAAAAAAAGGCTAATGGGATGGTCTTCCTCTCTCCTCTTTATCGCTGGGAAGATAGAGTTGGTCCGATCGGTAATATATGGTACAGTTGCTTTCTGGATGCAGGCGTATTCTCTACCGCCCTCGGTTATTCGTGCTATTAACTCTGCTTGTAGGAAATTTATTTGTGGGAAGCTTAATATTTGGGCTTGGAAGGACATGTGTACCCCAAAAAAGGAAGGGGGAGTTGGATTAAGATCCCTGGATGATTTAAATGTTGCTTACGGGATTCGTCTTACATGGAGAGTTCTATCTACTAAAGGTATTTGGGCTGAATACATGGGAAAACACTATGGTCCAATAAAGTATGGGTTTTATTGTACGAAAGCAAGACCCACTGACTCTGGATCCTGGAAGTTCTTATTGAAAAGCCGTACTCATTCTCAAAAACTTATAAAACGAGTTGTCAAGGATGGCAAGTCAACATCATTTTGGTACGATAATTGGCATCCCAATGGTCCCCTATACCTATTGCATGAGCCGGCCCAAGGGTATGAAATAGCGCGGGTTAGCGACTACTGGGAGGGTGCGGGGTGGAGCAACAATTCTATTATTGATGGTGTGCGGCATTTGTTGCAAAATATTTCCCTAAGTGAAGGGCCGGATGTGTGGAAGTGGATCCCAGGGCCGGTTTGTACACTCAGGGCGGCTTGGATTGGAGCGCGAACAGCATGTGCGCCCTTCTCAAACTATGACTCGGTTTGGTATCCCCATGGTGTGCCGAAATATGCACTCACATTACTTAGGGCAATCCATAACAAACTCCCAACCAGGGTGCTTTTATCCAATAGGGGGATCAACTGTGAGATGTCATGTGTGCTTTGTTCCTCTAAATCTTTTGAGAGCATATCCCATCTTTTCTTTGAGTGTTATTATTCCAACTACTTACTTACTAGGTGCCTACTGAAGATGTGTTTTATAGGTACTGTTCCGATAACAATCCAAGGAGTCTGTGACCTATATCATTCTACTTACAGTAAGAAGGATCCAGTGAATGTGTTGGCTAAAACAACCCTTTCCTCTATGGTATGGCACATATGGAAGGAGCGCAATAAGCGTATTTTCGAAAGCAAATTCAAGGAAAAGACTGTCCTATTTGAGGAGATAGCGTTTGATGTGAGAGCTTCTCTTCGACTATTGAATATGGACTAGGCATCAGATCCGGCTCCTTTCTCCAATTCGGGACTACTAGATGTGGGATAGTTTCTTTACTTAGAGTTTTGGTCTAGGCTTCGATTTTTGTGTTATAGCTCTGTACATACTTGACTTGCTAAGTAATAGCGGTAGATAATTTTTAGTGGTGGGTGATGGCGCTTGTGCCCTATCCCCACTCTAATTATTGCCTACCTCTTCTTACTTGAGCAGCTTCTTTGTAACCTTTTTGGCTAATATTAATATAGACTAACTTTATTCGTCAAAAAATATATAGGAGGGATCAAATGACCCCCAAAAATAACCCCCAAAAATAACCCCCTATCAAAAATCTCATGCCCCCCATTTTTTCGGAAGATCCAAACCGTTCATCTTGATTTTCACCCTCTAAGTACCTGACCCACCAATTTTCAACCCGATCCCATGTGTTTTGCCCGTTCATCAACCATTCGCAAAAGTTCTGTTCATGCGAAACCGTTAAATTTGGGTCGGATGGATGAACGGGCAAAACACATGGGATCGGGTTGAAAATTGGTGGGTCACGTATTTAGAGGGTGGAGATCAAGATGAACGGTTCAGATCTTCCGAAAAAATGGGGGGCATATGATTTTTAATAGGGGTTATATTTGGAGGTCATTTGATCCATCCTCATATATATATACACTAGTCATTACCCGTGCCCATAGGGCACGGTTTATTTAATGGCTGAGTTTTTCTCTCCCACAAATTTCAAGTTCCCCCAAATTTCAAGTTTTCCCAGAAAATTTCAAGTTTCCCCCCAAATTTAAGTTTTCCCCCAAAATTTAAGCCCCCCCCCAAAAAAATTGTCATTACCACCTAGGACAAACTTGCCACGTAGGACAAAGCTTTGTCCTAGTAGGATAAGATTCAAAATCTTCATAGAACTGGAAAAAAAATGGCCGGAAGGGGTGAGAATAAAAAGTGTGGGTGTGTGTGGGTGGGGAGGGTCCATAGGCAAAATACAAAAACCGGGGTTGTATGTGGAAAATTCCCCACCGCCTCTTTATCCCTCAAAATCTCATCTCTTATATTTTCTCTTATTCAATTTCCCTGTTTTATATAATAGATATCCAAATTCTCTTATCCAATTTCTCATGTCCAAATTCTCTTATCAATTTCTCTTGATAACATCCGTCTTTTATATAATAGATATCTCTTATCCAATTTCTCTTGTCCAATATCTCTTATCCAATTTCTCTTGATAACATCTGTCGTTTGTAATATAGATATCTCTTATCCAATTTCTCTTGATAACATCACTCTTATCCAATTTCTATTGTCCAATATCTCTTATTCAATTTCTCTTGATAACATCCCGCTTTTATAATATAGATATCTCTTATCCAATTTATCTTGTCCAATATCTCTAATCCAATTTCTCTTGATATCATCCCTCTTTTATAATATATATATCTCTTATCCAATTTCTCTTTTCCAATATTTCTTATCCAATTTCTCTTGATAACATCCCTCTTTTATAATATAGATATCTCTTATCCAATTTCTCTTGATAACATCCCTCTCTTATAATATAGATATCTCTTATCCAATTTCTCTTGTCCAATATCTCTTATCCAATTTCTCTTGATAACATCTCTCTTTTATAATATAGACATATCTTATCCAATTTCTCTTGTCCAATATCTCTTATCCAATATCTCTTGATAACATCCCTCTTTTATAATATAGATATCTCTTATCCAATTTCTCTTTTCCAATATCTCTTATCTAATTTCTCTTGATAACATCCCTCTTTTAAAATATAGATATCTCTTATCCAATTTCTCTTGTCCAATATCTCTTATCCAATTTCTCTTGATAACATCCCTCTCTTATAATATAGATATCTCTTATCCAATTTCTCTTGTCCAATATCTCTTATCCAATTTCTCTTGATAACATCCCTCTTTTATAATATAGATATCTCTTATCCAATTTATCTTGTCCAATATCTCTAATCCAATTTCTCTTGATAACATCCCACTTTTATAATATAGATATCTCTTATCCAATTTCTCATGTCCAATATCTCTTATCCAATTTCTCTTGATAACATCCCTCTTTTATTATATATATATATATATATATATATATATATATATATATATATATATATATATATATATATATATATATAATCTTATTATTTAATTATTCTGGTCGGTCAACAGCCTTTTTGTTGTAATCACTACACAACAAAAGATTTCACCTTTTGAGTTTTCCCTCCAAAAACAATTGGACCAAAGTACAAGGCTCCTTGGAAAGGGGCTTTTTCAAAGTCAAATTAAAGGACACCTACTCCCTGGGCACAGTAAAAGGACATGTACTTGTGTCCTCCTTGTTGACCGAGTTAATAAAGTATCCTCCATATTTCGCATCTTCTCTTTCCAATATTCTCTGCGCATTGATTAGTTGACTAGACATTTCGACTAGTCGACCAGAAATTGACAGTTTTTCACAGAACTGCGATTTTTACCATTCTCTTCCACTGTTTTTCGCACCAATCGGTTCTTCAACCTCTAGAGAAGTTAAGAGACGTTATCAATTAGTTCCAATTCAGTTTTTACTTTCGAATTCGAAGTTTCCCTCTAATTTTTCTCTATTTAAATCCATGGCTTCCTCTTCTTTTCTACCATGCGAAAACCACTCTCATCTTGGTCCAAATGTTCTTCACTCTTTTGCCACAGATTTCAGATGGCTTCCTCCTCTTCCCGTCGCCCAACCCCATCCGACCGCCGGCCTTTGATCTTCAACTCCGATGAAGCCCGCGCCATTTGACTCCATGACCAATACCCCTTTCTATCCGAAACGCTTCATAGACTTCAATGACACCGAAATTCTTCAATATGACGTTTTCAATCTTCTTGATGATGCCGCACTTCTTACTCTCTGGAGTTTTATCGACAGTGTTCCTTACTATCCTAGCCTAGTGAAGGAATTCTATGCCAACATGGAGGTTATCTACGATGACGGTAATGTTTTCTTTGACACCATTATCAAGGGTCACGAACTTCGTCTTGATTACACTTCTCTTGCCACGGCCCTAAGTATCCCTCGCTCTCATGTTTCCGATCTCGGTTTCACCATAGATAATGCCAATGTTCTTGCCCGACTTAGTCCGAATTTTTGTGTGGGGATGAGCGCCACTGAATTACTTCCAACCCCGCGTCTCATCTTCAAGATCCTTATCTACAACCTCCTCCCAAAATTCGGCTCTCTAAATTACGTTAGCAATCACCTTGCACTTTGCCTTTACGCAATTGTAAGGGGATTAAAAGTAAATTGGGCTTATGCTTTCATGCGCATATTCATCAAGCCCGTTACTTCTCACATTTATCTCCCTTGCACAATCACCCGCATCTTCAAATACTGCGATGTTACTCTAGTGGTGTAGTCTCCATATTTCCTACTATAAATTTTGATCGGTCGGTTCTTAACCAAATGACATTACCCCATCCTCCTCCTCTCCGCCGTCGTCATTTTGGAGTTAACCCTAATAACCCTTGCAGAAACTCCCCTCCTCAGCGAAACATTATCCAAACACAGGTTGACAACCTGCGTGAGGATGTTAACAAGGGATTTGCCAACGTCCAAGAACACTTAAGCAGCTTTGAAACCCGCCTAGAGAACGTGACAAATGCTATGAATAAGGGCTTCGAGACTACGCATCAAAGTCAGGCCTAGATTCTTAGCCTTCTGGAACATTGGTCACCCTATTCCCCATCCACATTGCAGCACCCTTGTCCACCATTTTGAAGCGATTTCGGAGGATCTCGCTTCTTAGTCGACCAAGGAAATCCGTTGGTCGACTAATCATGGTTATCTGCAGTTTTAGTTGTCTAGTTTGGTTTCTTGTTTTCAGTGGTGATGTTTGGTGTTGAGTTGTTTATTTTCAAATCAGTATGTACGTTATGTTGTCAGTATGCCTAGGTTACCTTTGGATGATGTATTTTGTTTTGTTGTTGTTGGTTTTCACTGTCTTTAAGTTAGTCCTATGTATGAATGAAGTTTAATGAAGTATTAATGAAGTTCTTTCAGTTTGTTTAGTTCCTACTCTTCCCTATTTTTCAGAATTCTGCAATGCTTAGTCGACCAGAACTTTTTATTAATCGACTAATTCACTAATTTGCAGAAATTCCTCCCATTTTTGTTAATTTCAAAAGGGGAGAAAAATATGAAATATGCAGTGAATATGTAGTGTATACAATCGGTTTACATTATTAAACATCAAGCATATAAAATTGTTTAACACATATTACAATTTTATTATGGGCATGACTATTACATTTGGCAAATTAGTTAAACTTTTCACTACAAGACATCTTTTTAATAAATCTCCATTTGCTAAATTCATTAACTTGTTATCACACTTTTTCCCATTTAGCAAAAGATTGTTTCATTTATCAAGCAAAAAATTCAGCGGGAGCTTTTCGATTATTAGTATTTCTTTACAAACACATATATTTCATATTATCTTAACATATATTGTAATCATCAAAAAAGGGAGAGAATGTTGGAAACATAAAGTTTCTCTTCCAATAAAGTTTTTGATGATATAATCATTTATATATGTGTGTGTATACTAACTCTTTGGATGTAGATTATCAAGCTCAAACTCTCAATATGACAATCATCAAAGTTACATTGCAAGAACAAGCATCAAAATGCACGATGAAGCTCAAGCAATGAATTCTTATATCTTGAGAAAGATGATGTAATTTTATCTTTTATCCTTGCAAAACTTTAGATTGTTAAAGCCTTGATAATACTCTATCTTAGTTCTTTAGGACTCAGCCTTAAAATCCAAACTTCAGAAAAATTAGCAGACCAGCATTTTTCCCTAGTCGACTACTAAATTTTTTTATGAAAAATTTATTTTTGGTCAAAATCTATTTTCAAAGTATAAGGATTAATTTCTGAAAAGTTTCTCAAAATTTTATTTTTAGTCGACTAATACATTTGCCTAGTCTGCCAGACAGTTTTTCATATAGTTATAAGCAGTTATTATAACTGATTTCTATTAAATAATTTTTATAATTATTTAATGGCAGTTACAAACTACCTTCCAACATCACTTTGTCAGTTCCTAGTCGTTTTTGTCCGTTTGTGGAAGTTTATTTTCGTTATTCTATCAAAGCACACTTCAACAGCCATTTTCTGACCTGGCATCACTATTAGTCGACTAATAGTTTTGACTAGTCGACTAATTTTTGGAAAAACGGCTCAGATTTTTTTGAAAATTTAGGCAGTTGTCCAACGTTTGAAAACTAACTTTTTGGACTATAAATAGACCCCCTGACCTCTGCCTAAAATACACGAAAATTCTCTTACTTTCTCTTTTCTTAAGGTTTCTTTCTCTCTTTAGAAAGTGTGTGATTTTCAGATTTCCATAGGGGAAACTCTGCAGAAATTCTACCCCTTTAGGAAGTCCAATTTCCAAGAGTGTTCTACCACAATTCACATCTTGAACCTTGGAGATTCCATCACCAACCTTGCGCTATAATTCTGATATTATCAAGGTTATAGGTGATATTGTTTCATACTCTTTTCTTTGCTTTATTTGGTGAATCTCTTGTTGAAGAGATTGTACAAGTTTGTAACACGGGGAGTGTTGGCATCTTTGTATGTTGATTACTTGCGGAGAGCAAGTGTTTTAGTGGATTCAAATCTCTACGGGATAGAGGACTGGACGTAGGATCACAAGGATCCGAACCAGGATAAATATCTCTGTGTTTACGTTTGAATTTTCTGGATTGTGATTTTTTTTATTTTCGCACTCTTATTGCAATTTTTTATTAACTTTTAATTTTGCAATATTGTCGTGATTTACACTATTCACCCCTCTCTAGTGTATTTGGTGTGCCAGGAGATCCAACAGAGTTGTCTTGCCCTCCAGACCTATTTCTACAGCCACTTCCACGTCCTCCTGAGGCAGAGTACCAAATCAAGTATAGTGATACTTTTAAGGAAAGTTCCCATGAACTCAAACAATTTAATTCTGAATCTCTTAACTCCAAATATTTTAGATTCAGATAGTCGTCAATTAGCTTTAAAATCATTTATCGTTTGTGATGACCCGTTATGGAAAGCTTTTATGGACAAATAAATTTACCCATCTCTTTTTGACACAACGTATCTCAAGCAGAAAAAATGTACATACATGGAGGAGATATGATGGGTTGTGTCAAAGCTTGGCCATGAGGATGCAAGTGGAGGAAGAATACTCGCTGAGGAGCGCAAGGAGCAAATAGAACAACTTCCTCCACCATTAAAGATCCGGGATCCGCCATTCGACCACGGTGTGTTCTTTCCATTAGCGTAGACTTTTTATATGCTTTTAGGATGCTTGCTTTTGAATAAACTCGTACCCCTTTTGACATTGAGGACAATGTCCATCTTTAATTGGGGGAGCGTATGAGGCCTAAGGATTTTTATAAAAAAACAAGGCAAAAGAAAAGAATAAATCACCAATTCTCATCATTTAAAACTCTTTCACATACCACATTAGCGGATGATTATGCATTGATTGAGTACTAAAAATTTTTTATGGCTTGAATTAATTACTTTTTCTTCATGGAATTACTCGTTAATATGCCTTTTATGACAACTTTCAAGTGCCATGATTAATATCTCGAAATAGTTTGATTTTATTCATGCATGCTATTGTGATGCAAAAGCTTAAGTATACACGATTTATTATAATAGTCTTCAAGTTGAAGAGGAGTTTGGCCTTCGTCACTAATGTTAATGTTCATATTTATGGGTGTTGAGTTGCTTACGAAAAAAAGAGAAAAAAAAGAAAAAGAAAAAATGCCTCGTTCCCTTAAGTTCATTAATTAGCCGGGTCTACGTGCCTCAGGAAGCATTGGAGATTCGCGTCGAAAGATGGATGAATGGGGAGTGCATTCAAAAAAGGGGAGAAAATAAAACTTAGATGATTCGAGTATTAAGTTTGAGGGGATCTTCTAAGCCTAATGCCCGAAGGTCGTCTGGCCTTGGAGTCATTAACTGAAAGCCCGTTACATGGATCATTCTAAATCGTCAAAAAGAAAAAACAGAAGAAAAAAAGAAAAGGAATGGTGAGTAAACTAAGCAACTTCAATACCCATGATGTGAACAATCTTTTTGAGATGCCAACTCTTTGGAAATAATAAAACTAGAATATAAAGACGTGTTATACTTTCGCTTGCACAAAACGATGCTCGCATGTTATTTATTCAAATTAAATTAGAGAAAATATCATGTGATTAATCTTATTCATGGAATGTGTATATTGATGGTCAAAATCATGTTGGTAAGCGTATTATTGAGCCATGCCATAATCAATTGATAGAATTTAATGTTTTATTAATCGTTCCACTTCATCGCTCTTTTTGCTAGGGAGTAGCAAATCGCTAGTTAGGGGATGTGATTCGGGTTGAATATTGCATATTAAACACCTCATTTAGCCCTATTTTGTGCAAATATGATATGTAGTTGGTCTCTAATACGATCGAATTTTGAATACCCTTATTTATTAGAGCAAAGTCATATTTTATGCACAAAACAGCAATATACTGAGTATTTCTACACTTTTTGTACTTTTAGTACGAAGATGTCGATCTCACAATTCCAACGACTATATATTTGTATTTTTCTGATATCTGTGCTAATTGCTGTGAATTTTTAATGCAGAATACCAATTTAATGAAGAAATACGGCCGAAATACGACGAAATACGGCATACGTACATACCCCGCCTCCGTCCTTGGACACATGGAATCCATCCACCGTTTCCCGCTCAGATCCAACGGCCCCAGCGGAGTAGTCGACGCAGCCGAATCTGCACCGTCGTTTCCACGATCCAACGGACGAAAGTGCTCCCAGCGAAGCGAAGCGTAGCTGAAACCTTGGGGTGACGTGGCGTGATCGCAGCCGTTCGTCGCTCGAATGAACGGTCGAGATGGAATTCGATTTGGATTCAGAAGCTTAGCGGGCGCGGACGAGCGAGATCTGCTAAGTGGGGTCACGTGGGGCTTCCACGTCTAATCGTGCCTTCATCGGACAGCTGTCATTTGATGCGGCTAGCGGATTTGGGTTTTAAGCAATTTGGATGCAGTTGCGAACCCGTTAAGACCCCAAAGCCTGCAATGCCTCTATATAAGCGTATTTTAGGGTTTTTGGATGTATTCTTGCGTATTTGGGGCTCTAGGAGATGTATTCTGACGTAAAATTTAGAGGCCCTGGAGACAGAGGCCAAAGCTATCATCTGAAGGAGATTTGGGGCTAATTGGAGAGTTTTGGTGATATAATTCCTAACTTTAATTTCGTATTTTGCGTATTTAGCGCGTATTTTGAGACTTTGAGCTTGTATTTGTCTATGAATATGGTTTATTTTCTCTCCATGCATGGCTAGTACCTATTTGTGTTGGTTGTGATGTAGTTAGGGTGTTGTAATCATTGATTTCGATATCTTTTCACCCTATATTCATGTTAAATTGTGTATTTCATTGATTTCTACATATATGTTATTCGGGTATGTTATACGGAGACGTGGGCATGCTTGAATCGAATATGATCTTTGCAGACTTATTCGTGATGCGATCCGAGAGGATGTATTGTGACCCGAGAGGGCACTTGTGCGTATTTTCTTCAGGAAATCGATAATATACGTTCTTACTTTTTGGCACTATTTTATGCTCTTTATTGCCTTACCTTCCGACGTTCTCGTGCCCTAGCCGGACGAAACGTTGAGTTATAGAAAAGATATTAATAATCATTAATTGCACATACCCTAACTAAATCACGACCAACACATCCTCTCCATATTAGTACCCTAATATTGCCTTCTCGTAATTGTCATAGGATTTTCTTATATTATTTTAAACCATCAACACCATTACTTATATCTCTGATAGGTGGTTGTTTATCGTCGTTTTAGTACTCTTTACAAACTGAAATTGATGGTTTTACAGGCCAGTTGTCCCATGGATACGATACCTGGACTCACCAGGATTATTACTTGTTCGATCTCCTATACTTGGGAGTAGCGCTCACACATTTTGAGACGAGTCAATGAGCAAACCTAAACCTAAAGGCGACCAAACTTTTAGTTCATCCTTTTCCTCTTTGTTCTAGTATCAGGTTCTGACAAAACTTGAAGGAAGTTAAAATCTGATCCGAAGCCTGAGGCAGAGGTTCCAGCGAAGTTGAAATCTTCTAGGGCAAGTGGTCGTTCTAAGATAAGGCGTTGCATCGCTTCGGTACATCACCCAAAGGAATTATTTTGGCAATGACAAAAACTTTAAGGTATGTCATTTATTTTATAGTAGCAAAATTTTAAATCTATCTTTGCGAGGTTGGTTCGCCCATCTCCTAGATAGTATAAATCCTGTAAAGGGTCTCCTTTTGCATAGGTTTTTCATAAAAATTCGATTTTTATTGTTTTGGTTTTTTTGCTGCTTCCCACACTGTTAAGCCTTGGGCTAGACGATGAGAAAAAGCCCTATAGAAGCCTCCTCAAAACCCTTCACTTGCTACCATTAAATAACTAGTCATTTTAGTTATTCTTCTTAGCGTTAACATGTTCGCAAAAATTATCCAATGTTTTGTCGTCAACCAACGTTAGGAGCTTTATGTTGATATAGTTCACAGAGTCATTAGCGTTTAGTAAGCACTTAATCTTCCACTAGCAACTATTATAATTGATGTCATTAATGTAAAGACTGGCATTGTTATACATGATTTATCGGAGATTTTCACCGTATTTCCTTGATTTTTCTTCTGTTTTCTTTTCTATGGCTGTCATTTTCTTTCAGCCCAGACCACCGGTATAGCCCGCGACTCATCTTTAACTTGGAGAGCTTGGCCCACAATGGCTTCTTATTTGCATGCATGCCAACCTGTTTCTTCGATTGACTCGAACCGACCCAATCTCTACTTATCACATCTTTTCGGATGGCCTTCATCATTTCTTGCCGGCAGATACTCTAGCCATAACCCTAACCTTACCCTACCCTTAGCTGTGGAATGAGCCATCGTCATTTGGCTGTTATGCAGGATATCCACCGAGGATACTGTAGGATCCTGTCAAAACAACGACATTAGGATCGAATAATAACATAGACTTACGCTTGCGTATGCGGCACCGTAGTCTCTGAACTTCACCCTCGGATTCGCCACAACGGTCGGTACTTCGTCACGGAGGATCGAAGCAGAGTTTCACCGCCTAAATCTCTATTTAGAAGAGGATTTTAATGGAAGAGAGAAGAAGAACATAAGATGCCTTTTGCAAACTTAAGGCATGGAAAGTGTAGTATGAATGCCTTACCCTTGGGTCCTATTTATAGGCTTTAGGGGTAGTTATTGTAGGAAATAACTAAATATAAGCTTATTAGCCTATATTAGCACATTCATTTATCCTCTTCTTCATTCACTTATCAAGTGCCTTTATGCACTTATAAAGTGACTTTTTCACTTATCGAGTGGCTTTTTCCACTTATCAAGTGGTCCTTTTCACACGAGAAAAGGTTCCCTTCGTGCACGCTTTCGTGCACGCGACATCTGAGGTTCGTATACCCTCATACATCCCCTCATGGGTGTATTCATGTCGTCCATATCCAACATCTCCCACTCACACTTGAGGGGATTGTAAGGAAACGTCTTTCCTTTAACTCTTCTGTTTATCATACCGAGAAATAGGCCGTGTGACCGTCATGCGCATAGAGTCCGCTGTTGTGCACTTGTTAGAGATACACAACACTCCTCGAGGTGCAAAGTTGAGTAGATCAACGCATGCTTTACCCTAGATTATTTCTTCACATTTCTTATACTTTATATTCAACAATTGAATCCCATCTGGATTACAATTGGCTGGCCAGCTTTGAATCTCTAAAGTCCAAATGTGAATATGAAATTAATCTTCCTCTTCTTGCGATCCTTTTGATCTTGACTTGACTTGCTTTTCTAACATGCCCCACCGGACCGAATTAACCATAGTCCATAAGTAACATGCTAAGATTGCAATCACCCGGTAAAATCTAAAGGAACCAATTAGAGTCCATAAGGGTAATGAGTTAAGACCCATGTGGTCTTTGGGTCTCACATAATAGTAAACACAATTACTATTCTAACCCAATGGTCAAAAATGCATACACAGTATGAATACGTATTACAACATCACTCCTTTCCCAGGGAGCGTATGTCTTAATGATGTTGTAAGGATGATAACCAGACACCACAATGTCTGACTTTGAGTCCCTTTTACTACTCATAATCTTCTGGACCCACATCCCACATAAGACAGATAGGATTTCAAAAATCCTCTTAGATCTTTTGAAAGTATCCATATGATGCAGATCTTTCATACGACCATTTTGTTTAAGTCATGACTCTAAATCGTCCGTCTGACGATTTTGACTTTAAACAGGTCTCATCTTTATTTTATCTGTCTGATAGAATAAAGGCGGTTGCTCATGTGAGAGAGCCAACCTTAATCTGTCCGACATACTAAAAAAACAACTGAGATTTAAAATGTACACAAACATTTTTAAGAAAGTCATATGCAATGTTGAAAAAGAACTTATTCTTTTATTAAATTTGATCATTTACAGACATGGGAATTTACATTGGTACAACTCAGCTCTTACGCAATCCTTGAGATGATAAGTGTTTGTAAAACACATCTCTGGGGATCGCCTTCGTAAGCGGATCCGCTATCATCTCATGCGTAGATATGTACCTTATGTCTACCTTCTTGGTCTTATCATAGTCTTTTGCAAATTTGTAGCGGATATCTATGTGTTTGGTCTTACAATGGAATTTAAGATCTTTGACACAGGCTATAGATGCTTGACTGTCGCTGTGTATAGGTACAGCACCTGAGTCACTTGCATCAATTAGCCTGTCTAAGAACTTCATAAGCCAAACAGCCTCTTGGACTACCCTGCTAAATGCTACAAACTCGGCTTCCATAGTTGAAAGTGCGATGCAGGATTGTTTCTTGCTACTCCAGGATATTGCACCAGATCCGAGTAGAAAAACATATCCTGAGGTCGATCGTCGCTCATCGAGATCACCCACCCAATCAGCATCAGTGTAGCCTTCGAGCCTCAAGGCATCTCCTTGATAGCATAAAGCATAGTCCGCAGTTCCCTTAAGATACCGCAATATCCTCTTAACCGCTTTTCAGTGTACTTGCCTTGGATTAGATTGGTAACGACTTACCATTCCAACGACAAAACAGATGTCCGGTCTTGTACACATCATAGCGTACATTAGACTACCAACTGCACTGGAATATGGAACTTTTTCCATAATTTCCTTTTCCTTTTGGTTCTTTGGACACGATTTCAGACATAAATTGTCGCACTTGCTTATAGGAGTATCAATGGACTTGCAGTCCTACATATTAAAACGTTCTAAAACCTTCTTTATATAAGTCTCCTGTGAAAGAGAAAGAAGTTTCTTCAAATGATTCCATGAAATATTAACTCCAAGGATATATGCGGCTTCTCCCATGTCTTTCATCTCAAAAACTGATGAAAGCCAAGCCTTGATATCCATCACAAAGCCCTTGTCATTTTCGGCTATTAAAATGTCATCTACATATAAAGACATAATAACGTACTTGCTCTTAATCCTCTTGATATATGCGCAGTTGTCTTCATCAAGCATGGAAAAACCATGTGATAAGACAACTTCTTGAAATCGTATATACCAGGATTGTTTAAGACCATATATGGACTTACGAAGTTTACAAACCTTATGTTCGTTTCCTTCTTTTACAAGCCCTGTTGGTTGTTTCATATAGATCTCCTCGTCCAATTCTCCATTGAGAAAGACAGTCTTTACATCCATCTGATGTAATTCGAGGTCTAAGCAAGCTACCATAGCCAGAATCAAGCGAATCGAGGTAAAACAAACAACAGGTGAGAAGGTCTCTTCGTAGTCTATCCATTCCTGTTGCGCAAAACCTATCGCGACAAGGCGAGCTTTATATCTGTCTATAGAGCCATCAGCCTTATGCTTGATTTTGAGAACCCATTTGTTCCCAATAGCTCTACGTCCTCTGGGTAAGTCAACTAAGTCCCAGACTTGGTTAACTTTCATGGATTCCAACTCTTCCTTCATCGCTTCCATCCATTTGTCTTTCGCAGGGCATGATACTGCCTGTTTGAAAGTAGCAGGCTCGTCATCATCTTGTAGTAAAGTCATAAAGGTTTGCGGAAATTCATCCTCAAATCTTAGAGGAGCCAACCTTGTACGACTACTACGTCGTATTTGAGATTCTTCAAGTCCTTGTTGACTCGAATTTAGATCAATTCTAATATCACTCCCACTTGGAATGTCGTTAGAAATGTTCCCACTTGGATCATTATTCCCGTATGGAATAGGATTTACGACATTCGTATAATCCATTTGTGAAGTTTGAAATGTATTTTCGTCTTCACCAAGAATTCTCTCACTCGAATGAGGTAATCCTTTTTTATTATTAATCTCAAATAGAGATAAGTCCTGACTTATCTCGCCCTGTCTTGGAAACTCGTTTTCCAAGAAAGTGACATCCCTCGACTCAAACTCAATTAGACCTCCATTGTCTTCCTGACTAACGAAAACATAACCTTTGGAGTTTTCTTTGTATCGTATAAAGATACATTTCCTTCCCCGTGGCCCAAGTTTACCATACTTATGGGAGGAAATATGTGCGTAGGATGTACATCCCCAAGGTTTTAAAATGTTTAAGTCAGGAGACCTTTGGTTCCACAACTCATAAGGAGTGGAGCTAACTTATTTCGAGGGTACGCGGTTTAAAATGAAAGCGGCCGTAAATAATGCATCACCCCAAAAGGTGATTGGCAAGTTAGCTTGCTCCATCATTGAACGGACCATTTCCATTAAAGTCATATTTCTCCTTTCTGTAACACCATTTTGTTGCGGAGTATAAGGCATAGTTACCTGATGTACTATGCCCTTTTCATCACAAAGTTCCTTAAAACTTGTTGATTGATATTCACCGCCCCTATCGGTTCGCAAGACCTTAATCTTGCGATCTAATTGATTCTCCACTAAACTCATATAGTTCTTAAAGCAGGTTAATGCTTCACTTTTGTGGGATATCAAATAGATATGTTCGAATCGGGTGAAATCATCAATAAAAGTGATGAAATAGGACTTCCCACGTCTTGTCTTGACATTCATTGGACCACATATGTCCGAATGGATGAGCTGTAATGGAACCTCGGCCCTTGTGCCGGTTCCAAACGGCTTGCGACAAGATCTCCCTACAAGGCAATGTTCGCAAGTCGACATATCAACTTTTGAAACATTAGATAGAAGGCCACGTTTGGCAAGTCTATCCATACACGTTGGTCCAATGTGACCAAGCCTTGCATGCCAACAAATTATATCAGACTCATAAGTCGAAGAATTTGCAACAATGAAATTTTCATTACAATATGAAGAGTCATACATTGTATTTAATACAATAAATCCTTTAAATACATACCCAGTGCCAATTAAGGAATTATTACAAAACAAGTCCACTTTACAATTTTGAAAGAACCAGCTATAAACAAGACCCATTAACACGACCACAGATATTATATTCCTTCGAATATCTGGAGCGAAGAGAACATCATGAAGTAGGAGAGTGCGGCAGTTGTCCAAGACTAGCTTGCAAGTCCCAACGCCTTTCACTTCAACACGTGTGTTGTTTCCTACATAGATCCACTTCGTTCCTTGGGGTATCCGGTGATACTCCACGAAGGACCGTCTGTCCCTTGCTATGTGGTCGGTGGCACCTGAATCAATTATCCAAAATGGATTAGATTCCACAAGAAATATTGAACTAGAAACACATATGTAACTTGTATAAATACAAGTTACCTCGTAGCCTCCACTCGTACACGAACGAGCATAGTGACCGAGCTTGTTGCACTTGAAGCACTTGATCTTCTTCAAGTCTTTCTTCTTGTGCCATTTCTTGTGCCCACCCTTATGTTTGGGTTTCTTGGTAGACTCAGGTTGCTTATTACGTTCATTAGTAAACTTCGAATGATCTTTCCGTTTCTTTCCCCCGTGTGAGAAACTAGCAACCATGTGCACTTCTGCACTTGGCTTGACAGCCGCAAGCCGCTCTTCCTCTAATTCGAGGTGCTTGGAAACATCGCTGAAGGTCTTGATGCTCTCATTATGAGTGAGATGCATCTTCATTTGGTCCCACCCATTTGGTATGGAACGTATGACTGCTTGGATTTGTTGCTCATCTGTGAGCACATGACCTGCATCCTTTAACTCTGAGATTAGATTCGCCATATGTCGCAGATGTTTCCCCGTGGAATGATCTGGACGTTTCTTGTATGAATCAAATCTTATAGTTAAAGAACGAAGTTTGGACACCGATGTGCCACCAAACTTCTCCTCAAGCTTGGACCATATGTCCATGGCTAAGTCATGCTCTCGGAAGATGCGCATTATGTCATCGGCCATACTGCTCAATAACGTAATGCGAGCTATCTTGTTCTTCCGAGAGCAAGCATCAAAAGCTTCCTTGTCTCGTCGATGTTGGGCCGTAGTGCCCAAATCGGGTTCAATCATTACGTTCTTTAGAGTTTCGAGCACTTCTTGTTCCTCTAAAACGTATTGTATCTTGATGGACCATAGTTTATAATTATCGCCGTTGAGTTTTTCACCTCTGTTTAACTCAGCGATGATATTCTTTGAAGCGGAAGATATTTTACTTTTAAAATGCTGCAAAAGAAACAAAACCGAAGGTTTGATCAAAAACATTGCATTAAAAATTCTTAAAATATAATTCCCACTTGAAATGATAATAGAATATCCCATTTGGA
Source organism: Scilla litardierei (assembly GCA_030789695.1). Classification (NCBI taxonomy): domain Eukaryota; kingdom Viridiplantae; phylum Streptophyta; class Magnoliopsida; order Asparagales; family Asparagaceae; genus Scilla; species Scilla litardierei. The sequence goes on from CM061142.1 coordinate 96,137,471, forward strand.
TAGTTCTAATTTCAACTCCCACTTGAAATGATATTTATAATTTGATAAGTTACCTTCGAAAAATATTGAAGATGTTACTCTAGAATCGGAAAGGTCACTACGTTTCCAATCACCATCTAGAGTAACTTTCAATATTTCTCCCTCACTTATCAAACGATAGTACTCTTATAGTACTTTCGCAGTGGAAAAGCGTTTTTGAAAACGTATTTTTCAAAACGTATGAAAACGTATTTTTCAAAAAATGTATATTTCAACCTAGTACCCTTATGATACTAGCGAAATATTTGGCAATTCCTGGCCATTTGCCGGGGATGAGCCGAAGCCGTTCCAAGGCCGGATCCCCCCTTTAGGGGATTTTTCTGCAAGCCATCGTTGCCGGCTCCCGTATGGATCCAGGCGTTTTCCCCATATAGGAGAATTTTGCCGCATGACGACTGCCGTCGGCCCCGTATGGGCTAGCCATGCATATCCTTTCATGCATGCCCCCCTCCCCCCTCACAAAAACAGGGTTACCCGGGGCTCGGCACTGACCGAGGCCGGAGCCGGCAGTGGCCGGCGTCGGCCTCGACCAGGGCTGGCCGGCCTGACCCCGGCAGAGGTAAGGGCCGGCCAGGGTGCTGGCCCTGGCCTCTGCCAGGACCGGCCAGGCCCCGGGCCTGGCCCTGGCCCCTGGCCAGGGCTGGCCAGGCACTGGCCTGAGGCCAGGGCGTCGGCCCTGGCCTCTGCCAGGGCCGGCAGGGCCCTGGCCCTGGCCTGGCCCCCCGGCCAGGGCCCCCTGGCCCTGGCCCCTGCCAGGGCTTGCCAGGCCGGTCCCTGCTCTGGGCAGGGCCGGCCAGGGCCATCTGGCCCTGGCCCTGGCCACGGCCAGGGGCCCCTGGCTATGGCCGTGGCCGGCCAGGGCCGGCCTGGCCATGGCCCTTTGGCCATGGTCGGCCATGGCCTGGCCATGGCCCTTTGGCCATGGCCGGCCATGGCCGACCACCCCCTTGTGAGGTGTTGACCGCACACCCCCGCCAGAGGGGTGGCCGTGGTGGTTATTGGCCGTAGCTAACCCCCTTCACATGGGGAGGGGGATGCATTGCCTCCATAGCCCATTTGGCCATGGCGATCATGCACCAAAAGTCATCTTCTCCGATGGAAATAACCACCATCTTCTTCTCCGATGAGACACCAGTTCGTCGAGAAAGTAGTTATTCTCTAATGGCCGTGTGCCAAAATGAAAAAAATAACATACTTTAAAAAATCGTAAACTACGCGCTCCACATAAAGAGAGCGCCCATTCCCATTTGAATGGAGACTCAGCATCCATGAAAAGAGAGAGTTTGGCGATATGAACGATCGGTTCTTCCCGTCACGGAGAGTTCCTGCCATATCCGTAATGGTAGGAGACCCTAACGTGAAAAGAACAACCACTGCGTTCTCTCCGTCACGAAGCGTTCCTACCATATCCATAATGGTAGGATACCCATTCGTGACAAAGACAACGCATCGTTCATCGGTTCGACGGGGCGGCGGTTTGACCGGGGTGAACCCGTATGGCTCTGATACCAATGTAGGATCCTGTCAAAACAACGACATTAGGATCGAATAATAACATAGACTTACGCTTGCGTATGCGGCACCGTAGTCTCTGAACTTCACCCTCGGATTCGCCACAACGGTCGGTACTTCGTCACGGAGGATCGAAGCAGAGTTTCACCGCCTAAATCTCTATTTAGAAGAGGATTTTAATGGAAGGGAGAAGAAGAACATAAGATGCCTTTTGCAAACTTATGGCATGGAAAGTGTAGTATGAATGCCTTACCCTTGGGTCCTATTTATAGGCTTTAGGGGTAGTTATTGTAGGAAATAACTAAATATAAGCTTATTAGCCTATATTAGCACATTCATTTATCCTCTTCTTCATTCACTTATCAAGTGCATTTATGCACTTATAAAGTGACTTTTTCACTTATCGAGTGGCTTTTTCCACTTATCGAGTGGTCCTTTTCACACGAGAAAAGGTTCCCTTCGTGCACGCTTTCGTGCACGCGACATCTGAGGTCCGTATACCCTCATACATCCCCTCATGGGTGTATTCATGTCGTCCATATCCAACAGATACTTCCTATTAAGGCTCATGATCTCCTCTAATGGTGCTCTTCAACGTCTATATCTATTCCTTCATCCTCTTCATGCCATTCTTCATGCGAGCCCAACATTTTTCTAGAGAAATTTCCTTGAGCTCCAATCTCCAATCGTTCTTTGTGCTTCCAGCGTTCGATCTGATCCGGTTTGTTCGAGAGTCGTCGTCTTTCTTAAGTAACAAATGGCAATTGGAAGGTTTGAGTGAGGAGAATGTGAGGAGTAGCCATCATTGATCGGCGAACAATTGATTTTATTTGCATTAGTTTTCAATTAATTCATTTACATGCATGTTAGATTACTATGTAGATTCGTACTACTATTAGATCAAACTATTAAAGAATTGGTATTATTTGAGTGAGAACCAATAATTGATGTTATAATAATGGAAATGATGATTCATGTACGATCTCTCGCGAGACTTGTCTCTTTGGGGATCCCGTCAGTAACCCTCTGCTTTCCAGTGACCCTCGCCGTCGTTTCATATGTTTCACTTGACCTGAATGTATTGTTTGTGCTTAAAGTTATGGCTTTATGCCATCTATAGCTCAGTCGTAACTATTGGCAAGAAATATCACTTACAAACCTATTCCGTATTACTATCGACTTCTCTGTTTTCCATGTTGACCCGTATTATAGGCTGACGATCTGATCTATTTTGTTCGATGGCAGACCTGAATGCTACCATCTTGGACTGTTATAACCATAACTTATTGCGGGCACCGACCTAACTAGTTTTATTACCCAGTCAGTGCTACTTATCTAAATTGGTCTACAGCTATTACCGTCCTAATTTGGTTGCTTGCCGATCTATATCACAACTCTCAACTTGTTTGAGGTGCTTATCCGACCTACCGACTTGAATTTATATTGATGACCTGAAAAGTTCTATCAGTGGGTTTGTTCTGAATATTTCCTTGACTTGCAATGTTGGCCAACCTATCCTCTTATTGAACTGTACTGCCGACAAACCGTTGACCCGACCTATTACTGATGAGTTGACCACTTTCTTGCCATCTGATTTGTTATCGACCTTGTTTTGTTGACATTGATCTGAACCATTGACCCCCGAGATATCCTTAGACTTTCGACCTATTTTTAGTGTTCATACTATTAATGGACTGCTATTCTCTAGGCTTGGCAGAACAGTATTGTTGATAGAACTAGTGCCGACCTTGAATCTGATCCGAACTATGTTTACTCTTTTACTTTTTGGATAAAGTTATCTTTTAGATCTGCATTGTCTAAAACTATTTGTTATATTTGCATTGTCTAAAACTATTTGTTATATAAATGTTTTCGAGTGGATATTGTAATTAGATTGTTATTGTCGACCGAACTATTGAATAGTTGAATTGATCGAACTGTCATCAACCAAACTGATAGAAATGACTATGTTATGTAAAAAAGGTGTAACGGCATGTTCTTATGCGTACGTATTTCATACTATATTATTACTAAATTGATTATTTAAGTAACTACAACATAATTTTATTTCTCGTAACTTGAACTTGTGATCGGAGACTTCACGATCGCATTGGTGTCTTCTTATTAATTTTTGGTTATTGTTGATTACAGGGACAAAATTGCAATAATTCGCTTATCTTAATTGATTTCTTCCAAACCCAATCTTAATTAGATTAATTATCCAAATCTAATCCTGATCTAAACATCTTGACTAATCATGTCTTAACCAAATCGGTCATCTAATCAAAACTTCTTAACCAAAATTACATATCTTAATTATATTGATCTCCTAATCAAATCTCATTTAAAAATCCTACCCAATTCGATCTTCCTAATCTAATCTTAACTAAGTTGATTAATTAAATCATATCTAAATCCTAAATATTTAAATATCCTAACTAAAGATTTTCCCAAATCTTAATTAACACTAATAACTTATACAATCCTAATACGAATCAAATATCACCAACAATTTTTCCCATAATAATTTCAACTAACACACGCACACACAGATCCATTAAGATCTTAACAAAACAATCCCACATTCTCCGTAATCACATAAGATCTTCCCCATGATCACGCTCGTAACTCACAATCCCAACCACCATGCATAACTCGTGACTCACGCATTGTTCGCAACCTTTTCTTATGAAACGAGTGAATCTCAACAACCCAGTGTGGATCACTATTCCCATGCAATCACATGCCCCCCCCCTCTCTCATTTCTCCTTCAAAATCCCCAGCTCTAGCAAACCATTATATCGCAACACCCCACGCTTCTTCGCATTCCTCTCTTTCTTCTTCTTCAAACAAACCCGCATGTCATCTTCGTCCTCCTTCTTCACCATCCCGACCATCACGGCCTCTCATCGAATACAGCGGCCTCAACCCAATCGAACCATAACTCGCTACCAAGCACCACGCCCACACTTCTCCCCCTTAATCTCCTCCGCAACTACGCCAAACTCTGACCACCTACTCACCACCGGCGTCGCCACCCGCCACATCCCAACTCCGACAGCCATCTCCTCCACTGTCACCTCGAACACAACGCGACTTCCTCCTCCTGTTGTAACCCAAAACAACCCTCGTATCTGACCAGTTCTCGCATCACCCCATTTTCCTCCACCTCCCCGCAACCTAAGCCCTCCATTCAAAGCCCCCACTGTCCACCACTCTCCACTTCGACCCGGCCTCACCATTGCCACCCTCTTCGAGCTTACGCCAGCGAGCTCGCCACCCCAAGCACCTCCGAATTCCCACACACCAACGACCACCTCCCTTTCACCTCCTCATTGCCACTTCCCACAAACTCCACCTCCTTCTACGACCTGAGACAGCCCCCGCCACCAAAAGAATTCAGCCCTCTAACGTCCTCTACCTCTCCCCTTCCATCGGTATCACCACCGCCACCACCCTCGTTCCACTGCCACGTCCTTCGACGCCACCTCCAAGAGCGACGACTACCTTCTTCCTCCCGCCTACAGCTCGCAATGCCACAACACCCCCACCAACGCCTCGACCTCCTCTCAAACCAACGGCAAACCCGTCCCCTCTCGATGCCTCTGCTTGCATGTCCTAACACTCTGATCGCCTCTCTCTTCTTTTGCAACTAACCCGTCGTGCTCTTCCTCAGCCACAGCTGCCCAACTCCGACGATAGCCTCGACGCCCGCCTGGACCGCCACTGTAACCACTTTGCCTCGTCACCGCTCAGCCGTGGTCACCTGCCTGAAAAAAAAACTAGGTCACGCAACTTACGAACTGAGTTATATTATATAATATATAAGTTCTAATATACTGTAAGTTATAATATATTATAAGTTATATCTATTATACATTTGACAACCTTTTTTGAATTCTAGGGCTAACTAGGACTGGCTAACTAGGGCAAAAGGGTTCATAGAAGGATGGTTGAGATTAAATCTTGGGGAATAAACGGTTTAAATGAAACTTTGAGATGAAGGGTTTGTATTTTGGAGATAGATTTGCTTGGAAAACAGCCCCTTCATTTAATTGTGGATCCCATTTTGCTGGTTGCGTGACCTGGGGGAGAACAAGAGGTGTTTTTGGGGGAGAGCAACATGTGTTTGCATGCTGCGCGCTTTCCCAAAATCTGCTCTTGCTCTTCCCCAAAATTTGAAGAGAGCAGCAAGTCTTATCGCCAAAATAGGAAGAAAGCAAGATTTCACAACAGATTTCAGTAGCAAGATTTCAGTAGCGTTCAAAAGAGCAAGATTTTGGAAAAGATTTCTCACCAAAATAGGAAGCGAGCAAGATTTCGCAACAGATTTTAGCAGCAAGAATTTAGTAGCATTCAAAAGAGCAAGATTTCAGCCGCATCCCCTTAGCCTTGCTTCTCACCACTGCCTCCTTCCTCGATGGCTTCCACACCACCTCCTTCGATATTTCTTCTTGGTGATCCACATAAGGAACTCTACATGAAGCAACCAAAAGGTTTCGAGGTTTCAGGCAAAGAAAACCTCGTATGCAAGCTGATGAAGAGTTTGTACGGCCTTAAGCAAGTACCACGACAGTGGTACAAGAAGTTTGACTCATTCATGCTGAGTTAAGACTAAAAAAGGACCGTTGCAGACAAGTGTGTTTATACTTAGTAGTTTTCAGATGGTAACTTCGTTGCATTGCTCTTATATGTGTACAATATATAGGTCGTTGGACAAGATGCACCAAAGATCAGCCAGCTGAATAAGGAACTCTCTAAATCTTTTGATATGAAAGACTTAGGTCATGTTCAATAAATTTTGGGAATGCAGATAGGCCGAGATATAAAACATAACAAGCTATGGCTATCTCAGGAGAAGTACATTGAATAAGTGATCAAGATATGCAAGATCGATCATGCCAAACCAGTAAGCATTCCATTGGCCAACCACTTCAATTTGAGCAAGAGGTCAAGCTCTTCATCCAAGAAAGAGATGAAAGAGATGTCATCAATACCTTATTCTTCAGTAGTTGGAAGTCTTATGTATGCAATGGTATGTACAAGAACTGACATTGACCATGCAGTGGGAGTGGTGAGCTGATTCCTTTTAAATCCTGAAAGGAACATTGGGAGGCTGTCAAGTGTAGTCTTTGATACCTCAAGTGTACTTCAAAGACAATCTTGGTGGGTACACAGATTTAGATATGGCGGGGAATCTTGATAGTAGAATCTACATCCATTTTTATCTACACTTTTGCCGCGGTGGATGTGTCCTACAAGTCAAGATTGCAAAAGTGTGTTTCTTCATCCACAACAGAGGCACGATATCTTACAATCATAGAAGCAGGTAAAGAAATGTTATCATTAAAGCGATTTCTTCAAGAATTAGGAATTAAGCAGAAAATGTTTAAGGTACATTGTGATAGTCAACGTGCTTTGTATCTAGGCAAGAATTCAATGTATTATGCTCGGACAAAGCATATCGACATTGGCTATCATTGGATATGCGAGGTAATGGAACAACATCTGTTTAGACTAGTGAAGATCCATACGAAGGAAAATCCAGTAGAAATGTTCACGAAGGTAGTGACAAGGGAAAAGCTAGACTTGTGTAGAGACATAGATGGGATGGTTGTTTAGTGACAATCACTTTGGTCGCATCTGGAGAGGGATATTTGAAGAAGCCAGCTGCCGACCAGCTGCCAAAAGATGTTGAAAAGTCCAAACATCACAGGTCTGCTACAATTTCTTTTCCCTCTTTGACTAATCCCTTTCATCATTCATGTCACTAGTGCCATTCTTGATAGCTTCCACCACTATAAAGAGGGGGTTAGAGCCAATGCAGAAACACACCAAAAACCTAAACAGACAGAGAAGATAAAGAGAGAAAGAAAAGAAAGAAGGGGTCTTCTTTCGTGAGAGAAGAAGTGTGTCTAGTTCAAGAGATATTTGTAAGAGTGTTTTCCAGTGAGAAAAAGTTACCCAAGAGAGGGAAGTTACCCTAAAGATGTAAAAGTTGTAGTGAGTTTTATTTTGTATAGTGATATTTGTATAGTTTTCTAGGTCCTTATGGCAATAAAATCAACGTCCGGCCTAAGTCGGACGGACGATGAAATCAAATCAATTTGCGGATAATAAACTTAAACCAGTTTTAAGTCTAGCCCAAAAGAGTTAACCCTAGCCAGAATCTCTACTATCCAGTGGTTGGGTTAGACCAGCCCCTAAAGATAGATCTGTCAAACAGCAATTATAAATGCATATAAATAAACTACATACCTTTCACATTGTTTCCACAGAATACGAAGCGTCATATTCTGCAACATTTCTTTATCACTCTAGCGATGCCCCGTCCTGCTTCTCCCGAGCCAAACCACGTCCCGAGCCGAACCATGTCCTGAGCCGAACCGCATCCTGAGGCAAACAACACCCATGTCACTAAGTCAACCACGTGCCAAAGAAAGTTTCACTTTGAGTGGATCCTCCGTCAAGACTTCGGATCCGATCCGAAATCATTCGTAGCTTTGCTAGACCCCGATCAGGAGCAAGGAAGAATTATGGAGAAGAGGGAATATTTATTTAAGCTTAGATCCAAGCTTGCTCACATTTAATGGAGCTATTCAGATCTGGAGCTTGGTGCATAAGCGACTGACCCCTCCCCTTTCTCATTTACCGATGTTAGACTAAAGATTTTGGAGGAGAAAATTAATTAAAGTTTGCCTTTCACAAAGGCCAATCTTTAGCGAATTTTTCCTCCCTCACTATTGAGCTTCGCAAGTGATATCAATATATCAATTTGAAGAGCACTGAACGGTGATCGCATAGAAACAAACGAGGCTCAATTCTGAATTCGTTTGACCCCTCAAACATATATCCAAAGTTGTCAAAATCTGATTTTTGTAACAAAAAACAGCCGTTAAATAAGGTTTCAAAAACATAGATTGTGGGGCCTAAAGTGGGCCCCACATGCCCAGCAAATGGACACGGCACCCACTACTCAACGGGCCCTGCCTGGGCTATGCCCCGACACTGGCCGCCTGGGCCCACGCGCCTGGGCGCCTGGGCAAGCCCATGCCAGGGGCTGGGCCACTTTAGTGTTTTTCCCCCTTTTTTATTTAAAAAAAAATTTGGGCTTTTATTTACTTTGGGCCTTCTTCTTTTTAAACTCCTATTAAAAAGGTTTTCTGGACCCATTTGGACTCCGATTTGAGCGCAGTTTTCTCCCCGACTTTCGTGAAAAAATCCTCTTCATTTCTATGCATCTATTATTTAAATAGGCTCACAAAAAATTTGAAACGTATTTAAATACAATTGAATCAAATGCAATTAAACTCCACATCATAAATATTTTAGACTTATATCCCAAACTCTTTGCGATTTAATTAATTCCTCATACATCCGATGTATAATCTCCCCTAAGACTTCCTATTACTTGACTAAGGTCTCACTCTGTGTGAGACCCTACAGCCTGACCCTACTACAGGTGGGGCTCGTAACCCGAGATGGCAATGATTACGAACAGCATGTGTCGTCCCCGTTTATGTATCATAATTATATGGTTAACTTATTGACATGAGTATTGTCGGTACCACCCTGACTGTGTTCGTATTGATTACCGCAGTTTTAGTCCCCTTGTCAAAACTATGTCTCCTAGTCAAGCCTAGCGTATGGTCAAACTATCATTCCTAATAGCTTGAACTTGGTTAGTCTCCATCGGTCTTTAGTCAAATAATGTTGGACTTCTTCCAGCATACTTTGGCTAAAGTTTTTCACTAAAGATCAAACCAACACATGCGACACTAACTCCCCCATAACGGAAGAGACGAATCTTTTCTTGGTCATTACTCTCCGCACATGCTTCAGGTATCACCCAACCAAAAACCTTTCGACAGGTCATGCCTCGAAGCTACGTCAAAATGACACTGTTCACGTTCAGGTTCATAGAATGAACTCATATCTAAGGACCAACTAGCCTATCATCACTGAGAGTTATCGTTGACAGATTTGTTATGTTAACCTTGTGGTAACTTTCGTTGAGTCATTCAGTGAACTCATTCTCCAATGAGCACATGTGTCTCGTCTCTGACTTCGCCAAGTCGAACGACCCTGAGATCATCGTCACCACTCAATGGTGAAGAAAAATACACAATGGTCTATCTGATGTTTCGATATCTTTTTCTCGAAACATCTATGACCACGAACGATTATAGACTTATGCTACTAACGGTCAAACGATTCTCCATGATCGAGATCCTCATTTCGATACTTGTTTAACCTTGCATTAAGTCTTAAGACTTTATCTAAGTTCTTATGTCGACTACATTATTATTAACTTAAGTAAATTCTTACCAAACAGCTTACTGTTATTTTGAACAAGACGTTTGTACACGTACACAGAGATAAATTGCCTCGAGGGCATCCATCTCCCTACATCTTCCACTTGCACTCAGGCCCATTTATCTCGGTATCTCATACCGCTTTTACACATAAGTCTCTCTAGACTTTATGTGGTAGAACATTCGTAAGTGAATCTGCTAAACTGTCTTTAGTATAGACTTAAGGAATTTCAATGTTCATCTTAGACCACAAATTTGAATCTCATCCAAATAATAAACTTGGTCTTTTGGAATCCAATACCTTTGACTTGCCCGGATCTCATCCAGCTCATCGTCCTCACTTAAGACTTAACATAATATCCCTTACGTATCTTACGAGAATAATCACTGGTTATCTGCATGGTTCATATCATTTTTGATAAAGTGTCAAACTCTTTGACCACTTTATGAAAACATATGTTCTGGTTCCTTGATGCCTCACATGCTTTCTATTCGCTCCCACTGACCTTGAAAACTATCTAGCTGATTCATATAAGTTTGTTCTTCTAAATCATATTTAGAAAACAGATTATATATGTATACTCCAGTTTTCATGGTCATCATGAGCATTAACATCGATACTGATCCGAATATATCTGTACACAGCTGTTGGCAAGAAAGTTTCATCATAATCCATTTATAGGAGTTCTAATGATAACTATTCTCAACCAGCATAACTTTTACTTCATTCTTTTCCATTTGCACTAATCTTCTGTCTCGAAGATTCACTTGCATCCAAAAGAAACACTTTCCTTGTGCACGTCAACTAAGGTCCATACCTTATTTACGTGCAAGGACCATTTTCGGATTGCATCAAGCCATTTCTTAGAGTCACTACTACAAATAGCATCTTAGAAGTTGTCTAGGCCATCATCAACTAGGATGTCTTACTCGACTTTTTCGTCTCACAAGGCTTGAGTATCCTGTAAATTCCTAATGATAAATTTGAGGAATATCATATTGATAAGGTCCTCATAGAACCTTATCAAGAACTTAGGCATTATTATCTGAGACTTAACCCAGAGTGATGATTATAACTCAAAGTCACTTGCCATACATTGCACCATGTCTAACAGAGTGTGATTCATGCTCTCCTACACACCATTGTGTTAAGAGACTTGACTTGAGAGAAAATCTCATTTTTTTAATTTCACAAGAATTATATAGCTAAGTATTCGACTCTTCGATCAGATCGAAGTAGTTCAAATACTTCTACCATTGAGTTCTTTATTTTATCAGACTTGTGTTTGATCAAGAACATGCGTTGTAATAAAATTATAATACCATATCTATGCTAATTTAGACTTGGGTCTGGATACATCCGTATATATGAGACCACGATTTCTCCAACTTATTCTCCCACTGTCTTACAGATGGAGTTTGGCCATCATACTTTTGAGACAAGACTTACAAGTGTCTTTCGACTCATAATACGAGAGGTCAAGAGCCATCTCTTTATGTGACTTGTCAAGTCTGTTCTCTTCAGTACGGCCAAGTCTATTTAGCTATAGATTAGTTTTCCATAACATGCACATTTATGTATTATTACCTAATACAATCTCGGTATACAACTTACTCATTGCTTTAGAAGCAAAGTGACAACATTTGCCAAAATGTGTTAGACGTTCTCTATGGTCCAAGAAACAACAATTGCTCCTTTTTCAGCACGTAGAATAATCTAATCCTTTTGATTTATGATGAAACCGTGACATCAAATATGTCACATTTTTATTTCATCCTACGTTTGACTTTGCTAATGATCCATAATACTTTCTTTCTCAATTGACATTCCTTAATGCCTTCTTCTTTTCTAAATCTCATTTAGATATGACGTGTCCCAATACAAATAATAGCTGTGCAAACATCTCATGTATCCAAACGCTTGAGCTTTACAACCTTGAGTGTACTCAATAAGTTGCTCATCTCAAGATTCGGTTGGGATACATAGTCTTGCACCGCTCATGTATTCATCTTCGAGCCAAAAAGTTTGCACGAAGTTTCACACCTTACGGTTGAATTGTGTTGGGTCCAGGGCTTCAAGGAAGTTATTGAGTGAGCCAGTGTTAAGAAGGGCACTTTAATGTCAGTGAGAACATAGTCTATCAATTAGAATTTGAGTTGATTTTTCTTAATCACCCATTTTGACCACTTAACTTATTCTCTTAGGATATTATGATTTGGATTCCTTCAATAAACATATAACTATCCTAGTTTAGAATATGTTCGATTTAAATATAGATAGAATGGCTTTTATCTAACTATTCATCCCACTATTTTGGCAATCATTTTTAGCCATAATAATAAACGATTTAAATTAATTAAATTTAGTGGAAAATGGATACAAACACCCTGAGCCTCACAACCTTAAGTGTGCTCAACAAATTGCTCGACTCTGCGATTGGTAGATGACTCTTCATCAATCATATCATATATGATTCCCTTATTAGTTTTTACCACTAGCCACTAATGATCATGAGTGTGCTCATCCAAATCACAATGACTCGTCTAGTCGGATCCTTGTTTTCATATCTAGCTTAACTTACGTCGGCGCTCGGTGTATGGGCATGACACGACGGTTTGGGTTAAGTCTAGACTACATATCATGTAATTAGAAATTGGTTTCCATAAGGTAGATATGCCATAGCTTGAGTCTGCTCAACAACTACAACATGGAACATATAGTTGCCAACCTCTAAAACAAGAAGGGTTACGGCTAATCTTGAAGAAGATTTTAAACGTAATTGACTAGATGTGATCGATGGTTTCATATAATAACAATTCGCATCTTTGCGGTCCAGCGAAATACGGCCATGGATTTGGCTAGGCCAGGATCACTATCCCTAGTCGAGCTAGGGTGATCCACAACACTAGCCAAAAAACGCAAGACCGGATCATGATCCATGAAGGATACTAATTATTCTTATGTATGACATCGACTTGAAATGGCTCCATTAAAATAGTTAATCCTATCAACTAGTTGAATCCAAAAATTCGAAATTATAAGGATTGGTTAATTACTTTTATTAGGGTCCTTATCAACTATAAAGATTTTAGGATGATATCCTAATCACGTATTATGGATTTAAAATTCAAGTTGCAACAATTTAAATCATACCCTATTTTATATTTAGTATTAGAACTATTAAAATAATAATTATAGGAGAGTGCTACCCTAATCAATTATTAGGAGTTTTATTTGTTACAACAATTTTAAATCATAGCATGTACATCAAAAATTATCTTATATTTTTCTGAAAGCTTTTAATGGCTATCCTAAAAGTTTTTCTTGTATTATCATATAATCAACAAGAAATAATATAACAATTAAAAGAACATTAAATAAACATTCTAGCATAATGACAGATCAACTAAAATTATTTCATAAAATTTAGCTAAGTATGCAACTTAAAAATATCTCATAAATTTAAGTTACATTAAAATTATCGCATAATTTTAAAGATCTAATTATTAAAATTATCACATGCTTTTAAAATTAGATCTAATATTCAAAAAACAATATTTCGAAGATAAAACCATCACATGGAACGACAATTTTATAGCTTAATTAAAAACCTCCATCCGATGGACAAACAAGCTGCATCATACACACTTTATAATTGCAAAACCATAGATCAAAGTAGACTGGCTCTGATACTACTGTAGAGTTTTCTAGGTCTTTTGGGCTATAAAATCGACGTCCAGCCTAAGTCAGATGGACGACGAAATCAAATCAAGCAGCGGAAAATAAACTTAAAACAGTTTTAAGTCTAGCCCTAAAGAGTTAACCCTAGCCAAAATCTCTCTACTATCCCGGGGTTGGGTCCGACCAACCCCTGAAGATAGATCTGTCAAACAGAAATTATAAACGCATGTAAGTAAACTACATACCTTTCACTTTGTTTTCACAGAATACAAAGCATCATTTTCAGCAACGTTTCTTTATCTACGAAGCAATGCCCCCACACAGCTTCTCCCGAGCAAAACCGCATCCTGAGCCAAAACGTGTTCTGAGGCAAGCAACATACTTGTCACCGAGCCAACCACGTGCCAAAGAAATTTTCACCTTGAGTGGATCCTCCGTCAAGACTTCGGATCCGACCCGAACTCATTCGTAGCTTTGTAAGAGCCCGATCAGGAGCAAGGAAGAATTAGGGAGAAGAGTGAATATTAATTTAAGCTTAGATCCAAGCTTGCTCACATTTAATGGATATACTTAGATCTAGAGCTTGGTGCAAGTTTCGAGGGGGGTTGGACCCTCTATATATAGGCGGCTGACATCTTCCCTTTCTCGTTTACTAATGTGTGACTAAGATTTTGGACGAGAAAATTAATTAAATTTTGCCTTTCACAAAGCCCAATCTTTATCGAATTATTCTTCCCTCACCGTCGAGCTTCGCAAGTGATATCAATATATCAAATCGAAGAACACTGAACGGTGATTATAAAGAAACAAACGAGACTCAATTTTGACTTCATTTGACCCCTCAAATGTATCTCCAAAGCTGTCAAATATCTGGTTCTCTTAACAAAAAAAGCCGTCAAATAAGGTTTCAAAAACCTAGATTGTATGGCCCAAAGTAGGCCCCACATGCCCAGCAAATGGACCTGGTGCCCGCTGCTCAACGGGCCCTGCCTGGGCCCAAGCGCCCGGGCTCCTGGGCAAGCCCAGGCCAGGGGCTGGGCCACTTTAGTTTTTGTCCCCCTTTTTTATTTTTTTAAAAAAACTTTTGAGCTTTTATTTAATTTGTGCCTTCTTCTATTTAAAACTCTTTTTAAATAGGTTTCTAGACCCTTTTAGACTACGATTTGAGCGCGGCTTTCTATCCAACTTTCGTGGAAAAATCCTCTTCATTTCTATACATCTATTATTTAAATAGGCTCGCAAACAATTTGGGACGTATTTAAATACTATTGCATCAAATGCAATTAAACCCACATCATAAATATTTTAGACTTATATCGCAAACTCAATGCGATTTAATTAATTCACATACATTCGATTTATAATCTCCCCTAAGACTTCCTATTACTTGACGAAGAACTCACTTTATGTGAGACCCTACAGCCTGACCATAATACAAGTGGGGCTCGTAACCACAGACGCAGTGACCATGAGCAGCAGGTGTCGTTCCTGTTTTGGTATCATAATTATGTGGTTAACTCTTTGACATGAGTATTGTCAGGACCACCCTGATTGTGTCTGTGATGAATACCGATGTTTTAGTCCCCACGTCAAAACTATGTCACCTATTTAAACCTAGGGTACGGTCAAACTGTCAACCCTAATAGCTTGAACTTGGTTAGTCACCATCGGTCTTTAGTCAAATAATGTTGGACATCTTCCAACATACTTTGGCCAAAGTTTTTCACTAAAGACTGAACCAACACATGCGAAACTAACTCCACATAACGAGAAAGACGAGTCCTTTCTTGGTCACTAGTCTCCTCGCACAGTTCAAGTGTCACCTAACCAAAAACCTTTCGTCGGGCCTTGCCTTAAAGCTAGGTCAGATATCTAAGTGACATGGTTCACGTACAGGTTCGTACAATGACCTCAAGTCTAAGGACCAACTAGCCGATCATCACTGAGAGTTATCACTGATAGTTTTGTTATGTTAACCATGTGATAACTCTTGTTGGGTCATTCAGTGAACACATTCTCTAATGTGCACATGTGTCTCGTCTCCGACTTCCCTAAGTCGAACAACCATAAGATCATTGTCACCACTCAATGCTGAAGACAAAGACACAATGGTCTATCCGATGTTTTGATATCCTTTTCTCGAAATATCTACGACCATTAATTGTCATACATTGAGCTTTGATTGATCTTTGATTGTCATATATTGAGCTTGATTGTCATACATTGAGCTTGATTGTCATCCATTGCTATTAGATCTTCATGAATGGATTAGGCAATGATTTAACTGCATGGAGGGGATTAGTCACAAGTATTTATGTTTGCTCATCATCAAAACCAAATAGGGAGAAGTCAATACTCAACATCTCTGTGTATGTAGCGTGTGTGTGCGTGCGTCTGTTTCTATGTGTGTGTTGTGCGCACAGATAGGCGAGGTATAGAAAACATTTCTCTAGAAATTTTTAAATGAAGGAACATAATAATAGTACAGAATGTGCGGAAAACAAGCATGATAGAAAATTATGAATGTTAAGATAAACTACAATCAAGAATGCGCAGTTTGAATGTGTAGTCTGTGTGTGTAGTCTGTGTATGTAGTTTATGTTTACAAGCCATCCAACATCACCACGCCATGTTTATCAAAAAAAAAGATGTAAACTGTCTTGGCAGATAATCATCATCATCGCCTCTGTAGACACACCTACAAAAAAACACAAACACAATATTTTAATAAAAAGTACAGTCACACACACTGACTACACATACAGACTACACACACATACATAGACCACACATACAGATGATTGACTTCTCCACAATCCTAGTAGGATGCACACGCTCTCCTCCCAAGAGAAGGAGAGTCAAATGCAATATAAACCAGTGAGTACGGGGTCGAATCCACAGAGACAAGTCGTTTCACAATCACAATCTCAATCGACTAAGGAAGGCTAAAGTGTTGATACAACCAACTAAACTAACAAGTGTAGTGTGGGAAAGTGTGGGGTGACACGGTTGAGCCAAACCCAAGGCAGGTAGGGTGGAGACTAAAGTGTGGAGCTAGTCAAGCAAGGAAGAGTGTGTGGAATGGGATGTCATTAGGGTTGTGAGTTGATTAGCAATATGTTCATTCCAAATGAATCAACCATCGCATCCATTTCAAGGTATGCGAGGGTTGTGTGGCTGTGCACCTAGGTAATGCCCTTAAGGCACACCGCCGTTCTACGGCCCTACTAAGAGTAATGCACGATTCATTGATGTGTTGACTGTGGGTTGGAAATGCCTCACATAAACTCGTGAATCGATACTTGCATCCGTGTCCATAGAATGCAAGGATCGTGCACGTCCCTTAACGTACACCACCATTCTACGGCCCCACCAAGAGTAGTACACGACTCAATGAAACATAGTGCACGACCCATCAATCAACATTACTAGCATCCATTTCAAGGCAAGCTATACCAATTAAATGCAAGAGATGAGCAATTACTAATGAACCACAAAAGCCCTAATTAATCCCAATCCACACACAAATGGCTCTAGGCCTTTATAATGAAAGAAACATAATAATTATTCAAAATGAGAACACCAATCTTCATTACAAGCTATTAATCAAAATATTATCAAATGGTTCTCACTCTCATTCAACAATCATTCAATAATATTCATACAAAACAATAAAGCTAAATGTTACAAGAAAGGGGAAGAGATCACCAAATGGAAGCCCTAAAATGCAAGCTTTCCCTCTCTTGCTCCTCCTCCAAGCTCCACCAAGCTCCAATGGCTCCAAACCCTAGCGCTAACCTTTGGGGAAGAAGATGGGGCTCTTCTAGCCAAAATGAAACAGTAAAATCCAAAATCCCCTTGCTTGAAGTCGCCTAAACGCTCAAAAGTGCCAAAATCGCATTGCGGGTCTGCAATTGGGCTTGCGGGTCGAATTTACGCCTGCAAACCCGCTTTCGCTGCTCCTACTACGTGCACGTTCCCGCTTCAAGTGGGCCGGGTCAAGCAGCGCCTGACCCGCACCAGCGGGCGCCGCCCGCTGCAATTAAAAGGGGGAACGCATTTTGCGCGTGCCCTGTTCATTTCCCTTACCCAACAGTGATGGGGGGACTGTGGATGGCGCTTCGTGGTGCCGCGTGATTGCGCTACGTGGTTCCCCAAGATAATCCCTTTTTCCTCTTTTTTAAATGATTTCTCTCCCAATAATTCACCAAAAATATCTGGAAAGCCCAGAAAATTCTGGAAAATCTCCAAGACTCCTAGGAGTACCTGAAAAATAGGAGAAGGAGAAATTAGTCCAGATAATGATATTTTGTGTAGAGAATGAGAATAAGCTCTTATATGAAACATAAAGTGAGTATATGCTTAAGAGAGCAAGATTCTAACCTTTAGCACAAAATGGGGGTAGTTAGGGGGTATACATATACACTTTTCACTATGAATCACACCCCCCAACTTGCATTTTGCTAGTCCCAAGAAAATTAAGAGATAAATTCGGATTAAATGGAAAACATGCACCAAACTCAAGATATCATCATGGCACACTCCAAATGTTATTTCCAAATGATTTCAAAGACAATATACACAATGTATGAAAGGAAATAACAATTGACATTCTCCTCAATCCAGTTCAAAGAAAAGTGAAGTAATAAGCACCGTATCACATTTATTGAGACATATCATAATGGCAAAGTTTCCAACATTCAAGGAAATGGCCAAAACAAAAGAAATTTCCTCTAAGTTGTGGGAGTTGAGATTGCATCACTCATGTAACTTATTCCTTTATTTATTCATTCAATTTTTCTTTTTCTTTTCTTTTTCTCTTTTTTGTAATCTTTTTTGTTTTTGTATGTTTATGTTTATTTTTTGCATACACGCAATAATGCTATGAAATGCAAACACGGCCACCTTTGCATGCACGTGATAACGCTATATAGGCAAATGGATAGAATGATCCCCTAAATCTCAACTTTGGTGTCCTCCACAATGTTTGGGCACCGGCTACACGACTTGATTAGAAGAAACATTCACTTATTAAAGCTCTCTTTATCGCTCTCAACACGAGTTATCACCTCATCCACCCACTCCTTAGTAGGAAAACAAAGCATAAACCACTGGCCACACCTATCCAATCAAAAACTAAGCCATTCATCCTAATTCATGCAATCACTTACACCAAACTATTCCCAAATTATTTCAAAGAGAGTATCACAACATATAAAATAGTTTCATACACGGCATATTAACATTTGACTCCAAAATGGATAAGAAATTAAAACATGCCAATCAAACATCTATAAATTTGATACCAAAATAAAAATTCGAGAAAATCGCATGGAATTAAGCATGTAGGGACTAAGCAAAAGAGATGTGATGGAGGCAAGGATGGAGGCACCAAAAAGATATGCTTAAAAATGAATGAATGAATGATAATGACGAATGAGAATTTTTTTATTAACATCAAAAATTTCAAAACTACCCAAAACTAGCATCCAACTTCATAGTTCACTCCCCCCAACTAGAAATGAGCATTGTCCTCAATGATTGATGGAAAACTAGATATTATTCAACGATGCTAGAGAAAAAACAGGCATACTAAAGCAAACATGCAAAAGCAAACTAAACTAACTTTTTATTTTATTTATTTATACTAAGTAAAGGAAAGAATACACCTTAGCAAAAGACGGATCCCGAATATGTAATGGTGGAGGCAGCTTCTCTATCATATCCGTTCGTTCCTCAGCCAACTGTTTTGGAAACGATGCTCCTCTAGCTTCTTTGGATCCTAGCAACACAGCTCCGGCATATCCCTAGAATATGCTTCTATGTCCTGCGAGAGACAAGCTGTGTCAATCAAAGGAAAATAAATTTGACTTCCAATGAAGGAAGTCCAAAAAGGGTCGTCATAATAAAAATAAAGATATGAATATGTATGCCGACAATCTGAATCTAATATATATGGAAGTGAAGCTTTAGATTCAGAAATGAAGGGAAAAGTGTGATGAGAACTTTCTTGAATGACGATGATATCGCCTGGCTGATGCGAATCCTCACGAGGAGGGTGAAATGGCTACATGGGAAAGTGTAGAGGAGACGATAGTGCAGGCTCAATGTAGATCATCTCACAGTCATTGTTGCTTGCCGCATCCTTTCCATCGAAGGTAATAGCCTCTGCAGTCATCTATGGACTCTGTAGTCCACCCTGAATATCATCGTCCTGGATGATGAGCTGATGCATGTCATAAGGTGTCTGAAGTGATGGCTAATGAACTGAATCTGTAGGGAAGAAGGGCTCGGGCTACAATATGGTCTGTAGGCTGTCTCCTGTGTACTCATCCTCCTCAATACCACAATAGTAAACCATCTCAACAGTCCACCCAAGATGCTCGCACACCTCCAGCTGTGGTATGGATCAGACAAACAATGCGACTCGACACTCCGATGTCATCTATCTCACCCTTGTCTGGACACATCTCCATCTCATCATCACCACCAACCTAATGAAACTGTATCGTGTCTCCAACACGGGTGACACACACTCCATCATCCATCTCCTCTTGATCCTTAATATATAGTCTCTCAACATCCTCTGCCTGGCTCTCATGCAACCCAACATCCTGCTCTGCTCGGTATCCCATGGGGTCACAAGAAAAAGAGCCCAAAGGTGCTCCTGAAAATGACAATATTAGACCTGCTGCTCTGCATCTTAAAGTGAAAGTGGGGACTGGTCATCATCCTCATATCGAAGTGACGGCTCTCCAGATGGCGCAGTCCACTCCCACTCTGCAAGGTCCCTCAGGTACAACCATGCATCCTCTGTCGTGTATGCAAAGAAATCTCCACTACTGCTCATCTGCACAAAGTCTCGCGTCGACGACTGCAACCCTGTTTAGAAAATCCGAAGTAGATCCTCTGTGCTAAAAGCATGGCATGGACACTCAAGCACTAAATATTGAACATCTCCAAAACCTGACAGTAGGCCTCACTGTCAAACTGGATAAAGCTCGCCATTTGTTGCTCAAATACCTGGCGCATGTGTACCCGGATCTTGAAATAAGTAGGAAAGAAAGCTCGAAGGAAATCAGTCTGAAAAGAAAGCCAGGTAAAAAACGAATCTCGAGGAAAAGCATCAAACCAAATTTTAACATCATCTCTCAAAGTATGGGGAAAACTTTAAAATAAATAAAATCTGCACAAATGTTCTCATCAAACATATCCCCAAATTCTTTTCGACACCATTTTTCAAACTTTTGCATAAATGAACTATGATTTTCCAGCCCCATACCGTGAAAGAACGGTAGGAGTTGGGAGTCCTCCACATCAGCATCACTAAAGTTTGAAAATGAATCCATAAGAAAAAAATTTATTTACAACAGATTTTTAAAATAAAAGAAAGAAAGAAAGAAAAAACGAACCAAAAAGAATAAAATAAACAATCAAAAAGACTCAACACTAAGCTGGAAGTACTACACCCAAAGTATCCAAAACCAACCAAAAATGTGAATGCAAAAACCGTTGTCACCGTCAACGATGCCAAATGATTGACTTCGAGGGTGTTTACAATCCAAGTAGGACGCACACGCTCTCCTCCCAAGAGCAGGAGTGTCAAATGCAATATAACCCAGTGAGTACGTGGTCGAATCCACAGGGACAAGTCATTTCACAATCTCAATCTCAATCGGCTAAGGAAGGCTAAAAGTATTGGTACAACCAACTAAACTAACAAGTGTAGTGTGGGGATCGAAGTGTGGGGTGACACAGTTAAGCCAAACCCAAGGTAGGTAGGGTGGAGACCAAAGTGTGGAGCAAGTTAAGCAAGGAAGAGTGTGTGGAATGAGATGTCATTAGGGTTGTGAGTTGATTAGCAATAGGTTCATTCCAAATGAATCAACCATCGCATCCATTTCAAGGTATGCGAGGTTTGTGCACCTAGGTAATGCCATTAAGGCACACTGTCGTTGTACGGCCCCACCAAGGGTAATGCACGATTCATTGACGTGTTGATTAGTGTGTTGGAAATCCCTAACATAAACTCGTGAATCGATCCTTGCATCCATGTCAATAGAATGTAAGGATTATGCACGTAGGCGTGACACTTAAGGTACACCACCGTTCTACGGCCCCACCAAGAGTAGTGCACGACTCAATGAAACATAGGGCACGACCCATCAATCAACACAACTAGCATCCATTTCAAGGCATGCTAGACCAATTAAATGCAAAAGATGAACAATTACTAATCAACCATACAAGCCCTAATTAATCCCAATCTACACACAAATGACTCTAGGCATTCATGATGAAAGAAACATGATAATCATTCAAAATGAGAACACCAATCTTCATTACAAGATATTAATCAACAGATTATCAAATGGGTCTCACTCTCATTCAACAATCATTCAATAATATTCATACAAAACAATAGAGCTAAATGTTACAAGAGAGGGGAAGAGATCACCAAATAGAAGCCCTAAAATGCAAGCTTTCCCTCTTTTGCTCCAAGCTCCTCCAAGCTCCTCCAAGCTCCAATGGCTCCAAACCCTAGCCCTAGCCTGTGGGAAAGAAGATGGGGCTCTCCTAGCCCCAATGAAACAGTAAAATCCCGAATCCCCTGCTTGAAGTCGCACAAACGCTTAAAAGCCCCAAAATCGCATTGCAGGTCTGCAATTGGCCGCCTTGCGGGTCGAATTTACGTTCACAAACCCGATTTTGATGCTCCTACTGTGCCGCATTCCCGATTCAGTTGGGCCGGGTCGGGCGGCGCCTGACCTGCAGCAGCAGGCGCTGCCTGTTGCAATTAAAAGGGGGCACGCGTTTTGCGCGTGCCCCGTTCATTTCCCGCGCCCAACAATGATGGGGGACAGTCGGATGGCACCGCGTGGCACCGCGTGATTGCGCCACGCTGTGCCCCTAGATAATCCATTTTTTCCTCTTTTTAAATTGATTTTATCTCCCAATAATTCACCGAAAATACCTGGAAAGCCCAGAAAATTCCCAGAAAATTCCAGAAAATCCCCAAGACTCTCAGGAGTACCTGAAAAATAGGAGAATGAGAAATTAATATAGATAATGATATTTTGTGCAAAGAATGAGAATAGGCTCTTATATGAAATATAAAGTGAGTATATACTTAAGATGGCAAGATTAAGCCTAATCTTTAGCACAAAATGGAGGTAGTTAGGAGGTATAAATATATACTTTTCACTACGAATCAATAGAATACACAAACATAGCACACACACATCAGAAAACACACAAACACAGACACACACAAACTACACACACACACACACACACACACACACACAGAGAGAGAGAGAGAGAGAGAGAGAGAGAGAGAGAGAGAGAGAGAGAGAGAGAGAGACTACAGAAACACGGACACATACACGGACACCGACACTGAAAACATACAGACTACCTAACAAACACACAAACTACAAACACGGCCTACACATACAGACATTCCATGCACCCACTCCCACAGACTACACATACAGACTACTATACCCTCCTACACCCACCCACTTGGTGCGTGCACACACACACACACACACACACACAATGACACACACACACACACACAGAGTATCATCTACTCATGCATGATTTTTGAGTATCTTCGCTCGCCAGACCATTTCGTGCCCTTTCCCTTGGGGGCACCCTAACTCGAAGGCGCATCGTACTACCACCTGCGACGCACTGGTCGTGTATGGACACTTACAGTGCCAAAGCCCAACCGTCAACAGCTTGACTTTGGGATCCTTCAGGATCTCCTCTTATTGTTCTGGCCGAAGTCCTTTGCATTCTCTAAATCGCAGTGAAATGCAATGTAACGCAAATCATGCATACATCGTCAACCATATCATCGCAGCAGGAGAAAAAAGAGAGGAAAGGAGCATATATTCAAGGCCAAAAACAACAGCTCTACTACTTGGCCTTTCGAGAGGTTGTAGGCGCTCAATTTGACCTCAAAACGCCAATCGGTGGCATGACGTCTCGCATAGCCTTTCTTTGCGCTAGCCTTAGATGATGATGTGTGTTCGCATGTTCATCCCCGTCTTCCTCCCGGACATGCTAATATTGGAAAGAGATGGAAAAGATGGAAAACGGCAAAAAGCCAAAAAAGGGAGAAGCAAATTTGAGAGAAATAAATTTAGATTTAGGTCATTAAAAAAAGGAAATTCCACCAAATTTTAGAGCTAACAAAAAAAAATTGACCTTTGCAGACCTGGACCGAAAAAACGAAGCTTTTGAGGATCACTGTTGTTTCTACTTTCTAGCTATGTTTGGCCCTCTTATTACCGGAGAATATAAGATCCAGCTGCTTATAATGTTTAAATCGCATAATTTAGTTCTTCATATTATTTCGAGTGCTTCAACTTTTGCAAAGATATCTCATCGGTTTGTCTCTTTCTTTGCCCATGCCAGCCGACGGCTCCACCGCCAACGGGACAAAATAAATCGCAACCAGAGGAGAAAAAACCAGGAACAATTAATTCTATAACCCATGCTTTCATCTATTTTAATTAGAGCAGACACAAGCATTCACTGATACAGACTCCACAATTACCATCTCAAATCCAGTGTTTTCAAAGGCGTTATTGGGGCTCGTCTCAGGGCTCGCCCCGGGACAGGGCGTACCCAAAACGCCCCGGGGCAGCCGAATTAAGCGTAACTTTTCTTGGGCGTTCGCCCAGAGATGTGGGGCGAACGCCCAGGCATTGGGCAAACGCCCGGACATTGGGTGAACGCCCGGATGTTGGATCGCGTTTTTTGGTCCGGGCTTTAAAAGCGACCGCCCAGCAAATGATACACTTGGAGCCTGTATTTGATTGGGCTCAGTTCATTTTTTAAACTCATGTGGCCCATTCACGTGTCTAACAGACTACTTTAAGAAAAAAAAAGAGAAAAAAAATTTGACTCTAAATTTATGTTTCTTTCCTAACCGATGACTGATAGAGAGTAGAGAGCGGGAAAAGGAAGAGAAAAAACCTAATCTTGTTTTGAAATTTAATTAATATCTTGTTACTTTAATCTTGTTACTACCATAATAGTTGAAGTTCAATTTTAAAAATTGTTAGAATTGTTACTGTCACACAGTGTCAAATTGTGAGAATTGTTACTATGATGCTGCGAATGGCCTTGCATTTGTTATGAATCGTGATTTACGAGTCTACGGCTACTCTTATTTGACGATAATTCTCTAGTTTTTTCCAATTCTTATTTGTAAATCTGTGATAACTTTTTGGTTTGGTTTGTGAGTGAAATACTAAAGTTATTTTTCTTAGTTAGATTCAAATGTTTTGAAGGAAATGAAGTAGTTGTTACTTTGGTACTCTGTTTATAATATTTATTAGTTTTTATGTTTTTATAGATTTAGTTATATATATACATATATATTTATATTTATATTTCAAATATTTAAAATAAAAATTTGTGAGGCTTTCGCCCCACGCCTCGGGGCTTTCGCCCAGACTGGACAGACATGAAACGCCTGGCCCAACGCCTTCGCCTTTTAAAACACTGCTCAAATCACACTCAAATTTTTACTAGCATCATCATCGAAGGCTTTCAAGAACCCCTCCATTTTTAATTTTTTATGCAGCACTGACCGCTCCCAAGGCCTTCATGGTCTCAAACCTTGGCTCCTTGGCCTGGAATTTCTGCGCGACGTAGAGCTTCATGTAGTCCTCGAACACGAACCTCGGATAAACCTCCGCCTGCTTCTCCGCCGCCTCCTCCACCAAAGCCGGCGCCGGATAGATCACGGCGTCGCTGCTCGGGTTGTAGAAAGAAGCGATCGACATCCTGTTCCCGTCGGCCTGGGCGACCACCCGGTGCATCACGCTCTTGTACCTCCCGTTAGTGATCACCTTCAAGATTCAATCTTAATGTTTCAATATCGCGAGTCAATATTTATAGATTTTATCTTTTTGTCTTGATCATAATTGACTGACCTCAAGTTGGTCGCCGATGTTGACGACTATCGAGTGGCGCATAGGCGGCACGCCGACCCATTCGCCGTCCTTGAGCAGCTGGAGGCCGCTGACAGTGTCGACCTGGAAGAGCAGGATGATGCCGCCGGCGTCGGTGTGGGCCCGCAGGCCCCTGAACAGCTCCGGCCGCGGGCACGGAGGGTAGTTGCTGACCTTGGTGCCGAACGTCGGGCCCCGGGAGCCGCTGAAAGCGCTCTTCAGGTACCCCTTCTCGAGGCCCAGGTTCTCGCACAGCAAGTCGAGCAGCCTCTCCGCGAGCTTCTCGAGCTCCCTCGCAAACTCCTTCATCACTTCCCTGCATATTGTCATCTCGGTAATTAGCAACGTGTCTTGGGTTTTGAGGTGGCTCAATGGCTGTTGAAATGTTACCTGTAATCTTCGTCGAGATCGGGTATTTCGTAAATATTGGACTCAGGGAGATGGCGCAAGAAGAAGGTGCTCTCCCAGTCCATGTTGCCCGTGTCGATCTCCTCGCCCTTCTCGAGCGCTCGGTCAGCAAACTCCTTGAACCTCTGCTCCAAGCACTTCTTGTAGTGGCCCTTGGTGAGCCCCTCCACTTGGTCCATCAGCTCGTGGGATATCCCGTGGTTCAAAAGCTGAACCCACATACTAATTTCTATTAGGAAAAAAGAATTTCAAAGAGGCCTGACTTGGTGACAAAGAGAGCGAGCGTGCGAATGCTATGTACCTCGAAAAAGCCCCAGTTCTCGCAGCCATCGCGGAGAATGCCCATGGCGACAGCCTTGTTCTCTCCATCGAGCTGAGCCATGTTGACGACTGGGAACGAAGCCATCTTTCTCTAGCCCTGTTTCTTGCCTGAAAGCTTTAGCTAATTTCTCGAGTGTTTAATTTGTTTGTGTGCTTGGTATTGAGAATCAGGTGGGGTATTTATAGGAGAGTGAACGCGCCGATGGGGTGTGGGTGGGTGGGTGTGCAGGGGGGTAAAGATGGAGGAAGGGTCCAACTGATTGGAGAACAGCGCACGTGGGCGTGGATGGCGTCGTGGCCATGAGGCATGAGCCCCACAATCGTGCATGTGCAAAAAAGCTTGGTTGATTGGCCTCTTTCTTCGCTCCTTCTCCGGTCCCGGTCTTTTTTTCAGTCTGACCTCAATTCAGCATGGGATGCGGGGCCGGCTGCTGTAGGCTCTAGCTTCTTCTTGGACTAGACTTTTCGATGTTGCGGTCGCGTGCAGCCACTTGCCCAATTAGATTTTTTTTCTTTCTTTTCTTCTCTTTTTTTTCGATTTTATTAAGTTCGATGGAAGTTAAATCATATAATTTGAAGCTAAAACGTGTTTTTCGAAAGATTACCATTAAGTTTATATGTATATTTTTGTAAGCAACTAGGCCACCGGCTTCATCTCTGATTAAGATATTATAGAAGCGAATTTTGTTATATTTTCACAACATACAAAGTGTTGAAGAAGATTAGGAGAAGAGTAAAATTATCTCCATAAGGAGTAGCCATGGCATAAGCCATGGCTCTCAATATATTCATTTCATAATAGGATTTGGAGTCCAAGGGACTCCCCACTAACTTAGTGGGGAGTAATGGTGAGATGATTAGGGGAGGGAGGCCAAAGGCCTCCCTCAACTCACAACACTCCCTCTCATCTCTCCATTACCTTGAGTTAAGCATATGAATACTTCAGGATTCAGTATGCTAATGGGGTGGATACTTCTGGATCCAGAGCCATTGTGGTTGCCTCGTTAAAACCTTAGCTGTGGAAAACCTAGTGGGAAAAACCAGCAGCTTAAGGGAAAAGAGTACAACTATCAGGAGACTCCCCCTGATCTGTACAAGCTTCAGGCTTGCGGGTCTCCTATGTATCTATACAATCATCTCTTATTCGTCAGTACATACATCATGTTCTAAAAGAAAATACAATCATCACTCATCTATACAAGTTTCACTCATCTAACGGCTATTGGAAAGCAGTGGCGCTCTGGAGTGGAATGCTCTTCGAAGTTGGTAGATGAATTCACTAAAGTATTCTTTGAATCAGTCTTCAGTATGTCTGCAAGGCACTGCTGGACCTGGCTGCGCGTTTTCAAGACTTGCGTATTGGATGACGAGCTTCTCAGAAGATGTAGATTTCAGAGGATGATGTGTACATCTTTAGGAGGTGGCCGGCCTTTTGTGTTTTAGTCATCGCGATGATCTTTAAACCTGCATATGAAATATATATTCCTTGACCCTTGGAAGTTGCGCAGAAGCAGCTTATCCTTGGTTTAGTGGTGTTCTCCAGGACAACACTGTATCTGGTTAACAACTTTACTGCAGACGTTCTATCATAGACACGTGCAGTTGGCCAGATAAAGAAGTGTAACAAGTACACTAGAGCTAAACTCTTCGGGACCTACGATGTCCTCCTCCTCTTCCAGCGACTGGAAGGTGTCATAAATAAGCATCCATTTTTAATAGGTTGCAAATGGACATCATTCTTCATAAACTCCAGGTGTATGAAGGATATTAAGGGGTTACACCACAAAGGTGTTAAATATGTAAGCCGAGACAATACCTTGTTATACCTAGGTTTTTCATTTCCAATGTATGCTTAAAGCTATCTGATATCTCAATGGTCTCTGCAGGAGATCCTATTAGCTTTAAGTCGACCACATGTACGATGAATATCACAAAACCTGTCAACGATCTTTCGAAAAAGATACAAGGGCAGAATATTGCTTAAGATCAACTAATTATCTTTGTAGCCTTTATGGAGAAGACGTTTCTACGTTTCTCTTTCATCTCTGGGGGTAGAGTATACCCTTATGGAAGTTTTATATAGATCCATATATCTAAATTGCCATATATGTATGCAGTCACAACGTCCATGAGCTGCATTTATTGGCTATTTCAGAGAAGTTTAGGCTTTAGTAGGAAAATGATCGCATTTTCTTCATTTCAATTTCTCATGAAATCCGAATAAAATTCCACAGGTTTTTACACATTCAGGTGTATAAACTACTGGTCCAAAGTCTTTGCTTTTCAAGAGTGAATCCAGCTTTACTCTTATTGCCTCGTTCCACTTTGGCCAATCTATGCGTTTACGCTATAGAAAAGTGGGTGACATCATCGTCATATTCAGTGACGTGAACGGCAATAGCGAAAGCAAAACCGTCGACGACGACTGTGCTATATCTGTCCAGTACCTCTCCAGTACGTATATATGTAATATAATAATTTTTCTCCTGTTGTTTCCTCTGCAGGGGAAATTATGAGGGGAGAGGTTGCTGGTCTGAGCTCAGCATCTTGTGGTTGGATCATTTTAATATATCCAGGAATCTTCCGCTTTTGAGGAATTTTATATTTTGAACCTGGCAGGCGTCCTTTTTTCAACTGAGGTACAGCCAATTCTGTTGCCGGTGGATTGAATCCATTTTTGGGAATGTTAATCCTAGCTGGCGTGTTGGCAGCATGGACATGTGAACGAACAAGCTTCTGGTTGTCCGCAAATTTATTCGTCAATTGATGTACTTTAGTCTGAATGTGAAGGATCTTCTGGATCTCAACTTCACACAGAAAAAGTATGCGGATCATAACGAGATGAGGACTTTTGTGTCCCATGATATGGTGTCAGAAGCTTCAGGCTTCTTTAGGCTGCGTGCCTATTTCAATGAGATTTTGCTCATCAAATTCATATTTATCAAGACTTGGTAGTAAACCATAAACAAGCAGCATAAGCAATAAGATATGGCAACAAGCGGGCCGTATCGTGATAAGCGATGCGGAATGCAGTGTGTTGGTCCCTAAACATCAACAGGCAACTGCGATTTTACAATGGACGTGAAATCCATTGGAGTCTCTTTACCAGAGACTCTGTTAACCCATTATGAGTATGAGCATGCTGCAGGATGTTCAATTTCAATGCCAGTTGCTTGGCAGAAGTCTTGAATGATATGTGTAGTAAATTCACCTACATTATAAGCTTTTAAGAAAGCTAGGTTGCGAGTGAATATAAAGGCACACATACGACCATCTAGTAGATGCATATATCAGTACAGTAATGAAGTATCGAAAATGGGCCACTTGCGGGGTGAATAGGCCCGCAAATGTTACCATGTATTATCTCAATGAAGTCAGGAGACTCTAATCCCACTTTCAGGAGGGAAGGTCTCTCTATTAGTTTTCCCTTATGACAAAGGGGGACAAGGAAACTCAACCTTTTGAAGAATCTTCAGGTTCTCCAATGGATTCATTTGATGATGCATCCATCATCGCTGATCCAGGGTGACCAAGTCTATTTTGTCAGAGTTAAAAACTATAGCAAAGAAATGCACTTCTGGTGCTTAGTCAAGTTGGCTTTCTATAGGATGAATATCTGTAATTATAGGGGCCCGACGGGGGTCCAATGAAATCGTAAGTAGATGGTCTTCTGGCCATTCTCTTGACGAGTTACATATTGATATTCAATATATATTATCCACAATTTTCAAGTTATTTTCGTTAAAAGAAATATCCTTGAAAATTGGAAATTTCCTATATGTTTAAGAGGAGAATTTGCATCTTATAGTCTCGTTGTATGTGTGGGAGCAATATCAATGCTACATCAGTGCAACGAGGCACTGTCCACTATATTACATACTTCATCTATATGCAAAACGAAATTTTATTTAAGTAAATGTAAAATGACATTCAAATAAAAGTTCGTACAAAAGCAAACTAACGATGAAGCTATATGTAAATTTAAATGTATATACATAAAGATAGGGCTCAATCGAGCATGTCTTCATTCTTGAAGTCTTTTGCAGTGAAATTCGTTGGCGGCTGAACAGCCGCCAAGTTTGTTTCAGGTAGAGACTTCTGGCTCGCCTGATACAGTTCCTGGAGGTGGCGAGAAGTGCGGCAGTTTCTGGACCAATGTCCAGTCATGCCACATCTATGGCAATTATCCTCCCAGTTCTTCTTAGGAATTGACACTTGGTCAGTGTTCTTACGCTTCCATGTGAAGTTTCTAATTTCTCTGTTATTGTTGTTGGACTGGGTTGCTTTTCCTCGTTCTAGCTTCATTATAGCCTTCCCTTTATTCTTTCTAGCCTTCTTGTTTTTCCACTTCTGGGGAGAAACATGGTGGGCTTCAGGGATAGGGGCAGTACCAGCTGGACGCAAATTATTAGTGGCAAGCAGTAAATCTCTATTTTGCTCTGCCCTAAGGAGGCAAGAGATCAAATCAGAGCTTTGTGAAGTTGTGTTCACGATACTGCTGCATGAGGATTGCATCTTTCTCGTGAAACGAGGTAAATATTTTTTCCAACATGCGTTGCTCAGTCACTTCTTCACCACACAACTTCAGGCGTGAGGTGATATTATGAAGTGCAGAGTTATACTCAGCAACGGACTTATAGTCCTGAAGTCTGATGTTTTCCCACTCATAACTGGCACGTGGTAATATTACATCAATTTGATGTTTATACCGTGCCTCCAGCGCTGTCCACAATTCAATTGGGTCCTCTACCGTAAGGTATTCGGCCTTTAAGGTCCGATCTATATGTCTCCTAATGTAGATAATGGCTTTCGCCTTATCCACATCGGAGACAGTGGTAGGAGTGCTGCTAGATGATTCTGGGGCCTTACTAGCAGAAGCATCGGCCGCTGCTGGGGCCGATGAAGGAGCTAAAATTGAGCCAAAGAGGGCCATCGATCGCAGGTGGAACTTCAGGTCCACTCGCCAACTCAGGTAATTATTTCCTTGCAGCATCAAGAACTTCGAAATCGACGCTTGCCAATTTTGTCATTTATTTATGTAATTTAAAACAAGCATGAATTAATTAAGATGTAAATTCACGCATTAAAAAAATAAAATAAGTAAAATGTGGGGATCAGCCAGATACCCAAAAACGTACAAAGTCCAAAATCCGAATATACAGTCCATAAAGAAAAGAAAAAAATACAATTTGGAAACCCAGAAGGGGTCCCTATCAATTGAAAATTTCTCCTCCGTCTTCATATCTGGGTACACCGGCCTTTGGCATTAATACATTTAATCCTCACTTACAAATTCTCTCAAAAAGAAAATAAAATTGCAAGGAATTTAAAAGGTATCAAACTGGCCGATCCCAAAATCACATTTTAGCTTATCTAAACATCCACACAGTTTATAATATGCTTCAGGCACAAAAGAAACAATCACGCATGCATATAACACAGGCATATATAATATGGAAAAAGAGACTATAAAATATAATAATCTCTCGGACCATGGGGAGACGTCATACACCGTTAGGTTAGATGACTAACGGCAGAGCGGTCGCAGGATCCTTAAGATAATTATAATTTGAAAAATCCAAATATTCCATAAATAATTAACAATGCAAGAGTGATATTTAACATAATTTTAGCAATTTGATAAACTGGGCGTCAGGCCCAAAACTAGAAATTAAAATAAATTAATATTTTGATTGGGGCTGCAGGCCCAATATTAATCATTTTAAGAAGCAGTTTTATTAACCTGGCTTCTGGCCCAAAAAGGAGAAAAATAGCTAAATTAATATATTATCAATATTTGGGCTGCATGCCCATTTATAAAAATTTGATTAACATATTAATTTTGCAATTGGATTAACTGGGCTTCAGGCCCAAATTAGGAGATAAAAATAAATCATTAATCTAAATGGGGCTGCTGGCCCATAATACTTATTTTCATTTATAAACTCGGCTTTAGGCCCAATAAACAGCCCATCTAATATATTACTAAGATTTGGGCTGCTGGCCCATAGACTGTAATTATCAAAATTTAATTTAAGGGAATATTAACATAAGTCCTAAATCAAATTTTTAGTATGTTTGTTAGGGGATATGAAGAGTCTCCAATAACCCAAAATCCAAACATAGCCCCTCAACAATAGCCTCCCCACCTCCCGCCGTTTACAGAGGCCCCGATTACAGAGGCCCCCCTTCTCCGTGTGTGTGTGGGGGCGCCATAGATTTTGTCTCATCATCTCCCCTTGTCTACGCAAAACAGCCCCAGCGAGATCAGAGAGCCCCCTGTCCCCGGGGGGATGGCACAGAGAACCCCGCCTGTCGGCGCAGAGTACAGAGCCCCCCCCCCCCCCCCCCCCCGACTGGGGGGGGGGGAGCGTCGAACATGTGTCGCATAGAACACCCCCTCCCTTTAGGAGGGGCGGTGTACGGAACCCCAGAGCCCCCCCTTCGGGGGGGACAAGGCGCAAACAATGCCAAAGGATTGATATAATTTGGCATGTAGCTCAGAATACCATGAAGAGTTACAGGTAGCTTGAAGGGAACATGCCAAATTATCACCTAAAGGTGATAAGTGGAAATTCAGGTGATATAATTAACTCTTCAGGTGATAATTTACCACCACCAACCGAAGTCTACATGCCAAAGAAAGAGTTACAGGCAGACACTGATGCAATTTGGCATGTCGCCTTCAGGTGATAATTTGACACCGTACAAAGTCCCCCCTTTGGGGGGGTGCTGAAGGGGTTTCGGGGGTTATTTATATAATAATATATATAATAATATATATATATATATATATATATATATAAATTTTGACGTTTATCAAGAGGTTGAAGATTTTTACAAGCCTCAAGAAAAGCTATGTAAAATCATAGCTAATAATATTGTGTAAATATCTACGGGATCGAAAAAGTTACCTCTAGATCAAAGATCTAGGGACGATCGTAATAAGAAAAATCCGTAGATAGAAATCCCGCTCCCGAACGCCTAGGAAACGCCGTAACGAAAAACCGCAACGGATCGCCGCAACAACAATTAGATTCCTTCGCGTAGAGGGTTAAATTTGAGGGGATATAGGAGAAAAAGCTCAAAGAATTTAGAGCAAACGTGCTGATAACGTGTTGAAGAAGATTAGGAGAAGAGTAAAATTATCTCCATAAGGAGTAGCCATGGCATAAGCCATGGCTCTCAATATATTCACTTCATCATAGGATTTGGAGTCCAAGGGACTCTCCACTAACTTAGTGGGG
The DNA here is from genome assembly GCA_030789695.1 of Scilla litardierei. NCBI lineage: Eukaryota > Viridiplantae > Streptophyta > Magnoliopsida > Asparagales > Asparagaceae > Scilla > Scilla litardierei. The sequence continues at coordinate 96,170,970 of CM061142.1, forward strand.
AGTAATGGTGAGATGATGAGGGGAGGGAGGCCAAATGCCTCCCTCAACTCACAACACAAAGTGCTTTTTTCGTAATTGAAGCTTTTATGTGCATTGTAGGCTTGTAGCCATTGGGAGTCTGGGACTGACTTGTCACGGTGCATTTGTTTTGTTTTTGTCAGTTTCCATGTGCATACTGTGCCTATCTTCTTTGATTTAAAGCAAAATATCTCCTTTCAAGGCTATTCAAAACTTTACTCTATTGCCTCTAAATTATCATGAATTTTGTAAATTCGTCAAAACTATGAACATACCCATTAGGAATTTAGAGAAAAAGAAATAATGTTTTGGGGGATTTTGAGAAATTTCAAAGCTCAATGCAGTGTAGAAATAATCGAGCAAATCTTTAAGTAAAATTAGTCCTTATTCTTTCTTTCTACTTCCCATTTTTTACATGGTGGCGTACTTTGGAGGAACTTTTGATGTTTGCTCTCACATCTTGCATGTGTCAAGTCCACAATGATAGTTTATTAGTGTTAATACATGGGTCCGGCCCACGAAACGGAGAGGAACATTCTACCTGAAGACAAAGGCCCCACGAAGAATGAGACAACTCGGCCCAACAGCCCAAAGGCCCACAGAGGAAGGCGAATCCTTACCCAGTCACGGGTCAGCTCATATGCCAGCTGGGTCCCGCTAACCACACTGGATAGGTTAATAAATGCATGAATAAATAGGCGAACGTTACATTCATTCTCGGAGAGGAAATCGTCGTCATGAATGAGGGACCGTTATGTACTACAGCAAGAAATCGTCGCCTATAAAGAGGATGGACGGCAACTAAGACAGGGTTCAGATTCCAGAATTACGACAATATTACCCTTTACTCTCTACTCTTAAATTTCTTCCTCCAAAAGCTTGGTGTGACTGAATCGAGTCAATTTCCATTAGGTCGATCTTGACAGCCACAAGCCTTCCTTAAGTCAATACTAATTTAAGCATCGGAGGGGATTTGGGTCGGAACCTAGATCCGACCCCCCTAACGAGTGTTTGTGGTGCAGGTCGATCGATGTTTGACCTAGCCAGTTGGTCGTAGCGTCGTTCTACGACCTAGAAGAAGGTCGAGCTCGAGTCTAGTAGCTCGAGGATTAGCCTTCTGCAACCAGGTCACATCTACCATGGGTCCCACGCAGTAGCTGACAAGGCTCCACCTCATCCGAGGTGCCCGAGTCAGCACACTTTACTGTTGGCCGGAACCTAGCCGTCAACCGTTGGCTTCGTCAGTGGGATACAGAGAGTCAACATCCCCGTCATCTTCTAACGTTGATGATGTCGACTTGCATAGCCAATGGAGGGACAGAGTAGCGCGTCCCTTCCATGGAGAATGTCTCCACTCAACCCTATACCAATGTCCTTGACATGATATTAGGGGGACCCCTGCATCAAGGGTTATCTTCTTTTCTCCAGAGTTCCTATGCTAGAAGATTGAAGACTACCGTTGTGGGATGCAAGCGTCAAAGGGACGCCACACACCCTATATCTTTTTCTAATGAAGAGCTGGAGGGTGTGAAACTGCTGCATGATGATGTTATCGTCATCAACACCATTATTGGTATGACAGAGTGAAGAGGTTACTTGCTGACATGGGGAGTTCTTGTGATGTCCTTTTCTTCACAACTTTGGAGAGGATGGGTTTGGTATCATATGAACTGAGAGAATATCCGGGTCCCCTAGTAGGCTTCAAATGACATTCTGCACCGATCGCAGGCATGATCACTTTGCCGGTGACCCACAGAATGTCTCCATGTCAAGTCACCCGCCTCATCAACGTTATCATAGTGAAGATCAACTTTGCCTATAACGGAATCATCGGCAGACCACTTCTCAACTCGATGGAGGCAGTGGTCTCTACCTTTTACCCGATGATCAAATTACATGCCCCCCAAGGAGTCGGAAAGGTGAAAGGGAACCAGATGCAGTTCAGGTCATGCTGTTGGATATGGATGATGTTTGTACACCCTTGTAGGGGATGTACGAGGGAATACGGACCTTGAACGTCGCGTACACGAAGTCGTGTGCAAAGGGAATCTGTTCCCTTGCGGAGAGGATCTCTAGATTAGTGGGAAAGTCGCATTATATGTGCATAAGTGCATGCGACATATGGCTAATAAAGGGGGAATATCTTAAGCTTATGTTGTACCATGCATATGGTACAACTTAAGCTTATAATGTGCCATGTATGATGGTACATTTTAGTTAAATTGTTCCAAAGGAACAATTACTCCTAAAATAACTACCTTGGGGGCTATAAATAAGACCCAAGGCTTAGCCATTTACTTACACTTTTGCATGGTATTCTTGCCTTGCATTTCATTCTAGCGAAGCTCTGCCGAAATCCTTCCTCTCTCTTTATCCAAGTTCTTAATCTAAAAGTAGAGATTTAGATTGTGGATTTAGTAGCCTTACTCCGTTCGTGAGAAGAGTCGATCCGTCGTGGTGAATCCGAAGGCGAAGTTCCGAGACTACCGTGCCGCATACGCAAGCGTAAGTTTCAACTTCATTTATCGATCCTAACGCTGTTTTGACAGGTTCCTATATTGGTATCAGAGCCATACGGGTTCGCCCCGGTCAAACCGCCGCCCCGTCGAACCGATGAATGAGGCGTTGTCTTTTTCACGAATGGGTATCCTACCATTACGGATATGGTAGGAACGCTTCGTGACGGAGAGAACACAGCGGTTGTTCTTTTCACGTTAGGGTCTTCTGTCATTACGGATATGGCAGGAAATCTCCGTGACGGGAAGAACCGACCGTTCACGTCGTCAAGCTCGCACTCTTCATGGATGCCGAGTCTCCATTCATAGGGAATGTGAACTCTCTTCATGTGGAGCGTGTAGTTTACGAACTTTAAAGTATGTTATTTTTCATTTTTGGCACACGGCCATTAGAAAAAAACTACTTTCTCGACGAACAGGTGCTTCATCGACGAACGGGTGCTTCATCGAGGAAGATGATGGTAGTTATCTCCATCGGAGAAGATGAATTTTGGTGCATGTGCACCATGGCCAAATGGGCTATGAAGGCCATGCACCCCCCTCCCCATGCGGAGGGGGTTGGCTACGGCCAATAACCACCACGGCCACCCCTCCGACGGGGTGTGCGGCAACCCCATCAAAGGGGGTGGCCGGCCATGGCCATATGGGCCATGGCCAGCCAATGCCAAAATGGCCTTGGCCATGACCGGCCATGGCCAGGCCGGCAGTGGCCGGCCTCGGCCTCGGCCAGGGGGCCCTGGCCGGCCTCGGCCAAGGCCAGGGGCCGGCCTGGCCGGCCTCGGCCAAGGCCAGGGGCCGGCCTGGCCGGCCTAGCCGACCCTGGCAGGAGCCATGGACGGCCCTGGCCAGTCTCGGCCAGGGCAGAGGCCCTGGCCGACGGCCAGTGGCCTCTGGCCGGCTCTGGCCGGCCTCGACCAGGGCAGAGGCCCTGGCCGAGGGGCTAGGGCCCCTGGCCGGCCAGGGCAGAGGCCCTTGGCCGGCCCCGTGGCCAGCCTCGGCCAGGGCAGGGGCCCTGGCCGGGAGTGATGTAGACCAATTTTTTGTCGACCAATTTGGGTGTTTTGGTCGACCAATCCGTCAAAAGGCCTTGGTCAAACACGAATGTGCCGACTAGCCCATACGGGGCTAACGACAGTCGTCTGCTCTTATTTTATAAAGTTTTTTTTCTTGGGCTCTACTCCTTGAAGATTAGCCATAGTGCTCTACTTCATGCGAGATTAGCCATGTCATTGTGCTCTACTCTACGGAGATTAGCCAATGTACTTATGACATTGTGCTCTACTCTACGGAGATTAGCCAATGTATTTCAAATTTTTTTGAAAAAGGTGTTTTCAAATAGGTTATGTCCCGTCCTTAATCGGGATAGCGCAATTTAGAATTCCAAGTCCTACCACGATCCGGCCATGGTTATCTAACCCATGGGTGTGTAGAACAGGTCTCGTGGCTTGGCAATTGTTGCGCTAAAATTCTTTGCGCAAACTCTCACCTATTCCATTTTGAAAGATATGTTTTTCAAAAGTATTTTTCCGCTGCTGGTACCATACGGGTATCATTTCTGATTTATTTTTTACATGAGAAAGTAAGAGGGATACTTTGAAAGTTACTTCTAGATGGTAGTTGGGAACGTAGTGAACTTCTCGATTCTAGAGTAACATTTCAGCTTATCCAAGGAACTTATCAAGTGTTTAAAGAATCGAAACTTTATGCATAGAATTTTGATCGTGTTTTTCATTTTCTTTGCAGTTTTTTGATTCGAATATGTCTACCGCTTCTAAGAACATTGTCGTCGAGCTTAACAAAGGTGAGAAGCTCAACGGCGACAATTATAAACTTTGGTCAATAAAAATCCAATATGTTTTGGAGGAGCAAGATGTGCTTGAAACACTCCAAAACGTAATGGAAGAACCTGAGTTGGGCAATACGGCCCAACACAAGAGGGACCGGGAAGCTTATGAGACTTGGACTCGAAAGAACAAAATAGCACGTATTACGTTATTGTCCGTAATGGACAATGACATAATGCGTCTATTTCAGGAATTCGACCTAGCCAAAGACATATGGTCTGGGCTAGAAATAAAGTTTGGTGGAACTTCGGTCACCAAACTCCGCTCCTTAAATATTCAATTTGATTCGTACAAAATGCGGCGAGATCAATCTATGAAAAAGCATCTCCGCCACATGGCGAATCTCATAGCTGAATTGAAGGATGCGGTTCTTACGCTGTCTGACGAACAGCAGATCCAAGCAGTCATTCGTTCACTCCCAGATAGCTGGGATAACATGAAAATGCACCTCACTCATAATGAGTGCATTAAAACTTTAAGCGATGTATCCAAACACCTCGAACTTGAGGAAGAGCGGATTCAAGCCGCAAAACCTAGTGCCGAAGTGCACATAGCCGCTAGTTCCTCACATGGAGGAAAGAAGCGGAAGGATAAACGCTTAAGGTTTATGAACGAACGAAAGCAAGAACCGGAAACCTCAAAGAAGACTAAGAACAAAAAGTGGCAAAAGAATGTGCACTCAAAGAAGAAAAACTTGAAGAAGATCAAGTGCTTTAAGTGCAACAAGTACGGTCACTTCGCCCGTACGTGTACGGATGGAAGTGATAAGGTAACTTGTAGGGCTAGTTACATATGTGTTTCTAGTTCCATATTTCTTGCTGAATCTAACTATTTTTGGTTGATTGATTCATGGGCCACAGACCACGTAGCGAAGGACAGAAGGTTCTTCGTAGAGTATCGAAGGATAACTCAAGGAACAAAGTGGATATACGTCGGCAACAACACTCGTATTGAAGTCAAGGGCGTCGGAACATGCAAGCTAGTTCTCGACAACGGCCGGACTCTATTATTGCACGACGTCCTCTTTGCTCCAGATATTCGAAGGAATATCATATCCGTGGTCATGTTAATGTCTTTAGGTTATGAATGGAGGTTCTATGAACAAAATGTTGACCTTGTTTGTAATAATTCTTTAGTTGGGTCGGGTAATGTTTGTAATGGATTGATTGTTTTAAACACTCTGTATGATGATTCTTCTTCTATTAATGAAAGTTTCCATTTGACAAATGCTTCTAATTCTGAATCTGAGATCATTTGTTGGCATGCAAGACTTGTTCACATTAGACCAACTAGAATGGATAGACTTGCCAAAAGTGGCTTGCTATCTAATGTTTCAAAAGTTGAAATGTCAACTTGCGAACATTGTCTTGTAGGGAAAACTTGTCGCAAGCCGTTTGGAACTGGCACAAGGGCCGAAGTTCCATTACAACTTATCCATTCTGACATTTGCGGTCCAATGAATGTTAAGACAAGACGCGGGAAGTCCTATTTCATCACCTTCATTGATGACTTCACCCGTTTCGGTCACATTTATTTGATTTCCCACAAACATGAAGCTTTATCTTGCTTCAAAAACTATATGAGTTTAGTGGAAAATCAACTAGATCGCAAGATAAAGGTCTTGCAAACCGATCGGGGTGGAGAATATCAATCAACGAGTTTTAAGGAACTCTGTGATGAAAAAGGCATAGTTCATCAAATAACTATGCCTTATACTCCGCAACAAAACGGTGTTGCGGAAAGAAGAAATAGGACATTGATGGAAATGGTCCGATCAATGATGTCTCAGGCAAATTTGCTGTAACGGCCTGAATTCGTCATACACGTATTTCCGTGACAAGACGGATTCAATCGGAGTAAGTGATTTTTATTTTTATTTTCTTTCTCAACTCAAATCAGAAAACGGACATCGTATTCATAATCTTCGCGACGCAATTTGTTAATCACTTTTAACTTTTACTAATTACCCTAGTTAATTACCCTAATTATTACCCTAATTACATCACCCTCCAATCTGATAAACGTGTGTAAAACTTTTCTAACTTAGTCTAAAGCAACCTAATCTAATTAAATGTTGTTGACTAAATATTAATTACCATATTACTAATTCTTCTCTGCAGAAGACAATTGCATCTTCTCCTCGGCAGACAACGAATCCCTCAAATCCCACCAAACCTCAACAAATCCAAAAATTTCTGCATGATGACAAAACGAAATAAATTTAAGTAGAAAAATCTTTTGACTAAAAATTTATTACTGATTACAAATCGTGTTTTTAAAACACAAATCATCCAGCTTCTCCCAAGCAACGGCAACACCTCCATCGCCATCTCCCTTCAACCTTACAACAACAAATAGCCTCCACCATAACCAGGTCTGAATCGATTTCAGATTCAATTCAAGCATCAACCACAAACAAACATCCAACTTAGAGAAATCCAAAATCCAAAATCAAAGAAAAAATTCAGATTCTAAGAAATCTGAATACCCAAAGACTTCAGATCCAATGCCCAAATTTCAGAATCAAATGAGGAGATCAAATGCACTTTGAAATCTGAAAACTCAAACCCCAACCAACTTCATCTTCTCCAAACCAACCCTACAACCTCTTCCCTTCATCTTCTTCCTCCTCCTTCCTCTAGGCCGAACCCCCTTCCCGTGACCGATCCGCCCCCTCCCCTCAGATCTGTGCATCGCCGTGTCCGTAATCGCCGCCGCCGCCCTCGATCCCCGCGCCCCGGCCGCCGCCACCGGCCAGCTGAAGCCGCCGCCGGCCGCCTGTAGAACCGCCGAGCCGCCGCGAGCGTGAGCCCTCCCTCCCCGTGCGTGGTTTCCCCTGGTGTGCGTGAGTTCTCCTTTCCCTTGCTGCTACAAACTTTGAAAAGGAAAAAAAAAGGAAAAAGAATGAAGAACAGGAGAGGAGAGAACGAGACAGAGGGAGAGATAGTGATGAGAGGGGGGGGGTTATAAATGTAAGGTTATTATTATTAAAGTTATTATTATTATTAATTATAAGATTATTATTATTATTATTAGGTTTTTATAAGTTATATTATTCTAAAAGTTATTATGAGTAAGATTATATTGAGCTATTATAAGTTATATTAAGTTATATATGTTATGAATGAGGGAGGCCTTTGGCCTCCCCTCCTTCATTACCCATTCATTAGGCCCCCATTACTTAGAGTAATGGGGACCCTTGGTCTCCTAGAGGCTTTTGGCCTCCCCACTATGAGATATATAAATAGAGCACCATGGCTCTTAGCTATGGTGACTTATTCCTTTGCTAAGAAATCTTGTCTCTTTCTCTCTTGAGTCCTATTACTCTCTAACACGTTATCAGCACGTTTGCTCCTCTCTTTTTTGAGCTTTTTTTTTGTATTCCCCAACCCAAAAATGGGCTTAATTTAATTAACATTGATAGTTTTGTTGTTGGGCCTGCATCCCACTTGTGCCTATCAATAACTAAATAAATTAATTGGGCCTGCAGCCCCAATTACTTATCGGTTATTATTTTTGCCCACTAAATAATGGCCTGAAGCCAATTACTTAAAGGGACTATCCTCTATGTTAAATCACAAATAATTTCTATAGTACATGTTGACAACTTTATTTAAACATCGCTTTTGCAAATTATTATCTATGGTTTACTAGGATTTTTTTTTAAAATATAACTATCTTAAAGATCCTGAGACCGCTCTGCCGTTAGTCAACTAACCTAACGGTGTATGACGTTTCCACGTGGTCTACAAGATATTTATATTTTCTAGTTTCCCTTAACATATGTTTTGCTTGAGATATATGCGTGGTTGTTTACTTTTATGCCCGTAGCATATTTAGAACTGCGTGGATGTTTAATTCAGTAAAAATGTGTTTTTCGGGATCGGCCATTGTATACCTATTTACTTTCCTTGCACTTTTATTTTCTTTTGAGAGAATTTGTAAGTGAGGAAATTTGTATTTTAAAGCCAAAGCTCGATGCAACAGCACATAGAATTGATGAAAACTCCTTCAATGGATCATGATGTCGGTCAATGTGCTTGGCTAAGTTTGCTGGACCAACCTAGCTTGACTGGGTAACAAGTGGTCCTGGCTTAGTCAATTCCCTGGCCGCGTCCGCTGGACCGCAAGGAGTCGATTCATGACTGTGTAAGCCAAAGCTCGATGCAACAGCATATGAAGACGGAGATAGAGGGACCCAGTTCAGTTTGGGTTTCCGCAGTTGTATTTTTCTTTCCTTTTATGGACTGTAAACGAACTTTGGACTGTTTATTTTTGGGTATCTGGCCGATCCCCGCATTTTTACTTGTTTATTTCTTTATGCATGAATTTTTAATTTTAATTAATTCATGCTCATTTTAAATTGCGTAGATAAATGGCAAAATTGGCAAGCGTCGATTTCGAAGTCCTTGACTCTGCAGGGACAAATTACCTGAGTTGGCGAGTGGACCTGAAGTTCCACTTGCGTTCGATGGCCCTCCTTGGGTCCATTTTGGCTCCTTCCTCGGCCCCCGCAGCGGCCGAAGCTTCTGCTACAACTAGCAGCAGCCCTACAACCACTGTATCCGATGTAGATAAGGCGAAAGCCATAATCTACATTAGGAAACATATAGATCGGACCTTAAAGGCCGAATACTTAACGGTTGAGGATCCAAAGGACCTGTGGACAACGCTGGAAGCTCGGTATAAACATCAAATTGATGTTATATTACCGCGTGCCAGTTATGAGTAGGAAAACCTCAGACTTCAGGACTATAAGTCCGTCGCTGAGTACAATTCTGCACTTCATAACATCACCTCACGCCTGAAGTTGTGCGGTGAAGAAGTGACAGAACAACGCATGTTGGAAAAGACATTTACCTCGTTCCACGAGAAAGATGCAATCCTCATGCAGCAGTATCGTGAACGCAATTTCACGAAATTCTCCGATCTGATCTCATGCCTACTTAGGGCAGAGCAGAATCGAGACTTACTGCTTGCAACTCATAACTTACGTCCAGCTGGCACTGCCCCTATCCCTGAAGCCCATCACGTTTCTCCCCAGAAGTGGAAAAACAAGAGGAAGGCTAAAAACACTAAAGGGAAAGCTATAATGAAGCAACCAAGAGGTGCAGCTCCCCAGACAAACAAAAACAATAAGGGAAAAAGAAATTTCACTTGGAAGCGAAAGAACACCGAGCAAGTGTCACTTCCAAAGAAGAACTGGGAGGATAAATGCCATATATGCGGCATGACTGGCCATTGGTCCAGAAACTGCCGCACTCCTCGCCACCTCCAGGATCTATACCAGGCGAGCCAGAAGTCTCTACCTGAAACAAACTTGGCGGCTGTTCAGCCACCAACAATGTTTATTGCAAAAGACTTCGAGAACGACGACCTTCTCAATTGAGCACCATCGTTTATCTATGCTTTTTAGAATTAAATGTATCTTCATCTTTTATTTGCTTAAGTACGAACTTTTATTTTCGAATGAATGTTTACATTTTCGCTCAAATAAAATTTCGTTTTTGCTTATATAGATGATGTCTGAGTGCCTAGTGGACAGTGCCTCAACGCACACAATCCTTCGCGGTCATTGCTATTTTAATAGCGTAAATAAATATGACGGTCCTGTTATCACAATTTCAGGACTGTCCCAAATAATCGAAGGATCTGGTGAAGCAATTATATTGCTCCCAAATAACACAAGACTTCAAATAAAAAATGCATTATTCTCTCCTAAATCAAATAGGAATCTCGTAAGTTTCAAAGATTTCCGTTTAAACGGATATCACTTAGAAACCAGAGATGAAAATACGGTTGAATATCTGTATGTAACTCGTCAGAAAGATGACCGGAAGATCATCTGCGAACGATTCAAGGGACTCCCGTCGGGTCTCTACCAAACATACATTCAACCAATAGAAGCCAATATGACTGAGCACCAGACGTGCCAATCCTTGCCAGAGTTCGAACTCTGGCACAATAGACTTGGTCACCCTGGAACAGCAATGATGCGACGCATCATCTCTGAATCCCGTGGACACAAATTGAAGAACCTGAAGATTCTTCAAAAGGGTGAATTTCCATGTCTCCCTTGTTTCAAGGGAAAACTTATAACGAGACCATCCCTCCTGAAAGTGGGATTAGAGTCTCCTGGCTTCCTTGAGAGAATTCATGGTGACATTTGCGGGCCTATTCACCCCTCAAGTGGCCCATTTCGGTACTTCATGGTACTGATTGATGCATCAACCAAATGGTCTTATGTGTGCCTCTTGTCCACCCGCAACCTAGCTTTTCCAAAGCTATTGGCACAAATAATAAGGTTGCGTGCTCATTTCCCCGATAACCAAATCAAGAAACTACGTCTTGATAATGCGGGAGAATTTACTTCACAAGTCTTCGAAGACTATTGCCGGGCAACGGGTATTGAAGTTGAACATCCTGTAGCACATGTTCACACCCAAAATGGATTAGCTGAGTCCCTTATAAAGAGACTCCAATGGATTGCACGTCCATTGCTTATGCAATCCCAGTTGCCTGTGGATGCTTGGGGGGCATGCTATTTTACATGCCGCATCACTTATTAGGATAAGACCCTCTGGAGGTCACACTTTATCCCCGATGCAACTAGCATACGGCGCACCTCCGGATATCTCTCATTTGAGAGTGTTTGGTTGTGTGGTATATGTCCCAATAGCACCACCGCAGAGGACCAAAATGGGTCCTCAGCGTCGTCTAGGTATATATATTGGGTTTGATTCGCCCTCTATTATCAGATACCTTGAACCCCTGACGGGTGACGCATTCAAGGCACGTTTTGCAGACTGTGAATTTAATGAGAAATTTTTTCCAAAACTGGGCACACAGTCTAAGAAGCCAGAAGCTTCTGAGACCATTAGCTGGGACCAGAAGTCTTTGTCCCTATATGATCCGCGTACTAATCTGTGTGAAGATGAGATCCTGAAGATCCTTCACATCCAGAATACAGTACATCTTTTACCGGATAAATTCACGGACAACCAGAAGATTGTCCGTTCACACGTCCCTGCTGCCAATACGCCAGCTAGGATTGACATCCCCATAGATGGATGCAGCCCACCGGCAGCAGAATTGGTTGTACCTCAAATGAAAAGAGGACGCCCACCAGGTTCAAAAGATAAAGTTCCTCGAAAGAGGAAGACTCCTGGCGATACTAAGATTATCCCTCCACAGGATGCTGAGCTCAGACCAGCTACTTCTCCCCTCCTGATTTCCCCAGCAGAGGAAACAATAGGAGAAACATCATTAAATTTTGTACGTACTGGAGAAGTACTGGACAGAAATAGCATAGTCGTCGACGACGATTTTGCGTTCGATATTGCCGTTCACGTCACTGAATTTGACGATGACGTCGAACCACGATCTCTAGCGGAATGTAAACGCAGAGATGATTGGCCAAAGTGGGACGAGGCAATAAGAGTAGAGCTGGACTCACTCTTGAAACGCAAAGTCTTTGGACCAGTAGTCCAAACACCAGTAGGTGTAAAACTTGTGGGATATAAGTGGGTTTTCATAAGAAAAAGAGATGAAAATAATGTGATCGTTCGCTATAAGGCACGCCTTGTAGCCCAGGGATTTTCCCAAAGACCGGGGATTGATTACGAAGATACGTATTCCCCGGTCATGGATTCGATCACCTTCCGATTTTTAATCAGCCTAACTTCTCTAGAAAGCCTAGAAATGCAGCTCATGGACGTTGTGACTGCATATCTATATGGCGATATAGATAAAAATATCTATATGAGACTTCCTGATGGGTTTAATCTACCCCCAGAGATGAAAGAGATACATCGGGACGTATTCTCTGTAAGGCTACATAGATCATTATATGGTCTAAAACAATCGGGCAAGATGTGGTATAACAGACTAAGTGATTTTCTTGCACAGCAAGGATTCACGAATAACGAAGTCTGCCCGTGTATCTTTATCAAAAGAACGGGAACATGATTTGTCATCATAGCTGTATATGTAGATGACTTAAATCTCATAGGATCTCCTGCAGAGATCAAAGAGATATCTGAAAGCCTTAAACATACTTTTGAAATGAAAGACCTAGGCAAAACAAAGTATTGTCTAGGCTTACAGATAGAACACCTAAGAGGTGGAATCCTATTACACCAATCTAATTATACAAAGAAACTTCTACGCAAGTTTCATATGGATAAATGTCATCCTTTAGGTACTCCTATGGTTGTAAGATCACTAGATGTACATAAGGACCCCTTCCGGCCACTGGAAGAGGGGGAGGAGATATTGGGTCCTGAAGTACCCTACCTCAGTGCCATTGGAGCACTTCTATATCTGGCTAACTGTACGCGTCCCGATATAGCGTTTACAGTTAATCTACTAGCCAGACACAGTGCTGCGCCCACAAAGCGCCACTGGAACGGAGTAAAGCATCTTCTGCGATACCTTCAGGGTTCCATTGATCTTGGACTTTACTACCAGAGAGGTGCCTCCCCCAAATTGTTTGGTTATGCTGATGCAGGTTATCTCTCTGATCCGCACACGGCAAAATCTCAAACAGGTTTTGTATTTACCTACGGAGGTACTGCTATCTCTTGGAGATCGGTAAAACAAACCACTACTGCTACATCTTCCAACCATGCAGAGCTCATCGCGATCCATGAGGCGAGCAGAGAATGTTTTTGGCTACGCTCCGTCGTCCAACACATCCTCCAATCCACTGGCCTGAAGACCAGTGATCTGGAGCCTACTGCCCTATTCGAAGACAACGCCGCATGCATTGCTCAGCTTCAGAAGGGCTACATCAAAGGCGACAGGACAAAACACATTTCTCCCAAGTTTTTCTGGATGCACGAGCAGAAGAACGACAAGCAGATTGAAGTTTTACAGATCCAGTCATGCAACAACTTAGCTGATCTTTTTACTAAGGCATTGCCTAAATGTACTTTTGTAAAGCTTGTAAAGAACATTGGTATGCGACAGTTGAAAGACCTGCAAGCCTGAAGCTTGTACGGATCAGGGGGAGTAACATGTGGGTTGCACTCTTTTTCCTTAAGCTGTTGGGTTTTCCCACTGGGTTTTCCACAGCTAAGGTTTTAACGAGGCAAACACACTTACTCTGGATCCAGAAGTATCCACCCCTTGCCTCAGTAGCTGAGACCGAAGTGATGAATGTGTAAGGGGGAGTGTTATGAATGAGGGAGGCCTTTGGCCTCCCCTCCTTCATTACCCATTCATTAGGCCCCCATTACTTAGAGTAATGGGGACCCTTGGTCTCCTAGAGGCTTTTGGCCTCCCCACTATGAGATATATAAATAGAGCACCATGGCTCTTAGCTATGGTGACTTATTCCTTTGCTAAGAAATCTTGTCTCTTTCTCTCTTGAGTCCTATTACTCTCTAACAATATACATTTAGTTTAAGTTATTTTACTAAAGTTATTACTTATTTTTAGTTAATAAGTTTAGTTATCAAGATTTTGATGTTATTAGTTAAAATAAAATTACTCTATGAAACCTTAAATTAAGTTAGTCATTAATTATTAAAACTACCACACTAGTTTAAGTGGTTAACAGATCCCGTTATAATAGCAATTGGATAAATAGTTAATGTTACCGAGCTAAGTTTAACATATTTTAACTGATTAGTAACCTTTAATCTAATATCACAAATCTATGCCGCAGATAAACCGCGCCTCTTGTTACGATCACCCGGACACCCAACATCACCCCGAGGCAAGTATTTATTGTATTTGAATTTGAGGCAACTGCTAAAAACTAACACAACCATCTTTTTACTACGCTCATATTTTATCTGTTGAAGCTGACTAAAAACGGACTTTTCATGTTAATAGTCTCTTGATAAAAGAACAACTTTCTCTGTATATTTTTAATTGAACTAAAACGGGACAGAGGGTATGATACAACCCTCGAATTACAACGAGAACCCATCAATTACAGATGGAGAATGAAACTAGTCGGTGACTGGTTATGACACTTGGGTGGGGTTGGTCCTTAGTAGTAGGGTTCGTAGATGTAGCTTGACCACCTTACGGCTCCCTCCATAACCACACCAATGGAGGCAAGCAAGAAGGCGTCACGGTAAACCCCCGATGATAGGGTGCATCAAGTACATACTACCAACTCGGACAGGGACTTATCACGAGCACAATAAACATACAACTTCTTTACTTTTTAACTGCAAATTTAAATATGCTCATACTTTCCTTTCTGCACTTTTTCGTAAATATGTACTAACACTTTTTGTTCCATTGCAAGCTGTTCTTAATTCTTTTACTTTAAATATCTTGCCGAGCTTCTCGCTGACATATATTTCATGTGTTTGTGAAATATATGTTAGGTTCAGAGACTGATTACTTTGCAGACCCCGCTTTTGAGGATCCTACCTTAGAGGAGGACCCCGCTGATCAGAGTTACGAGGACGCTGAGATCCTCCCTGGTGAAGACTAGAACTTCGTTGCAGTCTTTATCTATTTAGTTGTATTTGCTATTTTTCAGGTGTGTTTGCTTTCAGCAGATTGTACGGCCATGCTAGGCCTAAGTCGCTTTGTGTACTTTGCTTTAAAAAAACGCTGGAATAAGTTTGTAATAAATATTTGTACTGTTTCTGAGAAATTCGCGTGCAGGGACCTGCTTGTTCAATAACGCTTATTGTGTTTAAGTCAAGGAAGGAAAAAAAAAGTACCCCTTCCTTGCTTTAAGCATAAGCGGACCCGCTCACGTTCTCGCTCCCGTACATGGGAAGCGGGGCGTGACATTTGCCCATCACCTTTTGGGGTGATGCATTATTGACGGCAGCATTCATCTCAAACCGTGTACCCTCGAAGTCGGTAAGTTCTACTCCTTATGAGTTGTGGAACAATAGAACTCCAGACTTAAGCACTCTAAAACCTTGGGGTTGTACCTCTTACGCACATTTATCCTCTCACAAATATGGCAAACTTGGGCCACGTGGGAGGAAGTGTATCTTCATCCGATACGCTAAAAACTCCAATGGATATGTTTTCGTCGGTCAAGAGGACAATGGGGGTCTAATAGAATTCGAATCGAGGAATGTTGTCTTCTTGTAAAACGAGTTTCCAAGACAGGGTGAGATAAGTCAAGACTTATCCTTGTTTGAGACTTGGGATCAAGAAGGATCGGAACGTTCGAGTGGGAGAATTCTTGGTGAAGAGGAAAATGACCCTCATATTTCACCTATGGATGATACGAACGATACCAATCCTATTCCGAGTGGGAGTGATGTTATTCCAAGTGGGAGTGATGTCATTCCAAGTGGGAGTGATCAAACTCAAGCAAGACGTAGTAATCGAACGAGGCTAACACCTCTGAGATTTGAGGATGAATTTCCTCAAACATTCATGACATTACTACAAGATGATGACAAACCTGCAAATTTCAAACAGGCCGTCACATGTCGTGCTAAAGATAAATGGATAGCGGCGATGGAAGAAGAACTTCAATCCATGAAAACAAACCAAGTCTGGGACTTGGTTGATTTAGCTACGGGACGTAGAGCCATTGGGAACAAGTGGGTTCTCAAAATCAAGCATAAGGCTGATGGCTCCATCGAGAAATATAAAGCTCGCCTTGTTGCGAAAGGTTTCACGCAACAGGAAGGAATAGACTACGAAGAGACTTTCTCTCATGTCGTGCGTTTTACCTCCATTCGCTTAATTCTGGCAATGGTGGCTTGTTTGGACCTCGAGTTACATCAGATGGATGTAAAGACTGCTTTTCTTAACGGAGAACTAGATGAGGAGATCTACATGGAACAACCAAACGGGTTCGTACAAGAAGAAAACAAACATAAGGTTTGTAAACTTCGTAAATCCATATATGGTCTTAAACAATCCTCAAGGCAGTGGTATATGTGCTTTCAAGAAGTCGTTTTGTCGTATGGTTTCTCCATGCTCAACGAAGACAACTGCGTATACATTAAGAGGATTAAGAACAAGTATGTAATTATGTCTCTATATGTAGATGACATACTTATAGCCGGAAATGATAAGCGTCTTATCATGGATATCAAAGCTTGGCTTTCATCCGTCTTTGAGATGAAAGACATGGGTGAAGCTGCATATATCCTTGGGGTTAAGATCTCAAGGAATCGTTCCAAGAAACTTCTTTCTCTCTCTCAAGAAACATATATAAAGAAATTTTTAGAACGGTTTAATATGCAGGACTGCAAGCCAATTGATACTCCAATAAGCAAAGGCGAGGGTCTATGTTTGGAAATGTGTCCCAAAGATCCAAAAGAAAAGAAAGATATGGAAAAGGTTCCATACTCCAGTGCTGTCGGGAGTCTGATGTACGCCATGATGTGTACCAGACCGGACATTTGCTATGTTGTTGGTATGGTAAGCCGTTATCAATCCAACCCAGGACAGGCACACTGGAAAGCGGTGAAGAGGATATTAAGGTACCTCAAAGGGACTGCGGACTATGCGTTATGCTATCAAGGCAATAACTTGAGACTCGAAGGCTATACCGATGCTGATTGGGCAGGTGATCTCGACGAGCGAAGATCTACCTCAGGCTTTGTTTTCTTGCTCGGGAATGGTGCAATATCCTGGAGCAGCAAGAAGCAAACCTGCATCGCCCTATCAACCATGGAAGCCGAATTTGTAGCATTCAGCATGGCGGTCCAAGAAGCTGTTTGGCTTAGGAAATTCTTAGACAGGCTGATGGATGCCACTGACTCGAGCACTGTTCCTATATACAGTGATAGTCAAGCTTCGATTGCCTATGTCAAAGATCCTAAATTTCATTGTAAGACCAAACACATTGATATTTGATTCAAGTTTGCGAAGGACTATGACAAACGGAAGGAAGTAGACATAGGATACATATCCACGCATAAGATGATAGCGGATCCCCTTACTAAGGCGATCCCCAGAGATGTGTTCTTCAAATACTTATCATCTATGAGAATGCGTAGGTGCTGAGCTGTATCATGTAATATTTCCCATGTCTATAGAAGATCAAAGTTTAATAAAAAGAAGAAGTTTTTTTATATATTGCATACAAGTTTCTTACAAATGATTTTATATACATTTGTGTTTAAGTCTCAGCTATTTTATTGTGTGTATGTCGGACAGATTAACGTTGGCTCTCTCACATGAGCAACCACCTTATCTTATCAGATGGATAAGATAGAGATGAGACTAGTTTAAAGTCAAAATCATTAGACAAATGATTTAGAGTCGTGACCTAAACAAGATAGTCGAATGAAAGATCTGCATCATATGGATGCTTACAAAAGATCTGAGATCTGTATCACAAGGATATTTAAAAGTGATCTCATAGGATTTTTTAAATCCTATCTGTCTTATGCAGGATGAGAGTCCGGGAATATTTCATGGGCAGTAAGGGGACTCAAAAGATAGGCACTGTGGTGTCTGATCTTTCATCCGTACAACATCATTAAGACATACTCTCCCTGGGAAAGGAGTGATGTTGTAATACGTGTTCATACCACGTATGCATTTCGACCACTGAGTTAGTAGCAATAGTGTTTGCTATTATGTGAGACTCAAAGGCCATACGGGTCTTAACTCTTACCCTCAAGGACTCCAATTGGTTCCTTTAGATTTGACAAGATGATCGCTATCTTAGAGTGTTGCTAATGGGCTATGATAATTCGGCTCGGCGGGGCACGATAGAAAAGCGAATCAAGTCAAGATCAGAAGGTTCGCAAGAAGAGGAAAATTGATTTCATATTTGCATTTGGACTTTAATGATTCAAAGCTGGCCAGCCAATTGTGATCCAGATGGGATTCAATTGTTGAATATAAAGTATAAGAAATGTGAAGAAATAATCTAGGGTAAAGCATGCGTTGAACTACTCAACTTTGCACCTTCGAGGTCGTTGTGTATCTCTAACAAGTGCACAACAACAGACTCTACGCGCATGACGGTCGCACGGTCTATTTCTCGGTATGATAGATGAAAGAACTAAGAGAAAGACGTTCTCTTACAATCCCCTCAAGTGTGAGTGGGAGATGTTGGATATGGATGACGTTTGTACACCCTTGTAGGGGATGTACGAGGGAATACGGACCTCGAACGTCGCGTACACGAAGTCGTGTGCAAAGGGAATCTGTTCCCTTGCGGAGAGGATCTCTAGATTAGTGGGAAAGTCGCATTATATGTGCATAAGTGCATGCGACATATTGCTAATAAAGGGGGAATATCTTAAGCTTATGTTGTACCATGCATATGGTACAACTTAAGCTTATGATGTGCCATGTATGATGGTACACTTTAGTTAAATTGTTCCAAAGGAACAATTACTCCTAAAATAACTACCTTGGGGGCTATAAATAAGACCCAAGGCTTAACCATTTACTTACACTTTTGCATGGTATTCTTGCCTTGCATTTCATTCTAGCGAAGCTCTGCCGAAATCCTTCCTCTCTCTTTATCCAAGTTCTTAATCTAAAAGTAGAGATTTAGATTGTGGATTTAGTAGCATTACTCCGTTCGTGAGAAGACTCGATCCGTCGTGGCGAATCCGAAGGCGAAGTTCCGAGACTACCGTGCCGCATACGCAAGCGTAAGTCTCAACTTCATTTATCGATCCTAACGCTGTTTTGACAGGTTCCTACACATGCTACCTCTTATCCACCTCAATCAGAAAAGCATAGAAACTAAACCCGGATGATCTCCACGACTGTAAAGACAACTAGGAAGACCGACGTCATACAGGCGTCGAGGAGACAAGACCATCTGTATCTCAGAAGAAAAGGGGAGGACTTTTTCCATTGGGTCGATGTACCTAAGGGAGAAGTTAATTGCTTTTCTGAGGGAAAATGATGACGTCTTGGCTTAGTCTCCAGTTGACATGTTTGGCATGGATCCTCAGTTAATCTCTCACGAGTTAAACATCGACCTGACTTTCAAACCTGTGAAGCAGAAGAAGAGGATCGTTGGGGGTGATAAGATGAAGGCTGCATTTGAAGAGGTGGATCGACTTCTAGAGGATGTCTTCATCTGGGAGGTTTACTATCATGAATGGCTGTCTAACATGGTGATGGCGAAGAAGGCCAACTACAAGTGGAGGATGTATGTAGATTTCACTAATCTCAACAAGGCATGCCTGAAGGACATCTATCCCTCAAATCGATCATCTCATTGATAATGCATCTGGATACGAACTCTTGAGTTTCATGAACGCTTTCTCGGGCAACAATCAGATCCAACTGGCTCCTGACGATGAAGAAAAGATATCTTTCATTATAGATCGAGGGATTTTCTGTTATAGAAAAAATGCTGTTTGGTCTAAAGAATGCCAGGGTAATTTATCAACAGATGATGAACAAAGTCTTCAAAGATCAGATGATAAGGAACTTGGTGGTCTATGCCGACGATATGTT
Organism: Scilla litardierei; assembly: GCA_030789695.1. Taxonomy (NCBI): domain Eukaryota; kingdom Viridiplantae; phylum Streptophyta; class Magnoliopsida; order Asparagales; family Asparagaceae; genus Scilla; species Scilla litardierei. The sequence goes on from CM061142.1 coordinate 96,190,732, forward strand.
GGTCAAGATGAAAAGCCCGACTGATCAGATCGATGATCTCAGAGAGACTTTCATAGATATTTATCGGTATAAACGTCGACTAAACACTGCCAAGTGTACTTTCGGAGTTCGATCTGGGAAGTTCTTCGGCTTCATGCTAACGAACCGAGGAATTGAGGCTAACCCTGACAAGGTCGCGGTGATCATATGAATGAACGATCCCACTACAATCAGGAAGCTCCGAAGACTAAATGGAAGGATTGCAGCTCTCAGTCGCTTACTATCAAAGTCAGTGGAGAGATCTCTTCCTTTCTTCAAAGTTTTGAGAATGGCAATAGCATCCTCCAAGGATAACAAGAAGGCCATCGAGTGGGATGCAAACTGCAAGAAGGCTTTCTCTGAGTTAAAGGAGTATCTTCGTAGCCCACCACTCCTAACAGAAGGCGACCAGTTGATCATCTACTTAGCCCCACCATGGAGGCTGTAATCTCACCCCTAGTCAAGGAGGACTCAGGAGTCCAACGACTAATCTACTATGTAACTCAAGTCCTTCGAGGTGTTGAAATCAACTATACCAGAATAGAGAAGCTGGCTTTTGCTTTAGTCCAATCAGCGAGGAGGCTACGAGCCTACTTTCAGGCATATACCATCCTAGTCCTTACATACACCCCTTTAGAACAGACCCTAAAGAGGCTTGATCGGTCAGAAAGGATGACAAAGTGGGGCAAGGGGGTCGAACTAATCGAGTTCGATATTCACTATAAGCCGAAGATGACCATCAAGGGGAAGGCCCTAGCTGATTTCATCATCGAGCTCACCTACGACGACAACCCTCCGACGAAGGTACAAGTTGTTAATTTAATTCTCAATTCTCCTTCCACTTCCTCGATAGGTATTGGCTTGTCAACAGCCACATGGTAAGAAGGAGGAATGTGGATTGTGCATGTGGATGGATGACCGGCGCCCCGTTTACGGTTTGGGCGCGGTGTCGTTTTACCGCAAGTGCACGGTTAGTGTAGGGTGCGGGTATATCGAACACAGGGAGGTGGATGGCTTGAGTGGCTACTAGCCTCGCCTAGGTCGCGTGCTAGCTACGCGGATAATATGGGTGAAGTGTAGAAATAAAAGAAAGAAATGAAAACGACACAAAATGAATCCCCGCTAACACGGGCTAGAGCATTCATGACACTTGGCATTTGACTCGATCCAGGGTGAGACAAAAGGTGGTACCTAGCGTCCATGGCCCGATATTTTGGTCGGTGCCAAGCACGCTAGGCCTACCCGGTTCCGGACGGTGGGCACTCCCGTGTCCATAAACACCTTCCGCAACCGGGAGCATTAAGGCCACAATGATATCTCCCAACACTTCGTCCAACCCGCTCCCGCGCGCGAGGACTCGATGTCTACGCTCGGGGCGTGAGCTATGGCTAGGGAGTCAACCGCCAAGTTTATTCCCCCTCGGCCCGACGGTCAAAGGCGGTCTTTTTCCCGCCGATGACAATGAAACACCCCCGCGTAACCCTAATGGCCAAATAGGTCAAATGTGATTTCTAGCAATACATCGAAGTGGATCTTGACAGGACAAGCACCGGACCCCAATCCCCAACACATCTAGTGTGTTGCCGTACGAATTGGACCCAGATTGCTAGAAATCCCCATTGACACATTTCATCGAACACGTGCCATGCAACCAAGTCTAATGTAAATTCCCAAGCAACAATCCTACCCTAACCCGTATTAGGGTTCATCAATACTACTCCATGATGAAAGACATATAAACAAACAACACAAAACACACACAAACATTCATCATGAAGCAAAAGAAATACAACACAAAAAATGGAGAACAAGAGAAAGAAATACTTATCTTGAGTGAATCGTTGATCCCATACAAGACATATTGAACAAAATACCTAATCTAAAATTAACCTAGAACTCCCAAGAGAAGGGGGGCAAAAGCCCTAAAAAACTGAGAGGAGATCCCCCTCAGGTCGGCCAACATCGAGTATTTATAGCCCCACTTCAAAACCCTAGTGGTTCGGGTCCAAACCCGCAGGAGAAGCGCCACCCGATCGGTTGACAAGTCAACCGATCGGGTGATCAGTTACAAATAGTAAACAGAAAACGGCGACGCTTCACCCGGTCAGATGAACCGATCGGGTGAGTTCTTGAGTGACCGGTTGGATCTTGGAGCCGTCGGGTGAAGCGATCGGTTGGACGCCCGTGTCTTCAGCTCTTCAACATTAGCTACAGATGAACCGATCGGGTGAGAGTCACCCGATCGGTTGGAATTCTGCTCGAAAAAACAGAGAACAGCCGCCCGCAGAACCGGTCTGTGAACCGGTCGGGTGACTTCTTTATGAGCTGCGGCAGAGACCGGGTGGTGCACGCGTGCATCACCCGATCGGTTGGAGATGGCCAACCGACCGGGTGAGGGGCTGAAAGATGAATTCTTTGACGTTTGACCCCCTGGATCATGCGTGACTCCTCCCGTTGCTCCGGGGACTTGGGATATCGTCATTAAATGTCCCCTACACGGTCAATCTCCTGCAAACATGGGCAAACAAAGAAAAGTGAAGGAAAACGAGAAAATACGAGAAAACGAATAAAAGACGACGGTAAAATACGGAGAAACACGGAAGAAAACGCGCGTAAATATATGAAATATAAACGCACGTCAAAATCCCCCAAGCTGAACTCTTCCTCGTCCTCGAGGAAGACGAATGAGAGCGTGAGCTCGAAGGGAGAAAATAGAGAGAAGGAGAGAAAAAGAGAATTCTATATCCTAGATCGCCCGTAAGGGCCAACAAAATCAAACACGCCACACGAAGCAAGCGTACGACAAAACACAACACTAAACCAAGGAATGTGAGTCCAAAGAAGTGCTGTGTCCCACGCGGTGAAGCGCGAGTGAGCGTGGTCGTGTGCTAGCAAACGGTATCACTATCTACATTGTGCAATAAGGCTCGATATACACAAATCCAAGATATGACCCAAATATCGATTCGAATTGAATTAAGCTGTGAATATATGGTTCAAGCATGCATGAGAATAGAGAGAGAATCGAAACATATCATGCGTTAGGGACTCCACAACTAGGGTTAAGGAAATCACCACACTAAAGCCTAGATAATAGCTAAAAAGTTCCTAAGCCAAGTGTTTTCGAAAACGATGGAGGTTGAGAAGATGTGGAGTAGAACACTCGGTGCAAATTCTCGCCTTCCCTTTATTCTTGGCAAGTATGAAAATATTCACACGGGAATTTTTTTTGGGTTTTGGGTATTTGTATTTTTTGGATTTTTGGCTATACAATTTTTTATTCATTTCTTTCTTTTTGGGTTTTTCTTTTCTTTTCTCCTTTTTTGGATTTTTGGATATTGGGGTATATACATGTGTACTCTCCCAAGTGGGAGAACGGTACACGACGAGGGGATTTGCACCAAGTAAAACAAAAAAGAAATCGGAATCTAAACACTTGGGCAAAGGAAACTATTCTCGCTAATTAGAGCATGGGCTAAATGGGTTATTCTAATCCTTAATTGTGGAATCCCGACACATGCGAAATGAAGTATACGATATATATAGCATGCATATAGAAGCAGACATTAGAAGCAAATACCGCATATTCAATATCGAAGCATGATAATCTAGGGGTCATTCCTGGACAGGTATATAAAGTAAAATCACAAAGTAGAAGCACACTATAAGCTAGACATGACACACGACTCACATAGAAGCAAAGTGGACCCACGAAGCGTGAAATGCAAGAGGACTCGATAACCTAGGGTTAGTGAGTGTGATTATCGATGCCATGCTAGGTGTGTGTGATTTTGTGGCACTTCATCATATGGGGTCATCTCTAGGAGAGAGAGAGAGAGAGAACAAAAGATGAGAAGAAAAAGAAAAACACGAAGAAAAACGACTCAAAAACAAAGAAAAAGACACAAATGACGCACAAAGTGCGACTCCCCCAAGCTGAAACTTGCATTGCCCTCAATGCAATAATAGTTTATACGGGAGGGCAAAAGGAAATGGGGGGGTGTGCACCGACACAAAAAGTGAAAAACATGAAAAACACATGAACGAAACTAAAAAAATAAAGAAAAAGAAACACTCAAATAAAAGATATAAAACACCACGAAGGACTCAAAGACACAAACACACGACACCGACACACAAAAACATGCACACAAAAGTCGATTTCCCCCAAGCTGAACATGACAATGCTAGCAAAATGATATGACCAATGGGGATGTAGAGATATGCTAGGGGAAAATCGGAAAAGAAAGAAATCAGAATGCAGGAGAGACAGTGCTCATTCTCCTCGGAAGAGGATGGGGGTGAAATGATAGAAGGGCACGACATGAAGGGTTATTAAGATGCAAAAGAAAATCCTAGATACGCTCCCCTTGCTAATGAGAGGAGACGAGATTATTCAAATCTAAACTAGAAAGCGGTAAATTTTTACACTACTGGATTAGGATACACCTGAGCATAGGCGGATCCAAGATCTGAAGTGGGGCAGGTAGCTGCTCTAACTGCTCCTTCTGTGGCTCCGCTAGAAGCGTTTAGCCATGTGTGCCAATGGACCCAAGCAATGCACCTCCAAGCATCCCTCGTAGGTGTCCACCTGCGACCTGCAAAGGACGAGGTGCATTAGTCCATGGCAAGAAATTATTTCCCAAAATAAATGTATCCCAGAGATAGTCGCCGATAAATGATGGTAAAATATATGAAATGTGGCGAACACTCCCTGGAAATGGTATGCTATCCTCTGTGCTAGCGACGATCAAATCCCCGCTCTCCATGTGAAGTTTCTCTCCAGGTGGTGACACACCGCAACATACCTCAAAGGAAGTCGATCCTGTGTCCTGTGAGAGATATGGTGTGTCAAATATATATGAGTCTAAAGAAATAGGATGTGAAAAGCGAGACTCAAATGTGGAGTGAGAGTGAGTATGAAAATCTCCCTGAATAGGGGCAATATGCTCAAGTAGATGCTCAGCCGCAGAAGAAGTGGAGCGTGACGGTAGAGGTAGATGTGGCTCAGGCTCCATGAAGTGGACGATCGTATCCAAGCCCTCATGCACATCCTCCTCGACGATATGCTCATGCTCCTCCATCTGCTCGATGTCCTGAATGACATCCTCATGGTTGACCACCGACCAAGGAGGAAGCTGTGACAGAGATGGCTGTGGAGGTGGATGTGGAGGGGACCCCTCATATGTGGTCGTGGTGTCCTCGTCCTCACGCACATCCTCCTCGCCCTTTTGCATAAGCTCTGTAAACTCCTCGGTCCTCTCATAGGACTCATGTGGGGTATCTAAATCAAGACAAGAAGTCTCTCCCACAGATCCTAGGTAAATCTCCCCATCCTCACTATCATCATCAAAAAATGCTTCGTCATCCAAGTGGTAGTGATGGAAAAATGGGGGATCGGCATGAGATGTGTCTATGGTGGCCGACGGCATGGTAGTCTCAACCATGAAAGTAGGTATATCCTCTCCTTCATCCCCTCTCCTCGGTGTAGGCTCGGTGATTGGTACCATCAAGTTTTGTAACATTTGGCCTTGGTTAAACATGGCACTTTCAAGGAGAGACACGAGGCTTGATTCTTCTTGTATTTGTGGAGGGGTATAAGGTTGAGGAAATAGATGGGAGGTGTTTGGGCTAAGGTTGTGGGAAAATATTTGGCCTTGGAGTGGGGGGAGGCTCTCAAGGCAATCATAATACACGTGCCCCGCCATCCCACAAGTCTCACAAACCAAAAAATGAATAGGGATTGTAGCCTCTCATCTGAGCATCGAAATTTGATCTCCACATGGTTACACCAAAGATACCTGGACAACAAAAATAAGAAAACTAGATAGGAGCGTCAATAGCACAAGAAAATAACAAAAAGATAATATAACAGTGGGGGAAAAATTTCTTGGTTATTGAATATATTTTTTTTATAAAAAAAAGAAAAAGAAATTTTTGTGTTTTTATGCGTAGACTAACGAACCCAAGCTAAGCTAATATCAAACCGAACGCCTCCCCGGCAACGGCGCCAAAAACTTGACCGGCGCCCCGTTTACGGTTTGGGCGCGGTGTCGTTTTACCGCAAGTGCACGGTTAGTGTAGGGTGCGGGTATATCGAACACAGGGAGGTGGATGGCTTGAGTGGCTACTAGCCTCGCCTAGGTCGCGTGCTAGCTACGCGGATAATATGGGTGAAGTGTAGAAATAAAAGAAAGAAATGAAAACGACACAAAATGAATCCCCGCTAACACGGGCTAGAGCATTCATGACACTTGGCATTTGACTCGATCCAGGGTGAGACAAAAGGTGGTACCTAGCGTCCATGGCCCGATATTCCGGTCGGTGCCAAGCACGCTAGGCCTACCCGGTTCCGGATGGTGGGCACTCCCGTGTCCATAAACACCTTCCGCAACCGGGAGCATTAAGGCCACAATGATATCTCCCAACACTTCGTCCAACCCGCTCCCGCGCGCGAGGACTCGATGTCTACGCTCGGGGCGTGAGCTATGGCTAGGGAGTCAACCGCCAAGTTTATTCCCCCTCGGCCCGACGGTCAAAGGCGGTCTTTTTCCCGCCGATGACAATGAAACACCCCCGCGTAACCCTAATGGCCAAATAGGTCAAATGTGATTTCTAGCAATACATCGAAGCGGATCTTGACAGGACAAGCACCGGACCCCAATCCCCAACACATCTAGTGTGTTGCCGTACGAATTGGACCCAGATTGCTAGAAATCCCCATTGACACATTTCATCGAACACGTGCCATGCAACCAAGTCTAATGTAAATTCCCAAGCAACAATCCTACCCTAACCCGTATTAGGGTTCATCAATACTACTCCATGATGAAAGACATATAAACAAACAACACAAAACACACACAAACATTCATCATGAAGCAAAAGAAATACAACACAAAAAATGGAGAACAAGAGAAAGAAATACTTATCTTGAGTGAATCGTTGATCCCATACAAGACTTATTGAACAAAATACCTAATCTAAAACTAACCTAGAACTCCCAAGAGAAGGGGGGCAAAAGCCCTAAAAAACTGAGAGGAGATCCCCCTCAGGTCGGCCAACATCGAGTATTTATAGCCCCACTTCAAAACCCTAGTGGTTCGGGTCCAAACCCGCAGGAGAAGCGCCACCCGATCGGTTGACAAGTCAACCGATCGGGTGATCAGTTACAAATAGTAAACAGAAAACGGCGACGCTTCACCCGGTCAGATGAATCGGTCGGGTGAGTTCTTGAGTGACCGGTTGGATCTTGGAGCCGTCGGGTGAAGCGATCGGTTGGACGCCCGTGTCTTCAGCTCTTCAACATCAGCTACAGATGAACCGATCGGGTGAGAGTCACCCGATCGGTTGGAATTCTGCTCGAAAAAACAGAGAACAGCCGCCCGCAGAACCGGTCTGTGAACCGGTCGGGTGACTTCTTTATGAGCTGCGGCAGAGACCGGGTGGTGCACGCGTGCATCACCCGATCGGTTGGAGATGGCCAACCGACCGGGTGAGGGGCTGAAAGATGAATTCTTTGACGTTTGACCCCCTGGATCACGCGTGACTCCTCCCGTTGCTCCGGGGACTTGGGATATCGTCATTAAACGTCCCCTACACGGTCAATCTCCTGCAAACATGGGCAAACAAAGAAAAGTGAAGGAAAACGAGAAAATACGAGAAAACGAATAAAAGACGGCGGTAAAATACGGAGAAACACGGAAGAAAACGCGCGTAAATATATGAAATATAAACGCACGTCAAAATCCCCCAAGCTGAACTCTTCCTCGTCCTCGAGGAAGACGAATGAGAGCGTGAGCTCGAAGGGAGAAAATAAAGAGAAGGAGAGAAAAAGAGAATTCTATATCCTAGATCGCCCGTAAGGGCCAACAAAATCAAACACGCCACACAAAGCAAGCGTACGACAAAACACAACACTAAACCAAGGAATGTGAGTCCAAAGAAGTGATGTGTCCCACGCGGTGAAGCACGAGTGAGCGTGGTCGTGTGCTAGCAAACGGTATCACTATCTACATTGTGCAATAAGGCTCGATATACACAAATCCAAGATATGACCCAAATATCGATTCGAATTGAATTAAGCTGTGAATATATGGTTCAAGCATGCATGAGAATAGAGAGAGAATCGAAACATATCATGCGTTAGGGACTCCACAACTAGGGTTAAGGAAATCACCACACTAAAGCCTAGATAATAGCTAAAAAGTTCCTAAGCCAAGTGTTTTCGAAAACGATGGAGGTTGAGAAGATGTGGAGTAGAACACTCGGTGCAAATTCTCGCCTTCCCTTTATTCTTGGCAAGTATGAAAATATTCACACGGGAATTTTTTTTGGGTTTTGGGTATTTGTATTTTTTGGATTTTTGGCTATACAATTTTTTATTCATTTCTTTCTTTTTGGGTTTTTCTTTTCTTTTCTCCTTTTTTGGATTTTTGGATATTGGGGTATATACATGTGTACTCTCCCAAGTGGGAGAACGGTACACGACGAGGGGATTTGCACCAAGTAAAACAAAAAAGAAATCGGAATCTAAACACTTGGGCAAAGGAAACTATTCTCGCTAATTAGAGCATGGGCTAAATGGGTTATCCTAATCCTTAATTGTGGAATCCCGACACATGCGAAATGAAGTATACGATATATATAGCATGCATATAGAAGCAGACATTAGAAGCAAATACCGCATATTCAATATCGAAGCATGATAATCTAGGGGTCATTCCTGGACAGGTATATAAAGTAAAATCACAAAGTAGAAGCACACTATAAGCTAGACATGACACACGACTCACATAGAAGCAAAGTGGACCCACGAAGCGTGAAATGCAAGAGGACTCGATAACCTAGGGTTAGTGAGTGTGATTATCGATGCCATGCTAGGTGTGTGTGATTTTGTGGCACTTCATCATATGGGGTCATCTCTAGGAGAGAGAGAGAGAGAGAACAAAAGATGAGAAGAAAAAGAAAACCACGAAGAAAAACGACTCAAAAACATAGAAAAAGACACAAATGACGCACAAAGTGCGACTCCCCCAAGCTGAAACTTGCATTGCCCTCAATGCAATAATAGTTTATACGGGAGGGCAAAAGGAAATGGGGGGGTGTGCACCGACACAAAAAGTGAAAAACATGAAAAACACATGAACGAAACTAAAAAAATAAAGAAAAAGAAACACTCAAATAAAAGATATAAAACACCACGAAGGACTCAAAGACACAAACACACGACAACGACACACAAAAACATGCACACAAAAGTCGATTTCCCCCAAGCTGAACATGACAATGCTAGCAAAATGATATGACCAATGGGGATGTAGAGATATGCTAGGGGAAAATCGGAAAAGAAAGAAATCAGAATGCAGGAGAGACAGTGCTCATTCTCCTCGGAAGAGGATGGGGGTGAAATGATAGAAGGGCACGACATGAAGGGTTATTAAGATGCAAAAGCAAATCCTAGATACGCTCCCCTTGCTAATGAGAGGAGACGAGATTATTCAAATCTAAACTAGAAAGCGGTAAATTTTTACACTACTGGATTAGGATACACCTGAGCATAGGCGGATCCAAGATCTGAAGTGGGGCAGGTAGCTGCTCTAACTGCTCCTTCTGTGGCTCTGCTAGAAGCGCTGTGCCACGTGTGCCAATGGACCCAAGCAATGCACCTCCAAGCATCCCTCGTAGGTGTCCACCTGCGACCTGCAAAGGACGAGGTGCATTAGTCCATGGCAAGAAATTATTTCCCAAAATAAATGTATCCCAGAGATAGTCGCCGATAAATGATGGTAAAATATATGAAATGTGGCGAACACTCCCTGGAAATGGTATGCTATCCTCTGTGCTAGCGACGATCAAATCCCCGCTCTCCATGTGAAGTTTCTCTCCAGGTGGTGACACACCGCAACATACCTCAAGGGAAGTCGATCCTGTGTCCTGTGAGAGATATGGTGTGTCAAATATATATGAGTCTAAAGAAATAGGATGTGAAAAGCGAGACTCAAATGTGGAGTGAGAGTGAGTATGAAAATCTCCCTGAATAGGGGCAATATGCTCAAGTAGATGCTCAGCCGCAGAAGAAGTGGAGCGTGACGGTAGAGGTAGATGTGGCTCAGGCTCCATGAAGTGGACGATCGTATCCAAGCCCTCATGCACATCCTCCTCGACGATATGCTCATGCTCCTCCATCTGCTCGATGTCCTGAATGACATCCTCATGGTTGACCACCGACCAAGGAGGAAGCTGTGACAGAGATGGCTGTGGAGGTGGATGTGGAGGGGACCCCTCATATGTGGTCGTGGTGTCCTCGTCCTCACGCACATCCTCCTCGCCCTTTTGCATAAGCTCTGTAAACTCCTCGGTCCTCTCATAGGACTCATGTGGGGTATCTAAATCAAGACAAGAAGTCTCTCCCACAGATCCTAGGTAAATCTCCCCATCCTCACTATCATCATCAAAAAATGCTTCGTCATCCAAGTGGTAGTGATGGAAAAATGGGGGATCGGCATGAGATGTGTCTATGGTGGCCGACGGCATGGTAGTCTCAACCATGAAAGTAGGTATATCCTCTCCTTCATCCCCTCTCCTCGGTGTAGGCTCGGTGATTGGTACCATCAAGTTTTGTAACATTTGGCCTTGGTTAAACATGGCACTTTCAAGGAGAGACACGAGGCTTGATTCTTCTTGTATTTGTGGAGGGGTATAAGGTTGAGGAAATAGATGGGAGGTGTTTGGGCTAAGGTTGTGGGAAAATATTTGGCCTTGGAGTGGGGGGAGGCTCTCAAGGCAATCATAATACACGTGCCCCGCCATCCCACAAGTCTCACAAACCAAAAATGAATAGGGATTGTAGCCTCTCATCTGAGCATCGAAATTTGATCTCCACATGGTTACACCAAAGATACCTGGACAACAAAAATAAGAAAACTAGAGAGGAGCGTCAATAGCACAAGAAAATAACAAAAAGATAATATAACAGTGGGGGAAAAATTTCTTGGTTATTGAATATTTTTTTTTTATAAAAAAAAGAAAAAGAAATTTTTGTGTTTTTATGCGTAGACTAACGAACCCAAGCTAAGCTAATATCAAACCGAACGCCTCCCCGGCAACGACGCCAAAAACTTGACCGGCGCCCCGTTTACGGTTTGGGCGCGGTGTCGTTTTACCGCAAGTGCACGGTTAGTGTAGGGTGCGGGTATATCGAACACAGGGAGGTGGATGGCTTGAGTGGCTACTAGCCTCGCCTAGGTCGCGTGCTAGCTACGCGGATAATATGGGTGAAGTGTAGAAATAAAAGAAAGAAATGAAAACGACACAAAATGAATCCCCGCTAACACGGGCTAGAGCATTCATGACACTTGGCATTTGACTCGATCCAGGGTGAGACAAAAGGTGGTACCTAGCGTCCATGGCCCGATATTCCGGTCGGTGCCAAGCACGCTAGGCCTACCCGGTTCCGGACGGTGGGCACTCCCGTGTCCATAAACACCTTCCGCAACCGGGAGCATTAAGGCCACAATGATATCTCCCAACACTTCGTCCAACCCGCTCCCGCGCGCGAGGACTCGATGTCTACGCTCGGGGCGTGAGCTATGGCTAGGGAGTCAACCGCCAAGTTTATTCCCCCTCGGCCCGACGGTCAAAGGCGGTCTTTTTCCCGCCGATGACAATGAAACACCCCCGCGTAACCCTAATGGCCAAATAGGTCAAATGTGATTTCTAGCAATACATCGAAGCGGATCTTGACAGGACAAGCACCGGACCCCAATCCCCAACACATCTAGTGTGTTGCCGTACGAATTGGACCCAGATTGCTAGAAATCCCCATTGACACATTTCATCGAACACGTGCCATGCAACCAAGTCTAATGTAAATTCCCAAGCAACAATCCTACCCTAACCCGTATTAGGGTTCATCAATACTACTCCATGATGAAAGACATATAAACAAACAACACAAAACACACACAAACATTCATCATGAAGCAAAAGAAATACAACACAAAAAATGGAGAACAAGAGAAAGAAATACTTATCTTGAGTGAATCGTTGATCCCATACAAGACTTATTGAACAAAATACCTAATCTAAAACTAACCTAGAACTCCCAAGAGAAGGGGGGCAAAAGCCCTAAAAAACTGAGAGGAGATCCCCCTCAGGTCGGCCAACATCGAGTATTTATAGCCCCACTTCAAAACCCTAGTGGTTCGGGTCCAAACCCGCAGGAGAAGCGCCACCCGATCGGTTGACAAGTCAACCGATCGGGTGATCAGTTACAAATAGTAAACAGAAAACGGCGACGCTTCACCCGGTCAGATGAACCGGTCGGGTGAGTTCTTGAGTGACCGGTTGGATCTTGGAGCCGTCGGGTGAAGCGATCGGTTGGACGCCCGTGTCTTCAGCTCTTCAACATCAGCTACAGATGAACCGATCGGGTGAGAGTCACCCGATCGGTTGGAATTCTGCTCGAAAAAACAGAGAACAGCCGCCCGCAGAACCGGTCTGTGAACCGGTCGGGTGACTTCTTTATGAGCTGCGGCAGAGACCGGGTGGTGCACGCGTGCATCACCCGATCGGTTGGAGATGGCCAACCGACCGGGTGAGGGGCTGAAAGATGAATTCTTTGACGTTTGACCCCCTGGATCACGCGTGACTCCTCCCGTTGCTCCGGGGACTTGGGATATCGTCATTAAACGTCCCCTACACGGTCAATCTCCTGCAAACATGGGCAAACAAAGAAAAGTGAAGGAAAACGAGAAAATACGAGAAAACGAATAAAAGACGGCGGTAAAATACGGAGAAACACGGAAGAAAACGCGCGTAAATATATGAAATATAAACGCACGTCAAAATCCCCCAAGCTGAACTCTTCCTCGTCCTCGAGGAAGACGAATGAGAGCGTGAGCTCGAAGGGAGAAAATAGAGAGAAGGAGAGAAAAAGAGAATTCTATATCCTAGATCGCCCGTAAGGGCCAACAAAATCAAACACGCCACACGAAGCAAGCGTACGACAAAACACAACACTAAACCAAGGAATGTGAGTCCAAAGAAGTGCTGTGTCCCACGCGGTGAAGCGCGAGTGAGCGTGGTCGTGTGCTAGCAAACGGTATCACTATCTACATTGTGCAATAAGGCTCGATATACACAAATCCAAGATATGACCCAAATATCGATTCGAATTGAATTAAGCTGTGAATATATGGTTCAAGCATGCATGAGAATAGAGAGAGAATCGAAACATATCATGCGTTAGGGACTCCACAACTAGGGTTAAGGAAATCACCACACTAAAGCCTAGATAATAGCTAAAAAGTTCCTAAGCCAAGTGTTTTCGAAAACGATGGAGGTTGAGAAGATGTGGAGTAGAACACTCGGTGCAAATTCTCGCCTTCCCTTTATTCTTGGCAAGTATGAAAATATTCACACGGGAATTTTTTTTGGGTTTTGGGTATTTGTATTTTTTGGATTTTTGGCTATACAATTTTTTATTCATTTCTTTCTTTTTGGGTTTTTCTTTTCTTTTCTCCTTTTTTGGATTTTTGGATATTGGGGTATATACATGTGTACTCTCCCAAGTGGGAGAACGGTACACGACGAGGGGATTTGCACCAAGTAAAACAAAAAAGAAATCGGAATCTAAACACTTGGGCAAATGAAACTATTCTCGCTAATTAGAGCATGGGCTAAATGGGTTATCCTAATCCTTAATTGTGGAATCCCGACACATGCGAAATGAAGTATACGATATATATAGCATGCATATAGAAGCAGACATTAGAAGCAAATACCGCATATTCAATATCGAAGCATGATAATCTAGGGGTCATTCCTGGACAGGTATATAAAGTAAAATCACAAAGTAGAAGCACACTATAAGCTAGACATGACACACGACTCACATAGAAGAAAAGTGGACCCACGAAGCGTGAAATGCAAGAGGACTCGATAACCTAGGGTTAGTGAGTGTGATTATTGATGCCATGCTAGGTGTGTGTGATTTTGTGGCACTTCATCATATGGGGTCATCTCTAGGAGAGAGAGAGAGAGAGAACAAAAGATGAGAAGAAAAAGAAAAACACGAAGAAAAACGACTCAAAAACAAAGAAAAAGACACAAATGACGCACAAAGTGCGACTCCCCCAAGCTGAAACTTGCATTGCCCTCAATGCAATAATAGTTTATACGGGAGGGCAAAGGAAATGGGGGGGTGTGCACCGACACAAAAAGTGAAAAACATGAAAAACACATGAACGAAACTAAAAAAATAAAGAAAAAGAAACACTCAAATAAAAGATATAAAACACGACGAATGACTCAAAGACACAAACACACGACAACGACACACAAAAACATGCACACAAAAGTCGATTTCCCCCAAGCTGAACATGACAATGCTAGCAAAATGATATGACCAATGGGGATGTAGAGATATGCTAGGGGAAAATCGGAAAAGAAAGAAATCAGAATGCAGGAGAGACAGTGCTCATTCTCCTCGGAAGAGGATGGGGGTGAAATGATAGAAGGGCACGACATGAAGGGTTATTAAGATGCAAAAGCAAATCCTAGATACGCTCCCCTTGCTAATGAGAGGAGACGAGATTATTCAAATCTAAACTAGAAAGCGGTAAATTTTTACACTACTGGATTAGGATACACCTGAGCATAGGCGGATCCAAGATCTGAAGTGGGGCAGGTAGCTGCTCTAACTGCTCCTTCTGTGGCTCTGCTAGAAGCGCTGTGCCACGTGTGCCAATGGACCCAAGCAATGCACCTCCAAGCATCCCTCGTAGGTGTCCACCTGCGACCTGCAAAGGACGAGGTGCATTAGTCCATGGCAAGAAATTATTTCCCAAAATAAATGTATCCCAGAGATAGTCGCCGATAAATGATGGTAAAATATATGAAATGTGGCGAACACTCCCTGGAAATGGTATGCTATCCTCTGTGCTAGCGACGATCAAATCCCCGCTCTCCATGTGAAGTTTCTCTCCAGGTGGTGACACACCGCAACATACCTCAAGGGAAGTCGATCCTGTGTCCTGTGAGAGATATGGTGTGTCAAATATATATGAGTCTAAAGAAATAGGATGTGAAAAGCGAGACTCAAATGTGGAGTGAGAGTGAGTATGAAAATCTCCCTGAATAGGGGCAATATGCTCAAGTAGATGCTCAGCCGCAGAAGAAGTGGAGCGTGACGGTAGAGGTAGATGTGGCTCAGGCTCCATGAAGTGGACGATCGTATCCAAGCCCTCATGCACATCCTCCTCGACGATATGCTCATGCTCCTCCATCTGCTCGATGTCCTGAATGACATCCTCATGGTTGACCACCGACCAAGGAGGAAGCTGTGACAGAGATGGCTGTGGAGGTGGATGTGGAGGGGACCCCTCATATGTGGTCGTGGTGTCCTCGTCCTCACGCACATCCTCCTCGCCCTTTTGCATAAGCTCTGTAAACTCCTCGGTCCTCTCATAGGACTCATGTGGGGTATCTAAATCAAGACAAGAAGTCTCTCCCACAGATCCTAGGTAAATCTCCCCATCCTCACTATCATCATCAAAAAATGCTTCGTCATCCAAGTGGTAGTGATGGAAAAATGGGGGATCGGCATGAGATGTGTCTATGGTGGCCGACGGCATGGTAGTCTCAACCATGAAAGTAGGTATATCCTCTCCTTCATCCCCTCTCCTCGGTGTAGGCTCGGTGATTGGTACCATCAAGTTTTGTAACATTTGGCCTTGGTTAAACATGGCACTTTCAAGGAGAGACACGAGGCTTGATTCTTCTTGTATTTGTGGAGGGGTATAAGGTTGAGGAAATAGATGGGAGGTGTTTGGGCTAAGGTTGTGGGAAAATATTTGGCCTTGGAGTGGGGGGAGGCTCTCAAGGCAATCATAATACACGTGCCCCGCCATCCCACAAGTCTCACAAACCAAAAATGAATAGGGATTGTAGCCTCTCATCTGAGCATCGAAATTTGATCTCCACATGGTTACACCAAAGATACCTGGACAACAAAAATAAGAAAACTAGAGAGGAGCGTCAATAGCACAAGAAAATAACAAAAAGATAATATAACAGTGGGGGAAAAATTTCTTGGTTATTGAATATTTTTTTTTTATAAAAAAAAGAAAAAGAAATTTTTGTGTTTTTATGCGTAGACTAACGAACCCAAGCTAAGCTAATATCAAACCGAACGCCTCCCCGGCAACGGCGCCAAAAACTTGACCGGCGCCCCGTTTACGGTTTGGGCGCGGTGTCGTTTTACCGCAAGTGCACGGTTAGTGTAGGGTGCGGGTATATCGAACACAGGGAGGTGGATGGCTTGAGTGGCTACTAGCCTCGCCTAGGTCGCGTGCTAGCTACGCGGATAATATGGGTGAAGTGTAGAAATAAAAGAAAGAAATGAAAACGACACAAAATGAATCCCCGCTAACACGGGCTAGAGCATTCATGACACTTGGCATTTGACTCGATCCAGGGTGAGACAAAAGGTGGTACCTAGCGTCCATGGCCCGATATTCCGGTCGGTGCCAAGCACGCTAGGCCTACCCGGTTCCGGACGGTGGGCACTCCCGTGTCCATAAACACCTTCCGCAACCGGGAGCATTAAGGCCACAATGATATCTCCCAACACTTCGTCCAACCCGCTCCCGCGCGCGAGGACTCGATGTCTACGCTCGGGGCGTGAGCTATGGCTAGGGAGTCAACCGCCAAGTTTATTCCCCCTCGGCCCGACGGTCAAAGGCGGTCTTTTTCCCGCCGATGACAATGAAACACCCCCGCGTAACCCTAATGGCCAAATAGGTCAAATGTGATTTCTAGCAATACATCGAAGCGGATCTTGACAGGACAAGCACCGGACCCCAATCCCCAACACATCTAGTGTGTTGCCGTACGAATTGGACCCAGATTGCTAGAAATCCCCATTGACACATTTCATCGAACACGTGCCATGCAACCAAGTCTAATGTAAATTCCCAAGCAACAATCCTACCCTAACCCGTATTAGGGTTCATCAATACTACTCCATGATGAAAGACATATAAACAAACAACACAAAACACACACAAACATTCATCATGAAGCAAAAGAAATACAACACAAAAAATGGAGAACAAGAGAAAGAAATACTTATCTTGAGTGAATCGTTGATCCCATACAAGACTTATTGAACAAAATACCTAATCTAAAACTAACCTAGAACTCCCAAGAGAAGGGGGGCAAAAGCCCTAAAAACTGAGAGGAGATCCCCCTCAGGTCGGCCAACATCGAGTATTTATAGCCCCACTTCAAAACCCTAGTGGTTCGGGTCCAAACCCGCAGGAGAAGCGCCACCCGATCGGTTGACAAGTCAACCGATCGGGTGATCAGTTACAAATAGTAAACAGAAAACGGCGACGCTTCACCCGGTCAGATGAACCGGTCGGGTGAGTTCTTGAGTGACCGGTTGGATCTTGGAGCCGTCGGGTGAAGCGATCGGTTGGACGCCCGTGTCTTCAGCTCTTCAACATCAGCTACAGATGAACCGATCGGGTGAGAGTCACCCGATCGGTTGGAATTCTGCTCGAAAAAACAGAGAACAGTCGCCCGCAGAACCGGTCTGTGAACCGGTCGGGTGACTTCTTTATGAGCTGCGGCAGAGACCGGGTGGTGCACGCGTGCATCACCCGATCGGTTGGAGATGGCCAACCGACCGGGTGAGGGGCTGAAAGATGAATTCTTTGACGTTTGACCCCCTGGATCACGCGTGACTCCTCCCGTTGCTCCGGGGACTTGGGATATCGTCATTAAACGTCCCCTACACGGTCAATCTCCTGCAAACATGGGCAAACAAAGAAAAGTGAAGGAAAACGAGAAAATACGAGAAAACGAATAAAAGACGGCGGTAAAATACGGAGAAACACGGAAGAAAACGCGCGTAAATATATGAAATATAAACGCACGTCAATGGATCAAATACCAGGGCCGGAAGCGGAGCGGGTATAATTGTCCAAACCCCAGAGGTCAACATACTCGAATATGTCCTTCAGTTCAACTTCCAACCCACAAACAATGGGGCGGAGTATGAAGCTGCCATCAACAGTCTCAGATTGGCTCGATCATTGGGGGCACGGATGGTTCACCTCCATAATGATTCCAATTTGGTCGTCCATCAGCTGAATGGAAAGTATGAGGCCTGAGAGGAGACAATGCAAAGTTACCTACAAACCGCGAAATCTGAATTGTCTAAGTTTGAACAAGTGGAGGTCAGGTCGAAGAGTCTCTGGGCCGACGCCTTATCTAAGCTTGCTTCATCCTCACCAGTGGGGTTGGGATGAGTCGTGTACATCCAACATCTCCAGCATCCAAGCGTGCCCGAAGAGTAATTGATGTGCGTCGATCAAGAACCCACTTTGATGGATCCCATAATTCAGTACATCAACACAGTTGAGAAGCTGACTGACACAGCAGAGGCCCGAAAGTTGGAAAGGAGAGCCTTCGAGTTCGTCTAACATGAGGGCTCACAGTATAAGAGGATATGGGACAGGTATGATGCGCTACCCTCCCTCAAATGTTTGAATCCACAAAAGGCAGATTATGTGATCCGAGAAATCCACTAAGGCATCTGCAGAAACCACTGTGGAGGAAAGGTGCTAGCCTTGAAAGACTTGAGACAAGGTTATTACTGGCCGACCATGTTCAAGGAAGTGACTGAGTATTTGCATAAATTTCCTGCATGCCAAAAGTTTGTAAGGCACAACTCGGCCCATCCAATAGATTTGGTTCATTATCAGCCATATTCCCTTTTCTAAGTGAGGATTAGAAATCCTTGGGCCATTTATTCCAGTGAGCGGATAATGAAAGTTCTTGATCGTGGCGATAGACTACTTCACCAAGTGGATCGAAGCAGAACCTTTGGCTCGCATCACTTGGAAAGAGGTCAAAAGCTTTGTGTGGAAATTGATCATTTGTCGATTTGGCATCACTCGCTCCATCGTAACGGACAATGGAACACAATTCGATGCCGCTGGGTTCAATGAATTTTGCTCTAAATGGAAGATCAACTTACACTTTGCTTCTGTGGCCCATTCTCAGGCTAACGGTCTGGCGGAGGCAGACAACAAGTATATGTTGGAGCTGCTGCGAAAGAATGTCAGAGAAGCTAAATGGGCATGGCCAGAGAAGCTTCCCGACATATTGTGGCCCTACAGGACGACCCACAAAAACTCAACAGGAGAGACCCCGTTCATTCTCGCCTATGGATGTGAGTCGGTAGTACCTGTTGAAGTAGGGGAAGAGCCTCTTCGCCTCAGGCACTTTGTGTTGGATTCTGGATCTAAGCCTAGAGGGGGGGTGAATAGGCTACTAAAAATTCTTGCAAACACATACGATATCACATGCAATTATAAGCAATATTCAGCACAGATAATCAAACACAGAGTAAATAAAAGCAGTCACAGAGTGCACAACCGATTTACACTGGTTTGGTCACCCCAACAATCTACTCCAGCCCCAAAGCAGATACTAGTATTAATATGTTACTGGGTATAACTACAATGAGCTACGAGCCCTAACTCAACTCTCACCTAGTTCGTACTGCACTCCCTAGAGTGCTGAACACTATCAACCTAGTAAATGCTCTCTCTTGACAAGAACCAACTCATCAAGACCATCTCGTCTAGCCCCAACTAGACAAGACCAAGAATGAATAAAGTAACCTACAAAGATCAACACACCAATACACGAATATAAATAAGTATGGTATTCAGAAAATCTCAGTTCGTGTAGATGTCGTCACCTATATCGTTCAGCACAGGTCAGAGCTAGTCTGACAAGATGTAGTCGTCAATCCCTCTCAGCCTCTGCTCTTGGATGATGCTCTAAAGTCTGGGCTAGGAATGGTTGAGTTAGTCTCCCCTAGGGTGAACTTGTGGCCTAGGAGGAGGAAGCTTGATCTTGTGCAATGTATGGATGAACTTTTTGAAGCATTGCGGCCTTGTATTGATGAAGCTCCCCTATAAACTTGTGGCCTTGGCTAACTTGGAGACCCACTTTGCTATTGGAGTTGAGCAATAAGAAGATGAAGTCCTTGCTTGCTTGTGGCTTGCGCAATGAAGCTTCTCTTGGCCTTAGATGGTTGCAGCCAAGGTGTTGAAGATGAAGCTTGGCAAGATCGCTTGAAGGAGGTTGCGGCAATGAAGAGAGCCCCTTGCAAGTTGCGGCTAAGATGAAGAACTCCTTGATGACTTGCGCAATGTTGAAGATGTCCTTCTCTTAGATTTGCGGCAAGGATGTGATGAAGCTCCCTTGGATAGTTGCGGCAATAGGATGTGATGCTTGAGGCTGCACAATGAGGATGGAAGTCTCTTCTTTGGTGTTGCGCAATGGAGATAGGAGAAGGCCTTGATTACTTGCGCAATGTGGAAGAAGATGATATGTTGTAGCCTTAGATGATAGAGGTTGTGGGTTGGCCGCAACTTAGGTATTTGGTGCTTGGTTTTTCTTTTGTGTAGCCTCTCATCTTTCTCTCCTTTGGATGTGGGTTTATATAAGTGAAGAGAGGATCAATTAGAATCAAATAGAATCCCATAATTGAAGGAGATTTGACGGAATTCTAACTTGAATAGGATTGGAACTAATCATATGAAAGATCTCTTCTAATCACAATGGGATATGGTGTTTGAATTTGGATTACAATAGGATATGAATTTGAATGGCAAAGGGATTTGAATTGGATCTCATTTAATCACAAATTGATTTGCATGAGATTTGGTTCAATCACTTTGGAATGAATGAGATCTCTCCATATCTCTCCATATTTGACCAAGTCCAAATTGTGAATGAATTGCAATTTCTCCGTCACTTTGACTAAGTCTTCTTTGCATATTTCTCCATCGCCTTGACTACATCTCCCTT
This sequence comes from Scilla litardierei, assembly GCA_030789695.1. Taxonomy (NCBI): domain Eukaryota; kingdom Viridiplantae; phylum Streptophyta; class Magnoliopsida; order Asparagales; family Asparagaceae; genus Scilla; species Scilla litardierei. Next base: position 96,211,648 of record CM061142.1, read on the forward strand.
TGAGTATTTACGAGCTTGTCACTCCCGAAAACACTTAGCACACACATCAAATCATTCACACACCTTTGTTATCATCAAACGCAAAGTCATCAATCGTTGTATCCAACTACACGTTGTATCCAACACTTCGATGATGAGAGAAACTCAGAAGGACTCGAACTCAACTCACATTTGATCGACGAGGTCAAATATCAAGCCCTTACCACCCTCATCAGACAAAAGGGTCATTTAGCTTGCTACTACAACTCCAATATTCAAGGGCAAAGTTTCCGCATATGCAATCTTGTGCCATGAAAGGATGCTTTCTCTCGGGAGATCGCTCGACAAGAAAAGCTCACCACAAAATAGGAAGGTCCTTACAAGGTGACTGGCTTCCTTGGCCCGGTCACCTCTTGACTCTCTACCATGGATGATAAGGAGCTTACTCATCCCTGAAATGCGGAGCATTTGCGAAAGTACTATCAATAAGCATGCACGCAAAGAGAGTGAGTCGTACAAGTTAATATTTTCTCTTGTACTTTGTCGAAATAATGAATACACTACAAGTACAATTACAGATATCTCTTGCTTTTCACAGTCTCCAAAATATATGTATTAACTAAATTTGCCTCGAGCATTGTATCTCCACCGTCGCTTAACATTGTGACCGAGGAACCATAACGGGCCAACTAACCCTCGTCGTCGGACGTAAGTCGAAGGTGCCACATCCTTCACCAACGAACGACCCTCGTCGTCGGATGTAAGTCGAATGGTCCACGTCCCTCGCCACCGAACGACCCTCGTCGTCGGACGTAAGTCGAATGGGCCACGTCTATTGCCACCGAACGACCCTCGTCGTCGGGCGTAAGTCGAATGGGCCACGCCCCACGCCACCGAACGATCCACACACCTCAGCCCCGAACGAATGTAAGTCGAGGGGTCATGCCCCATTCTCCTATACTTTTTACCCATATAAGCTGATCCTAATCACGCTTATTAGGCTGCACGAGGGAAGATTATTATGACAAAACCAAGTAAATCAGGTTGTGCCTGTAATTTAACAATCCAAGCTTAGTCATTTTTCCATGCTAAGTCTTGAATCATTGAGGGGGCATATACATGTGAAATAAGCATAGTCTTCCAACATAATTTGATAAAAACATTTATTTCATAAGCGGCCGATTTATACAAAATATCGAGCCAATGCTACATAAGAGACTAAACTTCGATAGTTCGCTTATGAGGAACCGTGACCCCCTGGAGCGAGGAATTCCTTTAGCATGGGAGAACTTAGCAGCAAGCTCGGTGCTTAGGGTCTCAGCTGATACTACCGAGTGCTCCAAACTCGTGATGCGAGCTTGTAATTAAAATTTTTCCTTCTCCCATCGAGCCTCGACGGTTTTCTTCATATCGGATAGGGAGGCAGCACTGTCCTTAGCTTTCTACAGTTCCCATTCAACATTCAACTTTGCATCCAGCTCTTTATCCCACTCTTCCTCCAACTTTTTATTTCGAGCGTCATGCCCTAATGCTCTTTTCTCAGCGACATCAGCCCTTTGGTGCTCAAATTTGAGTTGGATCTCCACACCGGTCATTTCCACGGACCGATGACGAAGCTCCATCCCAAACACAGATAGTTGATCAAAAAATCGGGTCATGCAATTTTGCATGCTGCATCTTTAATAAAATTAAGACCTTCTGGAGGTCAGTCATCTTCTCCTATGCAACTAGCACTTGGAACCCCACCAATTGTCTCACACTTGAGAATATTTGGTTGTGTAGTATACGTCCCCATAGCACCACCACAAAGGACAAAGATAGGTCCTCAACGTCGCCTAGGCATTTATGTTGGGTTTGACACACCCTCTATAATAAGATTCCTAGAACCCCTAACGGAAGACGTTTTCAAGGCACGTCTAGACTGTGAATTTGATGAAACATCATTTCCAAGACTAGGCTCACAAACCAAGAAGCCCCCCAAACCCTCAACCAGAGGAAAAATCGGGAGAAAATGAAGTTTCAATACACTATGTACGAACTGGGGAGTTTTGGGACAGAAAGAGCACAACCATAGATGACACATTTGCGTGTAATATTGCCATCAACGTCGCGTACTACGACGATGATATTGAATCACGCTCTCTGACAGAATGTCAAAGCAGAGATGATGGGCCAAAGTGGAAAGCGGCAATAGAAGTGGAGTTGGATTCATTCACAAAACGCAAGGTCTCGGACCTATTGTCCAGACACTAAAAGGTGTAAAACCTGTGGGTTATAAATGGGTGTTTATTAGAAAAAGAAATGAACAAAATGAGATCGTTAGCTACAAAGCAAGGCTTGTAGCGCAGGGTTCTACCCAACGTCCAGGGGTGGATTTTGAAGCCACATACTCCCCGGTCATGGACGCGATCACCTTCCGATTCCCTATTGGCTTGACAGCTCAAGAGGGTTTAGATAAGCAGATTATGAACGTCGTGACTGTTGGATCCTGTGGATGGCAAACAACACTAGAAGGGGGGGTTGAATAGTGTTGTGCAAATAGTAAACTTTTTCGATTGTTAATAAACGTCCTTCTAATGTTGCCTAAGAAACCAAGTAGAGCGATCTACGCTTGGTTCTTAATCAACAAAATAATCTTAAAATACACAGAGTAATTTCACAGCAGGTAGTCGAATCCCTATGAACAGTAGTCGACTCCCAGAGTATTTATAAGCACAGATAAGATTGCAAGTAAGATAAATATTATATTCACAGCGGATAAAAGTAAGTTGATCTTTGCAATAAATGAATAACAATTAGTAAATAATAAAGTAAGAGCAAAGATAAACAAACACAGATAAGCAATCGCAGACACAAGGATTTTTATCCTGGTTCCCCACAACTTTTGGGTACGTCCAGTCCCCGACCAATCCGGTACGAGATTTTCCACTATCTGCCTTGGCAAATACAAGTACCTAACTCCACTCGTTAGGATTTCCAACGAACTAGTCTTGACCAGGATTTCCGACTGGCAACACCTAGACTTGTCTAGTGTTCGAACAACAACACAATAAAAATGATATCCAATTCACCACAATAAATTGGTGGAGATTGGTTTTACACCCAGATTCTATAGCCAAACAATGATAGACAAAATTGTGTGTAGTGGCTTGATAGAATGAGATTCTAGATCACACAAAGATACGAATGAATTCTTTGTGATCTAGATCTATTGTTTTTCAAAAATCCTTTAAACAAAAATCAAGAAAAGTAATACGGATTTGAAAAATAGTTAGCCAATAAAATGAGAATATGATCTTTAAAAATAATAACAGAATTTTGCAAGATCACAAATAAAATCGAATTGGCTAGAGAAAGAATGAGAGCTTAGAACTTTAGAGCGTTTGCACGAGAGATTTTGAATTCGATAGTTGTTGTTATTTTTCTCAATGAAAACGGTCCTCTATTTATAGGACAAAAACTGAGAATTCGAATTTCAAAATACTTTGACTTTTGACCCAAAAATCATGGAGAAAATCGCTCAACGATATTTCAAAATTCAAGTCAAAAACGTCAAACTTTTACAGTTGGTAGTCGACTCCCTAGGAGTGGTAGTCGACTCCCAGTGTGTTTCAGAAAATCTTGATTCTCAGCTGGTAGTCGACTCCCTACCTTTGGTAGTCGACTCCCAGAGGATTTTTTCCTGCGACACAGCTAGTCAGACAGGTAGCTAACTCCAGAGTGTGTGGAGTTTCACTACAGAAATTATAAGATGACTAGAGAAAGCTCTTAAAAACATTTTTGAAGATGTTTTAAAATATATTCAAAAATATTTTCAAATCGTTTGTGTGTGTGTGTGTGTGTGTGTGTGTTTGTATATATGATTTGGCTTTAACAATACCCTAAAGAGACACAACACACTCACTATAGACTTAGGACACGCCTTTGAAAGCTTGATCGGTTTGATGAAGTAGATGTGAGCTTCACTTGAGCTTCTTGTTCTATTTGAGTTTTGAGCTTCATCATTTGATCTTTAGCCACGTTCGTCCTTGTCTTTGAGCGTAGAGTGCGCTTCTTTGTATGAGTAAAGCTTCGCATATCCTGCACACTTAATTGTAGTGTAGTTAGTACACTAAGTTTCATTTGGTGTGCTCATCATCAAAATCACTTGGGGTGGAATTCAATTTCCATCAGTGACTGCATACCTATATGGCAATTTAGACCGAGACATCTATATGAGATTGCCTGACGGTTATTCTTTGCCTGCAGCACTAAAAGAGAGACAACATGACATCTACTCAGTGAAACTGCAAAGAACATTATATGGTCTAAAACAATCTGGAAAGATGTGGTATAATAGATTGAGCGACTTCCTTGCAAAACAAGGATTTACAAATGACCCAGTTTGTCCTTGCATCTTTATAAGAGCAAAGGCAACAGGATTTGTTATTATAGCCGTCTACGTGGATGACTTAAACCTCATCGGATCTCCTGAAGAGATCGCCGAGATTTCTAGAAGCTTGACAGAAACTTTTGAGATGAAAGACCTCGGAAAGTCAAAATTGTGCTTAGGTCTTCAAATAGAGCATCTTAACGATGGGATCATATTACATCAGTCAAATTATACATCGAACTTGTTGAAAAAGTTCCAAATGGATAAGTGCCCCCTCAGCACCCCAATGGTCGTCAGATCATTGGATATGCATAAAGACCCCTTCCGACCGCTGGAAGAGGCGGAGGAAGTACTAGGCCCGGAGGTGCCTTATCTAAGTGCTATCAATGCACTCCTTTACATGGCTAACTGCACTTGCCCTGGCATAGCATTTGCAGTCAACCTACTAGCCAGATATAGTGTTGCACCTACACAGCGGCACTGGGCCGGAGTTAAGCATCTTTTGTGCTACCTCCAAGGGTCCATAGACTTATGTCTATTCTACATGAAATGGGCAACAACAAGTTTAGTTGGTTATCCTGATGAAGGTTACAGGTCCGATCCTCATACAGAGAAGTCTCAGACCAGATACATGTTTACATATGGCGGCACTGCCATATCCTGGAGATCTGTGAAGCAGACCATGACAACCGTCTCATCCACTCACTCAGAACTTCTAGCGATCCATGAAGCAAGTAAAGAGAGTTTCTGGCTACGTTCTGTGATCCAGCACATTCTCACCTCCACCGGCCTGATGACCGGCGTTCTTGCGCCTACACCACTCCATGAAGACAATGCAGCATGTATAGCCCAGCTACAGGACGGCTACATCAAAGGCGACAAGACGAAGCATATCTCTCCCAAATTCTTCTGGACGCACGACCTTCAGAAGCAAAAGCAGATTGAGGTACAGAATATCCAATCATGTAATAACTTGGCGGATTTGCTTACCAAATCCCTGCCTACTAGTATCTTTGAGAAACTTGTATATGGGATTGGGATGAGGAGAGTGAGAAAATGTAAACTGGGTCAGGATGAGAGATTATGAACATATAGTGTCACGCCCCGCTTCCCTAAAATGGAGGCGAGACGTGAAAAGGTCCGCACGAGAGTGGAGCTGTGAAGCCCCAAACCCGATAAGCGTCAATAAAACATAAGCAGGTCCATGTAACCACAAACGGAACAACAATAATAACACAAGGAGAGACAGAAATAAAATCTCATATCTCATAAATTGTCCAACATGAACATTAAGTTCAACATCCAGAAAAGCCACCAGGCTAAAAGAAAGAGTCTAAAGGCCCAGAACAAGGCCAACAAAAGGAACAACGTAACAAAGTATAGGTGCTGCGCACCGACAACAAAATAGCAGTCTAAACAAAAGGGAAAGCTCAACGAAGACACTAGGACTGGTCCCCAGTGTCCACGTACTCCTCGCCAAACACAGGCTCGGGCTCGGCGTCAGCAAACACCTCGTCCTCTACAATGTACTCAGGCTCAGGGTCTAACATGTGTCACCCAAAAGAGTAAAGGGACACATGTCAGCAAGTCTAAAAGACTTGGGTAAGGAAACTGAAAGTAAGGCAAACTAACAACCTAGCAGTTATAGTATGCATGACATGGCAGTTATAACATGAGTGCACAAGCAAGACATGGTGAAACAATAAGTACAAGAGAACAATTATCGGGACAAGTCAAGATTAGCCAAGCTACTAACAATCTCAATCATTTCACTAGTCACGTTTCAAGTTGTTTGTAGATGTTTACGCCTTACAGCTGAACGGTTTGGCATTCACGCTGATTGGCCGCTTAACACTACCCCAGAACCCAGAGTTTACGCCTTACAACTGCAGTTGCTGATCGGGCAGACTCCCAGTTGAATGACCGCTTAACTCTTACCCCATCCCACACGTAAACAAGCCAGGGTCCCTGTACATGAGCCCAGTAAATGAGCCAGGGTTGCCCCGCACGGGAGCTTGTTTTCTATATCACGAATCAGGAAGTATTTGGCGTAGGGGACACCTAGCCTCAATATCGAGCGTTGGGGTTAGCAACTCATTATGCTCGCTTCTGGTCACGAGCCAGGAAGTACAAGTATTGTAGCGTGTGCAACGCAATCACGGGAACATTTAAAGAATGCAATGACATGACAATTAATTCACGTACCTGTAATTGAAATTAAACATGGCATGGTAGTTTTATGCAACATGATAAATGACGGATCTAGCTTCGTTGTCAAGCTAGATCCTGAAATTGCGCCTAGGCGAGTATCATTTCGTCGCCTAGTCTCTTTTACGCCTACAACAAGCAAATGGCCTAAGATATGGCCCAAAACCCTAAGTGGCAAGTTTCACTTGCCTAGCACCGAGGATGACGATCACGAAGGTTCGTCTCACGGATGCTAATCTACAGGGAAGTCGCTGTTATGGAGAAACAATCATCAAAACAACATTCATTTCATTAGGGTTTCACAAAAAAACACAACGGGTTATGAAAACATTAAGAGGTCGATTTATTACCGTATAGGAGAGGAAGAATGATGCCGAGCAACCACGGCAACGGAAGAACGATCCGGCTCAAATCTGGAAATGAGGGAAAAATCTGGAGAAATAGGTTTGGATGTGGATTTTGGGGGTTTGATGAGATTTTGAGGAAGATGAGAGGTAGAATGTGTTAAGTGAGGGTTTGGATGATGGAGGATGAGCTTGGAATGAAGGTTTGAGGGTTTGGGGAAGATGAGAGCTCAATGGGGGAGAAATTAGGTTTAGAGTTGAAGAAGAAGAAAACGTTTGGAGGGGTATTTATATAGTTTGGTGGCGGCTAGGGCAAAACTAGGGTTTCCTGTACTGTTTAGTCGGTCAAAGAGCAACCACTGACCGACTAGTTTGACATCTAGTCGGTCGATGAACGTTCTTAGACCGACTAAAAGTGAACAGTACTTGACTGTACAGAAGAACTAAGAATTAGTCGGTCTGAGTACAAAACTTAACCGACTAGTTTAACAACTAGTCGGTCGAAAGATGAACTTAGACCGACTAAGAATGAACAGTAACTGGTACCAAAAAAATAGTTAATGAGTTAGTCGGTTAAAGAAGCATTGCTGACTGACTAGTTTGCAACCTAGTCGGTCAACCAATGTTCTTAGACCGACTAACGATAAACAGTAACTCCTGAGAAATTTACAAAGCCCACTAGTCGGTTCAAGAAGGTTTTCCGACCGACTGGATCGTCATCTAGTCGGTCGGTGCCCCTTCTTACACCGGCTAATGTGCACCAAAAGTTCCGAAATGGAGCGCGAAGCTCCGGGATCGATTCCTAAGACTCCTAGGCTTGATCTAACAATAAGATATGACCGATATGAAGCCCGTCACGAATGACTTACTCTAAAATCGACGATTCTAATGAAGAAGCTAAGAAAACACGACGAAACGATCGAAAATGAAAGCTACGGAGAAGAAAACCACGCATAAGGAGAAAATCCACCAAAACATATAATATAATATAATAAATCCAGATACATGAAAACCAGTCGTTACATATAGATACATAGGAGACTGATGTATAGATTCATAGGAAATCTGCAAGCCTGAAGCTTGGTCAGATGAGGGGGAGTCAACTGCAGAGTTGTACTCTTTTCCCTTGACTATTGGTTTTTTCCCACAGGGTTTTCCGTAGTCAAGGTTTTGACGAGGCAACCTCGTTGACTCTGGATCCTGAAGCATCCACCCCTAGACACATCCCTGAAACAGGAAAAGTTACGGATAAACCGTTCTTTATTTAATAAGGCAGTTATCCTAACTCGGATCCTGAAGAATCCACCTCTTATTCAATGTTGGTTGGATAAGGAGAGGTGTTATGAATAGGCCCATGAGGCCCATAGGGTATCCGGCCTATCATTGAAATATATATATATATATATATATGAGGGTAGGGGGCTCTTAACCCCTTACACCTATTACTCTACTTTTCCCTTCACAACAGATTTTACTATTTAGAAAGGCCCTTTATATGTATTAAGAGACATTTTGGGCTAGCTAAGGGCATCAGGCCCGGTAACCAGATATAAATTTATTTATTAAAACAGATTAAGAATCAAAATCCAACTCCCATAAATTTCAGCTTGGCTGGAAATTTCATAACAGTCAAGTTTAACAGCAAATTTCTCCATATTTTTGTACAGAATGTGACAATTCAATGTAAATGAAAGTTGTACATATAGGAGTCCTGGGTTTACATATCAAATTTTTGGAGTTTAGATGAGTATTCTATTTTCTACAAAATTTACGCCAAAGTGTACATGTGCTGGAAATGAAAACAGAAATTGCATTAACTTCATGACTTAATTACTCCTAATTTCAGTTCAATTCAGCAAAAGTGGAAAACTACAAAGTTGTAGATCTTGAAGTTATCTTTCCAACGAGACCAAGAACAAAAACTGTCATTAAGTATTGAGGGACGGATCACTGTTTTCATGAAAGGTGTCCCGACTGGATCAAATCAGACATGTTGAAAAGATTAAATTCTTACTCCTATTTACAGTCCGAATTAGACAAAGTTCACAACATGAATGTTGTAGAAAATAGTCCAAACCTTTAGCCATAAAATTTTCAAAACAATATCCATTCTAGATTAAGAGGAATAAACAAAATAATGAGCATGTAAATCTGTCCTGATTTCCAGCAACATATCATGAATGAAATTGACTAGACAACAGAAAATCCTTTGGCATGCCGCTTCAGGCGGGTTGGTCGTCAACAGAGATGAAGACAATAATGGAGAGAGAGAGAGAGAGAGAGAGATAGATAGATAGATAGATATATATATATATATATATATATATATATATATATATATATATATATATATATATATATATATTACTTGTAATAAAATAGTTTTTATTTGTATTTTGATTTGATTATCACAAGCAACTTGCGTATGTAATAAAAAATTTTATGGTCCATAATCTATATCTACGGGAAAAGAAGTATACCTCTAGATCAATGATCTTAGAAAGAACCAAAAAATACATAGATAGAAAAAAATCCACGCTCCCGCAATGCCTTGCACGTAATCGATCGCTCGTCGTCGCAAAAACTTTGCCGCAACAACTAGATTCATTCGCAAGAGGGAAAAATATGTGGGGAAGACGGAATAAAATTTTGTGGCTCAAAAAGAATTTTTCTAGAGCTTCGTGCTAATAACGTGTTTGGAGAAAAAGCAACCATAGACATAGCATATGGTTTCCTTTTATTTTATTCATAATAAAGGAGGTTACACATATTAGCCCAAGGGTTCACCCCACTACATGGTAGTGGGGTTTTATTGTGGATAATTGTTGGAAAAACAGGCAGAATACCGTGGCTATACGAGGAGGAGCAGAGAAACAAAATGCTTATCAGAAGAGTTTCAAGGCTGTATCATGGGAGAACCACTGACATGAAAGCAATTATGGCTCGACCGCGGTGGTAATCGATATCACCGGTTGCTTCCCAAGGTTAACACAACAGCATCTGGACGTGTCCACCCACGGCCAGACACTTTGGAGTTTGCACAGTACAGCTACCCAGTAAAACAGGATGAAGCAGAGAAGAATTTTTTTTGGAGGAAGCAATTTTTCCGTGTATTATTCTCGAGGAATGAAGAGGGATATACATAGAGTTCAAAAAATAGCTGTTATGAATTCAAATGGCCAAATAATAAACGAGTATTAAAATAGGCTTTGAATGATATGTATTAAAGCGAGGCTTTAATCACGTATTAATGAGAGGTTTTGAATGCTGCAATCAATCAGCCATTTCCAACGTTTAAAATGATAAATCAATGGGCTAGGTCTAAAGGAAAGTCATGGCGTCCAAAAAAAGGAAAGTCACGCGCGCCAGGCCTCGGCCGGCCGGTGGCGACGACGTGCGTGTGGTGGACCCATACTTATATAAGTCATCTCCCCTCTTCACAAAAGAGTCGCACCCTTGGGGCACACCCCCAAGTCTCAACAACTCACTAATACACTCCTCCAAGGCAAATTGCCCAACCAATGTGGGACTAAAAAGAATAGTGGGAATGAAATAAAGGCTTTTAAGAGCCTATTATTTCCAACAATCCCCCACTAATAGCTCGAGAAAAGAAACAAAGAATCCATGGTAATGAAAGGATATATACTTAATTATCTATGTCTTTTGATTGAATTGATACGTAGTGAAGTGAGGCAACGACTTACTTCCTAATGAGTGAATTTCTCTTGAACTCAGTAGAGTTCGGTTGAGACCCCCACAACACGTATTGAACCTTGAGTATGTGCAAACTCCGCCATACAAATCAAGCGCTTTAAGGCTATGCACACATCTTGGGTCTCATATGAGTGCTCTAGAACGACTGCCCTTGTCTTTCATAGAAGGCGGTCAAACCTTCACACTCACGTAGGTGGTTCATCAAATGCTTCTCTATAGCAACATCACAAAGGATATGGAACCATTAAGAGCATATTGCTCAACCTCTCAACAGATAATGAGTCCATCAAGTGCTTCTCTATAGCACCACCAAAACTGGTTATGAACTTATCTCAATGTGAATCCATCACGTGCTTCTTAATAGCACCACCAAAACTTGGCTATGGATTTAAAAACACAACCACATGTCATAGGATGGAAATGTAGTGTATGTTAAGAATCATATGGCTTCATTAGACCACACTGGGTATCAACCATATTATCTTAACTCATGGTCTTTAGCCCCATCCCTCTCGACGAATCTAGAACCACTTTCCTTGGCAACCTCTAGGTTAGTGGATCTGCAAGATTTCTTTTGGACCTCACATATTCCAAAGAAATTACTCTATTTTTCAAGAGTTGTTTAACCACACCGTGTCTGATGTGTATGTGTCTTTTCTTTCCGTTATATACACTATTTTTAGCAACTCCAATGGCTGCTTAAGAATCAAATATATGGAAACTGCTGCAGATTTTCCCCCCACAATGGCACGTCTGCTAACAAGTTCCGTAACTATTCAGCATCTTGCCCTGCCAACTCAAGAGCAATGAATTCAAATTCCATGGTGGATCGTGCTATACATGTCTGTTTGGAAGACTTCCATGATATAGCAACTCCACCCAAAGTAAAAACAAAACCACTAGTTGAACTAATTTTATCATTACCTAAAACTTAGTTAGCATCACAAAATCTTTCTAAAACAGCAGGAAATATACTAAAATGCAAACATCAATCAATAATTCCTTTAAGGTATTTAGCAAATGATGAAGTGCATTCCAATGTTCATTACTAGGGTTATGTGTATAACGACTAAGCCTACTAACAACATAGGCTATATATCAGGTCGAGTGCAGTTCATAAGGAATGTCACACTTCCTATGATATTAGCATATTCAGATTGGAAAACACTCTCGTCCAAAAAAAATTTCAAATGTATGCTAGGATCATAGGGAGTTCTAGCAGGCACAACTTCAAAACAGTTGAACTTTTCCGGCACTTTATCAACGTAATGAGATTGACACAAGGAGATGTCACAGGAGTTTCTAATAACTCTAACTCCTAAAATAACATCAGCTTCTCCTAGATCTTTCATCTCAAACTGAGATGACAAGAGATTCTTGGTATCATTCACAACATCCAGATTATTCCCAAAAATCAACATGACATCTACATATAGGCATATAATCACACAATCTGATCCTATTAGTTTAGAATAAACACATGATTCAGAGGTATTCACAATATAGTCATTCCTCACTAAAGTGCTATTGAACTTCTTTTACCATTGCTTAAGTTCTTGCTTTAGACCATATAGAGATTTTTTAAGCTTACATACATTATTCTCTTGACCAACAATCAAAACCCCCTCGGGTTGGGACATGTAGATTTCTTCATCTAGATCACCATTTAAAAAAGGCTGTCTATGTAAATCTGTCTTGATTTCCAGCAACATATCATGAATGAAATGAACTAGGCAAGCGATCGCTTCGAGCGATAGTCGGAAAATCCTTTGGCATGCCGCTTCAGGCGGGTTGGTCGTCAACAGAGATGAAGACAATAATGGAGATATATATTTTTTTTGTTTGTAATAAAATTGTTTTTATTTTTATTTTGATTAGATTATTACAAGCAACTTGCATATGTAATAAAAAAATTTATGGTCCATAATCTATATCTACGGGAAAAGAAGTATACCTCTATATCAATGATCTTAGGAAGAACAAAAAAATCCGTAGATAGAAAAAAATCCCCGCTCCCGCAATGCCTTGCACGTAATCGAGAGGCAAGTTGTTTAGGCACCCATCACTTTCTAATCAACCCTCGTTTTAAACCAAATAAATATAGGGAACACAAAATCTGTAGAATTAGTGTTATGAATTATTTGCTCTTTGGAGTTTTAATGTAGTTGCTTGGAAAAATAGCATGAGAAGTTGACGTCTTAGAAGAAATTTTTTAAATCCCAAGGGTTCGGATACATGGAAAAAAAAAGGGTTGATGTTGTCGAAGGCCAAAACCCTGTCAATATCCAATGCTGGAATTTATTACAAGAAACGTAGCCGAGAGCCCAAGCTCCGAGTCTACACAAAAACTACATTTTATTTTTAAACTTTTTTTCCCATTGTTTTTCTGCTCTTTCTTGCTTCCAAATTAATAATTTCTCGTGTGTTTTAAATGTTGAATTAATGCTAAACATGCGAGTTTAGGGATGTGAAATTGCTGACAAAATATGGATCAAGTGTTGAGGGGTCAGAGAGTGAGAGAGAGAGAGAGAGAAGATAAATGCAGAGCTCATGTCCCACGTTGTTTTTTTGTTTTCTTTTGGTTTTTAATGTTCTTCTCATGTGAGAAAAGGATTCAATGATCCGTGCCCCAATTTTCTTGGTGGCCTTAATGTTTAACGTTTTTTACATGGCTTCTGTATTTGTCAGTACAAGAAGAAAATAGTTGACATGCATAGGTTGTGCTCATGGGTTTACGCCTACGGAACAATCATTGTGGTAAGAGTCTGACACCTAGGCCGTCGATGGCAGTAACTCTGTGGGAGAAAACATATTTATGTCCACGCAATCTTATTTATGATCGCTAAAAAATTATTTTAAAATATTTATTTTTTCATTTCCACCCGTGGAATATTCATGGTCGGAGTTCCATAGGCGGATGCTATTAATGTTGTGCGCTAACGCGGAAATTCGGATCGTCGAAGAACCAAGGAACTAGGATGAGCAATCAAATAGCAAATAGAGCACTATGAGAATTGCTTTTAGGCCGTGGACCGGGCAAGAGGGATCACCGATGAACTTTATTATGGAAGGATCACAATCAAATCTTCTCTTCACAAAGGAAGAAGAAGCACACAATATTTCTCCAAAAGCTCACAATACAATCTCTCAAAGTTGGCTCTCACAATGACGGCTAAAAATCTCTCAATGTGTTCCACACAGAAAACCCTAGCATAAGACAAACCTATATATATATATCCCTAGGTCACAATAGATGTCATCAATGTCTAGGAATTCCAAATGATACAAATCCCGACTTTAACGACATCCTATCCAATCACAGCTATACGCAATTATTGTGCCGCACCCTAGTGGACGTCTGCCGCATCATAGTGGGCCGCATCCCAATGGGCTCTCTTCGACCGACCGATCTTCTTTCTGTATCGAACGACCGAAGTGCCGAGCCAGGCATATGAGCTATTGACTAACGAGCCACCATACGATCGTTCAATTGAACATGAAGTTCAACCGAGGTACGACCGAACAATCCAATGCCGAACGATCGACCACTAGACCCAAGCTGACAACCGATCGACCAACTGCGCTGTAGAAGACCTAATGCTAAAATCCACGTATCTGACTTGTGCAGAGTCAGATAGGTCAACTCCAAGCACAGTCGAGTTAGCTCTGCACAAGATCACACGTCTGTACGACCAATGCTTCTTAAGCACCAAATCAAGCCAACTTCCATAAATCTCCACCTTGGCGAGATTCGATCCTTCGACCATTGAACGACCCTTACTGCATCACCTTGGTAGAGCATCAATTGCGAGCTATGAATGTCCCCTCCTGGGACCGATTGAATCTTTCGAGTCAAAATGCCCCCACCTGAGGCCAACGTCAACTTCAACGAGGAACCACATTGAGCAAGTCTAAATAGTGCTTGAACTTGACTCCAGATACAACCTTCGTCAACATGTCCGCCGGGTTGTCCACTGTTTCGATCTTTAGCAAGTTTGTGTCGTCATCTTCTTCTCCCACATAGTCCCAAACGAAGTGGAATCTCACATCGATATGCTTGGTGCGAGCATGGAAGACCTGATTCTTAGCCAAGTGCACAGCACTCTGGCTATCACAATGGATATCATACCGCTCCTATTAGACTCCCAGATCATCCATCAAGACCATCAGCCATATCGCTGCCTTCAACGCTTCAGTCAATACTATATACTACCTCCGTAGTAGACAAGGCCACTGTAAACTGAAGGATACTCTGCCAACATATTGGAGCACCAAACAGGGTGAAGATGTAGCCTGTCGTCGATCGCCTCCCATCCATGTCGCCTGCAAAGTTGGATTCTACATAGTCGACGGTTTGCGGACTGTCATCTTCTCGGCTATAAGTCAGACTGACGTTAACCGTGCCATTGATATATCTAAGTTTCCACTGCACTGCCCGTCATTGCTCCCTCCCTGGATTGTGCATATACCTACTCAACTTGCTGACCGCATGTGATAGTTCAGGTCGGGTACAAACCATAGCATGCATCAAGGTCCCTATCGCATTGGCATACGGTATGCTCTCCATGATCTTCGTCTCTTCTTCGTTCTTCGAGAAATGCTCGGCACTAAGTTTGAAGTCAGGTGCAAGCGGAGTAGCTACGGGCTTCATCTTCTCGCAGCTAAATCTCTATATCACAGACTTCAAGTAGACTTTGTGAAAGATGAACTCTAACTCCACTTCAATCTCTTTTGATTTCCATCCCAAAAATCCTCTGTGCTTCTCCTAGATCCTTCATCTCAAATACACAACTCAATTAAGATTTCAATCCGAATCTCCTCTTTATTCGACGAAGCTATCAGTATATCATAGACATAAAGCAGAAGATATATGAAGGAACCATCAACCAACTTCCGATAGAACACATAATGATCATAGGGACTGCGAACATACGCTTGATCATCCGTCATAAAGCGTTCGAAACGTTTATACCATTGTCTAGATGATTGCTTCAACCCATAGAGTGACTTCTTCATTCTACATGCAAGACCGTCACCACTCCCATAGCCATCGGGCTGAGCCACATAGATCTCCTCTTCAAGCTCTTCATGCAAGAATGTCGTCTTGACATCTAGCTACACCAGTTCAATGTCAAACTGAGAAATTAGTGCCCATAGGATCCGAATCGAGCAATACTTCACCACAGGAGAGAAGACGTCGTTATAATCAATGCCTTCTCTTTGTGCGAAGCCCTTAACTATGAGGCGAGCTTTGTAGCGAACATCTCCTGATTCGACTCTTCCTTCTTAGTGTAGACCCATATACACCCAATTGCTTTTCTTGCCCTTCGAAATCTCCACGAGATCCCATGTGTTGTTCTTCACCAGTGGTTCCATCTCTTCATCCATTGCACTTCTCCACCACTCCGAGTCTTCGGATTGCTCCACCTCTTTGAAAGAAGTGGGGACAACGATGCATATTGCTGGAAAGGCAAACGAGACCATCTCTAAGTACCTTGCAGGTCTTCTTATCTTACACCTCGACCTCGATACTTCTATGGAATCCTTCGAATGAACGACCCTTGGAGACGAGCTATCTCCACCAACTGAGCTTGAACCACCAACTTCACCAGCATCCGTCTGGAGTCTGTCGTCTGGAGCTTCTGGTGTGGGTCGATCTGAGTCATCAATCGACCGATATGAAACCTCAGACACGTTGTCGTAGACCTGCTTCAATTGTGTCTGTTATATCTCCACCACAGGTTCATGCTCCTTTCTTCAGTAACATCGACTCATCAAACGTTTCATCCCTGCTCAAGATCACATTCCTCTGTGTTGAACACCACGGTCACTATCCCTTGACACCATTACTGAAGCCTAAGAAGATGGCTTTCTTAGCTCGAGCATCGAGTTTGTCTTCCTTCATGGCATAGTAGCTCAGACATCCCCAAACTCGAAGTGATCCATAGTCGAAAAATGGCTTTCCTGACCAGACGTCTAGTGGAGGTCGACCCTCCAATGCAGCAGATGGTAGATGATTGACCAAGTAGGTCGCGTACACCAGGGCTTCCGCCAAAAACTCCTTCGATAGGTCGGTTGTTGACAACATGCATCGAACTTTCTCCAGTAAAGTCCGATTAATCCTTTCAGCTATCTCATTCTGCTGTGACGTACCACTTACGGTGTAATGTCTCTGAATCCCTTTCGATCTGCAGAACTTCTCGAAAAGATCCGACCTATACTCTCCATCGTTGTCACTTCGGAGACACCTGACTCGCTGACCAGTCTGAGTCTCGACCAGCTTCTTCCACTCGATGAAAGTGCTAAGAACTTGGTCCTTCGAATTCAGTGGAAACGCCCACACCATGCATGAGAAATCATCGATGAATGAGTATTTCCCTCCCAATGAGGCCGTCCTACTCGACCCCCATACATCGGTGTGTACATAGTCAAGCGCTTCCTTCGTACTATGGATGGCCGTCCCAAATGAAGCACGTGTGTAATGGCCCAGAGTGCCATATATATTAGGACATATCGTTTTGTGTGATATATATTGTATGTATGTTTGAATACGTGTGTAGTGTGGATAAGTAATGGTAGGCAGTGTGTGTTATTGTGTAGTGATATGTTGGTATATTAAGATTAATGTAGTATTTCTTATTGTTGGATTAGTAATATTAGTGTGTTAGTATTTGTATTAATAAGGATGTTTATTTAGTAATTTAATGGGTGTAGGATTATTTATGTATTATTATTATTATTATTATTATTATTATTATTAGGATTCTTTGTGTATTATTATTAGGATTCTTTGTGCATGAATATGGAAGTGTACTTAGTAACGTATTGAGTAATGTCTTATTTTGCATCATCATCATCATCATCATCATCATCATTATTATTATTATGTTGTTATTAGTATTGTTTTTAGCCTTAGTAGCATTATTTCATGTGAATGGCATTCTTGTGTTGTATGTGTGCATGGAGTAGAGAGGTGTGTGTAGAGTGATGGCTACTTAGCAATTAGAAGAGGGTATGTACTAGGAAATAGGTTAGTGTAGGGGGCTTAGTGTGAAAAGGGTTGGGGTTAGTGGCATTTTCGTCATTAGTGGAAAGTGTGTGTGTATAGTAATGGATCGCGTGTAATTAAGTGTAGGTGTGTGTGTAAGGTACGAGGGAATGTGTAAGGGAGTGGCAAACTTGTAAATAAACCCCCAAATTGGAGGGCAATTATCAAGGGGCTTGTGCAATGGCAAACTTGTAAATTAAGTGGACCATTAGAAAAGATCCTTTTTAGTTAATTAATTCTTTTTCTTCTACACTCTTCTCCTTCTTTCTTTTTCTTTTCCTTTTCATTTTGCCATTTTATCTCCTTCCCTCTCATTTTCTCTCATAAGGGGCCGAACTCATCCACACACACAAAAAAAGAAAGAGGAAAGAAAAGTAAATGAAAGGAAAACTCAAAGGAAAAGGGAAAGATGAAATAGAATGGAGAAGAAGAGGAATGAGGAGGAGGAGGAGGAGGATTCATCCACATCTCAATAGGTAGGAATCCCTACTTGTGCAAAAAAATTTAATTTGGGATTGTTGTAGTAGTTGTAAGAAAGTTGTGATTTTTATTAAGATCTTTGTGAATTTATAACAAAGTTGTCACCTTTGCTTTCAATTAGAGGAAAAAGTGGCTTAAATAGGGTTGATAGCTTGAAGAATTATGTTTATAGAGAAGGGTTTGTGGCAATTTGTAAGTGAACCACAATGATGTTGTATGGTTCTTGATGAGTTCATGTTGCATGGAGATTGGGTTGTGTTACATGCTAGTCCTTAATTCTACAATGATGCTTTAGGGAAATTGGGTCATGTTGCATGCTACTTTTTATCCCATAATGATGCTTTATGTTGATTGCTAGTGATGCATGTTGCTTGCTAATAAAGCTCATGTTGCTATATAGTAAAGTTCATGTTACTAACAAAGTCCATGTTGCTAATAAAGTTCATGTTGCTTTATGATACATGTTGCTAAATAACAACGTTCATGTTGCTTTGATACCATAATGATACTATATGAAAAATAGTGCATGCTGCTAGTCTTTAATCCTATAATGAAGTCTTATGTACAATGGTTCATGTTGCTTTCTAGCCTTTTTTTTCCACAATGTATCATGTTGTATACTAGTCCTTTCATTTAAATGCATGCTAGCCCTTGTAACTCATGTTTATGTTCTGTTATGGAAATGGTTCATATTCTTGTTAATCTGAGTGCAACTCTAATATGCTAGCCTTGTTGTTTCCCTTATGTCACTTTTATGTCACCTTAGTGTAGTTTAAATACCATTCTCAAAATGTTGTGTGCTAACTCACTCTACTTAAATGCTAATAAAAATGATATGGATGTATCGATCTGTCATATGACAGGTGAAAGCCCTAGAAAGGGGTTGGAAAAGAACTGGATACTAGTAGGGTATGAGGACTGGATTAGTTGTGACAACGTTGATGTACCTTGCCCAGTTTCGGGTACTTTGTCGTGTTTGTCGTACCTTGCTCAGTTTCGGGTACGATGTTTTGTGATGTTGTGAAGTTTTCCTCACTTGCACCCCGGTGTTGGGGAGTGGGTGGAGTGAGAGGCCCCGTTAAGGAAACAGTGCTCGTGTACCACTGGCGGGTGCTCCTACCGCCCCACCTTGGGGTGGAGTCCAGTTCCTCATATTCATCGACATACCCAGGTTTCCAAATGACATTTAATTAACTACTTAAGTGCTTTCATTATCCAATGTGTGATTCTTATTCTTGTTTCCTTGCCTGATGTAACTGTGATTCCTTTCGTGCTTGGTGACAAATAAAATAAAAATAAAATAAAATAAAAACAGCACTCCCCAAATTAATATTTATTTTTCGCGCGAGTTGGGTTTCCTACTTGGACACGATTTGACATGCTCCAATTTGTAGTTTCAAGTTTATGGAGCTAGAAGCAGAGAGATGGAGTTGGACTTATGGTTGAGGAGCTTGGGTTGTGAGTTGGGTGGTGAGGTGAGAGGAGAGAGACTTGTACCCTTGGGGTTACTGTATATAAGTGGATGTCTAATGGACTTTGGAGATGTATAAAGATCAGAGTTTCTCATTGGTTTAGTCATTGTATTTGAGTTTGTTCAGTGTTTTCTCTGGTTCTCTCTATGGTTTCTGTGCTGTGTTTGTTGGTGTGTTCTTGGGAACATTACATGTACTACCCACGTAGTGTGTAGTGGCCTGTCGGATTCTTTGTATCCTTTTCTTTTCTCCCTTCATAACACTCTGTTACGTCCTGCTTCTCATAATACGGGTGCGGGAACGAGACGAAGGTCCGTGTGGGCTGGAGCTGTGAAACTCGAGCCCACTAAGCGTCTGTAGGGATACCACTCCAGTCGTTGCTTTTCTTTCTGTTACTTCGAAAGTGGCTGCTTCAGCTTCAGCCACGTGACTTTTCGATATTCCTTTTTATTTCTCATCAAACAAATGGTATCTTCTTTTGAAAATCCTAGCTATTCTTAGCATGATATTGGGGAATCTCATTGCTATTACTCAAACAAGCATGAAACTTATGCTTGCATATTCATCCATTGGTCAAATCAGATATGTAATTATTGGAATAATTATTGGAGACTCAAACGATGGATATGCAAGCATGATAACTTATATGTTGTTCTATATCTCCATGAATTTAGGAACTTTTGCTCGCATTGTATCATTTGGTCTACGTACCGGACCTGATAACATTCGAGATTATGCAGGATTATTACCAATCAATGTACAGGTTCTTACATTACAGTTCAGAGTAATAAGAGTACTAAAAAGAACAACAACATTCATTCATCAAGATAATAATCCAGCAGTGCAAAAGAAGTCTAATAAAAGAAAGCCTCGGGCATGGCTACAACTGAAAAGGAAAACTACTGGTGCTACATACCCAACCTAGACAAGAAACTAAATGGTGCTAGGCACCCAAACTAGAAAACTGGAAACTCCAGGTCAGTAACAGGATGGAAAAAACTAAGATTGGTCCTCGTCCAGATCGTACTCCTGAGCAGTGTCCTCTTGCTCCAAGTCCACAAGTACTGTCTCCTCGTTTGTGTACTCTGTCTCAGTATCTGACGTACAAACACCTAAAAGAAGAGGAGTTGTATGTCAGGCAGAGTCTACAAATGAAATGTAAGAAAGGCTCCACTGCTGAGAAAATTAGGGTGGAATATCTTTCTTACCCGTATGGGGTTCGGGTCCCGTTTCAAGACGAGAGGATCTGTTTTCCCAGGGCCCGTGAGATCAGTGTGTACGTCGAGATGTTTCGAATGGGGCTTCATTTTCCTCTCCACCCCTTCGTTATCCAGATCTTGGAATTTTCGCAAGTGTCCTTGTGCCAGCTGACCCCGTACTCAGTCTCGGTCTTGGTCGGCTTTGTCATGATCTGTCACCTGCATGGGTTGGAGCCGTCCTTGCCGTTCTTCTTCTATTTCTACAGAATTAGGGTCGTCTCCTTGGCAACATGGCTTCACATTAACATTAGAAGGGGCAGGCAATGTCTACTAGGTTCGCCCTGTTAGGTCAGTCATTGGAAGAACGAATACGTTTTCGTCACCTTCCCCAGGGATGCCAAAATTTTAACTGGTTGTTAAAGCTCGGACACCTACGAGTTGGTGCTGGACCTCTCAGAGGTTGATCGGGCTGCAGTTAAGTTCCTGACGGCCTTACCCAGGGGGGAGAGGTTGGTCTGGCCTTTGTTGGACGATCTCCTCCTCAGGAGCGTCATATGGTCCCCTGATAAAGGCAATGTTTAGACTTCGTCTTTCTCCTTGGCTTACCCTGATTCTCCTTTCTTTTATAGGAATAGCGGGCCAGGAGTTCAGCCACCTCTACGACGTGCATCAACTCATCCGTTGGGGTGCCCAGGGCTCTCGGGGGAAGCTCCTCTGGCCATGCGTCGTGCTGTACAGACGAGGAGGCGATCTGTGCAACTAAGCTACTGATCGGGACGTTGAAGACGGTGGATGTCCCCGACTACAGGCTCTTCTCCCGTCGTGACGAGTCTGACTGATGCCTCCCCTGAGCTTGGCTCCGACTTCGACTATTGTAGGTTCCTCTCCCACTGCGACGGGTCTGGTTGACGCTCCCACCGACCTGGTCCGCGAGGGGGCCTCAGCTGGTCCTAAGCAGGATCTTGTCGTGTCGACCGGAGGTCAGATGCCAAAGAAGAAGCATTCTTGCTCGGGTTCTAAGAGGCCCGAGAAGAAGAGAAAAAGGTAAGAGCTGTACCCTGGTGGCACGACGCTCGTCGGCCGCCCCTCAGGGAAGCCCTCAGGCCTTAGGGGAGGCTTCTCCTACCCTCCAGGTTGAGCATATCCCTGTCGGGGTAGGGTGAATACTGACTGCATTCGAGTCCGGCCTTGAGGTCCCATCTGAAGGGTCAGTTCTTACCGACTGTGACGTGGCTGTCCGGTTGGCGCAAAGCTCCGCACTGTCGGGGGACCGTTCTCTCCTGGAGAGGGTCCACTCCAAGAGCCTACTAAACTGCATGGTATGGCAGATTCAGCAGGGGGGTCTCTTTCTTCTCTCGATCACATCTTGTTTAGTTCGACCTTCATCCTTTTCGTCTCGTAGGTGTCCTCGTTGGCCGAAGAGGTGTAGCGGCGCTCGGAACGAGTCGTCGAGCTCGAGGCAGCCCTCGAGTGGGAGCGTTTGAGAGCAGAGGCGGCCGATCAAGCGGCCAAGGAGGCTCGCAAGGAGTTACGGCCCTCACTCCACAAGGTCGCCGAGATCACGTCGGAGGTGGAGAGGTTGAAAGAGGTATTGGTGGCCGCCGACGTCTCTTGAGCCGCCACTGAAAAGTTTGTTGAGGAAGCCGAGGAGTTGTCCCCCGTCCGGGAAGTGCATAAGAATGAAAGGGCCAAGCTTTAGTCTGAGATCGGTTCCCTGCAGCGAGTGGATCCTGGGCGACTTGTTGATGAAGTTATGAGGGGTTATGAGGACGTCATGGCCCCAAGGATTGCAAAGTCCTTCTTGGATAGATCCTAGCGTACGAGGAGCGGGTTCGACAGATGCTTACTCGCCCTTCCGCTAGCCTCGACCAGCTTGTCGAGATGAGGGATGTCACTGAAGCAACCAGGGAGAGTTCCTCACAGGCTCCCGCGTCATAGGAGGCCATGATGGTTTTTCTTTTGCTTTCTTCCCCATTTGTAACAAGCCGGATAAATAATAGAAATTATCCCATTTTTGGTATATCCGGTGTGTTTGCATGTTGTAGTGTTGTCTTTGTTTTGGCCTTGTCCCCCTCTTCCCGATGTCATGTCGAGGTCGGTCGACGGCTCGAGCTATGGGAAGCATTTCTTGAGGATGCTTTTGACTGGCTGGAACCGATGGTGTGATTGGTCGGCCGGGGGAGCAGTCCATCGGTCTAAGTTCGATCATGCGATCGCCCCATTGGGGGAATTTCCCCCATCCTCATGGTCCATCTTTAGTCGGCCTGCTGGGGGAGTTACCCCTGACCTTATGGTCGTTGAGTCGTTCGAACCGCTGGGGGAGCTGTACCTGATCTCACAGCCAATTGGATGGTCGTCCTACTGGGAGAGTTTCCCCTAGTCTTACGATCGACGGATCGGTCGGCCAGCTGGGGGAGCAGCCCCCAGGCTTATGGTCGATCGAGTGATTGACCTACTGGGGGAGTTGCCCCATCCTTATGGTCGATCGAGTGATCGGCATGTTGGGGGAGTTGCCTCCAGTCTTATGGTCGATCTAGTGGTTGGCATGCTGGGGGAGTTACCCCCAGCCTCAAGTTCGATGGATCAATTTGCCAGCTGGGGGAGATATTCCCAGTCTTATGTTCGATGTAATGATCGGCCTACTAGAGGAGTTGTCCCAGCCTTATGGTCGATATGTGGCCGGACTACTGGGGGAGTTGCCCCAGCCTTATAATCGATGAATTGGTCGGCCAGCTGGGGGAGCTATCCCCAGTCTTATGGTCGATCGAATGATCGGCCTACTTAGGGAGTTGCCCCCAGCCTTATGGTCGATATGTGGCCGGCCTGCTGGAGGAGTTGCTCCCAGCCTTATGGTCGATATGTGGCCGGCCTACTGGGGGAGTTGCTCCCAGCCTTATGGTCGACGGATCGATCGGCCAGCTGGCAGAGCTACCCCTAGTCTTATGATCGATCAAGTGATTGGCCTGCTGGGGCAGTTGCCCCCAGCCTTATGGTCGATGTATGGCCAGCCTGCTGGGGGAGTTGACTGTAGCCTTACGGTCGACGGATCGATCGGACAGCTAGGGGAGCTACCCCCAGTCTTATGGTTGATCGAATGATCGGCCTGCTGGAGGAGTTGCTCCCAGCCTGATGGTCGATGTGTGGCCGGCTAGCTGGGGGAGTTGCCCCTAGCCTTACGGTCGACGGGTCGATCGGCGTTCTGGGGAGCAATCCCTAGTCTCAAGGCCGATCGGCCGATTGACCTGCTGGGGGAGTTGCCCCAGCCTTACGGTCGATCGTAAGGTATGATCAGTCCTGCTAGGGGAGTTACCCCCAGCCTTACGGCCGATCGTGAGTTTGACCGGTCATGTTGGGGGAGTTTCCCCAAGCCTTACGGCGAATCGAGAGTTCGAGCGGTCCTGCTCGGGGAGTTGCCCCAGCCTCACGACCGATCAAAAGTTTGAGTGGTCCTACTAGGGGGTTGTCCCTAGCCTCACGGCCGATCAAGAGCTCGATCAGTCTTGTTGGGGAGTTGCCCCAACCTTACGGCCGATCGAGAGTTCGATCTGTCCTGCTGGGGGACTTGCCCCAAGCTTTACGGCCGATCGAGAGTTTGATCGGTTGTACTGGGGGAGTTGCCTCCAGCCTTATGGCCGATCGAGAGCTCGATAGGTCTTACTGGGGGAGTTGTCGCAGCCTTACAGTCGATCGAGAGTTCGATCGTTCCTACCTGGGGAGTTGCCCCAGCCTTATGGCCGATCAAGAGTTCGAATGGTCCTGCTGGGGGAGTTGCCTCAGCCTTACAGCCGATCGAGAGTTCGATCGGTCCTGCTAGGGAAGTTGCCCCCGGCCTTACGGCTGATCATGACGTTGGGTCCAACAAGCGGTCACCAAATCTTGAAGGACGCATAGTAGTGAGCAAGAACTCATGTTCATGTCTTTATTTTAGTAGAAGAAAAACTGGGGGTACATTTAAAACTGAATTGCGTAGAGCGGGAATAATATTGGTGGGAAAGTCACTCGCCCAGAGCCATGAGACATGGTCAATCGGCTGACTCCCTATTCGATTATGTGCATGGATGTGTGGACGACGTTCACCTTCTTCCCCTTATCTGCTTGCCTCGATGTGCCTTCTCCGGAGCCTGTTTTTGAAGCGTCGGCAAAATTCTTCAAGTATCCTCGGCTAATCAGCTGGTTGATGTCCTTCTTTAAGTGCCAGCAGTCGTCGGTGTCGTGGCCGTTATTCTTGTGATACTTGCAGTATTTCTCTTTGTATCTTCGTCTCCCCTTCATCCTCGAGGGTGTCTTACTGATGTGACCCTCTTTTTGGGCTTGCGTCAGGACGACGTCCTGGGTTGCATTCAGCCTGTTGGGCACTGTTTCCCCTCTGTGCGGCTTCCCAATGGGCATTCTCTCCTGTTTGTGGTCCTCCAGCTCGTGGTGTTTGCCTTCACTGCGATTTGAACTCCTCCTGTCCCCCGTGGGGGGACCTCCCTCCTCCACGGCCATGGCTTTCTCGGTCAGCATGAATCGCTCTGCCTGAGCTAGGACCTAGACGAGGCACTTATGGGGGTCTTGATGCAGCGATTTCTTCATGCCCCTGTGTCGGAGCCCTTTCTTCTGGGCAACTCTAGACGTTTAACCTCTGGGCATTGAAGCGCTTCATGTAACCCCTCAGAGTCTCGCCCAGCCTCTGGATTATGTTGAACAGGGGTCCGAACTCGGCGTCCTTTGTCGTCCGGCCATGAACTGTTGGTAGAACATCTGGGACAAGTCCCAAAAGCTGCTGATGATCTATCGGGGAGGCTGTTATACCACTCCATGGTGGGTCTCTTGAGGGTGGTATAGAAGCCTCGGCAGAGTAGGGTGTCGTCAGCCCGTTGGAACCTCATGACTCCCTGGTAGTCTAGTACGTGCTCCTGGGGGTCTCTCGTGCTGTCGCATTTCTCTAAGATCGGCACTTTGAACCTGGAGGGTACCCGCGCGTCGGTGATACTCCTCATCAGTGGGCATCGATCGTCTCCTGGGGCTTCCAGGTCGATTTGTCCCGATGGCACTTCTCATCGGTGTTCAGATGGCTTCAGCAGATCAGTGGGAATGTGGGAAGGGCATCCTCCACGGCCATCCCGGTTGGGGACCGGCACCGGTCGCCGGGCGCGCTCCCTGTGACGACGATCCTCGCGACTCCTTGGCCTCTTCCGGTGTGGGCTTCTTTACAGTTGTGCGGCTGGACGATTGTCGCTCGGCTGAGCAGGGTCGCTTGGACGAGGCCGTAGTTGATTCATCCCTAGTCCATTCGGTTCTCCCTCTCCCCCTACCTTGAGGAGAGGTGGGGTAAACGATCGTTCCCGGTTCGGGCCTCCACCATTGCGGTCCACGACTATGGTTGAGCGCAATGGGGGGCGTGCCCCCGCGTGGTCGTGAAACCCCGCCAGGTTCCTCCCAAGGGGTGTTGTGGGCCCGTGAGATGCTAAATGGCTGGTGCCATAGCTTGGAAGTTGGCGCTCATCTCCTGTGTGAGATAGTCAAGTTGTTCGCGGGTTACCGAGCGCGAGTCGTCGGTTCCTTCTGTGGAGCTGCTGTGCTCGGTTTCGTGCAGAACGTAGCTGCCTTCCTCTCGGATAGTCGGCATTCGGGCTGCTCCGTCTTATACTGCTCTATGTTGGTTGCTGTGGATGACGTGGGCGATGATCTCGTTCCCACAGATATCGCCAAATGTTTCGGGATGTTTTCTCACCACTGGTTGATAGTTTGGAGGTCCGGGGGTCGTCGCGGTCACGTGAGACGCATGCGGCCTCCGAGGTCGATTATTCGAGCGTTTGCTTGGGCAGGAACGGGTGGATCCGTGCGTCGATGTGCCAAAGGGTAGCTTCGACAGAGCGACGGTTTCCTGGAACGATTGGTCGAACGGGCTCAGGCTGGAAAGCGTTCGGACCTGAACAATGGAGCGCCGATGTGTGTCTTCGGCTGGTTGATGTCTCCTTTGATCTGCACAGACGAGAAAGCTCGTCAAGGGGGTCGGACCTTGGTTTTGCCCAAGTCCCCTCCGATGCTTAAGTCAGACGATGCCTGATAAGTTCCCAGTGGAATCGAGCTTGGTTTGCAGAGATACCAACCGCGAATTCTCGAGCAGAGTTATGGAAGAGAAATGTAAAGGTGGAAGTAATGTCTTGAGAGGTGGAATTCCTGAGACTTGGGTATTCAGGATTCGATCCTTTGGCGTTTTGTCTTTTGGGCCTCTTATAAGAGTCCGCATGTCAACGCCTTCATGGCGTCCTGTCATCTCGCATTTTGTGCCCGCTTGCTTTGATGGTCCCTTCAAGGGTCATGAAGGCGAACGTGAGTGCGCATTAAATGGAGTTCATGTCAAGCGCGATCTGGGGAGTAGTTTCCTCAGTCGTGGAGGGTCAACGATTTCCCCGACGTTGGCTTTGGGTCGCCGCGACTTGATACGCTCGCGGGGCCTTCAGGTTAGGGCCCAATCTCCTGCCGGGCCGTGGGGTTGGCCTGTTCGTGACCCATGCACTGCGATCAAAGATGCAACCCAGCGATCATGTTCATGACACATGTACTCCGATGCTAAAGTGGTTGTCAATCGGAACAACAATATCCGTATATTACAGTGTCATCTCTGCACATGCAAACCAATGATATATGTTATGAATAGGCCCATTGGGCCAATTGGGTATCCAACCCACTATTGAAAGTTATAAATACACGGGTAGGGGGCTCTTAACCCCTTACACCTATTTCTCCCTAAATTCCCTTCACAACACGTTATCAGCACGATCACGCTCGTTGGAGGAGACGGCGGCTCACGGGAAAGGAGATCCACAAATCGCTCAGATTCAAGAAGATCGTAATCTTCTCAACGGGGAGCGAAAAGGGCATCCTTCACCAACCGTCGCCTAGATTCCTCGTCGAATCTAGAGGTAAAAATCCAAACTTTTAGATCTAAACCTGCTTTTCTCATTAGATCTGCATGTTTTAGGATCAAAAAGTTGATAAACTCGGTGAAATTCAACCTTTTTAATAAGATCTGCATGTTTAAAACAATAAAAACTTGTTTTTAGCGATCAAAATTGTTGAAAAACCCGATTTTTACCTCCCCGCCTTTGATCCAAAAATTCGCACGCCCGTAGGGCGAAACGGCGGCGCGCCCTTTGCGCCGCCGTCGGAAAACTAAAGCCGCGGCCTCAGGCCGCGGCCAGCAGCCGCGGCCTCAGGCCGCGGACTGCCGCCGCGGCCTCAGGCCGCGGCAGCCGCGGCCTGAAGCCGCGGCACTGCGCCGCGGCCCCAGGCCGCGGCGGCCGCGGCCCGCAGCCGCGGCCCATCGCCGCCACGGCGGCCGCGCCCTACGCGGCCAGCCGTCGCGGCGACACGCCACGGGCCCCCCCTAGGGTTTCCCGAAACCCTAACCCTAACGGGCTCTTTTTTCGGGGGAGGCCCAATATTAACCCTAATGGGTTGTTTTCATGGCCCATAAGGCCAGAAAATTAGCACATTCACACAAATTATTTTATTTATTTTTGGCCCTAAAAAGCCCAAAATAGTTAAAAGAAAATTTGAAAGGGTTTAAAGCTGTAAAATAAAACATTAAAATATGGATCAAAAGGCAAAAAGTTTTCAAAAAAAAAATTAATTTGCACGTCGCACACAATTTTAAATTATTTTAAATGCCTGTGTTTCGATTATCTGTGTGGTTGTATGTCGCAAATATATTATCTGCGTGGATGTGCAAATATTAGGCTATGTTTTTAGGGATCAGCCAGGTTTCCGACACCGTTTTAAATTCCTGCAATTTTTCTTTTTTTTGAGAGAAATTTTGTATGTGAGGATGAAAATGTAAAAAGAAGACCGAAGGACACAAAAAAGAAGCTGAAGGCGTTCGCTCAATGAAGATAGGGGCTTCTCTCTGAAGTTCCCGAGTTGTACTTTAATTTTCATGCATTTTATTTTTTGATGTAACTTCGGACTAGACTCTTTTTATTTTTCGGTGTCGGCTGGCTGATCCCCATAGCCCTAGGTCATTTTTCTGTTTCATTGTTTATGCATTAAACTGCGTGGTTGTTTATTAACTTAAAATACCATGTTTCTAATGTCACAATGAAATTCCTTAACAGCATGCGTGATTGTTAATTTTTAGTAATTAATTATTCACATTATCTTGAAAAAAAAGCATGTATGTTAAATTCACATTAAAATTCATGCTATGAAAATGATTACATTACATGCGTGGATGTCTGTTTTATTCAGTCTTAATGATACATGCTACTTTTCTTTACATTGCTAGATCATAAAATGGCCAAACTCGCGAATGTAGACTTCTCGGTCCTGAAGGCCGATGGGTCAAACTACCTGAGTTGGCAGTTGGACCTGAAGTTCCATCTGCGCTATCATGGTTTCAGTCTCACACAGACTGAAAAGGCAACAACTAGTACTGCCCCAGCTAACAAGGAGGCTTCAGTGGAAGCACCTCATACAGAGGAAGTTTCCGATATATTAAAGGCGAAAGCCATTATATATATCAGGAAACACTTAGACTCGACCTTAAAGGACGAGTACCTCACTGTAGAGGACCCTTACGAGCTGTGGGATGCACTCGAGGAGAGGTACAGACATCAGAGGGATGTCATACTCCCCCGTGCACAGTACGAGTGGACTCACCTCCGCATACAGGATTTCAAATCCGTAGCGGAGTACAACTCAGCTCTCTTCCGCATCACCTCACGCCTGAAGTTGTGTGGTGAACCAGTGACGGAGAAGATGTTGCTGGAAAAGACGTTTACGTCTTTCCACGAAAAGGACATGATCCTTATGCAACAATATCGAGAGAGGAAGTTCACAAAGTACTCTGACCTTCTTTCATGCCTGCTTATGGCTGAACAGAACAGAGACCTGTTGGTTGCCACCCACAACCTGCGCCCTCCTGGCTCCGCTCCATTGTCACCTCCTGCAGAGGCCCACTTCCAGTCTTCCCAGAAGAAGAAGACGGACAAAAAGGCAAAATTCTAGAAATGGAAAGAACAGAAGCAGCGGAAGAAGGCCACTCCCCCAGCTCCTCCCCAGAACCAGAAGTTCGTGGACAAGAAGCAGAAGAGGATTCCCAACAAAGGAGGCACTCCCAAGAAAGACTGGGAGGACAAATGCTCTAAATGCGGGATGACGGGCCACTGGTCCAGAATCTGCCGCACAGCAAAACACCTCTAGGACCTCTACCAGGCAAGCCTCAAGCCTCGAGCTGAGACAAACCTGATGGAGAGCGCAGCGTTGGCAGAGACCTCATGGACTCCTGAAGATTTCATGGGAGATGACACTCTCTAGATCTGGACCACTTTTATGCAATTAGCATTGTATCTTCCTTATTTATGCATCGTATCTAGTTTTACTTCCATGTCAAAACAATATTTTTGAGCATTTATCTTTATGAAATTAGATCTTTTCTCTTCATTTATTGCTTGAATGTCTTTCTCCCTTTTTAGATATGGAACTTATCTGCCTAGTGGACAGTGCATCGACGCACTCGATCCTTCAAAACTTAGACTACTTCACGAGCATAAGTAGTTATTCTGGCCCACTGAGAACAATCTCAGGACCAGCAAACATAATCGAAGGATCAGGGGAAGCAATTATATTGCTCCCCGGCAACACACAAATAACACTTAAAAATGCGTTATACTCCCCTAAATCCATCCGAAACCTCCTAAGTTTTAAAGACATCCGTTTAAACGGATATCACTTAGAGACGGTCGAGGAAGATAAAAGGGAATACTTGCTTGTAACGGCTCTTACAAATGGTTCAAAAACCATTGTGGAACGTTTCAAGGGACTCCCCTCGGGACTCTACCAAACAAGTATACAAACTCCAGAAACATCCATGGTGGAGCACCTGCAGTGCCCCCAAACACCAGAATTCCAACTCTGGCACAGTCGACTGGGACACCCTGGTTCAGTTATGATGTACCGCATCATAAAGAACTCCAGGGGCATTGACCTGAAGAACCTGAAGATTCTTCAAAAAGGCCAATTCCCATGTCCACCCTGTTACAAGGGTAAACTGATCACGAGACCCTCTCCACTGAAAGTGGATGTGGAGTCTCCCAGCTTTCTGGAAAGAATCCACGGAGACATTTGTGGGCCGATTCACCCATCAAGTGGTCCGTTCAGGTACTTTATGGTCCTGATAGACGCATCTACTAAGTGGTCACATGTGTGCCTACTGTCCACCCGTAACCTAGCACTATCTAAGCTTTTAGCTCAGATAATAAAGTTACGGGCCCACTTCCCCGACCACCAGATAAAGAAACTTCGTCTGGACAATGCGGGGGAGTTTACGTCACAAGTCTTTCTAGACTATTGCCAAGCTCAGGGAATTGAAGTCGAACATCCTGTAGCGCATGTTCACACCCAAAATGGGTTAGCAGAATCTCTAATTAAGAGACTGCAATGGATCGCTCGTCCATTATTACTTCAATCCCAGATGCCAGTGAATGCGTGGGGTCATGCAATTCTGCATGCTGCATCTTTAATAAAATTAAGACCCTCTGGAGGTCAGTCATCTTCTCCAATGCAACTAGCACTTGGAGCCCCACCAATTGTCTCACATTTGAGAATATTTGGTTGTGCAGTATACGTCCCCATAGCACCACCACAAAGGACAAAGATGGGTCCACAACGTCGCCTAGGCATTTATGTTGGGTTTGACACCCCCCTCCATAATTAGATTCCTAGAACCCCTTACGGGGGACGTCTTTAAGGCACGTCTAGAAGACTGTGAATTCGATGAAACATCGTTCCCAAGACTAGGCTCACAGACAAAGAAGCCCGAAGCTTCTGAAAGTATCACTTGGGATACAAAAACTTTATGTCACTTTGATCCGCCAACAAGCCAGTGTGAGGAGGAGGTCCTGAAGATTCTCCACATCCAAAACACTGTCCATCTCTTGCCAGACAAATTTACTGACAACCAGAAGATTGTCAAATCACACGTCCCTGCTGCTAACACTCCAGCTAGGATTGACATACCGCAAAATGGATGCAATCCGCCTGCAGCAGAAATGGTTGGACCTCTCAAAAAGAGAGGACGACCACCGGGATCCAAGGACCAAGTCCCTCGAAAGAGTAGGACCCTTGGCAATGGTAAACAAATACCACCACAGGATGATAATTTAAGCCATGCTACCCCATCTCTCCCAAACTCTCATGAAGAGGAAAAACCGGGAGAAAATGAAGTATCGATAGACTATGTACGAACTGGGGAGTATTGGGACATAAAAAGCATAACAATAGATGACACATTTGCGTGTAATATTGCCATCAACGTCGCGTACTGCGACGATGATATTGAACCACGCTCTCTGACAGAATGTCAAAGCAGAGATGATTGGCCAAAGTGGAAAGCGGCAATAGGAGTGGAGTTGGATTCACTCACCAAACGCAAGGTCTTCGGACCAATAGTCCAGACACCAAAAGGTGTAAAACCTGTGGGTTATAAATGGGTATTTGTTAGAAAACGAAACGAACAGAATGAGATCGTACGCTACAAAGCGAGGCTTGTAGCACAGGGTTTTACCCAACGTCCTGGGGTGGATTTTGAAGCCACATACTCCCCGGTCATGGACGCGATCACCTTCCGATTCCTCATTGACATAACAGCACAAGAGGGTTTAGATATGCAACTCATGGACGTGGTTACTGCATACCTATATGGCAACCTAGACCGAGACATCTATATGAGATTGCCTGACGGTTATTCTTTGCCTGCAGCACTAAAAGAGAGAGAACGTGACATCTACTCAGTGAAACTGCAAAGATCATTATATGGTCTAAAACAATCTGGAAGGATGTGGTATAACAGACTGAGCGACTTCCTTGCACAGCAAGGATTTAAAAACGACCCAGTCTGTCCTTGCATCTTTATAAGAGCAAAGGCAACAGGATTTGTAATTATAGCCGTCTATGTAGACGACTTAAACCTCATCGGATCTCCTGAAGAGATCGCAAAGATTTCTAGAAGCCTGACAGAAACTTTCGAGATGAAAGACCTCGGAAAATCAAAATTCTGTTTAGGCCTTCAGATAGAGCATCTTAAAGATGGGATCCTGTTACACCAGTCAACTTACACATCGAACTTATTGAAAAAGTTTCAAATGGATAAGTGCCACCCCCTCAGCACTCCGATGGTCGTCAGATCATTGGATGTACACAAAGACCCCTTCCGGCCGCTGGAAGAGGGGGAGGAAGTACTAGGCCCCGAAGTGCCTTATTTAAGTGCTATCGGTGCACTCCTTTACCTGGCTAACTGCACTCGCCCTGACATAGCGTTTGTAGTAAACTTACTAGCCAGATATAGTGCTGCACCTACACAGCGGCACTGGGCCGGAGTTAAGCATCTTCTGCGCTACCTCCAAGGGTCCATAGACTTGGGTTTATTCTACAGGAAAGGGGCATCAACTGGTTTAGTTGGTTATGCTGACGCAGGTTACAGGTCCGATCCTCATACAGAGAAGTCTCAGACCGGATACATGTTCACATATGGCGGCACTGCCATATCCTGGATATCTGTGAAGCAGACCATGACGACCGTCTCATCCACCCACTCAGAGCTACTAGCGATCTTCGAAGCAAGCAAGGAATGCTTCTGGCTACGCTCGGTGATCCAGCACATACTCACCTCCTCCGGCCTGACGACCGGCGTTCTTGCACCCACTACACTCCATGAAGACAATGCAGCATGTATAGCCCAGCTACAGGACGGCTACATCAAAGGTGACAAGACGAAGCATATCTCCCCCAAGTTCTTCTGGACGCACGACCTTCAGAAGCAAAAGCAGATTGAGGTACAGAAGATCCAATCATGTAATAACTTGACGGATTTGCTTACCAAATCCCTGTCTACTAGTATCTTTGAGAAACTTGTATATGGGATTGGGATGAGGAGAGTGAGTAAATGTAAACTGGGTCAGGATGAGAGAACTATGAACTCATAGATACATAGGAGACTGATGTATAGATTCATAGGAAATCTGCAAGCCTGAAGCTTGGTCAGATAAGGGGGAGTCAACTGCAGAGTTGTACTCTTTTCCCTTGGCTACAGGTTTTTTCCCACTGGGTTTTCCGTAGTCAAGATTTTGACGAGGCAACATCGTTGACTCTGGATCCTGAAGTATCCACCCCTAGACACATCCCCAAACAGGGGAAGTTATGGGTTAACTGTTCTTTCTTTAACAAGACAGTTACCTTAACTCGGATCCTGAAGAATCCACCTCTTATTTCAATGTTGATTGGATAAGGGGAAGTGTTATGAATAGGCCTATTGGGCCAATTGGGTATCCAACCCACTATTGAAAGTTATAAATACACTGGTAGGGGGCTCTTAACCCCTTACACCTATTTCTCCCTAAATTCCCTTCACAACAATATATAGTTTTTTGGCACTGTGATAATGATGTTCTATACGTACCCTTTCATGATGTATGCATTAAGCATGCGGACTTATGTTTTGACAGAAAAACAATAGAGAGTAAAACTTAATCATACCCATTTCATCAGTTTTCAAAACGACAAGTGATATTTGATTTAGAATTCGATATGGATTTTTTGGAAGGCGATACAAAAAATTCGACATGAAGCAGATCCATGCCCACACTGGCATATGCTAGCTTCCGTCGCCTTCTTCATCCTTAAAAGAAAGACGCCGAATATGGACTTGAAAATGGTGCCTCCCTTCTTTTCCCTACCACGATCTGCATTAGCATGGAAGTGGGATTTTTCTGCTTGCCTTTCGGCACGTAACTCCAATCCAAGACAGACTCGGAGAAAACCTCACTGAAATTCCCATTCGTTTTCGTGCCCCCCCCCCCCCCCCCCCCCCCCCCCCCCCCCCCCCCCCCCCCCCCCCCCCCCCCCCCGACTGGGCTACTCGACAACATGCATGCATTTGCAACGAATAGCTGAGTAACATGCGTTGTATACAAACCATGTTTCCATGTCTCATCATGCACATGCCAGAAAAAGATCCAATGTTGTAAAATAAACCTACAGAGAAAAACTAACTTTAGCTCTCAAACAATTCTTATGGTACTTCGTTTCTACCCTCTGTACATTCTACAATAAACCATAAAACCCTCTTTCAGGTATTAGCTCTCAGTTGTTACAAAATCCTAGCCCAAGACACCATTTAAATAGCTTAAAATAGATCTAACTCATGCAATGAGTAGGACTCTGAACCTGGATCTAGATCTGCACCTTCACCATCAAAACGCGGACCGCTAAAAACCCGCGCCGCCAACGCCCGGCACTCGTGTACGTCTGATTCGCGCGCTTCACACTTGACCACGCGCCACATACTACCATCAGCTTCCTCCCACTCGCGCGGTCCGTCTCATATGTGCATATTGCGAAAGTTGGCTCGATTGATGTGCTGAAGAAGTTTTAGCAGCAATCGAGCTATCTTGTGCAGATGTAGCTCGCATGTGCTCGGATCTGACATATCTGACTCTACACAAGTCAGATACGAGGATGCCGACTAATTGGACATCGACAGTGCATTGGATTCTCGGTTCGAATGATCGGCAGCTCTACAGTTCGAGCTTCAGGTAGCTCAAGTAGCTCTTCTCGACACTTTGTTTGCCCATTCTTCAATGGGAAACTTGGCAGCATGGAGGGGGCCCCCCAGAGGATGTGACGTCCTATTCATAGTAGAATTGTGATTGGATTGGAATTCTGTTAAAGTCGGCATTCGTATCTGTTGGACATCCCTCCTTAATTATAACACCTATTGTACCCTATATATATATATATATATATATATATATATATGAAAATGCAATGAGCGGATTTTTCGGTGCTGGCGATTTGAGAGATCGGGAAGTCCCCGGCGGCGGCTCAGGTGATAAGGGAAAGGGCCGTGGATTAGATCTGGGCGATAAGGATCCTGGAGTCACAATTGCCGGTGGTAAGGATCCTGATGGCGTGGGAGTCAAAAAAGTTAGAGATGGGCTCAAAAATGCTTCGGATGGTGGTGGTAATCGGCCATCTGAGGGCGTGGGAGGGAAAGACTCTGCAGTTAGTGAATCGATTGCTCCTTCAAATAATCAAGGTTGAATCAGTAAAGAGAATCATCAAGGGGGTTGGAAAGTGGTATCTCGGAGACGAAACCCCAGTGCACACGCTGGGTTGGGAGGCGTCGGGAACCACCAAGGTGGAAGCAGGGGGATTGCGGGCAGAGGGGACTATCATTCAAAGGTTAGGCGACCTCCTTTCCGTAATAACTCTCACGATTATGGTTCTAAGGTTCAACTGCTTGGAGCACGGAAGGTGCTCGATAGAATACCTGTTAGACCAAACGTCTCCATAAAGATTGATTCTAATGTGTCGAAGCAGTCCTGGTCTGATGTATGTGCAAATAGGCGCAAATATGACATTGACATGGCCATGTCGTATGTGCCTCCCCTAGTTAAAGAGGACGGAACGGTAATCGCTAAAGTTGCTGACTCAATGTTAAGCAAGGGCGCAGAACAGTGGAAGAATACGCTGGTGGGGTATGTGTTAGGCGATGTGCCATACTATGGCCAAATCAGGGCATGGGTGGATCGGTTATGGAACCTAAAGAAAAAAATACACATCTACAGTCGGGAGAATGGGTTCTTTTACTTCAAATTGGAAGATGGGGTGGAGTGCGAAAGGATCCTACATGGAGGACCATGGATGGTTGATGGGCGACTAGTTGTATTACAAAAATGGAGCCCTACCCTTTCACATGAACGGGATATGCTCTCCTCAGTTCCAATGTGGGTTCAACTCCACGGGGTTCCTTTGGGAATGTGGACATTAGAGATCATGAATGTTATTGCATCAGTGGTTGGGATGCCCCTATGTTTGGATAAACTGACAGCAAAGCTTGAGAGAATATCATATGCCCGTTGCTTGGTTGATGTTGATGCGAAGAAGCCGATACCTAAAATTGTTTCAGTAGAGTTGGACAGTGGAGCAACATTAAAAATTGAGATAAAAATTGAAGGGGAACCGCCGAGATGCGACAGGTGTTTATGTTTTGGTCACACTAATGTCCAATGCTCAGGATTAGATAAGCTCCCTTCAATCCAAGAGGAGGCCCCTACGGCTACAGTCCAAATAGACAAAGGGAAGAAACAAGCGACACCTGATAATGAATCCCTTGGCCCAACCCTGAATATGCAAAGTAATGAGGGGAATACATCAGGGTTAAAAGAAGACATCAGAAGAGGAAGTCAGGTGCAAGATAATGTAGTGGTTCAATTGTGCGATACTCTTGGTTCAGGCATTAAAAGCTTGGTGCAACATAATGAAGTTGTCCCCAGTATTGGTTCAGGCATTGAAAGCGTGGGGCAAGATAATGTAGCGGTCCCCAGTATTGGTTCAGGCATTGAAAGCTTGGTGCAACATAATATAGTGATGCAATTGTGCGATACTATTGGGGGACAAAAGGTGGCTCAGATGAGTACAGTCGATGGGATAGTAGTAACTGATCTGATCCAGAGGCATTATGATGGAAATGTGGGTATCAACGCAGCTGATGTAGGAAGCACAAGTGGGCATGCCAGTTTCTACATAGGAAGCACTGAAGGAGCGAACATAATTGTTGATACTGGCGGAGCTATTGAAGATACTGAGGAATACCTGTCATCTGATGAGGAATGTGATGGTCTGGAGAATTGCAGCGCAATGAAAAATCAGGATCACACGGGGGTTCCTTTACCTGCATCTAATGGTCTTCCAAATCCTGTTAGTACCCTCCTGACGGACACAATCGACCCAGAGGTGGACAAAATTCCAGAAATCATGACGCTAGTTAACCCCGCCTGGGAAGTAGAAGCTGCAGCATTAACTATTGGCAGCGTCGATGGAAGAGAGAGTAAAATTAACCCGCAGATGGCTGCTGTTGCAAGCACTAGAAAAAGCACAAGATTGAGGGAAGGCAATCTTGCGCGACAAAACATAAACCATCAATGACAGTCCTCCTATGGAATACGAGGGGCCTCAACAACTCAGTGAGGCGAAGGGACCTTAGAGATAGACTTCGTTATATTAAGCCTACGATGGTAGTTTTGTTTGAAACAAAAATGAAATACAAGTCTCCAAATCAGAAGTCTGTGTTTCCAAAACACTGGGATACCGTAGATAATTTTGATAAACATAAGGGAGGGAGGATTATGATTTGTTATGACCCTCGAGTCTGGCATGCATCTCTTCTAACAAGCTCGGAGCAGCATATTACGTGCTGATGGCTGAACACAGGTGGGTTCACAATGGTCTTCTCGGCTGTGTATGGACTGAATACTAGCACTAGCAGGAAGCTACTTTGGCAGGATTTACAGGGGGATGCTATGGCTTTGTGTAATGAACCTTGGATCGTCGGGGGAGATTTTAACTGTGTCTTGTACTCTAAAGACAAAATAGGGGGGAGACCGCTGAATGCTAATATGGTAGAGGAGTTTAATCAGTGCGTCAACATGTGCTGCCTTCGTGAGCTTAAGAGCATGGGACAACGTATTAGTTGGTGCAATAAGCGGGTGGGTAAGGAGCGTATAGCAGCTCAGCTGGATCGGGTTTTCTGTAACATGGAGTGGTCTGCCAAACTATCTGAATCTTTTGTTGAGTACCTCGACCCACACACAAGCGACCACTCCCCTATGGTGATACATTTGCACTCTCAGGTTCCTTCTACACCAAAACCATTCAAATTTTTTAACCATTGGACAAGATGGGATGGATATAAAGAGCTTGTTGAATCTATTTGGAAGCAGTACATTTTTGGATCACCAATGTTTTGCCTTACCCAGAAGTTGAGCAGGCTTAAGTATATGAGCTTAGGAGTTGGGCTCGCAAGAATGCAGACGCATGTAATGTTCCAGCATGCCGCAAGCAACTGGAAGAAACTCGGTCACAAGGCAGCATCCACTACACTCCTGACCTTCAGCCGAAAGAGAATAAGCTAGCAAAAGATTTATCCAAGTTACTCGCGATGGAGGAGGAAATGTACCGCCAGAAAAGTAGGCAGGATTGGCTGAAATTGGGGGATCGAAATACGAAATTTTTCTACGCTGCCATGAAGACTAGGCATGGACATAACAGTTTGAACCATCTAGTGGATGCAAGGGGAATTCAGAATAGGTCCTACGAGGAACTGAAGGTGGAGGCCCCTAGGTTCTATGAAGAGCTATACAATCAGAACAATTATTGGCGTGTTTTTCCAAATCTTATTCCTAAGCGCATAGTCTCCCCTCAAATGACATCATGGCTGGATAGGGGGGTATCCAAAGAAGAAGTAAAAATTGCTGCTTTCCAAATTGGCGCTGACAAAGCACCTGGGCCTGATGGCTTTAATGGGTATTTTTTCCACCACAACTGGAGCTTAATTGGGGACGACGTTACCAAGGCGATACAATCATTTTTCACGAAAGGGATAATGGTACGTCAAATCAACCACACTTTTCTCACTCTTGTTCCTAAAAGCTCAAATGCTACTAGCCTCAGTGACTATAGGCCTATAGCTTGCTGTAATGTGATCTACAAAATTATTAGCAAAGTGCTTTGCAACAGACTTAGAGCGGTCATCCATGAACTTATCTCTCCAAATCAGGCGGCCTTCTTAAAAGGCAGACTCCTCTCAGACTGTGCTTTACTTGCCCACGAACAAATCAGGGATTTCAGTAACCCCGTGGGGGCCAGAGCATGTATTAAGTTGGACTTGAGGAAGGCATTTGATAGTGTGAACAGAGAATTCGTCTACTTCATTTTACACCAAATGGGTTTCAACTACAAGTTCATCAACTGGATCAAAGAATGTATCTCTACCCCAACCTTCTCAGTCATGGTGAATGGTACCCCCGTTGGATATTTTGAGGGGAATAGAGGTCTACGGCAAGGCGACCCTCTCTCCCCGTATCTCTTTGTCATTGTCATGGAGGCTTTTTCATTGATGGTTGCAAAGTCAATCACTACCCGTACTATTCACCCTATGCGCCGAACAGGTTCTATTTCACACCTCCTATTTGCTGACGATCTCCTGGTTTTCTGCAGAGCAAATACCCACTCACTACATGGCCTTAAAAATTTGCTAGATGATTTCTCTAGAATTACAGGATTGGAAATTAATTGGAACAAAAGCGCAGGCATATTCAGCAAAGGAACCAAGGATCCTCCTACCCTAGCTGCATTTCTCGGCATTAAATTGGCCTCTACCATTACCACTTACCTTGGGCTCCCTCTGTCAACCAAATATCCAAAGTCTCCCATGTATAGCAGGTTGGTGGACAAATGCAAAAAGAGACTAACGGGTTGGACCTCTACTACACTTTCAATATCGGGACGCATAGAGCTCGTGAGATCTGTCATCTATGGGATGGTTTCTTTTTGGATGCAAGCTTTTCATGTACCCCTATCCATTGTTCGCGCGATTTCCTCTGCCTGCAGGAAGTTTATATGGGGTTCTACCAGAGTTTGGTCATGGAAGGATTGTTGCACCCCTAAGAACGAGGGGGGGATTGGACTACGCCTACTCAAGGATCTCAATTGTGCTTCAGGGGTCAGGCTTACTTGGCGCTACCTATTATCTAACGGTCTGTGGGCTAATTATATGGCGGCTAATTATGGAGACCCAAAATTATTCTTCGCTGCAGAAATGAAAGCAATCCAATCAGGGACTTGGAAACACATGCTCCGATGTAGAAGCATCTCTCATAAACTCATTAAAAAGAAGGTTCGGAATGGTGAATCCACGCTCTTTTGGCTCAACAACTGGCTTCCCTGTGGACCCCTTAAGAACACATACGACATTCCAGATGGATCACATCACAAAAGAGTGTCTGAGTATTGGGAGGATGCGGACTGGGTAAGCGACACAACAATTAATCACATCCGGCCAGTTTTGCAGCATACATTCCTCACCAACGGGCCTGATGAATGGGAATGGGCGCCAGGAGGTGAGTTCAGCTACAAAGCGGCTTGGGAGGGGTCAAGGCAACCGGGTACTGTGTTTGGCTTTTACAAACTGGTATGGTACCAACACAGCGTGCCGAAGTGGAGCATCATGCTGTTGCGGGCATT
Organism: Scilla litardierei; assembly: GCA_030789695.1. Classification (NCBI taxonomy): domain Eukaryota; kingdom Viridiplantae; phylum Streptophyta; class Magnoliopsida; order Asparagales; family Asparagaceae; genus Scilla; species Scilla litardierei. The sequence goes on from CM061142.1 coordinate 96,252,531, forward strand.
TAAAGGCAAGCTCTTAACTAAAGATATACTGGGGAGTTGGGGGCTTGGTAATTTGGGAGGATGTGTCCCGTGCGATAGTACAACAGGGGAGTCTATCAACCATGTATTATTTGAATGCAATTACTCTACCTACCTACTTCGCAGATGCCTTCTCAAGCTAGGGATCAAGACAGTGATCGCGCCAAATTTGACCGCTGTGGGAAACTACTATATGGGCCGGTTTGGGGGTAAGGGTATTATGTGCCTTCTAGCAAAAACCGCACTATCCTCAATGGTGTGGCACATATGGAGAGAAAGGAATAGAAGAATTTTTGAAAAAATCAGGAAGTGTAAGACTCATCTCTTTGAAGATATTGCTGCTGACGTGAGGATTGCGATTGGGGATCATGTCAATACTGAAAATGACGACGGTGCATCCCAGGTCATGTCCAACTGGGGGTTTAGAGACAATGGCTAGGAGGTTTTTGGTAATATGCAATTGCAATTGTCTGTTATCTCTGTTTTTCTTTTGGATCGGTGTAGGGTGCTAAATAGTGGAGAGTGACGGCGCTTGTGCCCTATCCTCTCCCTATTTAAAACCAAAACACCCCTGTGTTCCAGCTTTGTAATCATTTGTACAGTTTAATATAGATTTACTATTTGCCTTTCAATATATATATATATATATATATATATATATATATATATATATATATATATATATATATATATATATATATGGTGTTTTAGATGAGGGTTTCACGTGCTGAACACATTGAGAGAACTTTGAGCCACTTTTGTGAGAGCCACCTTGAGAGATTGTTGAGAATTTTCAGAGAGAACATTATGTGCTTCTTGTTCGTTGAATATTTGTTCTTTCAATTCGTAATAAAGCTCATTGATGTTCCCTTGGCCAGTCAACGGCCTAAAGTTGATATCTTTCATAGTGCTCTATTTGTTTGGTTGCTTGTTCTTCATCATCTGATCTTCGACGATTATCCGCTGGCACACAACAAACTGGTATCAAAGCTCACGATTTTAGAGATCAATATAAGAGGCGAAAATCAAAAATGAGCAATGGTGGAGATGACAGTTCTTTAAAGGTGTCGACTTTCGGATGGCATGCTCCAGCTGCTCAAACTAGCGTGCCCAACGTCAAATTCGAAATTGAGAAGTTTGATGAAAGATCAACTTTGGTGTGCGGAGATGTGATGTCTTGGATGTCTTGAATCAACTTGGTCAAGACATCGCATTGGAGGAGAAGCCGACGAGCATGTCTGAATAGAGAACTCTAAATCTGAATGCATGTAGAACGATCCGACTGTATTTGACGAAGGAGAAGAAACGCATGTTCATGGAGGAGATAAATGCGAAGAAGTTTTGGAAGGAGCTCGGCGACAAGTACGTGAAGAAGAACATCGAAAACCAACTGCATTTGAAGAAGAAGCTTTTCGGTCTGAAGCTTAAGGATGGTGTTTCTATCGAGGACATCTCGATTACTACAATAAACATTTGACCGACCTGAGGAACGTCGATGTGAAGGTCGACGATGAAGATAAAGCTATGATTCTCTTCAATTCTCTACCCATTGAGTATCAGTACTTGGTGTCAATTCTTACTTATGGTAAGGATTTGATCACATTTGAAGAAGTGTCTAATTTTCTTTCGAGAATGAGTTCAAAAAGAACGATGAGAACACTAGAAGCCGAGCTAATGATGCTCTTACAATGGTAAAAGGTCGGGGTAATGAGATGGATGGAGCTCGGAAGAGGTATTTCTGATCCAAGTCCAGGGACAAAAGTAGAGGCCCTCTTCGGATGCACTTGGCAAAGGACCAATATGCTTTCTACAAAGAAAGAAGACATTTGGTCAGAAATTTTCCAAGAGAGAAGAAGAAACATGACGCAATAGCCAACATCACCAAGGGCGTTGAGGTTGTCGAGCAATCGGATCCGACCTATCTGACTCTGTACAACTCTGATACGATGGTGTCAAGCAATTGGACTTCAACAGTGCATTAGATTCTCGGTTCAGAGGATCGACACATCTACAATTCGAGCTTCGGGAAGCTCGAATCGCTCGGCTTGGTACTTCGTTTGCTCGGTCTTTAAAAGGAAGTCCAGCAGCATGCAAGGGGCCCGCCATAGGACATGCCATCCTATTCGTAGAAGAGTTACGATTGGAATTCCGTTAAAGTCGGGATTCATATCTGTTAGGAATCCCTCCTCAATGATAACACATATTATACCCTACGGCTATATATAGGATGTTTTAGATGAAGGTTTCACGTGTGGAACACAGTGAGAGAACTTTGAGCCCCTTTGTGAGAGCCAACTTTGAGAGATTGTTGAGAGCTTTTGGAGAGATCATTGTTTGCTTCTTTTTCGTTGGGAAGAGATAAGATTTGTATTTGTTCCTTCCTTTCGTAATAAAGCACATTTGTGTTTCCTTGGACGGCCAACGGCCTAAAGTTGATATCTTTCGCAGCGTTCAATTTGTTTGGTTGTTTGTCCTTCGTCATCTGATCTTCCTCATCCGCTGGTGCACATCACCTATCACGTGGCCCATGCATCGTGTGCGCGTCTTGCATGCAATGTTCGCCTCGATATGGGCCATGTGTGTGTGTGTGCCAATCCGAATTGGGTTGTGCAAAATCAAAAAGAAATTCGATGTTGAGCTTACTCCATGGGCTACGCGAAAAATGTCTAAACTGGGCTTCAAAAATTCCGAAGAAATCGTCAAAAATCCATAAATAATAGCTGGGTTGAAACTTGTTATTTTTTATGTTTTGTATCACATTTTTCAACGGTTACTACATGAGTAATAAGACTCAGACCAAACATGTACACTTTCATTGTACTTATAGACCCATTACACGAGAGATTAATAAAAATGGAAGATTTTCTTTAGATCCAACGTTCAATTAGTATGATTTGTTTACCCTATTCCATTTGGAATATTGTCAACTATCCTCCTGATCCTAAATGAAGCTTCCAAGCAAATTAATTTGGCAGCCAGAATAAGCAATATTATACATATTATCTCACTTTCATGAAGCATCGCTTTTCCTAGTCCAAGCAAATCAATTAGAAAACGCATGCTTATGATATTAGTTGAGATGTGGACGCCATTGTTATTATGAAATAGTTTTCCTTTTCTTTGAAGCCTCGTCATAAGTATGTAAATTATTCAAGCATCTACTTTGGCCGCCTCTAGTATCAGCCCATGAGTATCATATGTGTGAAAGTTGCCTTGATTAAAGCACTGAATAAGTATTGGATCAACAACCAAGCTATCTTGTGTAGCTCTAACTCGGCTGTGCTCGGATCCGACCTATCTGACTATACACAAGTCAAATACGAGGATGTCGAGCTATTGGACTTCGACAGTGCTTTGGTTCCTCAGTTCGGAGGATCGGCGACTCATGGATCAGCAGCTTTACAGTCCAAGCTTCGAATATCTCAGATAGCTCGGCTCGGCACTTCGTTTGCTCAAACTTCAGAGTGAAGCTAGATAGTTTGAAGGGGGCCCACTATAGGGCGCGGCACCCTTTTCGTAGTAGAGTTCCCATAAGTTTGGAATTCTGTTAAAGACGTGATTCGTATCCTTTGGGAATCCATCCTCAATGATGACACCTATTGTAACATTGGGCTATATATATGGTGTTTTAGATTGGGTTTTTAAAAGTGGAACACACAGATAGAACTTTGAGCCGCCTTTATGAGAGCCAACTTTGAGAGATATTGTTGAGAACTTTTGGAGAGATCATTCTGTGCATCTTCTTCATTGTAAAGAGAGAATATTTGTATTTGTCCTTTCCTTTTGTAATAAAGCTCACTGGTTATTCCTTAGCCAGCCGACGGTCTTAAGTTGATATCTTTCATAGTGCTCTAATTGTTTTGGTTGCTCGTTCTCGTCTCGATCGTTCGACAATCCTAGTCTTCCACACTTGTGCACAACAAACTGGTATCAGAGCTCAAAACTTTCGGAGTTCTACGTAGGAGGCGAAGATGAGTACCTGTGGTGATGACGGTTCCTTAAAGGCGTTGACTTTCGGAGGGCATGCTCCAGCGGCTCGGACTATCGTGTCCAATACGAGATTCAAAATTGAGAAGTTTGATGGAAAGATCAACTTCGGTATGTGGAGATGCTCTTGGATGTCCTGAACCAACTTAGTCAAGATATCGTATTGGATGAGAAGCCGAGGATATGTCTAATTTGGAGTGAAAAACTCTAAATCAGAATGCATGTGGCACTATCCGATTGTATTTAACGAAGGAGAAGAAATACTTGTGCATGTAAGAGAAAAATGCAAAGAAGTTCTGGAAGGAGCTCGGTGACAAGTACATGAAGAAGAACATCTAGAACCGATTGTATTTGAAGAAGAAGCATTTTGATCTGAAGCTTGAGGAGGATGTTTCTATCGAGTAACATATCGACTACTACAACAAGCTTCTGACTAACCTAAGAAATGTCGACTTGAAGGTCGACAATGAAATAAAGCAATGATTCTCCTCAACTCTCTACCCATGGAGTATGAGTATTTGGCATCGGTTCTTACTTACGGTAAGGACTTTATCACATTTGAAGAAGTGTCCATTGTTCTGACGAGCAATGAGTTCCGGAATAATGACAAGGACACAAGAGGTTGAGCTAATGACGCTCTTACCATGGGAAGAGGTTAGAGTAATGATAATGGTAAAGCTCGAAAGTGGTATTTTTGATCCAAGTCCAGGGACAAGAGTAGAGACCCTCCTCGCAAGGACTTGGCGAAGGACCAATTTGCTCTCTACATATGAAGAGGGCATTGGGTCAGAGATTACCAAAGAGCGAAGAAGAAGCACGATGCAACAGCCAACATCGTGAAGGGCGTTGATGTCGAGGAATGGGTATTGATCGGTGCTTCAGAGGGCATGACCTCAGATTGTTGGGTGCTCGACTATTGGTGCTCTTTTTATATGACGCCACATAGAGAGTACTTTACAACCTTCCGTGAAGGGAGTAAGAATATAGTCATATTGGGCGATGACCGAGCATGTAGCACTACGGGAGTCGGAACAGTTCGGATGAAGATGTGCTACAGTTTTACATGAAACATCGATGAGGTGTGCTATGTTCCCGACCTAAAGCTTACCCTCATATCGCTCGGCTCACTCGAAGCCAATGGATACTGAGTGATGATGGAGAATGGAGCTCTAAGGTTACTTGAGGAGCTATGATCGTGATGAATGGGAAGTACAAAGGCAACATCTAATACTTGGATGGTTCTATCGTAACTGGCATGTTGCTTTGACCCGTAAGGCTGACCGAGACGACTTTCTTCTATGGCACATGCGTCTAGGTCATGTTAGAGAGAAGCTTTACAGAAGCTTATCGAAGGAGATCGTCTGAGAGGAGCTAAGGCGGGGAAGTTCTGTGAGCATTGTGTCTTTGGCAAACAGAGATGTGCTTCTTTTGGGACAGCCATCCATAGTATGAAGGGAGCACTTGACTACGTTCACACCGACATATAGGGACGGGCTAGGTTGGCCTCATTGGGAGGTAAATGCTACTTTGTATCTTTCATTGATAATTTATCACGCATGGTTTGGATGTTTCCTCTGAAGTCAAAAGACCAAGTTCTGAACACGTTCATAGAGTGAATGAAGCCGTTTGAAACTCAAACGGGTCGGAAGGTCAGGCGGCTCCAACGTGATAATGGTGGAGAGTATAGGTCGGACCTCTTCGAGAAGTTTTGCAGATCGAAAGGAATTCAGAGGCACTTCACCGTAAGTGGTATGTCGTAGCAGAATGGAGTAGCTAAAAGGATGAATTGGAATTTGCTTAAGAAAGTCTGAATTCATGCTATCGACTGCCAACCTATCGAAGGAGTTTTGGACGGAAGCCCAAGTGTACACGAATTTTTTGGAAACTGCTGTATTGGAAGGAAGATCTCCCTTGGTGGTCTATCAGGAAAGCCAGTTCCCGACTATGAGTCTCTACAGATTTGGGGTTGTCTGAGCTATTATGCTGTGAACGAGGACTAGCTCGATACTAGAGCCAAGAAAGTCATCTTCTTTCGGAAGTTAGATGATGGGTCCTTCATCTATCTCTTGCTTTATGTTGATGATATGCGCATTGCTTCATCAAATAAAGTAGAGATACAGAGATTGAAGTCTGAGCTAAGTTATGTGTTTGAGATGAAGGATCTATGCAAAGAACGGAGGATCCTTGGGATGGAGATCACAAGAGATCGAAGTGGAGGTATTGTTTATTTTTCACAAAGTCGCTACTTGAATTAACCAAGCTTTCCCTCATCGAGTTTATCAAAGTCCTAGCAGCTCTTCTCTTTCTTTCAGAACCTCACGGCGGTGAGTACCCATAGACCTATCAATACACTGTATCAGCATTTGGGGGGCTTTTTGGAAAAAACTGGCTAACCTTTGATCTGAGAACCACTATCAATGCAATCTTTCATATAAAAAGTCGCGGCAAAGCAAATCAACCTTCCAACTACGCTAAAAATAAGGATTTCATTGAATATGAGGGCCGTGAGAATCTAGTCCAAAGCTTTTAATAGTCTCAACAACTGAGAATTGACCCTCATCCCAATCCATTTTAATATCCATTTCGAAGAGACAGCCCCCCCATCCCTTCATCTGTTACGAATCTGAATACTGAATTCCTATCGATAGTGATGCAGGGGGTTCTAGATGCAGCTACTGACAATACACCCTCATCCCATCATCCTTACGCTCCTGGATAATACTCCTGCTATTGATCGGGATAGCAAGTCTGATCTTTTGCATGCAACAAGACTTCAAGAAGCTCGAGCAGTTGAAGCGGTCGTGATACAGAGATTTTTTGTGAAAGTATGAAGTTCGTATTTACTCCGCTCGCACCTCACTTTAAACTCTGTCCCGAGCATTACCTAAAGAACGAAGAAGAGAAGAAGCTCATGGAGAGCATACTGTATACCAATGTGGTAGGAGTCCTAATGTATGACATGGTATGTACCCGACCCAACCTATCACATGCAGTCATCATGATGAGTAGATGCATACACAACCTGGGAAAAGTACACTAGCAAGCTATTCAATGGATACTGAGGTACATCGAGGGCACAATTGACATCAAATTGACATATAGTCGAGGTGATGATGGTCTACAAGATCTAGGCTATGTTGATTCTAACTTTGCAGGTGACTTGGATGGAAGAAGACCCATGACGAGCTGCGACTTCACCCTGTCAAGAGCTCTAATCTGTTGGCGGAGTATACTTTAATCTACGGTAGCCCTGTCTACTGCAGAGGCAGAATACATGGCATTGATTGAAGCTGTGAAAGAAGAGATATAGCTGATGAGCTTGATGGATTATCTGGGAGTCTACCAGGAGAAGTATGATCTCCATTGTGTTAGCAAGAGTGCGATGCACTTAGGGAAGAATCAATTCTTCCATTCTCGCACCAAGCATATCGATGTGAGATTCCACTTTGTCCGAGACTATGTGGGAGAAGAGTACGATTACATCAATTTGTTGAAGATTGGAACAAATGACAACCATACAGACATGTTGACTAAGGTTGTATCAAGGGCTAAGTTCAAGCACTGTTTGGACTTACTCAATGTTATTCCGATATGATCTCAATGCGGCCCTAGTTGGGGGCATTTGAGGCTTAGCAGAGCTAGTTGAACCTGGAGGGGCATTTGGCTCTTCAGAGCAAAATTTAGGGAAACGCCGGATGTGACTCTACCAAGATGGTGCATTGAAGGTCACTGTGTGACGGAGGCCTAAATCTCTCCAAGGTGGAGATTTGTGAAAGTTGGCTCGATTAAGACACTTAAGAAGTATTGGATCGACGGCTGAGCTATCTTGTGCAGCGCTAGCTTGGCTGTGCTCGGATCCGACCTATTTGAATTTGCACAAGTCAGATTCGAGGATGCCGAGCTATAGGACTTTGACGGTGCATTGGTTCCTTGGTTTGAAGGATCATCAGCTCATGGATCAGTAGCACTACAGTCCGAGCTTCAGATAGCTCGGATAGCTCGGCTCGGCACTTCGTTTGTTCGGACTTCAGAAGGAAGCTCGATAGTTCGGAGGGGACCCACTATAGGATGCGACGCCTTATTCGTAGTAGAGTTGCTATAGGTTTGGAATTCCGTTAAAGACGAGATTCGTAACTGTGACGGCATGTATTCATCAATACGACTATTTACATATTTCACGTATTTTCACATTTTAAAAGTATTTTATAATGGTTGGTCAGGAGTTTTATATCAAAAATGATTTCAAAATTCTTTGTAAAAATATTTTGAAGCATCAAACTAGTTATGGTGTATTTCAGTAAGTTCGAGTATCATCAAATACCTCTAAATAATTTTTATAATCATTCAAATTCAATTGTTACAGATTTAGCTGTATGACTTAATTTTCTATATAAACGTCATCAAAACGATTTCAAACTTCTAACATGTGACTATATGATCATTTAGGGCTACCCATATTAATTTCGTAATTTTCAGGAGTCAAATCGACCTAGAACCCGCAAACCAGCATCCCAAATGTTTTGGCCCAAAACTCATATCTTCGTAGCTCAAACCCTGAAGTGGACTTCGTAATCGCGATCCTCGCGACGATACAAAACCGTAGCTATGTTTTCGTAATTTTTCGGAGTTGTATGTGAAAACGACGTAGTATTACGTCATTTTTACTAATTACAATCACTAATCACTTTCCTTCACTAATTACATTTAACTAGTTACCATTTATCCCTAAACCCACTTAATCAATACCCTAACCCACCTATTTAACCCACCCACCCCTAAAGTTGGCAGATCCAACTATACTAATAAGTGTTCCAATTACTATTATCATTATTACTATTATTATTGTTGTTATTGTTATTGTTATTATTATTATTATTATTATTACACTACTCTATATTTTTATAACCCTATATAACTAACATAAACCCAGTTCATTTCCTCCCTATCAGCCCGACACCCTCAACCCCGCCCTCTTCCCTCGCCTGTGCACCCCCCGACGTTCGCCTTAGCCCACCGCCCTCCTCCACCATTGTCGACGGCGAACCACGCCACCCTCCTCCAAGAGCGCTCGACCCCCTCATCTCCCCACTCCGACACACCCCCACGTCAACCCCGAGCTTCACCGAGGAACACCGGAGCCACCCCACAGCGTTGTCGTCTCCGACTAGGCCGCCGCCGCCACTCATCTCCGACCTCCGACGACAACGACGATGTTATGAAGCTGTAACACCCGCCCAGCTCCCCTCCCATCCACTACCACCTCCCTCTCCACCACTTGACCTACAGAGCTCCACCGTGCCTTTGTCGTGCACCGCCCCCTCTCGTCACCACCGTCGTGCCTCTGTTTCCACCGCCCTCCGATGGACCCGCTCTTTCCTACCGCAACCATGGCAAAGCCCCCGCCAGCAAAGCCAACGACTCCCCATGCCTCTAATAGCATCCTCCCTCTTCCCACCGCCCTGTTGCACCCCATCGAGCTTGCTGCTGCCTCACCGACAGCCACCTCTCCTCCTCCGCTAGCCGTGACCACGCAAAGCCCCGCACGTCGATAGCTTGAGCGAAACCCCACCGCCGAACCCAACTGATGCCTTCCACCACTCCTCGCCGCTGCTTCTACCACCGTGGACGCCGCCTCAACCCCGCCGCCACTCCCTCTGGTCCCCCACCACCTACGGTGCCGCTCGCCGCCGTCTCCCGCCGCCACAAACACCGCAAGTGCGTTTGCTGCTGCGAGAAAGAGAGAATGGTGAGGAATATACGAATATGTATATGCATACGTATTTACGTATATTCGAATATTCATTATATTTATAACAAGATATTATTGAGTTAAATTCATAATAAATTGTACATGTCTCAAAAAATACGAGACAAGGCCCAGAAAATCAGAAACGACGAAACAGACTCATTGGCGCTAGTTTCATCACCAAAAGGCAAGTACATCTCCTCTAATAATTTTTCAAAGGAAAAACCTAATAAATCTAAATTCCCTTTAAAATTCATATCATGATATTTTTCACATACACTAACATACGAGAAAAATATATGTTGTAATACTAGTTAATACTGTCATTTTGACTCCTTGTTGGTAGAATTACGACGTATAGTTTTCCCTAGAGAAATCTTTGAAAAATATAATGAAAAATCGGTTTCTCGTTTTTAATTAGTTTTTGGGTCGTATAAATTAAGAAAAAATCCCATTAATTATTTTAAGAACGTGAAAGATGTTTACTAGCGTTAGAAAAAGATTTTGAACTTGTTCATCCTCAATTGCTTTGTCAAAACCGTTTTCCATGCTCATTCCTTTAAAGTATTGTGCATTTTCTATACTTCGTATAATTGTGTAACTAAATCACAAAACTGTGAAATTGCTTGAGATTATTGAATGGACCGATGAGACATCTTACGCATCTAATACGATGCAACTGAACTGAATAAAATGAATGGAAGATGGAACTTCAATATAATGAATGGAAGATGGAACTTCAATATAATGAATAGAAGACGTAACTTTAATATAAATGAATGTAAGATGGAACTTCAATATAAATAGATAGTACACATACTTTTGACCGGCACTTGACTTGACCCGTGGGATTGGGGTAGTCTATGATCACAAGTGTTACGAAGTGGCTGGATGCACCCATACCGAATACCTCCAATACATTACGGAGGTTAGAGCTTGACTGTCACCATATAGGGTCGGTGAGCAGAGTCACAGATTGGCTCCCTCACAGGGCGCATGTTGGCCATCTCTCGTACTCTTGGACATGGACTTATCACTAGAATTAACTGACTATTGAATATTCTTCTAACCTCTTTTTCTACAGGTTGCTACAACGTTATATTTTTATTATCAAATGCTAAATTGTTACATGTTGCAAATAGTATTGCCAATTGCTATCAAATGATTAAATTGCTACAGGTTGCAAATTGCTGCTAATGTTTAACTGCTTTAACTCTTATAAAATTAAACTTATTGCTTGTCTTTAACTCTTTCAAATTAAACTTATTGCTTGTCTTTAAAGTTCGGCTTAGTTCAATTTTAAATACCTAACGTTTTTGTTTTGGAGATTATCTTGCCAAGTAAACCTCACTGACGGACATTTCACTTTATTGTTTTACGAAATGTCCGTTAGGTATCGATAGTGAGTTCTCTGAAGACACTACCGTAGAAGCTGAGCCAGCACTTGACGAGTACGTGGAGTAGTACCCGCTGAAGATTAGACGATCACCTTCGCGACTGCACCTTTATATTTGAAATAATGTAATTTGTGTACTTTGTTTGTATTGGCCATGCTAGGCCTAAGATGTATCTTAATTATTGTATGCTGGATATGTGATAATGTCGTTTGGACTGCTTCTTAAATTTGCATGCAAGGACTTGCAGTTTTTACATAGACGCTTAGTGTGTTTAAGCCAAGGAGGAAGAAAAGAAAAAGAAAAAGAAAAAAGTACTCCTTATTTTAAGCACATCGCGGATCCGCGTGCATCCTCGCTCCCGGTAGAATGGGAAGCGGTGCGTGACAGTAAATTTTGGTAATCCCTCCTCAATGATGACACCTATTATACCCTAAGCTATATATATAGTGTTTTATACGAGAGGTTTTAAAAGTGGAACACACCGAGAGAACTTTGAGCCGCCGTTATGAAGCCATCTTTGAGAGATATCGTTAAGAGCTTTTGGAGAGATCATTGTATGCTTCTTCTTCGTTGTAAAGAGAGAAGATTTGTATGTGTTCTTTCCTTTCGTAATAAAGCTCAATGGTGTTCCATTGGTTGGCTGACGGCCTAAAGTTGATATCTTTCATAGTGCTCGAATTGTTTTGGTTGCTCGGCCTCGTCTTGATCGTCCAACGGTCCTAATCTTTCGCGCTCGCACAAAACAATATATGCCTCCCACAAGCGTCGTCCGCTGTAGAGATGTAAATTCTTCTTCCAACTTTCCTTCCGACTAACTAAGCTATAGTCTGATACTAATGAAACAAATGTATGATCAAATTATAGGAAGGTGATGAAAGAGTTCACGTTGGAGCTAGCAAAACTGACTGAAAGGCTACTTGATTTGTTGTGTGAGAATATGGAACTAGAGAAAGATACCTAAAGAATGTGTTTCAAGGATCAAAGGGACCTAACTTTGGCACAAAGGTCAGCAACTACCCACCTTGCCCGTAGCCTGAGCAATTCAAGGATTTGAGGGCTCATACTGATGTTGGAGGCATAATCCTATTCTTCCAAGCTGCTAAAGTTAGCGGCCTCTAGCTGCTCAGGGATGGGCAATGGATCGATGTGCCACCAATGCGTCACTCCATCTTCGTCAACCTTGGCGACCAGATTGAGCTCGGTAAATCCATATGCTGATTTCAATATCCAACATTTCTACTTTAAACTAAATCCATGAATAATTCACGCTCACTTTTAAATGCAGGTTATAACTAATGGAAAATACAAGAGAATAATGCATCCGGTTGTTACTCAGACTGATGTAAACGTGATGTTGATTTCTTCGTTCTACAATCCAGGAAATGACGCTGAAATCTTTCTAGCCCCAACTCAGTTGCAGAAAGAACTTGAGAATGAGAGCAAGTGTGTCTACCCAAGATTCATATTTGATGACTACATGAAGCTTTATGTTTGGTAGAAGTTTCAGGCCAAGAAGCCAAGGTTTGTAGTGATGAAGGCCTTGGAAGCAGTTAATACTCGAAGAACTCAGTTGCATTCACTCGACTGAGAAAACAAGGTGGCAGCCTCTCCAGGCCAAGCCCTGCAGGTCGAGTAACAGGGGATGGATCCCTTTTAGGGTCACAAACAAAGGGAAGGGAACCCCATACCTAATCAACAGAGAGGGGGCACAGCCCCACAACCAAACTGACAGAGGGGTGCAGAGCCAATGACTAAGTCGTTGGATATTGGCTAATTAGCCTACTTTTGTTTTGATGCTGATCACCTCATTCTGTAGTTGCTAATGACTCTACTTGTTTTAGTCTCAGATTTACCATTTAAGTATCTTGATGAAGAGACAAAACAATATGTGTTGGGATGATGGTTCAAGGCTTTGGAGCTAAAAGCTTGGATGAAGAATATTTTATCATAAGTGAAATTTTTACATTTCTTCATGTAATCTTGTTTTTATTTCAAAGATTATTTGTATCCTTGAATAGATGCGCACACACGTTCATATGCATCATTTCCATCATAGGGTTCCATAGAAATCATATAGAACCCATCACACTTGATCATAAGCTCAAAACACTCTATATAGTGTTTTCATGGGTAGCACAGATGCCTGGCAAGTGTTCATTAGATGCCTGGCCCAAAGCATTTTTTCTTTGTGACTTTGGTGTATGATCAGATGTCTGGTATGTCTTCACCAAACGTTTAGCGTGTCATTTTTTGAGTTGCTTGACATGGCCATTTGACAGCCGTCTGAAGTTCAACGACCAGGCGTCTGTACAATGGTACAGACGTTTGGAAAGTAAACTCCAGTTGACTTAACATGGTGATTTTCATTTCATGTACTCTCTATTTTTTTCTCACCTATTTGTGCTAGCCGTCTGAAGGAGTCTTACTGGATGACTGCACAGTTGATCAGTCGTCTAACAAGTCTTCTTCAGTCGACTGGTTGCTTGGAGATTGGACTTCATATTTTTCTTCTATCTAACTCTTCTGCCAGTCGTCACATGCTTTGTTCCAAGACGTCTGAGAAGTTTATCAGTCATCTGGGAACATAACTCTAGACGTCTGGTCGCATGAAAATCTGCACGTTTATAGCCATTGGCTGTGAATTTTGAGGAGCCGTTTTCTTGATTTCTGTGCATATTTGCGTGTGTATATATGCTTGGTTTTGAGGGATATTTTGGTAACTAATGCTCATTCAATAGAACTCATTCTTAGAGCCAAAATCCAAGTGCATATTTCTTTCTCTCGTATTTCTTCACTTTTTTAAAGTGTTCATGCATTGATATTGCATTAGATAGAAAGTTTTCCAAGTGCATCAACTTCTTCATCCAGCACTTGGTGTTTCCAATTTTCCATGCCTTCGCATACACATTGGTAAGATCTATTCAAGTCATAAGTTAAGATTGTATTTTGTTTCATTTTGTTACGAAACCTAATACTCGAGTTGTGAGTACATTGTAGGGAGCATACTCCACTTGGAGGGTTCACTCCATATCCCGGTTTAGGGAGTATCCCAATTTAGGGAATGTACTCGTGAAGAGTGTTCTTGTGTGTCCCGGTTTAGGGAGCACTAGTGGAAAGCTACCGCTCATGTTTACGAGGGCAGGACTGGAGTAGGAGTCCGTTGTATGGATCTGAACCCGGATATATTCTGTGTTTACAATTGCATTCTATTTGTATTTTTGTGATTGTATTGAAATTAGTTTCTGTAATTTTAATTAGTTTTAATTAGCATGTTAACTGTCAATACAGTAGAGATCTATTCAAGTTCAAGCGCAGATGAAAGCGAGGAGGAGAGTGAAGAAGAAGAGGAGAAGGAGGAGACCATGGAGGACCTTCGGGAGAACAATAAGGTATTGTTGGCCTCTCTACATAAACTAGCTAAAGCTTTAACTTCCCTTAAGTATAAGCATGATTTATTATTAGCCAGTCAAGGGAACGATCCCTTCATTGCTTGTGTTGATCCATATATGCATGCTACACACAAATTAGGTGTTGATGAGAAAGAAACACTCCATTCTCAAATCAAGGATCTTGGCATTAAAATGACCAATTGAAGGCCAAGAATCTTGATTTAGAATCCTGCATTTCTATCCTTACTTTGAAATGCGATGAGGAATCCCATAAACTTCATCCGGGGATTGCCTCAATGATTTTCTCAAACAACAACATCCGAAAAATCATCGTGGGGGTTTGGGTTATTACTCAAAGGTTGGTTCCCAACCCACCACCTCTTCTCATAGAGTAAACAACGAATATACTAAACTCCTAAGAAGACACACCATGCTTTCTTGTATAACCACACTAACTCAAACAAGAAGCATGTAAACCACGACATTGTGAATGCGAATCACCATGATTCTTTCTATGTCAAAAGGCAACACATTCATAATACACGTGCCATGAAAATTTCCTCCACACACAAGCATGTCTTTTCCTCTAAGGCCAAGTTTCATCCTAATATCACTTGTCTTAAATGCGAAACTTTGGGACATTATGCAAATCATTGTCTTAAGAGGAAGCCCGACAAGAGGTCTAGGAATACCATGAGACTTTGAATTCATACCAATATGGGATTACTTGATAGGGAGGCCTATGTACAAGTACTAGTTAACAATGTTCTTTGCTCTAGTGATTACGTTAAAAAATCAAACTCATCTTAAGTTTGGTGGCCTAATGCCTAGATCCACACATGCGATTGATTGGTTGGATGTGTATGTATTACATATTATCTTGCATCCAAAGTGTGTTTGTGTGTTTCACGCTATTTTGAAAATATTTTTTTTCAAAATTTTCATTTGGAAATGGATCTATGGGGTTTACTATGTCATATATGCATTGTTATCCATGTATATGACATAGGGGGAGTTTAAATATGCCATGTAGCTTCAAAATCTATTTTGAAGCATATTTTTTACTCCTTTGATGAGTTTGGGATTTTTCCAATCAATATTGTTGGATATTGCTCAAATCTCATCATGTACCAATGTCAATTATTAATGCCTCATCTTAGTTCCTATATTTTGCATTGATATGACCCATGACTTCATAATTTGTATTTAGTTCATTAAGTCAAATATTGACCTATTCAATGCTCTAGGGGGAGCATGGTAGAGTGAATGATACACATCCTTATATTATACTTTTGGTATCAACCACTTTCTTTTCCTTTATGTCATTTGTCATTTTTTTGAAGGAAATTGACTTTCATGTCAAGTGGGAACAAAATTTCCTTGTCCACCTTTTTGACAATGACAAGGAAAAAGTTATTTGGATTATGTGAGAATGTATGCTTGCATGAGTGATTTATATATTTGAGCATTACTTTTACACATTGCCACTTATATGCATTGTATTTTTCCATTATCATTTAATGAACAATTGGTATGCATGTAAGTAGGGGGGCCATTAGCCTGTGTTTACTGATAATTTTCATTGTTTTCACATAATGGATGTCATCATCAAAAGGTGGGAGATTGTTAGATATTAGCCAATTAGCCTATTTTTGATGATGATCACATCATTCTGTAGTTGCTAATGACTCTACTTGTTTTAGTCTTAGATTTACCATTTGATTATCTTGATGAAGAGACAAAACAATATGTGTTGAAATGATGTTTCAAGGCTTTGAAGCTAAAAGATTGCAAGAAGAGGATTTTATCATAAGTGTAATTTTTACATTTCTTCATGTAACCTTGCTTTTATTTCATTGATTATTTGTAGCCTTAAATAGATGCACACACGTTTCATACACGTCCTTTCCATCATAGGATTCCTTAGAAATCATATAAAACACATCCCACTTTATCATATGCTCAAAAAACTCTTTATAGTGTTTTCATGGCCAGGACAGACGCCTGGTAAGTGTTCACCAAACGTCTAGCCCAAAGAACTTTTCTTTGTGACTTTGGTGCAGGATCAAACGTCCGGTATGTCTTCACCAGACGTTTGACGTGTCAGTTTTTAAGTTGCTTGACATGGCCATTTGACAACTGTCTGAAGTTCAACGACCAATCGTCTGCACAGTGGTACTGACGTCTAGGAAGTGAACTCTAGTCGAAGTGAGTTTCATTTCATGTACTCTATGTTTTTTACTCACCCATTTGTGCCAGCTGCTTGAAGGGGTCTTGCTTGACAACTGCACAGTTGATCAATCATCTGACAAGCCTTCTTCAGTCAACTTGTTTCTTGGAGATTGGACTTCAAATTTTCTTCAATCCATCTCTTCTGCCAGCCGTTGATGCTTTGTTCCTTGATGTCTGAGCAGTTTATCAGTGGTCTGTGAACATAACTCCAGATGTCTGGTCGCATAAAATCTGCCCATTTATAGTCATTGGCTTTGAATTTTGAGGAGCCGTTTTCTCGAGTTCTGTGCAGATTTGAGTGTGAATAAATGCTCGGTTTTGGGGAGATTGGCAACTAATACTCATTCAAGAGAGCTTATTCTTAGAGCCAAAATCCAAGTGCATCAACTTCTTCATCCAGCCCTTGATGTTTCCAATCTTCCATTATCCCAGTTTAGGAATTGTACTTGTGAAGAGTGTTCTTGTGTATACTGATTTAGGGAGCACTAGTGGAAAGCCACCGCTCAAGTTTACGAGGTGGGACTAGAGTAAGAGCCCCGGTGTAGGGATCCGAACCACGATATATTCTGTGTTGGGGTACTACACGTACTAATCCTATACAACCGCAGTGCGGTGACCTACATGGGCCACCAAAATGTGACGCCCCGCTCCCCAGGATACCCGATAAGTACGATTCCGAATCAGGTATTCCCGAAGAGGCGGGTGCTACGGAAGAGAAGTACAAAATTTCAAAACTTAAGCAGGCCCACTACGCACTGCTGGGATAGTACTTGTAGCATTCCAGACAACAGAGAGACCCAACAAGAGCCACCAACCCAAAACACCGATATAACGTATGTATAAACTGTTCAAGTACAACATCAATTACAAATCTCAAGTACAATATATATCCCAAACTCACCCAAGTACAATAACACACCCAAATATCTCTCACATTCACCCACACACTCAAATCCAACCAACTGGGCTCGCGGGCCTCAGACTCCAAGATCTAACACCTGAAAAATATCAACGGGGACACGTCACAGCGTGACCCGGTAGGAATACCAAACCCAACTCACTTGGTGCAAAAGTATGTAATACACTAATGCGACGACTAGAAATAACTCATGGCATGTCATGAAAATTGAAGTATACAAGCATATGCCCACATCACTCATAATAATCTGCAAATGACATCAATAACAGAATCTCGTACCCGCGGCAAGGATAACCCGCAAATCAAGTGAGTGCTACAAATAGAGGAGTAACCATATATGCAAAACAAATAGAGGCGACAAGTACAAGAACGCAACAATACTCAATCTCTTTATATCTTGCTTATACCATGAATCCCTTCCATAAGCCGTTATTAACATGTAACTTTACAAATGCAATGAAACCTCACCAGTTCTACCCAAATAATAGAATTTCATAAGGGCTAAGGGAAAATTCGCATTAAGTAATTACCGACATAAATAATAATAATTCCCCTACACGTGGTTTCATATTAATGGCATCCCGTCATTAGTGCAAAAAGTCTTAGATAGTGATATCTCATTGCCATGAACCTATTTTAAGAAAGGAATGTTAGCTATGGGAAAATTTAACAATCTTACCAACCTACAAGCAATCTTGCAAAAGGTGACAAACTTATTACCCAACATATATCCTAAATTGCGGACCAAATATGGAAATCAAAGTTTGCATGGAGGGAACTTGTAGAAACTTGTAAATGATGGTAATTAAGGTTCCTACACTTTCTAAAAATCATTTAGAGCTTCTAACTTGAGAGTTATCAAACCATCTTACTAATTTTCTGCTATCTAATTTTTCAAATGGACGTTCATTTAATCGTGGAAAATTAAGGGAGCTAGCAAGTGGCTTTTGTGTAATATTCCTAGCTTGAGTTTCTAATACTTAGGATGTTATAGAAATGCTTACAGAAATTTCGGCAGAGTTTCTCTTGTATTTGTCAACATTTTCCAATTACAACATACGTATTATTAAAAGAGGAACCTGTTATAATCATAAAAAGAATACATAACCTTGGTCAAGAATCATAGGAGAATTGCCATAAAGGTCTTAGCAACAACAAGCCAACATGATTATAAATGCAACACTATCAAGTCTCCATTCAAGATTTAGACACAAGCTTATTATTAAAAGCTACTAACATTAACTTGACTTCAAACTTAAAACTATCAACATTAAGATTCAATAATGAGACTATAACTTCATCACAAATTACTCCCAACATTAAGTCTTACAATAAGAATCCATTATTTGATATAAACTTATTCCCACATTTAAAGTTGCTCAATTCAATCAAATTACTCAAAATGCAACCAAGAAGCAACTTGACCATTCCTAATTTGGCACATCACATAGGAAAAGCGCTCACTACTTAATAATTTCACAAGTTCCCTAACATTTAATCCCGGTACAAGTGCTAATTTTGTTAAAAAGTCATGGAAGGCATCACCTTTCACTTTATAAGACATTATAACTAAGAAAGGGGGGTTAGCTTCCATTTGAAATTCAAGTAAAACTACAACCTTTCCTACTAATTTATGCAACAACTAATCGATTCAATCCTAAAATTAGAGATGGAAAAGAAGGGGATCGCAATGGCCCATCCGCTTTCCCTTCATTTCATGAATTCAATCCTTAACAAAGTTTTAACATCTTGACTTTAGAGTTGCTACACAAATCCACCAAGCCCCCAATTGGAAATTAATGCACAAGATGGAATCCCATAAACAACAACCCAATAACTACTACACCACCACCACCACCAACATCAACATCAACAATAAAGATAATAACATTTGTTAACAACTAACAACCACACTTACCAACGTACCATCAGTCAAGCACCAAGTACATCAATGGCAACATTCATGCTTAAAAGTTAACCATCACACACATTCAACCACAAATCCCCCAA
Organism: Scilla litardierei; assembly: GCA_030789695.1. NCBI lineage: Eukaryota > Viridiplantae > Streptophyta > Magnoliopsida > Asparagales > Asparagaceae > Scilla > Scilla litardierei. The sequence continues at coordinate 96,272,229 of CM061142.1, forward strand.
AAATGCTAAATGATGCCATGATGCATATGATACACAAGTAATGCGATGCAAAGCAATGCAAGGGGATCCCATGAATGAGCCGGCGTGCACGTGCAAGTGATTCTACTCCGTTATCAACATGCAGCCACCTAAGAGTATCAAGAGGTTGCCCACGGCGACTACACCCGCCTCCTACCATGTCAACTTTGTCCATGCCCGTGCACTCCACCTTCGTGTCCTAACATGACCATGTCACCCATTCCATATTCCGCATGTTTCCAACATCACATTTCCAATTTCCCAATTCATTTCATTTTCATATGTTTCTCATTTCATACACATTAAATTGAATAAATAGTATCCAACACCCCAAAATGGGAGCAATTTCATACAAGTGGGCAATTATAGCTTCCACCAAAGTTAATGAAAACAAATTAGAGCAATTTCATAAATGAAAGAAATTCCACAAAATACGAGCAATGATAACTCCAACATGCTAAATGAGAGTTATTCCACATAATTAGCGGCTCAAATCATTCAAGGGCATCATCAACATGAACATAGCAAATTGTGGCATTATCTAATTCATTGCACCATACACATAGCAACTATCCATAGCCAAGTTTACATAACCATTTCATTATCAAATATTTCATGGCATGATATCACCCCACACAACATATGAAACGATAGCCGATGGCACATCTCAATTCAATGTCACAAATTCATACTTTCTACACAAAGAGCATTTCCTAATGAAACTTCCAACATTTCAAATGAGAGCTTTCAATTAACTGGGAGCTTCTAAAATTTACTGATGAGGCTTCCAACATGTTATTTTCATTCCAATGCTTCTAAAATTTCATTTTCATTCTAAAGCTTAAGCCATATATATTTACTAATGAGGCTTCCAACGTTCAAATTAACATAACTTCCCACAAAATTAATGAGGAAAAAATGAGAGCAAATTCACTTATTCATGGCCAATTTCACCTCATAATTTTTGTCCTCATATTACACAATGTCCCTACCAAGAAAAGTTGAATAATAAGGGCATGTTCTTTTGGCCGAGAATTGGGAAAAAATCGGGGAATTGACACTATTCATACCCTGTAGCAGAAGAATCTCCGGTTGCTTTCAATACGCGTGTTCTTTTGGCGAGAAAATGGAAGGGGAACGGATGCTGAGGTGGCAGCCGAAGTAGGAATCCTGAGGGCCATCTCGGTTGCTCCGCGTTTCATGCGGATTACGTCCGATTCCATTCCCAACGGTGGGTCCCACACACTCACAAATGCTAATCAATGAAGCCCAGCAGCATTTGTTTCGTTGTTATGCTGCAATTATTAGGGACCACATGCTAATTATAGATTTTATTATTAATTATATAATTTAATATGTAATTAGTTTAAATTTAAAAGTAATAAATTAAATTTGAGTGGGCCCCACTCCACTTTCCATCTCCAACTTTTTCCAACCAAAAGAACACACTACACGGAGTGGGCCCCATCTCAACTTTCCAGCTCCACAATCCAACCCTACTTTTCAACAAAAGAACACACTACACTACATTTATCTCTAATCAGATTCCACACTTCTCAACTTTCCAATTTTACACTTTCTAACAAAAGAACAGGCCCTAAGCTTCTAACATTTCTATATGAGAGCAATTTTCACAATTTTACAAAATTTAAGTAGCAAGCCTTTCAATTTGCATCATGAATCATCAATTTCGAAATTTTAATGTTAAAACCCCAAATCATGGCATCAAGAACTCAACATCCATATAATTTTAACCTAGAATGCACCATGTGAAGAATTTGCCACAAACCCTAAAAAATGCAATCTTTATCATCAAGATAAATGAAATGAAGCAAGAGAATCGGGATTGGACTCCTACCTCAACCAAGATGCCAATTCCTCTTCCAATTCCAAGCTCAAGCCCTAATTTCGCAATTCCCCCATCAATTCATCTCCAAGCTCCCAAGAATCCCAACCTAGCTTCCTCTTCTCCCTTCCTCCTTCCTCTAGCTTGGAAATTTCGGCCTGGCCTGGAGAAATTTTGGCCAGCAACAGAATTCGGCCAAGCAAGGGTGATTTTCGGCCATGGGGTTGAGAAAACGTGGAGAAGATAAATAGTAGAAGGAGGGGATGGGCTAGGGCCTTGAATCCCCCTCTTCTTCCTCTTCTTCTCTTTCTTTTTCCCCTTCTTTTTCTCCTCCAATCCCCCAAAATTCGACAGCATGAAGATGCATTTTCGGCCTAGGCATGAGGAATTCGGGTGTTGCTTGGGGAAGAAGAAGTGGGGAAAGGAAAAGGAAGAAAGAATTAATTGAAGGGTTCTAAGTATTTACAAGTTTGTCATTCTATTAAAAATATCTCATCCCCCTCTTCTCATCTCATATTCAAGCCCAAACACCAAGCCCAACAACCCACACTAGCTAGCTACTAAAATTAACTCAGACCCTAACAATAGTAATGATAATATATGAATCAACATCGCCAATAATAAAAGTACTAATACTAAAAATTGCAACAACATTACCAAAAACAACAACCAACCTTCAATAATAATAATATAATTCATGAATAGCTATTCCAGCATCACCAATGTAACGACCCGGTCCCCGGGATACCCGATAAGTACGAATCCGTATCAGGTATTCCCGAAGAGGCGAGTGTTACGTAGAAAGAGAGAAGGGAAGAAAGTAAAAGAACTCTGCAGGTCACTACGCACGCGCTGGGAAGTACGAGTAAGGCTCCATCACAGATAAAACAATGAGAATAACAAATGTACAACATTTCATTTATTTAATACATTGATACATCTTTGCAAACACCATCTGTACAAGGGGTACAACAATAAAAGAAACTCCAACCCAAAAGTACAAAAGGTATCCCCGGAAAAGAAACCCCAAAAGTACAATTCTCTCATCATAACCCTCACCACCCAATCTACACTGACCACCAACTCCAAGTTCCAGCCGCAAACTCCAACATCCAACTCACACAACCTGAAAGTCAACGGGGACACGTCAACGCGTGACCCAGCAGAAACTCCTAACACTCTAGTAGAACCCAGTTTTAGAACTGGTCTACCTATCTAGGGAGGGTGGTCTAACAAGTAAAGCTCTCAGGACATAAAAGTAATCACAACACGATGTATAAGCATCAAAGAAGAACTTGTGAACATGCATAAGTAACCATGTTATAACATGCAAGTGCTGAAGGTAAGTGGGAGAACATAATAACATGCAAGTATTGGACATTTATAATAAAAAATGGAATGGATCAGCATGAGTTAACAACATTAACTTAACAGAGAAACAAGTAACCATGGGATAACAATATTTATAATTAAAAGACAATTACTTTAAGTTATTCATTCTCATGTTTGGAAACCCGTGTAAACCGTAGGACGCTAAGGAGGCGGACTTCATCCAGGGTGGGTGAAAACGTGGTACCCCAACCAGCAACACGGGCACCGGAGGGGGCCTCTCGCAACTCTATGCCCGAACGGGGCAAGGCACTAGAGCGAGACCTGCTCGGTTTTTCTGTGGGACAAACGGAGTAAACCATCAATTACCGCCATGGTGCATCACGGGTACACCAGCGGCCTCTCCAACCCTTTCAACTCGCCCTTCCGGGAGTGATACAGCGGGTGAGAATTCATATCATCTGTCCGCTCCTTAACTCCTTTAATTTACCCGTGTTTCCCCCAAACCCCATGTCACCCTCCTTTAAGAGGACTTAGTCATTTTCATGAAACATAACATCTTCCATTTCTTTTCTTTCCACAGTTCATCACATATTTGGGACATGCATCGCCTTGTGCATTCCCTTTCTCATTTCTCATAATATACATGAAACGTATAACCATATTCACATCATCATCATCATCATCATCATCATCATCATCTCAATTAAAGAATTGCATGGAATATCATCACAAACTCATCGTTATGAACATACTAATGTGAGCACAAAAGCATAAACAAATTGAACTTAAACAGTATTGACATAACGAATATTTCATGAACCATCTGCATAATTACATGTATCAAGAGCATGTCATTGAGAACATGATTAGCACAAACAAACTTAACTTCAAACAAAACTACACCATGATAAGTACTAAGCAAAATTAGCATATGAATCTGTCAAAACTGTTACAGCAGAAAGAATATCACTTTTAGCCTATCTACAGTCAGAATTGGTGTCTGGTCCCTTCACAAAAGTTGTAGATACGGCGGTTTTCCTTTCACTGATAAATTTTCATAAGCTCAGTTGACATATGTGATTTATGGTGGATTTTCTCCTAACAAGTATAATTTCAGCATTCTGAACCAGAAACTGAGTTCACTTCAAGTCCATTTTTCTACAAGTTACAGACAGAATTAAAATCTAGAAAAATTACAGGTTGAAGATCTTGAAGTCAGCTTTCCAACGGCATCAAGATCATAATATTTTATAAAGTGTGCATGGAGTTCTACTCGTTTTACTGAAATGTGTCAAAACTGTCTAAAAACAGACCAGTTTTAGAAACTGAATTTTTACTCTATTTTTCAGTTCGAATTTGCAAAACGTGTAAAAATGAAAGTTGTTAAGGACTACAATATGAGAAACATATATTTTTTTCATGTATTTCTATTTAGCCAATTAAGTGCAGCAATCTACCAAAGTATCAGCCAATTTTGTGTAAATTTCAGCATGAAGTTCAAAACTTAATTTCTACTCAAAATCTAAGGAACTTACTAATTAATTAAATCCTTAGTTCTAAAACTAAACCCTACTAAGGTGATAAGAATTTCTACCTCCAAAGTCCTCCAAACTTTCTTTGGCCCTTCTTAGTCCTTGAAGAATTCTTGGGCCTCCTTCTTCAATCTCCTATCTTCAAGCTCCAAATAGGCTTCTAAAGATGGATTTGGGATGATTTTTGAGATGAATTTTGATGGAGGAATGATGAGGAATGAGAGGGGTGCTTGGAAGAGTTCTTGGTGGAGAGAAAAATGAAGCAAATGAGTGAAAGATGGGGAGACAAAATTTTGGCCAGAATTGGGAAGGAGAGGGAGAGTGAGAGAATGTGGGATTTTCTTGTTTTTTTGTTTTTCTTTGCCTAGATTTTAGGTCTCCCTAGAACCCTCTCATCCTTTCATTTAGTCAAAGTCTAAGCCATGTGTCTCCTTCTTAATTAGCAAGATGACACCAAAAAGCTAAGGTGTCATGGTAAAACAATTTTGGAATTTGTATTTTGCAAAAATAAAATACATGTTGAAATACCATATACACCATAAATACAAGTATTCATCCAAATACTCATATTTACTAAATTCAAAAGATGAGTTTAAAATCTTTTAAAAATAATTCCTACACCAAAATATTTAAAGAAAAAATACGAGAATACTTCCAATACGCATTTACGCCAAAATACGTATAAATACGCGTGCATATGGAAACGTGGTATTACAACCAATTATCATGAATATACCGTTTTACTTTACACACTCGCCAACGAAAAACGCCAAGCACGCTAATAAACACTGTTCGCATGCCAACAATAATTTCGATTTACTACCCAACCACACGTAGTGACGGATCCAGGAATTGAATTCAGGGGGGCACAATTTTCTTAGACGGATCAAATTTTTTGGAAAAAGAGTCACATAAATTTCAGAAAAAAACTAACATACTATAAGTTAAGAAATTCGCATAACGTTACATATACTATAACTACCTCGAGAGTACTACCAAAAAATAACTATCTTGAGAACGCCGACCTGTTTGCATGATAGCTGATGTGAAACCGAAGGTCAGATCAAAAGTGTTGACGAACAGCTGTTCATTTGCAAAACCAAGGGAAAAAATACATGTCTTTAAGGAGGTAAAAATTTACATACCTCGAGATTCTGATGAATTGCCAAATAACAATGATAACTAGCTAACAACTTGAGATTCTTAGAACGCATCCTTGTTTTGTATTTTAAAGAGGCAAAAATACAAACTGTGTATTTTAAGCGAGCAAAAAAGTAGTCATTGTAAAGCAAATCATGTTTTTGTCAAATCATAATGGCTGATGTGAAATCCAAGGATGAACCACTTGTTCCTTTGCAAAACCTGTGTTAAAAAAATAACCACGGTCCCTTTACAAAACCTAAGGGGGAGACGCCTTTGAAAATTATAAATAAATACTACGCTGACATGATAATTCCCTTAATAGAAGGGTATAAATATGTTTAAGAGGTCGAAAAAAATTAAGAACTTCTAGGTACCAAGCCAGCTTGTTGCTGGTGTTTTTCTTAGAAATTTATATGTAAATACTAAGTTGCCATCATATTTCCCTCGATATGGGGAAAAATAAACATTCAAAATAATCATTGCATGGCCTGGGATTTGAACCCAGGTTGACAAGCCTAACATTTAGGTTGTCTACCACCAAGCTATTCCCCTAGTGTTGCTAGCAAATGAACGTTATTTATTAATATTATTATCATGTTAAATTTTTTAATACAAGGGTATAAATGTAATTTTTTTCTCGATTTTTCAGGGGGGGGCACGTGCCCCCCCTGGCCCCTATATAGCTCCGTCCCTGGCCCCTATCTAGCTCCGTCCATGACCACACGCATTCACTTATATACACAACGTTTACCATAGTCACCTCATAGCCATACGTGTATGAAGTTACTATACGCACAACAAAATTAATATACGCACACACGCAAATAGTATTTTACACATACGGGCATTACAGTTTTGGTTTGGATTCTTTCAAGATACGAAACCTGATCCTTTGAAACTATTTTTGCAGATCATGTTGCAAGCACAGAGAGCAAAAATAGAGAGATTTGAGGGTTGCTTGTGTGTCAAAGTTTTCTTCTTTTTAATTTTTCTTCTTCTAATTCATATCAGAATTAAGTTTGTCATTGAACCAAGTGTCATACTTTGCAATTCAAAACTTATTTGGGTATTAATAATGATCTCTCCAACAGAACGTACTCCAAAAATTAGGTGAAACGAGTGTTAATCTTGGTGTCAGGTATGTGCTTTTCTTTTGTTTTACGTTTACTTTTCCTATATTTCTTGTGTTACAAATTTTGCAGAGAAAGCCATTAGGTTTAGGTTTGCCCGTTAATTCAATGATTCTTGAAATTTTCCCCCGGCCAATCATCATCTGCTTAGGTATCAAAACGGTGCTATTTTGCTTGCCCATGTGAACATGCATGTCGCCAAACAAGACAACTAGTCAAACACCATATGGCCATGGGCCTCCTTAGCATTAATAATTGAGTAACATGCATTGAATAAGCTTCATGTTCACATCCATGACGCATGTCTCCTCCTCCGCATGCCGACTAACTCCTTGTTTGGGCTTTTATCATCCACCGCTTAGCGTTCAAAGGACATCTTAATAGGGCTCTGTAGGATTCTCCGGCTTCTTCCGGTTCCATCGAAACTCCGAAGTCAAACATTCGGGTCGAGAGCAATACCTGCAGGACCTCCTGAAAAGTCATCATGCTTCTGCGGCCCATCATGTGTCCTCCCTCCCGTTGTGTGAGGTCGAGTGTTCTTTACCGCATACCGATGAAAGTTATGATTGTTACATGGGACTGTTTATACATGTCGAACTTAACAAGAAAACTTCCTTCTTCTCGTCCTATTAATGAATCAATGATGCATGAAGCTTCCATAGTTCAGATATGAACTTAAAAGAAATTAGTTATCTATTTTGACCGTCATCGTGTGTGTGTGTGTGTGTGTGTGTGTGTGTGTGTGTGTGTGTGTGTGTGTGTGTGTGGGGGGGGGGGGGGGGGGGGGGGGGGATTATACGTGCGCCCGCCACCCACATGATTTGTTCCTTGTAGCTTCAAAGACAATTCCAACTTCTCTTCTTCATTTCTCTGTATAATTTGTTTCTCTTGTTGGACTCCATCCTGCACTCCAACGGCTATAAATACCAACCTCGTCAGCTTTAGTTTCCACAGTTCAAAACGTAAAGCGTAAGTTCGAGAGCTAGCCATCCTTTTTGAGCGAGATGGGTTCTGCGTCTTTCCCAGTGATCAACATGGAGGACATCAGCCTCAATGGAGAGGAGAGGGGAGTGGCCATGGGAGTCCTTCGCGATGCCTGCGAGAACTGGGGCTTCTTTGAGGTTCTGAACCACGGGATCTCGCCCGAGTTCATGGACAAGGTGGAGGGACTCACCAAAGGCCACTACAAGAAGTGCTTGGAGCAAAGGTTCAAGGAGTTTGCTAGCCAAGCGCTCGAAAAGGGCGGAGAGATCGACACGGGCAACATGGACTGGGAGAGCACCTTCTTCTTGCGCCATCTCCCCGACTCCAATATCTATGAAGTCCCCGATCTCGACGACGATTACAGGTAAGTTTTTTCATGGGCACGCAGTTTATCCGATTAACTAAGGTATTGTCTGGTACTAATGTATGTATGATCGAATTATAGGAAGGTGATGAAGGAATTCGCGTTGGAGCTAGAGAAACTGGCTGAAAGGCTACTTGACTTGTTGTGCGAGAATCTGGGACTGGAGAAAGGATACCTGAAGAATGCATTCCAGGGATCAAAGGGACCAAACTATGGCACAAAGGTCAGCAACTACCCACCTTGCCCGCGGCCTGAGCTGTTCAAGGGACTGAGGGCTCATACAGACGCCGGAGGCATAATCCTGCTCTTCCAAGACGCTAAAGTCAGCGGCCTCCAGCTGCTCAGGGACGGAGAATGGGTCGGTGTGCCGCCGATGCGTCACTCCATCGTCGTCAACCTTGGCGACCAGATTGAGGTAATAAGTAATGGCAAGTACAAGAGCGTGATGCACCGGGTTGTTGCTCCGACTGACGGAAACAGGATGTCGATCGCTTCCTTCTACAATCCAGGGGACGAAGCTACAATCTATCCAGCCCCAGCTCTGTTGAATGAATCAGGGGAGGAGAACAAAGTTGTCTACCCAAAATTTGTGTTTGATGACTACATGAAGCTATATGTTGGGCAGAAGTTTCAGGCCAAGGAGCCAAGGTTTGAGGCAATGAAGGCTATGTGAAGCCTAGTATTTCTCCTACGGTGTGGTCAGTAAGAACTAGATTGTGTCGGTTTGTGAGGTGTTTGTTGTCCTGTATGTACAACCACAAAAGAGTGATGTATGTTTCCTGACAAGAAAAGTGCTTGAATAGCATTCATTTTCAAATAACTTGATTACAACATTTGAGCAGCCCACTTGAACACAAACAAGTGAATTTGGATCCTTCACTAGCCTATAATTTGCCCATCTATATGAGCCAATGCCTTCTTCATTGTTTCAATCATGTTTTCAATTGGTAGATTGATGGCATCATAAAACAAACTCCATTTGCTTCACAATGGATACATGCTTATCCTAGATGGTGTCGTATAAACGAGTTACGGATCGTATAGTACAGATGTGTCAACCTACATGTTTCTATAAAAACGGTTACTTTACAAAGGTAAGATCTCCAATCAGCAAAATATTGCGTCACTATTTTCGTAATGATCGAGGAAAGGATCATCTCAAATAGGTATCATCTGAGGAAGTTATTAATCATGCAATGCGGGTATATCAGTCTATGGATTTTTCAAAAAGAGTTCACTTCTAGGAAATTCCGAAGTTGATCGATCAATAGTCTTGCTAAAGACCTCATATCAAGCAAAAACTCATCTAATTAGCGAGCCCAAGCTCATGTCAAACGGGTACCATGCAAGAAAATTATAGGCTAAACAAAGTAAATGTGTCGGTTCAGCCAGATTCAGTTCAAATCTGATCTAGAATTTGAGTTTGACCTCTAACAATAAATTATCAGTTTACATGGTACAATCCTTACATAATTTCAGATCAATCCAACTCCAAATAGTTTTTTTTTTTGTGCTTTGGAAAATAACTCCAAATAGTTATTGAACCTACTGAGAGTAGCATCTGATAAATCCATCATGTATCAACTAAGGATTCAATATTCATAACATCGAGCAAAATTCATGCAAAAATGGAAGAAAAAGATAGTTTAATCAAGTTACCAAAGTTCTCCGGGTAACTAAAGACTAATTTTTTGCATTTGTCTGAAGGCGACTCAATACCACTATTATCTGAGGATAACTTTCTACATTACATAAGGCAAATCAATACCTTTGTTACATGAGGATAACGTCATTTGATGTGTGAAGGCGAAGCAAATGATTCTTCGATGATAACTTCATAAAGTGCTCAGAGGCAAACAGTTATCGAAGGATAACTGACGCACCCCGAACTTACACCTAAATTCCACCTAGTGGTGTCACAATCGCTAGGCATAATATGGCTCCTAGGTGTCAGCTCTGGGCTCTATCCGCAAGCGGACGGTGTCAAATTATAGTATAAAAGATGTCGGATCACACAGGGACAGTGACAGTGTATTTGAGTTCTCAAATTATTTTTTAGGTCTCAGAGTAAGATAGCTGTTGGTTTGGAAAGACTGATTGTGATGGTGTTGTGGATTCGATAATAAAGGAAACTATGGTCTTAGGGATCACCGCTAAAACCGTCGGAGATCGATGTTAGGATGGGATCACTACTGGAAAATTGGATATCAGCCGCGGATTATCTGCCACGGACAAAATCCGTGGCAAATGTTTAATCATTTGCCACGGATTAGTCCGTGGCTAATAATCTGTGGCTAATGACTAACAACTGCCATGGAATATCTGCCACTGACAAATCCGTGGCTGATAAGTCTCATCTGCCACGGACATTCCATAACAGATAAACATTTGCCACGAATATATAACAGACGCATCTGCTACGAAAATATCTGTGACGGATATTTATCTAACACTGATATGTTTGTGATAGATGCGCATCCGCCACTAATCAGTCCGTGACGGACAGTGGCGAAATTTTCCCCAAATTAGGGCGGGCAAGCGCGGGCTTATTCGATCGATGCTATCTCTCTCTCTCTCTCTCTCTCTCTCTCTCTCTCTCTCTCTCTCTCTCTCTCTCTCTCTCTCTCTCTCTCTCTCTCTCTCGGCAGCTATCGGCGAACGCCCTCTCTCCAAGACACCTTGCTTTCGGCGACCGGCCGCCTCTCTCTATCCGAGACCCCAAGGTATGTCTCTCTCCCCCCTCTATCTCTCATCTCCTTTAGGGTTTTGCTCGGGGGAAGCAGAGATGGGCGGTACAATTCGACGATCCCTCCAATTCATCAGAAGTCCCAGATCCTCTCGGCTTCAATCGATCTCTCCAAGATCGGGTATGATTTCTTCTCTCTCTCTCTCTCTCTCTCTCTCTCTCTCTCTCTCTCTCTCTCTCTCTCTCTCTCTCTCTCTCTCTCTCTCTTGTGTTTTTATTGAATTTTATAGATTGGGTTTTGGGAATACTTCTTTTCTTCTGCAGGACGATGCAAATGCTAGCCGACAGAAAGACGTAGAGATCGCTTGGAAGTCACAGGTACCAACTCAATTTCTCTAGGTTTTGAGGTTAATTTCTCGATTTTGCCAAATTAGGGGTTTTTATTTAATTTGTATGCATTTTGGTAATCTTGCTAATCAATCATATTCATCGGATTAGTGCATTGATTCTGAATGATTTATTTTGAATTAGGATTAATTTAGAAACAACGGATAACACTGAGGAATTACTCAATCATTTTTAAGATGAAACATACTTCTTGGTTTGTTCAGAAACAACGGGTTTTTGTTTGATTTGTTCGTTTGAAGGGTACAGCGGTACCTCAATGAGTAGGCAAAGAAATACTTTGTTTAGTAAAGTAATTTACAATTTTGGTAGTACTTTAGAGTTTATGTCGAGAGAAATGTTATCATCCAAAGAAATCAAATCAAAATCTAGATGCTTGTAAGAAAGTACTGCTTGTGTGAACATTCTTATTCTTCTTCTTTGGTGTTGATTATGTTATTCAAACTATAAACTGCAAATTTTCACATGACTGTCAAAACCAACTAGTTGCCTGAATCCTTAATTAAGTCATAATAGGATTTATCATTAGTATTATTATTGGTCTTTTTGCACGCTTCTCATAATTGTCATGTCACTCTATATACCCTATTGAATCTGCTGTCTTCTTTGCTTATACTTCTCGCAGTTGAAAATTTTCTATAGAGAATATTGGGAACTACCATGTCACGACAGTCCTCTTTTCGGTGTGTTTATACTTGATTTTACCACCTGTTTGGTGTTTCAAATATTTACTACTTAAGAACATAAGCAAGCTTTCTTTTTGTGCTTTATGATTTTTTAAATCTGATGAAAAACTTGAAACATTCCGATTACTGTTCCTGTAATTGCAAATAGTTTGGGATTTCTTGTTTTCATCGTGTTGAATGGAAAAATGAAGATTCATGTATTTGATCCGGAACTAGTTTTTCTGGAGCTGTATACTGAAGAAAATGATACCGTGTTTTAGGCAAAAAGGACGACGTTAGAAGTCGAACATTGACAAAGGAGAATGCAATAGACAGTTTTGAGAATCTTCTTTTTAGTGTCTGCCGCTTTCGATAACTCACTGGCACTTACCCTCAGAATATTACCGTGAGTTAATTTTCTCCTTCAGTCTTCTCTGTTTAAATTGTTGAATGCTTATATTTTCTTGCACAAAATTAGGGTGTTAGCTGTATCAGACAGGTTGAAGGTTTAATAGTGGTAACAACTGTTACATATCTAAGATTTTTTTTCAATACAACAATACTCTTGAATTTGTAAGCAACAACATGAAGTCATTGATTACTGGAGTGTTTGTTTGCCTGTTTACTTTGCACCTGATCAAAATTTTTTCAATGGGTTAAGATGTCATTTTCAATGATTTACATGCTCTATTGCTCAAATACATGTCACTCCTTAGAAGCCTAGGCTAAACGAGTTGGGCACAGATGGCTTACAAACTCCTGATATAAACAGATATGCGTGGATACAAAATTGACAAGATGTTTATTTTCTTCATGGGAATCAGATTCATCTTTTTTGAGACAGGCAAACATGCCAAACGGTCAAAAAGGAACCACACGTAGAACTTTCTCATGTTGGATGCATTTTCTTAGTTTTGGAGATATAACATTAATCTTGAGTTGGATACTAAAATGATACAATGTCTTCGCATGTTATCGGTCCTTGACCTATGACAGTGTAACTGTCGTTCTTATTAAATTTCTTTTTCAAATTTTGTGTGTTTTTCTTGATACTTGGAACCGAAACGCTGTGCCAGGTTGTAAGCTATGATTTTAAGGAAGAGAGATTTTCCCATTTGCACCGCTCAGTAATTGGATTACCCGAAGAGAGGTTTTTTTTTCTTTGGCACCCCGGCCCCTCCAGCTTCGAGGGATGGAGCAATGCATGGCGAAGCGATTGCCAGGGCTCAGTTCCAAATAGACCCATACGGATATTTTGGTTCTGTTCATCGCAAGAGGATCAAGCAAGACCCATTTCATCGGATTGTGCCATATCCTGTAGGATGCCCTGAGCTCAAAGACATGTTCAACTACTGCGGTATAGCTCCTTATCCCGGCCTTCTTCCTTAGGGGCAGTATGGTTGAATTTATGTTCGTCTCTTGTGCTTCCGCCAACTCCACAAATAGTTACAAGGGAATTTGTAAGTAGATCTTTACCAGAGCATTGCATTGTTCTTTACTGAAAGTGGACCGGGCTGAATGAGGAAAGTCTCATCGGAGACTGAAAACGTTTTCCAATTAGAGATAAGATTGAAGAATTCATGCTATCCTCATAAGATTGGAAAAAAGATTATATTTTTAAGATGAGTTGATGAATTCTTTACCTATACATTTCTTCTAGTGTATGAGATTCGTACCTAAATACTTTTTGTTTATCTATTTTCAGGCAATCAAAAGTGATTTGTCATGTGCTAGCAAGGTGAAGAAGGGTGATATACTAGTTATCTCAAGGACATTCTGTTTTGCACTGTGCAACGTTGGTGAGGTAATATTTCCGTGTCGTTGATTTAGTTCGTTCACTTTATTCTTGGCGTTCGCTACAATTAATCGATGTTTGTTCATAACAGTTAACTATTGCTTACTAAATTTATGGCACGTGAATTGCATGTGAGTTAAATAGAAAACTCATATATGGGTATTGATTCGGAGTAAATATTGCGTAATTAACACCCTAATTAGTCTTATTTTGTGCTCATATAATGCTTAATTGATCTCTAATGCGTTCGTATTTTTCTCATCATCATTTATTAGAGAAATTACTCTATTTGTGCACAAAGCATGAATTTTATTGAGTATTTCTGCATTTTTATATTTTTCCTAGCATCGTCTCGATCTCACGATTCCAACGACTATTTATTTGTATTTTTCTGAGATCTGTGCTAATTACTGTGAATTTTTGAATGCAGAATACCATTTATTGGAAATAAAATAAAGTTCGCACGAATCTTGGCGCATTGCGTGGCGTCATCTGATCGATTCCTGCTCTAATCTAGCGGCAGCAGATAAGAGGCGACGTGGTCGATTTTAAGCCGTCCGATCGAGATCGGACGTCGATCATAGGCCCCGCATTTTGAAAGCAGGAGATTTCCCTCGACCGTTCGATCGCGATCGAACGGTCGAAACTCGCGGAGAGGCGAATGCTGCGCGCGAGTTTTGAACTGCCACGCGGCATCGATCGAACGGCCTGTTGATTGATCCAACGGCCAGAAATCGAAGCCGCTCGTATCTATATCGCGGGCGACGTGGAGAACTTTGGGCCATCGATCAAGGAGCCTACGGTTCACAGCTTCCCCGCAACGCAGCAAAGATCAACATAAGAGCGGGGCGACGTGGCCACTCTACAGCCGTTCGATCCCCCATCCAACGGCCAGGAAACGATCCTATTTGTATTCGGAGATTGATTTCGGATGCAGCGCGCGCGAATGCGGATCCAATAAGGAGGCCACGTGGCAGCCCCTGGGCAGATCCCGCATGTCATCCAACGGCCACAAATTGCGCCGACCAATTGGGTGCGGGTTTAACGCAAATGGAGTGGGTTTCGACCCGTTATGCACACCCAAACCCGCAAGCCTATTATATAAGCGTATTTCTAGGGTTTTGGTGGTATTCTGGCGTATTTTGGGACTTTTGGAGCGGCTACTGTGCGTATTTCTCCAGGGGAAAATTCTGAAAAATTCCAGAGGCTATTCTTCCTATTCTAAAGGAGTTTTGGGCTTTAAAGAGGAGATTTGGTGATAAATTCTTGAACTTATACCCCGTATTTGGTGTATTTCATTGTATTTGGCTATTATAACGATGTATTTGGCTATCAAATCTGATTGTTTTTGCACCATGCGTGGCTAAGCTCTTTGTGCTATGGTTGTGAAGTAATTAGGAGTATTTAATTGATGAATTTCATGTCTTTAGCCCTATTATCACGTCCAAATTGCTAGTAATGTTGATTTCTACAACGTATTTGTTGGGTATTTGCTTATTGTCGATATCATTCATGTTCCCTATGGCTTGGCCCTGACAAGGCTAGCCAATTTATGTTCACTAATATGAACTTTTTATTTCTTTTATCGTTTAATGAAATCAATGTTGCTAGTGATGCGTATACGGTCACTTTGACTAGTTTTCATCGTTTCATCTTCCGACGTCTTCGTGCCCTGACCGGACGAAGCGTTGAGTTATATGAAAGACATGATATTTCAGCGATTATTAACTCCTAATGAAATCACAACCGTAGCACATTCACTTCATACGTGTTGGAGTTGACGTAGTTAGGGTGTCGTAATTATTGGTTTCTATATCTTTTCGCCCTATCTCAATTGTATATCCTTTGGCACGTTTCTATATGCTTGATCGCCATACTTTCCGACGTTCTCGTGCCCTGACCGGACGAAACGTTGAGTTATAGAAAAGGTATTGATATTCATTGATTGTGCACACCCTAACGAAATCAAACCCAACACATACTCCCCATACTTGTATCCCTCTCCAAGTCACCGTAAATATCGTTTTCTTTTGCTATTTGATACTCTTGATCCTATATCTTTGTGTTTGATAGGTGGTTGGCTAACATCGTATTATTACTCTTTTCAGATTGACGTTCGTAGCTTTACAGGTCAGTTGTCCCGTGGATTCGATACCTGGACTCACCAAGATATTACTTGCACGATCTCCTGCGCTTGGGAGTAGTTCTCACAACATTTGAGACGAGGCAAGTTTTTGGCGCCGTTGCTGGGGATAACAGTACTTGTAAGCTACGATTTCAGTTCGTTTGGAGGAACATTCGGTGAGATCCTTCCATCTTATAGTCTAGGATTTTTTATTTTCTTTTTTTGTTTTCTTTTTAAAAATGGAGTATATGTAATACATGAAATTCTATTGCACGAACAATTTGTATGATGCAGAATATTATAAGGCACACAAACATAGGATGGAGAAGCTCAAGATCGTTGGTTTTAATCAGAATGATTGTGAAACTTTCTTTCAGGCCTGGAGGAGATTCACAGATATAATATCGAGCTATCCGCAGCATGGGTACACTAAGAAAGAGCTTATGGAGTCATTCCTAGGCGGACTATGATCACAGCTGCAGGAATTCTTGGGAGTCATGACGCCGACAGAGGCGTGGAATTATATGGAGTCTTTACAAGAGAACGAAGAAATCATGAAAGAGACTTCAGAGTGCGATTCAACGGAGCCTTCAAGCCTTGATCAAGGAGAATAAAGCGTAGACGTACCTTTGCAACACTTGAAAGAGAAAGTTTACTTGCTCATTCAGACACAAGAGGCCACATCCCATCAATTCCAAGAGAAATCCCTCGCTCGGAGTCGGCAGATTCAGCAATCTATTGAAAATCTTAAGCTGATTGCCACTTGTTTAGAAGAAAATGAATCTTTTGAAATTCAATTTCCAGCACCTAATATGAGTTTATCTTCTATTGCAGGTACATCGAGCGAGCCATGTCACGGTGAAGTCACGAATGAAAGCATTGACATGGCAGGAAGTGTGTGCAAAGTAGAGGATGAGAGAGTAATTTTGGATGAACAGGAGGAGGAGACGACTAGGGACATTGGTTTAAAGAATATCGCTATGGAGCCCGAACCATTCCCTTCCCCAGTTTTCTCCCAAAATCATTTACCCCTCTCCACATTGACTGAGCATCATACCGAGCGTAGTGCACATTTTTCAGGGAGTTGTCATCACCATGCTCTATTTTACTGCACCTATTTTGATGACTATATTTGGAATGTGTTTATGGCGAAGAATTTTAAAATAAATTGGAATGACGTGACTCATCTCTTGCAGGATACAGGTGACCAGATTATAGAGATGCTGGGAGTTACGTTGCTGGAGTCCAATTTAGCCTTTGGAGGAAGTATACTCGTCGAGGAGCGCAAGGAACAAATTGAACAACTTCCTCCACCATTAAAGATTCAGGATCCGCCATCTGAACACGGTGTGTTCTTTCCAGTAGCGTAGAATTTTATATGCTTTCTAGGTTGCTTGCTTGAATAAACTCGTACCCCTTTCAACATTGAGGACAATGTCCATTTTTAGTTGGGGGGGTGTGTATGAGACCTTATGATTTTTTTTCAACAGCATGGCATAAGGAAAGAATGAACCACCAAATCTCATCATTTATATCTCCCTTTTATTCCTCAAATGCGGATGATTATGCATTAACGGAGTTCTAAAAATCGTTTATGGCTTGAATTAATTTTTTTTCCTTCACGAATTACCGTTAATATGCTATTCATGAAAAAATTTCAATTGCCATGATTAATATCTCGAAATAGTTTGAATTTATTTCATGAATGCTAATGTGATGAAAAAGCTTGAGTATACGCGATTTTTTTTAGAAGTCTTCAAGTTGAAGAGGAATTTGGCCTTGGTTATTGATGTTTATATTCAAAGAATGGGTGTTGAGTTGCTTACAAAGAAAAAATGAATGAAAAATGAATGAAGAAAATGAATAAGTATGGCACTAATGCATAACTTGGTTGGCTCGAGAAGTACAGTCCGAGGGGTCCTTTTTGGCCTAATGCCCTATTATCGTCCGATTTGGGAGCCATTGACAGGAAACTCACTCATTTGATGGAGCGATCCAAGTTATACATTTTTCTGCGAATGTTGCTTGATGCGCGTTACGCGGAACGAATAAAAGAAAAGAAATGATGAAAATACTAAGCAACTTCAATACCCATGTCTTGAATGATTATTTTGATAGGCCAATTCCTTGGAAACAAGAAAACTAGAGAAAAACGACGTGTTATACTTTCGTTTGTGCAAAACGATGCTTGTATGTTGTTTATTCATACTAAATTAGAGAAAATATCATGTGATTGATTTTGTTCATGGATGTGTATATTGATGGTGAAGATCATGTTGGAAAGTGTATTATTGAGCCACGCCATAAGCGATTGATAGAATTATTTTTTATTATTGATCATCTGTATTTATCGCTCTTTTTGCTAGGGACTAGCAAAACGCTAGTTGGGGGGTGTGATTCGGAGTGAATATTGCGTAATTAACACCCTAATTAGTCCTATTTTGTGCTCATATAATGCTTAATTGATCTCTAATGCGTTCGTATTTTTCTCATCATCATTTATTAGAGAAATTACTCTATTTGTGCACAAAGCGTGAATTTTATTGAGTATTTCTGCATTTTTATATTTTTCCTAGAATCGTCTCGATCTCACGATTCCAACGACTATTTATTTGTATTTTTCTGAGATCTGTGCTAATTACTGTGAAATTTTGAATGCAGAATACCATTTATTGGAAATAAAATAAAGTTCACACGAATCTTGGCGCATTGCGTGGCGTCATCTGATCGATTCCTTCTCTAATCTAGCAGCTGTAGATAAGAGGCGACGTGGTCGATTTTAAGCCGTCCGATCGAGATCGGACGGCGATCATAGGCCCCGCATTTTGAAAGCAGGAGATTTCCCTCGACCGTTCGATCGCGATCGAACGGTCGAAACTCGCGGAGAGGCGAACGCTGCGCGTGAGTTTTGAACTGCCATGCGGCGTCGATCGAACGACCTGCTGATCGATCCAACGGCCAGAAATCGAAGCCGCTCGTATCTATATCACGGGCGACGTGGAGAACTTTGGGCCATCGATCAAGGAGCCTACGGTTCACAGCTTCCCCGCAACGCAGCAAAGATCAACATAAGAGCGGGGCGACGTGGCCACTCTACAGCCGTTCGATCCCCATCCAACGGCCAGGAAACGATCCTATTTGTATTCGGAGATTGATTTCGGATGCAGCGCGCGCGAATGCGGATCCAATAAGGAGGCCACGTGGCAGCCCCTGGGCAGATCCCGCATGTCATCCAACGGCCACAAATTGCGCCGACCAATTGGGTGCGGGTTTAACGCAAATGGAGCGGGTTTCGACCCGTTATGCACACCCAAACCCGCAAGCCTATTATATAAGCGTATTTCTAGGGTTTGGGGGGTATTCTGGCGTATTTTGGGACTTTTGGAGCGGCTACTGTGCGTATTTCTCCAGGGGAAAATTCTGAAAAATTCCAGAGGCTATTCTTCCTATTCTAAAGGAGTTTTTGGGCTTTAAAGAGGAGATTTGGTGATAAATTCTTGAACTTATACCCCGTATTTGGTGTATTTCATTGTATTTGGCTATTATAACGATGTATTTGGCTATCAAATCTGATTGTTTTTGCACCATGCGTGGCTAAGCTCTTTGTGCTATGGTTGTGAAGTAATTAGGAGTATTTAATTGATGAATTTCATGTCTTTAGCCCTATTATCACGTCCAAATTGCTAGTAATGTTGATTTCTACAACGTATTTGTTGGGTATTTGCTTATTGTCGATATCATTCATGTTCCCTATGGCTTGGCCCTGACAAGGCTAGCCAATTTATGTTCACTAATCTGAACTTTTTATTGCTTTTATCGTTTAATGAAATCAATGTTGCTAGTGATGCGTATACGGCCACTTTGACTAGTTTTCATCGTTTCATCTTCCGACGTCTTCGTGCCCTGACCGGACGAAGCGTTGAGTTATATGAAAGACATGATATTTCAGCGATTATTAACTCCTAATGAAATCACAACCGTAGCACATTCACTTCATACGTGTTGGAGTTGACGTAGTTAGGGTGTCGTAATTATTGGTTTCTATATCTTTTCGCCCTATCTCAATTGTATATCCTTTGGCACATTTCTATATGCTTGATCGCCATACTTTCCGACGTTCTCGTGCCCTGACCGGACGAAACGTTGAGTTATAGAAAAGGTATTGATATTCATTGATTGTGCACACCCTAACGAAATCAAACCCAACACATACTCCCCATACTTGTATCCCTCTCCAAGTCACCGTAAATATCGTTTTCTTTTGCTATTTGATACTCTTGATCCTATATCTTCGTGTTTGATAGGTGGTTGGCTAACATCGTATTATTACTCTTTTCAGATTGACGTTCGTAGTTTTGCAGGTCAGTTGTCCCGTGGATTCGATACCTGGACTCACCAAGATATTACTTGCACGATCTCCTGCGCTTGGGAGTAGTTCTCACAACATTTGAGACGAGGCAGGTATCAGGGTAACATGAGGTCCATTACACATTTCTTATGCTCTAGTATGTCAATAGTTTGTCTCATGTTCTTAATATGTTGTTGTTTTATGCTAGACATTATTTTATATGAATCTGTAACATCAAATAAATAGGATTTATATACATACCTTGATAATCCTCTCGTTTAAATCCAGGGTCCCTCACTTGAATCCAAATCTAAAGCTATTTTCTGAACCAACACACAAGAGCAACCAGCTTGGAATGTTATATCTATTGATCTCGCTTTGTCTCCATTCTATATTTGTCAATCTCAAATGCAAGCTATACAAGAGACATCCGACCGTTGATAACCCTCAGGGATGCATTTGCGCGGGCAAGAAATTTCATACCCGACTTGTTTGATTTGAAATTTCATTACCATGATATCTCATCTTCAATAATGTAGGCAGTCTATATCCATTTGCTATGCATAAGAATACGAGCCACACAAAAAAATTACAGTGTTTACAAAGAACATAAGCCAACTTATTTATTTTCAATTTTTGTTTCAGGAATCGCGTCTGCAAGGCGGATCCGATGGAGGACCGTGTTGGAAACAACGATCTAGGATTTATGGTTTGATGATGACAAACAGTTGTGAACGATCTGATGTGTGTATTAAGTATTTGCAGGATTGGCGAGGATGTAAATCAATGTGTTGGACAAACTGCTATACACACTCCTCGGTGACTCGGTCAAAGAGCTATGCGCTTAGCAATTGTGACTTGGTCAAAGATGAGGGGAGATCTCATATCATATCTCAATTAGTTTCAATCCCACCATCCAAATACTTATATACAGCTGATTTCCTTTATGTCTTGGTCCAAGGGCGAGATCGTAAATAAACCTAGGGTCTTTTGTTTATCAATACCAATTTAACAAAGGAGCCGGCCTTACAAAAAAAGTCTACGCTGATCCACCCTCTAGAAACCCTAAGAGAGAGAAGGGCAATTTTTTCTTTGGAAGCATGCTTTATCCTTCTATAGAGCCGCACAAATTCTCAAGCCATCTAATTCATTTTTTTTGCTGACTCTATTTGTTTGCAGGAGCCGTGAACATCAACTCCCAAGAGCTCACGCATCAAAGCGGCCAAAAACTCTCTTGGACAAGGCAGCCAAATTTCATAGGGGAGAGAGGGGGGAGCCGCACAGAATTCTTAAAGGGTGTCTTCATTTATTTTTTTGAAAGATCGCATTGCTTTTAAAAGCACAGGCATTCCTTTGTTTTTGGTTACTCTAAAAATCAAAAATCCCACGTCTTTCTATGTTTTATTAAAATCTCTTCATAAAATTTTCAGGGAAAAAAAAGAGAGGCGCCATAAAAACAAAAGGGGGCACTTCATTTTTTTGTTCAACAATCATCAAGATCAACAGATCAACAGGCGCCGCATTCTTTGGCCAAAAAAAATTGGAAGTGCCGAAGTATGTTGTTTTTCCTCTCCTTAAAATCAAAAGGCCATTTCTCTGTGTGTGTGTGTGCCGAATTTGTAAGGAATTTCTGTGCAAACATTTTTTTTGTGGAATTTTTTTTTGATGTGCAGTCCGTTGTTTTTATCCTCCTCAAGAGCCAAAACATATCTAACCTATTTTTTTGGCTCAGTGCTAATCTTTGCACAGGTTGCCGATCAACAAATCAAATTGTGAAAAAAAAAAGAAATATATCTTTGTAGAAGCTTTTTATAATAAATATATTCTTGTTTGAGTTTCTTTGTTCTGAGTGTGAAGTTGCAACATAAATTGGTGTACACAAGTTAATAGGGGGAGGCCGGCCATCTTCTGAGCTTGAACAGTCAACAAGCCCTCCTATTTAATTCTCCAATGGACAAAACAAACTGTTGATTGATTTCCACATCATTTCACAAGTTCGCAAGTCCCAAGAGTCCAACAGGTGCATCGTTTGATTTGCAAAAGGAGGCATGCAAAAAGTTTCAAAAGAGACTAGTGCACAGAGCCAAATAAAAGGTATGAGCTTGTTATTTATTTCTTAAGAGATTAACTCTATATCCTTTTATTTGCAGGGGTACAAAATATCTGGGTGGTCAAAACAAAGTCAACAAAAATCTTTATTGCGTTTCAAGTCAAAGCCAAGGCACCATCCTGCTAGGAGCGATGAGATCGCAACTTGAGTTGCGAAGAGAGAGGAGACTACCACATCTACGTCAGACGAGTTCTGACCCGTGCTGATTGACGAGGACATCGCCGCTACACAAACTGAGATTCCTAAACTCTATCTATCATTATTTTGTGTAGTTGTTGTGTTAGATCCTCGTAGGGGAAATTTTACCATCTGTGTTACTTTTGGGGACCTGACGACTTGGGAGTCGTCACGGAGGGAGAGCATCTGACTAGATTGATAGTGTAGAGCACGTGGTGTGCGCACGAGCTAGGTGAGAGTAGATTTGGGATCTTGACTCATTGTAGCTGTACTTGATTACATATATATCTAGCAGTTGCTTTCGGGGGCTGGAGTAGGTCGTAGGGACGACCGAACCAGGGTATATCTGTGCGTACTTTGTGATTGCTATTTTATTACCATGTCTGTGCTTATAACTGCGTGTGGTTGTTCGTGGGTTGCACGAATATTTTTAATAGCCTATTCATCCCCCCTCTAGGCTACGATCCAGATCCAACAAGTGGTATCAGAGCCAGTTTAGAGGATCTAGTCTAGATTTTTTTATGACCATGAATATATCTGATTGTGCTTTTGCTGAAGGTCAGTCTATAGCCCGTCCCCCTAAGTTTAACGGTGTAGACTTTGCATATTGGAAGGCTAGGATGAAAATCTATTTAGTGTCTGTTGATTATGATGTGTGGGATATTGTTGAAAATGGTTATAGTCTACCCACTATTAAAATTGAAGACACTATCATGATTAAGCCTAAAGACAAGTGAGATTTAGCTGATAAGAAACTTTATACTCTTAATGGTAAAGCTATGAATGCGCTTATATGCTCTCTTGATAAATCTGAGTTTAATCGTATCTCACATTGTCTAACTGCGCAGGAAATCTGGCATACTCTGGAGGTGACACACGAGGGAACATCGCAAGTAAAGGAATCCAGACTTGCGTTGTTGAGCACTGAATTGAGAGCTTCCGCATGCTACCAACAGAATCTGTAAACGAGATGTTTGCGAGGTTCACGGACATTGTCTACACATCCAGTTCCCTCGGTAAGCCATACTCTAGCCATGAACAGGTACGAAAGATCTTAAGGGCGCTACCAAGCTCGTTCAGGCCTAAAGTCACCGCTATTCAAGAAGCTAAGGACTTTTCAACAATGAAAGTGGAGGACTTGATAGGCAACCTAATGTCACACGAGCTTGAGTTGCAGAGTTTAGAAGCCAGAGAGAAACCTGAAGAGAAGACCAAAGCTTCCACACCATTAGGTCTTCAAGCTAATGATGACGATCTTGATGAAGAGCAAGCCCTAATGGTCAGAAACTTCAGGAGATACATTCAGACTGATCAAGGAAGAGCTGAGATGGAAAAAAGGTTCATTCGTTCTAATAATTCTAATTTTGGTAGAAATTCCTATGATCAGAAAGCTATTAATAGAAGTGAATGTTTTAAATGCAGGAAGAAAGGGCACCACATAAAAGATTGCCCACAACAACACACAGCCCAAGTTGCAAAAGGAAAAACGAAAGTGCTGACGTGGGACATGGATAGCGAAGCTGAGAGGAGGATGAGGAACATGAAGCCCACTCCTGCATGGCATTAATGGCCAAACACAATGAGGTAGGATCTCCCACTAAAGCTGAATTGTTAGAAATCTTGAAAGGAATGCAAAATACTATTAATGAGCTAGAAGCTGATGTGGATAGTTATAGAAATGATAACTTTGATATGCAACAATCTGAGTATGACATGTCTAAGGAAATTGAAAAACTGAAAACTGAAATTGTTGCATGTAATACTACAATTGACATGTTAAATAAGGAGAAAGCTAGCTTGCCTGAAAAAATTGATTGTCTTTCATGTCCCTCTTTATTAAAGGATATTAGCATGTATAAACTAGATAAGATAAAGCTTGAAGTTGAAAATGAATTACTTTCTGAAAAGATTAACATGCTAAATCTTGAACTTAAAGAAAAAATGAGGGATTTTGAAAAGAAAGAAGATGAAAACAAGCAAGCTTTCATTAGTAAATGTACTTTGCTTGTGAACGAAAATGATCATTTGAAATCAAAAGTTGCTAGTTTAGAATTGTCATTAAAGAGATTTTCCATTGGAAAACAAAATTTGGACATTATACTTGGAAATTAACTTTATGGCAATAATAGACGAGGACTAGGATATGGTTCTAAAAATGTTGAAAAATCAAATTATAGAAAAGTTCACATTGAAACAACAAAAGTTGGAAATTGTCATGCAAAGTGCTTTACATGTGGATGCGTTGGTCATACTTCATATCATTGCAAATATAGGAACAAAAATATTAAGTTCAAACAAATATGGGTTCCTAAATCTTTGATGACTAACGTGAGTGGACCTTGTTGGATTCCAAGGTCACACACAACACCTCTTTTGTAGATGAGACGGAAATTTGACGAGGAGCAATAAATTGAATGTCTCATTATTTATTAGCTCCTTAGTCAAACGGCGACGCGAAGGTATATCTCATTCTTTGAACTTAATGCATACCTTCATATCATTCTTCTTTGTTGACATTTTTTTGTGTGCTTGGATTTCTTTTTTGTTTTTTGTTTGCTTGTTTTTTTGTGTTTCTTAGTTCATTATAAAACCAAAAAAAAATGAAAAAGACAAAAGAAAAAAAAATGAGCTTATTGCATTTCTTCCTCTTTGCATTATTCTAGTGATATAAATGAATGATGATCATATCCTTGTAGAAATTGTAGTATTATTATTTTTGGCTACATGTGTATGTTTTATCTCAATAATAGCCATGCCAAGTTCAATGCTTTAATAATATGATTTCTACACCTACTTTCACTTCCACGAATATTAGACTATGTCGTACTTTTGGAGATACTATTTATGAATATTGGAAAGTGAATGTAGGATGATTATTAACTGAAAAATCTAAGTGATATGATGTGATTTGCCATGAATAAAAATTGAGCACAAAACAAAGGAAATGAATGTGAAAAAAATGAATGAAAATTGCTCCGTATGAAAAATGGATACAATTCATGGCAAATACACTACCCACGAGTATCCAACATAAGCTTTATGGGTAATCTTTAGCGTTGGTGTTTTTACTCGTCAAGCAATGTCACCCCCACATCTAAGAGTCCTTTTAGGCTATGTTTTGGGGTGTGATACCTTGAACTCATTTTTAATGAGGTGGGAAAAATCAATCCTAGGTGATATGAAGTTATTTGGAAAATGATGGATTGGGTTTGGGTGAATTTGTGAAAGTATCTCCCTTTGTACGCCTATGTTTAATAATTGCACTTACACGATGGTGTAGACTTCTAATTATTATTATTGTTGGATTTGAAGTGCTAATTATAGAATGTCGACATGCAAATGCTAGTTATAATTAATAATGCTCTCTTTTTACATGTGCTATGGTTTTAATCTTCATGAATACTCTTTTGATGATGCCAAAGGGGGAGAAAAGTGTTGAAAGATTTGTGGTATCAATGTTGGTTCAAAATACGGTATTATTGATTGAAGGGGGGGCATTCAAAATACATGAGAATGGGGAGCTTGGAAAAAGGGGGAGTATGCTAATTATATTGTTATATGGTGCATGCTAGTAATGTTTAATACCATCTCATAGAATATATCATATTGCATTTCATCATTCATCACACGTACACCTATTTGTGCAAATCCTTTGTGGGTTTGTCATCATCAAAAGGGGGAGATTGTTGGAAACAACGATCTAGGATTTATGGTTTGATGATGACAAACAATTGTGAACGATCTGATGTGTGTATTAAGTATTTGCATGATTGGCGAGGATGTAAATCAATGCGTTGGACAAACTGCTATACACACTCCTCGGTGACTCGGTCAAAGAGCTATGCGCTTAGCAATTGTGACTTGGTCAAAGATGAGGGGAGATCTCATATCATATCTCAATTAGTTTCAATCCCACTATCCAAATACTTATATACAGCCGATTTCCTTTATGTCTTGGTCCAAGGGCGAGATCGTAAATAAACCTAGGGTGTTTTGTTTATCAATACCTATTTAACAAAGGAGCCGGCCTTACAAAAAAGAAGAGAACAGGGCACAAAAAAAAGACTACGCTGATCCACCCTCTAGAAACCCTAAGAGAGAGAAGGGCAATTTTTTCTTTGGACGCATGCTTTATCCTTCTATAGAGCCGCACAAATTCTCAAGCCATCTAGTTCATTTTTTTTTTGCTGACTCTATTTGTTTGCAGGAGCCGTGAACATCAACTCCCAAGAGCTCACGCATCAAAGCGGCCAAAAACTCTCTTGGACAAGGCAGCCGAATTTCATAGGGGAGAGAGGGGGGAGCCGCACAGAATTCTTAAAGGGTGTCTTCATTTATTTTTTTGAAAGATCGCATTGCTTTTAAAAGCACAGGCATTCCTTTGTTTTTGGTTACTCTAAAAATCAAAAATCCCACGTCTTTCTATGTTTTATTAAAATCTCTTCATAAAATTTTCAGGGAAAAAAAAGAGAGGCGCCACAAAAACAAAAGGGGGCACTTCATTTTTTTGTTCAACAATCATCAAGATCAACAGATCAACAGGCGCCGCATTCTTTGGCCAAAAAAAATTGGAAGTGCCGAAGTCTGTTGTTTTTCCTCTCCTCAAAATCAAAAGGCCATTTCTCTGTGTGTGCCGAATTTGTAAGGAATTTCTGTGCAAACATTTTTTTGTGGAATTTTTTTTTGATGTGCAGTCCGTTGTTTTTATCCTCCTCAAGAGCCAAAACACATCTAACCTATTTTTTTGGCTCAGTGCTAATCTTTGCACAGGTTTCCGATCAACAAATCAAATTGTGAAAAAAAAAAGAAATATATCTTTGTAGAAGCTTTTTATAATAAATATATTCTTGTTTGAGTTTCTTTGTTCTGAGTGTGAAGTTGCAACATAAATTGGTGTACACAAGTTAATAGGGGGAGGTCGGCCATCTTCTGAGCTTGAACAGTCAACAAGCCCTCCTATTTAATTCTCCAATGGACAAAACAAACTGTTGACAAGTCCCAAGAGTCCAACAGGTGCATCGTTTGATTTGCAAAAGGAGGCATGCAAAAAGTTTCAAAAGAGACTAGTGCACAGAGCCAAATAAAAGGTATGAGCTTGTTATTTATTTCTTAAGAGATTAACTCTATATCCTTTTATTTGCAGGGGGTACAAAATATCTGGGTGGTCAAAACAAAGTCAACAAAAATCTTTATTGCGTTTCAAGTCAAAGCCAAGGCACCATCCTGCTAGGATTGATGAGATCGCAACTTGAGTTGCGAAGAGAGAGGAGACTACCACATCTACGTCAGACGAGTTCTGACCCGTGCTGATTGACGAGGACATCGTCGCTACACAAACTGAGATTCCTAAACTCTATCTATCATTATTTTGTGTAGTTGTTGTGTTAGATCCTCGTAGGGGAAATTTTACCATCTGTGTTACTTTTGGGGACCTGACGACTTGGGAGTCGTCACGGGGGGAGAGCATCTAACTAAATTGATAGTGTAGAGCACGTGGTGTGCGTACGAGCTAGGTGAGAGTAGATTTGGGATCTTGACTCATTGTAGCTGTACTTGATTACATATCTATCTAGTAGTTGCTTTCGGGGCTGGAGTAGGTCGTAGGGACGACCGAACCAGGGTATATCTGTGCGTATTCTGTGATTGCTATTTATTGCTCTGTCTGTGCTTATAATTGCGTGGGATTTCTCGTGGGTTGCACGAGAATTTTTTATTAGCCTATTCACCCCCCCCCCCCCCCCCCCCCCCCGCTCTAGGCTACGATCCAGATCCAACAGACTGGAGGGTGGAGATATGAGGTGAGAATTTAATTGTTTTTTACTTGGAGTTTGGGGGAGTGATGAGGGCCGAGGGGCTGTTATAATGAGATTAAGAGTTTACTTTGTATTGAAGGGGCCGAAGGGCCATTATACTGATGTGTGGAAACTTTTTGTATTGAGGGGGCCGAGGGGCCATTATGTTGATGTGTGGAAACTTTTTGTATTAAGTGGGCCAAGGGGCCGTTATGTTGATGGAAAATTTTGTATGGGGAAAACTTTTCTATTGAGGTATGTTGATGTATGTGGAAAGTTTGTATTTATACAGTTTCTTGGAATTTGTTGATGGATGAGAATTTTTTAATTGGATTTGTTGATTAAACATATGGGAATTTTGATTTGAACATCGATGTTTCTTTCTTGTTATTTATATATATGGGAATTTTGATTGTAAAAGAATTTTTAAAAATTTTGGTTTTTTTAAAAAAATAAATAAACACATTAGCCACAGACTGTCCGTGGCTAATATTTTTAGCCACAGATCTATTTTGGAAAATATCCGTCGTGGAAACCTTTTCGCCACGGAGAATCCGTGGAAAATAAAACAATTTTGCCACTGCATATCCGTGGCTAATGCAGGTTAGCCATAGTAAAGTTTTCGAAAATCATCTATAGCGGATATATTTTTGCCACAGAATTTCCGTGGCAATAGTGGTACAATAGCCACGGAATATCCTTGGCTAAAACAGTTTACCACGGAAATTTTTTTGAACTTTTCCGTACAAAATGATCCGTTGCCACGGAATTTCCGTGGCAATAGTTGGAACAATATCCATGGAATATATGTGGCTAATGAAGTTTACCACGGAATTTTTTTTGAACTTGTCCGTGGCAAATAAAATTTTGGCACGGTTTTTCGGTGGCAATAGGTGGAAACAATTGCCACGGAATTTCCGTGGCTATAGTTCCATGGCTAACTTTTCCGCCACGGAATTTCTTCCATTTGCCACGGATTTTTAGCATTTGCAACGCCACTTTCCCCTAAGGAACAATAGCCACGGAATTTATAAAAATCAGTGGCTATTAGGTATTAGCCACTGATTTTGGGGTATTAGCCATGGATTTGTCCGTGGCTAATGTCCAATTTTCCAGTAGTGGATCTTTACGTCGCATTAGGTTTAGGGGATTGATCTCCCAATTCATACCACTCTCCTGGGTTAGAATTGCAAAGTATTTCGGTGGCTCTCATTGACGCAATGGCGGTAGCCGTCAATGTAACGATATAGTTCGTCAGTGGATCCCCTCAAGGCGCGAGCCAGGCATGGTCACGAGCCTTGGTTGGATCCACTAATTTCCCTATTTAAATCCCAAGGATACTCCTTAAGCTCATCAATTCCACCGACCGTGGGCATGATCTCAGTACGAGTTATCATAGGGATTCGGATGGATCGACCGAAATACACCCCTTTATTCCCAATACAACCTAGAGATCTAGATCTACATCTCCTTTCTAAAGTCCTAGGGCTAACCAATCAACCCTAGAGAAAACTACTCACACATGATGATTTTGACGAATAAAAATACGATTTTTATCAAAGAAAACATTGTAGTAAATTAATCGAGTGAGAATTGAATAACTTACGTACCGAAGACGGGAAAGAACAATAGCCAATAATAATCTAAAGAGATTCAACAGATTCCAGGACGCAGGAATAATAGCACGTGAATTTTCTCCCAAAAAATAATTCAATAATCACAGAAAACTAGTTTAGATCTACAATTCTTTTTTATCTCCTCTCCCCCTCAAAACTTATTAAAAAACACACAAAGAATGAGTTCCCTAATTTCGTCACCCAGATCCGCACTTCACTCCCCAGCTTCGCGCATCCGTCTGGGCCCACGAAAGAAATTTCGAAAATATCCCGCATTGTGGTCGACCGAGTCAGTGACTCGGTCGAGCAGAAGCTTGCTCGGTCGGGCTGCTCAGTCGAGCAGCCCTCTTGCTCGGTCAAGTCTGTCAGTGGATCGGGCTCCTTCAAAAAGTGTCGTTCTGTCTGCTCGGCCCGAGCAAGTCTTGCTCGGTCGAGTCGCCAGTTGACTCGGTTACATAAGTCCTGCTCAGTCGAGTAGGATATTGATGGTGGGCCATCGAAAATAGAAGTTGCTCATCCGAGCACCACGATGCTCGGTCGAGCAGGATGCATATCAGCTGCGTCTCGTGTATCAGCTCGACCGAGTAGCCTACTCTGCTCGGTCGAGTCACCTGAGAAAATTTCAGACTCTCTTTACAGCTTCTCCTTCACTCCTAGCAATCTCCTCTACACCTCCCATAGGCTTCCAAAACTCAGCGAACTCCTGTAGAGCTTTACCAATAGGCTCATGGGCATGCGGATGTGTCCATATCCAAAAGTGGTCCCGAATCACTCCAAATCCCTGAAAATCCACAAAACTCTACGAAACTCGAATCCGGCATTAGAATTGCAATATCGTTGGAAAATGCGGGATTTGGATGCGAATATGACATGAAATGCAATGGAATGATGCCATAAAAAGATGGAAAATATGGACACATCAAAATCCCCCAAGATTACCCTTACTCGTCCTCGAGGAAGACGAATACTAGGTATGCCGGGCGATAAACAAAAGGAATAAAATGAAAGAGAATAGAGATGGAAGGGGGTGCTAAAGTGTTCACTCAGATCTCAAGCCTCAGCAGTATATCATGATGCTTCGAATGGTAAAAACACATGCTAATGGTATTTTCAAGTTTTACTAATCATATGGCTAGCATGCAATAAAGACAAAAACAAGGATCTCCTAAAATCATGTCATCAACTCATGTCAATCTCATGCAATCTAGAGAGTCTAGTAGAAAAAGAGTTAGCAATGCACTTTTCAATCAATAGATACAAGTGGAGCATAGAGAAATCACGCCAACATGCAATAAAGAATGGAAAGAAATCATGCTATTCAAATATTCACTTCGAATCACGAAAAATCTCCAAAACTAAAATATTTTGTAAAGTTCAAGCATTATCGAATCTCCCCGTTGTGCACCGTCTCTACTCTAATGTTATACTCACTTATATGATCAATTGGTTCCCCCCCCCCCCAAGCTCAGCTCGAGGCATCGCATCTATATGAATATGATGTGGAAATTGCTATTTTTTTCAAGTATTTGTAATAGCTTCTAATAAAGGGATTTTCCCTTTTTCTTTTTCTTTTCTTCTTTTTTTCTTTTCTTTCTCTCTTTTTTCAGTTCATTTTATTTAGAAGCTATCTTTTTCTTTTGGGATTTTTAGGAAGTAGATGCGGTAAAGGTAGCTGTAGGGAGTGAAACCAAATGATATGTAGAGAATCATAAAGATATGTGGAGAAGGAAAATAGTATATCACTCGGTTCACTCATCAGAGGTGCACAACGATTTAATAGGATAATACTCTAACTAAACTCATAACTAGCATGGATATTTTCATTCATCTTAATGAATACTGAAAGGCAAGCGGTAATAAGCACAGTAATATCAAGCATACAAACAGAAGTGAATGAGATAGCAAATAGGTGCTCCAAATGTTCTAATGATGCGTGAACCTAGGTGCATTACCCACAAAGCACATACTAGATACTATTTCATGCATTCAATTTCAATTCATATCAGGCACGCATATCAATAGTAAAACTGAAACTACTCTAAATAGCATGTCATCAAATAATAGCACCGTGAGTAGCTACTGAGGGCTATGAGAAGTATCATTATGCAGAACAACCTCAGCAAAATGAAAAAGGGCAAAGAAAACAAGAGAATGAGAACAGGTGTGCATGCATGGCAAAAAGTGAAAAACGTGATGCTGAATGAGAAAAAAGATAAAAAGGTGGAAAATGGGTGGAAAAATAAAGTAAAAAGGTGAAAAATGAAAGAAATTATAAATGGAAATGAAAAATAAAGTGATAGAAATCATCCTCCAAGCTAAACCCAGCAGTGTCCTCACTGCTAAGAAAACGCTAGTATGCGGGAGAAGATGCTAGAAAGGGTGGGTGGGTGAGGGGATAAAAAAGGAATAGAAAATAAAACTGTGCAGAAGAAACAGACGTGATATGATGCAATGATAAAAATATGATGCATATGCATGAAATGATGTATGGCGGGTCCTCCCCCAAGCTGTGTAAGAACAGGGCCTCGAAAGGACAGATGGGCACAACATAATATGAGGGAAGCAAAAAGTGTGTCGGGACAGCATCAAGTAGTGGGCACCACCGTCTGTCGGTGGTGATGGGTCCCCCTGCTATGGACCAAGGAAGGTGTCAGCTGAAAATAGTACAATAGCAGTAGTGGACTCAACGGTGACGACCAACTCAGGTGTGGAAGTAGAAGGCCCTGCAGAAGCCTGAGAATGTGGGGCACTGAGTGGTGAAACTGTCGAGTCAGGGGTTGGCCTGGGTGGAGGGGCGTGAGCTAGGATTACGGGAGGTGGACCCCGTGTCCTAAGTATGTCTATTATAGAGGCTAGGTCTGCCTCGACTCTCTCATGATGGGTGGCTGTCGAGCGGACGAAGGCGGCAAAATCCCACCGAAGGCAAGAAGTTGAGTCCTCCAACGCCGTCAGACGAGCATCAGTGGTATGGGAGTCGAGGGGAGGACGAGAACCGTGAGACACCACTCTCGTAAAACGGCCCCGTGGAGATAATCCACGGTGCCTCGGCTGAAAGGTCGGAGAGGGTGAACTCGATGGGATCTCAACAGTGGAAACGGTGAAGTGTAGAGCAGTCATCGACACAGTTGTGATGACAGAAATCGAGACGCTCTCAGTGAGTAAGGCTGTAGCGTGTGAGGAAGTGGAGCCAGATGTACGTGAAAGGGACCATATGGAGATAGGCAGGGATGCGAGAAGGTCCCTAAGTGGTGGAAGGGTGGCGACTGGCTCATGCTCTGAAAAGTCTAGAGCAGTAGGCTTGGGAGCAGACAGAATATCAGTGCCCTCAGGCATGGGTGCAGAGGAGACAGAGGTAGGGGCAACAGGGCAAGAGGTGGTTACAGTCCCCGAGGCCTCGATGGTGGTGGATGTGGTAAAGACAGAGGTGGAAGAAGAAGTACCTCCTGGGGACGGTGGGTGCATAGGCAGAGCTGGAAGGGCGGCCACAATGCTTCCAGGTCATGCTCCTTGTACTCAGAGGAGTGGGGACCCGGTCGTCGTCGGCTGCCGCGACGGCGGCTCCTGGTGGCTCGAGGACGTGGAGTGCTGGAAGTGGATGGACACTGTCTATCATCCAGCTCTACTGGACAGGTGATATGGTGGTGAGGTGAGGGGCAGGAAGGACGAAGTGGGGGGTGTGGTGGGTGCCAACTAGGTAGGTCCAGTGACAGGCTCCATAAGGCCTAATGATATGCATGTGCTCAAGCACACTAAAAGTCAAGCGGGTGGGATGATTCGGGTTCAATATTACGTATTTGACCCCCCATTTAGCCCTATTTTGTGCTCATGTGATGCTATATTGGTCTCTAGTACATACGTATTTTCTACACATTTATTTATTAGAGAAAACACACTATTTGAGCATAAAACAGTAATTAATGAAGTATTTCTGCACTTTTTATATTTTTCCTAGTATCGTCTCGATCTCAAGATTCCAACGACTATTTATTTGTATTTTTCTGAGATCTGTGCTAATTTCTATGAATTTTTGAATGCAGAATACCATTTATTGGAATTAAAATAAAGTTGGCACGAATCTTGGCGCCGACGTGGTGCGATCTCAGCCCTTCCCGCTCAGATCATGTGGCTGAGGTTAAGGGGCGACGCGGATTTATAGTGGCCGTTGGATCAAGATCCAACGGCCAGGAGCGAGATCAAACGAAGCGGGCGGCAGCATTTTTTCGGGTGACGTGGCTCCATCGCGAGAGTTGAAAGAAGATCTTGCGGTCGAAGTCAATTGGGCGACGCAGCGTGATAAGAACCGTTGGATTCTCATCCAACGGGTTGGAACGGAGCAGGACTCAGATCGAAGCGGGCGACTTCGCAACCGTTCGATCGCGATCGAACGGTTGCGATCACCCCGACGAAGCGATGCGGAGCGGGCGCTTGCGGGGCGACGTGGCATGATCTCGTCCGTCCACCTGTTGATCCTACGGTCGAGAACCATCCCGAAGCGAATTCGAATTCGAACGGCGGATGCGTGTGCGCGATTTTTTAAGTCCACGCGTCGCGTCCACAGCTGATCCCGCAATTATCCAACGGCCGAGAATTGATGCGGTTGCGGGTTTGGTTTTAAACGCTATTAGTGCGGGTTTGAACCCGATAACACAACCCAAACCCGCAATCTCTCTATATAAGGTATTCCTAGGGTTTTGGGCGTATTGAAGCAGATTGGGGCGTATTTTGAGCGTATTGGAGGCTCTAGGAGCCGCACCCTGAAAAATTCTGTAAAATTCCAGAGTCCTATTTTATTATTTCCGGAGAGTTTGAAGTCTTTTCAAGGAGAATTGGTGATATTTTCTTCAACTTTTATCCCGTATTTGGTGTTTTCTATTGTATTTTGCTATAATCTTGATGTATTTTGCTATGAAAGTTGTTTATTCTTGCACCATGAGTAGCTAAATCTCTGTTGTGCATGGTATGGAGTAGTTAGGGGATATTATTTGTGTTAGTTTGGTTGTATTCCTTGTGCTAAATCGTTAAACGTCGCTAAAATTGTAATCTTTGTTCGTAAATCGACTTTTTCATATTCCAAAAGAATTGATTTAGTTGATGATCGCCCCAAAAGGGTGAGTTTTGATCTCCCCAAAAGGGAGTTTCATACCGTAGTTTTGATCTCTCCAAAAGAGAGTTTCATATCGTATTATAACTTTAGCGACGATCTTTTTGAATATTGTGTTTGAACCCCCAAAAGGGCATCTTCCGATGAATTGCTCCCAAAAGGAGAATTCATTGAGTTATCTTGGGTACTTTCCGGTGAATTGCTCCCAAAAGGAGAATTCATTGCGTTATACCTATCAACCAAATTAATACGAATCGTTGATCTTAACGAACCCATACCATGTGCATACTCTTTATAAGTATTTTCATACACGAATTTCCTTGTTTATATTGTTCACGTATTCACATCACCATCACCATCATCGTTGTTGAAGTGGTTAGTCTCTTTCCGATAGATTTCTATTTGATTTGAATTGTGGTTGCAACAGATTTCTTCCAGTGGATTCGACATCTGGACTCCCAGATTTTACTACTTGTACGGACTCTTGCGCTTGAGAGAGAGCACCTTTCGGAGCCCACCAAGTTTTTGGCGCCGTTGCCGGGGAGGAATGGTTTACGACTACGGTTTATTTCATTCAGAGGACTTTCGGTGAGATCTTTCCACTTTACTGTACATAAACATTTTTTTTATTATTTTATTTTAATTTTTAAAAATGGAGTATATGAATTTTTATTGCACGAATAATCTGTATGATACAAGGTACGCTAAAGCACACAAACATAGGATGGAAAAGCTCAAAATTGTTAATTTTAATCAAACTGACTGTGAAACTTTCTTTCAGGCCTAGAGGAGGTTCACAGATATAGTATCGAGCTATCCGCAGCATGGGTTCACAAATGAAGAGCTTATGGCGTCCTTCCTAGATGGACTACAACCACAGCTGCAGGAATTATTCGGAGACCTGACGCCGACAGAGGCGTGGGAATACATGGAGTCTCTGCAAGAAAATGAAGAAACCATGAAAGAGACTTCAGAGAGCGATTCAACAGAGCCTTCGTGCCTTGATCAAGAAGAGCAAAGCGTAGACGTACCTTTGCAATCCTTGAAAGAGGAAGCTTACCTGATTATTCAGACACAGGAGGCCACATCCCTTCAATTCCAAGAGAATTTCCTTGCTCGGAGTCGGCAGATTCAAAAATCTATTGAAGATCTTAATTTGATTGTCACTTGCGTAGAAGAAGGTAATGCTTTTGAAACTCAATTTAAAGAATCTAATACGAGTTCATCTTCTATTGCAGGAATATCGAGCGAGCCATGTCACGTTGATGACACGAATGAAAATATCTACATGGCAAGAAGTGTGTGCAAAAGAGAGGACGAGCTAGCAATTTTGGATGAACAAGAGGAGGAGACAGCTAGGGACAAGGGTTTTGAGATTATCGCCATGGAGTCAGAACCATGCCCTCCTCCAGTTTTCTCCCAAAATCATTTATCCCTCTCCCCATCGATCGAGCATCGTACAGAGAGTAGTGCATATCTTTCAGGGAGTAGTCGTCAACTTGTTTTAATTTCTTTCACCTATTTTGATGACTACATTTGGAACATTTTTGTTGAAAGGAATCTTAAATTAATTTGGACTGACATAACTCATCTCTCGCAGGACATTGGCAAACAGTTTATAGAGATGCTTGGAGTTGTGTTGCTGGGGTCCAAATTAGTTTTTGGAGGAAGAATAATGCCGAGGAGCGAAAGGAGCAAATTGAACAACTTCCTCCACCATCAAAGATTCGGGATCCGCCATTTGATCACGGTGTGTTCTTTCCAGTAGTGTAGTTTTTATATGCTTTCTAGGTTGCTTGCTTGAATAAACTCGTACCTCTTCCGACATTGAGGACAATGTCCATCTTTAGTTGGGGGGTGTGTATGAGACCTTAGGATTTTTTTTTGAGAAGAATAAATCACCTATTCTCATCATTTTAAAACTCCTTCATATGCCTCAAATGCGGATGATTATACATTGATTTTGTTCTTAAAATTGTTTGTGGCTTGAGTTAATTATTTTTTCTTCATGGAATTACCGTTAATATGCTATTCATGAAAAACTTTCAATTTCCATGATTAATATCTCGAAATAGTTTGAATTGATTCCATGCATGCTAATGTGATGAAAAAGCTTAAGTATACACGATTTTTAAGAATAGTCTTCAAGTTGAAGAGGAATGTGGCCATGGTTATTAATGTTTATGTTCGAAAGAATGGGTTTTGAGTTGCTTACAAGAAAAAATGGTCCCATCTAGCTCGGGATGTTGTCCTAATGTGCTAATTAAAGGAGCAGAAAGAAAGAAATGAAAAGAAAAATGATGAAAAATGAATGAATATGTATGTCACTAATAAATAACTTGGTTGGCTCGAGTAGTACAATCCGAGGGGTCCTTTATGGCCTAATGCCCTATTATCGTCTGATTTGGGAGCCATTGACCGGAACCTCACTCATTTGATGGAGCGATCCAAGTTATACTTTTTTCTACGAATGTTGCTCGATGCGCGTTACGCGGAACGAATAAAAGAAAAGAACTGGTGAATATACTAAGCAACTTCAATACCCATGTCTTGAATGATTATTTTGATAGGCCAATTCCTTGGAAACAAGAAAACTAGAGAAAAAACGACGTGTTATACTTTCGCTTGCGCAAAACGATGCTTGCATGCTATTTATTCATACTAAATTAGAGAAAATATCATGTGATTGATTTTGTTCATGGATGTGTATATTGATGGTTAAGATCATGTTGGAATGCGTATTATTGAGCCATGCCATGAGCGATTTGAA
Source organism: Scilla litardierei (assembly GCA_030789695.1). NCBI lineage: Eukaryota > Viridiplantae > Streptophyta > Magnoliopsida > Asparagales > Asparagaceae > Scilla > Scilla litardierei. Next base: position 96,310,168 of record CM061142.1, read on the forward strand.
AGAACTTATTGTTTTATTACTCATCCGTATTTATCGCTCTTTTTGCTAGAGACTAGCAAATCGCTAGTTGGGGGTGTGATTCCGGTTCAATATTACGTATTTGACCCCCCATTTAGCCCTATTTTGTGCTCATGTGATGCTATATTGGTCTCTAGTACATACGTATTTTCTACACATTTATTTATTAGAGAAAACACACTATTTGAGCATACAACAGTAATTAATGAAGTATTTCTGCACTTTTTATATTTTTCCTAGTATCGTCTCGATCTCATGATTCCAACGACTATTTATTTGTATTTTTCTGAGATCTGTGCTAATTTCTATGAATTTTTGAATGCAGAATACCATTTATTGGAATTAAAATAAAGTTGGCATGAATCTTGGCGCCGACGTGGCGCGATCTCAGCCCTTCCCGCTCAGATCCTGCAGCTGAGGTTAAGGGGCGACGCGGATTTATAGTGGCCGTTGGATCAAGATCCAACGGCCAGGAGCGAGATCAAACGAAGCGGGCGGCAGCATTTTTTCGGGTGACGTGGCTCCATCGCGAGCGTTGAAAGAAGATCTTACGGTCGAAGTCAATTGGGCGACGCGGCGTGATAAGAACCGTTGGATTCTCATCCAACGGGTTGGAACGGAGCAGGACTCAGATCGAAGCGGGCGACTTCGCAACCGTTCGATCGCGATCGAACGGTTGCGATCAACCCCGACGAAGCGACGCGGAGCTGGCGCTTGCGGGGTGACGTGGCACGATCTCGTCCGTCCACCTGTTGATCCTACGGTCGAGAACCATCCCGAAGCGAATTCGAATTCGAACGGCGGATGCAGGTGCGCGATTTTTAAAGTCCACGCGTCGCGTCCACAGCTGATCCCGCAATTATCCAACGGCCGAGAATTGATGCGGTTGCGGGTTTGGTTTTAAACGCTATTGGTGCGGGTTTGAACCCGATAACACAACCCAAACCGTCAATCTCTCTATATAAGGTATTCCTAGGGTTTTTGGGCGTATTGAAACAGATTGGGGCGTATTTTGAGCGTATTGGAGGCTCTAGGAGCCGTATTCTCCCCCTGAAAAATTCTGTAAAATTCCAGAGTCCTATTTTATTATTTCTAGAGAGTTTGAAGTCTTTTCAAGGAGAATTGATGATATTTTGTTCAACTTCTATCCCGTATTTTGGTGTTTTCTATTGTATTTTGCTATAATCTTGATGTAGTTTGCTATGAAAGTTGTTTATTCTTGCACCATGAGTAGCTAAATCTCTGTTGTGCATGGTATGGAGTAGTTAGGGGATATTATTTGTGTTAGTTTGGTTGTATTCCTTGTGCTAAATCGTTAAACGTCGCTAAAATTGTAATCTTTGTTCGTAAATCGACTTTTTCAGATTCCAAAAGAATTGATTTAGTTGATGATCGCCCCAAAAGGGTGAGTTTTGATCTCCCCAAAAGGGAGTTTCATACCGTAGTTTTGATCTCTCCAAAAGAGAGTTTCATATCGTATTATAACTTTAGCGACGATCTTTTTGAATATTGTGTTTGAACCCCCAAAAGGGCATCTTCCGATGAATTGCTCCCAAAAGGAGAATTCATTGAGTTATCTTGGGTATTTTCCGGTAAATTGCCCCCAAAAGGAGAATTCATTGCGTTATACCTATCAACCAAATTAATACGAATCGTTGATCCTAATGAAGCCATACCATGTGCATACTCTTTATAAGTATTTTCATACACAAATTTCCTTGTTTATATTGTTCACGTATTCACATCACCATCACCATCATCATTGTTGAAGTGGTTAGTCTCTTTCCGATAGATTTCTATTTGATTTGAATTGTGGTTGCAACAGATTTCTTCCCATGGATTCGACATCTGGACTCCTAGATTTTACTACTTGTACGGACTCTTGCGCTTGAGAGAGAGCACCTTTCGGAGCCCACCAAGTTTTTGGCGCCGTTGCCGGGGAGGAATGGTTTGCGACTACGGTTTATTTCATTCAGAGGACTTTCGGTGAGATCTTTCCACTTTACTGTACATAAACATTTTTTTATTATTTTATTTTAATTTTTAAAAATGGAGTATATGAATTTTTATTGCACAAATAATCTGTATGATGCAAGGTACGCTAAAGCACACAAACATAGGATGGAAAAGCTCAAAATTGTAAATTTTAATCAAACTGACTGTGAAACTTTCTTTCAGGCCTGGAGGAGGTTCACAGATATAGTATCGAGCTATCCGCAGCATGGGTTCACAAATGAAGAGCTTATGGCGTCCTTCCTGGATGGACTACAACCACAGCTGCAGGAATTATTGGGAGACCTGATGCCGACAGAGGCGTGGGAATACATGGAGTCTCTGCAAGAAAATGAAGCAACCATGAAAGAGACTTCAGAGAGCGATTCAACAGAGCCTTCGTGCCTTGATCAAGAAGAGCAAAGCGTAGACGTACCTTTGCAATCCTTGAAAGAGGAAGCTTACCAGATTATTCAGACACAGGAGGCCACATCCCTTCAATTCCAAAAGAATTTCCTTGCTCGGAGTCGGCAGATTCAAAAATCTATTGAAGATCTTAATTTGATTGTCACTTGCGTAGAAGAAGGTTATGCTTTTGAAACTCAATTTAAAGAATCTAATACGAGTTCATCTTCTATTGCAGGAATATCGAGCGAGCCATGTCACGTTGATGACACGAATGAAAATATCTACCTGGCAAGAAGTGTGTGCAAAAGAGATGACGAGCTAGCAATTTTGGATGAACGAGAGGAGGAGACAGCTAGGGACAAGGGTTTTGAGATTATCGCCATGGAGTCAGAACCATGCCCTCCTCCAGTTTTGTCCCAAAATCATTTATCCCTCTTCCCATCGATCGAGCATCGTACAGAGAGTAGTGCATATCTTTCAGGGAGTAGTCGTCAACTTGCTTTAATTTCTTTCACTTATTTTGATGACTACATTTGGAACATTTTTGTTGAAAGGAATCTTAAATTAATTTGGACTGACATAACTCATCTCTCGCAGGACATTGGCAAACAGCTTATAGAGATGCTTGGAGTTGTGTTGCTGGGGTCCAAATTAGTTTTTGGAGGAAGAATAATCGCCGAGGAGCGCAAGGAGCAAATTGAACAACTTCCTCCACCATCAAAGATTCGGGATCCGCCATTTGATCACGGTGTGTTCTTTCCAGTAGTGTAATTTTTATATGCTTTCTAGGTTGCTTGCTTGAATAAACTCGTACCTGTTCCGACATTGAGGACAATGTCCATCTTTAGTTGGGGGGTGCGTATGAGACCTTAGGATTTTTTTTTGAGAAGAATAAATCACCAATTCTCATCATTTTAAAACTCCTTCATATGCCTTAAATGCGGATGATTATACATTGATTTTGTTCTTAAAATTGTTTGTGGCTTGAGTTAATTATTTTTTTTCTTCATGAAATTACCATTAATATGCTATTCATGAAAAACTTTCAATTTCCATGATTAATATCTCGAAATAGTTTGAATTGATTCCATGCATGCTAATGTGATGAAAAAGCTTAAGTATACACGATTTTTAAGAATAGTCTTCAAGTTGAAGAGGAATGTGGCCATGGTTATTAATGTTTATGTTCGAAAGAATGGGTTTTGAGTTGCTTACAAGAAAAAAATAAAAGAAAGAAAGAAATGAAAAGAAAAATGATGAAAAATGAATGAATATGTATGTCACTAATAAATAACTTGGTTGGCTCGAGTAGTACAGTCCGAGGGGTCCTTTATGGCCTAATGCCCTATTATCGTCTGATTTGGGAGCCATTGACCGGAACCTCACTCATTTGTTGGAGCGATCCAAGTTATACTTTTTTCTGCGAATGTTGCTTGATGCGCGTTACGCGGAACGAATAAAAGAAAAGAACTGGTGAATATACTAAGCAACTTCAATACCCATGTCTTGAATGATTATTTTGATAGGCCAATTCCTTGGAAACAAGAAAACTAGAGAAAAAACGACGTGTTATACTTTCGCTTGCGTAAAACGATGCTTGCATGCTATTTATTCATACTAAATTAGAGAAAATATCATGTGATTGATTTTGTTCATGGATGTGTATATTGATGGTTAAGATCATCTTGGAATGCGTATTATTGAGCCATGCCATGAGCGATTTGAAAGAACTTATTGTTTTATTACTCATCCGTATTTATCGCTCTTTTTGCTAGAGACTAGCAAATTGCTAGTTGGGGGTGTGATTCGGGTTCAATATTACGTATTTGACCCCCCATTTAGCCCTATTTTGTGCTCATGTGATGCTATATTGGTCTCTAGTACATACGTATTTTCTACACATTTATTTATTAGAGAAAACACACTATTTGAGCATAAAACAGTAATTAATGAAGTATTTCTGCACTTTTTATATTTTTTCTAGTATCGTCTCGATCTCACGATTCCAACGACTATTTATTTGTATTTTTCTGAGATCTGTGCTAATTTCTATGAATTTTTGAATGCAGAATACCATTTATTGGAATTAAAATAAAGTTGACACGAATCTTGGCGCTGACGTGGCGCGATCTCAGCCCTTCCCGCTCAGATCCTGCGGCTGAGGTTAAGGGGCGACGCAGATTTATAGTGGCCGTTGGATCAAGATCCAACGGCCAGGAGCGAGATCAAACGAAGCGGGCGGCAGCATTTTTTCGGGTGACGTGGCTCCATCGCGAGCGTTGAAAGAAGATCTTGCGGTCGAAGTCAATTGGGCGACGCGGCGTGATAAGAACCTTTGGATTCTCATCCAACGGGTTGGAACGGAGCAGGACTCAGATCGAAGCGGGCGACTTCGCAACCGTTCGATCGCGATCGAACGGTTGCGATCAACCCCGACGAAGCGACGCGGAGCTGGCGCTTGCGGGGCGACGTGGCACGATCTCGTCCGTCCACCTGTTGATCCTACGGTCGAGAACCATCCCGAAGCGAATTCGAATTCGAACGGCGGATGCGGGTGCGCGATTTTTAAAGTCCACGCGTCGCGTCCACAGCTGATCCCGCAATTATCCAACGGCCGAGAATTAATGCGGTTGCGGGTTTGGTTTTAAACGCTATTGGTGCGGGTTGAACCCGATAACACAACCCAAACCCGCAATCTCTCTATATAAGGTATTCCTAGGGTTTTGGGCGTATTGAAGCAGATTGGGGCGTATTTTGAGCGTATTGGAGGCTCTAGGAGCCGTATTCTCCCCCTGAAAAATCTGTAAAATTCCAGAGTCCTATTTTATTATTTCCAGAGAGTTTGAAGTCTTTTCAAGGAGAATTGATGATATTTTCTTCAACTTCTATCCCGTATTTTGGTGTTTTCTATTGTATTTTGATATAATCTTGATGTATTTTGCTATGAAAGTTGTTTATTCTTGCACCATGAGTAGCTAAATCTCTGTTGTGCATGGTATGGAGTAGTTAGGGGATATTATTTGTGTTAGTTTGGTTGTATTCCTTGTGCTAAATCGTTAAACGTCGCTAAAATTGTAATCTTTGTTCGTAAATCGACTTTTTCATATTCCAAAAGAATTGATTTAGTTGATGATCGCCCCAAAAGGGTGAGTTTTGATCTCCCCAAAAGGGAGTTTCATACCGTAGTTTTGATCTCTCCAAAAGAGAGTTTCATATCGTATTATAACTTTAGCGACGATCTTTTTGAATATTGTGTTTGAACCCCCAAAAGGGCATCTTCCGATGAATTGCTCCCAAAAGGAGAATTCATTGAGTTATCTTGGGTACTTTCCGGTGAATTGCTCCCAAAAGGAGAATTCATTGCGTTATACCTATCAACCAAATTAATACGAATCGTTGATCCTAACGAACCCATACCATGTGCATACTCTTTATAAGTATTTTCATACACGAATTTCCTTGTTTATATTGTTCACGTATTCACATCACCATCACCATCATCGTTGTTGAAGTGGTTAGTCTCTTTCCGATAGATTTCTATTTGATTTGAATTGTGGTTGCAACAGATTTCTTCCCGTGGATTCGACATCTGGACTCCCAGATTTTACTACTTGTACGGACTCTTGCGCTTGAGAGAGAGCACCTTTCGGAGCCCACCAAGTTTTTGGCGCCGTTGCCGGGGAGGAATGGTTTACGACTACGGTTTATTTCATTCAGAGGACTTTCGGTGAGATCTTTCCACTTTACTGTACATAAACATTTTTTTTATTATTTTATTTTAATTTTTAAAAATGGAGTATATGAATTTTTATTGCACGAATAATCTGTATGATGCAAGGTACGCTAAAGCACACAAACATAGGATGGAAAAGCTCAAAATTGTTAATTTTAATCAAACTGACTGTGAAACTTTCTTTCAGGCCTAGAGGAGGTTCACAGATATAGTATCGAGCTATCCGCAGCATGGGTTCACAAATGAAGAGCTTATGGCGTCCTTCCTAGATGGACTACAACCACAGCTGCAGGAATTATTGGGAGACCTGACGCCGACAGAGGCGTGGGAATACATGGAGTCTCTGCAAGAAAATGAAGAAACCATGAAAGAGACTTCAGAGAGCGATTCAACAGAGCCTTCGTGCCTTGATCAAGAAGAGCAAAGCGTAGACGTACCTTTGCAATCCTTGAAAGAGGAAGCTTACCTGATTATTCAGACACAGGAGGCCACATCCCTTCAATTCCAAGAGAATTTCCTTGCTCGAAGTCGGCAGATTCAAAAATCTATTGAAGATCTTAATTTGATTGTCACTTGCGTAGAAGAAGGTAATGCTTTTGAAACTCAATTTAAAGAATCTAATACGAGTTCATCTTCTATTGCAGGAATATCGAGCGAGCCATGTCACGTTGATGACACGAATGAAAATATCTACCTGGCAAGAAGTGTGTGCAAAAGAGATGACGAGCTAGCAATTTTGGATGAACGAGAGGAGGAGACAGCTAGGGACAAGGGTTTTAAGATTATCGCCATGGAGTCAGAACCATGCCCTCCTCCAGTTTTGTCCCAAAATCATTTATCCCTCTCCCCATCGATCGAGCATCGTACAGAGAGTAGTGCATATCTTTCAGGGAGTAGTCGTCAACTTGCTTTAATTTCTTTCACTTATTTTGATGACTACATTTGGAACATTTTTGTTGAAAGGAATCTTAAATTAATTTGGACTGACATAACTCATCTCTCGCAGGACATTGGCAAACAGCTTATAGAGATGCTTGGAGTTGTGTTGCTGGGGTCCAAATTAGTTTTTGGAGGAAGAATAATCGCCGAGGAGCGCAAGGAGCAAATGAACAACTTCCTCCACCATCAAAGATTCGGGATCCGCCATTTGATCACCGTGTGTTCTTTCCAGTAGTGTAGTTTTTATATGCTTTCTAGGTTGCTTGCTTGAATAAACTCGTACCTCTTCCGACATTGAGGACAATGTCCATCTTTAGTTGGGGGGTGTGTATGAGACCTTAGGATTTTTTTTTGAGAAGAATAAATCACCAATTCTCATCATTTTAAAACTCCTTCATATGCCTCAAATGCGGATGATTATACATTGATTTTGTTCTTAAAATTGTTTGTGGCTTGAGTTAATTATTTTTTTTCTTCATGGAATTACCGTTAATATGCTATTCATGAAAAACTTTCAATTTCCATGATTAATATCTCGAAATAGTTTGAATTGATTCCATGCATGCTAATGTGATGAAAAAGCTTAAGTATACACGATTTTTAAGAATAGTCTTCAAGTTGAAGAGGAATGTGGCCATGGTTATTAATGTTTATGTTCGAAAGAATGGGTTTTGAGTTGCTTACAAGAAAAAAATAAAAGAAAGAAAGAAATGAAAAGAAAAATGATGAAAAATGAATGAATATGTATGTCACTAATAAATAACTTGGTTGGCTCGAGTAGTACAGTCCGAGGGGTCCTTTATGGCCTAATGCCCTATTATCGTCTGATTTGGGAGCCATTGACCGGAACCTCACTCATTTGATGGAGCGATCCAAGTTATACTTTTTTCTGCGAATGTTGCTTGATGCGCGTTACGCGGAACGAATAAAAGAAAAGAACTGGTGAATATACTAAGCAACTTCAATACCCATGTCTTGAATGATTATTTTGATAGGCCAATTCCTTGGAAACAAAAAAACTAGAGAAAAAACGACGTGTTATACTTTCGCTTGCGCAAAACGATGCTTGCATGCTATTTATTCATACTAAATTAGAGAAAATATCATGTGATTGATTTTGTTCATGGATGTGTATATTGATGGTTAAGATCATGTTGGAATGCGTATTATTGAGCCATGCCATGAGCGATTTGAAAGAACTTATTGTTTTATTACTCATCCGTATTTATCGCTCTTTTTGCTAGAGACTAGCAAATCGCTAGTTGGGGGTGTGATTCGGGTTCAATATTACGTATTTGACCCCCCATTTAGCCCTATTTTGTGCTCATGTGATGCTATATTGGTCTCTAGTACATACGTATTTTCTACACATTTATTTATTAGAGAAAACACACTATTTGAGCATACAACAGTAATTAATGAAGTATTTCTGCACTTTTTATATTTTCCCTAGTATCGTCTCGATCTCATGATTCCAACGACTATTTATTTGTATTTTTCTGAGATCTGTGCTAATTTCTATGAATTTTTAAATGCAGAATACCATTTATTGGAATTAAAATAAAGTTGGCACGAATCTTGGCGCCGACGTGACGCGATCTCAGCCCTTCCCGCTCAGATCCTGCGGCTGAGGTTAAGGGGCGACGCGGATTTATAGTGGCCGTTGGATCAAGATCCAACGGCCAGGAGCGAGATCAAACGAAGCTGGCGGCAGCATTTTTTCGGGTGACGTGGCTCCATCGCGAGCGTTGAAAGAAGATCTTGCGGTCGAAGTCAATTGGGTGACGCGGCGTGATAAGAACCGTTGGATTCTCATCCAATGGGTTGGAACGGAGCAGGACTCAGATCGAAGCGGGCGACTTCGCAACGGTTCGATCGCGATCGAACGGTTGCGATCAACCCCGACGAAGCGACGCGGAGCTGGCGCTTGCGGGGCGACATGGCACGATCTCGTCCATCCACCTGTTGATCCTACGATCGAGAACCATCCCGAAGCAAATTCGAATTCGAACGGCGGATGCGGGTGCGCGATTTTTAAAGTCCACGCGTCGCGTCCACAGCTGATCCCGCAATTATCCAACGTCCGGGAATTGATGCGGTTGCGGGTTTGGTTTTAAACGCTATTGGTGCGGGTTTGAACCCGATAACACAACCCAAACCCGCAATCTCTCTATATAAGGTATTCCTAGGGTTTTTGGGCGTATTGAAGCAGATTGGGGCGTATTTTGAGCGTATTGGAGGCTCTAGGAGCCGTATTCTCCCCCTGAAAAATTTTGTAAAATTCCAGAGTCCTATTTTATTATTTCCAGAGAGTTTGAAGTCTTTTCAAGGAGAATTGGTGATATTTTCTTCAACTTCTATCCCGTATTTTGGTGTTTTCTATTGTATTTTGCTATAATCTTGATGTATTTTGCTATGAAAGTTGTTTATTCTTGCACCATGAGTAGCTAAATCTCTGTTGTGCATGGTATGGAGTAGTTAGTGGATATTATTTGTGTTAGTTTGGTTGTATTCCTTGTGCTAAATCGTTAAACGTCGTTAAAATTGTAATCTTTGTTCGTAAATCGACTTTTTCATATTCCAAAAGAATTGATTTAGTTGATGATCGCCCCAAAAGGGTGAGTTTTGATCTCCCCAAAAGGGAGTTCCATACCGTAGTTTTGATCTCTCCAAAAGAGAGTTTCATATCGTATTATAACTTTAGCGACGATCTTTTTGAATATTGTGTTTGAACCCCCAAAAGGGCATCTTCCGATGAATTGCTCCCAAAAGGAGAATTCATTGAGTTATCTTGGGTATTTTCCGGTGAATTGCTCCCAAAAGGAGAATTCATTGTGTTATACCTATCAACCAAATTAATACGAATCGTTGATCCTAACGAACCCATACCATGTGCATACTCTTTATAAGTATTTTCATACACGAATTTCCTTGTTTATATTGTTCACGTATTCACATCACCATCACCATCATCGTTGTTGAAGTGGTTAGTCTCTTTCCGATAGATCTCTATTTGATTTGAATTGTGGTTGCAACAGATTTCTTCCCATGGATTCGACATCTGGACTCCCAGATTTTACTACTTGTACGGACTCTTGCGCTTGAGAGAGAGCACTTTTCGGAGCACACCATGGGACCAGGAGGGGTCATTAGGTCATCATCAAGATCAATACCTAGCATGTATGCAAAAATGGTGAAGAATCCACCGCAGCAGATATCGGTGGAGTAGTGGGTGGTGGAGGTCTGCAATAGGCGATGACACAGCCAGTGGGCTGCGTCAGAAAGTACAAAAGGGCGGAAGGAGCCGTCGGAATGGAAGCGCATAGGTCGGGTCATGCCCATAAGATGGGAAAGCTCGGGTAGGGACATTGTCCCGACCTCTGGCCTGCAAAAGATGGTCGTGACGAGGTGTCTCTGTGCCTAGCGAAGGCAAGGATGCACAATGCATGATGCCTTCGCCCGGCTCGGGCGGTAGTGGTCCAGACCAGAAATGCGATGCCAGAAAGCTGAGGCATCGAACGTAGCGAGGTCGTAGTCTGAAGAGAAGGCGGCTCGGGGGTCAGGGATGGCTGGAAAGTGGAAGTGGGAGCGGATCATGGCATATATGATCGTGAAGTCATGATCCATCAGCTGGAAAGTAATGCCATCACCCGCCTCAGTGCGGGTGATGGAACTCAATGCCTCCAGAGTGAGGCGAGTGTAAGTGGGTGCGTGGACAGCCAGAAGTCGCTCGAATCCAATAGTGCTGTAAAGCCAATGGAATCCCTGCAGGAGTCCAAGGGATCGGAGTATGGGGACATCTATAAATAGTGTATGAATGAGTCGACGCTGCGACAGCCTGACGAAGTGGTCGCGGTGTGCGTCATCACGGAAGGTGATGCCGAATGTCCGCACACATGGCGGCAGAGCGACGGGAACGACAGGTGGTGCGGGAGGGGTCGTAGGTGCAGTAGTGGGGATAGGGGCGGAAGTGGCGGCTGTGTGTGTGACATGGGGGAGAAGAGTTGGACGCGGATGACGGATCGCCCACGTGCTCCTCCTCGAAGGTGGGGGTAGTGGCACGGCGAGGGCGTCGTGAGGGTCGAGAAGAGGAGGCACCAATGGCCTTCCTCTTCCTACCACGTAGAGGTGGGTGAGCCCCTCTAGTGAAAGGCATCGTGTAAGAGGCAAGATGAAGTGTCGTTATAAAAGTAAAAAGGGTGAAGAGTGTACCGACAAGGCGATCGCAACGAGAGTGCTGTAGCGGATATCGGAATGATGCTGATCGGAAGCCTTCCCACAGCTAATCTGGAAAGTGTCCTCTGACGTAGGTGAAACGTACCTGAAATAGAAGCAAATATAATGTCAGAGGATGAGATGGAAAAATAAACAGGGGATGTGTGCATTTTGCTCGACCGAGCAAAGCCTTGCTCGGTCGAGCAGCGTTGGTGCTGAGTTGGTGCTGAGGGTTGGTGCATTGCTCGACCGAGCAACAATAGTGCTCAGTCGAGCAGATCGGCTCATTTGGGATGTCCGACCGAGCACCAAATGTGCTCGGTCGAGCAATGTTGATCATGGTTGGGGAGGCTAAATTTCCGGCCGAGCACCACTGGTGCTCGATCGAGCAGCGTGAGTTGCCCTAGCGGATTTGGGGGCTGGAGCGGCGGCGGGGTGCTTCGATAGGGCTGGAGCAGCGGGGGGGTGTTTCAAGTGGGCGAGAGTTTGCGGTGGGCGGCGCCGCCGGCATAGGTGGCGCCGGCGGCGTTGGTCGACGATTCGAAAGGGGGGAAATGGGAAATGGGGGAAAGGAAGGGGAAAGAGTGAGAGAGAGAGAGAGAGTGGGAGCTGACCGTACTGGGGACGCGGTTGGTGGTGCGGGCGGAGGAAGGGAGGAAGTCGGCGGTGGAGTGGGTCGAGTAGGGTAGAGGGTTTGGTGCTCGGGCAAGGGGATTTTGAATAAATGAGAGAATTTAGGGATCAAAGGAAACGAGTTGGGTTTTAATAACCTGACTCGTTCAGAAGTGGGCCCCGCAAGAAATAGGATAAATCGAATCGATCGAGCAGCGTAGCTGCTCGGTCGAGTCAGACAAATATTAAAAGAGTTTTAGAACACTCCCTCATCTACTCGATCGAGCAGGGTCTGCTCGGTCGAGTATTCCGTTGTTGATTCCAATCTTCTCTTCTGCTCGGTCGAGCATGCTTCTGCTCGGTCGAGCTGATGCCTACTCGGACCGAGCATAGGCTTCTTGGGCCGTGTAGACAAAATGCCATCCCTCCTTTGTTTTCACGTGCCTGTGCTACTCGATCAAACACGTGGCTGCTCGGTCGAGTCAGTGTCTACTCGGACCGAACAAAGGCTGCTCGGGCCGTGTAGATAGAACGACGTTTTCCTTCTCTTTTCTTGTGCCTGCGCTACTCGACCGAGCAAGCGGCTGCTCAGTCGAGTCACCTGTGTCCCCTTGTGACTCTTCTCCTTTGGTCTGCTCTTCAAATTAGCTGCTTGCCTCGTCTCAAATGATGTGAGAACTACTCCCAAGCGCAGGAGATCGTGCAAGTAATATCCTGGTGAGTCCAGGTATCGAATCCGCGGGACAACTGACCTGCAAAACTACGATCGTTAATCTGAAAAGAGTAATAATACGATGTTAGCCAACCACCTATCAAACACGAAGATATAGGATCAAGGGCTTCAAATAGCAAAAGAAAACTATATTTACGGTGACTTGGAGAAGGATACAAGTATGGGGAGTATGTGTTGGGTTTGGTTTCGTTAAGGTGTGCACAATCAATGAATATCAACACCTTTTCTATAACTCAACGTTTCGTCCGGTCAGGGCACGAAAACATCGGAAAATATGACGATCAAGCATATAGAAACGTGCCAAAGGATATACAATTGAGATAGGGCGAAAAGATATAGAAACCAATAATTACGACACCCTAACTACGTCAACTCCAACACGTATGAAGTGAATGTGCTACGGTTGTGATTTCATTAGGAGTTAATAATCGCTGAAATATCATGTCTTTCATATAACTCAACGCTTCGTCCGGTCAGGGCACGAAGACGTCGGAAGATGAAACGATGAAAACTAGTCAAAGTGGCCGTATACGCATCACTAGCAACATTGATTTTATTAAACGATAAAAGCAATAAAAAGTTCAGATTAGTGAACATAAATTGGCTAGCCTTGTCAGGGCCTAGCCATATGGAACATGAATGATATCGACAATAAGCAAATACCCAACAAATACGTTGTAGAAATCAACATTACTAGCAATTTAGACGTGATAATAGGGCTAAAGACATGAAATTCATCAATTAAATACTCCTAATTACTTCAAAACCATAGCACAAAGAGATTAGCCACGCATGGTGCAAAAACAATCAGATTTGATAGCCAAATACATCGTTATACTAGCCAAATACAATGAAATACACCAAATACGGGGAATAAGTTCAAGAATTTATCACCAAATCTCCTCTTTAAAGCCCAAAACTCCTTTAGAATAGGAAGAATAGCCTCTGGAATTTTTCAGAATTTTCCCCTGGAGAAATACGCACAGTAGCCGCTCCAAAAGTCCCAAAATACGCCAGAATACCCCCAAAAACCCTAGAATACGCTTATATAATAGCATTGCGGGTTTGGGGGCTTAACGGGTTCAAAACCCGTTCTAAAACCCAATATCCACGAGCGGAGCAAATAATGGCATCGATGCGGGATTCGTTGTGGAGCCGCCACGTGTCCCCAGCTATCGGATCTGCTCGCATCGCGCCCGCATCGCGAATACGACTCCGTGTTCAGCTTGGAATGCTTCGTGACCGTTGGATCGAAGATTGAGCGTTCGAGATCTCGCCGCGTCGTCGCTGCTTCAGCCCGCTTTTGATTCGAACTTGGGATGATTTTTGACCGTTCGATCGAAGATCAACCGTCCTCGAGAGGCCACGTCGACGCGCTTTTAATTCCGCCTCTTTGTCGATTCGGGCGGCTGGCAACCGTTGGATCCAAGCGGGAGACGCCCGATTGCTGCCGCGTGGCCCCAAATTCGAATTCGATTCGAATCGTTTTGCGCCGTGAGATCGATATCTAGCGGCTATCACTCTGTCGCGTCGCCAATTCTCCGGCAACATCGGATCTGAGCGGGAACGCGTGGATGCCCGCCACGTGTCCCGCCCTGCGTATTTACGCGCGTATTTGCGTATTTACGAGCGTATTTCTCCATTTAAAATGTATTCTGCATTCAAAAATACACAGTAATTAGCACAGATCTCATACAAATACAAATAAATAGTCGTTGGAATCGTGAGATCGAGACGGTGCTAGGAAAAATATAAAAAGGCAGAAATACTCAATACAATTTGTGTTTTGTGCACAAATAGAGTAATTTCTCTAATAAATGATGATGAGAAAAATACGAATGCATTAGAGAACAATTAAGCATCATATAGGCACAAAATAGGGCTAATTAGGGGGTTAAATACGCAATATTCACTCCGAATCACACCCCCAACTAGCGATTTTCTAGTCCTTAGCAAAAAGACCGATAAATACGGATGAGTAATAAAACAATAAGTTCTTTCAAATTGCTCATGGCATGGCTCAATAATACGCATTCCAACATGATCTTAACCATCAATATACACATCCATGAACAAAATCAATCACATGATATTTTCTCTAATTTAGTATGAATAAATAACATACAAGTATCGTTTTGCGCAAGCGAAAATATAACACGTCGTTTTTCTCTAGTTTTCTTGCTTCCAAGGAATTGGCCTATCAAAATAATCATTCAAGACATGGGTATTGAAGTTGCTTAGTATATTCACCATTTCTTTTCTTTTAATCGTTCTGCGTAACGCGCATCAAGCAACATTCGCAGAAAAATGTATAACTTGGATCGCTCCATCAAATGAGTGAGTTTCCTGTCAATGGCTCCCAAATCAGACGATAATAGGGCATTAGGCCAAAAAGGACCCCTCGGACTGTACTTCTCGAGCCAACCAAGTTATGTATTAGTGCCATACTTATTCATTCATTTTTCATCATTCTTTTGTCATTCATTTTTCTTTTCTTAAGCAACTCAATACCCATCATTTTTTTAAACAAAGCATTAATAACCAAGGCCAAATTCCTCTTCAACTTGAAGACTTTTTCAAAAAAAATCGTGTATACTCAAGCTTTTTCATCACGTCAGCATGCATGAAATAAATTCAAACTATTTCGAGATATTAATCATGACAATCGAAAAAATTTCATGAATAGCATATTAACGGTAATTCATGAAGGAAAAAAAATTAATTCAAGCCATAAACAATTAGCTAGAACTCAGTTAATGCATAATCATCCGCATTTGAGGTATACGAAGGAGTTTAAAATGGTGAGATTTGGTGGGTCATTCTTTCCTTATGCCATGCTTTTCAAAAAAAAATCCTAAGGTCTCATACACACCCCCCCAACTAAAGATGGACATTGTCCTCAATGTCAAAGAGGGTACGAGTTTATTCAAGCAAGCATCCTAGAAAGCAAATAAAATTCTACGCTACTGGAAAGAACACACCGTGTTCAAATGGCGGATCCTGAATATTTAATGGTGGAGGAAGTTGTTCAATTTGATCCTTGCGCTCCTCGGCGAGTATACTTTCTCCAAAGTCTAAATTGGACTCCAGCAACGTAACTCCCAACATCTCTATAATTTGGTTACCTGTATCCTGCAAGAGATGAGTCACGTCAATCCAATTTATTTTAAAATTCTTCGCCATAAACACATTCCAAATATAGTCATCAAAATAGGTAAAATAAACTAAAGCAGTTTGATGACTACTCCCTGAAAGATATGCACTACTCTCGGTATGATGCTCAGTCAATGTGGAGAGGGATAAATGATTTTGGGAAAAAACTGAGGGAGGGGATGGTTTGGGCCCAATAGCGATGATCTTAGAACTCATGTCCCTAGTCGTCTCCTCCTCCTGTTCATCCAAAATTGCTAGCTCGTCCTCTCTTTTGCACACACTTCCTGCCATGTCAATGTGTTCCTTCGTGACTTCATCGTGGCATGGCTCGCTCGGTATACCTGCAATAAAAGATAAACTCACATTAGATTCTGGAAATTGAATTTCAAAAGATTTATTTTCTTCCAAGCAAGTGGAAATCAGCTTAAGATTTTCAATAGATTGCTGAATCTGCCGACTCCGAGCGAGGAATTTCTCTTGGAATTGGTGGGACGTGGCCTCCTGTGTCTGAATAAGCAGTGGAACTTCCTCTTTCAAGTGTTGCAAAGGTACGCCTATGCTTTGCTCTCCTTGATCAAGGCTTGAAGGCTCCGTTGAATCGTACTCTGAAATCTCTTTCGTGATTTCATCATCCTCTTCTAGAGACTTCATGTAATTCCACGCCTCTGTCGGCGTCATGACTCCCAAGAATTCCTGCAGCTGTGGTCGTATTCCGCCTAGGAATGACTCCATAAGCTCTTTCTTTGTGAACCCATGCTGCGGATAGCTCGATATTATGTCTATGAATCTCCTCCAGGCCTGAAAGAAAGTTTCACAATCATTCTGATTAAAACCAACGATCTTGAGCTTCTCCATCCTATGTTTGTGTGCCTTATAATATTCTGCATCATACAAATTGTTCGTGCAATAGAATTTCATGTATTCCATATACTCCATTTTTTAAAAAGAAAACAAAAAAATAAAATAAAAAATCCTAGACTATAAGATGGAAGGATCTCACCGAATGTTCCTCCAAACGAACTGAAATCGTAGATCGCAAGTACTGTTGTCCCCGGCAACGGCGCCAAAAACTTGCCTCGTCTCAAATGATGTGAGAACTACTCCCAAGCGCAGGAGATCGTGCAAGTAATATCCTGGTGAGTCCAGGTATCGAATCCGCGGGACAACTGACCTGCAAAACTACGATCGTCAATCTGAAAAGAGTAATAATACGATGTTAGCCAACCACCTATCAAACACGAAGATATAGGATCAAGGGCTTCAAATAGCAAAAGAAAACGATATTTACGGTGACTTGGAGAAGGATACAAGTATGGGGAGTATGTGTTGGGTTTGGTTTCGTTAGGTTGTGCACAATCAATGAATATCAACACCTTTTCTATAACTCAACGTTTCGTCCAGTCAGGGCACGAGAACGTCGGAAAATATGGCGATCAAGCATATAGAAACGTGCCAAAGGATATACAATTGAGATAGGGCGAAAAGATATAGAAACCAATAATTACGACACCCTAACTACGTCAACTCCAACACGTATGAAGTGAATGTGCTACGGTTGTGATTTCATTAGGAGTTAATAATCGCTGAAATATCATGTCTTTCATATAACTCAATGCTTCGTCCGGTCAGGGCACGAAGACGTCGGAAGATGAAACGATGAAAACTAGTCAAAGTGGCCGTATACGCATCACTAGCAACATTGATTTCATTAAACGATAAAAGCAATAAAAAGTTCAGATTAGTGAACATAAATTGTTCATTTATTAGAGTAATTTCTCTAATAAATGATGATGAGAAAAATATGAATGCATTAGAGAACAATTAAGCATCATATAGGCACAAAATAGGGCTAATTAGGGGGTTAAATATGCAATATTCACTCCGAATCACTGCTCTCTTCCCAGCTTTCATCCATTCAAAACATCGATTTGTGTGCCCCTTTATGTTCCACCTGTAGAAAGAAAGAACCCATCAGATTTTTATGATTTTGCATTTTTAAGAGAAATTGATAGCGTTTTTATTTGGTTTTCTTAAGTAGATAAAGTAAAAACAAAAAATTGGAAAAGATAATCCAAGATATAAAAGATTGGGTTGCCTCTCAATAAGCGCTCGTTTTGAGTCATGAGTTTGACTCCCTCAGGTTCTTCAATGGTTATTCGACGCGCATGAGATTCGCGCATCGTTCTTGCCAACGATACCGTGCGGTGGTATTTGGCATCCTTCCCCTTCATGCTTTTCCTCGGCGGTGTAACTGATGTCCTCCGGCTTCTCGTGGTGTAAAGAATGATCCATGAGCTCCTCATCCAACACATGAAGATAGGCGGCTACTGCCTTGCTTTAAATGGGGTCGCCATCGTCATCAACACTCGTTCTTATCGGGTCCTTCATGACCCCCTCGGTGGTATACTCTTCTACAGCATCATCTTCCAGGAGTTTTAAATAACTAGCTCTTTCTTCTCGGGCATGCTCCCTCATAGGTTTCTGCAGCCTGAATTGGGCTTCAATATTGCCCACATTCAATGAGAGAGTCCCTTCACAGACATCTATCATGACGCCGACCGTCGCCATGAAGGGGCGGCCAAGTATGAGCTGGGAACTCCCTCCCTCAGGCATATTCATTATAACAAAATCTACCGACACATACAACTCAGGAGGTATCTACAGAATAATGTCCCTGGCGATGCCTATCGGATACGTGATCGAGTGATCCGTCAGCTGTATGGACATGATTGTTGGCTCCAATTCTCTTCCGATCTGTCGTCTTTCAAATATAGAAAGCGGCATCAAGCTGATGCTCGCCCCCAAGTCGATCAAAGCACAGTTGATGGGTGTGCCTCCTATGGAACATGGAACTGTAAAGCTTCCCAGTTCCGGCATCTTCCTCGGGAGATGATTCTTTATGATGGAGGAAGAGTCCTCCATAAGCTTTATCTCCTCATGCTTCCGCTTCCCAGTGATGACCGTCCTTCAGAAACTTCGCATAAATGGGAATTTCTGTAATGGCATTCATGAATGAGATGTTGAGCTGGATGCCCTTCAGAAGCTCTGTGAACTTTGAATACTTCTTCTCCATTTTAGCCGCAGCTAGCCTCTGCAGATACGGCGGAGGGGGTCGGCTTCCCTTGTTCATTGCGACGTCATTAGGAGACGGCATTGTTGTGGGTGTGGTGGAGGATGAATCTGCTTTCTCCTCATTCTTGGTAGGCTCATCCGTAGCCTCTTCCCTATCACTGCCAATAGTGGCCTCCTCGGTTATGACTTGTTCTTTGTTTACAACTGGAACCATGACAGGGTCAGTTGCCCGTCCTCTACGCGTGGTAATAGAAACCACGACATTGGCTTGAGCCCTCGGATTCGGCTCCGGTTGCGAAGGCAACCTCCCTTGCTTCTTGAGTAGTTGGGACATCTAGCCCCTCAGCTCATCGAGCGACATGTTTATATTTTTGAACTGGGTGGACGTGTCCTGGTTGAACCTGACTTGCCCACTCATGAATGTCTCTAATGTGGTCTCCAGATTGGATCGCAGCGGAGTTGGTGCATAGCCTTACTGAGGTGGGCGATTGAACTGGTATCCTAGTGGTCGATATGGCCCAGCTGGCCTAAACCTGCTCTGTTGTTGATTTGGCGGCTGCCCTTGTTGTTGTTGAGGAGGGGGCGGTGGTCTCTGAAGCTGTGGAGGTTGCGGCCCTCCACTTGGGTTCCCGTAAGAAAATCCGGGATGATTCCTAGCGGCCGGATGTTGCCACTGATTACGTCCATCTCCTTGGACATACTGTACCGACTCAGATGATTCGGCTCCATCATAATGTCCCTCATTGGAAACATAACTATGCTCTCCATATTCCTCCGAAGGATGATAAGCAGAGGTGCTGGTAGTTGCTGGGATGGAGTCCAAACATTGTTCAATCCTAGCCACCTGTTTACTCAAAGTCTCGATGTGAGAATCAAGGTGGCTGACAGCTTTTACCTCGGGGGTCCTGGTGATAATGGTGCGCTCTTCGCTCCACTGCTGATTATTTTCCTCCATATGCTCAAGTAAATCGATGGCTTCCTCAGGTGATTTGTCCAGCAGGGCACCTTGCACGACAGCATCAATTATCATCTTAGTGCTGGGCTGCAGCCTATTGTAGAAACTTTGAACCAAGTCCCAGGATTGGATCCCATGATGAGGTCACTGGTGTTGAAGGTCCTTGAACCGTTCCCAGGTCTCGTAGAGAGATTCTTCCGGAAGCTGTTTAAAATTAGAGATAGCCCCTCTGATCCGCACCGTCTTTGAGGGTGGATAGAATTTGTCTACAAAGGCGAGCGCCAGCTGCTCCCATGTAGTACAGTGGTTGGATGGGTGGGCTCGTAGCCAGGATGAGGCTTTATCCCTCAAGGTTAAGGGAAAGAGCCTTAGCTTGATGGAATCATCCCTCACATCTTTGGCTTTGGTCTTCAACTCAAAGCTAGTTGTCGCTAGTTGCGGTCTCAGGATGGAAGAATTGTTTCCGAAGCTCGGCTTCATGTGGTCCCGGATGGACCCGGTGCGAGGTGGAGCGACGGTATTATCTGCCATTTGATCAGAAGGTGCCTGATTTCTATTCGAAGCCCTCAGAGCTCTTGCTGTTTTCTCGATCTCAGGGTCGAATAACAACTCTTTATCAAAAGCCCCAAAGCGAGTGATCATGCACAAGATAGCTCAGAAAAATACCATCAGTAGCAAGGTAATAATTAAAAGAATGAAAAGGATGGAGAGGTAAGGAATGATAAGATTCGCTAGCAAACTCTTCAAAATAAAAATAAACTGAGATACACCGTAACCGTCCCCGGCAACGACGCCAAAAACTTGACGCACCCCGAACTTACACCTAAATCCCACCTAGGGGTGTCACAGTCGCTAGGCGTAATATGGCTCCTAGGTGTCAGCTCTGGGCTCTATCTACAAGCAGACGGTGTCAAATTATAGTATAAAAGATGTCGGATCCCACAGGGACAGTGACAGTGTATTTGAGGTCTCAGATTATTTTCAGGTCTCAGAGTGAGATAGCTGTCGGTTTGGAAAGATTGGTTGTGATAGTGTTGTTGATTCGATAATAAAGGAAACTAGGGTCTTAGGGGTCACCGCTAAGACCGTTGGAGATCGATGTTAGGATGGGATCTTTACGTCGCATTAGGTTTAGGGGATTGGTCTTCCAATTCATACCACTCTCGTGGGTTAGAATTGCGAGGTATTTCGGTGGCTCTCATTGACGCAATGGCGGTAGCCATCAATGTAGCGATATAGTTCGTCAGTGGATTCCCTCAAGGCACGAGCCGGACATGGTCACGAGCCTTGGTTGGATCCACTAATTTCCCTATTTAAATCCCAAGGATACTCCTTAAGCTCATCAATTCAACCGACCGTGGGCATGATCTCAGTACGAGTTATCCTAAGGATTCGGATGGATCGACCGAAATACACCCCTTTATTCTCAATACAACCTAGAGATCTAGATCTACATCTCCTTCCTAAAGTCCTAGGGCTAACCCATCAACCCTAAAGGAAACTACTAACACATGGTGATTTTGACGAATAAAAATACGATTTTTATCAAAGAAAACATTGTAGTAAATTAATCGAGTGAAAATTGAATAACTTACGTACCGAAGACGAGAAAGAACAATAGCCAATAATAATCCAAAGAGATTCAACAGATTCCAGGACGCGGGAATAATAGAATGTGAATTTTCTCCCAAAAATAATTCAATAATCAAAGAAAACTATGTTTAGATCTACAATTCTTTTCTATCTCCTCTCCCCCCTCAAAACTCATTCAAAAACACACAAAGAATGAGCTCCCTAATTTCGTCACCCAGATCCGCACTTCACTCCCCAGTTCCGTGCATCCGTCTGGGCCCACGAAAGAAATTCTGAAATTATCCCGCATTGTGGTCGACCGATTCAGTGACTCGGTCGAGCAGAAGCTTGCTCGGTCGAGCTGCTCGGTCGAGCTGCTCGGTCGAGCTGCTCGGTCGAGCTGCTCGGTCGAGCTGCTCGGTCGAGCAGCCTTCTTGCTCGGTTGAGTCTGTCAGTGGATCGGTCTCCTTCAAAAAGTGTCATTCTGTCTGCTCAGACCGAGCAAGTCTTGCTCGGTCGAGTCGCCAGCTGACTCGGTTGCATAAGTCCTGCTCGGTCGAGCAGGATATTGATGGTGGGCCTTCAAAAATAGAAGTTGCTCGACTGAGCACCACGTTGCTCGGTCGAACAGGATGCATATCAGCTGCGTCTCTTGTATTAGCTCGACCGAGCAGCCTACTCTGCTCGGTCGAGTCACCTGAGAAAATTTCAGACTCTCTTTGCAGCTTCTCCTCTACTCCTGGCAATCTCCTCTACTCCTCCCATAAGCTTCCAAAACTCGGCGAACTCCTGTAGAGCTTCGCCAACGGGCTCACGGGCATGCTGGATGTGTCTGACGCATCCGAAACCTACACCTAGGTTCCACCCGGCGGTGTCACGATCGCCAGGCGTTGTATGGCCTCTAGGTTTCAATTACGGGCTCAATCCACAAGCGGACGGTCTCAAGTTGTATAAATGATATCGAATCCCACAGGGACAGTGATAGTGTATATGGATTCTCAGTTCACTTCTATATCTCGAAGTGAGATAGCTATCGGGTTGAAAGAGTTGATTGGGGTATTGTTGTTTTACTAATAAAAAGGACTAGGGCATTAGGGATCACCGCTAAGATTATCGAGGATCAACGTTGAAATAGAATCCTTACGTTGCATTACGGTTAGGGGATTAATCTCCCAATTCGTACCACTCTCGTGGGTTAGAATTGTGAGGTATTTCGGTAGCTCTCATTGATGCAATGGAGGTAGCCGTCAACGTAGCTGTATAGTTCGTCGATGGATCCCCTCAAGGCACGAGCCGGGCATGATCACGAGCCTTGGTTGGATCCATCGATTTCCCTATTCGAATCCCAAAGATACCCCTTAAGCACATCAATTCCATAGACCGTGGGCATGATCTCAGTACGGGTTATCTAGGGATTCGGTAGGATCAACCAAAATACTATCCTAAATCCCGAATTCAACGTAGGGATCCAGATCTATGTCTTCCCCCAGGATTTTAGGGCTAACCCATCAACCCTAGAAAGATTTACTCACTCATAGCAATATTCACGAATAAAAACACAACTTTTAGATACGAAGACATCATAACAAATCGATGGAATAGAAATAGAAGACTTATAGCGAGAGATAGATAAAAATTGCAATTTATAGATCCAAAGAAAATTCCAAATTTCCAAGCGCAAGAATTATAGAGAACCAAATTAACAATCCGAAAGTTTCGATCCAATATTCTTCAACAAAGATAAATCTAAAAACTAATAATAATTTTCTCCTCAGCTCTGCTCTCAAAAAACCTATTCAAAAAACTCTAAAATGAATCGCCTTCCAGATCGACTCCCAGCTGCAAGACTTCACTGCTCAGATCGCGCAACAGCCGCATCAAAAATGTTTCCAAAAATAGCCTCAGCACTCTCGACCAAGTAGGTGACTCGGTCGAGCAATTCGTTGCTCAGTCGGGCGCTCGGTCCGAGCAGCTGTGCTGCTCAGTCGGGCGCTCGGTCCGAGCAGCTGTGCTGCTCGAACGAGCTTGACAGGGAATCGAAAATCTCCAATTTCTTTACTCTGCATGCACGGGCCGAGTCAGCTCTGCTCGGTCCAAGCAGAGGCTGACTCGGTTGCTGAGTGGTTGCTCAGGCCGTGCACTGGATTGATTCATCTTTGGAGTGAAGGGATGCTCGACCGAGCAGATGCACTGCTCGGTCCGAGCTATCCCTGTATCTGCCTCCTTTTCTCAATTGCCTCTACTCGGTCCGAGCATCTGTACTGCTCGACCGAGCAGCTTGGGAAATTATCTCCTGAGGCTGCTGAGCTGCTCTCTCCTCCTGCTCTCTCTCCTCCACTCCTCCTGAGGATCCCAAAACATGGCGAACTCCTGTAGGGCTGCACCAATGAGCTCACGGGTGTATCGGATGTGTCCATACCCAAGTCGGGTCCCAAATCGCTCCAAAATCCCTGAAAACTTATAAAATACTACGAAACTCGAATATAACGTTAGAAATGCGATATCGTAGGAAAATATGGGATTTGGATGCGAAAATGGCATGGAATGCAATGTAATGATGATATGAAATAGTAGAAAATATGGACACATCAAAATCCCCCAAGCTTACCTCTTACTCGTCCTCGAGGATGACGAATACTAGGTACGCCGGGAGGAAAACAAAGAGAAATAAGAAATAAAAATAAGAAGAGGATGAAATGGGAGTGAATAGAGGGTGCTAAGGATGATCGATCAGATCTCATGCCTAAGTAGTATGTCACAATGCTCTGAATAGAAAACATAAATGCTACTGGCAATTTCTAGTTTTACAGATCATATGACTAGCATGCAATACAAGCAAAAGATAGGGATCTACTGAAATAACGCCATCAACTCATATCAATCGCATGCAATCCATAGAGTCTAGTATAGAAAAGTTGGCAATGCCCTTTTCAATCACAGATACACAAGGAGCATAAAGAAATCACATAACATGCAATAGAGAATAGAAAAAGTCATGCCATTCAATTATTCATCTCGATTCATGAAAATTCTCCAAAAACTAAAGCATTTCATAAAGTTTAGGTATTATTAGATCTCCCCATTATGCACCGTCTCCACTCTACTGTCATGCTCACTCATGTGATCAGTTGGTTTACCCCCCAAGCTTAGCTTGAGGCGTCGCATTTAGGAATAGGATATGAAATTTTTCTTTTTCTTCCCAGTATATATGATAGCTTCTAATGAAAGGATACAAAACAATATTTATTCCTTTTCTTTCTTTTTATTTTCTTTTTCACATATAAATATATACACTTTTTTTCTTCTTTTTCTTTTTCTTCTCTTTTTTTTCATTTAGAAGATATACTTTTTCTTTTTGGGGTTGGAAAGTGAGATGCGGTAAAGATAGCTGTGGGGATGTAACCAACTGATATGTAGAAAAATATATAGGTATGTGGAGGAGGAAAATAGTATATCTCTCGTTTCACTCATAAGAGGGGCACAACGGTTTGATAAAATAATACCCTAACTAAACTCATAAATAGCATGGAAATTTTCATTCCTCTAGATGAATACTGAAAAGGCGTGCAATAATAAGCACAATAACAGCAGGCATGCAAACAGAAGTGAATAAGATAAGAAAAACAGATGCTCCAAGTGTTCTAGTGATGCATGAACCTAGGTGCATTACCCAACATAGTGCATACTAGATACTAATTCATAATTTGAATTTCAATTCATTTTAAGTATTAAATCAGATAGATCAGCAAAAGAAATGCACGCATATAAATAGTAAAACTGAAATTATCCTAATAGCATGTCAACAGATAGCAAGCATCGTGAATAACTACTAAGGCTACGAGAGATATCATCATGCGGGCCATCCTTAGCATAAAAGGAGAAAAAGGCGGAAAAAATAGGAAAATGGAGAAAAAGAGATGCATGCATGGTAAAAAGCAAAAAATATGATGCAGAATGAGAAAAAATAAAAAGACTGGAAAAGTGGTGAAAAAGTAAAATAAAAACTGAAATAAGGGAGAAATAGGTAAAATGAAAAATGAAAAATAAAGCGATAGCGCTCATCCCCCAAGCTAAACCTAGCAGTGTCCTCACTACTAAGAAAACGCAAGTAAGAGGGAGATGATGCAAAATAGGGTGGGGTGGGGAGGGAAAATAGAGTGAAAACTGCACAAAAAGAAAGTAAAAATATGACATGATGCAATGCTGAATGAGAATGATGCATGAGTGGGTGTCCTCCCCAAGCTATGTAAGTGTCGGGCCCCGAACAGGCAGATGGGCACAATAAAATAAATGAGGGAGGCAAAAATGGGTAAAGACGACATCAAGCAGAGGCACCACCCTTTGGGGGTGGTGATGGATCCCTTTGCTGTGGAGCAGGTGGTGTGGGTGGAGCAGTGGTGGTAGTGTGAGGCTCAGCTGAATATAGCACAAGGGCGGACAGGGGATCTACTGTGACGTCCAACTCAGAAGTGGAAGAAACAGGCTCTGCAGAAGCCTGGAAAAGTGAAGCACTAAGTGGTGCAAGGGAGGTCACAGTGGCTGGCCTGGGTGGTGGAGCATGCCCGAGGATCACTGGAGGGGTTCCACGTGTCCTGAGGAGGTCTATAATAGATGCCAGGTCCGCCTCGACTCTAACGTGATGTGTCACCGTGGAGCGTACAAAGTCGTCGAAATCTCTCCGCATGAGAGAAGTCGACTCCTCTAATGCGATCAGGCTACCGTCTATAGTACGGGAGTCGAGGGGAGGGCGAGGAACGTGGCGCTGAGTCACTACTCTCGTGAATCGGTCCCATGCGGCTGAGGCACGGTGCCTAGGGTGGAAAGTAGGAGAGGGTGAGCTCGAAGGGAACTCAGAAACAGCTGAAGAAAGAGCGGTCGTCGATACAGAAGTGTGGACAGACGTCGAGACGCTCTCAGTAAAGATGGCTGATGATGATGACGAAGTGGTAACGGAGATGGGAATGTGGTGACCTAAAGAGATAGGAAGTGAAGATATGAGGTCATTGAGAGGAGGAAGAGTGGGGGCAGTGTCGTGCTCTGGAAAGTCAAGATCTGTGAGATCGGGAGCAGACTGTATATAAGTGCCCTCCGGCACGGAAACGGTGGAGTGAAAAATCTAAGTCTCTGGGCAAGAGGTGGAGACAATCCCCGAAGACTCGACTGTGGTGGAAGAAACGGCTCCAGAGGGTGATGGGTGTGCAGGTGGTACGGGAAGGCCGACTACTAGGGCAACAATGTCATGCAACTCGTACCCAACGGAGCGTAGCACCGGGTCATCGACGACTGCCTCGCCAGGTGCTCTGGGGGGCTCGAGTACGTGTAGGGGAGGTAGTGGCTCGACCCTAGGAATAATCCAGTCAAGCTGGACTGGAGCAATATGGGTGAGGTGTGGGGCCGGAAGTACCATGTGTGGAGTGTGGTCGGTGACTACAAGATATAGCCAGTGACGATCCCCGTAAGGTCTGATAATATGCATGTGCTCGAGCATGCCAAGGGTCAAGCGTGTCGAGCCAACGGGGGTGTGTAGGTCATCTGGAATGTGAATATCAAGCATGAGGACGAAAATGGTAAAGAAACCACCACAACATATGTCCGTGGAAAAGTAGGTGGGTAAGCTCTGGTAGGGACATGGTCCCGACCTCAGGCCTGCAGAAGATAGTAGTGGCTAAGTGCCGCTGAGCGTAACGAAGGCAGGGGTGCACGATGCACGACGCCTTCGCCTGGCTAGGGCTGTACTGATCCAGGCCAGAGATACGCTGCCAAAAAGCGGTAGCATCAAATGTCAACATCATACTGCGGAGAGAAGGCGGATCTGGGCTTGGGAACGACTCGGAAGTGAAAGTACTCGCGGATCATGGCATGTGTAATAGCGCAATCATGGTCCATGAGGCGAAAAGTGAGCCGTCACCCGTTGGGGTGCGAGCGAGGGAGCTGAGAGCCTCTAGGGAAATGTGGGAGTAGGTAGGGGCATGGATACCGAGGAAGCGATCGAAACCAATCGCTCGGTAGAGATTATGGACTCCCTGAAGGAGTCCAAGGAAGATCAGGGTTGGCACGTCTATGAACAGCGTAGGGACGAGACGGCGGTGAGAGAGCCTAACAAAGCGCTCTCGGTGTGCATCGTCTCGGAATGTGATGCCATATGTTTGGAGACGTGCAGGTAAAGCATCCCTAGTGGGAGCGGGGTGTGGGGGTGAAGATGGAGGGGCAGATGGTGCTGCGATGGGGATAGGGGCTGTGGTAGAGATGGTGGTGGTCGTGATAGGTGTGGTAGTGGTGGGGTGGTAGTGGTAGTGATAGGAGCTGTGGTGGTAGGGATGGCTGTGGTGGAGGTAGTGGTGGAGGTGGTGGTGAGTCGGGCACGACGGGGGGGGTCGGGAAGAGGAGGCGCCGGACGACAGCCTCTTCCCACGGATGGATGGGGTGGTGGTCCCTCGCGTACGAATCGTCGTATCGATGGTAATATGAAGCAATGGTATAAAAATAGATAAAGGTGAGAGTGTACCGAAAATGCGAGAGATGCGAGTGCCAAAGTATCCCCAAGCTAGTCCTGGCAGCAGCTGCTGACGTAAGCAAGGAATAACCTGCAAATAGAAAAAATCAAAACGTCAGAATAAGAGATTTAAATTTGGGGATACGTTGAATTTGGATTGCTCGACGGAGCAGTGATACTGCTCGGTCCGAGCCGTGCTACTCGGTGGGGAAGTGCTGACCGAGCACTAGAGTGCTCGGTCTGCGGGCCGAGCAGCGGCAGCCCTGCCCAAGGGCAGCGGCGATTGGGGGAAATTTGGTTTGGGCGAGCGATGAGAGAGGGGATGGGCGGGGGGATGAGGCGTGGGGGGAATTTGATTTGAGAGGCGCTGTCGGCGGTGGTGGCGCTGTCGGCGGTGTCGTCGATTACAAAGGGGGGAGAAGACGGGGGGAGAGGAAGGGGTGGAGAGATAGAGAGATAGAGAGAAAAAAAGAAAGGGGGAAGGACTGACCGGAGGTGTGGCGGCGTGGCGGATGGCACGGTGGGCGGTGCAGGCAGAGGACGACGGCGAAGAGGAGGGTGATCAAGTAGGGGGTGTGAGGGAGAGCTCGGGGAGGGTAAGAAAATTTTTAGGGTTAAAAATTTTTAACTTAGGGTAAATTGCAAACTGGTTGGGTTTAAAACCCCTCTCATTTGGGAGTGGGGACCACGCTAATAGGGTAAATCGTCTCGGTCCGAGCAGATGCGAAATACATTAAAATTGTTAAAATTGAGTTTTAGGTACTCCCTTGTCTGCTCGACCGAGGAGTATGCTGCTCGGTCGGGTCACCTCCTGCTCGGGCCGTGCCAACGCCACTCGGGCCGTGTAGGCAGAGTGATGAATTCTCCATTTTTCCAAAAGCATGTGCAATCCGATTGAGCAGTTGACTGCTCGGTCGAGTAGACGTATGCTCAGACCGAGCAGGTGGCCGCTTGGGTCGTGTAGAGGAAGCGATAATTTGCCTCTTTTTTCATCTCTGCGCTGCTCGATCGAGCAGTGTAGCTGCTCAGTCGAGTCTCTTGTGTCTCTGTTTTCCTTTATTTTCTCTTCAAATCTCCAAATGTGCTGCTCTCCTCCAGCTTCCTTCCGTTTATAATGTCGATACGCATGCCCCCCTCGTGTCCAACCTGCACAAAGGAAGAATTCATCAAATTTTTGTGGTTTTATAATTTTATCTCTAAAATATGAAATAAAAATAAGAAACTGAAAAAGAAAATCCAAAATCTAAGAAATTGGGTTGCCTCCCAATAAGCGATCGTCTTTAGTCATGAGCTCGACTCCCTTTGATTTATTGATGGTCATTTGGTGTGCGTGGCAGTCGCGCGTCATTCCTTCCAATGGTGCAAGCTGGCGGCACTTGGTATCCGCCTACTTCATGACTCTCCCCCTGAGTAGACTATGGTCTCCGGTTCTTCACAATTCGGAGAATGATGTAGAAGTTCTTCATCCAATACTTGGATGTATGCGGCGACCGCTTTGTGGTAGGTTGGGTCACCGTCATCTTCAATTCCTATTTTCATTGGGTCCTTCATGACCCCCTCAGAAGTGAAATCTTCAACGGCTTCATCTTCCAGAAGCTCCAAATAACTGGCCCTTTCCGCATGAGCACGCTCTCTCATCAGCTTCTGCAGCCAGAACTCAGCTTCGATATTCCCCACATTCAGAGAGAGGGTCCCTTCTCAGACATCGATCAGAACACCGGCCGTCGCCATGAAGGGGCGGCCGAGTATAAGCTGGGAGCTCTCTCCCTTGGGCATGTCCATGATAATGAAGTCGACAGGAACACATAACCCTGGGGGTATCTGAAGAATGACATCCCTTGCTATACCCACCGGGTAGGTGATAGAATGGTCTGCAAGCTGGATGGACATACTTGTCTGCTCTAGTTCACTTCCAGTCTGCAACCTCTTGAAAATAGAAAGGGGCATCAAACTGATGCTAGCCCCCCAGATCAATCAGAGCTCTGCTGATAGGTATCCCTCCAATGGAGCACGGCACGGTGAAGCTCCCCGGATCCGGCAGCTTCCGGGGGAGATGATTTTTGATAACGGAGGTGGAGTCCTCCATGAGCTTAATTTCCTCAGGCTTTCTCTTCCCCCGTGATTAGATCCATCAAAAATTTGGCATAAATTGGGATCTCCATGATAGCGTCCATGAACGGGATGATCAGCTGGATTCCCTTCAATAACTCCATGAACTAGGAGTATTTTTCTCCATCTTGGCCAGGGCTAGCCTCTTTGGGTATGGAGGGGGAGGTCGGGTAGCTTTACTCTTCGCAACATCAATAGGAGGCGGCGTTGCAGTAGGCATGATGGGTGGTGTATCCGCCTTCTCCTCAATAATTATAGGCTCATCAGCAGACTCCTCTCTATCGCCGTCATCAACGGATTCTTCAACAGTAACTTTCTCCTTGTTCAGCACCGGGACCATGATGGGGTCAGTCACCCGTCCTCCACGTGTGGTAACAGAAACCACAACATTAGCTTGGGCCCTCAGGTTTGTCTTCGGCTGTGAGGGCAATCTCCCCTGGTTCTTCAAGAGTTGGGACATTTGACCCCTCGGTTCATCAAGTGAAGAATTTATACTCTTGAACTGAGTCGAGGTGTCCTGATTGAAACGGGCCTGACCACTCATAAAGGTCTCTAATGTGGCCTTCAGATTTGACCGCGACAGGTTTAGCGCATAGCCCTGCTGAGGCGGCCGGTTGAATTGATATCCTGGCAGTCTGTAAGGCCCAACTGGCCTAAATCTGTCCTGCTGCTGATTCTGCTGCTGTCCATGCTGCTGCTGAGGAGGGGGTGGCGGTCTCTGAAATTGCGAAGGTTGCAGCCCTCCACTTGGATTCCCATAAGAGAACCCCGGATGATTCCTAGCAGCTGGATGCTGCCATTGTTTCCGCCCCTCTCCCTGGACGTATTGCACAGATTCTGATACTTCGACACCACCATAGTGTGCCTCTCTAGGAATATAGCTCTGATCTGCATACTCCTCTGCGGGATGATAAGATGTGCTGGGTGATGCCGGGATGGAATCCAGGCGCTGTTCAATCCTGGCCACTTATTTGCATAGGGTCTCGATGTGAGAATTCAAGTGGCTAGCAGCTTTGACCTCGGGAGTCTGGGTCACAATAGCTCTTTCTTCACTCCATTGTTGATTGTTGGCCTCCATATGCTCCAACAAGTCTATAGCTTCCTCAGGAGATTTATCAAGTAAGGCGCCTTGCACCGTAGCATCTATGATCATCTTGGTGCTGGACTGGAGCCTGTTATAAAAGCTCTGCACCAAATCCCAAGGCTGGATCCCGTGGTGAGGACACTGATGTTAGAGGTCCTTGAACCTCTCCCATGCCTCATTAAGTGATTCCTGTGGGAGCTGCTTGAAGTTTAAGATCGCTCCCCGTATCCGCACTGTCTTCGAGGGTGGATAGAACTTATCCACGAAGGCAAGTGCCAGCTTCTTCCAGGTGGTGAAATGGTTTGGAGGATGGGCCCGGAGTCAGTACGAGGCTTTATCCCTCAAAGTGAACGGGAAAAGCCGCAGCTTCACAGCATCATCGCTCACATCCTTGGCCTTGAACATGTCACACTTCGCCAGGAAGGTGTCAATATGGTGGTTGGGGTTTTCATGCAGATGCCCGTGAAAGGGATCCTACTGCATCAAATTAATAATCCCCGCCTTCAGCTCGAAGCTCGCCGCCGCCAGTTGCAGTCTAAGAATAGAGGAGTTGTTTCCAAACGTTGGCTTTATATGGTCCATGATGGACCCTGTACGAGAAGGAGGAGGATTGTTGTTGTCTGCCATCTGGGCAGAGGGAGATGAACTTCTACTTGAGGCTCTCAAGGCCCTCGATGTTTTCTCGATCTCGGGATCGAATAAGAATTCTCTAGTGGATCCCCTAAAACGAGTGTTCATGCACCAACAAAACTCAAACAAATACCATCAGTAGCACTGAAATAAATAAAAGAATAAAGATGGTGGAAAGATGAGAAATGATTAGAGTGCTAGCAAACTTCTAAAAATAAAAGTAAACTGAGATAACACTATTGCTGTCCCCGGTAACGGCGCCAAAAACTTGACGCACCTGAAACCTACACCTAGATTCCACCCGGCGGTGTCACGATCACCAGGCGTTGTATGGCCTCTAGGCTTCAATTCCGGGCTCAATCCGCAAGCGGACGGTGTCAAGTTGTAGTATAAATGATATCAAATCCCACAAGGACGGTGATAGTGTATATAGATTCTCAATTCACTTCTATATCTCGAAGTGAGATAGCTATCGGGTTGAAAGAGTTGATTGGGGTGTTGTTGTTGTTTTACTAATAAAAAGGACTAGGGCATTAGGGATCACCGATAAGATTATCGGGGATCGACGTTGGAATAGAATCCTTACGTTGCATTAGGGTTGGGGGATTAATCTCCCAATTCGTACCACTCTCATGGGTTAGAATTGTGGGGTATTTTGGTAGCTCTCGTTGATGCAATGGCGGTAGCCGTCAACGTAGCTGTATAGTTCGTCGATGGATCCCCTCAAGGCACGAGCCGGGCATGATCACGAGCCTTGGTTGGATCCACCGATTTCCCTATTCGAATCCCAAAGATACCCCTTAAGCACATCAATTCCATAGACCGTGGGCATGATCTCAGTACGGGTTATCTAGGGATTCCGTAGAATCAACCGAAATACTATCCTAAATCCCGAATTCAACGTAGGGATCCAGATCTACGTCTTCCCCCTATGATCTTAGGGCTAACCCATCAACCCTAGAAAGATCTACTCACTCATAGCAATATTCACGAATAAAAACGCAACTTTTAGATACAAAGACATCATAACAAATCGATGGAATAGAAATAGAAGACTTACATCGAGAGATATATAAAAATTGCAATTTATGGCTCCAAAGAAAATTCCAGATTCCCAAACGCAAGAACGATAGAGAACCAAATTAACAATCCGAAAGTTTCGATCCAATATTCTTCAACAAAGATAAATCTAAAAACTAATAATAATTTTCTCCTCAGCTCCGCTCTCAAAAAACCTATTCAAAAAACTCTAAAATGAATCGCCTTCCAGATCGACTCCCAGCTACAAGACTTCACTGCTCAGATCGCACAACAGCCGCATCAAAAATGTTTCCAAAAATAGCCTCAGCACTCTCGACCGAGTAGGTGACTCGGTCGTGCAATTCGTTGCTCGGTCGGGCACTCGGTCCGAGCAGCTGTGCTGCTCGACCGAGCATGACAGTGAATCAAAAATCTCCAATTTCTTTACTCTGCCTGCACGGGCCGAGTCAGCTCTGCTCGATCCGAGCAGAGGCTGACTCGGTCGCTGAGTGGTTGCTCGGGCCGTGCACTGGATTGCTTCAGCTTAGGGTGAAGGGATGCTCGACCGAGCAGATGCACTGCTCGGTCCGAGCTATCCCCGTATCTGCCTCCTTTTCTCAATTGCCTCTGCTTGGTCCAAGCATCTATACTGCTCGACCGAGCAGCCTAGGAAATTATCTCCTGAGGCTGCTGAGTTGTGATCGCTCCGGAATGTGACCCAAAGAACGGTTGTAGTTTTACCGCAAGCGCACGGTATAGCGGCGAGCGGGTTATCGAACACAGGGAGGACGAATGACCGTGCTTGTTCCAATCAACCTGGCTATTTAAGAAGAAAGAAATTTGCCTTTGGCGATCCTGTCACAATCGTCAGACAAAGTACAGAAATATCAAATCAAATAAAGAACGTCTAGGGAATGGGGAATTCCCGCTACTCACCGTATTTCGTAAATGTGATTCATCGGTATCAAAATTGCTAGAATAAGATTTTGGATGAACTAGTTGCAACTGAATGTAGAACCAAGCTCACGCTCTCGCGCTGTTGCCGGTCTATAGCTATCCTAGGTTCGGGTCCAATCTCTTGTAAACCCTAGCCTAGGGTAGCTAGCATTAGGATCAACATCATCGTTCAATCGCGCACCGAGCCCACTCTCGTGCAAACTCGGGTCACAACCTAGGTTGGGATAGTTCCTACCCGTCCAATCTCTTGCAAACGGGTATCGGCACGGAATTGCAACTGGAAACCCTAGTATCGGTCCAATCTCTTGCAAACCGATACTACGGAAATTCGATTCCAACCCAATTCGGATTTCTAGGGTTTCCTATCGAATTGGGATCCAATCTCTTGCAAATCCCAATCGGTATGAACTCCTAGCTATCCGTAGTAAATCGATCCCAATCTAATCCCTAATAGCAATTCTAGCAAAATTTCTACCAATTCATCACAAATATGAAATTGGGCTTGTAGGGTTCATCCCCACGCCCCAAGACGTGGAGACTACTCACAATTCATAGCAAGATCACAAAAATAAGCAATGAAATAAGCAAGAGAATTCATCACAATATTGAGATAAGCAATAAAAATAGAATTTTTAGAGGAGAGAGACACAAACCAATGGAGTTCTTCCAATAATCCAACAAAAATCAACTTTTGTCTCCTCTCCAATCACAAGAATAAAGCTAAAAAGTTAATCTAAAAAGCTGCAAAAATCTAAGAGAAAAGCTCTCCAAAACTAGGGTAAAAACAGGGGTTAAATACCCCCCAAAATCATCCAAAAACTGTGACCAAAATACCCCTGCGCAGCCTGAAATCCGCAATTTTCGCTACAGGCAGCGCGTCGCACTCGGCCGAGTGACAAAAGTCGCTCGGCCGAGTGAGAAACCCTGTAAATTTCCAGTAAGTCTTGATCTTCAAGGGTCTCTACTTCGGGGGCGGCTCGGCCGAGTGAGTTGTCGTCACTCGGCCGATGGCTTCATGGTACTCGGGCGGTCGGGATTATCCACTCGGCCGAGTGGGTCTTCTGAAGCTCAGGCAGCCGAAAAACAGTAAGTTGGCGATTTTTGAATGGCTTCGTCTGGGCGCCACTCGGGCGGACGGGATCTCGTCACTCGGCCGATGTGGTCTCCGTCGCTCGACCGAGTGCACGTATGAAACGTATCCGATCTGGTCGGCCGAGCGGTGTCTCGCTGGTCGGCCGAGTGACTCCTCCACTCGGCCGAGTGGGACACCAAAAATGCCCAAACAGCTTGTTTTGGCCTCCTCGTCGCTCCTGTGACGTCCATTCTTCTTCCGCTCCTCTCCAACAGCAAAATACCCCTTGGGGAGGTCGTCGGTGACCCTCTGGAGTAAGCGCATCTCGAGATCACTCCAAATCGCGCCAAATCACCTGAAATGCGACAAAAACAACAAATCGTGAAAAGCATCGCAATATCGTCGATATATCGTGAAAAACATGATTTGGGCGATCTAAATGGCATGCAAACATGCGGGAAAAAAGTGTAAAATAAGGAGTGATCAAGCTGCTCTCTCCTCCTGCTCTTTCTCCTCCACTCCTCCCGAGGATCCCAAAACATGGCGAACTCCTGTAGGGCTTCACCAATGAGCTCAAGGGTGTGTCGGATGTGTCCATACCCAAGTCGGGTCCCAAATCGCTCCAAAATCCCTGAAAACTCATAAAACACTACGAAACTCGAATATAACGTCAGAAATGCAATATCGTAGGAAAATATGGGATTTGGATGCGAAATGGCATGGAATGCAATGTAATGATGATATGAAATAGTAGAAAATATGGACACATCAGTGTCCATATCCAAAAGTGGTCCCGAATCTCTCCAAAATCCCTGAAAATCCACAAAACTCTACGAAACTCGAATCTAGCGTTGAATTGCAATATCGTAGGAAAATGCAGGATTTGGATGCGAATATGACATGAAATGCAATGGAATGATGCCATGAAAAGATGGAAAATATGGACACATCAATAACTTCATATGGTGCTTGAATGTGAAAGATTATTTGAGGATAAGTTCTTATGGTAACCAAAGGCGAATCGAAATGAGCCCCAAAAGAGAAGGTCAAAGTGTTCCCCGAAGGATGAGGCCAAAGTATGTCTTAGAGGGAAAAGTAAAACATGTTCAGAAGGTAAAATAATAGCAAGTCACGAAGGAAAAGATCAGAATGTGCCCCAGATGGCTAAATTAGAGCACGGCCCAAAGAGCAAAGTCAAAGCAAACCCTAAAGGGCAAAGTCAGATAGAGCCCCAGATAACAAAGTAAAATCTACCTCGGAGGGCAAAGTTAGAATGAGCCTCGAAGGGCCAAGGCAAAACGAGGTTCAGATGGCAAACTCAAAGCAAGCCCTAAATGGCAACACAAAATATGTCCCGAATGGTAAAATCGGAACAAACCATGATTGGCAAAGCCAAACTGAGCCATGTATGGCAAACTAAGAATGAGGTCCAAAAAGCAAAGTCAAAGTGAACCCCTAAGGGTATATTCAGCGTGAACACTGAAACGTAAACAAAAGCAAGCCATGGATGACAAAGTCAAAAGCGATCCTCTGAGAGTGAAGTCAGAACAAGCCTTAGAGAACAAGGTTAAAACTATCCTTGAAAGGTGATGCAAAATGAGCCCCAAAAGATGAAGTCAGAGCAAGCCTTGGATGGTAAAATTAGAGCAAGCTTTGGAGGGTTAAGTCAAAGAGAGCCTTAGAAGGCACATTAAAATATATCTTATATGGAAAAATCAGAAGCTAATCATGAAGAGCTAAATCTAATTGTGCCCTAAAGTGCAAAATCAAAGAGTAACCTAGATGGCAGAATCAGAGCGTGTCCTGATTCGGGTTCAATATTACATATTTAATCCCCCATTTAGCTCTATTTTGTGCTCATGTGATGCTATATTGTTCTTTAATACATTCGTATTTTGTACACAACCATTTATTAGAGAAAACACCTTATTTGAGCACAAAACAGTAATTAATGGAGTATTTCTGCACTTATTATATTTTTCCTAGTTTGGTCTCGATCTCACGATTTCAACGACTATTTATTTGTATTTTTCTGAGATCTGTGCTAATTACTGTGTATTTTTGAATGCAGAATACCATTTAATTGGATAAATACACAAGGAAATACGAAAATACGGTCGCCACCGAATCATAAGCCGCCACGTGGCAGCATCCCGACGGCTCCCGCCTCATCCAACGGCGCCCAGACACGAAGCGACGCGGCGTGAGATCGACCGTTGGATCTCAATCCAACGGTCCAAAGGGGAGGCTTTCGTATTTGAAACCCATGTTGACGTGGCGTATCTTGGACCCTCCGATCTCGATCCACCGGCGGAAAAGCGACCCGCGTTTTGAAACGAGAAGTGAACGAGGCGGGTGATGTACATGCTCCGCATGGCCACGTGGCAGCAATCGGGCCGTCCCCGCGTCAATCCAACGGCTACGAACAACGCTCATATATACGCAGCGGGGCGGCAGCCTTTGGGAGACGTGGCTCCATCGCAGCGGCTCGCGCTTCATCGAACGGCCCGCAGACGAGCGGATCGCAGCGAAGATGGCTGGATTTCTTTGGACACGCGGCACGATCCTATCGACGCCCCGCTGAAATCAACGGCTATGATTTCTCCCGCAACGAAATTGATCGACGAAGCAGCGGAATTTTGAGAGAGCAACGTGGCCCGTTTCTCGCCGTGCGATCTATGATCCAATGGCTGCGGTTAACTCCGAACTGGGTTCGAATATGAACGAAGCGGGTCGGATCCGTGGGACACGTGTCACTCCCAGAACGCATCCCGCCTTTGATCAACGGTCGATATTTGCGGCGGCTGCGGGTTTGGTTTTAAACATATTTGGATGCAGGTTTTGACCCGTTAGCAACTCAAAACCTGCAATGCTTATTATATAAGCGTATTCTAGGGTTTTTGCTGAAAGACTGGCGTATTTTGGGCGTATTGGAGGCTCTAGGAGCCGTATTTCGCCAGGGAAAAATTCTGTAAAATTCCAAAGGCTATTTTATTATTTCCAGAGAGTTTTGGTGTCCATCTTGGAAGATTTGGTGATAGAATTCTAAACTTCTACTCCGTATTTTGGTGTTTTTCATCGTATTTTGCTATTAGATCAATGTATTTTGCTATGAACCTTGATTATTCTTGCATTTTGAGTAGCTAAAACTTATTTGTGCATGGTATGGAGTAGTTAGGGGATGTGATTTGTGTTAGTTTGGTTGAATATCGTTGTGCCTAATCGCTAACGTCGCTAAAGTTGTAGTTTTTGTTATTAAATCCTCGTTTTCATCTTCCAAAAGAAGTGATTAAGTTGATTATCGCCCCAAAAGGGTGAGTTTTGATCTCTCCAAAAGAGAGTTTCATACCGTAGTTGTAAGATTATAACTTTAGGGACGATTTTATTCATATTGTGCTTTAACCCCCAAAAGGGCATCTTCCGATGAATTGCTCCCAAAAGGAGAATTCATTGAGTTATATTGGGTATTTTCCGGTGAATTGCTCTCAAAAAGAGAATTCATTGTGTTATATCCGTCAACCAAGTTAATGCGAATTATTGATCCTAACGAACCCATACCATGTGCATACTTTTGGTCGATACTTTCTTATACGACTTTTCTTTGTTCGTATTATTCGCACGTCACCATCACGTACTTTCACACCATCATCACCATCATTAGTGAAGTGGTTAGTTTCTCTTTGTTGGATTTCTATTTGATTTGAATTGTGGTTGCAACAGATTTCCTCCCGAGGATTTGACATCTGGACTCCCAGATTATATTACTTGTACGGACTCTTGCGCTTGAGAGAAGCACCCTTTTTGGTCCCACCAAGTTTTTTTAGCGCCGTTGCCGGGGAGGAATGGTTTGTGACTACGGTTTATTTCATTTAGAGGACCTTCGGTGAGATCTTTCCACTTTACTGTATATAAATTTTTGTTTGATTTTATTGTACATAAACTTTTATCTTTTTAAAATTGAGTATATGAATTTCTATTGCACAAACAATCTGTATGATGCAAGATATGCTAATGCACACAAACATAGGATGGAGAAGCTCAAGATCGTTAATTTTAATCAAACTGACTGTGAAACTTTCTTTCAGACCTGGAGGAGGTTCACAGACATAGTATCGAGCTATCCGCAGCACGGGTACACAAATGAAGAGCTTATGGCGTCCTTCCTAGATGGACTACGACCACAGCTGCAGGAATTCTTGGGAGGCATGACGCCGACAGAGGCGTGGGAATACATGGAGTCTCTGCAAGAAAAGGAAGAAATCATGAAAGAGACTTCAGAGTGCGATTCAACGGAGCCTTCGTGCCTCGATCAAGGGGAGCAAAGCGTAGACGTACCTTTGCAATCCTTGAAAAAGGAAGTTTCCTTGATTATTCATACACAGGAGGCTACATCCCATCAATTCCAAGAGAATTTCCTTGCTCGGAGTCGGCAGATTCAAAAATCTATTGAAACTCTTACTCTGATTGCCACTTGCTTAGAAGAAAATAATTCTTTTGAAATTCAACTTCAAGAATCTAATACGAATTTATCTTCTATTGCAGGAAAATCGAGCAAGTCATGTCACGTTGAGGAAACGAATAAATATATCCACATGGCAGAAAGTGTGTGCAAAAGAGAGGACGAGCTAGCAATTTTGGATGAACGAGAGGAGGAGACAGCTAGGGACAAGGGTTTTGAGATTATCGCCATGGAGCCAGAACCATTCCCTCCTCCAGTTTTTTCCCAAAATCATTTATCCCTCTCATCATTGATCGAGCATCATACCGAGAGTAGTGCATATCTTTCAGGGAGTAGTAATCAATGTGCTTTAATTTATTTCACTTATTTTGATGATTACATTTGGAATAATTTTGTTGAAAAGAATGTTAAACTAACTTGGACTGACATGACTCATCTCTTGCAGGAAACTGGTAAACAACTTATAGAGATGCTTGGAGTTGTGTTGCTGGAGTCGAATTTAGCTTCTGGAGGAAGATTAAGCGCCGAGGAGCGCAAGGATCAAATTGAAAAACTTCCTCCACCATCAAAGATTCGGGATCCTCCATTTGATCACGGTGTGTTCTTTCTAGTAGTGTAGTTTTTAAATGCTTTCTAGGTTGCTTGCTTGAATAAACTCGTACCCCTTTCGACATTGAGAACAATGTCCATCTTTAGTTGGGGGTGTGTATGAGACCTTAGGATTTTTTTTGAGAAGAATAAATCACCAAAACTCATCATTTTAAAACTCCTTCATATGCCACGAATACGGATGATTACGCATTAATTGAGTTCTAAAAATTGTTTATGGCTTGATTAAATTATTTTCCCTTCATGGAATTACCGTTAATATGCTATTCATGAAAATTTTCAATTGCCTTGATTAATATCTCGAAATAGTTTGAATTTATTTCAAGCATGCTAATGTGATGAAGAAGCTTAAGTATACACGATTTATTGGAATAGTCTTCAAGTTGAAGAGGATTTTGGCCTTTGTTATTAATGTTTATGTTCGAAAGAATGGGTGTTGAGTTGCTTACAAAAAAACAGAAAAGAAGAAAATTGAATGAAAATTGAATGAAGAAAATTGAATGAATAAGTTTGTCACTAATAAATAACTTGGTTGGCTCGAGTAGTACAGTCCGAGGGGTCCTTTTTGGCCTAATGCCCTATTATCGTCTGATTTGGGAGCCATTGACCGGAAACTCACTCATTTGATGGAGCAATCCAAGTTATACATTTTTCTGCGAATGTTGCTTGATGCGCGTTACGCAGAACTAATAAAAGAAAAGAAGTGGCGAATACACTAAGCAACCTCAATGCCCATGACTTGAACGATCTTTTTGATAGGCCAATTCCTTGGAAATGAGAAAACTAGAATGTAACGACGTGTTATACTTTCGCTTGCGCAAAACGATGCTTGTATGTTATTTATTCGAACTAAATTAAAGAAAATATCATGTGATTGATTTTGTTCATGGATGTGTATATTGATGGCCAAGATCATGTTGGAATACGTATTATTGAGCCATGTCATAAGCGATTGATAGAATTTATTGTTTTATTAATCATCCGTATTCATCGCTCTTTTTGCTAGAGACTAGCAAATCGCAAGTTGGGGGGTGTAATTCGGGTTCAATATTACATATTTAACCCCCCCATTTAGCTCTATTTTGTGCTCATGTGATGCTATATTGTTCTCTAATACATTCGTATTTTGTACACAACCATTTATTAGAGAAAACACCTTATTTGAGCACAAAACAGTAATTAATGGAGTATTTCTGCACTTATTATATTTTTCCTAGTTTGGTCTCGATCTCACGATTTCAACGACTATTTATTTGTATTTTTCTGAGATCTGTGCTAATTACTGTGTATTTTTGAATGCAGAATACCATTTAATTGGATAAATACACAAGGAAATACGAAAATACGGTCGCCACCGAATCATAAGCCG
Organism: Scilla litardierei; assembly: GCA_030789695.1. NCBI lineage: Eukaryota > Viridiplantae > Streptophyta > Magnoliopsida > Asparagales > Asparagaceae > Scilla > Scilla litardierei. The sequence goes on from CM061142.1 coordinate 96,351,372, forward strand.
CCACGTGGCAGCATCCTGACGGCTCCCGCCTCATCCAACGGTGCCCAGACACGAAGCGACGCGGCGTGAGATCGACCGTTGGATCTCAATCCAACGGTCCAAAAGGGGAGGCTTTCGTATTCGAAACCCCATGTTGACGTGGCGTATCTTGGACCCTCCGATCTCGATCCAACGGCAGAAAAGCGACCCGCGTTTTGAAACGAGAAGTGAACGAGGCGGGTGATGTACATGCTCCGCATGGCCACGTGGCAGCAATCGGGCCGTCCCCGCGTCAATCCAACGGCTACGAACAACGTTCATACATACGTAGCGGGGCGGCAGCCTTTGGGAGACGTGGCTCCATCGCAGCGGCTCGCGCTTCATCGAACGGCCCGCAGACGAGCGGATCGCAGCGAAGATGGCTGGATTTCTTTGGACACGCGGCACGATCCTATCGACGCCCCGCTGAAATCAACGGCTATGATTTCTCCCGCAACGAAATTGATCGACGAAGCAGCGGAATTTTGAGAGAGCAACATGGCCCGTTTCTCGCCGTGCGATCTATGATCCAACAGCTGCTGTTAACTCCGAACTGGGTTCGAATATGAACGAAGCGGGTCGGATCCGTGGGACACGTGTCACTCCCAGAACGCATCCCGCCTTTGATCAATGGTCGATATTTGCGGCGGCTGCGGGTTTGGTTTTAAACGTATTTGGATGCGGATTTTAACCCGTTAGCAACTCAAAACCCGCAATGCTTATTATATAAGCGTATTCTAGGGTTTTTGCTGAAAGACTGGCGTATTCTGGGCGTATTGGAGGCTCTAGGAGCAGTATTTCGCCAGGGAAAAATTCTGTAAAATTCCAGAGGCTGTTCTTAGTATTTCCAGAGAGTTTTGGGTCCTAATTTGGAGATTTGGTGATAGAATTCTAAACTTCTACTCCGTATTTTTGTGTTTTTCATCGTATTTTGCTATTAGATTAATGTATTTTGCTATAAACCTTGATTATTCTTGCATTATGTGTAGCTAAAACTTATTTGTGCATGGTATGGAGTAATTAGGGGGGTGTGATTTGTGTTAGTTTGGTTGAATATCGTTGTGCCTAATCGCTAACGTCGCTAAAGTTGTAGTTTTTGTTATTAAATCCTCTTTTTCATCTTCCAAAAGAAGTGATTAAGTTGATGATTGCCCCAAAAGGGTGAGTTTTGATCTCTCCAAAAGAGAGTTTCATACCGTAGTTGTAAGATTATAACTTTAGAGATGATTTTATTCATATTGTGCTTTAACCCCCAAAAGGGCATCTTCCGATGAATTGCTCCCAAAAGGAGAATTCATTGAGTTATATTGGGTATTTTCCGGTGAATTGCTCTAAAAAAGAGAATTCATTGTGTTATATTCGTCAACCAAGTTAATGCGAATTATTGATCCTAACGAACCCATACCATGTGCATACTTTTGGTCGATACTTTCTTATACGACTTTTCTTTGTTCGTATTGTTCGCACGTCACCATCACGTACTTTCACACCATCATCACCATCATTAGTGAAGTGGTTAGTTTCTCTTTGTTGGATTTCTATTTGATTTGAATTGTGGTTGCAACAGATTTCCTCCCGAGAATTCGACATCTGGACTCCCAGATTATATTACTTGTACGTACTCTTGCGCTTGAGAGAAGCACCCTTTTTGGTCCCACCATGTCCCAAAGGGCTAAGTCTGAGTATGAACCAAATGATGGAATCGGAGCAAGCCCTAGTGGTCGGAATCGGAGCAAGCCCTAGTGGTCAGAATCTAAGCAAGCCCCAAAGAGCTAAATCTAAGCATGCCCAAAAGGCTAAATCAAAGAGAATCACATATGGTTAAATCAAAGCGTGCCCAAAAAGGCAGAATCAGATCAAGCCCCAAAGAGCTAAATCAGATCAAGCCACAAAAGGCTAAATCAAAGAGAATCACATATGGTTAAATCAAAGCGTGCCCCCAAAAGTTGAATCATAGCGTGAATCTCGAAGAGCTAAATCACAGCATTCCCTGAATGGTAAAATCAAAGCGAGCCCCTTTCATTGCCTAAAAGTTGAATGGTATCCAAACATAACTCTTTGCAATGCCAAAAGACAAATCAAACTGCTGGTTGCACTGAGTTTATGCCTGAAAGTGAAGCATGTGGTTGCCCAAAGATCAATATTATCCAAATATAACTCTTTGTGATGCTCGAAGATGAATGTTATCTGAAGATAACTATCTGCGATGCGAAGGTGAATCCAAGTAAGCCCAAAAGGGCAAAATCAAGGTAAGCCTTAAATAGGGATGGTAATGGGCATGCTCAAAGCCCGATTGGGCTTCCAATTGGGCATGTCACATTTCCATCCCTACTAATCCTTCATTAGTTGAAATAATGAAGGATTAGTAGGGGTGGAAATGTGGCATGCCCAACTGGAAGCCCAATCAGTCTTTGGACATGCACATTACCATCCATATCCTTAAAGGACTAAGTAAAATGTGTCCTGGAGAGCGAAGTCAAATTGATCCACGAATGGCTGATAAAACATACCTTAGAAGGCAAAACCTAAACGTACCTCAGATGGCAAACTAAAACTTGCCCCAAAGGGCGAAGCCCAAGCATCCACATAAGGGTAAAATGGAAACAAGCTCCAGAGGGCCAAGTAAAATGTACACTGGAGAGCGATGTTAAGACATGTCCAAAGGACAAAGCTAAAACAAGCCCTCTATTGTGAAGTAAAACATGGCAGAAATGTGAAAACATACCAAAAAAGGCTAAGTTGAAGCATGCATCAGAAGGAAAGTCATAGCGAGCCATGCATTCCCCAAATAGTTAAGTCAAAGCATGCACAAAGGGCAAAGTCATAGCGAGCCACGGCAGTCTAAGTAAAATGTGTCTTAAAGGACAAAGGCAAAACAAGCCTCGAAGGGATAAGTAACTTGTGACTCAAAAGGCAATGCCAAATCAAGCACCTGAGAGTGAAGTAACACATGCTCATGAAGGGCTAAAGAAGGCAAATTCAGAGCAAGCCTTGGAGGCCTAAGTAGAACGTGCCTTGGAGGAAAAAGTTAAAACGAGCCCCAAAGTGCAAAATAAAGCATATCTTAGAAGGCAAGGCCAAAATGAGCTCGAAGGGCAAGGTAAAATGCACCAGTCTCAATCGTTATTTACAGCTCGATATCCTCACTCTTTGGGGCCCAATTGCTCACTCTATATGGCCCAATATCTTCCTTACGAAGCTAGATTTTTTCGCCCATCTTGGCTTAATTCCATCGTCCTATGGGGCTAGAACTATATCATCCATTAGGGCTTGATCTCTATCACCCACTGAAACTCGATCTCTTCAGCCTACAGGGCTCGATCTTTATCTTCCTACAAGGTAATAACTCAATTTGGAGTACGGGGTTCGATCTGTTCACCAATCCGTTCACCATATATGGATCGATATTCCATTCCTACGAGGCTTGATCTCACTGCACATTAGGGATTGATCTTTTCGTATTGCAAGATTTGATCATTTCGTCTTATATGGCCTGATATTCCATTCTTAGCTTGATCTCTCTACCTATTAGGGATAGATCATCTCACACATTGGGGCTAGATCCTTCTGCTTTATAAGGATTGATTTTTTATCCTATGAGACAATCTCTCCATCCTTATAGGCTTAATATTTTCACACTCTAGGGCTCAATCTCATTGCCCACTAAGGATTGATCCATCTGCCCTACAGGGTTTGATCTCCCTCACCAAACAGAGCTCCATCTCTTTCGCTTATTGGTGCTTGATTTCTTTCATTTACATGGATCAACCTGTTCTTGATCATGGCTTGATATCTCCGCCCTATGATGCTTGATCTCTCTATGATGTTGCTCAATCTCATTTTCCATCTAGGCTCCATCCTTCTACTAGCCATGACTCACATCCTTTGACAATCAACGCTAGACCCCTTTGCCTACCAAGGCTCGACATCCCTGCCATCTGGGACCTGATTGCTTCGATTGTTGGGGCTCAACCTATTTGTGCTACATGACTCGATTATTACTAGCCATCAAGGTTCGATCTCTTTATCTGTCAAGGCTAGGTCTTTCTGCTATTGTCAAGGCTAGGTCTTTCTGCTATACTGGGCTCGGCTCACCTTTGGGGCTCCATCTTTCTGCTTTATTAAGCTCAATTTCTTTGCCCACTTGGGTTCACTTTGATATACAAGGCTCGATCTCTTTGTCCAATAAGGTTCAATTTATGTCTTATAGGGTTTGACCTTTATCACCCGTCAGGGCCCACTTCCTTATGCCTCAAAGGCCCAATCTCTTTGACGTAAGGCCTTATCTTTTCACCATATAAGCCTCAATCTCTTCACTCACTACAGCATGATCTCTTCACCTTACAGGGCTTCATCTTTATCACCTAACAAGGTTTGATATCTTCTATCATCATCGCTTGATATTTTCATCATGCAAGGCTTGATCTCTTCATCTTTTGAAGTAGTATCTCTATCACCCTCTGCTTTGGAGCTCCATCATGCAAGGCCCGATCCCTTTGCTTTGGAGCTCGATCCCTTTGCTTTGGAGCTCGACCTTTTTACCCTCTAGGTTCAAGATATTTACCTTTATGAGACTAAGGTTCAATTTATTTGTCCATCAAGGTTCACTCTTCTGTCATACAGGATTGATCTCTTTCCTACTAGGGCTCGATTTGTTTGCTCTTCAAGACTTGATCTCTTTATTCCCCAGTGCTCAATCTTTCCAACCATTATGACTTTATCTTCATGGCATATCAAAGACTGATCTTTGTGCCCTTTAAGGCTCACTCTTTATACCCTTACAGATCTAGATCTCATCACCCTACTAGGCTCGATCTCTCTTGCCCATTGGGACTCAATCTTTCTATCATACATGACTCAATTTATTTACCCTGCAAGGCTCCGATTTATTTGCCCTGCAAGGCTTGATCTATCCATCCTACAAAACTCAATCCCTTTGTCCTACGAAGCTTGTTATTTTTTCCATTTAAGGATTAATCAATCTCCTATAGGAGACTCAATCTTTTCTTTTCACCCATCGAGGATCAATATTTTTACATTATATCGCTCGATCTTTATCGCCAATTAGAGCCGATCCATTCGCCCTCTGTGGCTCGATCTGTCTACCTCTAAGGCCCTTTTTTTCTTGGGTACTAGGCTTGATCTCTTAGTCCTTTGGGCTCGATTTCTATGTCCTATGGGGGTAGATTTCTTTAATCTCTAGAGCTTGATCTCTATGCCCTACTGCGTTTAATATCTATTGTCCCTTATGGGCCTAATGTCTTCATCTTATAAAGCCAGATTCTTTGCCCTATGGGGTCTGATCTCTATGCCTACTGGGGCTCGATCTATATCACCCACCAGGGCTGGATCTCATTGCGCTACATGACATGATTTATATCGCCTTATAAGTCTTAATTTCTCTGCTCCACAAGATTTAACCTTTTTCATCTTATGGGTTTATTCTATCTACTCTTAGTGCTCAATATTTTTTCTTGCTTGGGCTCGATCTCTTCGCTTTATGGATCTTGATATCTTCACCTTACAAGGCTTGATCTTTTCACCTATTGAGGCTCGATCTTTCCACCAACTGGACACGATCTCTGTGCTACACAGTGTTCCATCTCAATCGCTAATCGGGGCTCGATCATTATGTTCAATCATGTGAATGGTGAAGTAGACACTAGAGAGGGTAAATAGTGTCTTTAAAATAAAACGAGAAGGGTCTCAAAAGGAGTTACCAATTTAGATCTTTTCAACAACCAGATACTCAACAAAATTTGCAACAGAATTTAATAAATTGAGTGATTGCAATAAAATAACTGAGTTTAGGGGAAAAGCAAACCAGACAAGCAAATCATGCTTCGGTCTTTCTGACCTATTCCAGTACCCAAGCTTTTCGCTTGAGATTTTCACTGTTACTCTTGCAAAACCGTACATTATTGCATCGCATAAATTAGAAATATGTAAACAAGAAATAAATTCCATACCAATGTTGAAATCGTACATTTTTGTGAGTGCTTTCTGGATTTCTTTGGAAGCAGTTGCCACGTTGTTCCACGTATCAAAGCAAAATTTTGCTGCACAGATGACCTCAGCATGTCATTAATCACAAAAAGGATTAACAAAATGCACGAGTAAACAACCATAAATCACATCAATTTGCATGACGGTGTTAGAAATTTTCACACGTGGCTAAAAGATAATCCTGCAATCCAGCACCGATCCATTGTATCATGATAAACGTATTATATCATAATTACCAATAGAACATCTTAAACGTGATGACAATGACAACAAAAATGCATATGTAACACATTAAGATTAAGTATCATTTCGCTTTGCTTTCATATTTAGATAATTTTGGAATTGGCCTCTCATTTGAAATAAAGAACGGAAGGTCTTCAGATCTTCCACAAAATGTCAAGCACCTTTCAAGTGTTCAAAATGCCAAAGCAATGGTCAATACACGAGGAAAGCAGCATCCTCGTAATTTCACATGCTAATCAATGTCAAGCAACGACGTGTTATGGCTTAATAATATATTAATTATGAAAGGAAATAGTCATCCAATTTGGCCGCCCCCTGACATTAGATCATATGATATACAGGGAGGTGCTTGGACTATATGCGCCTCCCACATGCTTTGTTTGCTGTAGATTCAAAGACTCTTTCCAACTTGTACAGACTCCTCTTGCTCTCCAACGGCTATAAGTACGAACCCCCTCAACCTCAGTTTCCATAGTTACCTAGCACAAAACACAAGTTTTAAGTGAGATAGCACTTGAAGAGAGCCAATCTAGCCTTTGAGCGAAATGGGTCCTGCATCATTCCCAGTGATCAACATGGAGGACCTCAACCTCAATGGGGAGGAGAGGGGAGCAGCCATGGGAGTCCTCGGCGATGCCTGCGAGAACTGGGGTTTCTTTCAGGTGACACAGACGACCGAATCATGTAAGCATGCTTGCCTAAGATTATGGTTGTCTTAACTGTGGGATTTCAGGTTCTGAACCATGGGATCTCGCCCGAGTTCATGGACAAGGTGGAGAGGCTCACAAAAGAGCACTACAAGAAGTGCTTGGCGCAAAGATTCAACGAGTTTGCGAGCCAAGCATTGAAGAAGGGTGAAGAGACCGATACTAGCAACATGGATTGGGAGAGCACCTTCTTCTTGCGCCATCTCCCAGAGTCCAATGTTTACGACATACCTGATCTCAACGACGAGTATAGGTAAATTCTCGACTTACCTATATGATGAGTATGGTTGAAGGGTGGTAACTGATATATGTGATGAAATTGTAGGAAGGTGATGAAGGAATTCGCGGTGGAGCTGGGTAAATTAGCTGAAAGGCTACTTGATTTACTCTGCGAGAATCTGGGACTGGAGAAGGGGTACTTGAAGGACGCGTTTCAAGGATCGAAGGGACCAAACTTTGGTACAAAGGTCAGCAACTACCCGCCATGCCCCCGGCCCGAGCTATTCAGGGGCCTGCGTGCTCACACGGACGCTGGAGGCATCATCTTGCTCTTCCAAGATGACAAGGTGAGTGGCCTCCAGCTGCTCAAGGACGGGCAGTGGATCGATGTGCCGCCAATGCGCCACACCATCGTCGTCAACCTTGGCGACCAGATCGAGGTCAGCCTACATAAACAATTGCAAATTTCCATCATTTCAATCTCAAATTTAGCCGCAAACATGACTAGAAAGCATAAATGTGATCTCACCTCTAAATGCAGGTTATAACGAATGGCAAGTACAAGAGCGTGATGCACCGGGTTGTTGCTCAAACCAACGGAAACAGGATGTCGATTGCCTCCTTTTACAACCCAGGGGATGATGCCGCGATCTATCCAGCTCATGTTATGCTCAGAAAATCAGAGGAAGAGAGCTACCCAAAATTTGTGTTTGACGACTACATGAAGGTCTACGTTGGGCAGAAGTTCCAGGCCAAGGAGACGAGGTTTGAAGCAATGAAGGCTACGGAAACGGTTGCTACGAGCCCCATGACTGCCTCCTAAAAGCTCAGTTGTTTCCAGCTACGTCTCAAACGAGGGCCTGATATTAGAAGCCTAACTTGTCAATGTGAACCCAAGCATACGTCCTACTCAGTGTTATCAATAAAAGCTATATTATGTTAGTTAATTTGCATGAGATGCAAGTTGCCTTGAACAGCTACAGAGAGAGAAAATTTCGTTCTGATATAAATATTACATGCATTTATGCAGATCCTAATTTAGCTTCATACTAGAGAAGTTTTTCAATAAGTAAGCCAAATCACAGTTTGCAAGTGACATGCTAATAGGAGCCTCCTATAAAAGCAAGTCCCACATATCAATTTTATTTGTAATTCAGCAAATTCTTATTTCAAACTAAAAACTTAACATGACCACAAAGGCAGGACCCACATCTTCGTCTTTTTAAGTAAGAAACTTAGGACCTGTTCTTTTGTGTTGAAGTGGTTGGTTTGTTGAAGTGGTGAACAGTGTTGAGTAAAGTAGAGTATTGTGTTTTTTTTTTTTGGTTGAAAGTGTGTTGTGAATGTGGAGATGAGAATTTTTTATGGGTCCCACACAACTTTATTGTGTTTTTTGGCTGAAAGTGTGTTGAAAAGTTGTAGGTAGAAAGTTGGATATGGGGTCCACACTAATTATTAAAGTAAAAAAATTAAATTATAAAACTTAATAAATAAATTTATTAACCCACCTTTTTGCACTGGGAAGTGTGCGGCACACTGTGCTGTCGATTCCTTTGTAAAGGAATTAAAAAATCCTTTGAGCATTTTCTGATGGGCAGCCATTATTAGCGGGGCCCATGTCGTTACACATTTTCACTTTCTCAGTTGATTCACCCTAAACCCCGGTGATTCCCAAATGAGAATTTTGGGTTACCAGCAAGGCAAAATTTCAGCTTTTTTTTCTCGAGCAAAAGACCAGCAAACAAAACTATGGATTGTGAAACCTGTGAATAGTGCATGGAATAGTGTAAAAATACAACTTTCACGTCCACATTAACACAAAAGTGAACTAATGCTTCTCGTCTCCGGGTCAGCAACCCCGAGTTTTGATTGGCCAGATGAGAAATAAAAAACGAAATTTCAGGCCACGTCACCCAAGTCAGCAGACCCATGGTCCGAATATTAGTACTCAAAAAACTTAACATAACAATAGCCTCTCCATTCTAGATCCTTAACATGACCCATCCTTTCATAAGATTATGGTCTAACACCATATGATAAGATCCATATCCTTTGGAAAGTGAATTTGTTATTCGTGTCGCCAAAAGTTATCAGGAAATTTTTACATTAGGCGGTATGCAGGCTTCTCCGATCAATGTCATGTTGGTAAACCTTGCTAGGGTCATACCAAGGATTCATTCTCATCCCTCTGGTCATTGTTTGCCCTGATCGAACTAGAGCAGTTTGTTTTGGTAGCATTTGTTGATGTCCAGGCTATGTTTTGAGTAACAGGCATATTTATGTCAATTTCCAAACCCCTAAGACAAACAATAATACTCTTGACAGGAGCCTCCACTTGTTGCAACCAAAATAAAAGCACATTTCCCTCTGCTAACAAAGTACAGAACAAGGAATAAATCACATACCGAAGTTGAAACCATACATTTTTGTGAGTACCTTCTGCGTTGCTTGGAAGCAGTTGCCACGTTGTTCCACATATCAAAGGAGAATTTTGCTGCACAGACGATTTGAGCATATCATTCATCACAAAAGAGACTAAGAAAATGCACAAGTAAACAATCATAGTTGCATCATGTTTGCCTTACTAGAAGGAAATTACAGGAAGTCTCCCCATCTGCAATGTATTTTGCATGACGGTATCAGAAACCTTCAAATGTGGCTAAATATAATCCTGCCATGCTGCACCTACACTGAATATGGGTACAAGTGTTATGCCATAATTACGGGTTAATTACATTATATGCTTACATAATAGGCATGCTTAGGTGACAGTAGAACCATACTATAGTTTGGTCTTAATTATAGTATGCAATGAAAATGACACCAAAATGCATATGTCACATGGCAGGATAACTGTCAATGTTTTTTTCCCCCAAAATTGAAACCCGAATCCTTATTTGCTCTAGGTTTTTTTTTCCAACCAAAGGTCTTTCAACCTTCCACAAATTTCCAAAATGACTCATCTTTGTTGGTAGGTCAAGCACCTTTCAAACTTTGAAAGTGTCAAGCAATGGTCCATACACATGCAATACATCAATCACACTTGAATGAATAGAGTCTAGAGACACATCAGTCTCATTATTCCAATGCTAATTACTATCAAGCAACATTTTCAATTAGTTTGGAGACGATGAGAGCCTTTAAACCTAACATGTATTAGATAAGTCCAAAACAGACCAAACAACATCCCTGTCAACTTACTCCATTAACTTCTACTCCATTAACATCCAAATAAAACTATAGAGACGAAAGAAATAAAGAAAGGAAAGTATGCACATCATTCATCTCACATTCAAACAGACAATGCTCAAAGTTGGTGATCAAACCAAACCAGATCAGAGACGGATGTTGGATCCAGAAAAGCAAATGCAAAGCCAATTTGACCTGAATCTATGATAATTCATATCTTGAGTGTTATGATGATATCACTGAAATAACATCAGCTGTAGCAGCAAGAAACTCCCCAAATATCTGTGCAGGTTCCCTAAATCAGCTGTAAAGAAAAAATAAGATGTATTGAGTTACAACCTGCATCCTGGCCGACATACAGTTTGTCCACATGAGAATACAGCAGCTTTAGTATTCAACAAGAAAGAAGAAATTTCATTAAAGCAGGAGAAAAATAATAAGTCGATCTGCAACAACGATGCAGCCAAACACATGAAATTTAGGTGACCAAGTCCTGCTACTTTTTAAGTCTTCTCCTCAACCGCACTGCCTCAATTTGAACACCGATCAGAATTTAAAAACAACTGACATACGTTTCTCAAAGTTCATGGTTTAAGAGCAATCTTAGCTGACCGCACAACTAGAATATATTTTTCTTCGTAATTATTGTTATGTAACGACAACAATAAACTAATATAAACGAGTATCCAACATCACGACCCGACGTGATCATGATCCGGCATTCTTTCAATTGAGTCCAGGAAGCCGACCCTAATTTTTTGGATGAAGTCTATGATGGTGATGGTGATGATGACAATGAACTAACATAAGAATCGATGACTTCTCCAAATTAAACCGCATCCGGGCATAATAAACCTTTGGAGGTTTCCTACCATCCTCGGATAAAAAACAAACATGACTTGCTATCTTAGAAGGTTGAGCACCTTTGTAAACTTCGTATCAGCTACATCATGCTGTGGCATTTTCCCATGTTCTAATGTTTATAATTTTTTGCAAAAAATTGCACAAATATGATAAGGGCAAGAACTTTCAAAATTAATGTTTACGATATATTCCAAACCACGAAGATGGGGGTGGGAGGGACGGGAAACATCCCTAAAATTGGCATCAAATATCCCAGCCTATTCACTCCATGTAGATCTATTTTATTAAAAAATACAAAGAAATGAGAAGAAAAGAAAAGGACGACATGCACAATATTCAGCATTTATTCAAACAGATCATGCTCAAAATTAACCGTAGAACCATTCTGATCCAATGCACTCATTGGATCCACCGATATACCTTAAAATCGTGTGTAATTTAATGTAGAAAAGATGGCATCTGTCCAACTTGGGACAGGTGCGCTGATGTGGCAGCCTACCATTGGCCACCCATAAAGCAAAAAGTACATCAAACGTACTTTTTGCTTTATGGACGGCCAATGATAGGCCACTACGTCAGCGCACCTGATCCAAGGTGGCCAGATGCCACCTGATATACATTAATCTTATACATATGTATATAACTTTAAAACGAATATAAATATATACATATATACACATGTGTTGTCAGCACTAGAAAATTTCACATGCTGACACACATATACAACATTTTCATTTATTTTTTTAAATTTTTTTCAGATGTGTTATGCATGTCATGTGATTAACATACCAAAAATCAAGTGAATCCAATATTATTTGACCCACGATCCAATTGCTACAAAATGAACAATTTCAAAACAATAACACTTTTTGTAACGAGTAGGTCGAGAGTCAAATCACATAAAGATTCATCCATATTTAGGTTTTAGGGTTTTAAATTGTGTACAGCCTAAAAAATTTCAAAAATTTCCAAGATTATAGGTTTTCTATGGTGTCTACGCTGACAGCACATATATATTAACATGCATAACATGCATGTATTAGAAAAATGCACAAGTGCTTACATCATATGAAAACTTCTTGCACTGTAACACATTTTTTACTTTTAATTTTTTTTGGATGATCTATATATCATAAATGATCAACATACCAAAAATCAAGTGACTTGTCCCTATTTAACCCTCGATCGGATTGTGACAAATTTAACTGTTTTAAAACAATAGAAATTTTTGAAACGAGCTGATAGAGAGTCAAATCCTCTTAAGTGTCATCCAATATTTGAGGTTCTATGGTTTTAAGATGTGTACAACAATTTCAACAAAAATCAAAAAAAATTATAAGCTAACAGCAACGTTCAAGTATCCTATGTGTGCAAAGTTCAAGTATCCTACGTGTGTGTGCCATCGCTCTGTATGCGCGCGCATACACACACATAGAGAGGGGTCAATGATATGTAAGATCAAGATGAATGGTTCTAATTATTGATTTGAAAAAACAAATTGGGTTAGCTCATAATAACATTTTAATCTCACCATCTCATTTTATCATTTTCCACACATACATATATGTGTGTGTATGTGTCAGACTACAAATTTTTTGTTTATTTTCTAAAAAACTTAAAGCTTTTATTATAAAAATTATGAACATAAATTAAAAAGCAATTCCATTAGGTGTAATGTAATCCATTTCAACTATATACAAACAGAATTTCAATTGATTTGGATATATCTTACCCGTGAATAAAATGGTGAAAAAATCAACGTTCAAGAATTTTATGAAAAGTAACCAAATTATCATCTTTTTTAAGCATGGATAAAATATATCAATTGAAACTTTATTTGTATATAGTTGAAATATGTTAGATCATATCGAATAAAATGAATTTTTATTTTGGATTAGCAAATTTTATATTAAGAGCATTAAGCATTTATTTAAAAAAGGATATTTTGTAGTTCAACTCACTGACTCACGCATATATAGAGTAATCCACGTCTTGGTTTATTTAGTTTATTGCAATAAGTCGCATGAATGTGCACATAGGCTCATTGGGCTTTTATTTTGTTTTGTTTATTTTAAATGCATGTGACGTAGGGTAAACGGGTCGGGAGGGTTCGGGTTCGGGTCGGATCAGATTTGACCCGACCCAGATAGGGGTAAACCCTAACCCGACCCGGATTGAGAGATAGGGGTAAACCCTAACCCGACCCGGATTCAATCCGGTTCGGGTTCGGGTTAACCCGTCGGGTTAAGATTTGACTTATACATAACTGCTCTTTTTTCGATATCCAGCTATTTATTAAGAGCCACAGGCAATTTATTAAATGGTGCATAATTTCTAACAGCTCGTCGCTTAAACTGCACTGATGACAGCAAGGAAGTATAATTAATGTTACCATTTTATTAACGAAAGTAATAAAATTAACTAAAAGGCTGTATGTAAAGGGAATTGAATCCAAGACCTCTTAAAGAATAGGACAACAATTCAAATCGTATAAGCACAACTCCCTTACAAATGTGTATAAAAGTTATTATATAAATTTTTATATAAGTGGAGAAAGTAAACCGGGTCGAATTCGGGTCATCCGGGTTGACATGCCAAACCCATACCCGACCCGGATTTTATCCGGGTCGGGTCGGGTCAACCCGAATCCTACTTGACCCGGATTGGCCCCTACCCATACCCGGTTAAGGATGCCAGGTCGGGTCGGGTCAGGTCAAGCTCATTTTGCCATCCCTACTCATGAGGGATTGTGAGAGTCGTCGGGCATGAGGTTCGAACCTTTATCCCTTCAAGTTATCCTTTAAGTTATCTTAGTATGTCAAATCTTTAATTTGTCTCCCCATCATCAAATCCTATACCTAGCTCTTCCTCAAATCATTTAGATCCCAATTTCTCCCTCAAAATCCCATTGCTACAAATCCCCATATCTAAGTTCAGCAACTCATTTCACATCACTCCTACCGGAAAACAATGCTTATGTTTCTGACATAAGATAATGATATCAATGATAAAGTTTCGTCCCATGAACACGCCAACTGCAAACTGATTCCTGTCAAGGGATTTGAACAATCCAATACCTATGAACCGCACAGTACAGTAGCATGGACATACACCTCTAACTCAGCCATAACATTAGATCCATCTCCCTTGAATGCATAACATGGTTATGCCTAGTCAAGCAGGAAAACCTAACAAAGGCTGCTTCTCCGAATAATCATATACGCATTAAAAGAAATTCTAGATATAAGATTCATATAGAAATATCATATCTATTTGCAGATGATTGAATGAGCCCTTCTCGTAACATACATACAACCCTTCTATGGTCCTGTGGGGAGAGGGGATTCAATCCAACGAATCACACAATCTATCTAGGGAATGTAATTCCCATAATTAAAAAAAGTTAAACAGTCAGTGCCAGAGCAGTGGAATCATGGATGGTACAATTCACATATTAATGCAATAAAAACATTTGAATGCAAAGCAGCTAATTGGAGCGCATAACACAGAAGTCAGCACAAGACCAAACCACTTCATATGTTGAAACACGAACTAGATCTAAGTTCCTTCGTTAAACTCCAAATAAATCTCTATACTTCACTCTACCGCTGGCATACCACAAAGAAGAGCTAACAAAATCAGGTATGGCCACACAAAGGAAGATAATAACTGCTTAAGAAGATGTTACAGAACAGGAGAAGGATCAACAGGGTATTAAATAAAGACAGAACTCACAGAAGATACATTTTAAGACTTACTTCTAAGAAGTGTGTGATTGAACGCAAAGGTGACAGGATGGACCCAAATTGTAACATGTGAACAGAACAAAGGAAAATAATTCGGCATGGTACTTCGAACTTACATTTGTATCACACCATGGTCTCCAAATTAGCCAAGACATACTCCAGCAAGATGAAATTATACTTACATACCGTGATGAAGTTATAGTTGCTAACTTACGAGTTGGGAGTACAAGAACTGTATTCATGCACGGTTGTTGGCGAATGGTAAAGTGACTGTAATCACTATGCTGTTTTGTTAAGCTTTTCCTTTGGCAAAGACATGAGTTTGATGATTCCGAATATATAGATGCATCCGACGATTGTAACAATTGTAAAACCAAGCAGAATTTAAAGGTAACCATGTAAAACGAGATCAAAAATCTATTCAACTGAGCACATCCTTGAACACAAACGAATATGTCTCCATACGCACACATTCACAGAAGGAAAAAAGAAACTATAACCCCTAGACATGCGTATTTTCCCATGCAGTGTGCCATATTTGTATATGTCCCTAAGTCATCTCCAACAGTTTTCTCATAGTGCAGTAAGCATAACATAAGCCGCACGGATGCTTCTATCATGAAACATCACTTCTCATACACTTGTCAAAGAGCCTCTAAAAAACTTCGTAAACACATGGTGCGTACAACTCATACACTCCAGTTTGCATTACATGATTTTATATATTTGAAATGTTATTTAGTTGCAGCTATTCATAAAGCTGTCAAAATTCTTATCTTATATAAAACTAGGATGAGTTTAGATATACTTCCATCTAAATATGAGATATATTAAGCTACTTTATATAAAAATTATATAAAATTAAAGAACCAAGAAGTATTACCTTTGCAAATTCAAAAAAATTGTGGGATAGATTGCAATAATTATATGTTACTATATAAGTAGAAATAGGTATATTGGCTTTTGGCTGCATGGGCATGGCTATGTTAAATGCATATATCCACTTTTGCCGAAGGACTGTGGTCCAGCAGCATTTATCTCCGCTTCCCAGTGGGGCCATCAGGCATCGATCCATAGTGGACGCGGAAAGCATGCGCCTTTAATCAGCTTTCCTTCACTTTTTATTTATAAATATATTGCATTCAATTGTCGTGTCGGCGTGTCCTACTTTGTAATGAAAAGTTTCCATGCCAAGTGTTTGTCCATATTATACCCATGTCACGTCCGTACCATGCTTCTTGGAGCATAGCTAGGGTTTAGAGTAAAATGATATTAGCAAAAGTCATACACAATTTTATTAATTAAAAATCAATTTAGTTTAGACAATAAAAAGGAAACATCCATATTTCCTTCTCGCCGTCGTATTTTTCATCCAAAACTTCGTACTTTTACTTCGATCTTGTCGCCACCATGGATCATAGATGCTCTGATACTAAATTAATAGGACTCGAAGAAAATTTCTTTTTTATTAAAAAACTGAAAATAAAACATTAGTGGCCAAGTTAAAGAGGTGATCTGCTCTCCTAAGTCGCCAATTCTAAAGGACAATCACACTCTCCCAAAAAAATGAATTCTCAACCTCTCCCAAAAGTTCTCACATAATAAGTAAGAGCATCCATAATCCCCAGCCTATAAATTATAAACCGAAAATAACAAATTACAAAAAGACCCCATAAAACTGAAAATTACAAAAGAGACAATAAAATTCGAAAATTATGAAAACAACCCTAATGGGCCAAAAATTACAAATCTATCAATGATTTGAGCATATCATTCATCACAAAAGAGACTAAGAAAATGCATAACAATCATAGTTGCATCATGTTTGCCTTACTAAAAGGAAATTACAGAAAGTCTCACCATCTGCAAGACTGCAATGTATTTTGCATGACGGTTCCAGAAATCTTCAAACGTGGCTAAATATAATCATGCCATGCTGCACCTACACTGAATATTGGTATATGTGTTATGTCATAATTACTGATTAATCATATTATAGGCATGCTTAGGTGATAGCAGAACCATACTACATTTTGGTCTTAATTATCTTATGCAATGACAATGACACCAAAATGCATATGTAACATGGGTTTGGGGTGCAGGTGGGGGTGGTGGGTTTGTTTCCTCTTTCATTACTTTAGAATTGGCCTCTCATTTGATTGAAAGTGTCAAGCTATGGTCCATACACATGCAATACAACAATCACACTCGAATTCTTGGATCCTAGAGACACATCATTCTCAATATTCCAATGCTAATAGCTCTCAGGCAACAATTTTAATTAATTTGGAGAAGATGAGAGCCTTTAAACCTAGAGAAAATTGGGTAAATGCCATCGGTCAACCATGGGTTTTAATTTTTACCACCAACTTAAAAAGTTTGCTAGAATAAGACCCCAACTAAAAAAGAGACGAAAATACCCACGTTCGTTCTCAAACATTAAAACCCAACAAAATTAAATACCCCCGTTCGCCGAACTCCGACCACCCCGCTTCGCCGTACTCCGACCACCCCACAACTACGGCAACACCTCGCCGTACTCCGACAAAGCCCTATGAGCCAATTTGCGCCAATTTGCGCCAATTTGCGCCAATATATGTCACGTATATTGGCGCATATTGGCGCATATTGGCGCAAATTGTGTTATATTGGCTCACAGGGCTTTGTCGGAGTACGACGAGGCATTGCCGTAATGCGGGGTGGTCGGAGTACGGCGAAGCGGGGTGGTCGGAAACCAACGCCGAAAGCACCCCTCATCTACGTTGACGTCAAACTCCGACCACCCCGCTTCGCCTACTCCGACCACCCCGCAACTACGGCAACGCCTCGCCGTACTCCGACAAAGCCCTATGACCCAATTTGCGTCAATTTGCGCCAATTTGCGCCAATATACGTGACGTATATTGGCGTATATTGGCGCATATTGGCGCAAATTGACGCAAATTGGGTTATATTGGCTCATATGGCTTTGTCGGAGTACGACGAGGCGTTGCCGTAGTTGTGGGGTGGTCGGAGTACGGTGAAGCGGAGTGGTCGGAGTTCGGCATCGACGTAGATGGGGGTGCTGTCGGCGTTGGGTTGTGGGTTGGCGGTGATGAGCGGTGTCGAGGCTGTCGAGGGGAGTTGGAGGCGGTGCGAGGTGCTGGGCTTCGCTCGCCGGAGGGAGAACGTCGTCGGCTGCAATTGTTTTCGCATGAAGATTTAATTTTGTTGGGTTTTAATGTTTGGGAACGAAAGAGGGTATTTTGGTCTCTTTTTAAGAGGATGGTATTCTAGCAAACTTTTTAAATAGGGTGGTAGAAATTAAAAGTGACGGTTGACCGATGTTATTTTGCCAATTTTCTCTCAAAACCTAACATATATTAGATGAGTCAAAAACAAACCGACTTCTCCAAAAACAACATCCCTGCCATCTTACTCCATTAACATCCAAATAAAACTATAGCAACGAATGAAATAAAGAAAGGAAAATATACACATCATTCATCTCACAATCAAACAGGCAATGCTCAAAGTTGGTGATCAAACCAAACCAGATCAGAGACAGATGTTGGATCCAGAAATTCAAATGCAAAGCCAATTTGACCTGAATCTATTATAATTCATATCTTGATTGTTATGATGATATCACTGAAATTTACCGCTCTATGAATAACATCAGCTGTAGCAACAAGAAAAGCTTTAATTTGTCTCCACATCATCAAACCCTAAACCTAGCTCTTCCTCGAATCAATTAGATCCCTATTATTTCCTCAAAATCCCATTTATACAAATCCCTATATCTAAGTTCAGCAAATCATTTCCCATCACTCCTACCGGAAAACGACGCTCTTATGTTTCTAACATAGGATAATGGGCTCAATGATAAAGTTCCATCCCATGAACACGCCAACTGCAAACTGATTCCTGTCAAAGGATTTGAACAATCCAATCCCTATGAACCGCACACTACAGTAGCATGGACATACCCCTCTAACTCAGCCATAACATTAGATCCATCTCCCATGAATGGATAACATGGTTATGCCTAGTCAAGCAGGAAAACCTAACAAAGTCTGCTCCTCCGAATAATCATATATGCGTTAAAAGAATTTCTAGATATGAGATTCATATGGAAATATCATGATAGGGATCGGAATTTGTAATTTTAGTTATTTTTTTATTTTATTGAGTCTCTTATTTTATTTTGAATGTTTAGGAGTTTTAGTATTTTGTGTGAGTTTAATCACACATTGGATGGATTAGGAGAAGTGTTGGGTTGTAAGGTTATATAAAGGCCACTAGACTTGTTATTTTTAAGCAATCAATGAATGAACAAAAACAGAGAATTTTCTCAAAGCCTGTGAAAGGTTCTACTCACCTCCTTGGTGCGAAGCCTTGGAAACCCTTGGTGTGAAGCCAAGAAATCCCCAATTATCTAGTTTTTCCTCCAAATCCTCCACCAAATCCCTAAATCCAATTACGTCGCATCAACTTCAGAAAGGTTCCACTCACCTCCTTGGAGCGAAGCCTAGGAAACCCTTGGTGTGAAGCCAAGAAATCCCCAATTATCGAGTTTTCCCCAAAAAATTCTCCACCAAATCCCTAGATCCAATTACGTCCTACATCAACTTGGTATCAGAGCCGAATGATTCCTTTCTGTTCTGAAAATATTCCCCCAATTTTTCCAACAAAAATAATTCAAAACCCCTAACCCTACTCTTCAGATCAGCCGACTTCCTCCACGAAAATAAAACAACAAAAAAATTTATATGCCTACTACAGTATTTTCGTGCTGCTACATTAATTTCTGCGACTGCTTCAGTAATTCCGCGCTGCTTCAGTTCCGACGGCTGCTATAGTAATTTCTGCGACTGCTACAGTATTTTGCGCTGCTACAGTACCCACGCTACATTAACAGCCGGTCATTTTTCAGCTATTTTTGCAAGAATTTGTGCTCAGTTTTGTATTTTGACAATTTCGGATCCATTTTGTGTCCAAATTCAGTGTCGTTCGTGCCCGTGGGTAGCTGACTCAGCAGTCTACGCATATGTAACATTTATACAAGAAAATCTTTTCTAAATTATAAGACACAACAGTGATTACTATGATGGTTATTACAATGACTACACTCCCCGAAGAAATTTTGAGCTTGAGAAGTGGAAACAATTACCATTCTTTTATGGCTTTAAGGATAAATTTTGGTATGATGATTGGGAGTACTATCTTGAGAAGTTCTCCCGTTTTGATTTATCTAACGAAGAAAAATATAAGTATGCATATCTCAAGCTAGGTGGAGAAGTGCTATCTTCGTGCATGAATTTTCGAGTTCCTTATCATCGATGGTCAACTTTCAAATCTGCTCTTCAATGTCGATATTCTTCCTAGTATCGACACATTTCCCAGGCACCCCAACAATCCTTAAGCCCAAAAGTAAGAGTGGATCCGATAGAGCTGATACGTGAGATACACAACGTTCTTCTTCAAGCATACAAACTTAAGCCAGAGCCCACAGCAGAGGTTGATCCAACTCCTGAGGCAAAGCATGATTCCAATCCAGAGATTGAGGCACAATTAGAGTCAGAGCCCGAACCTAAGACTAATTCAGTACTACAGTCTAAGCATGAAATAGAATTTGATACAGTCTGAGCTAGAGATAGAACTTGATTCAGTCTTGCAACATGAGCTAGAGATAGAACTTGATCCAGTCCTACAACTTGAGCCAGAGTCTCATCTAGAGCCATTTGTAGAGCGTGCGACAGAGCTGCTTATAGAAACATCATTGGATCCGATTAAGCACAATGAGTTTGTGATCCCAGATTCTCCCCTCCTAACCTACAGACATGTGCTGAATAGTTTTATATCTTTCGTGAATTGGGAAAAAATATCGGAGGACGTGTTTCTACCAATCTGCATCATTATACACTTTAGTGTTCATGGGCGCGTCTTTCCAACTACCGAGAAATACTGATTTCTGTGCAAGTGTGCTACTTCTGCCTACCTTCACCAGGAGGTGAAGTTCTCAAGCGGGGGAGAATGATAGGGATCGGAATTTGGAATTTTAGTTATTTTTATTTTATTGAGTCTCTTAGTTTATTTTGAATGTTTAGGAGTTTTAGTATTTTGGGTGAGTTTAGTCTCACATTGGATGGGTTAGGAGAAGTGTCGAGTTGTAAGGCTATATAAAGGCCATTAGACTTGTTATTTTTAAGCAATCAACGAATGAATAAAAATAGAGAATTTTCTCAAAGGTTCCATTCATCTCCTTGGTGTGAAGCCTTGGAAACCCTTGGTGTGAAGCCAAGAAATCCCCAATTATCTAGTTTTTCCCCAAATCCTCCACCAAATCCCGAGATCCAATTACGTCCTGCATCAACTTGAGAAAGGTACTCACCTCCTTGGTGCGAAGCCTATGAAACCCTTGGTGTGAAGCCAAGAAATCCACAATTATCTAGTTTTTCCGTACAATTATCCACCAAATCCCTAGTTCAACTTACGTCCTACATCATATCATATCTATTTGTAGATAATCGAATGAGCCCTTCTTGTAACATAACTTCATACAACCCTTCTATGGTCCAGTGGGGAGGGGTGATTCAATCCAACGAGTCACACAATCTCTCGGGAATGCAATTCCCATGATTTAAAAAGTTAACAGTCAATGCCAGAGCAAACATGGATGGTACAATTTCACATATTAATGCAAGAAAAAAATTTGAATGCAAAGCATCTACTTGGAGTGCATAACACAGAAATCAGCACAACACCAAACCACTTCATATATCAAAACGAAAGATCTAAGTTCCTTTGTTAAACTCCAAATAAATCTCTACTTCACTCTACCGCTGGCATACCACAAAGAAGAGCTAACAAAATCAGGTATGACCACACAAAGGAAGATAATAACTGCTTAAGAAGATGTTACAGAACAGGAGAAGGATCAACTGGGCATTAAGCAAAGACAGAACTCACATAACATACATTTTAAGACTTACTTCTAAGAAGTGTGTGATTAAACGCAAAGGTGAGAGGATGGGCCCAAATTGAAACATGTGAACAGAACAAAGGAAAATAATTCAGCATGGTACTTCGAACTTACATTTGTATCACAACATGGTCTCCAAATTAGCCAAGACATACTCCAGCAAGATGAAATTATACTTACATACCGTGATGAAGTAAAAGTTGCTAACTTACGAGTTGGGAGTACAAGAACTGTATTCATGCACGGATGTTGGTGAATGGTAAAGTGACTGTCATCACTACGCTGTTCTGTTAAGATGTTCCTTTGGCAAAGGCATGAGTTTGATGATTCCGAGTATATACATGCATCCGACGATTGTATAACGATTGTAAAACCAAGCAGAATATAAAAGGTAACCATATAAAACGAGATCAAAATTCTATTCAACTGAGCACATCCTTGAACGCAAACGAACGTCTCCAAACGCACACGTACGCAGAAGGAAGAAAGAAACTCTACCCCCTGGACATGCTTATTTGCCCATGCAGTGTGCCATATTTGTATACATTCCAAAGTCATCTCCAACAGTTATCTCATAGTGCAGCAAGCATAACATCTGCATCATGGATGCTTCTATCATGAAATAGTACTGGTGTCGGACACACTGTACCCATGTCGGATACACCAACACTCGTTGGACACTTCTCATACACTTGTCAAAGAGCCTCTAAAAAACTTCTTATACACATGGTGCATACAACTCATACAATTATGTTCACGTTACATGATTTTATATTTGAAATGTTATTTAGTTGCAGCTATTCATAAAGCTGTCAAAATTCTTATCTTATATAAAACTATGATGAGCTTAGATACTTTTTTATATTTGAAATGTTATTTAGTTGCAGTTATTCATAAAGCTGTCAAAATTCTTATCTTATATAAAACTATGATGAGTTTAGATATTTTTATATATTTGAAATGTTAATTAGTTGCAGCTATTCATAAAGCTGTCAAAATTCTTATCTAATATAAAACTATAATGAGTTTTGATATACTTCCATCTAAAATGAGATATTAAGCTACTTTATATAAAATTAAAGAACCAAGGAATACCTTTGCAAATTCAAAAAATTGCGAGATAGATTGCAATCGTTATATGTTTCCATATAAGTAGAAATAGGTATATTGGCTCTTGGATGCATGGGCATGTCTATGTTGAATGCATATATCCACTTTTTATTTATAAATATATTGCATTCAATTGTCGTGTCGGCGTGTCCTACTTTGTAAGGAAAAGTTTCTGTGCCATGTGTCTGTCACTTGTCCGTACCATGATTCATGGAGCATAGTGATGGTTTAGAGTAAAATGATATTAGCAAAAGTCATACTCAATTTTATTAATTAAAAATCAGTTTAATTTAGACAATAAAAAGGAAACATCCAAGCTATCGTGAAATTCTTAGTGATGTTATATGTTTTGAACAAATATGAAACTTGGAAAGGTAAGAACTACAATATGCATGTTTTACTTTTCACTGTTACATCACATTATTCAAATTCGTGCTACTTTCTACCATCCACATTAACCTGTTATAGATACAACAGTGATCAATAAATGCCTGTATCTATGCAGTAGGCTTCTTATAATTACTAACAAAATTCATAATGTGAGCATAACCAAGATTCAGTGCATGTGAAGTTCTCTTGACTAAAAATCACCTGGCTTGAACAACAAATAGTGGTTGAAAAAAGATTTTAAAACAAGTTATACATAGCATAGTATGAGTTTACAGATAGCATAGGTGAAATTGAACATCAGATTTACCATGCTGTGATCATGTAAGTTACAGAAGTGAACAGAAAAGATGAAGGTCCCTTACGAGTCAACTGGAGCTGGAGTATCAACTAGCTGGAGCTGGAAGTATCGAATAGCTGGAGCTGGAAATATGAAATGTAGAATTTGTTATGCACATGACATGGCAGGGAAAAAGTTTTAACTTGAAATCCGCATGGCATGCCTTTACTAGAGTATATCACTTGTTTAAAATTACTTACAATCATCAGCATATGTATGTGATGGCTGTATAACTTTTTCCCCTTCCTGAATCTTGTGTCGCAAAATAGAAATTTTCAATTATTACCATTTTAGGCTCAATGAAAGCAAGTGGCCAATGAAGCTATCCTTTTAGCAGTGCTTTGTACCTAGATCATACAAAGAAAACCTCGCACCAGGTGCGCCAATATATAAATGAATAATTGGACATGAAAATTTTGGGAAATATGTTATGGCCATAGTCATCATGCTTGCAAGTTCATTCAAAAGGCAAATTACACAGAAGATAGGATATGCATGAATAAATTTGAACCATGGCTAACTGCCAAAAAATATCAGCAGTTGAGGTGCTCGTAGTGTCCACTAAAAGCCAGTTTTAATTTATGAGACTATGTTAATAACTTCTTACAACCTCAGCATATAATTCCGGTGCCTTCATTCCAAACCCGAATATGTTTGTTATCAATGTGATGAGATCAGTAATGATGAGATCATTACGTATCAGCGGAGAAGACGCAAGGCGAAATCGGCGGAGCAAAATTAGGCGTCGGACAGTTTTGAAAAGTTTTGGGCTGAATTAGTATTTTCTATTTTTGTTTTAGTATTTTTCCTTATTTAACTAGATCTGCTCCTATATATGTTTAGGGCAGCCGTCATGTTTTCTTATCCAATTGTTGAGTGATAAACCCTAGTTTTAGAGTATTAGTCTATAGATCTAGTGAGTTAAGTAGTTGTAGCCGTATATCTAAATTGGAGAGCCGGCTCCCTCTCGAAAGGGGTCGATTACCTTGTGTTCTTTGATTTCAATAAAGCTTCCAATTTCAGCCCAAAAATCTATCCAAAACCTATCAAATTGGTATCAAAGAGAAGATCCGACATGGCGACGACGAGAACAAGTTCCAAGGTGAAAGATCTAGAGAAAAAGGTGGGGGAGATCGATGCCCTCAAGGAGAAGAATGACGTCATGGATAAGAAGATCGACTCCGTCAAGGGGAAGATCTCCAATCTCGCGGCAACGATGAAGGCATGGATGGAGAAACAAGACAACCTACGTCGCGAGGAAGACGAGTCCAAAAATGGTAATTTTTTGCTCAATCTTCAGATCTATGGCCAAAGGAACCACCTTTGGGCAAGGGAAAGAGCAAGATCGTGACTTTGGACGAGGAGACAACCGGCGAAGAAGGCGGAGATCGCGAAGGGGCAGATCTGGACAGAGCGACGCGTCGGGAGAAGCCCATCGAAACCCTAGCCCTCTTTGGAGGTCCGACAGGCCCGCAGGAAACCCCGCGCAGCCCCAGGAGACTTCCTGGGGGCCGCGCGGACCCCCAGAAGCATCTTGGGGTTCGCGTGACCCCCCGGACCATCCTGGTGGCCGCGCGAACCCCAAATGATTCCGGGGGGCCGTGCGGCCCTCGGGCAGCTCAATGGGGGCCGCGTGGCCCCAAGGCTACTCTCAGGGTGGGGCGCAGGGCTTCCCAGGTATTCCTGGGGGCGCCACAACCTCCAGAGCATGGGCAATGGCAGTTTTTTTACCCCGGTGACTGCTTGAGGTGTACAACAATTTTCGGGGGCTGGTTTAGGTGCTCGTCAAGGCCCGACGCATCCTCAATACGCAAACGCACACCCTGAAGATCATCGTCAAGGACCATGGATGATGGCCAACCATTCAGGAGGAGAAGGGCATCTAGCGAGAGCCCGGCAACGAGGAGGATATGGAGACCCTTGGGATAACCCTTGGGAGCACCGAGGCCCAGTTGGGATTATGGATGTTGGAAAAATGGCGGCGTAGGAGAAGGATTGTGGGATGAATGGAGGGCCCAACGCAATGCACAGCTTCAGTTCCATTTTGGGTTACCAATAGGGAGGACGAATCAGGGCAATAGGGGTTGGAGAACAGGGTCAGGAAGTTGAAGATGCACGTTTTCGATGGAGATGACACGTATACTTGGATCTACAGGGCCGAGAGGTACTTTCAAGTGAATGGGTTGACGGAGCCTGAGAAACTGCAGGCAGCAGGGCTCTGTTTGGAGGGAAAGGCCATTGCATGGTACCAATGAAAATAGCAGTGGCGACAGATCAGATCTAAGGAGGAGTTCAAGGAGTGCTTGCTCGATCGATTTCGAGATACATATGGAGGTAACTTTTACGAGCAGCTCATGGCTCTGTAGCAGCGGGACAATAAAGGACTATGTGGAGCGATTTGAGGCGCTCGGAGGACAAATGAGGGGTATCCCAGAAGCGGCCTTGATGAGAAGCTTCATGAAAAGGCTTACGCCCAACATTCGGGCTGAGTTACTCATGCAACGGCCAAGGGAGTTGATGGATGTTATGGAGCTCGCACAGATGGCAAAGGATAAGAATGCAGCTGAGCTGCAAGCAAAGGGAGGTTGGAGCAGAGGTACTTTTTGCATCGCAGGCCAGGCAGGAGGACAACATCCAGCAGCAGTAGGATGACAGACTGGTGGGCTTCATGTAAGCAAGGAGAAGTGCAGCGTCGCACAACCTAGTGGGCCGTTTTGGAGAATGACAGAGACGGAGTGGACAAATAAGAAGGCAAGTGGGTTGTGTTTTCGATGTGATGAGAAGTACGGCCCTGGACATAAATGTCGGGAGCGAGTCTTACAGATGCTCCTGGTACATGAGGACGGAAAGGCTGATGTCGAGGAGGACGTTGATCAATTCTTGGAGGTGGCAGAGGAAGAGAAGGAGACGACACATTTGGATGTCGCTGAGGTATCACACAACTATGTAGTGGGGTTCACACCGAACCACACTATGAAGTTGATTGGAGAGATATCGGAGCAGGAGGTGACGGTGTTGATTAATAGTGGGGCCATCCACTTCATTTCCAATCGAGTTGTGGAGCAGCAAGGGTTGGAGTTGATGGATACGGGTAGCTTTGGGGTGATGATGGGCATCGGCCAGGTAGAGCGTGGGAGAGGAGTATGCAGAGGCCTGGTACTGACCCTTCAAAGGGTCAGAATTGTGGAGGACTTCTTGCCGCTAGATCTGGGCAGCACGGACGTCATTTTAGGGATGAGATGGCTGCAGTGCTTGGGAAAATCAGGACAAATTGGAAGTTGCTCTGAATCGAGTACCAGGAGGAGGGCAAGTTGGAGACGCTTCAAGGGGATCCGAGTCTGTGTCGTTCACAGGTTTTCCCGAAGGTGATGGCTAGGACCTTACAGGCGGAGTGTGGAGGCTTCTTGGTGGAGCTACAGGGTTTAGCGGTGGAGACAGCAGGCCAGGAAGGGGATATACCTGCAGAGATCCGACAGGTGTTGGAGACCAATTTGGGTGGGTTTTTCAGGAACCCTATGGACTTCCGCTCCCACGAGACCACGAGCACTCCATAATGCTCAAAGAGGGAGTTGCGCCGATCAGTGTACGGCCTTACCGGCTACCGCTACCCCAGATTCGGAAGGGGAGATCGAAAATATGGTGGATGAGATGATACAAGCAAGAGTGATCCAGCCCAACACTAGCCCGTTCTCCAGCCCGGTGCTAC
This sequence comes from Scilla litardierei, assembly GCA_030789695.1. Classification (NCBI taxonomy): domain Eukaryota; kingdom Viridiplantae; phylum Streptophyta; class Magnoliopsida; order Asparagales; family Asparagaceae; genus Scilla; species Scilla litardierei. The sequence continues at coordinate 96,378,871 of CM061142.1, forward strand.
TCGTGAAGAAGGATGGAAGCTGAAAATTTTGTGTAGCCTATCGGACACTAAATAAGGAAACTGTACCTGAAAAGTTTCCTATTCCAGTGATCGATGAGTTACTGGATAAGCTGCATGGGTCCACAATATTCTCAAAGATCGATTTAAAGTCGGGCTATCATCAGATCCGAATGCAAGGGAAAGATGTGAAGAAGACAGCCTTCAGGACCCATGAAGGCCATTACGAGTTTCTGGTCATGCCCTTCGGGTTGACCAACGCATCCGCTATATTCCAGGCCTTGATGAACAAGATGTTCAGGCCTTGCCTCTGGAGATTCATGCTCGCCTTTTTGACGACATACTGGTTTACAGCCAGACCAAGGAGGGGCATGTGGGGCAATTGACGATGGTGCTACAGGAGTTACATCATCATCAGCTTTTCGCCAGCAGGAAGAAGTGTATGTTTAGCCAGCGGAGCGTGGAGTACCCGTGTCATATAGTTTCCGTTGATGGTGTTGAGGCAGAGAGTTCGAAGATCACGACGATGGTGGAGTGGCCGTGTCCTACCACCTTACGGGGATTGCGGGGATTCTTAGGCTTGACGGGCTACTACAGGAAGTTCGTCAAGCACTACAGCATTATTGCATGACCCTTGACGGAGCAGCTAAAGGACAATTTCCATTGGGGGGAGGAAGTCACTGCCGCATTTGAGGCCCTAAAGAGGGCCATGCTGAGCGTTCCGGTGTTGGCACTTCCGGATTTTAGCAGGCCATTTGTGGTGGAGTCCGACGCGTCTGGATATGGACTGTGAGCGGTCTTTGATGTAGGACCAGAGGTCGGTCGCATACTTTAGTCAGGTACTATCAGCTAGAGCATAGCTAAAGCATGGCTTAAGTCCGTGTACAAGTGCGAGCTAATGACCATAGTTCTCGCTGTTCAGAAGTGGAGGCCATACTTACTAGGCCGACCATTTCTGGTGTGTACTGACCAGAGGAGCCTCAAGTACTTGCTGGAGCAGTGGATTATTATGGAGGAATATCAGAAATGGCTGACGAAGCTTATGGTATATAAATTCAAGATCCAGTACAGGCCAGGATTGGAAAACAAGGCAGCTGACGCCTTGTCAAAGAGGGAGGTGGACTCTCAGCTCGCAGCTCTTTCGCTGCCAGTATTGCTGGATTTGGAGCCACTAATGAGGGAGATGGCAGAGGATGTGGAGCTGGGCAAGATTAGAGCAGCGTTACTTCAGGATCCCTCAGCACATCCAGGATACATGATGGACGGACAGCACTGATTGCATAAGGGATGTTTGGTGGTACCAAGGAGCTCAACTCACATTCTGACATTGCTACAGGAGTTCCACGTGAGTGCAATAGTGGGCCATTCGGGTGTCCTCAAGACTTACCAGCGCTTGAGTAGAGAGGTATATTGGGAAGGGAAGAAGAAAGACGTGGCAGCATGGGTAGTAAAGTGTAACATTTGCAGCGTCACAAGTGTATGGCTACAGCTCCTGAAGAATTGTTACAAGCACTCGCATTACCAGATCGAGTTTGGGAGGTCACCATGGATTTCATTGACGGGCTTCCGAAGTCGGAAGGATACACAGTTATCATGGTGGTGGTTGACAGGCTGAGCAAGTACGCACATTTTGTTGCGTTGAGGCACCTGTACAGAGCTGTGACAGTGGCAGCATCGTTTATCAAGGAGATGATTCGATTGCATGGAGTACCGGATGCGATCGTTACAGACAGGGACAAGGTCTTCCTCAGCCACTTTTGGATAGAGTTGTTCAAGATGCATGGGACAAAGCTAAAGAGGAGCACGGCGTACCACCCATAAACTGATGGCCAGACGAAAGTCGTCAACCAGAGTATCGAGACATATCTACATTGTTTCGTATCGGATGTGCCGAAGCAGTGGGCAATGTGTTTGGCTTGGGCGGAGTATTAGTACAATACTTCGTTCCATACGGCAGCTCAAACCACTCCTTTTAGGGCATTGTAAGGGAGGAGGGGCCCACCGCACTTGTTGCATTATGATCGGGGTTCCACATCAATCTCTCAGGTGGAGCAGTTGCTAGAAGAGAGGGATCAGATGCTTCGGGAGTTGAAGCTTCATTTATTGCAGGCACAATAATCGATGAAGGGCCAAGCTAATGGACACGGGCGAGACATTCAGTTTGCAGAGGGCGACATGGTTTACTTGAAACTTCGCCCATACAGACAGAAATCCCTGGCTCACAGGAGGAATGAGAAGTTATCTCCTCGTTACTTTGGCCCTTACAAAGTGGATGCGCGTATTGGGCAGGTGGTTTATCGACTGGGGTTATCCCGAGATTTAGCAATTCATCCAGTGTTTTATGTTTCACAGTTGAGGCGCGCCATCGACGACCACACACCTTCTTCCTCACTACAATCGACACTAACGGCAGACATGGAGGTGCTTTTGGAGCCATCGGAGGTACTAGGGGTTCGCCAGGGACAGGCAGGGGAGCGCGAGGTTCTGGTTAGGTGGTCTGGCCCACCAGACCATGAGACGATATGGGAGCCCTACAATGTCATTAAGTAGAGGTTTACCGACTTCTACCTAGAGGACAAGGTGGTTCTTTTGGGGGAGTAATGATGAGATCAGTAATGATGAGATCATTACGTATCAGTGAAGAAGACGCAATGTGAAATCAACGGAGAAAAATTACGTGTCTGACAGTTTTGGAAAGTTTTGGGCTGAATTGGTATTTTCTATTTTTAGAAGATTTTAGTATTTTTTCTTATTTGACGAGATCTGCTCATATATATGTTCAAGGCAGCCGTCATGTTTTCTTATGCAATTGTTGAGTGATAAACCCTAGTTTTAGAGTATTAGTCCATAGATCTAGTGAGTTGTGTAGTTGTAGCCATAGATCTATATTAGAGAGCCGGCTCCCTCTCGAAAGGGGTCGATTATCTTGTGTTCTTCTTTGATTTCAATAAAGATCCCAATTTCAGCCCAAAAATCTATCCAAAACCTATCACAATGTCGTCCTGATTCTCTTGTATGCATAGTGACCCGTCTGTAAATTCCAGTGAGTTCAACATTATAGAATCCTCATCAGTTATATAATCACACTCTCATGTAGTTCTCACGTAATTACCAGCAAGGGAAGCAAAAGGGAAATACAATATTGCCATGGTTACACAATAAAGTCTTCCAGAAATAGGAGGCCACATACACGAAATAGGAAGCCACACACACTCATGCATGTGCCCGCGCGTGCATGCGTATAACCCTATGGGAACAATTCTCAGCCTAAGCTTCATGGAAACTCTATTGTTGGATATACCAGGGATGAACCGAACTGTACATTGGATCTACACACAGACCAAGAAACAAGGTTTCACCCGTTTCATTTCGCTTTCTTTAAGCAATGGTCTGAAACTTACATTTGGTTGTAGTTTCACCAATTTTCAATTGATACACATTAGATATATATCGGACGGTTTCAAAAGGTCAATAAGTTGTGAGTGAAACTGATAAGGTTTTTGATAGATTTGGGGCTGAAATTTGGGCTTTTTATTGAAACAAAGTGGGATACAAAGATAATCGACCCCTTTTGAGAGGGAGCCGGCTCTCCAAATCTAGATCTACGACTACGATTTACTCTTCTCACTAAATCTATAACTATCACTATAAGAACTTGGGTTTATAACTCTCAAATTGCATAAAAACATGACGGATGCCCTAAACATATATAGGAGCAGATTTCGTCAAATAAGGAAACTACTAAAAAAATTCCAAAAATAGAAACTGCTAAATCAGCCCAAAACTTTCCAAATCTGTTCAAAGCCTAATTTTGCTCCCCTGATTGCTCCCCTGATTCCGCCTTGCTTCTTCTCCTTTGGTAAGTAATAATCTCATCATTACTCCTCCCCAAAAGAACCACCTTGTCCTCAAGGTGGAAGTCAGGAAACCTCTGTTTGATGACATCATAGGGCTCCCAAGTAGTCTCATGGTCTGGTAGGCCAGACCACCTGACCAGAACCTCGCGCTCCCCTGTCTGTCCTTGGCGGAACCCTAACACCTCCGATGGCTCCAAAATCACATTCATGTCTGCTGTCAGTGTCGGCAGTAGGGAGGAAGACGGTGTGTGGTCACCAATGGCACGCCTCAACTGAGAAACATGAAACACTGGATGAATCGCCGAATCTGATGGTAACCCCAGTCGAAAAGCCACTTGTCTAATGCACGCATCCACCCTGTAAGGGCCAAAGTACCGAGGAGATAACTTCTCGTTCCTCCGATGAGCCAACGATTTCTGTCTGTATGGTCGCAGTTTCAAGTAGACCAAGTCACCCTCTGCGAACTGAATATCTCGCCGATGTCTGTCAGCTTGGGCCTTCATCAGTTGTTATGCCCGCAATAAATGTCGCTTTAACTCCTGCAGCATCTGATCTCTCTCTTCTAGCAACTGCTCCAGCTGAGAAACCGATGTGGACCCCCCGACCGTAGTGCATCCCTCCCGTACAATACCCTAAAAGGGATGGTCTGAGCCGCCGTATGGAACGAAGTATTGTACCAATACTCCGCCCAAGCCAACCATCTTGCCCACTGCTTCAGCGCATCTGATACGAAACAACGGAGGTATGTCTCGATACTCCGATTGACGACCTACGTCTGGCCATCAGTTTGTGGATGATACGCAGTGCTCCTCTTCAGCTTTGTCCCCTGCATTTTGAACAGCTCCTTCCAAAAATGGCTGAGGAATACATGGTCTCTGTCTGTCACGATCGCCTTCGGTACTCTATGCAATCAAATCATCTCCTTGATGAATGAAGCTGCGACTGACACGGCGGTGTAAGGGTGTCTCAACGCCACGAAGTGTGCGTACTTGCTCAGCCTGTCGACCACCACCATAATGACTGTGTATCCTTCTGATTTCGAAAGCCCATCAATGAAGTCCATAGTAACCTCCTCCCAAACCCGCTCTGGCAATGCTAGTGGCTGCAACAATCCTCCAGGAGCTGTTGCCATATACTTGTGACGTTGGCAAACGTCACACTTTGCTACCCATGCTGCCACGTCCTTCTTCATTCATGTCCAATAAATCTCTCTGCTCAAGCGCTAATAAGTCTTGAGGACACCCGAGTGGCCCCCTACTGCACTCTCGTGGAATTCTTGTAGCAGTGTCGAAATGTGGGTCGAGCTCCTCGGCACCACCAAGCGGCCCTTATGCAGTAAGTGTTGTCCGTCCATGATATATCCTGGGTGCGCTGCGGTATCCTGAAGTAACGACACCCTAATCTTGCTTAGCTCCTCTTCATCGGCTATCTCCCTCATCAATGGCTCCAAATCTAGCAATATTGGTAGTGAGAGAGCTACCAGCTGAGAATTTACCTCCCTCTTAGACAATGCGTGAGCTGCCTTATTTTCCAGTCCTGACCGATACTGGATCTCGAACTTATACCTCATAAGCTTCGTCAGCCATTTCTGGTGTTCCTTCGTCACCATCCGTTGCTCAAGCAGGTACTTCAGGCTCCTCTGGTCAGTACGCACCAGGAATGGCCGGCCTAGTAAGTATGACCTCCACTTCTAAACGGCGAGAATTATGGCCATCAGCTCCCGCTCGTACACAGATTTGAGTCGTGCTCTCGCTGATAATACCTGGCTGAAGTACGCGATGGGCCTCTGGTCCTGCATCAGAACCGCTCCCAGCCCATATCCAGACGCTTTGGACTCCACCACGAATGGCCTGTAAAAAACCGAAAGCGCCAATACCGGAACGCTCGTCATGGCCCTCTTCAGAGCCTCAAACAGCAGTGGCTTCCTCCCCCCAATGAAAGTTGTCCTTCAGCTGCTCTGTCAAATGCCAGGCAATGGTGTTGTAATGCTTGACGAACTTCCAGTAGTAGCCCGTCAGGCCTAGAAACCCCCTCAATCCTCGTAAGGTGGTGGGGCGCGGCCACTCCACCATCGCCGCGATCTTCGAACTCTCAGCCTCGACCCCATAAGCGGAGACTATATGACCCAAGAACTCCACGCTCCGCTGACCAAACAGACACTTCTTCCTATTGACGAAAAGTTGGTGCTTCCGTAACTCCTGCAACATCAGCATCAAGTGCTCTACATGCGCCTCACTGGTCTGGCTATAAACCAATATGTCGTCAAAGAAGATGAGCACGAATCTCCAGAGGTATGGCCTGAACACCTTGTTCATTATGGCCTGAAAAGTTGTCGGAGCGTTGGTCAGCCCGAAAGGCATGACCAAAAACTCATAATGACCTTCATGAGTTCTAAAGATAGTCTTCTCCACATCTTCCCTCTTCATCCGGATCTGATGGTAGCTTGACTTCAGATCGATCTTTGAAAATATTGTGGACCCGTGCAACTCATCTAGTAACTCATCGATCACTGGAATAGGAAACTTATCACATATAGTTTCCTTATTCAGTGCTCGATAGTCTACATAGAATCTTCAGCTTCCGTCCTTCACAAGCAACACCAAGCTAGAGAACGGGATAGTGCTGGGCTGAATTACTCCAGCATGTATCATCTCATCGACCATCTTCTCGATCTCTCCATTCTGGATCTGGGGGTAGTGGTACGGTCGTACACTGATCGGCGCCACTCTTTCTTGAGCACTATGGGATGCTCGTGGTCTCGTGGAGGTGGTAGTCCATGAGGTTCCTTAAAAAACCCCCAAACTGGTCCAACACATGCTGGATCTCTACAGGAATATCCTTCGCATTGCCTGCTGCCTCCACTGCTAGACCTTTGAGCTCCACCAAGAAGCCTCCACCCTCTGCCTGTAAGGTCCTAGCCATCACCTTCAGGGAAACCCGTGATCGGCACAGACACGGATCCCCTTGAAGTGTCACCTGCTTGTCCCCCGCCTGGTACTCGATCCAGAGCATCTTCCAATTTGTTCTGGTTTTGCCCCAAGCTTTGTAATCATCGCATCCCCAAGATGACGTCCGTGTTGTCCAGGTCCAGCGGCAAGAGATCCTCCACAATTCTGACATATTGGATGGTCAGAACCACGCCTTGGCATACTCCTCTTCCCCGCTCTACCTGGCCGGTACCCATCATCACTCCAAAACTACCCGTATCCACCAACTCCAACCCATGTTGCTCCACAACTCGATTGGAAATGAAGTTGTGGGTGGTCCCACTATCGATAAGAACTGTCTGCTCCGAGATCTCTCCGGTTAGCTTCATAGTATGGTTCGGGGTGACCCCTACTACGGAGTTAAGCAATACCTCTGCAACATCCAAATATGTATGCTCCTGCTCCACCTCTGCCGCCTCCAGGAACTGCTCAACTTCCTCCTCTACACCAGACTCTCCGTCCTCGTGCACTAAGAGCACTTGTAAGGTTCGCCCTCGACATCTATACACAGAGCTGTACTTCTCATCACATCGGAAGCACAGCCCCATCGCCTTCTTATTCGTCCACTCTGTATCCGTCATCATCCGAAAAGGCCCACTAGGTTGTGCGGCACTGCCATTATCCTTAATCGCCAAAAGTCCACCAGCCTGTCCTCCTAGTGCTGCGGGTCTCTGTCCTCCTGCCTGACCGGCGGTACAGAAAGCGCCTCCGATCCATCCCCTTTTGCTCGTCGCTCCGCCGCGTTCTTATCCTCTGCTATCTGCGCCAGCTCCATAACATCAATCAGCCCTCTCGGTCACTGCATGAGTAACTTAGCCCGAATGTTGGGCTTGAGTCCTTTCATGAAGCTTCCCATCAAGGCCGCCTCTGGAATGCCCCTCACCTGTCATCTGAGTGCATCAAATCGCTCTACATAGTCCTTCACTGTGCCTCCCTGCTGAAGGGCCATGAGCTGCTCGTACAAGTCTCCTCCATGAGTGTCCCAAAAACGATCGAGCAAGCACTCCTTGAACTCTTCCCAAGATCTAATCTATCGCCACTGCAACTTCCATTAGTACCATGCCACGGCCTTTCCTTCCAAACAGAGTCCTGCCGTCTGCAATTTCTCAGGCTCCGTCAGTCCGTTCACCTGAAAATACCTCTCCGCCCTATAGACCCACCCATATGGGTCGTCTCCATTGAAAACAGGCAGCTTCAAATTTCGGACCTTGTTTTCTAGCCCCGCATTGCCCTGGTTCGCCCTCACCCGTGGCAATCCGAAATGAAACTGGTGTTGGGCATTGTGTTGGGCTCTCCCTTCATCCCATAATCCTCCTACTCCCCAGCTTCCATCACCTCCGAATGCGCCCCGATGCTTCCAAGGTTTACCCCCTGGTTCTCCATATCCTCATCCATGTTGACGGACTCTCGCTGGCTATCCTTCTCCTCCTGAATGGTTTGTCAGCGCCCATGGGCCTTGAAGATGATCTTCTGGGTGCTCCGTTGTGTATTGAGGATGCGTCGGGTCTTGGCGAGCACCTTGTCCAACCCCCGAAGACTGTCCAACACCTGAACCAGTCCCTGGGCCATAAAAAGCCCTCTTCCTAGCTCTGGGGGCTGTTGCCCCCCCCCCCCCCCCCCCCCCCCGGGGCTGCCCGTGGGAGTTCGCCGCCCCTCCCTGGGGGTAGCATGGCCCCCAGGAAGTAGCATAGGAGCCACGCGGCCCCCAGGAAGTGGCCTGGGGGTCCGCGTGGCCCCCAGGAGTCTCCTGGGGGTCCGTGCGGCCCCCAGGAATGTCCTGGGGTGCCGCGCGGCCCCCAGGTTGCAGCTTGGGGATTGCGCGGCCCCCAGGATTTTCGTGGGGGTCCGTGCATCCCCCAGGGCTGTTCATGGGACTGCGCCAAAGGGCCGGAGGGCCCGCCGAACCCTCTATGAAGGAGTAGGGTTCCGGCGGCTTGCTTCTGACGCCTCGTTTCATCCGGATCTGTTCCGTCACGCTCTCCTCCTCCTTCGATTGTCTCATCACCTAAAGTTATGATTTTGCTTTTCCCTTTGTCCAAAGGAAGCTCCTTTAGCCCTAAATCTGAAGTTTAAGTGAAAAAGTTACCATTTTTGGACTCGTCCTCACGGCATGAGTTGTCTTGCTTCTCCATCCATGCTTTCATTGTTGTCGTGAACTCGGAGAACTTCACTTCGAAGAAATCAAACTTCTTTTCCGTGGTAGCTTCGATCTCCCCCACCTTCTTCTTTAGATCCTCCATCTTGGAAGTTGCTCTTGTTGTCGCCATATTGGATCGTCGCTTTGATACCAATTTGATAGGTTTTTGATAGATGTGGGGCTGAAATTTGGGCTTTTTATTGAAATAAAGTGGGATACAAAGATATCGACCTCTTTCGAGAGGGAGCCGACTCTCCAAATCTAGATTTACGACTACGACTTACTTTTCTCACTAGATTTATAACTATCACTTTAAGAACTAGGGTTTATAACTCTCAAATTGCATAAGAAAACATGACGGCTGCCCTAAACATATATAGGAGCAGATTTCGTCAAATAAGGAAACTACTAAAAAACTTCCAAAAATAGAAACTGCTAAATCAGCTCAAAACTTTCCAAATCTGTTCGAAGCCTAATTTTGCTCTTCTGATTGCTCCCCTATTTCGCCTTGCGTATTCTCCTTTGGTAAGTAATAATCTCATCAGAAACATACTGAAATCTACACCAAAAAATAAAAAATAAAAATAAGTGGGAGGGAATTCTAAGGTTCATTGTCATTGGTTCTAGTTTCACCGATTTTCAATTGATAGACATTTGTTATCGGTCAGTTTCAAGAGGTCAATAAGTAGCGCGTGAAACATACTGAAGTCTACAGCCAAAAATAAAAAAAATAAAAAAAGGGAGAGTGAATATCTAATGTTCCTAGTCAACTAGTTTCAGCTCCTTTCAAATTTTGCACCAATAACAAAGCCATAAGCCCTGACCTATCATATTTACATGTGGTTTAAATTTGATCATAATCTGAAGTTAACTTTAAATAAATTGAAGGCACAATTCTATTGATTTGATGTAAATTTAGCCTACATGTTCATAGTATATGCTTCTCATGTGCAACATACACAGAACTACAAATGGCCAATGCCTGATACTCATGGTATGAAAATCAGCGGATACCAAGTCGCCCATATAGCATTGTATATGATCATTTAAAACTAGAAGATACCATCAATATTAACTAACAACTAATAAAAGAGTAGGCACACAGTTCGAAGTACCAAATTTTAAAAATTTTATTTATTTCATGTAGTATTTGCAACAATCTCACTTAAATCCAATATTAAGCTTCGGAATACCTGCTAACAATAATATGTATTGGACATTCTAGGTCGGATTTACAACAAAGTGATATGAAATGATACTGAGACCAAGCGAAAATATTAAAGTTATGGCAACACACATGTTATTTGGGCCATATCAGTTGCAAGATGAGGCTAAGATATACTTTCATAACAAAAGTAGACCAATCATATGCCGATTGATTTAGATAGTATCTTTCATACATAAAGCAGATTGATTGAGTGGATTATTATGTGGTTGAAAGAAAGAGAGGATTGAATTCCTAGATAATAAAGATAATTCATTGATAGTACGTACTAAAGATGAGCTCTAACCATAACCAACACCCATACTAATATGAACCAATTGATACCTAAAACCTCATACTTTCAACCGGTATCTTCTGATACTCCCGATACGTAAATACATTATACACCATACATTAAGTACTACAACCACTGATCCATCCAACACTGAAATAGAGACGTTGAATGTGGTTAATAAATATGGACACTTAGATTATATATTTCTATAGACAATAACCGAAAGTGAAACTCAAAACAAAACCTTACATAACTATCAAAAACCCTTTAAAACAAAGTCTAAAACCGAGACCAAAACCAAGTTTTGAAATATTGATCCAGCTTAACAACAGAGATCAAATGGCTCCATGCCTTTTTTTTCACATACATCTACTAGCTCAGCTTAACAACAGAGATCAAATGGCTCCATGCCTTTTTTGCACATACATCTACTAGTTTTGAGCGTATTCTATTTCAGTAGTCAAAAGAAGACGTCACTTGATGCATTAGCAAGATCTAACACTGTGGGGCTAGCTTGGGTATCTAGATCAAGGTGTACATTTGCATTATCTGGGATGGCCTATCATGGACTCCTCACGAAGATAGGCCAGAAACTGTCCTCATAGGATCTTTCCCTTAATGAGGAAGAGGGCTACTATAAACAAGATTCAAGATGCGAATCATATCACCCCAATTGGTAACCCAAATTGAAAATCTGTCTTGTTAAATTGAATTAAACACATCTAAACTACCGACAAACAAAAACTAAAATGCTGCATACAAATAAAAAATTCAAATGATTTCAATTGTTATAACCATCTATCAAGTGAAACAAATCAACCAATTCTGTTATGATTCTTAAATGTTAATTTTGTCGCCGCTTTTTACATGGATAAAACACATTGAAACCATCTGAAATTGCATTTGTAGCTTCGATGTGCTAGATAACATCCAAAGAAACAAATTCATGGGTAAAACTGCCAATCTTTTAAATTTAGGGTAATAGGATCCACATCTTAGATCCTATCAATAGTAGCCTAGTCTCTCAAGAGATTAAGTTTATTGCCAACAGTGTCATTCAACTTGTAAAAAAATAACTTAAAGGCAAACTTTATAATTTTGTTCAGTTCTCAATGATTAATTGGATGGCCAGTTCAGTGGTGTAAGATGCAGGCATCAAGTTATCCTTGCACCCTTCCTTCTCCAGCCTATAATTTTGGTTCCAACTAGATGTTTCTACCTTTAACCCTTGTTGATTCAAGAGGCCCTTGAATTTACTAGATGAAGACCCTTCTAACATTGTTGACTGTTCTATGATGCTTATGGAAAGCTGTGACCAGTATTGGATATTCAATTACCCATGAAATTAGGATTTAAAAATTCTCTTGTTTCCCCTCGATTAATCAAAAGTCATTCCAAACTCATCTGGATAGTGTTTCCAGAAATCAAACGGTCAAGATTTCATGCAAAATCACAATGATTTTAGACAAGACCTCATAATATTTTTTTTGGGTTAGGGCTGTGGCAATAAGAGGTTGCAAAGTGGGGGCAGTAACGAAAAACGTAACATGCCTACGATGGTGATGGCGACGGTAACAGTAAAGATGGTCGTGCCTGATGGTAACAAAAAAGGTAGCAGTGCATGCGATGGTAATGGCAACCAAAAGCATCGAGCAATGGTAAAACCTGTATAATGTCTACTATTAGCATTTACCTTTATGTTTAGCCTATAGGCTAATTTTTCTAATCCTTATAATTTAGGTAAGATGTTCCCAACCCGGCTGTACAACATGAAGAGTAAAGTGTTTATACCTACTCATTTACACAGATATAAGAAATAATAACATATAGTGCTAAAAATTTACTATTTTCAGCATTCACTATATTATATGTGTTGAAGTTTACTTTCAGTTAGAGAGCCCATTTTCTTTGATATCTTTGTTGGTGTAAAAAGCGATGATGCCGGACATCTTCCAATCAGAAATAGCCATGTCCGACATACAGAACCATACCACGGGGTCCATCCATGTCCGACATGTGCACATACCGCATTATTCACCTTCAAAATATATACTACGCAAGGTTTTATGACCTCTTTTGACAAAAATTATCCTTTAATTGATTATTATATTAAGATTGTGATCTTTTTATTGGCATAAATATGCATATACGCAGAAAAATATGCATATAATAGTTGTCTTTATGTCTAGAGTTTGGATAATTATCATGTCTGATGCCCCGAGTCTGTCTTGAAGTGCAATACATGTGTTTGTGCCTTCAAATCATTGGTGAAAAGAAGAAAAGAGAAATAGGAAATCTATCATAGAACATTTGGATTAAGGCTATTTAATAAAGTTCACAGTCATATTTTAAGTTTGATTTCCAAGAATATTAATGTTTTTATTTTACCTGACTTACATTTCTATGCTATAGAGTAAGGAACTTTTTACCATTCAACCGTTTGTGGCAATGGAAGGTGGCAGATGATGGCAATGACAGGTTTTTGGCTACAACAACAACAATGGCCTTGACAATGGTAGAGATAACGGTATCGATTAAGGTGGTGGAAGAGATAACCAAAACTGCAGTGTAATGAAAGTGGCTGCCACGCCAGTGTTAGTAGATGTGACGCGGATGTTAACAAGAGATGTTAATAAAGAAACAAATGAAATCTTGAGAAGTGAGATTCTAGATTTTGTTTCAATTTAGAAAAATTGTATTGGAATACCAAAGAATGTGATTTAGAGAACAAAATGCAACACAACATCCCATCTTAACTAACACCTACTTCTAGCTTCTCAAAAGAAATCAATAACTAATAGTTAACTTTAGGATCACAATGTGTATTTTCGAAATCCCATCTCTCGGTCTCTCCTGTTTCTTTTTTCCTCTTTATTTGTATGTTTTCTTAGTTCTGTCAGTGCTGGCATCCAAACCATTATGTACCATGAATCAGATTGTTGAAACATGCTACAAGATGGCATCGCTTATGCACCAAGATGTGAAAGTACCTTTGACAACAGACAATTCGCCTTGCTAACTATCTCCCTTCTATGTGAGAATGTGATGCTTTGTGATGATTTTATTAAAATGTGTACAGCATCAAGTTAGTTATGAAGGTTAACTGAACATAACACAGATCGTATTAAGTAGTGACTTGTGTTAAAGGGATTTAAGGTGTGGGATTACTCCAACATTCAACATGGGGATGACAGTAAATAAGTTTGGCTGAAGGTACAATTATGCTGATCTTGTAATTGATCAACTAGGTTCACAGGGAAAATTTTCAAATTGTGATACGAGTGTATTATTTTCCTCCTTCCAGCATCCAGTATCACATTGCATCTTGCACCGCAAGATTAAAAAATAGTTGTATAATTCAGCATGCAACTGCATATGATAGATGGCAGATTTAGAACATAGAAACATTGAAAACTCTTCTTGGGGGTAAGGTAGGGCATCATAGGCATAACCATCAAAGGCTAATCGCCGTCATCTAAAACATGAAGCATGAGATAAAATAATTGAAATGATCACAAATAAGGACATATGCATCAAAAATTAAATCATGACAAAAAATGGGATAGAACATCTATTATTACAATCTGAAGCCACAAATCACTTATTAAATGTAATACGTAATGCTAAACAATAGAAAATAAACAAAGAAGAAGAAGAAATTGAAGATCATTCAAGAAAACTGAATATTGATAGGTTTAGCTGCTCAATCTTCTTTCGTACAAAGCACAGATTAGAAATAAGCCATCATCCGTGAAAGGAACGAGACATGACATTCATTCATGACAGGAAAAGAAAATTTCAGAAAACTACAGCAAAATTTTAACAATGTAAAAACAACAAAAATCTTAACGATGCAAAAAAATTTGTTATCCATTCATATAAGTGGGAAAAAGTTTAAAGAAACAAGCATACATGCACAGAAGTCAATAGCAATGACAAAGAAAGAACAGTGATATATCTTTTGTGATCGACATCCAGCATGTTTTATACAGCTTTCCCGGGAAAGACTCTGGGTTTTGAACAAAGGTATCATATCGTGATATAAAGCATTTATCGTTTCTTATAATTATCCTATCATGTTTCGTTTCGTTTCGTGCATCATAATATAAATTTATCTTATGCAATAATTATGCAAAATACATGTATAACTAAATATATCCAAAAGAATTTGGAGACATTTATTATAAAACAAATAATGTATACTAAAATATGTATGAAGTTTGAAAATCACAGTTACGAAGTATGGTAGGAATCAACGAAATTCAACGAGGGTTGGCAAGACCTCTGTTAGAGATAGCGACAGTCAAGGAAGCATCCTAGAGGATCGATGATGGTATACGGATCATTAAGGGTTGGTAAAGCTTGATACACAAGGTTGTATGAGCTCCAAAGATCGAGTATAAACAAGCGCAACGAACATTGTGAGCATCAACAAGCTAAAATAAGAGATTTGGATATTAATAAAAAAAATAATCAATCAATTTTTGCCCTAATATGAAGTGCGTCAAATTTTAAACTAGATCCTTCTTAACAAAACTATCCATAACCTAACTTTTGACCGATGATATACCGTTATATATGAATATCGATAAATATATATATCATTCTGATATGACAACCGTATCGCAAAATACTTTGTCTCTATATCAAAATCCTTTCAATCATATTGTAGCGTATAATATGAATTAAAATATTAACTATGGTCTGGAATGAGAGAATTCTTGTTAGTTTGAAACAGATCTATAGTGATTGATCGTGTTCTAGGTCTAAGAAGAGAAAAGCGGAGCATGACAATAGATTTCTACCAATTGACGGCTTCTCTCAATAAAATAAAGCAATTTTGATTGGATGTTTTATCATGAAGACATATACCGTCAGGTTTAAAATTGAGTATTAGGGCAAATTGAGGATTAGGGCTCGGCAAGTTAGAGATAGGGATTTACGGATTGAGCGTGTTCTCAGCACTGAGCAAAGAAAAAAAACTAAGCATGACGAAAGATTCATAGTATTGTAAATGTTTCCACCAACTAGGCTATCCTCATTACAAGAATAACCTATTTTAAAACATGCACAAATTATTGAGCGTAGGAAGTCTTTTTAAATGGGTTTGAAACCCAGTTAGAATTAAAGCAACCTCATCGTAACATATGTTGCACCAAATTGTATAAGAGATGAACTGGCAATTGAATACATACATGAAATATCAATATGCTTTCAGAACAAGTCAAGTAATAAGACATTTATCACACATGGTAAAGTGTTGACAATGGTGGTTCCAAGCAATAACATAGTCTTTCAGGGTCCATCCCCGGATTTGTGCCCTTTGTCAATCCACAACGCTTCCCTTCTTCTTCTGTATCAGCACGTCCAAATGAAAACATATGCATCAAGTGCATACAATTTTATGCAAGTCATCCTCGCCTCTAGAAGATGTATTACTAGGTCTCTAGGGCAAGGCTTGCAACCCCTGCTACCAGGCTGCACTCCTAGGCTCTGCCTAAATTAAGCCCAAAATCATTCGCTTACATCAGAAATATATTTGTTGGGACATAAGAATGGAAGGGGAGGAGATATTTAGTTGTTAAGACACAAAGAGGAAACAGGCGGATCTTCTGTAGTGAGAGTATGAAACAAATAGGTGTAGATACATTTCTTATGTATTACATTATTAACAATCTAGGTGTGCGTGCGTGCATTCGCAATCCTCATTCTTTTTTCAGCTCTCCCTTCTTTATTTACCCCATACCTGTGCACAAAAGATAACTACATAAAGAGAGTTGTGCAGTTGAGTCCTGATGCAAGAGGCTTTCTAATCCAAGATAATCCATACAGATTCCAAACGCAAATCATGTGGTAAAAGACTGTTTTATTGGAGCAAATGGGATAAGGCCAGCATGTTAAGACCCCAGTAGTGGTGTTACTAAGTCCATGCCATGAAGTCCCTTGCGAGTTGTTATATACCTCCTACTTTTTCCTGAATATACAAATGAGATGAAAAGCAGAAGTGCGCCATTTCTACGGTCTGTATTGGAGTACGTAAAGACTGTCTATCCAATTAGTTTTAGTCAAGTTGAACTTGCATGAAGAATTCATGGGGGGAACAAACCAAATAGTAGGTTTTTGACTGTATTTACATTCTTTGAGAACATATTGCATTGGATTGGATAATAGAGGAGTAAGACTTGTAGCATGTGTCTCCATTCTACAAATAACTTATGGAACTATGTGTACCCAATTAGGGAGATACATAGATATCATCACAATGAATACGGTCAAGGCCAAAGTTAAGAAAGCCACTCTCATATGCACAGTCTAACTAATGGTGAACAACATTATCAAATACAAGCAGCTGATGGCTGAGTTACATCACTACTGGCAGGTGGATGTCAACATGCGCTTGGAAATTCAGTATGTTCATGCATCGTCCTCAGCCAACTACGACTTTATGATCACCGATACCTTTGGGGATTGTCGGCAATGGTTAATTGTAAACTTTCATAAGTTACCTCTTTGCCTATGCTGGTACAGCAGCATGCTACACACGTCAACAAATGTTCTTGAGCCGCTTACAATTCAGCACAAAAGATCCCCACACCTTTTCAAGTAACAAGTCGACCATCGCAACCTTTTAAGCCATGAGCATCCCGTGCCCGCATCATTTTAGTCTATAAGATACATGTTAATTTAAAAACAAAAACGAACAGAAAATTCGATAACAGTTATAGATATTTTATAATCCAAATTTTCAATTATAAACCATTAATAGTTACACAAAGTTAAAAAAATTTTGCACAGATAAACAGAGATTATGATGCTGAGATGATAAGAACCAGATAATTAACCTGAATTAACAATTCAAAATGAACCAATTTGTCACAGACAAATTTCTAATTCAGAAAGGCAGATGAAAAATAGTAGTATCTTGCTAAATAATAACATCACTGCAAAAAGAAATATCCAGCATAACAATAACATTCCACCAAAAAGTCAATGCAGCAAGGTATTATTGAAAACACCGACAACCAGGGTATCAATTCCTTTAAAAATAAGTTACCAGTTTATCTTATCTTCCTAAGTCCTAACACAAGCGAACGACATACTGATACATTTGGTATGAATGAATACATGATGCTAACTATTACATCTGCCAACAAAATCAACATAAAATTTTTCCTTTCAATCTTGCTCCAGAAAATACACACCTGGGCCATCGCAGTGCTGATTCCTTCTGCAACTACAAAGAATATGCCTCCAGCACAACCAATGGTTCAAAAAACACTCTGGTGCTATAAAGGATATTGTTGGGCAACTGCTGGAGCTGCATGTCTTTTCACCATCACACAATTCTCTCTTCCATGTCAGTTTACCATAAACAATTAACTACTATGCGTTCCCTGATGGCGGAGGGCCATTAATTTAATTTTCTACCACATGCTTGTCTTCGCCATTGGTGTTTGTCCCAGAAGCCTCGTTGCCCAAACTTGTAACCATCTTTTCATCACACTCAATAACAGTTCCACTTCCGTTAGCTGCATGATGATTCTTCAGAACTACGGAAATGTCTGCTTCTGAAGCCCCGGCTAGCTTGAAGCGCCCAACAGCTGTGTCAAGATTTTTTTTCCAGTCACCAACTCCGAGCTTAAATTCTACCTGTGATCGCTCAAAAAGCATGTTACCCCAAAACAAATGTATCTGAGATCTCATCACAGCAGCCTGCTCAGCCACCTCCTCTGCTGATAACTCTCCCTGGCCATCAGCACCTGACCCTTGTTTCTTCCTCTTTTTTAACAGCTCCTCCGTTTTGCTTAAGTTGGGATCTTTAAGCTCATTAATCCTCTGCTCTTCAACTTTCTGCCACATCTCCGTGGCAGCTTTCATCTTCTCCTCTGCACTATCAAAAAGCTTGATCGTTTCCGAGGAATCCCATTCTGTCAGGTCAACCTTGTTAGCCAACGCAAAGGACCAGTGCAGCTTTGCAGTCTCAAAATGCTGTTGACCTAATGCTAGTACACCCTCATAGAAGTCTGGCTTTATTCGAAGTGCCTCCTCATACTTCTCACCAGCAAGGGCATACTTCTCCCTGACCCAATCATATGCAACACAGAGCTGAGCAGCCATGACTTCCTTAGATGCTGAGTCATCCAAAGGTATCTTTTTCCTCGCAGCACACATGTGCACATTCCCCCAATTGAAAAACGCCAGTGCAGCCACCTCCTGGAATTTAGCAGCAGCCAGCTCAAAAAGACATTGAGCTTCCTCGCTAGTCACCGCCTCCTCGACCGCCTCAGTACACAACTCCATCCCAAGCTCGTGCAAGTCCAGATGAGCATCTGGGTCAATTCCAACTTGCTGCCTAAACAACTGAGCAAAATCATACAGCCAATCATCGATCTCGACTTCCTTGCACTCAGCATGATCGCATTCCTTCTTTGCACCTTCCTTGGATTGGGTCGCCTCTTCCACTGAGCCAATCGTCATGATATCATTCCCCAATCCTTGTGATAGGGAATCATCCCCGGTCGATGAATGAGAGACACTCTCATCCCCTCCTTTAACCAAACCCTCTTCTTCTGCCGGCTTCTCCACCACTTCCTCCTCCTCCTCGGCCACTTGAGGCTCCTGGTCAGGGCTCACCTCCACAACATGCAATCTCAACACCGCAAGTGTTTCCTTTTCCTTCCACACCTTATCAACACTTGATTCCTTCCCCCCTTTATCAACACTCGATTCAGCCAGCCTGAGCTCTGCAGTGCTCGTAACGGTAACAAGATCCCCATCATCATCCTTGTACTTAATCAAAACCGCCTTCGATGAGGGGAACCTCTTCCCCACAACCTCCCTTAAAATCTTAAAACTACAATTTGCCGGCATCTGGGCAAGCCTTATGTCATGATCATACACCAACTTCAGCGGCCTCCATCTACTAACAGTTGCAGCCGCCGCCGGCAGCTGAGTCGCCATTTCCGTTGCAGCCACGGCCCGTGCAGGCTTTAAAACAACTTCAGGCAGCCCATTAGGCAAATGACCCAAGTTCGAATTTAAATTAGAATTAGAGTTCACCAGAGGAGAAAGCTGAGATTTTTCCGGCAGCGGTGGAATTTTATTGCTTGGTGGGAGGACAGGCGGGGGCGACGTGGATTTCCTGGGAATAGGCCGGGCCGGAAGGCAGGGCCCCAGGCCGGCAATGGGTGCCCCACGGACTGCGGAGGCCCCGAGCGCTGCGGGGGAAGGCTGCTGATGCTGCTGATGTTGTTGGGCGGTGGCCGTGGCCGATGATTCTCGAAGCTTCCTGGCGAGATCGACGGCGTCTCGATTGGTGGGGTCCACAGCGAGGAGGGCATGGACGTCTTTCAAGGCGAGGTCGTACTGCCGGAGGGCGTCGAGTGCTCGGGCGCGGCGGAGGAGGGCGCGGGGGAAGTTGGGCTGGGCCTGGAGGGCGAGGGAGCACTCAGCGGCGACTGCCTGGTGGTCGACGGGCCGCATCTGCATGAGGCAGGCGGCCCGGTTGCTGTGGAAGACGGCCCGGTCGGGGTGGGCCCTGGGGAGGAGGCGGAGGGCCCGGTCGTAGCTGGCGAGGGCAGCGGCGTAGTCCTTCGATTGGAACAGGCGGTTGCCTTCCTCCTTCAGCTCATGGGCCCGCTTCAGGGACAGCGACGGGTCCAGATCTGAGGAGGTCCCGTTGGCGGTGCCATCGGGGGATGCTGGTGGCGGCGGTGGGTCCCGCTGTTGCGTGAGGGGACTAGGGACAGGATTTTGGGTGGTCTTCTTCTTCCGGCCGCTGGTTTTTCCCATTTTTGGGGATCTGAAAAGGGACGATGATGGTGGCGGATGGGGTTTTAGTAAGGGATATGCCGATGATAGATGTATGAAGTGAAGAAACCCTAGGAATCTAAGAAAGAGGAGCGATAGGCTAAATTCGTAATTCTAGAAAGTACTGCTTTTGTTTTTGATGGAGAGCGTGAGCGTGGCTGGCTCGGGCGTGCAGTGACGTTGTTTTTAATTCAATACACAAACCTAATTGCTTTGCGCGCGCCCTACTTTACACGCAGAGCGCTGCTGGTCACATTACACCTTTTGCTTACCTAAAATTGTGAAAGTAATGGCAAGTTTGCAATTAAAATCATAAAAATGTAACACTCTTACACGCACTGAAGATTTTACAAAAGTTTTTGTTGAGAGATGAAGTTGTTTTCAAGAAAGAGTAATAGATAGGGGTTTAGCATCACATATATATTAATATACTTGGGGAATATGAAGTGGTGGATATACGAAAAGTCTCAAGGAGCATATTCATAACACTTCCCCTTATCCATCCATATTTGTAAACTCGACATATGAATACTTCAAGATTCATAATGCTTATGAGTATCACAATAGGCGAATACTTATAAATCCAAAGTTAGAGAGTACGAGTATCTTTAACTTCCCCTGTTGTGTGGATATCACTAAGGGTAGATACTTCTGGATCTAGAGTTAATGATGTTGCATCGTTAAAACCTTTGGCTATGAAAAATCCAGTGGGAAAAATCATAATAGAGGAAAAAGAGTACAATACAACATTTAACCCCCTTGATTTGTACAAGCTTCAGGCTTGCATATCTCCTAGGACTCTATACATCAATCTCTTCTACAACATTTCGAGAAAAAAAATACAAAATACAAGCATCGCTCATCTATATGTACAAGTATCACTCATATATGACAGCTACTAAATCCAATGGAGCTCTTCTGAAGATTTGTGCTCTGTCTCATCGCCTTTGATGTAGACTTCTCAAGGATGAGCTATGGAAGTGGCATGGTCTGCAGACTCGATAGATAGCTCCACATCTCTAGACTATGACCCAGTCGTCATTGTGTCTGCGAGTTACTTCAGGGCGTAGCTATGCATACTCTTAATTTGCTTCTTGGATGATGGGCTTCTCAGAATGGTAGGATGATGTTTGCCTTGGTTGCATGCTTTGCAGATTTCCAGGATGTGGCATGTCCTTCGAGGCGGTCATCGCGATGATTTAATATCTGCATCTGCAAATACATTTAACATGGAGAATGATCCTTTATAGTAGTGACCCTTGAAGGTAGCGCAGAAGATGCGTAGCTCCGGTCTAGTGACGCGCTACAGGCGCTGCACTGTATCTGGTTAAACAGATTTACTGTCGACTCTATATAGAGAAGCGTGCAGTTGACCAGATAAAGGAGTGTATCAAAGACACTCAAGTAAGTCAATTCAGGACCTAGGATATACTTCCCTTATTCCAGCAAACGAAAGAGGTCTTTATGTAAATCCATACAACCAATTGGTGAATTTAGTGGATTACAATTGTCCATGTATCTTCATCAACTTCGGGTGTATGAAATTAAATGTCACATGATTTTCATCTTCTAGATGTTATTTTCATCTTCTGGATGTTATTTTCATCTGCTTGATGATATGTTCATCTGCTGGAGAATATTTTCATCCGATGGATGAGAGTTTCATCTTCTGCATGATGTGTTCATATTCTTGTTAAGGCCAAAAATGACCGAGATAGTTATCAAGCTGACGTGGACTCTCCATGCTGCGTCGGAGCATCGTCAACGAGTGGAGTGGGACCCTAGGTTGGAAGAACCAGGGTCGGATGATGTGTTGAGTGGGATGCGGTGCTCGATCAACCCTCGAACAGCTTCTACGTTGATCGTTTGAGGTTAGGAAGCTCGGAAGTGACCCTCGTGGAAGATGGAGACCCGTTGATCTACGCCACAAAAACACGTTAGAGGGGTCGGATCTGGGTCCCGACCCACATCCCCTCCGATGCTTAAGTTAGTATGGGAACTTAAGGATGAGAGAGATCTTGGAGCAGCTGAGATCGACCCACGGAGGTTTGTCTCAGATCTGTCGTCGCAAGCTCTTTAGTGGAGGAATTATAAGCTGAAAGAGTAGAGTCTATGTATTAGATCTCGTACCTTGGGAATTGGAACCTCTTTACATTTGTCCTTTCGCCTATTTATATGTTGTTCATCATTGATTGTATGTAACCGTCCCTCATTGATTTGGGCACGATCTTTTCCGGAATTCGAGATAACGACTACACATTTACTCGGCCACATTAACTTCCCCCTGAATATCAGCAGGAGCCTAACGGCCGAGTGTGCCGTTTTCTTGACTCGGGAATACTTCGCTTTGAGCGACGGGTTTCGCGTTGTTGGCACCAAATGGGTCAGGTATGCGGATACTTCACCCAGATCCGTACTCGTGCACTAACAATGGCCCCATCATTCGTGCCTCAGAAACTACGTTGATTGAGACCACATGATGTGTAATCTCCTTAATGCGCCCGATTTTCAAAACATTTGATTTGATTTGTACCGCCAATACCCTTTCGTCTTTGAATCGATCTCTGCCGCTTCTTGTGGCCGGCTTCGGACACATGTCGTTCATCGACCATCAGTCGGTTGAACTCCTCCATATAAAAGAGGCTTGTGTGAAGAGAAAAGATTTTTCTGTTCCGCCTTCTTTTTCGTTTCGAAAGCTTGATTTCACCGTCGCCTTCTTCGGAGATCGCTTGTTCTTTCTAAGATACTTTTTCTTGATTGACCTTGACTCTTCTTTAGATCTCATAGGTATGTTCGCGCCAGTTAAGATGCAAGAGCCGTCCTACGAGGAGCTCAGGGCGCGCCTTCGACCCCCTCAATGCGAGGAAGTTTTTGGAAAGGGGAAAGAGGTTCGCATCGAACCCGATCTTCCCATTCGTCGGAGGGATCCAAGCTCAAAGGTTCCCAGAGTTGTCTTAGAAAAGGCACCTGGATTTTGTAAGGACCGTCTACATTGCAATACTAACAACAAACAGTCTAGACGGGGGTGAATAGAGTGATGGCAATAAATTGTGTAATTAAAATTAAACTTGCAAATGCGGAATAATAAGTGCAAGAGGAATTAATCAACACAATCAATCCAAACGCAAACACAAGAATTACCCTGATTCCCCAAACTTGGGTACGTCCAGCTACACCAATATCCACTATAATTCTCACACAGAGAAGTGAATACAATCTCACACATAGATACCTCACACATAGGATTTGGATTCTCACTCAGAGAAATCCTTACTCTCACACAGAGAGACCTCATACAGAGGATTTATGATTCCCACAAAGAGAAATCCTTGCTTTCACACAGAAAGACTTATGCTCACACACAGAGAGACTCAAACTCTCTCATAGAGAGATCTCAACCAATACTCACAGAGAAGGTTATACTCTCACACAGAGAGAAACTACCTCTCACACAGGAAGCTAGGGTTTCAATGAAATAACAAAGTAAAACAAATACTCTTACATATGCCTTGAGATGAACTTACTCATTAATGAATGCAAAACAGGGAAGAGAATCTCCAAGTGATGAGATTTGCTAGAATGCACTTGAATGATTTCTCTTGAGCTTGACTTCAATGCATGAAGGAGAGAATGAGCTCTAAGAGGGAAATGAGAGAGTTTGAGAGTGGCTTATTTAAACTCTAAGGATTTTCAATAGCATCAAGAAGTTCCAATGAACTCAGCCCTCTCATATATAAGAACTCTCAAAAGCCAAGAAAACAGCAAAAAACAAAAAGCTACAACGGCTTGATTTTGGGCTGAAACATCACAGGCAGTCGACTGAGGGACAAATGACAGTCGACTGTCCAACGGCTAAATAAATCCCAACGTCTATAATCTGAGCCTCGACAGTCGACTTAAGAAGACGATACAGTCGACTGAAAACAGAACAGGCGCCTGTTAAACCTTCAGCAGGCGACTGCTGCAGGGGATGGAATAAAACAGAGAGTTGCACTCTTACTCCCAGTATGCATACAGGTGACTGATGAACAAATGACAGTCGACTGTAAAATAGACAGGCAAATGATTATCCTTCATCAGTCGACTGCTGCAGGAGATGGAAATAAACAGAGAGATGCAATATTCGCACTTACGCCTTTCAGACGACTGTTGACAATTTTACAGGCAACTATAAATATACAGGCGACTATAAATTGAACATCAGTCGACTGATGCGAAAAGCTCAAATAGAATCAATAAAAATGTTGACTTGAACAGTGCACCACAGTCGACTGTAGAAGGCTCGACAGTCGACTGTAAAACCTTTAAAAGGCGACTGTTGGAGAGCCAGAGACTCCAAATGAGTCTTTGATCAAGATGAGCATATTGGGTTGGATTCTCTGATAATCCTAAGGCTCACTAAGATGGTTAAATGCATATGCATGAACGAGTTGACCATCTATCAAGGCATTACATTAAACCTAGACTCAAAAAGGAGAAAATCAATAAATGAAATAGTACATGGATTACATTGCTTTCCTTAGAGTCTATGGCTTCAATCTTGATGCCTTGATGCTCTCCATCATCTCCAAGCTTTGGCACCACTTGAGTCCAAGCTATGGCCCTTCTCCACTTGATGTCCATCCTTACACCAAGTGTTTAGTCTCCAAAATGATATTCTTGAAATGTAACTAAGAGACTAAAACAAGAGAGTCATTAGCAACAACATAATGTTGTGACCATCATCAAATTAACATTGGTATGAAACACCAATACTCAACAATCTCCCCATTTTTGATGATGACGCACATTATGTAAAACATAAAGAAATAAAGCACAATACTAATGAGCTCCCCCTACTTATATGCACCAATTGTAAAATGAGATACACAATTGTTAATACTCATTATACCAAATGAAATAAAGTGAAACTATGATGACATATAATAGGTATGGATTACATAAACCAATTGCAATAGAAAATAATCATGCACACATGAATGGTTTATATAAATCATACATATCTCTCCTCATAGATATATTTCTTTCCCCAAATGCATATGTATGAAATCAAGATTTACATAATACATATATCTCTCCCTCTTGACATCGTCAAAAAGGTGGACATCAAAAATATCCCCCTTGACATCTTAATTAAAGATGTGACAATATGCAAGTGAAAAAGAGATGCATGATACCAAATTGTAAAAATTTCATGGGTATCAATACTATCCCATGCTCCCCCTAGATCATAGAAATGGTCAAATTTTTTACTTCTAGGATCTAATAGCAATTGTAAAGAAGGAGATAAACAATATCTATAAATTGAGGTAATACCAATTGTAGAAAAAGAATCTTGAAAGATAATTCTCTTTACCAATTGTTAAACATAAATTGGATTTATGAGCCTAAAGTGTATCAAAGCAATAGATATGGAAAAATCAAGCTTCATTGATACACAATGACGGTTCCAAATAATAATAATATAACATGTAACTTGATGGCAATATCAATGGGTCAAGATCAAGACCATAATAACCAATTGTAAATAATGATCTTTAGCAAAACCCAAAATGAGAGTCAAAATATGTTTTAAAATTATTTTAAACATATAATATATAACATATTAACTCCCACATTATCATACATATGGATCAATGAATGCATGCATGACAATGTATTCCCCAAGGTCCTCGTTTTCATGAAAAATAAATTTGAAAATATTTTCAAAATCATGAAACACACACAAATAATGGTAGGTCACAACAATTCTAGCGATAGAGAAAGAGGAGTGCACAAATATGGAGCAGGCTATATTAAACAAGTGCGGAAAGTAAAGTAAAAGCGAACACGCATGCAAGAGCGATAAGTAAAGTGCTAGTGTAGTGTGCAAAGCAAATGTGACGGTACAAGTGTAAAAGTAAAGTACAAGAGTAACAATTGTGGCATAGTAGCAACAATGTTTTAACCAGCAGGCAATAGTAAAACTAGAACTACGTGACTTATATAGGAAGGTACGGTGTGCAACCATTGAGCTCATCTCCTGCCACAGGGGCGCTCACCCGGGCGGATCTCAAATCACTTTAGTCGGTACATTTCATTCAGTCGGTTGGTACAGTACGGTGCAATGTGTAGATGGCTCGCGGTCGCTCCCGCACTTTCTCTAATATAAGTTTACCCCAAAAACCCAGTGCAGTACCAACTATCTTTAGGCATTCAGTTTAAGATGTTCCAGTAGTATGATGTCAACCCGGTATGTCATTCAGTCATTATGTAGCAATACGGTAGGTCAATGTGTTGTTCCAAAAGTAAAGATGTTCACATGCATTAACAACACTCCAAAGATCTCTGCTTGTTGAAAAGTCAAGGAAGAAACCTCAAGAGAGAATGTCAGTCTTGAGCGATGATTTGAAGTCCAACAACTAAGTCACAGATCCATGCTTCGAGCATGCGGTATTCCCATTACGTACACTATCTAGATTTCCAAGGTTAGAATTTACTGTGACTTACACTATCGGGATCATCGTAGCAAGACGAGGATGGAGTTAGAGCGCAAGGATTGGCACCTGCAAACACAAGCAGATATCAGTTAATGGCTACACTAAATATTATCTAATTAATTGGTCGTTTTGATTTCTAAGACTGCTTAAAACGGTGATGAAAAGCGTTCCAAATTCTTACATAGGCTATATATGATAAAACTAGTTTTACTGCAAGAGAGAATATTTTTCTGAAGTTTATAGTAATTTTTATAATTTTTAGAAACTTAGAAATAGCTTTAAAAACCCCAAAAACCTAAGTGACATGTATCTTCCGTAATTTCTTACGGGAGCAATACAAGTCGGAATTAAATGAGTGAGTAGTCAAAATGACCGTCTCGAAGTTTACTTTCACGTATAATTTTATCACATATTATTGTGAGTGAAAACAGCGAGTTATGATTTTTAGAACGAATTATGAGTGTTTAATTTTTAAGTTTGAAAAATCATTCTGGGAAAAGTAGGCGTCCGGTCGAGATGAGACCAGCGCCATTGGGTCTGAAATATTGTTTCTGATTTTCTGGAGCTATCCCCACATTTTTCTGGCCCCTGTATTTCAAGTTATAGATTTAAAACCATTAAACTCTATTTAATAATTAATTAAATACTGAAAATACGAAAAATTCTCGTATTTACGAGATTGCCCTCGAGTTTTACGCACCCACCGTTGTGAACGAGTGCCGGAGGGGGGGCTTCGCTGGCGATTGCGACGAAGCTGGCGGCGGCTCTCGGCAGCGGGGTCGGGGGCGACGGCGGACGACGTCGGCGGCGACGTGGTGGTGGCGAGCGGCGACGGCGGCGCTCGAGCGTACGGCGACGACGAGAGAGCGGCGGAGGGGAAACTGCTGTCGGGAAGCGGTTGCAGCGGCGTCGGGGCTCCGGGGAGGTGGCGGTCGTCGCGGCGATGGCGGGGCTGCTCACGGCGGCGGCTGCTGCAGCTGTGGGGGGTTTCCGTACAGTGGCGGGGACTCGGGGGGTGCTCCGGCGTGCTGGGGAGTCGTAGCAGTGGCGGGCTTCTCACGGCGGCTGCTGCAGCACTCGGAGCTGTTCGGGAGGCGGCGGTCTCCGTCGCTGGGGCTTCACGGGGAGGCAGAGGCGGCGTTCGTCGGGGTACCGCGTCGGAGGGTGTCGCTGTGGTGCGATGGGGCGGTGGAGATGTCGCCTGGGGCGTCGTCGGAGCGGCGGCGACACCCAGCCACCGGAGGGCGAGGATCAGAGAGAGAGAGAGAGAGAGAGAGAGAGAGAGAGAGAGAGCCCGTTGGGTTTGAATCATGAAAAATGATGGAGGAGATAACACTGTGTTAATATTTGAGAGGACGCAACAGATATATATAGACTTAGACATGATAAAATATAGTTAATTGGGGTGATAAATTTTGGGGGTTGAGATCCAAATTTCTCGGATCTGAGCTACCAAAATGGGGTGGGTTAATGGGGTAGGTTAGGGAAATAATTAGGGGTAGATCTGGGGTTAAGGTAATAGTAAGAGTAATTAGTAAAAGTAAAAAGTTACTAGTGAAAGTAATTAGTAAAGGTATAAGATCTTTAGTGATGTAATTAGCAAAGCTGTGACATATAGACACGTTTTCACAAACGACTCCGAAAAATTACGAAAACATACCCACGTGATCGTATCGACGCGAGGATCGCGAATACAAGATCCGTTTTGGGATTTGAGCTACGAAAATACTAGTTTTAGGCCAAAACGTTTAGAAAGCGGGTTTGCGGGTTCTCTATTGAAATGATATCAGAAAATTACGAAATTAATGTGGGAAGCCCTAAATGATCATAGGAGGTTACTGTAGAAGTTTGAAAACCTTTTGAAGACGTTTGAATAGAAAATAAATTCGTCGAGGCAAAACGGTAATTTTGGGAGATGAATTTTAACAGAGATGTTTTGGGCATTTGAGGAAATCTGAAAGTGCTGAAATACAATATAATAAGTCTAGTGTTTCAAAATATTTTTATAAGAATTTTTGAAATCAGTTTTGATATACAACTCCTAACTAACCATTATAAAGAAAAATTTAGAATAAAAATACGTTAAGTACGTATTTGAAGTGTTTGAAAAATACAGGCCGTTACAATATGAGTGAGAGACCTAAACATTAGGGAACCAAGCCCATGAGGAGTTTGATTTCCTAATATAATCACATGAGGTGATCGCATCCCTAACTATAGAGTTGAAGTATCTATACATCTCTTGCACACTACACTTAGTGGGAATTCATAAACTCAAGGATTTCCTAGGCAATGGTTTTGCCTTTGCAAGAGGGGTGGATGTGGCATGCATATCTATAGAAAATAATTTCTTGGCATGCATAGAATGAGGATTTTGTTTCTTAGCAAAAATGAAGGATTTTCATTTTTCCTCACCACCTTGTGATTTACATGCTTCTTGTTGTTGTTGTTATTATGCAAGAAAGCATTGTGATTCTTCTTAGGTGCTTTAGCAATATTTCTTGAATTTACACCAAAAGAAGAATTGGAGGTGGGTTTGGTAACCACCTTTGGAGTGTATCCCAAACCTCCTCTATGGTTTGCCGGATGTTGTTTTTCAAGCAAACCGTGGAGTGAATCCCTAGAATTAACAAAGCTAATAAGCTTTTGGGATTCCTC
This sequence comes from Scilla litardierei, assembly GCA_030789695.1. Lineage (NCBI taxonomy): Eukaryota > Viridiplantae > Streptophyta > Magnoliopsida > Asparagales > Asparagaceae > Scilla > Scilla litardierei. Next base: position 96,408,295 of record CM061142.1, read on the forward strand.
TTCGCATTTCAACGTAAGTTGTGGAATGCGAGTTTCCAAGCTAATGTTTTGAGCTACTAATTTTTCATTGATTATCCTCAATTCCTTAACTTGAGAAAGAAGTGTATCTCTCTCACTAGTGTCACAAACATGCAAAGCATCATTATTATTTACACTGGTAGATTCTAAAGCATGCACCCTACTCATAGCATTCTTAAATTTAGCTTTTAATTTATCATATGAGTCGACACACTTACTTGCCTAGTTGGAGGCCACATTGAAGCGGTATTCGAGCTCCTCGTAGGATAGCTTTTCCTCCTCAACTTCCTCATCGCTTTCCTCCTCGCTAGTGCTTGACGAGGACTCTTCCTCATTAGCCATGAAGCACATTTCTTCGTTGGAGTTGAGCCACGTCTCTATCTCTTCATCGCTTGAGCTAGAGGAGATTGATGAAGAATCATCAAAAGCCGCGAAGCACTTGTGAACTTGCTCCTTGTCATCCGCTTCTTCATCACTTGATGTGTCCTCATCGGAGTCATCAAAAATGCCGACAAGTCCCTTCTTTTGGTTCTTGAATTTGGACTTGCCTTTCCAATGCTTCTTCCCTTTCCCTTTGTAAGTCTCTTTGTCGGGCTTGGAAGGGCATTCAGTAGAAAGATGACCTTTTCCTCTATAATCAAAATAAATAGAATTGTTAGACTTGGAGGAAAACTTTGACAAAGATTTACCTTGCTTGCCCTTGAGGAAGCCATGAATTGCTTGAATTACTTGGGAAGCTCGATGTAATCATCATCACTAGCATCATCATCTTCTTCTTCTTCACTCGGAGCTTCCCGATGGAATTTCTTTCTCCATTCGATTGGCTCCTTCTCGGCATGGAATGCAACCCCCATTTGCTTCTTGGGCTTCGTTGGTTGAATCTCTTTCTTATGTTGAACCTGTACTTCATACGCCATGAGATTCCCAATGCACTCCTCAACGGCATATTTGGACATGTCGTTAGACTCCAAAATACCGTTGGTCTTTGACTCACATTGAGATGTGAGCAAGTCAAGGATCTTCTCCACTCGATCCTTTTGGAAAATCACCTTCCCAAGTCCTTCCAAAGCGTTCACGATTACTGTGAACCTTGTGAACATCTCTGAGATGTTTTCACCTTCCTGCATCTTAAACAATTCATATTTAGATCTAAATACGCATTGTTTAGATTTCTTTACCTTAGAAGTCACTTCATGAGAAATCTCCAATGTATGCCAAATTTCGTTGGCCGTTTTGCACATGGAGATGCAGTTGAACTCATTTGAACTGAGGGCGCAATGGAATGAATTCATAGCCCTCGCATTGAATTTGATCGAGTCCTTCTCTGCTTTTGTCCTTGAAGCCGCGGGTGTAGTAGGCTTCTCAAATGGCGACTCTGTGATGTTCCAAAGGTCTTGACCCTCCAAGTAGATCATCATCTTGATCTTCCAACTTGGGTAGTTGGTTCCGTTGAAGAGCGGAGGTCGAACGGTTGATAGACCTTCTTCTTGAGACATGGATGAAGCGTTGTATGCCAACGTTGTTGTATGCATCAACCTCGCTCTGATACCAATTGTAAGGACCGTCTACCTTGTAATACTAACAACACTCTAGAGGGTGAGTGAATAGAGTGATGGCAATAAATTGTGCAATTAAAATGAAACTTGCAAATGCGGAATAATAAGTGCAAGAGAAATTAATCAACACACTTAATACAAACGCAAACACAAGAATTACCCTGGTTCCCCAAACTTGGGTACGTCCAGCCACACCAATATCCACTATAATTCTCACACAGAGACGTGGATACAATCTCACACAGAGATACCTTACACAGAGGATTTGGATTCTCACACAGAGAAATCCTTACTCTCACACAGACAGACCTCACACAGAGGATTTATGATTCCCACAAAGAGAAATCCTTGCTTTCACACAGAAAGACTTATGCTCACACACAGAGAGACTCAAACTCTCTCATAGAGAGATCTCAACCAATCCTCACAGAGAAGGTTATACTCTCACACAGAGAGTAACTACCTCTCACACAGGAAGCTAGGGTTTCAATGAAATAACAAAATAAAACAAATACTCTTACCTATCCCTTGAGATGAACTTACTCATTAATGAATGCAAGGCATGGAAGAGGATCTCCAAGTGATGAGATTTGCTAGAAATGCACTTTGCTGATTTCCCTTGAGCTTGACTTCAATGCATGAAGGAGAGAATGAGCTCTAAGAGGGAAATGAGAGAGTTTGAGAGTGGCTTATTTAAACTTTAAGGATTTTCAATAGCATCAAGAAGTTCAAATGAACTCAGCCCTCTCATATATATAAGAACCATATAGGAACTCTCAAAAGCCAAGAAAACAGCAAAAAAAGCTGCAACGGCTAGTTTTTGGGCTGAAACGTCACAGGCAGTCGACTGATGAACAAGTGATAGTCGACTGTCCAACAGCTAAATAAATCCCAACGGCAATAATCTGAGCCTCGTCAGTCGACTTAAGAATATGATACAGTCGACTGAAAATAGGACAGGCGCCTGTTAAACCTTCAGCAGGCGACTGCTGCAGAGGATGGAATAAAACAGAGAGTTGCACTCTTACTCCCAGTATGCATACAGGCGACTGATGAACAAATGGCAGTCGATTGTAAAATAGACAGGGGAATGATTATCCTTCATCAGTCGACTGCTGTAGGAGATGGAAATAAACATAGAGATGCAATATTCGCACTTACGCCTGTAAGACGACGGTTGACCATTTCACATGCGACTATAAATATACATGCGACTGTAAATTAAACATCAGTCGACTGATGCGAAAAGCTCAAATAGAGTCATAAAAATGTTGACTTGAACAGTGCACCACAGTCGACTGTAGAAGGCTCGACAGTCGACTGGAATCACCCAGTCGACTGTAAAACCTTTAACAGGCGACTGTTGGAGAGCCAGAGACTCCAAGTGAGTCTTTGGTCAAGATGAGCCTATTGGGTTGGATTCTATGATAATCATAAGGCTCACTAAGATGGTTAAATGCATATGCATGAATGAGTTGACCATCTATCAAGGCATTACATTAAACCTAGACTCAAAAAGGAGAAAAGTAATAAATGAAATATTACATGGATTACATTGCATTCCTTAGAGTATATGACTTCAATCTTGATGCCTTGATGCTCTCCATCATCTCCAAGATTTGGCACCCCTTGAGTCCAAGCTATGGCCATTCTCCACTTGATGTCCATCCTTACACCAAGTGTTTAGTCTCCAAAAATGATATTCTTGAAATGTAACTAAGAAACTAAAACAAGAGAGTCATTAACAACAACATAATGTTGTGATCATCATCAAATTAACATTGGTATGAAACACCAATACTCAACAATCTTCCCCTTTTTTATGATGACACACATTATGTAAAACATAAAAAAATAAAGCACAATGCTAATGAGCTCCACCTACTTATATGCACCAATTGTAAATTGAGATTAGGCCCGGTTCACCAGGTTCTACCACTGCAGGGCCCAATCATAGTCCGACATCTGAGTTTGATCCTGGCTCAGAAGGAACGCTAGCTATATGCTTAACACATGCAAGTCGAACGTTGTCTTTGGAGAGCTGGGCAGAAGGAAAAGAGGCTCCTAGCTAAACGTCGTCTCGCCCTGCTTCAAAGCTACAGGGCGCGGGATACTTGATTTTCAGCCTCCGTTTGCTGGAATCGAAATAGTTGAGAACAAAGTGGCGAACGGGTGTGTAACGTGTGGGAATCTGCCGAACAGTTCGGGCCAAATCCTGAAGAAATCTCAAAAGTGCTGTTTGATAAGCCTACGTAGTATTAGGTGGTTGGTAAGGTAAAGGGTGACCAGATTCCATGAAAAAAACTGGACGGGCCCTACGCATTATAGGGGTCGCAATGCCTTGCTCCAGTTGCTTAACTTAAGAGATTCGATGGGCAGGTCGGCCGTCTAAACACCTGCAAAGAAAAGATCCACCTGCTATGAAACAGATAGTTGCCTCCTTTGCTTCCCCGCATCACCCATCAATACTGGTTGCTTAGTCTCCCATAGATATAGATAGGGCCACTCAGGAATGGGCCCTACTGGTAAGGTTAGCTCTTCTTTCTCGAATGGAATGAGCCATACTAATTGTAAATACTCATTATACCAAATGAAATAAAGAGAAACCATGGTGACATATAATAGGTATGGATTACATAAACCAATTGCAATAGAAAATAATCATGCACACATAAATGGTTTATATAATCCCACATATCTCTCCGCATAGATATATTTCTTTCCCTAAATGCATATGTATGAAATACAAGATTTACATAATGTATATATCTTTCCCCCTTGACATCGTCAAAAAGGTGGACATCAAAAATATCCCCTTGACATCTTAATTAAAGATGTGACAATATGCAAGTGAAAAAGAGATGTATGATACCAAATTGTAAAAATTTAGTGGGTATCAATCACTATCCCATGCTCCCCCTAGGTCATAGAAATGGTCAAATTTTTTACTTTTAGGGTCTAATAGCAATTGTAAAGAAGGAGATAAACAATCTCTAACAATTGAGGTAATACCAATTGTAGAAAAAGAATCTTGAAAGATAATCCTCTTTACCAATTGTTAAACATAAATTGGAGCCATGAGCCTAAAGTGTATCAAAGCAATAGATATGGAATTGGGCACCCTAACCCTAAAAGGATGGCAGAGACAACCTCGCCAGACCTCTACGGTCAGATCAAGGGAAAACCTGTTGAGTATTGGTGTTTTATACCAATGTTATTTTGATGATGATCACAACATTATGTTGTTGCTAATGACTCTCTTATTTTAGTCTCTTAGTTACATTTCAAGAATATCATTTTTGGAGACTAAACACTTGCTGTAAGGATGGACATCAAGTGGAGAAGGACCATATCTTGGACTCAAGGGGTGCTAAAGCTTGGAGATGATGGGGAGCATCAAGGCATCAAGATTGAAGCCATAGACTCTAAGAAAAGCAATGTAATCCATATAATATTTCGTTTATTTCTTTTCTCCTTTTTAAGTCTCGGTTTAATGTAATTCCTTGATAAATGGTTGATTTGGGTTGAATATTACGTATTTAACCCCTCATCTAGCAATATTTTGTGTGTAAATGATGCTTAATTGGTCTCTAGTACATTCGTATTTTGTATATCATGATTTACTAGAGCAAATCACTTGATTTGTACACAAAGTATGAATTTTACTGAGTATTTCTGCACTTTTTATATTTTTCCTAGCTTGGTCTCGATCTCACGATTCCAACGACTATTTATTTATATTTTTCTGAGATCTGTGCTAATTACTGTGAATATTTGAATGCAAAATACCACTTAATTGAAGAAATACAGAAGAAATACATTTTAAAATACGGCGCACGAATCTTGGAGTGCCACGCGGCGTCATCCCCGCGTTTCCCCACCGTATTGGACGGCTATCATCTTCAGTTACGCGAAAAATTCCCAACCGTCGGATGCTGATCCGACGGTCCACAAAGAGCGAGCTAAGCGAACGAAGTGGGCAGCTCTCGACCGTAGGATCAAGATCGAAGGGTCCAGATTCATTCCCGCAGCGAACGAAGTGGCGGAAACTCATTGGCGACGTGGCACACATTGAGCTTATCTCCTTCTCATCCAACGGTCAGCATTTATCACCGACCGCGATTCGAATTTGAATCCGCTGCTGTCGACGCGGCCCAATCCAGACCGCTCGATTTCGATCGAGCAGACGATGATCATCCATCAGCGAGCGAAGATCGGGCGAAGCCTTAGTGCGACGTGGCGCAATCCCGTGCGCATGATGCGGATCTAACGGTGGAGAAGCAATCTCGAGCATCGTTCGGATTCGTTAGCGGTAGCGGGCGCACGACTATTGAAGGACACGCGGCGCTCTCCCATGCAATTCCGCAACGATCCGACGGCTCGTATTTGCTCTGGCTGTGTGGATCGGGTTTAAAGCCAAACGGGTGCGAATTTGGACCCGATAATCCTATTAGAACCCGCAATCTAATTATAAAAGGTATTCTAGGGTTTTTGAGCGTATTATTGGCGTATTGGAGCACCTAGGAGCCGAATTTTCTCTCTGAAAAATTCTGTAAATTTCCAGAGGCTATTCTTCAGTTTTCCAAAGAGTTTGGAGTCTTAGCTTGGAGTTTTGGTGATATTTTCTTAAACTCATACCCCGTATTTGGGTGTTTTCTATTGTATTTTGCTATGAACTTGAAGTATTTGGCTATGAAACTAGTTTATTCTTGCATTATGAGTAGCTAATTCTTAATTGTGTATGGTATGGCGTAGTTAGGAGATGTGATTCGTATTCGTTTGGTTGTATTATTGCGCTAAAATTGCATGTCGATAAAGTTGTAATCTTTAGCTTAAAATCCACTTTTTCATATTCCAAAAGAATTGATTTAGTTGATGATCACCCCACAAGGGTGAGTTTTGATCTCTCCAAAAGAGAGCTGCATATCTTATTTCAAAGGTTATAACTTTAGTGACAATATTATTGAAATTTGTGCTTGAACCCCCAAAAGGGTATATTCCGATGAATTGCTCCCAAAAGGAGAATTTATTGAGTTATAATAAACCAACCAAATAAATACGAATCATTGATCCTAATGAACCCATACCATGTGCATATTTCTCATTGATATTTTCACGAATTTTCATTGTTCGTATTGTTCACGTATTCACAATTCACCATCGAACTCATCCACACCATCACCACCTAAAGTGTTTAGTTTCTCTACGTAGACTTTCTATTTGATTTAAGCTTGTGGTTTCAACAGATTTCTCCCGAGGATTCGACATCTGGACTCCCAGATTATACTACTTGTACGGACTCTTGCGCTTGAGAGAAGCACCTTTTTGGTCCCACCAAGTTTTTGGCGCCGTTGCCGGGGAGAACAGTTTGTTACTACGGTTTATCTCATTCAGAGGACCTTCGGTGAGATCTTTCCACTTTATTGTATATAATTTTTGTTTACTTTTATATAAAAAAAATATTTGTGCTAGTTTATGTGGCATAGGACTCCTAGGATACATAGGTTGACTCGACGTTTTGATATGGCTAATAATAATATGGATGAAAATTTTAGCAACAATAACGAAAATAATGTGCAACCTGGAGTGCCTAGGACTTTAAAAGATTTACTCAGACCCACTAGGACTAGCACAGCTTCATGCTTTGTTTTACCTAACGATGAAAATTCTTTCAATTTTAAACCTGGGGTGATCCAACTCTTACCCACCTTTCATGGGTTAGACAAGGAAAATCCATATCTTTATATTAAAGGATTTGAGGAGGTGTGCTTGACATGCTTTGATGGGAAAACTAGCGAGGACACGATATATCTTAAATTGTTCCCATTTTCATTGAAAGACAAAGCTAAGAATTGGTTGAATGCATTGCCATCACGTTCTATTACTACATGGATTGATTTGCAAGCTGAATTTCTAAAGAAGTTTTTTCCTATTCACAGGACACATGGACTGAAGCGGCAGATCATGAACTTTACCCAGAAAAGCGAGGAGACATTCTACCAGGCATTTGAAAGGTTCAATGAGCTGTTGCTTGCATGCCCACACAATGGCTTCGACAAAAGCAGGATTATTGGCTTCTTCTACGATGGACTGCAGCCACAGATGAAGCAATTTGTAGAGATGATGTGCAATGGAGGATTCTTTGATAAAGAACCAGATGAAGCTTGGACGTACCTGGAGGAGATAGCAGAAAATGCGCAGACATGGGACACTACTTCAGACTACGAGAGAGGAGGCCACTCTGCACCATCTCAGCCTACACGAGGATCGGTATTCAATTTAAAGCCAGAGGATGCGTGGGAGGATGGAGGCCATGATCACAAACAAGCTTCATGCAATGAACTTGAAAGAGGCCAAGGCAGTTGAGATAGAGCAGATTTGCGCACTTTGCGACGTTGGTGGCCACGACACTAGTGCTTATCCTACACTCCCAGCTTTGAAGAGCATGCTAGGCAATCCAACGGGGGTGAATCAAGTGTCATCAAACTACCAGAACTTCAATTCCAACAATAAGGGGTGGCGCAACAATCCTAATCTAAATTGGGGCCCCAATCAGTAATCTCAGCAGCAAGCTCCACCGCCGTTCAGACAGAATCAATATAACAACAATTATCAAGGTGGGAACCAAAAGAGGGACCATGAGCTAGTGCAACAACAGCAGATGCAACCATTTGGCGATGCGCTTCAGCAGCTTATTCAATTACAGCAAGCCCAAATGCAGCAACAACATGCTCAATTTCAGGCGCAGCGGACTCAGAATCAGCAGATGAGCGAGAGCTTGGCCAGGCTTACAGCGACATTGGAGAAAGGTACGCTTCCATCTCAGTCAATTCCAAATCCTAATATGGGCTCATCTTCTTCTGCAGGTAACAATATGAAGCCTTGCCAAGCTGTGTCCACTTTGAGGAGTGGAAAAGAGATTCAGAAGCCTGACCCACCAAGCAGAGAAGCTGAGCAAGAAGAGGAAATTCAGACCCAAGAAGAGGAAATTCAAGAGCAAGAGGAGGTGCAGGAAAAGAGCACAGAAGTGGGTTTGAGCAAAAATGTCATTAAAGAGAAGGAACCCACAGCATATGTACCTGCAGCACCTTTCCCTCATCGGCTACTTCAGAAAAACAAAGATAAGTATCAAACTGAAATTCGTGAAATTTTTCAGAAGTGCCAGATAAATATTCCATTGCTTGATGCTATTAATCAGATACATGCCTATGCTAAATTTCTGAAAGACCTGTGCACTGTTAAAAGAAAACTAAATGTGAAAAAGAAAGCTTTTTTGACTGAACATGTTAGCTATATTGTGCAACAGAATACACCACCTAAATTTAGAGACCCTGGATCACCCACCATCACTTGCACCATTGGCACTAAAAATATTGGAAATGCTTTATTGGATTTAGGGTCTAGTGTCAATATATTGCAATATCCTATTTTTGTGCAGCTTGGGTTAGGACAGCTAAATCCTACATCTGTTATATTGCAACTAGCTGATAGATCTGTTAAAGTTCCAAAGGGATGCATTGAGGATGTCCTCGTTCAGGTGGGCAAATTTTACTACCCTGCAGACTTTATAGTTCTAGACATCCAAGGACCCCAAACTGCCAATGCTACTCCTATCATCCTAGGTAGACCATTCCTAGCGACATGCAATGCTTTAATAAATTGTAGGGATGGTCAACTGAAAATTACTTTTGGCAACATGACTTTGGATTTGAATATTTTTAATACTTGCAAGTTGCCACATGTGGATGATGAGGTTGAGAGGGTGCATATGATTGATTCATTGGTGGATAATTATATTTGTTCTGAATTTTGTGATGATGCTTCTATTATTGAGACTATTATTGGTGATTCTGATGACATCTCTTTTGTGCAGGAGAACGTGAAGGAGCTGAACGCAGTATGGGAGCCTAGGTTCGAGGCTTTGCCACCTAATGCATCAATCCAAATTTCCATCAGAGGTGGAGGATCCAAAGCCTGAATTGAAGCCACTCCCTGAATATCTCAAGTATGCCTTCCTAGGAAACGAAAACAGCTTCCCTGTGGTAATATCTTCTAAACTCTCGTTAGAACAGGAAAGCTCCTTACTTGATGTGCTAAGAAAGCATAGAGGTGCTATTGGTTGGTCCATTGCTGACATAAAAGGTATAAGCCCTATTGTATGCATGCATCACATTTATTTGGAGGATGACGCCAAACCCACTAGAGAAATGCAACGTAGGTTAAATCCAACATTAAAAGAAGTGGTGAAAGGCGAGGTTTTAAAATTATTGGATGCAGGCATTATATATCCTATTTCTGACAGCAAGTGGGTTAGCCCTACACAGGTTGTTCCTAAAAAGTCTGGCCTCACCGTGGTTAAAAATGAGAATAATGAGCTTATCCCAGTTAGAGCCACCACAGGTTGGAGGATGTGCATAGACTATAGGAAATTGAACTCCCGAACTAGAAAAGATCATTTCCCTCTTCCATTTCTTGGCCAAATTTTAGAGAGGGTGGCTGGACATGAGTACTATTGCTTTCTAGACGGTTATTCAGGTTATTATCAGATTGAGATTGCACCTGAGGACCAGGAAAAGACTACTTTTACCTGTCCCTTTGGTACTTTTGCTTTTAAAAGAATGCCGTTTGGTTTATGTACTGCTCCAGCTACTTTTCAGCGATGCATGCTCAGTATTTTTGATGATATGGTTGAGAAAATTGTTGAGGTATTTATGGATGATTTTTCAGTGTATGGTAGCTCTTTTCATGATTGTTTAGCTAACTTGGCTCTTGTTCTTGACAGGTGCATTGAAAAGAACTTCCTATTGAATTGGGAGAAGTGTCATTTTATGACCACAGAGGGACTTGTCCTAGGTCACCTAGTTTCTAAGGATGGTATACAGGTAGACAGAGCCAAGGTAGCAGTAATTGAGAAGCTACCAAGTCCTAAATGCGTGAAGGACATCAGATCATTTTTGGGACATGCAGGATTTTATAGGCGATTCATCAAAGATTTTAGCGCCATATCTCGCACTCTTTGCAACTTACTTACTTTAAATGTGGATTTTATTTGGACACCTGAGTGTCAAATTTCTTTTGAAACTTTAAAGAAGTTGCTGATTTCTGCTCCCATTTTGCAGGTGCCAGACTGGTCCCTATCATTTGAAATAATGTGTGACGCAAGCAATTACGCAGTTGGTGCAGTCCTAGGCCAAAGAAAAGACAGAGTTCCAGTGGTGATTTACTACGCTAGCAAGACATTAAATGACGCTCAGAGGAACTATACGACCACAGAGAAGGAGTTGCTGGCTGTAGTATTCGCGTTGGAAAAATTCAGAAGCTATATTTTGGGATCACCTATTTGATATATACTGATCACTCTGCTTTAAAATATTTATTGTCTAAAAAAGATGCTAAGCCTCGATTGATACGATGGATTTTATTGTTGCAAGAGTTCAATGTCATAATCAAGGACAAGAAAGGCGTGGAGAATCTAGTAGCTGACCACTTATCACGATTGATAGTAGGCCTTGATTCAGCAGATGTGCCTTTAAAGGACTCCTTTCCTGACGAGCATATTTTTAGCGTTTCCACCTCTCCATGGTATGCTGATATAGTAAATTATCTCGTGACTGGTAAGACCTCTGACACTTGGTCTCTTCAAGACTTTAAAAGGTTCAAGTATGATGTAAAATATTTCTTCTTTGATGATACGTACCTCTATAAATATTGTAGTGATCAAATTGTTAGGAGATGCATTCCTGATCATGAAATAACCAGTGTGATACAATTTTGCCATGATGGAGTATGTGGTGGACACTTTTCAGCGAATAAAACTGTGGCAAAAATCTCGCAATGTGGCTTTTATTGGCCAACTATGTTTAAAGATACATTTCATTATTGCAAGACTTGTGCTGCATGCCAACAATTAGGGGGTATTACTAGACGTAACATGATGCCTTTAAACCCCATTTTAGAAATTGAAATATTTGATTGTTGGGGCATAGACTTCATGGGACCTTTCCCACCTTCATTTGGATATGCTTATATTTTGGTTTGTATTGATTATGTTTCTAAATGGGTGGAAGCTATTCCTTGCAGGTCAAACGACACTTCCGTTGTGCTTAAGTTCCTCAAAGAGAACATTTTCTCTAGGTTTGGAGTGCCAAAGGCCTTGATCAGTGATGGAGGGTCTCATTTTTGCAACCGCATGTTCGCTACATTGATGAAGAGGTTTGGGGTCACGCACAAAGTTTCTACTCCGTATCACCCATAAACCAATGGTCAAGCAGAGTTGGCGAATAGAGAGATCAAAGGAATTCTACAGAAAATGGTGAATCCATCAAGAAAAGATTGGAGTCTGAGCTTACTTGAAGCGTTGTGGGCTTACAGGACGGCCTACAAAACAATTTTGGGGATGTCACCTTACCGTATAGTTTTTGGGAAGTCTTGTTACTTACCTGTTGAATTGGAACATAGATCTTACTGGGCTATAAATAAATTGAATTTTGATACCGATTCATCTTTTTCTTCTCGCAGGTTACAATTGTTGGAGCTAGAGGAGCTGAGGAGAAATGCGTACGATAATGCCAAAATATTAAAAGAGAGGATGAAATCCGTCCATGACATGATGATCCTACGGAGGGAGTTCACCCCAGGCCAAAAAGTACTGCTATACAATTCTAGGCTACACATCTTTCCCAGGAAGCTTCGCTCTAGGTGGTATGGGCCTTTCACAGTCAAAGAAGTTTTTCCACATGGCGCAGTGCTATTATTGAACGAAAAGGATGGAAGCGAGTTCAAGGTGAATGGCCAAAGATTGAAGCATTTTCACGAGCCTTGGACCAAGGAAGCGAGCACCATGGATCTCACAGACCCACCTTCGGGTGGGAACTAATCAGGTGTGTTCTTTCCATGATTCCCTCTTCCTAACTTTGAGGACAATGTCTATTTTAAGTTGGGGGGAGGGTATAACTTTTAGGATTTTTATTTTTATTTTTTTCTTTTTCTTTTAGGATTTTATTTTATTTAGTTCCCTTTTTGCATTGCCAAAAAAAAGAAAATTGAGTCAAGATCTATCACCAATACCTATTTTTACCTAGAAATGAACCTCATGTGATGAAATTTCTCGTTATTTATTCACCACCGTACACTCGTGATTTATTTTCCTCCACCACTATTGTTAAATATTTCAGTCTCATTTTACATGAATACGAGTACTTGTGGGGAATTTCTTTTGATACATCTCAATGGCAAAATTAATTGACGACTTAATGAATCTAGAAATTATGAATTAGCAAGTAGTATGCTTTCATTGGAACACACCAAAGTTCATGCATCAATAATTCATAAAATAACTGGAGCATTGCTTTTTATCTCGTATTCATTGCTATTTGCATGCTTGGTATGATTTTGGGTAGAAAAATGTACAACGTCCTTTGAAATGATTAGGATAACATATTCTTGTGAAAGAATAAAGAAAAGGAAGCTATCTTGCTAAGTTATTTATGCACACACAAAAGAAAAAAATGAAATGAATGAACGAATAAATGTGTCGTTAAAGAAATAACTTGGTTGGCTCGAGTAGTACAGTCTGAGGGGTCCGTCTTGGCCTAATGCCCTATTATCTTCCGATTTGGGAGCCATTGACTGGAACCTCAATCATTTGATGGAGCGATCCAAGTTATACATTTTTTCTGCGAATGTTGCTTGATGCGCGTTACACAGAACTATTAAAAAAAAGAGAACGAAAAGAAGGAAAAAGTGTGCATAATTAGCAAGGCAAGAGAACTTCCAACGCTTAACGAAAACACAGGATGTGGTGTGATTTCCTATGAATGAAAATTGACGTGTGTATGTCTTGATACCATTCTATTTTTTTAATGCTTGCTTTGCATGATACATCTACGCTCCAAGTTAGAGTATTTGATTGAACGGTGTGGGCCATTGATTTTGTATGCTATGAGCTATGAAGTAATGGATAGTGAATTTAAGTCTATTTTATAACCATTTGAGATACTTGACATTCATTTTTGAAAACCCACAAGTACCATTACTTGATGAGCTTGAAATGTTGATATGAGTGTGTGGTTATCTCTTTTGTCGTTGTAGTATGGTGGTGAATGATTTGAGATCTGATAAGGTGATCTAGGTGTACTATTAATCGCTCTTTTTTGCTAGAGACTAGCAAAACGCTAGTTGGGGGGTGTGATTTGGGTTGAATATTACGTATTTAACCCCTCATCTACCAATATTTTGTGTGTAAATGATGCTTAATTGGTCACTAGTACATTCGTATTTTGTATATCATGATTTACTAGAGCAAATCACTTGATTTGTCCACAAAGTATGAATTTTACTGAGTATTTCTGCACTTTTTATATTTTTCCTAGCTTGGTCTCGATCTCACGATTCCAACGACTATTTATTTATATTTTTCTGAGATCTGTGCTAATTACTGTGAATATTTGAATGCAAAATACCACTTAATTGAAGAAATACAGAAGAAATACATTTTAAAATACGGCGCACGAATCTTGGAGTGCCACGCGGCGTCATCCCCGCGTTTCCCCACCGTATCAGACGGCTATCATCTTCAGTTACGCGAAAAATTCCCAACCGTCGGATGCTGATCCGACGGTCCACAAAGAGCGAGCTAAGCGAACGAAGTGGGCAGCTCTCAACCGTAGGATCAAGATCAAAGGGTCCAGATTCATTCCCGCAGCGAACGAAGCGGCGGAAACTCCTTAGCGATGTGGCACACATCGAGCTTATCTCCTTCTCATCCAACGGTCAGCATTTATCACCGAACGCGATTCGAATTCGAATCCGCTGCTGTCGACGCGGCCCAATCCAGACCGCTCGATTTCGATCGAGCAGACGACGATCATCCATCAGCGAGCGAAGATCGGGCGAAGCCTTAGTGCGACGTGGCGCAATCCCGTGTGCATGATGCGGATCTAACGGTGGAGAAGCAATCTCGAGCGTCGTTTGGATTCGTTAGCGGTAGCGGGCGCACGACTATTGAAGGACACGCGGCGCTCTCCCATGCAATCCCGCAACGATCCGACGGCTCGTATTTGCTCTGGCCGTGTGGATCGAGTTTAAAGCCAAACGGGTGCGAATTTGGACCCGATAATCCTATTAGAACTCGTAATCTAATTATAAAAGGTATTCTAGGGTTTTTGAGCGTATTATTGGCGTATTGGAGCACCTAGGAGCCGAATTTTCGCTCTGAAAAATTCTGTAAATTTCCAGAGACTATTCTTCAGTTTTCCAGAGAGTTTGGAGTCTTAGCTTGGAGTTTTGGTGATATTTTCTTAAACTCATACCCCGTATTTGGGTGTTTTCTATTGTATTTTGCTATGAACTTGAAGTATTTGGCTATGAAACTAGTTTATTCTTGCATTATGAGTAGCTAATTCTTAATTGTGCATGGTATGGCATAGTTAGGAGATGTGATTCGTATTCGTTTGGTTGTATTATTGTGCTAAAATTGCATGTCGATAAATTTGTAATATTTAGCTTAAAAATCCACTTTTTCATATTCCAAAAGAATTGATTTAGTTGATGATCAACCCACAAGGGTGAGTTTTGATCTCTCCAAAAGAGTGCTTCATATCTTATTTCAAAGGTTATAACTTTAGCGACAATATTATTGAAATTTGTGCTTGAACCCCCAAAAGGGTATATTCCGATGAATTGCTCCCAAAAGGAGAATTTATTGAGTTATAATAAACCAACCAAATAAATACGAATCATTGATCCTAATGAACCCATACCATGTGCATATTTCTCATTGATATTTTCACGAATTTTCATTGTTCGTATTGTTCACGTATTCACAATTCACCATCGAACTCATCCACACCATCACCACCTAAAGTGTTTAGTTTCTCTACGTAGACTTTCTATTTGATTTAAGCTTGTGGTTTCAACAGATTTCTCCCGAGGATTCGATATCTGGACTCCCAGATTATACTACTTGTACGGACTCTTGCGCTTGAGAGAAGCACCTTTTTGGTCCCACCAATGGTTTAATCATTCATGTGTATGCATTTAACCATCTTAGTGAGCCTTAGGATTATCATAGAATCCAACCCAATAGGCTCATCTTGACCAAATTCTCATTTGAAGTCTCTGGCTCTCCAATAGTCGCCTGTTGAAGGTTTTACAGTCGACTGGGTGATTCCAATCGCCTGTCGAGCCTTTTACAGTCGACTGTGGTGCACTGCTCAAGTCAACATTTTTATTGACTCTACTTGAGCTTTTCGCATCAGTCGACTGATGTTCAATTTACAGTCACATGTATATTTACAGTTGACTGTGAAATGGTCAACAGTCGTCTGAAAGGCGTAAGTGCGAATATTGCATCTCTATGTTTATTTCCATCTCCTACAGCAGTCGTCTGATGAAGGATAAACATTCGCCTGTCTATTTTACAGTTGACTGTCATTTGTTCATCAGTCGCATGTATGCATACAGGGAGTAAGAGTGCAACTCTCTGTTTTATTCCATCCCCAGCAGCAGTCGCCTGCTGAAGGTTTAACAGGCGCCTGTCCTGTTTTCAGTCGACTGTCGAGGTTCAGATTATAGCCGTTGGGATTTATTTAGTCGTTGGACAGTCGACTGTCATTTGTTCATCAGTCGACTGTCTGTGACGTTTTAGCCCAAAATCCAGCCGTTGCTGCTTTTTGTTTTTTACTGTTTTCTTGGCTTTTGAGAGTTCCTATAAGGTTCCTATATATATGAGAGGGCTGAGTTCATTGGAACTTCTTGATGCTATTGAAAATCCTTAGAGATTAAATAAGCTACTCTCAAACTCTCTCATTTCCCTCTTAGAGCTCATTCTCTCCTTCATGCATTGAAGTCAAGCTCAAGGGAAATCATCCAAGTGCATTTCTAGCAAATCTCATCACTTGGATATCCTCTTCTATGCCTTGCATTCATTAATGAGTAAGTTCGTCTCAAGGCATAGGTAAGAGTATTTGTTTTACTTTGTTATTTCATTGAAACCCTAGCTTTCTGTGTGAGAGCTAATTACTCTCTGTGTGAGAGTATAACCTTCGGTGTGAGGGTTGGTTGAGATCTCTCTGTGTGAGAGTTTGAGTCTCTCTGAGTGAGAGCACAAGTCTTTCTGTGTGAAAGCAATGATTTCTCTTTGTGGGAATCCTTAATCCTCTGTGTGAGGTCTCTCTGTGTGAGAGTAAGGATTTCTCTGTGTGAGAATCCAAATCCTCTGTGTGAGATATCTCTATGTGAGATTGTATCCACTTCTCTGTGTGAGAATTATAGTGGATATTGGTGTGGCTAGACGTACCCAAGTTTGGAGAACCAGGGTAATTCTTGTGTTTTCGTTTGGATTGACTGTGTTGATTAATTCCTCTTGTACTTATTATTCCACATTTGTAAGTTTAATTTTAATTGCACAATTTATTGCCATCACTCTCTTCACCCCCTAGAGTGTTTGTTGTTAGTATTGCAAAGTAGACGGTCCTTACAATTGGTATCAGAGTGAGGTTGAAGCATACAACAATGATGGCATACAACGCTTCATCCATGTCTCATGAAGAAGGTCTATCAACCGTTCGACCCCCGCTCTTCAACAGAACCAACTACCCAAGGAAGATCAAGATGATGATCTACTTGGAGGGTCAGGACCTTTAGGACATCACAGAGTCGCCATTTGAGAAGCCTACTACACCCGCGGCTTCAAGGACAAAAGCAGAGAAGGGCTCGATCAAATTCAATGCAAGGTCTATGAATGCATTCCATTGCACCCTCACTTCAAATGAGTTCAACCGCATCTCCATGTGCAAAACGGCCAACGAAATTTGACATACATTGGAGATTTCTCCTAAAGGGACTACGAAGGTAAAGAAATCTAAACAATGCGTATTTAGATGTAAATTTGAGTTGTTTAAGATGCAGGAAGGTGAAAACATCTCGAAGATGTTCACAAGGTTCACAGTTATCGTGAACGCTTTGGAAGGACTTGGGAAGGTGATTTCCCAAGAGGATCGAGTGGCGAAGATCCTTGACTTGCTCACATCTCAATGGCAGTCAAAGGCCAACCGTATTTTGGAGTCTAACGACATGTCCAAATACACCGTTGAGGAGTGCATTGGGAATCTCATGGCGTATGAAGTAAAGCTTCAACATAAGAAAGAGATTCAACCAATGAAGCCCGAGAAGCAAAAGGGGGTTGCATTCCATGCCGAGAAGGAGCCAATCGAATGGAGAAAGACATTCCATCGGGAAGCTTCGAGTGAAGATGATCGAGAAGATGATGCTAGCGATGATGATTACATCGAGCTTTCCAAGCAATTCAAGGCATTCCTCAAGGGCAAGCAAGGTAAATCTTTGTCAAAGTTTGCCTCTAAGTCTAACTATTCTATTTGTTTCCATTGTAGAGAAAAAGGTCATCTTTCTACCGAATGCCATTCCAAGCCCGACAAAGAGACTTACAAAGGGAAAGGGAAGAAGCATTAGAAAGGCAAGTCGAAATTCAAGAACCAAAAGAAGGGACTTGTCGGCATTTTTGATGACTCCGATGAGGACACATCAAGTGATGAAGAAGCGGATGACAAGGAGCAAGCTCACATATGCTTCACGGCTTTTGATGATTCCTCATCAATCTCCTCTAACTCAAGCGATGAAGAGATAGAGGCGTGGCTCAACTCTAACGAAGAAATCTGCTTTATGGATAATGGGAAAGAGTCATCGTCAAACTCTAGCGAGGAGGAAAGCGATGAGAAAGTTGAGGAGGAAACGCTATCCTACGAGGAGCTCGAAGGCCTCCAACTTGGCAAGTAAGTGCATCGACTCATATGATAAATTGAAAGCTAAATTTAAGAATGCTATGAATAGGGTGCATGCTTTAGAATCTACTAGTGTAAATAATAATGATGCTTTGCATGTTTGTGACACTAGTGAGAGAGACACACTTCTCTCTCAAGTTAAGGAATTGAGCATAACCAATGAAAAATTAGTAGCTTAAAACCTTAGCTTGGAAACTCGCATTCAACAACTTACGTTGAAATGCGAAGAGGAATCCTAAAAGCTTATTAGCTTTGTTCATGCTAGGGATTCACTCCACGGTTTGCTTGAAAAATAACATCCGGCAAACCATAGAGGAGGTTTGGGATACACTCCAAATGTGGTTACCAAGCCCACCTCTAATTCTTCTTTTGGTGCAAATTCAAGAAATATTGCTAAATCACCTAAGAAGAATCACCATGCTTTCTTGTATAACAATAGCAACAATAAGAAGCATGTAAATCACAAGGTGGTGAGGAAAAATAAAAATCCTTCATTTTTTTGCTAAGGAGCAAAATCCTCATTCTATGCATGCCAAGAAATTCTTTTCTACACATATGCATGCCACATCCACCCCTCTTACAAAGGCAAAATCATTGCCTAGGAAATCCTTGAGTTTAGGGATCCCACTAAGTGTAGTGTGCAAGAGAGGGATAGATACATCAACTCTATAGTTAGGGATGTGATTACCTCATGTGATTACATTATGAAATCAAACTCCTCATGGGTTTGGTTCCCTAATGTTTAGGTCTCTCACTCATATGCATATTACATGTGTATTGTGCTTAAATGTTTATTTTAGCCTACCAATTGTTTGTATGGGTTTCATGATTTTGAAAATATTTTTAAATTTATTTTTCATGAAAATGAGGACCTTGGGGAATACATTGTCATGCATGCATTCATGGATCCATATGTATGACAATTGGGGAGTTAATATGTTATATATTATAGGTTTAAAATAATTTTAAAACATATTTTGACTCTCATTTTGGGTTTTGATAAAGATCATTATTTACAATTGGTTATTATGGTCTTGATCTTGACCCATTGATATTGCCATCATGTTACATGTTATATTATTATTTTTTGGCAACATTATTTTGTATCAATGAAGCTTGATTTTTCTGATGGGAGACTGTGTTTTTCACGGAAGAATGAGGTTGGGGTGTATCTTAAAGCTTTTTGCCTAGGACTTCGATTTCATCTTCACCCTTTCATCATAGAAGTCCTATGCTCTTTGGGGCTTCCCTGTGTCAACTCGCACACCAAGCTCTTTCTCCCTTAGTTGGCTTCATTGTGCTTTGTGAGCTCTGTGGGGTCCGTACATCCCTCAGGCTGTTCAAGTACTTCTTCCAAATAATACTCGATCCCCGCCCGGTGTGGTACCATATCACCGCTCGCCCGATAGTGAGGCTCATACACGACCTCTCGCTCTCTGATCTCGGATGGAAAGACACTTTCGTGATTATCGTCATTCCTAATTTGGGACCGATGCTCAATGGTCGGAGTTCTCCGAGTTCTGAGCTCGCTAAAGAGTCCCGGTTGTTTTCGGAAGATGCCATGGCTAGGCTGTTACCAGGCAAGGTTAGGCGACAAAGCTCCTTCTAGGTCGACCAAGGTGAGAGAGGTCGACTCTGTATTGTTGGATGGTCATCGACTGAAGACCCTTTTGTGGAGTCCGAGTAATGCATATCGATTCTGTGTCTTTATTACAGCCACTCACAATAATTATATCCGTTGTTTGCAGATATGACGAACGGAGCTGGTGGGAGTGGTGACTCTAGCATGGGTCAGGTTTGGAGAGAGCAGCGTAAGAAGAAAAGGATCACTAGGGGTCAAGCCGTCGCGCTGACGGGTCGAGCGCTCGGTCTCTCCTTCCCATCAATCAGAGTTCTTCTTCTGAGATGGGCGAGATCAGGCAGACCTCAAGGCCTTCTTCGTGTGCTTCCTTGAGGGAGGCTCTGAATCGGTCCCCCGTTCGAACTGTTCTGTCCCTCGCCTCCATTGTTGTCTCGGAGTCGCTGGTGGTGGATGACACCGACGTTGAAGAAGTGGTTACGTCCCCAAATCCGTTGGCTAGAAAGGGGGGGATATCCTCCCAAGGAGAGGAGGAGTCAGGAAAAAGAAGGCTAGTGGAGGAGGGAAATTCTCCTCCTTTGCTCATGGCAAAGGGTCTGGGGGCGGCCCCTCTCGAGGCTCAGGGGATGATTGAGACTTCCTCGGCGTCTCAGACTCCCGTGACGCCTCTCTTGGATAAGTGGCCCTGGGGCGGTATTGGCTCATCCGTTCCGTTGGTCGACCTGATCCTTGCAGAGTTCGATCTGGTCATGCTGCTCAACCAGTTGTCGTCCCGCTCCTCAGGGTCTATGCGGGGTGATCCTCACCAGCCTTGCTTCGTCGTTAGAAGGGAAGAGTTAGCCATATTGGATTTCAGGGCGATGCTCGATTGGTGGAGAATTCGATCTTCCCAGGGGATTTGGAGCTCCTTCGGGGATTGGACCTCGAGCAGGTGGCCAACTTCTTTATGGGGAGCGGACGTCAAGTACATCTTCTGCCTTTTGTTAATTGACTTCCAATTTGGCCGTCTTTGACTGATCCTTTTGCAGATGTCCATCCTTGGTGATGTGCTGTGCCGTCAGGCCATCGACCTGATCGAAAAGAGGTCGACGGGTGAAAGCCGCTGAGCACAAGGTGTTCGAGCTCGAGGCCCGGACGAGGAAGGCAGTAGAGGACCTGGAGAGAGCCCTCACAGCCAAGGCAGAGGCTGAGTGGGCGGCCGTAGAAAAAATAACCTCTCGTCCATGTCTGATCTCTGCAAGTCTGATGAGCTTCATTGGAGGATGGAGATGGCTCAGCTCCAGGCAGACCTTGAAGCTTCGAAGAGAGGAGCGATCGAGCTCTGTGCCAAAGCTTCCGACTCTGAAAGGTGGGCAGAGGCTTGCAAAGCAGAGGCCGCTGAGCTCCAGGCCAGAGTTGTGGAGCTCGAGGGGGCCGCCACGAGGGAGAAGGAGGAGCTGACGGCGAAGTTCACAAAGGTGATGGAGGCTTTGCACGACGTCTTTGCACCGAGAGGCGCTACTCCTTCCTAGGCTGAACTTAGCCTTGGCTTTGTGTAACCCTTTTGTTTCTGGTCTTGAAATGAAAATAATGAAAACTTTAAAATTTGCAACTTTTACGTTTTCATACATTCGAGTATGTGCATACATTGTGAATCCAAGTGGATGATCCTTCTGTGAGGGAAATCCTTTGGTTCACGACTGATGACTTGGGTCGTTTGGAGGCGAGGGATGAGACCCCTTCGAGTTACGGCCAACGATGATCGAGGGTCGTTCACTGATGGGGTGATACCTCGGCTTACGGCTGAGGACTCGGGTCGAGGGTCGTTCAATGGCGAGGGATGATCCCTCGGCTTACGGCTGAGGACTAGGGTCATTCGGTGGCGAGGGGCGAGGCCCCTTCGACTTACGGTCGACGACGGTCGAGGGTCGTTCAGTGGCAATGGGTGATCCCTCGGCTTTCGGCTGACGCCTAGGGTCATTCGGTGGCGAGGGACGAGGCCCCTTCGACTTACGGCCGACGACGGTCGAGGGTCGTTCAGTGGCGAGGGGTGATCCCTCGGCTTTTGGCTGACGACTAGGGTTAAAAATCGTTAGATAGATATTTAAAATCGTTCGACCTTTTATTTATCATGACTCGATATAAGATAAAAGACAAAGATGCGTTTCGATTATTCAATATATTTACCACCGTCGGAACAATCATTGATATTACTTTCGCAAATGCTTAGCGTTCCAAGGATGTAATAGTTTCCTATCATCCAATGTAGCGAGTCGATAAGTGGCAGGACCGAGCACATAGATCATTTTGTAAGGCCCTTCCCACTCGCAGCGAGCTTTCCTTGCTTGAGGATCTCAGGAGTGAAGGCAGCCTTACGTAGCACCAAGTCACCTATGCAGAAGCTACGTCTGCGCACCTTGGATTTGAAATACCGAGCCATGCGTCCTTTTTGGTCGATGAGGATCGTTGGAACCCGTTCGCGAACTTTATCCATCAGTTGTAGGTTGAGCTCAAGCTCTTCTGAGTTTCTCTCTTCGTCATAATATTGGAGATGAAGTTGTCGTTCATTAACCTCCACTGGGATGACAGCTTCATAACCATAAGCAAGCATGAAGGGTGTTTCACATGTTGAGGTTTTGTGGGTCATCCTGTACGACCTATCCCAGGAATCTCTTCGAGCTTCCGGCCATGTTTCCTCGAGCCCGGTTATTCTCTTTCGGAGGGGGTCCAAGGATGCATTTGTTAGCAGCTTCTTCTAACCCATTGGACTGGTGGTGGGCGACAGAGGCGAAATGCAGCTTTTGGTTATAAGTATTTGGATCTTGATGAGACTTTTATTGTACCGTCTTTTAGACGAAATTTGATTTCTATTTTTGCATTGGACACATTTGGTTATAAGTGTTCATTTGGAAATGGAAAATTTGGTTTGTCTCAAGATTCAAAATTAGTTACTTTTGGTTTTCTATCTGGCTATGATAATCTTTATTTACTTGATACAATTGCTTCCTTTAATGAATCCATGCATTTGAGTACATGAAGTTTAAAAAGAAAGTTAACAAATGAGAATTCAGATGCGTTATGGCACAAAAGATTGGGACATATCTCCAGACGAAGAATAGAGAGACTTGTGTCAGACGAAATTCTCAACCCTTTTGATTTCACAGACTTTGATGCGTGTGTTAATTGCATAAAGAGTAAATAAACCAATGAAAGGAGATTTGTAGCCAACGGGACTTCAGATATCATAGAACGTATACATATAGATATTTGTGGTCCATTCCCTACGGTTGCTTGGAATGGTCAGCAATATTTTATAACGTTCAAAGACGATTATTCAAGATATGGCTACATATATCTCATTCACGAAAAATCTAAATCCCTAGATGTGTTCAAAATTTTAAGACTGAAGTTGAGCTCCAACTCACCAAACGGATTACAAGCATCAGATCTAACCGTTGTAGTGAATACAATAGTAGATATGATTATTTAGGTGAACAACGCCCAAGGCCATTTGCTAAATTCCTAGAGGAATGCGTTATCGTCCCTCGGTACACCATGCTAGGTTTACCCATTATGAATGGTGTATCTGAAAGACGAAACAAAATGCTTAAGGACATGATGATGAGTATGATTAGTCATTTCTCCTTACCAGAATCACTATGGGGAGAAGCACTTAAGACTGCAGCTTACATAATAAACAGAGTTCCAACTAAAGCAACTACCAAAACACCATACAAACTTTGGACAAGCAGGAAACCTCGTCTAAATCATTTGCATGTTTGGCGATGTCCAGCTTAGGCAAGGCCTTATAGGCCTAATGAAAAGAAATTGGACACAAGAACATTTAGTTACTACTGCATTGGATACTCTAAAAGATCCACGGGGGTATAAATTTTATGATCCCACATCTAAGGCAATTCTAAAGACAAGAAATGATAGGTTCTTTGAGGATGTAGAGTTTGCAAGGGGCGGTTCAATTAGTGATGTTGTCTTTAAGGAGGAATATGTTGATATTCTCGTTGGTGTCATTTGCCAAGGCCAAGATCTTATTCCTAACCTAGATTAAGACACAACATATCAAGACAATGTTGAAAATACTCCCATTCAAGACATTGTTCAAGAAGAACAAACTCTTGCATCTCCAGAACCTATGCCACTAAGGAGATCCATTAGAGAGAGGAGACGTGCAGTGCCAAACGATTACATTGTATTTCTCCGAGAACATGAGTTAGACATCGGAGTGATGAAAGATGATCCTATCAGCTTCCATCAAAGCTATGAAAAGTTCTAACTCTCAAAAGTGGATAAATGCCACGAATGAGGAAATTAAGTCCATGAAGGACAATGAAGTTTGAGATCTTGTCCCATTGCCAGAAGGTGTGAAACCCATTGGTTCTAAATGGATATTTAAAACCAAGAGGGATTCAAAGGGCAATATGGAAAGATATAAGGCTCGTATTGTCGCAAAGGGCTTCACTCAAAAGGAAGGCAATGATTATAATGAGACTTTCTCTTCAGTTTCTATGAAAGACTCATTCAGGATTATAATGGCATTAGTGACGCATTTTGACCTTGAGTTACATCAGATGTATGGGAAAACAACGTTCCTTCACGGGGACATTGATTAGA
Source organism: Scilla litardierei (assembly GCA_030789695.1). NCBI lineage: Eukaryota > Viridiplantae > Streptophyta > Magnoliopsida > Asparagales > Asparagaceae > Scilla > Scilla litardierei. Next base: position 96,432,855 of record CM061142.1, read on the forward strand.
CGATCTATATAGTGCAACCAGAAAACTTTGTGTTGGAAGACCCAATGAATATGGTTTGCAAACTTAAGAAATCCATCTATGAACTCAAGCAATCGACTCGACAATGGTATTTTAAATTTCATCAAGTGATCACATCGTTCGGTTTTGAGATGAAACTGGTAGATAAATGCATATACCATAAGTTCTGTGGGAGTAAGTTTCCTTTTCTGATTTTATATGTCGATGACATATGGCTTGCCAGTAACTATACAGGCTTATTGCATGAAACCAAGAGATTTCAAGCTAAGAACTTAGAGATGAAAGATCTTGATGATGCATCTTTTGTATTAGGGATCCAGATACACCTGGATCATTCTCGGGGTATTCTTAGATTATCACAAAAGGCCTACATCAAAAAGCGTCTTCAGAGATATGGCATGCAAAATTGTAAAGCATGTGATACCCATGTATCTAAGGAAGACAAGTTTAGTCTCAATCAGTGCCCTAAAACTGATTCTGAAAGGCAAGAAATGCGGAAGATTCACTATGCTTCAGCAGCAAGGAGTCTGATGTATGCTCAGGTTTGTACGCGACCAGACATCGCGTTCATTATAGGGATGCTGGATAGATACTTAAGCAATCCACGAGTAGACAATGGAAAGCAGCCAAACAGGTCTTTCGGTATTTACAGAGAACTAAAAACCACAGGCTCGTGTATCAGAGGTCGGAAAAGCTTGAGATCGTTGGATATACTGACTCCAATTTTGATGGATGCCAAGATAGCATGAGATCCACATCAAGCTATGTCTACCTACTTGTTGGAGGAGCCATTTCCTGGAAGAGTGCTAAACAGTCTCTTATAGACTCTTCCACCATGCCTGCAGAGTTCATAGCATGTCATGAGGCATCAAATCATGGAATATGGCTGCAGAATTTTGTCATAAGGCGGCATTTGGTAGATGGTATTGAAAGACCACCCAGGTTATTTTGTGACAATATGTCCGTAGTTGAATATGAAAATAACAACAGGAGCTCGACGAAGTCTAGGTACATTGACATCAAGTTCCCGATTGTTAAGGAAATAATTGGGAAAAAGAAATTTTTGTTGAGCACATAGGAACAAACTACATGGTTGCAGATCCGCTTACTTAAGGACTTCCACCCAACGTATTTCATCGGCATATTACTCGTATGGGTATTAGGTCATAAGAGGATATTCAGTTCTAATATGAGTTTGTATTTGTAGTGCTCATTTAATACAAACACTTTTCAGTTTTCAGTATAAGGATATTTGGTTTATTTTCTGCAAAAATAATATTCAGCTTTATTTTTTCCCCAAGGTTTGATCTCACTAAAGTTTAAGGGAGGATCAGTTGGAAATAGGCATGTTAAAATCACATTACATAAAATTTCCATGTTACACATCCACATCATAATTCATGTCATTCAGTTATTTTAGCGTATGTGACAATTGATGTGTCAAGTTAAGATTAAATGTGACAAAGGCCGCTTGATCATATGTTAAAATGATTGATGGACCAAATTGGTTTAGAGACATTCCAGTAATGACAACTGTTAAGGCCAAAATTGACTAAGACAGTTGTCAAGCTGACGTGGATCAGTAATGACAACTGTTAAGGCCAAAATTGACTGAGACAGTTGTCAAGCTGACGTGGATCCCACGGGCTGAGTCGGAGCCTCGTCAGCAGGTGAGGTGGGACCCGAGGTTGGAAGAACCTGAGTCGAGTGATGGATGTAAATGATGATGCGGTGCTTGATCGACCTTCGAGCAGTAGATGCATCGATCGTTCGAGGTTGGAAGCGTGGTAACAACCTTCGACGTTGGATGGTGACTTGTCGATTTGTACCACATGGACACGTTAGGGGGGTCGGATCTAGGTTCCGACCCAAATCCCCTACGATGCTTAAGTTAGTATGTGAACTTAAGGACGAGAGGGAGCTCGGAGCAGCTGAGATCGACCCACGGAGGTTCGTCTCAGATCTGTCGTTGCAAGCTCGATGATGTAAGAAATATCAGCTGAGAAAAGTAGAGTTCTATGTCTTAGACCTCGTACCTTGGAATTGAGACCCCTTCTCCTATTTATAGGCATCTTGGGTCCCTTTGGTGACGTTGGGAAGATAACGACCACCCATTATGGGGCCACGATCTTCTCCCTTTAATAGGAGTAAATGTTGTACATGTTTCTGTGAATTACAAGACCGTCTTTAATCCCACATTCATGTGAGGGGAATGCAATGGTCGACTTGCCAATGGGCTTTGACTGAGTCGATATCGAGCTTCTCCTGTGGGCCCCGTGGACCCTAGTCATCTGTCGGTCGAGTTATCTCGAATGCCGGCCTAATGATTCAACAATGGCCACCGTCGCACGACCTTAAAAGGTCTACCCGCTAAAGTTAAGCGACTTTACATCGCATTAATGTGGCACGACAGTCGAAAAAAAAAACTTGATTTCCAGGCGCCAAAACGCCCGCTCCGTCGATTCGGATGATTTGCCGGTTCGAAATCCAAGATACTCAGAGCCTTTGGATCTTTGACGCGTGTTTCATCATGCGGTTGTCTCCATGCCTATATAGGATGGCTCCAGTGGTAAGATGCGGAGGTATCATCTTCATTCTCTTTGATTTAGATTTTCCTTCCCTCGAAAGAAATGGCTTCGTCCTATATCCCTGTCTCTGAAGGGAGCTTGGTCACCGTCATGCAGAAGAATAAGGAACGAGTTATGGAGCCGGGCTTGCTCGCAAATCTGAGGTCCAAAGCTGGATCTGGCCAGATCCCCGAGCTTTAGAGGAGTTACGTCTGTCTCGATTACCAAATCCGGGTGACTGGGAGGGACAAGAGGGCTCATTGTCCTAGCGACCTGGAAGTGGGGGTATACATCAAAGCCTTCAAACGAAGCCTTCGATTCTCTATTCACCCCTTCATGCGGTACTTCTTGTGTACCCTGAACATTTCCCTCTGCCAGTTGATGTCGAACGCCATTAGCGTGTTGACGGGCTTCATAGCTCTGTGCGCGATGAAAGGAATTGAACCGTATCTGAGACTGTTCAGTTATTTTTTCTCAATCCCTCCCCTCAAGACCCAGGGCTGCTATACGATAATAGCCTGCCGAGGAAGGAAGCTGCTCGAAGACATTCCCACCTCTAACCCCAAATGGAAAGACAAGTTTATGTTTGCGGTTTTCCAAGGGGAGGCAAGCTTCTGTACCGATTGGGGTGCCCCTGACTTGGGCCCCGTCGAGGATAAGTCGCTGACTAGCGAGGAGAAAAAAGCCACCGACACATTGACGAGTCTGCTAGAGGATATGAGGTCGGTCAAGTGGATGTGGTCCGATGACATGTTGCATCGGACCGTGTCGATGAAAGGTTGGCTCGATCGTGCCTGCCAAACGTTCGACCTTTGTTCTTCGACTTAACTCGTTTGTTGCTTCTACAGGCATGGCTGGTATAAACTATCAGGTGGATTGATCGCTCCCGGATATACACCTGAAAAACAATTGTAGTTTTACCGCAAGTGCACGGTGTAGTGGCGAGAAGGTATCGAACACGAGAAATGTAGTGTTGGCTCCAATCTATCTTAGATTGGCTCGACTACTAAAGTTTTATTGGTGGAGATGGTTTTGGTATGATGTAATAGAAATGGTGATGGATGTCATGTCGGTGATAAAGATGTTGGATAAAATTCAATATAATAAAAGAGTCTAGGGCTATGGAATCCCCACTATGGATCGTCATGCATCTCTGTGAATCGCAAATCTCAATGTTGCAAGACTTGAATTGAGGTGAACTAGTCATAACTGAATAGAGAACCAAGCCCACGCTCTCTCGTTATTGCAGGTCTATACCTACCTAGATCAGGGCCCACTCTCGTGCAAACCCTAACCTAAGCCACTAGCATTAAGATCGACATCATCATCCAATCGCACCTCGAGCCCACTCTCGTGCAAACTCGAGTTACGATCTAGATTATGATAGCTTGTATTCGTCCAATCTCTTGCAAACGAATATGTGTATAGACTTATAATAAAAATGCTAGCTTTGGTCCAATCTCTTGCAAACCAAACCTAGTGAATCTCGATTATAAATCTAAATCGAATATCTAGGCCTTCCCATTGATCAGAGCCCAATCTCTTGCAAACTCTGGATCAATGAAGATTCCTAGCTATCCGTAATAAATCAATCACAATCTAACCTTCTAGAAATTCTAGCAACATAGAAATTCATTCATCACAAATCTGAAATTAGATCCATAGGGTTCATCCCTATGCCCTAGAACAAAGATCAACCTAGCATAGCAATAAGGATATAGAAATCAATAAAAAACATTGCTTGCATATGAAAAGATATCAAATCAATGATTCAAATAGCAAGAACAAAGATACTTAGCTTTCATAAAGAAATCCAATCCAAATACAAGCTTTTAGATCCGAGAGCGGGCTTAAGGCATGGCCTAACCTCTAAAAAGTCTCCAAGAAAATAATGGGAACCCCCCTCTAATGACGGCTACAAATCCTATATATAGTCCCCTCAAAACCCTTGCAAATAACCCTAAATACCCTCTAAAATTCGTGCCCAAAGTCAGCTCTGGTCGCAACTTAAGTTCTGGGCCCGCACTGACTCGGCCGAGTGAGAAAACAGCTCTGGCCGAGTAGCAATTTTTGCACTGCAGCGTCAACTTGCAGAAATTCCTCACATTTCATCCGATCTCCGTTGGCATGTTCTTGGCAGCGTTAGAACCGTCATGAAGTCTACTATCCATAAAAAATATGAGAAAAATACTTGGCTACTGAAATGATAGCAGATTTCAAAAGAGTGAGAGGCTGTCTAAAAATCTGGATGCTCGTGTCACTCGGCCGAGTGAAAATATGACTTGACCGAGTGAGAAGTGTGACTCGATCGAGTACGTTAGTTTGTAGATCATCCAGAAAAACAGAGAAGTCGACCTGGCTCTCTTCGAAATCTTGGCCTCCACTCGGGCGAGTGGAATTCTTACTCGACCGAGTGGAATTCACCACTCGGCCGAGTACATTGTGGTACTCAAGCTGGCAAACATCATCGCGTCAGTCTTGCTCGGCCGAGTAAGCTGCTTCACTTGGCCGAGTGAACTGCATTGCTCGGCCGAGTGGCCTGTTTCAGAGCTCATTTCTCCTCCTCCTCGCTTCCTCGTCGATTCCTTCGACGTTCTTCTTCTTCCTCCACTCATCTTTTAGTGTCGTTAGCTCCTTGATATGGTCGTGGGTAATGCTCTGGCATGCGTGCAAGTCCTTTAGCCTCATTTTTGCTCCCGATTGCTCCATATTTCCTGAAATCCGACAAAAAAGAAATAGTGAAAAGTAACGCAATATCGTCGAATAATCTTGAAAAGAACGATATGGGCGATCAAATGATATGCAAATATGCAGAAAAAAGGTGTAAAATATGGACTGATCATGGATCATGCATAGAGGGAGGCAGTCGAGGCTTCCATTATAGAGGTGGAGGTGATCATGTTGTTGCCTCTGGTGCCGACTGTGGGGGAAGGGGCCCAACCGTCTGAGGATCGACCCATTGTTGTAGAGAGAGTTTCTCAGGTGGCCCGCCTTCAGAGGAAGAAGAAGGAAAAGCCCGCCTCTGAATTTGAAGTAGTTGCGCTTGAAGGGAATAAGAGGAGGCGGTAACTCGTTCTCAGCAACTCGGTGCCATCTGGGTCGAATGGAGTTACGGAGTAGGTCTCCCGGCCGGGGACGGGTATCCCCCAAGAGGGACATTCGGGGAAGACTCAGGTCCCTCGGAGCTTCTTCTGCACGAGGACACCTAGCCTTGGGGGGTTTGTTCCCTCCTGTTAAATTGTCTAAAGACATCCCTGATGAATTCAGGCCGATGTTGCTGGCGAGTCGATCTCCCCAGGCCCCATACGACTATATCGCAGAGGAGCTCGTCCAAATGGAGTTACCGATGAGGCGAGAAGATTCTGCTCTCCTCGATTGCGGGACTGCCTTCTGTATCGCGGAAAATGTGACCATTCCAAGGGATAAGGCTATTGTGGAGAGGGTCGACTATGAGCAGCTTGATTCGATAGCCGTTCATGCCAGCATCCAGGTAATTTTTGCTCCAGCCTCCCTCGTAGGTGAGGTGAGCATAAATGCTGACTGTTGTGCATTATTTGTAGGCTCTCGTGGCCACCGCTACGTTGCGTCGACGTGCTCCGGTGGTGGCCAATCATGAGGTCACCCCGGAGTCCGTCAGGTTGGCCGTGGAGAAGTCTCAGGTTGAGCTGGATAGAATATGGCTTCTATGCAAATTGAGACTAAATCATATTTAGTAGCTCGAGCAAGAGTTACGTGAGTCTTGTAAGGAGGAGGCTGAACAAGCCTCCTTGAGAGAGCGAGCGGAGAGAACTCTATTGGAGGCGAGGGCCAACGCCGAGGTCGTTGCGGAGAGGGCGGTTCAGGAATTTCAGGATTCATTTCCCGACTTCGACGAGCTATACAGAGATGGATATGTCGGTTGAAAATGAAGAACCGATTTCCTGACCTCTCTACTGAAATCGACCAAATCCCAATGATTTTTCCAGACCTCGGTGACGACGAGTTGAACCAAGGCACGGAGGAGGCTGCTCTCATCGACGATGTTGCCACCGTGGCCGACGACGATGCAGAAGCGGACGCTACGGGGGACCAGAGTCCATGGCCATACTGGATGGAGACCAAGGGCCTAGCCATCCGCTATAGGATCTCGGTGCTCCTTTTACACCTGCTTTTGGAAAATTTTGAATGTATAGGGGGTGATGTAGATGTAAACGAAAACAATGTTTTGCAATAAGAGTGACAGAAGAATTGGCCTGCATATCCTTGTTTGTCGTTGCATTTCTATGTTTGTTGTCGCTTAGGTCATGTGGTGGTCGTAATGCCTGATGGCCCCCCGATGGGTTAAATGCTGCATCAGGATGATCGAGGGTAAGCCATCGTACCATGTTAGAAATGGACCACTACATCCCATGGTGAGGGAGCGATTTGCTCGACTAATGGCTGACAGTACGAGACTCGTTCAGTGGCAAAGGGGTGGCCCTTTGACTTACAATTGACGACCTTTAGGAGAATCATTCAGTGGCAAAGGGGTGTCCCTTCGACTTATAGCTGACGACCTTTAGGAGAGTCGTTCAGTGGCAAAGGGGTGGCCCCTCGACTTACGGCTGACGACCTTTAGGAGAGTCGTTCAGTGGCAAAGGGGGTGGCCCCTCGACTTACGACTGACGACCTTTAGGAGAGTCGTTCAGTGGCAAAGGGGGTGACCACTCGACTTACGGCTGACGATCTTTAGGAGGGTCGTTCAGTGGCGAAGGGGGGGCCCCTCGACTTACGGCTGACGACCTTTAGGAGGGTCGTTTAGTGGCGAAGGGGGGGCCTTTCGACTTACGGCTGACGACCTTTAGGAGGGTCGTTCAGTGGCGAAGGGAGGCCCCTTCGAATTACGGCTGACGACCTTTAGGAGGGTCTTTCAGTGCCAAAGGGGTGGCCCCTTCGACTGACGGCTGACGACCTTCAGGAGGATCGTTCAGTGGCGAAGGGGTGGCCCCTTCGACTTACGACTAACAACCTTCAGGGGGGGTCGTTCAGTGGCAAATGGGTGGCCCTTCGACTTTGGCTGACGACCTTTAGGAGGGTCGTTCAGTGGCGAAGGGGTGGCCCCTTCAACTTATGGCTGACGAGCTTTGGGATGGTCGTTCAGTGGCGAAAGGATGGCCCCTTCGACTTACGACTGACGACCTTTAGGAGCGTCGTTCAATGGCGAAGGGGTGGCCCCTTCGACTTACGGATGACGATCTTTAGGAGGGTCGCTCAGTGGCGAAGGGGTGGCCCTTCGACTTACGGCTGATGACCTTTAGGAGTCACTCGCATTGATTTCGTCAACATGAATTCAGTTTACCCAGGCTTCCCGAGGGGTGGATCCTTTTAGAGGGGAGTTTTGTGTCACACACCGCTTCTCATAATACGGGTGCGAGAACGAGACGAAGGTCGACATGGGCTGGAGCTGTGAAGCTCGAGCCCACTAAGAGTCTGTAGGGATACACCAAACGAAGTACATGTTCTTGCATTAAAGTTCAGATTAATAAGAGTACTCAAAAAGAACAACAACATTCATTCTTCAAAATAATAATCCAGCAGTACAAAAGAAGTCTAATAAAAGAAAGCCTCGGGCATGGCTACAACTGAAAAGGGAAACTACTGGTGCTACGCACCAAACCTAGACAAGAAACTAAATGGTGCTACACACCCATACTAGAAAACTGGAACCTTTAAGTAAGCAACATGAAGGAAACTCTAAGACTGGTCCTCGTCCGGATCGTACTCCTGAGCAATGTCCTTCTGCTCCAAGTCCGCAGGGACTGTCTCCTCGTCTACGTACTCTGTCTCAGTACCTGACGTACAAATACCCAAGAGAAAAGGAGTTGTACGTCAGGCAGAGTCTACAATTGAAATGTAAGAAAGACTCTACTGCAAGGTATATGGAATTTAAAGACAGTTCTTGAATGTTGTTTACATGGCAAGTTATGAGATGCGATAGCATGTCAGTTATATGTAAACATGGCATGAAAGTAAAAGACGGTGCAAGAAAGTAAACGTGGCATGTCAATGGCCGTATAGTGTGCTACCGACTACAAAATAAGACAAGACGAGACAAGACTGTGTGTGTGTGTGTGTGTGTGTGTGTGTGTCTAGGATTCACGCCTTAAGGTTAGAGGGGGATCAAACCCTTTAAACATTGCGACCGCTCAACCCAACCCCACCCCAAGTGCATAAGACAAGTCCGTACACATGATCATTGTTGAGTATTGATTCCCCGGATTTGGTTTTGATGATGAACAAACATAAATATCGTGAACTAACTCTTTGTGAGCGCAGTTATGGAGATCGTCGTCAAAATTCTATGAACATCAAAAGCGACGTCTCAAGACTTCTCAAAGCGCGTGATCATGTGCCTGAAGCTTCGTTGAAGCTCTAGGAGCATTATTGAAGTCAAGAGATTCGGATCGAAGCATTTGAAGACGGTTCGTCAAGTTTTATTTATAGTCTTCTAGCTTCTTTTCGTAGAATGTTAAGCCTTGAGTAGGTCTTACATGATTATCTTCATAATGCTCATATCTTAGAGCTAGGATTATCTTAGAAGCCCATACAAACTTTCCCGAATCTTCACGCTTCATTTCGCGGCTTCTTGTGCATCTTAGTTGGTTCAAGAAGAAGAACCAACCGACTAGATGGCAATCTAGTCGGTCGGAAATCCTTCTTGAACCGACTAGATATACTTGTCTATATTCAGCTCATTCACCGTTTACAGTTAGTCGGTCCAAGAAGGTTCACCGACCGACTAGTTGTCAAACTAGTCGGTTAGGAATCCTTCTTAGACCGACTAGTTATGTCTTTCATTTCACAAGCCTGAGCTACTGTTTACTGTTAGTCGGTCAAAGAACAACTATCGACCGACTAGTTGTGAAACTAGTCGGTTGGAATTTGTTCTTAAACCGACTAGTTCTCCTTGAATTCAGCCTATACTATTTCAACTCTTAGTCGGTCAAAGAATACTCACCGACCGACTAATTGTCAAACTAGTCGGTTGGTAAGTCTTCTTAGACCGACTAGTTCTCTATCTCCTGAACTTTACATATTGGCTGTTCACCTCTTAGTCGGTTCATGTTGAATCACCGACCGACTAGTTGAGAAACTAGTCGGTCAGTGATCCTTCTTTGACCGATTAGACTGCTTCAGAATAGAGCCGTTGGAGCATTAAATGCCACGATTTTTGCTCTCTCTTTCCTCTATCCTATATATACTTGAACGGCTTCTTGCTAAGCATGCAAGGCTGATATTTATTGCATTTTAGAGAATCAAAGAGAAGCATTTATTCTCATTTTCCAAGCTTTCATTTCTCATAAGAATCTCTCCTCACTCTTATTCCTAAAGAGAGATTCTCATTGATTGTGAGCCATTCAAGCCAAGAGCTTGATTCAAGGTCACCAACTCCACCCTAGGCTTCTATTGCTGGTCAACTTCTTGGTGCTAGGGTTTGGTGACTTCTTCTCCTCCAAAATCCTCCTTGCCCTAAAATCGTAAGTTTACTCAAGGCATATGATTTTGTTGGTAAGCATTTCTTATTTCATTTAATTTGATATTGCAAGTTTTACTCTCGGTTGTGAGAGTTGTGTGTGATCCCGGTTTGTGGGAGTCACATTTTCATTTATGTATGATTTGATCTTGTAGAGGTTTTCTACAAGAATTTCATAGTGCAAATTTGAGTTATAGGATTCTAACTCAAGTATCCGGAGGGGATCCGGGTGTTTGGGACGTAGGATCACCGGGAACAAGTCGGGGAGACTTGGGTGGATCCGAACCCGTTATATCGTTTGTTTGCGATTGTATTTTATTGTTGTCACATTTTCATTTCCGCATTGTTGGTTGATTTGCAAGGTAATTAGGAATTATCTTCTTAATTATTTTAAAGTACTATTCACCCCCCTCTAGTACTTGTGCAGTAGCTATCAGGGCATTACATTTGGTATCAGAGCCAAGTTCATAGCTATGTCTACCAACGACAACAAGAACGTTCGTCCACCTTCAGACTATAGCACCTTCAGGAACCGTGAAGGAGCTTCTTCGGTGATGGAAGGACACTCCTCGACTAGGCCTCCCTTCTTCAACGGTACCAATTATGGGTTCTAGAAATACTGGATGTAAACGTTCCTCCAGAGCACTTCACTATGGAGAGCCACGTTGACGGAGTATGTCGAGCCCGCTGAAGAAGATTTCGCGAAGTGGACTACCACGGAGGTCGCCGCGGAGGTAACCAATGCCAAGGCAATGAATGCCTTGCAATGCGCTTTGGAGCCCGAAGACTTCAACAAGATATGCACATGTAAGAGTGCATATCAAATCTGGAACTCACTCCTCATCTTGCATGAAGGAACAAGTAGGGTAAGAGACTCCAAACTCACCGTTGTTAATAAAGATTACGAGTTATTTCATATGCAACAGGGTGAGAAGATGAAGGAGTACTATGCTCGCTTCGTTGACATTACCAACGAGTTGGAGGCTCTTGGAAAGACCTACACCCAAAAGGAGAAAGTCTCAAAGATTATTGACGAACTTCCTTCTTGTTGGGAGAAGCATACCTTCGCCATCGAGGAAGGTAATGATATGAATAAATATACCGTCGTTCAACTAATAGGTACCTTGATGTCTTATGAGGTACGCAAGGATAGTAAGATAAAGATGCAAGACAAGATGAAGTCTTACTTGAAGTAAGACGAGCCAAAGAAAAAGGCGATTGCGTTCAAGGCCGCTCCATCTACTTTTACCGATAAAGAAGAATCGGAAGACGAGTTGGACATTGAATCTCTTGCCCTCATGGCAAAGAAGTTCAACCGATTCTTCCGGAAAGGTAATTTCAAGAACAAATCTAAATTTAGTTCTTCTAACGCCTCCGCTCCTTTGTGTTTTAAATGCAATAAGCCAGGACACATGAAAGTGGTTTGTCCTCAAAACAAGCAAAAGGAGAAGTGGAAGGCGCCAAAGTTTGACAAGTCTCGAAAGTACAAGAAAGGGTACAAGAAAGGACTTGTCGGCACATTCACCGACTCCGACGAGGACTCCTCAAGTGGAGAGTCGGATGATGAACAAGTGGAGCAAGCACACATGTGCTTCATGGCTAGAGAGGAACATGATCAAGAATCCTCCTCCGATGAAAGCGAGGATGAAGGCGATGAGGTAACTATGGATGACCTTAGATTAGCTAACGAGCAAATTTGGTCTAAGTATTCTAAACTAGTAAATAAATATACTAAGACTAAAGATGGGTTAACTAGTCTCCAAACCTCACCTAAGCCTATCGTCATCAACAACGACACCGTTGTTAAAGATTTGAGAAATGAGATTGTAGATCTCAAATCTCAACTTGAGCATGTTCATATTGAGGAATCGGATGAACGCGAGATGGCGGATTTGATTTCTCTAAACTCAACTTTGAGTATTGAGAATGAGAATCTCAAATCTCGTGTTTGTGTACTCACATCGCAAGTGTCCACTTTGGATGCTTCTATGCATTCTCTCACCGAGAAGTATGAGTGCACATTAGGCCGAATTAATAAATTAAATAAAGGTAAGGACCATTTGGATAATATTAATGACTTACTTTCGACAAATCACCACATTGGCTTGGGGGTATAAGATGGGAAATTCATCCAAATTGTCCACTACCTTTGTTAGGGCAACTTCCGATGCCTCAACGAGTGGGAGCAAACACCCCATTGGTAGTTCATCTACCAATGGTGCTTCCACCTCATACACATCCCCATTTGGAAAGAAACCCACTTTGGGTGGACCTCCAAAGAAGGGTCATGCTTTTATGTACACCAATACTATTCCACGTAGGAACACACATCTTACTCCACAGGTTCACAATTATGATGATTTTTATGCTACACGTCCACGGGCACGTGCACACCAAGTGAGGCACCCTCACGCACATGTTCCTCCACATGCATATGTTCATCCACATCACTATCATATGAATGATTACCATCATGCATCATATCATATGTCGCCACCACCATTTCATCATGTGCCATATGCATATCCACGACATGCATCACGTAGAAATCAACAACGTATGCATGCTCTCAATAGGAATAGGGCTCCCAAAATATTCACTATTTGGGGCCCGAAGAACACTAACATGCATGAAAAACAAGCATACATGAATTCTTATTTTATGGATGTCGTGCATAATGATGATTACATTGGGAAGTCTAAGTCCAATTGGACTTGGCTTCCAAAGGTCTAATCTTTTAGGACCCAATGACCTTGGGTACCATGGAATCATATGTTTATCTTTAGGTACTCAAGAAAAAGAAACGGAGCAACAAATCCAAATTTAGCTCCAAGAATAATTGGATACTTGATAGCGGGAGTTCAAAACACATGACGGGTGATGCTCAATTGCTCTCCGGAGTGGTGCCAATTGCAAATGGGAACTGAGTCGTCTTTGGAGGAAACGAGAGCGGAACCATCATTGGTGTTGGTAAAGTAGGTAATCCTTCTAAACCACTAATAAGTGATGTTTACCTTGTTAAAGGATTAAATCACAATCTTATTTCAATAAGCCAACTTTGTGACAAAGGTTACAAAGTTAGCTTTGCGAAAGGAATGTGTCATATTTTAAGAAAAGATAATAATGATTTGTTATTTTCTGGCACACGCCATAAGGATATATATATCCTAGATATCCCCAAGTCACATGAACAATGTCTCATTGCCAACACAAGTGAACAACACTTATGGCATCGACGTTTTGGTCATGTGAACTTTGGAACACTTTTCAAACTTTCCAAGTTAAATTCTATTAATGGCTTTCCTAAGCTTGTCTTTCAAAAGAAAAGCTTTTGTGACTAGTGTCAACGAGGCAAGCTTCCAAAATCGTCATTTAAACCTAAGAAAAGCATTTCATCTAAGCGGCCTCTAGAGCTATTACATCTAGATCTTTTTGGGCCAACTAGAGTTGCTTCATTAGGAAATGCACGATATGGACTTGTCATCGTTGATGACTTTTCTAGATTTACTTGGGTATTTTCCTTAAGTAATAAAAATGATACTTTTGAAAACTTCACAATATTTGTTAAGAAAGTACAAAATCTCATTGGAACCACCATTGTCACTATTCGTAGTGATCATGGAGGGGAATTTGAGAATGAGTCTTTCTCAAATTTTTGTGATGAAGTTGGTATTACTCACACATTTTCTTTCCCTCGCGCACCCCCTCAAAATGGCGTTGTTGTGAGGAAGAATAGGACGCTAGTGGAATGTGCTCGCACTATGCTTGATGATAGCCAACTTGGCCATCAATTTTGGGCGGAAGCGGTACATACCGCTTGCTATGTGTTTAATAGAATACTTTTGAGGCCAGGCACCAAACAAACTTGTTATGAATTGTTGTTTGGTAGATTGCCTCAAGTTAAATATTTTCGAGTTTTTGGCGCAAAATGTTTTATTAAAAACACGTATGGAAGTTTGGACAAATTTGATCCAAGATCCGATGAGGGGATATTTGTTGGATATTCCTCCCATAGCAAAGCCTACCGGATATACAACAAACGAACCTCAACGATCGAGGAATCACTTCATGTTTCATTTAATGAAAATTTTGTCCATACTAGAATTACTAATGATGATGACTCCATGGATGTTTTATGTGATTCCATTGGTAATTCTAATTCTATTGATTCTATTGATACTAACCCTACTGATGATACTTTTGAGAATGTTCCTAGTGATCAGGGAATTCCCAAACGGCTTCATACAGTTCGTGACCATCCCCATGAGCAAGTCATTGGCAACATACTTGATAGTGTCAAGACGAGATCTCAAGTCAACTACTTCGCTCATTGTGCCTTTGCCTCCTCAATAGAGCCAAATAATATTAACAAAGCGTGCGAAGATAGTGCTTGGATCCTAGCCATGGAGGAGGAACTCATTCAATTTGAGAGGAATGAGGTTTGGGAGCTTGTTCCATTGCCTTCGAAGAACCACACCGTTATAGGAACAAAGTGGATTTTCAAGAACAAAACCGACGAGAACCAAATCGTCATTCGGAACAAAGCTCGGTTAGTAGCTCAAGGCTACCGGCAAGAGGAATGTATAGATTTCGAAGAATCCTTTGCTCCGGTAGCTAGATTAGAATCTATTAGGTTATTGTTATCTTTTGCATGCCATAAAGATTTTAAACTCTTTCAAATGGATGTAAAAAGTGCGTTTTTAAACGAGATGTCATTGAGGAAGTTTATGTTTCTCAATCTCCGGGTTTTATAAATGAAAAATTTCCAAATCACGTTTTCAAACTTAAGAAAGCACTTTACGGTTTGAGACAAGCTCCTCGAGCTTGGTATGACCGTCTAAAGAACTTTCTTTTGGATTTGGGTTTTAAATGGGTGAAGTTGATTCTACATTATTTGTTAAGTATTCGAATCATGATATTATTTTAGTTCAAATTTATGTTGATGATATCATTTTCGGTGCTACTAAATTCACTCTTTGCGAAGAGTTTTCTAATGTCACAAAGGATCAATTTGAGATGAGCCACATTGGTGAGCTCAAATATTTCTTAGGTCTCCAAATTCGCCAAATGAACGATGCAATCTTCATCCACCAAACCAAGTACACGGTGGAGTTGCTAAAGCGATTTGGAATGGAGAATGCCTCAGGCAAGAAGACTCCAATGAGCACTACTACACATCTTGATAAAGATACGGGCGGCAAAGATGTAGACATTCGTCTATATCGAGGTATGATAGGTAGTTTACTATATCTTACTGCCAGTAGGCCCAATATTATATTTGCCGTATGTGTATGTGCTCGTTATCAGTTTCAACCTAAGAAATCTCACTTGGTAGCGGTAAAACGTATTTTCCGTTATTTAAGTTACACCCTCGACTACGGATTATATTATCCAAAGTCTAGCACATATGAGTTAATCTCATATAGTGACGCAGATTATGCGGGATGCAATTCCGATAGGAAAAGTACTAGTGGCACTTGCCATTTTATATGAAATTCTCTTGTCTCTTGGTTTTTCAAGAAGCAGAATTCTGTATCACTTTCAACCACCGAGGCGGAATATATTGCTGCCGGAGCTGCGTGTGCTCAGGTTCTTTGGATGAGACACACTCTTAAAGACTTTGGTATAAACTGTGATACTTGCCCTATCATGGTGGACAACCAAAGTGCAATATGTCTCTCTAAGAATCCGGTACACCATTTGTCACGACCCGCTTCCCTAAAATGGAGGCGAGACGTGAAAAGGTCCGCACGGGAGTGGAGCTATGAAGCCCCAAACCCGATAAGCGTCAATTTAGTATAAGCAGGTCCCTGTAATTGCAATCGAAACAACAATAATAATAATAATAGACGGATAAGAAATACCAATCCCCAAGTTTGTCCACAAAATATTCAACATCACAAAAAAAAGCCACCAGGCTAAAAGAAAGAGTCTAAGGGCCCAGAACAAGGCCAAACAAAAGCAACGACATAAAAAGTATAGGTGCCACGCACCGATAACAAAACAACTATCTAACAAAGTAAAACACACGGGGACACTAGGACTGGTCCCCAGTGTCCACGTACTCCCCGTCCAACACGGGCTCAAGCTCGGCGTCCGCAACCACCTCACCCTCAGCTGGCAACTCAGGCTCAAGGTCTAACATGCGTCACCCAAAAGAGAAAGGGGCACATGTCAGTAAGTCTAAAAGACTTGGGCAAGGAAACTGAAAGTAAGGCAACTAGCAACCTAACAGTTTAGTATGCATGACATGGCAGTTATAACATGAGTGCACAATTTAAAACAAGGCAAGACAATTTGTACATGAGAGCAACCATCGGGACAAGACAAGACAAAAGTAGCCACGCTACTAACATTCTCAATCAATTCACATTGTTGTAGGTGTTTACGCCCTTCGCTGAATGGCAAGCATTTCAGACCGATCGGCACTAAACACAATTCACATTTCACGATTGTTTTGTAGATGTTTGCGCCCTTCGCTGAATGGCTAGCATGTCAGTCCGATCGGCACCAAACACTACCCCACCCCAAAGAGTTTACGCCTTACAACTGCAGTTGTTGATCAAACAGACTCCCAGTTGAATGGCCGCTTAACCCTCACCCCATCCCGCACTAAACAAGCCAGGGTCCCTGAACATGAGCCCAGCAAGTGAGCCAGGGTTGCCCCGCACGGGAGCTTGTTCCTTAGTTCACAATTCAATATCGAGCGTTGGGGTTTCCAACTACAGGGCTCGCTTCTGGAACACGAGCCAGGTAACACAAGTAGTGTAGCAAAGCTACGCAATCACGGGATCACCAAAACAACGCAATGACATGACATTTAATTTGCGTACCGTTAATGGAAAGTAAACATGACATGGTAATTGTGCAACATGCTATATGTCGGAATTAGCTTCGTTGTCAAGCTAACTCCCCAATTTGCGCCTAGGCGAGTATCATTTCGTCGCCTAGTCTCTTTTACGCCTACAATAAGCAAATGGCCTAAAACATGGCCTAAACCCTAAGTGGCAAGTTTCACTTGCCTAGCACCGGGGATGACGATCACTTCGTCACACGGATGCCAATCTACGGGGAAATCGCTGTTTTGGGGGACCAATCAACAAACAACATGAATTATTATTAGGGTTTCATAAAAATATAACTAAGTTATAAAAACAACGGTAGATCGATTTCTCACCGAGAGGAGGCGGAAGAAACACTCCGGGGAACCCTAGGACCAGATCTGGAAATGATTGGGGAAGTTTGGAGAAACTAGGGTTTTGGGTGATTTGGGGGTTTTGATGGATTTCAATGGAGATTTGGGGAAGAGGAGGGGTAGATGGAGTGAATGGATGGGTTGGATGATGGATTTAGGGTTTGGAATGAAGGATTGAAGCTTGGAGGAAGATGGGGGCTTAGAGGGGAAGAAACTAGGGTTTAGGGTCGTGTTGGAGAAGATGAAAACGTTTGGGTTGGGTATTTATAGGTTGAGCTGGCGGCTGCCCAGAAATTAGGGTTTTAACACTGGTTAGTCGGTCAAAGAACAACCACTGACCGACTAGTTTGGCAACTAGTCGGTCGGTCGACCAACGCAGACCGACTAAGTGTAAACAGTAACTCCTGAACGAAAATAGGATTTAGAGTTAGTCGGTCCATGAACAAGTACTGACCGACTAGTTTGGCAACTAGTCGGTCGATGAACGTTCTTAGACCGACTAAGAGTAAACAGTAACTGATACAAAAATAATTGGATGAGTTAGTCGGTTCAAGAAGCATTGCTGACCGACTAGTTTGCAACCTAGTCGGTCAACCAACGCTCTTAGACCGACTAACGATAAACAGTAACTCCTGAGAAAATTTAGAAAGCTAACTAGTCGGTCCAAGAAGGATTGCCGACCGACTGGATCGTCATCTAGTCGGTCGGTGGCCCTTCTTACACCGGCTAATGAGCACAGAAAAGTACCGATACGGAGCGCGAGACCCCGGCATCGATTCCTAAGACTCCTAGGCTTGATCTAACAGTTAGATATGACCGTTATGAAGTCCGTCACGAATGACATACTTCAAAAACGACGATCCTAAAAAAGAAGCGAGAAAATACGACGAATCGATCGAAAATGAAAGCTACGGAGACGAAAACCACAAATGAGGGGAAAATCCACCAAAACATATATTATATTATATTAAATCCAGATACATGAAAGGCAGTCGTTACATCCTCCCCAACTTAAGAAAAATTCCGTCCTCGGAATTTCCAAAAACTCACGAGTCCGGAAACAAAAGTGGGAAACGCTCTCGCATCTCATCCTCATTCTCCCAAGTAGACTCTCCCGGCGAACCATGCCGCCACATCACTCTAACAAGATCGACGACCTTGTTTCGAAGTGACTTCTGACGCCTGTCCAGAATCTGCACCGGATGCTGGTCATACGTCATATCGGGGCGAACGGTAATCTCCGAAAAATCCACCGCATGAGACGGATCGCTAATGTATCGACGAAGCTGCGACACATGGAAAACATTGTGAACTCCTTCCAAAGATGGCGGCAAGGCCAAGCGATAAGCTACCTCGCCAACCCTCTCCAAAACGTCAAACGGTCCAATGTATCGCGGGCTCAACTTTCCACGCTTCCCGAAACGAATCACACCACGATTCGGGGAAATCTTCAAGAACACATGGTCGCCCGGCTGAAACTCCAAAGGACGACGTTTAGCATCCGCCCAATGCTTAAAACGGTCCTGAGCAATCCTCAACCTCTCCCGAATATTCCTGACGATATCCACGGCCTCCACGATCATCTCAGGCCCCAACAACTCCCGATCACCAACGTCATCCCAACTCAATGGCGATCGACATTTCCTCCCATAAAGAGCGGCGAAAGGCGCCATGCCAATACTCGCCTGGAAGCTGTTGTTGTAGGAAAACTCCACCAAATGCAGATGGTCCTCCCACGAACCCTTGAAATCCAACATGCACGCCCTCAGCATGTCTTCCAAAATCTGAATTGTCCTCTCGGACTGGCCATCCGTCTGCGGATGGTACGCCGTGCTGAAACTCAGACGCGTACCCAAGCTCTTCTGCAAACTCTGCCAAAACTGAGATGTGAACCTCGTGTCTCTGTCCGACACGATACTCACGGGGACTCCATGAAGTCGCACGACTTCCTCCATATATCTCCTCGCTAGCACCTCCGTGGACTGTCCCACTCGAAATGGAATAAAGTGCGCAGATTTGGTCAATCGATCTACGATCACCCAAATCGCGTCATTCTGCTTCGGACTCCGAGGTAGTCCAGTCACGAAATCCATAGTGATGTGCTGCCACTTCCACTCCGGAATCGGAAGCGGTTGTAGCAACCCGGCCGAACGCTGATGCTCCGCCTTCACTTGCTGGCAAACCAAGCACTTGGCTACACTCCGAGCCACGCTCCTCTTCATACCATGCCACCAATAATTCAGACGAAGATCCTGGTACATCTTGGTGCCACCAGGATGCACAGAATACGGCGAACTGTGTGCCTCCACCATCAGCTCCTCTCTGATATCCCCAGCAGGCACACACAACCTGGCTCCAAACCTCAGCGAGCCATCCTCATGAATCAAAAAGTCAGGCCGCAGACCGGCTTCCACCTGCTCCCGAATCCTTACCAGCTTCGGATCCTCAGCCTGGCCAGCCTTAATCCGATCCACGATCGTCGACTGTACCTGCATGTACATCAACGAAGAAGCCTCTCCAGAAAGAACAATCTCCACGCCAGACTCGCAAAGATCCTGCTGCAATCTCCACTGCGAGGTCAACACCATCACCGCGGGAATCCTACTCAAAGCATCCAGAACCACATTCACCTTGCCAGGGTGATACTGCAAATCAATCTCATAATCCGCCATAAGCTCCAACCATCGACGCTGTCGCATGTTGAGCTCCTTCTGCGTGAAAATATACTTCAAGCTTTTGTGATCGGTGAAAATCTTCACTTTCTCACTCAGCAAGAAATGCCTCCAAATCTTACGAGCAAACACAACGGCAGCCAACTCCAAATCATGCGTCGGATAATTCTTCTCATGAACCTTAAGCTGACGAGACGCATACGCCACAACATGCCCGTGCTGATGCAACACACAACCAAGACCCTTGCCAGAAGCATCGCAAAAGATCTCAAATCCACCGCTGTGATCAGGCACGACAAGAATAGGGGCACTCGTCAACCTTTCCTTCAGAACACCAAAAGCACTCTTGCAATCACCCGACCAAACATAGGCAACATCCTTCCGCGTCAACCTGGTCATCGGCTCAGCAATACGAGAAAAGTCCTTAATGAACCGACGATAATATCCCGCCAAACCAAGGAAACTCCGAATCTCAGATGCAGACGACGGAACAGGCCACTCCCTGATGGCCCTAATCTTCTCGGGATCCACAGAAATACCATCTCCAGTCACCACATGCCCAAGAAAAGCAACTCGATCCAGCCAAAACTCGCACTTCGAAAACTTAGCATACAAACGATGCTTCCTCAAAATTTCCAACACCGTCCTCAAGTGCGATGCATGCTCTTCCTCCGACTTCGAATATATCAGAATGTCGTCAATGAAGATAACGACAAACTTATCCAGAAAGTCGTAGAAAATCAGGTTCATCAGATTCATGAAAACTGCGGGCGCGTTAGTCACGCCGAAAGGCATAACCACGAACTCATAGTGTCCATACTTCGTCCTGAACGCTGTCTTCGGAACATCATCCCTCTTCACCTTCAACTGATGGTAACCACTTCTCAGATCCAACTTAGAAAACACCCTCGAACCTCCAAGCTGATCAAAAATATCATCGATGCGAGGCAACGGGTATTTATTCTTAATGGTTACCGCATTCAATCCCCGATAGTCCACGCACATACGACGCGAACCATCCTTCTTCTTAACCAGCAACACCGGTGCTCCCCACGGAGACACACTAGGATTAATATAACCCTTCAGCAACAGCTCATCCAACTGCTTCCGCAACTCTTCCAATTCTGCAGGTGCCATACGATATGGCGCCTTCGAAATCGGCTGCGCGCCTTGAACGAGATGAATAGAAAATTCCAGAGCTCGATCAGGTGGCAACCCAGACATCTCCCCGGGGAAGACGTCGCCAAAATCTCGCACCACAACTGGCCACTCCAGCTCCATCTGCATAGCTACAGCCTCTACCGGCCTGGCCCGAAATCTGACAGGACCAAGCGAACTGCTACCACGACTGAACTCAAACACTGGATGTCCGGGAATCTCGAACACCACCTTCTTCCTCCTGCAGTCGATCGTAGCATAGAAGCTCGCAAGCCAATCCATCCCAAAGACCGCATCGTAGTTGGTGATGTTGTGGACAATAAAATCAGCATAAAGCTCATGTCCACAAACCACCACAGAGCAAGGACTGCACCCACGATGCACCGAGACTACTCCATTCCCTGTGACGATGTTCCAACTCTGAGAGAGAGGGGACGTCGACAAGGAATGCTTCTCCACGAAGCTCTGGGCCAAAATGCACATCGATGCACCAGAGTCAAAGAGGACTCGGGCAGGGAACGTGCAAACCAAAACCACACCTAACAAACAGTCTAATCGATCAAATCTTATTCTAGCAACACCATACACAAGCATTCACATAATTTAACAATCAATTAACTAAGGAAGGAGCAATCTAGATCGAAGGTTACCTGCAATGACCTCATCCATGGCCAAAACCTCCTCCTCGGTCATCAGAAATGCCTGCCTCCTCGGCGGAACAGCCTGCCGAAAAGCCTGCCCCTGTGGAACAAGCGCCGCTCCACGCCCAGCAGGAACATGCGCTCGCTGCTGCAACGGCTGAGCTGCAACAGGAGCCCTCCGCAGCGGACCCGCGTGCCGACAATCCCTCGCGACATGGGAGGCATCACCGCAAACCAGACACTGGCCCAAAAACTTCCGGCACTGATCCTTGATATGGCCAGGCTTGCCGCAGAAATGGCAAGACTTCAGAATAGGCCCTCCCGGCCTCTTAAACTGAGCGTACGGATTAGGCCTGAATCCAGGTCTAACCACAGCTCTCGCCTGCTCCACAGGCCTCCTCACAGCACCAACAACAGACCCCTTCCTCTGGTTCACAAGCAGCTCCTGCCTCTTGGCAGCGACCAAAACCTTCTGATAAGATTCCCGGTCAGAAGAGGTCACAAAGCTCTGGAGCTCTGAAGCAAGCCCCTGCAGAAACCTCTGAGCTCGCTCCTCAGCGTCCTGCACCATCTTTGGTGCAAACCGACTCAGCCTCATGAACTCCTGGTGGTACATGTCCACCGACGAGTTCCCCTGCTTCAGGTCGATAAAACGCTGCAGCATCTCTTCCCTGGCAGCCTTCGGGAAAAACTCACCATCAAATCTGGCCTTGAAGGTAGCCCAGACGATCGGCTCAACCAACATCTTCTCCTCAGCATCCCACCAATTCCTGGCGTTATCCTTCAGCTGGCGCTTCGCCAAGTCAACCCAACTAACTTCGTTGACCTTGGATATCTTCAGATTGTCCTCAATATTCCTCATCCACTCATCAGCAGCTAAGGGACCTTTGGTTCCATCAAAATACGCAGGACCCAGCTCTCTGAACTGCTTCGCCCCGGGCTCAGGGCGAGGGGTCTCCACCACCCGAGCAGCTCGAGTCACTGGAGCATTCTGCACCTGCAGGAGCACACCCTGCTGAACCTGCATCATCTGCAACATCATCCTCATCATCTCCCCATTAGTGGGCTCCCGCTCAGGCTCCTCATCGTGAGGGGGCGCACCACTACCACCACCTCGGGTGATTCGCCTTCCTGCCATCTAATGACGCAGAAAACGAAACAATTAGACTCATAGCTTAGGGCTCAGATGTCGAAATTATTTGTTGGACGAACTTATATCATTATCGTTATCCCGATAGTCGCAGTTACAGAGGACCTGCATGGGCCACCACTAAAACCTGTCACGACCCGCTTCCCTAAAATGGAGGCGAGACGTGAAAAGGTCCGCACGGGAGTGGAGCTATGAAGCCCCAAACCCGATAAGCGTCAATTTAGTATAAGCAGGTCCCTGTAATTGCAATCGAAACAACAATAATAATAATAATAGACGGATAAGAAATACCAATCCCCAAGTTTGTCCACAAAATATTCAACATCACAAAAAAAGCCACCAGGCTAAAAGAAAGAGTCTAAGGGCCCAGAACAAGGCCAAACAAAAGCAACGACATAAAAAGTATAGGTGCCACGCACCGATAACAAAACAACTATCTAACAAAGTAAAACACACGGGGACACTAGGACTGGTCCCCAGTGTCCACGTACTCCCCGTCCAACACGGGCTCAAGCTCGGCGTCCGCAACCACCTCACCCTCAGCTGGCAACTCAGGCTCAAGGTCTAACATGCGTCACCCAAAAGAGAAAGGGGCACATGTCAGCAAGTCTAAAAGACTTGGGCAAGGAAACTGAAAGTAAGGCAACTAGCAACCTAACAGTTTAGTATGCATGACATGGCAGTTATAACATGAGTGCACAATTTAAAACAAGGCAAGACAATTTGTACATGAGAGCAACCATCGGGACAAGACAAGACAAAAGTAGCCACGCTACTAACATTCTCAATCAATTCACATTGTTGTAGGTGTTTACGCCCTTCGCTGAATGGCAAGCATTTCAGACCGATCGGCACTAAACACAATTCACATTTCACGATTGTTTTGTAGATGTTTGCGCCCTTCGCTGAATGGCTAGCATGTCAGTCCGATCGGCACCAAACACTACCCCACCCCAAAGAGTTTACGCCTTACAACTGCAGTTGTTGATCAAACAGACTCCCAGTTGAATGGCCGCTTAACCCTCACCCCATCCCGCACTAAACAAGCCAGGGTCCCTGAACATGAGCCCAGCAAGTGAGCCAGGGTTGCCCCGCACGGGAGCTTGTTCCTTAGTTCACAATTCAATATCGAGCGTTGGGGTTTCCAACTACAGGGCTCGC
The DNA here is from genome assembly GCA_030789695.1 of Scilla litardierei. Classification (NCBI taxonomy): domain Eukaryota; kingdom Viridiplantae; phylum Streptophyta; class Magnoliopsida; order Asparagales; family Asparagaceae; genus Scilla; species Scilla litardierei. The sequence goes on from CM061142.1 coordinate 96,456,909, forward strand.
TTCTGGAACACGAGCCAGGTAACACAAGTAGTGTAGCAAAGCTACGCAATCACGGGATCACCAAAACAACGCAATGACATGACATTTAATTTGCGTACCGTTAATGGAAAGTAAACATGACATGGTAATTGTGCAACATGCTATATGTCGGAATTAGCTTCGTTGTCAAGCTAACTCCCCAATTTGCGCCTAGGCGAGTATCATTTCGTCGCCTAGTCTCTTTTACGCCTACAATAAGCAAATGGCCTAAAACATGGCCTAAACCCTAAGTGGCAAGTTTCACTTGCCTAGCACCGGGGATGACGATCACTTCGTCACACGGATGCCAATCTACGGGGAAATCGCTGTTTTGGGGGACCAATCAACAAACAACATGAATTATTATTAGGGTTTCATAAAAATATAACTAAGTTATAAAAACAACGGTAGATCGATTTCTCACCGAGAGGAGGCGGAAGAAACACTCCGGGGAACCCTAGGACCAGATCTGGAAATGATTGGGGAAGTTTGGAGAAACTAGGGTTTTGGGTGATTTGGGGGTTTTGATGGATTTCAATGGAGATTTGGGGAAGAGGAGGGGTAGATGGAGTGAATGGATGGGTTGGATGATGGATTTAGGGTTTGGAATGAAGGATTGAAGCTTGGAGGAAGATGGGGGCTTAGAGGGGAAGAAACTAGGGTTTAGGGTCGTGTTGGAGAAGATGAAAACGTTTGGGTTGGGTATTTATAGGTTGAGCTGGCGGCTGCCCAGAAATTAGGGTTTTAACACTGGTTAGTCGGTCAAAGAACAACCACTGACCGACTAGTTTGGCAACTAGTCGGTCGGTCGACCAACGCAGACCGACTAAGTGTAAACAGTAACTCCTGAACGAAAATAGGATTTAGAGTTAGTCGGTCCATGAACAAGTACTGACCGACTAGTTTGGCAACTAGTCGGTCGATGAACGTTCTTAGACCGACTAAGAGTAAACAGTAACTGATACAAAAATAATTGGATGAGTTAGTCGGTTCAAGAAGCATTGCTGACCGACTAGTTTGCAACCTAGTCAGTCAACCAACGCTCTTAGACCGACTAACGATAAACAGTAACTCCTGAGAAAATTTAGAAAACTAACTAGTCGGTCCAAGAAGGATTGCCGACCGACTGGATCGTCATCTAGTCGGTCGGTGGCCCTTCTTACACCGGCTAATGAGCACAGAAAAGTACCGATACGGAGCGCGAGACCCCGGCATCGATTCCTAAGACTCCTAGGCTTGATCTAACAGTTAGATATGACCGTTATGAAGTCCGTCACGAATGACATACTTCAAAAACGACGATCCTAAGAAAGAAGCGAGAAAATACGACGAATCGATCGAAAATGAAAGCTACGGAGACGAAAACCACAAATGAGGGGAAAATCCACCAAAACATATATTATATTATATTAAATCCAGATACATGAAAGGCAGTCGTTACACCATTCCCATTCTAAACACATAGATGTCCGTCACCGTTTCTTAGATGATCTTGTTGCTAAAAAGGACATCATTTTAGTGTACGTTGTTACCCAGAAGCAAATCGCCGATATTTTCACGAAACCACTCAAGGAAGACTCCTTTGTGCGGTTACGTCGAGAATTGGGGATTATGGGTGAATCCGAGATTTAGGATTCATATTTTCAATAATGTTGCATGATAATAATTTTCTTTATATATGCTCATGCTAGATTTGTTGGGATTTTCTGGATTTTTGGTTGAATTTTTGGAATCTATGCTCGAATTATTCATGAACGTCGTATTTAAGATTTTCGATGTTTTATGGGGTAGATTAATGATGTATGAGAGTATTTCGATGTATCTTCCAAGTGCGATTAGGAGAGAACTCTAAATTTCTAAATTTCAAATTTTTGGACTCTCTTAGTCGGTCCAAGTTCATTGGCCGACCGACTAGATTGAGTTCTATTCGGCCAGTGAATGAACTCAGACCGACTAACTCATGCTCTAAATTTGGCTTCAGTTACTGTTTGCACTTAGTCGGTTCAAGATCATTGGCCGACCGACTAGATCTCATTCTAATCGGTCAGAACTTGAACTGTGACCGACTAAATGCGCCAGGGGCTGTTACGTCTTTTCCTCTCCAAGTCGATTTATTAACCCCCGCACCGATTAGAATTCATTCTAATCGGTGCGAAAAATTCTCTCAGCCCTAAAACCCTTCGACTCCCTCTGCCTCCTCCGCCGTTTGCCACCTTTCCGGCCATCTCCGACCATCGATCACCCTCCATCCTCCGTCCTAGGGTAAAGCTCTCTCTCCCTCTCAGCTTTTAGGGTTAGATTTCGTTGATTTCCGTCGACTTAGGGTTTCGACCTAGGTTTTCTCTTTCATTTCGATTTGTCGATTTCGATCTCGTGCGCTGGTTGTGTTGTCTCGTCTCGAGTATGGCGAAGACACGTATCCCCATCCGTTCCTCGATCTCTTATGACCATCGAGTCTCCTCCTATGGACCCCCCTCAACCCAAACGCTGCGCCAAATCGACCCATCCATCCTCCTCTTTGCCTTCTCTTAAGAAGAAGAGGACTTCCAAGCCTAATCCCAAACCCCAATCCCAATCTCAGCCCAAACACAAGCCTAAGAAGCAGCTTGTGTCTCCAGCCTCCTTTCGTGCACGCACTCCTCCCGCTTCTGACTCCGACGACGAGTATATCCCTGAGTCTGAGCCTACCGATAGGGCTCCTACTCCTCCTCCTCGTTCTAGCTCTCGTCCGTCTAAGGGGAAGGCTCCCATGCCTTTGGGTGGTGTCGATATATCGTTGTGTCGCGATGACCCGTTGTGTCTCGCGGCTTACAACCGTATTGAGCACTATCCATTGATATTGGAGCACTTCGTTCAGTTCTCAGATTTTCCACATCTCGCCGATCTTCTTTCCTATAGCGGCCTAATAGATTATCTTCGCCATGACCCCAAGGTGAACCCTCACCCGTACACCCGACTCATCAAATTATTCTATGCAAATCGTGTTCGGGGTCAGTATGACGACACTCACTCCATTGAGACGACTGTCTTGGGGACACCTATTGTCATCACGGTAGAAATCTTAGGGGAGTTGATAGGTCTCTCATCCTCTGGCCTTCTTCCTGCTGATATCTCCGTGGATAATATCCACAATCTTGACCAGACCATGTTTGCCGAGATGTTTCATGTTATCCCTCCCGCCATGATTGGCGTCCCCTCAAAATCATTTAAGCCGAATACTTGGGTCTTGAATCTTATCCTGAATTCGTGCCTCCTTCCGAAGTACGGCTCCTCTAGCTTGCCCTCCCAGCCGTTCCTCAAGCTGATCTACGCTCTTTTCATGGGGAGCGAGATCAATTGGGCTCGTATCATCCTAGATAAGATGGACTCTTTTGAATGTATCCGAAAGTCCAACAAATCAGCTCACATCCCATATCCTTGCCTTTTGACCCTCGTTTTTCGTCACTTCGGGGTCCCTCTCCCTCCCGATGACCAGCGTCCTCTTGGTCCTCCCCTGAACGCGACGGCCGTCAAGAAGTCTCTTGCGACGCTTCGTCACGTTCAGAGGACGACCCCTGCAGCTTCAGCTTCAGCTTCTGCTCCTCCTCCTACTCCGTCACTCGCTGAGTTTGCAGTTTCCCTGCGACGTGTGGAGTCTCGTGTTTCTCGTTCTGAGGAGATGCTAGCTCGCATCTGCTCTCACTTGGGCATTAAGATTCCTCCTTCAGTTTCTGACGAGGAGGAAATGGATGAGGCTGATCTCCAGGAGCTTGTTGGATCTCCTGTCCGTGCCCCATAGGGTACGTCTGCTGCTGCTACATCTGCTGGTGCTCCCGAGAGCACACCTGCTGCCACAATTCCTTCGATGGATACTTCTGCTGGTGCTCCCGAGACCACTCCTGTTGCGCCTCTCCCTTCTGTGGACACACCAGTCGACCCAGTGACCACCACCCCCTCTGTAGAGCCTGCTGCTGCTGCTGATCCTGCCTCCACCTCCTGAGCTTGCATTGGAGGACTCTCCATTGTGCACTTTGGATGATATATTTAGTCGTGAGAGAGTGGGGTAGGATAGTTGGTGGTTATGGATTTTTGATATTTTTGGATGTTTTGATGATGCACTTTTTGATGTATATTCATTTTGATGTCTGTTGAGACATATGTTGTATGTGTGCACCGATCTTTCGATCGTTTTTATGTATGTTGGCGGATGTATACATTTTGTTGTACCATGTTACACACACACACATCGTGTTGACGTTTACTTCATTGTGCGCATTATATTCTTTTTGTCTCTGATGTTGACTTTGTCACTCGACGACTATCTTGATCTAATAGAAATTATTTCTATGAAAACATAGAATTGTTTTCTGTGCACTTAATTCATCAAGAATGTTGATATTGGAGAGTATGTTCCATAACTCAATACGTGAAATTGATTTGAGTTTTGATGATTGTATTTTTCGATTATCGACTATGGTTTTGTTGGCACGCTTTGATTTACTTCGTATTTTACTATGGTGTCATTTGGACCGTGGTCGTATTCTACGACTCCTGTGCTTTTATTTGTAGCCATTGTTGTTGTCGTTGATCTCCACCCACTCTTTTTGCTAATGCCAAAGGGGGATAGAATTAATAATGACGATGTGCTAAATGATAATTTAAAGCAATTTTCCGAGAATCTAATTTGATATGTTAGATTCAGGGGGAGTTAAGATATAAAAATGGATTTAGATCCTAAATTTCAATAATTGGATTCACATTTTATACTTTCCTCGTCTGCTTGATGATTATGATTATTATTTTATATGGAATTAACGTGTCATCAATGCAGGTGGAGTAAGTAAATTTCATTTGAATCATTATTATTGATTATTATTTATGTTGGTTTGTCATCACCAAAAAGGGGGAGAATGTTGAGTATTGATTCCCCGGATTTGGTTTTGATGATGAACAAACATAAATATCGTGAACTAACTCTTTGTGAGAGCAGTTATGGAGATCGTCGCCAAAATTCTATGAACATCAAAAGCGACGTCTCAAGACTTCTCAAAACGCGTGATCATGTGCCTGAAGCTTCGTTGAAGCTCTAGGAGCATTATTGAAGTCAAGAGATTCGGATCGAAGCGTTTGAAGACGGTTCGTCAAGTTTTATTTATAGTCTTCTAGCTTCTTTTCGTAGAATGTTAAGCCTTGAGTAGGTCTTACATGATTATCTTCATAACGCTCATATCTTAGAGCTAGGATTATCTTAGAAGCCCATACAAACTTTCCCGAAGCTTCACGCTTCATTCGCGGCTTCTTGTGCATCTTAGTTGGTTCAAGAAGAAGAACCAACCGACTAGATGGCAATCTAGTCGGTCGAAAATCCTTCTTGAACCGACTAGATATCCGTGTCTATATTCAGCTCATTCAATGTTTACAGTTAGTTTGTCCAAGAAGGTTCACCGACCGACTAGTTGTCAAACTAGTCGGTTAGGAATCCTTCTTAGACCGACTAGTTATGTCTTTCATTTCACAAGCCCGAGCTACTGTTTACTGTTAGTCGGTCAAAGAACAACTATCGACCGACTAGTTGTGAAACTAGTCGATTGGAATTTGTTCTTAAACCGACTAGTTCTACTTAAATTCAGCCTATACTATTTCAACTCTTAGTCGGTCAAAGAACACTCGCCGACCGACTAGTTGTCAAACTAGTCGGTTGGCAAGTCTTCTTAGACCGACTAGTTCTCTATCTCCTAAACTTTACATCTTGGCTATTCACCTCTTAGTCGGTTCATGTTGAATCACCGACCGACTAGTTGAGAAACTAGTCGGTCAGTGATCCTTATTTGACCGATTAGACTGCTTCAGAATAGAGCCGTTGGAGCATTAAATGCCACGATTTTGCTCTCTCTTTCCTCTATCCTATATATACTTGAAGGGCTTCTTGCTAAGCATTCAAGGCTGATATTTATTGCATTTTAGAGAATCAAAGAGAAGCATTTATTCTCATTTTTCAAGCTTTCATTTCTCAAAAGAATCTCTCCTCACTCTTATTCCTAAAGAGAGATTCTCATTGATTGTGAGCCATTCAAGCCAAGAGCTTGATTCAAGGTCACCAACTCCACCCTAGGCTTCTATTGCTGGTCAACTTCTTGGCGCTAGGGTTTGGTGACTTCTTCTCCTCCAACATCCTCCTTGCCCTAAAATCGTAAGTTTACTCAAGGGCTATGATTTTGTTGGTAAGCATTTCTTATTTCATTTAATTTGATATTGCAAGTTTTACTCTCGGTTGTGAGAGTTGTGTGTGATCCCGGTTTGTGAGAGTCACATTTTCATTTGTGAATGATTTGATCTTGTAGAGGTTTTCTACAAGAATTTCATAGTGCAAATTTGAGTTAGAGGATTCTAACTCAAGTATCCGGAGGGGATCCGGGTGTTTGGGACGTAGGATCACCGGGAACAAGTCGGGGAGACTTGGGTGGATCCGAACCCGTTATATCGTTTGTTTGCGATTGTATTTTATTGTTGTCACATTTTCATTTCCGCATTGTTGGTTGAGTTTGCAAGATAATTAGGAATTATCTTCTTAATTATTTTAAAGTACTATTCACCCCCCCTCTAGTACTTGTGCAGTAGTGATTCGGATTCAATATTACATATTTAACCCCCCATTTAGGCCTATTTTGTGCTCATGTGATGCTACATTGTTCTCTAATTCATACATATTTTCTACACATTTATTTATTAGAGAAAACACTTAATTTGAGCACAAAACAGCAATTAACGAAGTATTTCTGCACTTTTTATATTTTTTATAGCTTGGTCTCGATCTCACGATTCCAACGACTATTTATTTGTATTTTTCTGAGATCTGTGCTAATTACTGTGTATTTTTGAATGCATGATACTAAAAATGAGATGTGCACGAATCTTGGAGTACACGTGGCCGAATCTCAGCCTTCCTCAGCCGCATCCTACGGCCTCAACTTGCGGAGGCGACGCGGCGGAATCTCGCCCGTTCATCGAAGATCGAACGGTTCGCACGCGGGCTGAACGCGAACGCGAGCGGAGATTCTTCGGGCCACGTGGTAGCATCCACACGTCCCCGCCTCGCATCCAACGGACCAGATCAGATTGATTTGATATCAAATTTGAAATCTGAGCGGGCGACGTGGCGACTTAGAAGCCTTTCGATCTTCATCCGACGGCGACGAACGTTGCGATTTCGACTTAATCAAGCGGCGACGTGGCCCTTCGAGCGTCGTACGATTTCGATCCGACGGCCCTGAGCTCCTCCGCATTTTGAAATGAGAGCGTTTACGAATCGCGCGACGTGGCTTCTCCGCAGCAGTCCGATTGTGATCCAACGGTCAGTATTCACCCCGACACGAATTCGAATTTAAACGAAGCGGGCGGCGCACGAACTTTGATGAACACGTGGCGGCACAGGAGGCGATCCCGCCTTGAGATCAACGGCGGAGAATTGATCCGGCATTGCGGGTATGGGTTTGAGCGTAATGGATGCGGTTTTGAACCCATTAAGGCTTTTAAACCCGCAATCTTCTTATAAAAGGTATTCTTAGGGTTTTTGAGCGTATACAAGCAGATTTGGGGCGTATTTTGGGCGTATTGGAGGCTCTAGGAGCCGTATTTCCCCCCTGAAAAATTCTGTAAAATTCCAGAGGCTTGTATTATTATTTCCAGAGAGTTTGAAGTCGAAACTTGGAGATTTGGTGATATATTTCTAAACTTCTACCTCGTATTTTAGTGTTTTCATCGTATTTTGCTATAATCTTGATGTATTTTGCTATGAAAGTTGTTTATTATTGCATGATGAGTAGCTAAATCTTATTTGTGCATGGTATGGAGTAGTTAGGGGATATAATTTGTGTTTATTTGGTTGTATTCCTTGTGTTAAATCGTTAAACGTCGTTAAAATTGTAATCTTTATTCGTAAATCGACTTTTTCATATTCCAAAAGAATTGATTTAGTTGATGATCGCCCCAAAAGGGTGAGTTTTGATCTTCCCAAAAGGGAGTTTCATACCGTAGTTTTGATCTCTCCAAAAGAGAGTTTCATATCGTATTATAACTTTAGCGACGATCTTATTGAATATTTTGCTTGAACCCCCAAAAGGGCATCTTCCGATGAATTGCTCCCAAAAGGAGAATTCATTGAGTTATATTGGATATTTTCCCGGTGAATTGCTCTCAAAAAGAGAATTCATTGTGATATATTCATCAACCAAATTAATACGAATCATTGAACCTAACGAACACATACCATGTGCAAACTTTTTATAGGTATTTTCATACACGAATTTCTTTGTTCGCACATCACCATCACGCACTTTCATACCATCGCCATCATTGTTGAAGTGGTTAGTTTCTTTTCGTATGATTTCTATTTGATTTGAATTGTGGTTGCAACAGATTTCTTCCCGTGGATTCGACATCTGGACTCCCAGATTTTACTACTTGTACGGACTCTTGCGCTTGAGAGAGAGCACCTTTTCGGAGCCCACCAAGTTTTTGGCACCGTTGCCGGGGAGGAATGGTTTGTGACTACGGTTTATTTCATTTAGAGGACCTTCGGTGAGATCTTTCCACTTTACTGTACATAAACTTTTTTTTATTTTATTTTAATTTTTAAAAAATGGAATATATGAACTTCTATTGCACAAACAATCTGTATGATGCAAGGTATGCTAATGCACACAAATATAGAATGGAGAAGCTCAAAATTGTTAATTTTAATCAAACTGACTGTGAAGCTTTCTTTCAGGCCTGGAGGAGGTTCACAGACATTATATCGAGCTATCCGCAGCATGAGTACACAAATGAAGAGGTTATGGCGTCCTTCCTAGATGGACTACGACCACAGCTGCAGGAATTCTTGGGAGGCATGACGCCGACAGAGGCGTGGGAATACATGGAGTCTCTGCAAGAAAATGAAGAAACCATGAAAGAGATTTCAGAGTGCGATTCAACGGAGCCTTCGTGCCTTGATCAAGAAGAGTAAAGCGTAGACGTACCTTTGCAATACTTGAAAGAGGAAGCTTACCTGATTATTCAGACACAGGAGGCCACATCCCTTCAATTCCAAGAGAATTTTCTTGCTCGGAGTCGGCAGATTCAAAATTCTATTGAAAATCTTAATTTGATTGCTGCTTGCTTAGAAGAAAATACTTCTTTTGAAATTCAACTTAAAGAATCTAATACGAGTTTATCTTCTATTGCAGGAAAATCGAGCAAGCCATGTCACGTTGAGGACACGAATATAAATATACACATGGCAGAAAGTGTGTGCAAAAGAGAGGACGAGCTTGCAATTTTGGATAAACAGGAGGAGGACACAGCTAGGGAAAAGGGTTTTGAGATTATCGCCATGGAGTCAGAACCATGCCCTCCTCCAATTTTGTCCCAAAATCATTTATCCCTCTCCCCAACGATCGAGCATCGTACAGAGAGTAGTGCAAATCTTTCAGGGAGTAGTCGTCAACTTGCTTTAATTCATTTCACTTATTTTGATGACTACGTTTGGAATAATTTTATTGAAAGGAATCTTAAATTAATTTGGACTGACATAACTCATCTCTCGCAGGCAGTGTTCTAAAAATCGGCCTGGGCGGCCGCCTAGGCGGCGCCTAGGCGCTAGGCGCTAGGCGGCCAGTAAACGCTCCGAGTATGGCCTGGGCAGTCAATCTGGGCGTTTTTGGGATTAATCGGCCGCCTAAGCGTTTTGGGCGGTGTCTGGGCGCTCTGGGCGGTGTCTGGGCGGTTCCTGGGCGGTGTCTGGGTGTTTTGGTAAATGGCTTAATTGCACAAGAGTATCTTTTAAATTTTATTTTGTTGCACACAAATACTCTAAAGTAGGTAAACTGGATTTGATTTAGTATGTATTAAATATTTGATGTATTTTAAATAATATATATATTTATATATAAACATAAATATATTATATAAAAATAAATAAAATAATTAAAAAATGCAAATCCGCCTAGGCCGATTAATCCCCGATTAATCCCCAATTAATGCTCTGGGCGCTAGGCGCTAGCAATCTGAACGCCTAGCGCCTAGCGTTTTTTACAACATTGCTCGCAGGACATTGGCAAACAGCTTATAGAGATGCTTGGAGTTGTGTTGCTGGGGTCCAAATTAGTTTTTGGAGGAAGAATAATCGCCGAGGAGCGCAAGGAGCAAATTGAACAACTTCCTCCACCATCAAAGATTCGGGATCCGCCATTTGATCACGGTGTGTTCTTTCCAGTAGTGTAGTTTTTATATGCTTTCTAGGTTGCTTGCTTGAATAAACTCGTACCTCTTCCGACATTGAGGACAATGTCCATCTTTAGTTGGGGGGTGCGTATGAAACCTTAGTTTTTTTTGAGAAGAATAAATAACCAAATCTAATCTTTTAAAACTCCTTCATATGCCTCAAATACGGATGATTACGCATTAATTGAGTTCTAAAAATTGTTTATGGCTTGATTAAATTATTTTCCCTTCATGGAATTACCGTTAATATGCTATTCATGAAAATTTTCAATTGCCTTGATTAATATCTTGAAATAGTTTGAATTTATTTCATGCATGCTAATGTGATGAAAAAGCTTAAGTATACACGATTTATTAGAAAAGTCTTCAAGTTGAAGAGGAATTTGGCCTTTGATACTAATGTTTATATTCAAAGAATGGGTGTTGAGTTGCTTACAAAAGAAAAAAAGAAAAGAAGAAAAGAAAAGAAAAATGAATGATGAAAAATGAATGATGAAAAATGAATGAATAAGTATGTCACTAATAAATAACTTGGTTGGCTCGAGTAGTACAGTCCGAGGGGTCCTTCTTGGCCTAATGCCCTATTATCGTCTGATTTGGGAGCCATTGACCGGAACCTCACTCATTTGATGGAGCGATCCAAGTTATACTTTTTTTCTGCGAATGTTGCTTGATGCGCGTTACACGGAACGAATAAAATAAAAGAAATGGTGAATATACTAAGCAACTTCAATACCCATGTCTTGAATGATTGTTTTGATAGGCCAATTCCTTGGAAACAAGAAAACTAGAGAAAAACGACGTGTTATACTTTCGCTTGCGCAAAACGATGCTTGCATGTTATTTATCCATACTAAATTAGAGAAAATATCATGTGATTGATTTTGTTCATGGACGTGTATATTGATGGTCAAGATCATGTTGGAATGCGTATTATTGAGCCATGCCATGAGCAATTTGAAAGAACTTATTGTTTTATTACTCATCCGTATTTATCGCTCTTTTTGCTAGAGACTAGCAAATCGCTAGTTGGGGGGTGTGATTCGGGTTCAATATTACATATTTAACCCCCCATTTAGCCTTATTTTGTGCTCATGTGATGCTACATTGTTCTCTAATTCATACGTATTTTCTACACATTTATTTATTAGAGAAAACACTTAATTTGAGCACAAAACAGCAATTAACGAAGTATTTCTGCACTTTTTATATTTTTCATAGCTTGGTCTCGATCTCACGATTCCAACGACTATTTATTTGTATTTTTTTGAGATCTGTGCTAATTACCGTGTATTTTTGAATGCAGGATACCAAAAATGAGATGTGCACGAATCTTGGAGTACACGTGGCCGCATCTCAGCCTTCCTCAACCGCATCCTACGGCCTCAACTTGCGGAGGCGACGCGGCGGAATCTCGCCCGTTCATCGAAGATCGAACGGTTCGGACGCGGGCTGAACGCGAACGCGAGCGGAGATTCTTCGGGCCACGTGGCAGCATCCACACGTCCCCGCCTCGCATCCAACGGACCAGATCGGATTGATTTGATATCAAATTTGAAATCTGAGCGGGCGACGTGGCGACTTAGAAGCCTTTCGATCTTCATCCGACGACGACGAACGCTGCGATTTCGACTTAATCAAGCGGCGACGTGGCCCTTCGAGCGTCGTATGATTTCGATCCGACGGCCCTGAGCTCCGCCGGATTTTGAAATGAGAGCGTTTACGAATCACGCGACGTGGCTTCTCCGCAGCAGTCCGATTGTGATCCAACGGTCAGTATTCACCCCGACGCGAATTCGAATTTAAACGAAGCGGGCGGCGTACGAACTTTGATGAACACGTGGCGGCACAGGAGGCGATCCCGCCTTGAGATCAACGGCGGAGAATTGATCCGGCATTGCGGGTATGGGTTTGAGCGTAATGGATGCGGTTTTGAACCCATTAAGGCTTTTAAACCCGCAATCTTCTTATATAAGGTATTCTTAGGGTTTTTGAGCGTATACAAGCAGATTTGGGGCGTATTTTGGGCGTATTGGAGGCTCTAGGAGCCGTATTTCCCCCCTGAAAAATTCTGTAAAATTCCAGAGGCTTGTATTATTATTTCCAGAGAGTTTGAAGTCGAAACTTGGAGATTTGGTGATATATTTCTAAACTTCTACCTCGTATTTTAGTGTTTTTCATCGTATTTTGCTATAATCTTGATGTATTTTGCTATGAAAGTTGTTTATTATTGCATGATGAGTAGCTAAATCTTATTTGTGCATGGTATGGAGTAGTTAGGGGATATAATTTGTGTTTATTTGGTTGTATTCCTTATGTTAAATCGTTAAACGTCGTTAAAATTGTAATCTTTGTTCGTAAATCGACTTTTTCATATTCCAAAAGAATTGATTTAGTTGATGATCGCCCCAAAAGGGTGAGTTTTGATCTTCCCAAAAGGGAGTTTCATACCGTAGTTTTGATCTCTCCAAAAGAGAGTTTCATATCGTATTATAACTTTAGCGACGATCTTATTGAATATTTTGCTTGAACCCCCAAAAGGGCATCTTCCGATGAATTGCTCCCAAAAGGAGAATTCATTGAGTTATATTGGATATTTTCCCGGTGAATTGCTCTCAAAAAGAGAATTCATTGTGATATATTCATCAACCAAATTAATACGAATCATTGATCCTAACAAACACATACCATGTGCAAACTTTTTATAGGTATTTTCATACACGAATTTCTTTGTTCGCACATCACCATCACGCACTTTCACACCATCGCCATCATTGTTGAAGTGGTTAGTTTCTTTTCGTATGATTTCTATTTGATTTGAATTGTGGTTGCAACAGATTTCTTCCCGTGGATTCGACATCTGGACTCCCAGATTTTACTACTTGTACAGACTCTTGCGCTTGAGAGAGCGCACCTTTTCGGAGCCCACCAAGTAGCTATCAGGGCATTACATCACTCTCTCTGCTAGGAGAGTGCCTTATTCCCCGCATGCTATCTGTACAAAGGATCACTCTCTCTGCTAGATATTGCCTTATTTTTCGTAAGTTATCCGTACAAAGGATCACTCTCTTTGCTAGGAGAGTGCCTTATTCTCCGCATGTTATCCGTACAAAGGATCACACCCTCTGCTAGGATAGTGCCTTATTCCCCGCAGGTTCAATTTAATTTATACATGAAGTTACATGGCATGGCAAGTATGATGCATGTCCGTTTTCAGATATATTTTTCAATATGTTAGTTATAGCATATTGGGCCTAGACTTCGTTGTCAAGTCTAGACTGTCGTGAGGGTATCCTAGACGCTATCATTTCACGTCTAGGTCTCTTGTTCACATTTTACAAACTAAGGAAAGTAAGGACCTAAACATGGCCGTTTCAATGCAAGTGAGCACACTTGCCTGAAGTGGCGAGAAGTGCGTTCGTAGGGGGCATCTCATCACGGGTAGTGTATCGGTTACGGTTCGCTGTAACAGGTCAAACGGGACAATGTCAGGACTGGTTTTAGAAGACCTATTATGGAATGTCTCTAGGTTGATCGTGGCTATCCTTGCAGTTCCAAATCAATTTGTTCACATGTTCAGATTTATTCTATGGTTCTCTATGTCGATTCTACCATATGTGTACCGTCAAAATAGTTCAATCGACGGTCTAGGTTATCACAACAGTTTAAAGGAGCACTAAATAAATTTAGTGATTAAGTTGACAGTTTTAATTAGGTTTTTAATGGCGTATCGTTTGGGTTACTACGAGTAGGGGATACCAACCTAGTATGACGATCGCGCGTAAATCTGGCGTCGGTTCTGGAAATAGTAACGGATCTCGTCACCTCCGCTCTCGGAACGTCCCGTCTCTGGTCCTTGGCTTCACAGGCTCCGGTTTCTCGACCGCTGGTAGCGCAGTGAGGAGAGGTCGTCGGGGTCGTCTCGTTGCGGTTAGCGCAGCAAAACGGTGATGACTTCGGATCTCGGCAAGCTCGGAGAAAAGAGGCTAGGCAAGGAACTAGGGTTCGGATCTGAAGTGAAGGGCTCGGCAACAGGAGGGGGTTACCTACAACGGGCTGAGAGGGTAGGAGAGGGAGTTAGGGAGAGGGCTAAGGTCGAGATGCTGTAGCAAGATAGGGGATGCCTAGGTCCTAGGGTTTGGGCCTGTTTTTTGTAGAGAGGGGAGAGAGTAGGAAAGAACTAGGGTTTCGGGTAGGGTTTTTGAGAGGGGAGAGATTGGCTCGAACTGGGCTTCTGGCGGTTTGCGGCTCGGGGAAAGGTCCGGGGAGAGAGAAAGGGTGGCTGCGCGGTAGTGAATTGGAGGAGGAGGCTGCGGCCTAGGGGCTTGGGTGCGGCTTGTGAGGGGTGGTGAGGCGGTTGGACTAGTGGCTGCAGGGAGGCAGGAGCACGGGAAGGAGGTGGAGAGTAGGGCGCAGCGGGTCTGGGTTGCTCGGAGCAGGGACGCGCGCGTGGAGGAGCCTGCTGGTCGGTGGAGGTGCTGGGAGGAGAAGAGGGGATCTGGCGGCGGGTCTTGGTTTCGGGGGTGGAGTTGCGAAGAGGGGAGCTAGGCGTGAAGCTCGGGTGAGGGGGAGAGTTCCTGGCCGGCGACGAGAATTAGAGGGGGAGAGACTGCACGCGTGCGTGGGGGCCTGGGCGCAAGTTGAGAGGGAGAGTAGTAAAAGTACTGGGTTTTGTGCGGCCTTGAGGTGAGAGGGAAGGAGCCTATAGGTCTAGGGTTTCTAATTTATTTAGTGCGGCTGCTGCTACTCGGGTTGCCATATGTTTAGGTTTTTGTAGGGAGAGGAAATGGAGAGTACGTGGGAAGGGTGATGGGGTTTGTTATGATAGGGATAGGTTAATAAAATAATAGGTTAGTATAAAGATTTGATTTGATTTACTAAAAGATTTTAAAGATTTGATTTCCCCAAACTGCCAGGTTATTAGGTTAGAATGTTAATTAATATTTAATAAATTTGAGTTTGTTTTAAAAACGTACATGACTTTTGAAAATTCAAAATTTTATTAAAAAATATTTTATAAATTAGTAATGAGATAAGCAGATTGGTCCCTCGATGTCAAAAATTACAAGGAAAATATCGGGGTGATTGTGCCTCCGAGAGGATCGTGAATACGGGGTTCATTCGTGCGTCTGAGCTACAGAGAACAATAATAATATTCAAAAATGCATACACGCACACGAAGCATCATACGTACCAAAATACTCACGACCGGAGGTGGTCGTTACTGTTGGATCTGGATCGTAGCCTAGAGGGGGGGGGGGGTGAATAGGCTAATAAAAATATTCGTGCAACCCACGAACAATCCCACGCAGTTATAGGCACAGATAGGGTAGTAAAAAGACAATCACAGATTACGCACAGATATACCCTGGTTCGGTCGTCCCCACGACCTACTCCAGCCCCGAAAGCAACTACTAGATAGATATGTAATCAAGTACAGCTACAATGAGTCAAGATCCCAAATCTACTCTCACCTAGCTCGTACGCACACCACGTGCTCTACACTATCAATCTAGTCAGATGCTCTCCCTCCGTGACGACTCCCAAGTCGTCAGGTCCCCAAAAGTAACACAGATGGTAAAAGTTTCCCCCAACAAAGAACTAACACAAATACTACACAATATAATAAATAAGAGAGTTTAGAATGCTCAGATCGTGTAGCGGTGTTGTCTTCGTCAATCAGCACGGGCCAGACGTCGTTTGGCAAGTAGTAGTAGTCTCTCAGCAACGGCAACTCAAGTTGCGGCAATTGAACTCCTCTTGAGTTCCCAATAATCTGATATTTCGGCAAGTGCTTGTTGATGAACGCTCTGGCACAATGATGATTTGCAAGACTAACAAGAACGGCCTGCTCCTCAACAAAATTTCGGCCCTCTCTGCTTTTTGTGGCTCTGTTGATTGTTTGCAAAATTAAGAGAGAGAGGATGGTGAAGGTCAAATGTTGCGGCTGAATATTGATTGTTTGGTTCGGCTGCTCTTGGTGATTCGGCCACTTGCTTGATACTTGATGGGCTTTGATTCTTTCAACATGCATACATAAAGACACACAGTTTTAGCAATTAATTAATAAGAGGATTCAAGACACTAACCTTTGTAGTAGCCGTCCTTATGTGAGAGTGCCTTTTCGTTTTGACTAGCAGGTGCCCTTCATTAATAATTGAAATAAAAAAACCCGTGCTTTTAAAAATTCGGCTGCAACAAGATGAGCCTTTTGTTTTTGTTTTTGATTTACTGTGAACTTGCTTTCATTTGTATCAACAATATTCAAGTACCATACAACTTTGCAAGGATCCACTGTCAAAACAAAAGCACCAAACAAATTTGAGAATCAAAATTCAGAGCACATGTATGTTACGCTCATTGATCATTGAAAATATATATAAAAAAAACTTATCAATAAACCATGTGGACCGAAATTGGCTTCCCTTTTGAAACTTGTGTAGCCTCTTTGACCTTGGAACTTGATGATGGAACCTTGTGCTTGAAGGTCAAGAATTGCGGCTCTCCAAAAAAATTCCGGCACCTCCTGTATTTTTGATTGCACAACAAAAAAAAATTAAATCGGAGAGAGGAACTGCTCTTGGGGGATTTTTAATTCGTGCGGCTCTGTAAGAATTGCGGATGCCACCTATAACCCTAAATGCGCACCACACAAAAAATTGACAGAATCCCTTTTTTTTATATGGCCGGCCAGCTGTGACTTCATTTTGTGCGGCCCTTTTCAAAAGAAAACACACACACCCTCTTAAATGATTAAGCCCAGGTTTTTTTAATGAAAGCCTCTTTCATTTGTGTTGTTCACGAGCTGGGCAAAAGAAAGAGGTTTATTATTATTTTTTAAGTTCCTCTCTTAAAAATCCCTGGGCTTGGAGAATTTTTCCAAGGGGACAAAAGGTTACGGCTCTTCACAATAAAAAATTATCATTGGCTGTGGGTTTTTCTCTTGATCTCGGATGTGGGTGCGCCGGCCTCTTGGAGATTTAATGAGGGGTTTTATACTAGGTTCTCTCCCTTTCTCCTTTGCACATTGACCAAGTCCTTCCGTGAATTAATCGCACGTTCGTCGTTCCTGAAACACTTAACACACATGTTAAAACGTTCACGCACGTTTGTTATCATCAAACACGAAGTTCATAGATCGTTGCTACCAACAATCTCCCCCTTTTGATGATGACAAACCTATAAAGGATTTGTACAAATAAGTGTGCGTGTGTGACGTGTGATGAAGGATGTAGTGCAATATGATATATTCAATGAGATGAGATCAAACATCGCTCCCCCATTTTCATGTATTTTCATTGCTCCCCCTTCAATCAATAATATAGTATTTTGAACCAACATTGATACCACAAATCTTTCAACACACTTTTCTCCCCCTTTGGCATCATCAAAAGAGTATTCATGAAGATTAAAACATAGCACATGCAAAAAGAGAGCATTATTAATTATAACTAGTATGTGCATGTCGTCATTCTATAATTAGCACTCCAAATCCAATGATAATGATAATTAGAATTCAACACCATCGTGTAAGTGCAATTATTAAACATAGAAGTACAAAGGGAGATACTTTTACAAATTCAACCAAAACCAATCCACATTTTCCAAATAACTTTATATCACCTAGGATTGATTTTCCCCACCTCATTAGAAATGAGTTCAAGGTATCACACCCCAAAACATAGCCTAAAAGGACTCTTAGATGTGGGGGTGACATTGCTTGACGAGTAAAAACACCAACGCTAAAGATTACCCATAAAGCTTATGTTGGATACTCGTGGGTAGTGCATTTACCATGAATTGTATCCATTTTTCATACGGAGCCATTTTCATTTTTTTTTCTTCATATTCATTTCCTTTGTTTTGTGCTCAATTTTTATTCATGGCAACTCACAACATATCATGTAGAATTTTCAGTTAATAATCATCCTACATTCACTTTCCAATATTCATAAATAGTATCTCCAAAAGTACGACATTGTCTAATATTCGTGGAAGTGAAAGTAGGTGTAGAAATCATATTATTAAAGCATTGAACTTGGCACGGCTATTATTGAAATAAAACATACGCATGTAGCCAAAAATAATAATACTACAATTTCTACAAGGATATGATCATCAATCATTTATATCACTAGAATGATGCAAAGAGGAGGATATGCCGTAAGTTCATTTTTGTTTTTTTTTCATTTTTTTGGTTTTATAATGAACTAAGAAACATACTAAAAACAATCAAGCAAACAAAAACAAACAAACAAAAAAAATCCAAGCACACAGAAAATGTTAACAAAAAATACTATGAAGGTATGCATTAAGTTCAAAGAATGAGATATACCTTCGCGTCACTATTTGACTAAGGAGCTAAAAATAATGAGACATTCAATTTATTGCTCCTCGTCAAATTTCCATCCACCTACAAAAGAGGTGTTGTGTGTGACCTTGGAATCCAACAAGGTCCACTCACGTTAGTCATCAAAGATTTAGGAACCCATATTTGTTTGAACTTAATGTTTTTGTTCCTATATTTGCAATGATATGAAGTATGACCAACGCATCCACATGTAAAGCACTTAGCATGAAAATTTCCAACCTTTGTTGATTCAATGTGAACTTTTCTATATTTTGATTTTTCAACATTTTTAAGACCATATCCTAGTCCTCGCCTATTATTGCCATAAAGTTGATTTCCAAGTATAATGTCCAAATTTTGTTTACCAATTGAAAATCTCTTTAATGACAACTCTAAACTAGCAACTTTGGATTTCAACTGATCATTTTCGTTCACAAGCCAAGTGCATTTACTAATGAAAGCTTGCTTGTTTTCCTCTTCTTTCTTTTCAAAATCCCTTATTTTTTCTTTAAGTTCAAGATTTAGCATGTTAATCTTTTCAGTAAGCCGTTCATTTTCAACTTCAAGTTTTGTCTTATCTAGCTTATACATGCTAATATCCTTTAATAAAGAGGGACATGAAAGACAATCAGTTTTTTCAGACAAGCTAGCTTTCTCTTTTTCTAACATAGTAATGGTAGATTTGCATGCAACAAGCTCTTGTTTTATATTTTTCATTTCTATGGACATGTCATACTCAGTTTGTTGCATATCAAAATTATCATTCCTATAACATTCCACATCAGCTTCTAGCTCATCAATTCTATGTTGCATTCCTTTACAGATTTCTAAAAATTCAGCTTTGGTGGGAGATTCTACCTCATTGTGTCTGGCCATCAATGCCATGCATGAGTGAGCTTCATGTTCCTCATCCTCCTCCTCAGCTTCGCTATCCATGTCCCACGTCAGCACTTTCGTTTTTCCTTTTGCAACTTGAGCTATGTGTTGTTGTGGGCAATCTTTTATGTGGTGCCCTTTCTTCCTGCATTTAAAACATTCACTTCTATTAATAGCTTTCTGATCATAGGAATTTTTACCAAAATTAGAATTATTAGAACGAATGAACCTTTTTCCCATCTCAGCTCTTCCTTGATCAGTCTGAATGTATCTCCTGAAGTTTCTGACCATTAGGGCTTGCTCTTCATCAAGATCGTCGTCGTTAGCTTGAAGAGCTAATGGTGTGGAAGCTTTGGTCTTCTCTTCAGGTTTCTCTCTGGCTTCTATACTCTGCAACTCAAGCTCGTGTGACATTAGGTTGCCTATCAAGTCCTCCACTTTCATTGTTGACAAGTCCTTAGCTTCTTGAATAGCGGTGACTTTAGGCCTGAACGAACTTGGTAGCGCCCTTAAGATCTTTCGTACCTGTTCATGGCTAGAGTATGGCTTACCGAGGGAACTGGATTTGTAGACGATGTCCGTGAACCTCGCAAACATCTCTTTCACAGATTCTGTTGGTAGCATGCGGAAGCTCTCGTATTCTGTGCAAAGCAACGCAAGTCTGGATTCCTTCACTTGCGATGTCCCCTCGTGTGTCACCTCCAGAGTATGCCAGATTTCCTGCGCAGTTAGACAATGTGAGATACGGTTAAACTCAGATTTATCAAGAGAGCATATAAGCGCATTCATGGCTTTACCATTAAGAGTATAAAGTTTCTTATCAGCTAAATCCCACTTGTCTGTAGGCTTAATCATAACAGTGTCTTCAATTTTAATAGTGGGTAGACTATAACCATTTTCAACAATATCCCACACATCATAATCTACAGACACTAGATAGATTTTCATCCTAGCCTTCCAATATGCAAAGTCTACACCGTTAAACTTAGGGGGACGGGCTATAGACTGACCTTCAGCAAAAGCACAATCAGATATATTCATGGTCATCTAAAAAATCTAGGCTAGATCCTCTAAACTGGCTCTGATACCACTTGTTGGATCTGGATCGTAGCCTAGAGGGGGGGGGGGGGTGAATAGGCTAATAAAAATATTCGTGCAACCCACGAACAATCCCACGCAGTTATAGGCACAGATAGGGTAGTAAAAAGACAATCACAGATTACGCACAGATATACCCTGGTTCGGTCGTCCCCACGACCTACTCCAGCCCCGAAAGCAACTACTAGATAGATATGTAATCAAGTACAGCTACAATGAGTCAAGATCCCAAATCTACTCTCACCTAGCTCGTACGCACACCACGTGCTCTACACTATCAATCTAGTCAGATGCTCTCCCTCCGTGATGACTCCCAAGTCGTCAGGTCCCCAAAAGTAACACAGATGGTAAAAGTTTCCCCCAACAAAGAACTAACACAAATACTACACAATATAATAAATAAGAGAGTTTAGAATGCTCAGATCGTGTAGCGGTGTTGTCTTCGTCAATCAGCACGGGCCAGGCGTCGTTTGGCAAGTAGTAGTAGTCTCTCGGCAACGGCAACTCAAGTTGCGGCAATTGAACTCCTCTTGAGTTCCCAATAATCTGATATTTCGGCAAGTGCTTGTTGATGAACGCTCTGGCACAATGATGATTTGCAAGACTAACAAGAACGGCCTGCTCCTCAACAAAATTTCGGCCCTCTCTGCTTTTTGTGGCTCTGTTGATTGTTTGCAAAATTAAGAGAGAGAGGATGGTGAAGGTCAAATGTTGCGGCTGAATATTGATTGTTTGGTTCGGCTGCTCTTGGTGATTCGGCCACTTGCTTGATACTTGATGGGCTTTGATTCTTTCAACATGCATACATAAAGACACACAGTTTTAGCAATTAATTAATAAGAGGATTCAAGACACTAACCTTTGTAGTAGCCGTCCTTATGTGAGAGTGCCTTTTCGTTTTGACTAGCAGGTGCCCTTCATTAATAATTGAAATAAAAAAAACCTGTGCTTTTAAAAATTCGGCTGCAACAAGAAGAGCCTTTTGTTTTTTTTTGATTTGCTGTGAACTTGCTTTCATTTGTATCAACAATATTCAAGTACCATACAACTTTGCAAGGATCCACTGTCAAAACAAAAGCACCAAACAAATTTGAGAATCAAAATTCAGAGCACATGTATGTTACGCTCATTGATCATTGAAAATATATATTAAAAAAAACTTATCAATAAACCATGTGGACCGAAATTGGCTTCCCTTTTGAAACTTGTGTAGCCTCTTTGACCTTGGAACTTGATGATGGAACCTTGTGCTTGAAGGTCAAGAATTGCGGCTCTCCAAAAAAATTCCGGCACCTCCTGTATTTTTGATTGCACAACAAAAAAAAATTAAATCGGAGAGAGGAACTGCTCTTGGGGGATTTTTAATTCGTGCGGCTCTGTAAGAATTGCGGATGCCACCTATAACCCTAAATGCGCACCACACAAAAAATTGACAGAATCCCTTTTTTTTATATGGCCGGCCAGCTGTGACTTCATTTTGTGCGGCCCTTTTCAAAAGAAAACACACACACCCTCTTAAATGATTAAGCCCAGGTTTTTTTAATGAAAGCCTCTTTCATTTGTGTTGTTCACGAGCTGGGCAAAAGAAAGAGGTTTATTATTATTTTTTAAGTTCCTCTCTTAAAAATCCCTGGGCTTGGAGAATTTTTCCAAGGGGACAAAAGGTTACGGCTCTTCACAATAAAAAATTATCATTGGCTGTGGGTTTTTCTCTTGATCTCGGATGTGGGTGCGCCGGCCTCTTGGAGATTTAATGAGGGGTTTTATACTAGGTTCTCTCCCTTTCTCCTTTGCACATTGACCAAGTCCTTCCGTGAATTAATCGCACGTTCGTCGTTCCTGAAACACTTAACACACATGTTAAAACGTTCACGCACGTTTGTTATCATCAAACACGAAGTTCATAGATCGTTGCTACCAACAGTTACATCCTACACACCTTACAGAAAATTCCGCCCTCGAAATTTCTAACGCCTACTGATCAGGAAACAAATGCGGGTAGCGCTCCCTCATCTCATCTTCCCGCTCCCAGGTGATCCGTGACACCACATCACTCTCACCAAGTCGACTACCGTGTTCCTCAACTGCTTCTGTTAACGGTCCAAAATCTGCACTGGCTCTACTCATAAGTCAGGTCCGGTCAGACCATGATCTCTAAAAAAATCCCCATCGTGCGATGGGTCACTAACATATCGACGTAGCTAAGATACGGAAAACGTCATGAACTCCCTCCAAAGATGGTGGTAGAGCAAGGCGATATGCCATTGCTACTACACGCTCCAGCATGTCAAACGGTCCAATATACCTCGAACTAAGCTTTCCTTTCTTCCCGAAACGAATGACTCCGCGGTTCAGAGAAATCTTCAGGAAGACATGATCTCCTGGTTGTTTCTCGCCAAGATTTCTGTGGATTGTCCCACTCGGAATGGGACGAACTGCACAGACTTGGTCAATAGGTCAACGATCACCCAGATTGCGTCGTTCTGCTTAGGACTTTGAGGTAGACCAGTCACGAAATCCATCGTGATATGCTACCACTTCCACTCTGGGATAGGAAGCGGTTCCAATAATCCTGTTGTCCGATGGTTCTCTGCCTTCACTTGCTGGCATACAAGACAATCGGCAATGCTCCGTGCCATACTCTTCTTCATGCCAATCCACCAATAGTTCAGACGGAGGTCCTTATACATCTTCGTACCTCCAGGATGTATGGAATAAGGCGAGTTGTGTGCCTCATGCAACAACTCATCTCTAATCTCTCCTACAGGTATGCAGAGTCTACTGCCGTATCTCAGGGATCCATCCTCATGAATAACAAACTCCGTCTGAAATCCAGCTTCGACCTGTCTTCTGATCCTCTGCAGCTTCGGATTTCCTGCCTGAGCTACCTTGATGCGATCCACAATCGTTGACTGAATCTACATATTCATCAACGAAACAATCACTCCAGGTAGAACAACCTCAATGTCCATCCCTCTCATCTCCTGCTGTAATCTCCAGTGGGCAGTATGCATCATCACTGCAGGGAGTCTGCTCAAAGCATCTGGTACTACATTCACTTTCCCCAGGTGATACTGCAGATCTATCTCATAATCCGCCATCAACTCCAACCATCGTATCTGACGCATGTTGAGCTCCTTCTGAGTAAATATATACTTCAAGCTTTTGTGATCGGTGAAAATTTTCACGCTCTCACTCAGCAGGAAGTGTCTCCAAATCTTCAACGCAAATACCACAGCTGCTAAATCCAGATCATCTGTCAGGTAGTTCTTCTCATGATTCTTCAACTGTCAAGAAGCGTACACGACCACGTGACCATGCTGAGGCCCTTACCTGATGCATCACAGAAAATCTTGAAGCCTCCGCTCCAATTTGGTACAGCCAAACCGGTGTTGTGGTCAATCTCGCCTTCAAAATACTGAAAGCCTCCTCACAATCCTCTGACCAACAGAACTCCATGTCCTTCCTTGTCAACTTCGTCATTGGCTCTGCAATCCTCGAAAATCCTTGATGAACCGAGGGTAGTAGCCAGCTAATCCAAGGAAGCTCCTGATGTCCGCTGCTGACTGCAGAGCCGGCCACTCGCTGACTGCTCTGACCTTCTCCGGATCTACCGATATGCCATCACCAGACACCACGTGTTTCAATAATGCGACTCTGTCCAACCAAAACTCGTACTTACTATACTTGGCATAAGGTTGATGACGCCTCAGTGTCTCCAACACTGTCCTCAGATGTTGGCTGTGCTCCTCCTCAGACCTTGAGTAAATAAGAATGTCGTCGATGTAGATGAGCGAACTTATCCAGAAATACATAGAAGATCAAATTCATCAAATTCATGTACACTGCAGGAGCGTTGGTCACACCAAAAGGCATGACAATGAACTTATAGTGTCCGTACTTTGTCCGGAATACCGTCTATGGAATGTCATCCTTCTTCACCTTCAGCTGATGGTATCCGCTCCTCAAATCCAGCTTCGAGAAAACTCTCTAACCTCCAAGTTGGTCAAATATGTCATCAATGCCGGGCAGCGGATACTTGTTCTTCACTGTCACTGCATTCAGTCCTCTGTAATCCACACACATCCTGCGGGATCCATCCTTCTTCTTTACCAATAGGACTGGTGCACCCCAAGGTGACACACTAGGATGTATGAATCCCTTCTGCAATAATTCATCTAACTGCTTTCTCAACTCTTCAAGTTCTGCAGGAGCCATACGATACGACGCCTTCGAAATAGGTTGCACTCCTAGCATATGGTCTATGCTGAACTCCACTGCTCTGTCGGGTGGCAACCCTGAAATATCCTCCAGAAAGATGTCATCGAAGTCTCTAACGACTGCTGGTCTCCATCTACATGGCAGCAACGATCGACTCCTCCGGCTTGGCCCGAAATCTGATGGGCCCAAGCGATCGCTCTCTGTTGTGAAACTCGAACCTCGGGTGGCCTGGTATCCTGAACACCACCTTCTTACTGTGGCATTCGGTCGATGCATGGAAATCTCCCAGCCATTCGATGCCAAGGACATCATCGAAATGTGGTAGATCATGGACAATGAAGTCCGCATATAGCTCGTGTCCACTGAACACCACTGGAATCGATGGACATCCCAAATTAACCGTCACCACTCCATTCCCTGTAGTGATATCCCAACACTTTGGAAGTGTGTGGGTGGGAATGGAGTGCTCTGTTACGAATCGCTGGGTTATGATGCACATAAATGCACCGGGGTCGAACAAGGTTAATACCGGATAAGATGACACTAAGATGATACCTAGGATATAAAAGATAAAATCTAAGGTCAAACAACGTTAGTAATCTAACAAAGGATTATTAGACTTTGCACATGATAAACTGGATATTAAATGAATTCGAGTACTTTTATTGTTCCAAACTTTTCGCAAGACCTGCATGGGACACCACAAAAACCTGTCACGCCCCGCTTCTCATAATATAGGTGCGAGAACGAGACGAAGTTCCGCATGGGCTGGAGCTGTGAAGCTCGAGCCCACTAAGCGTCTGTAGGGATACACCAAACGAAGTACATGTTCTTACATTAAAGTTCAGATTAATAAGAGTACTCAAAAAGAACAACAACATTCATTCTTCAAAATAATAATCCAGTAGTACACAAGAAGTCAAATAAAAGAAAGCCTCAGGTATGGCTACAACTGAAAAGGGAAACTATTAGTGCTATGCACCCAACCTAGACAAGAAACTAAATGGTGCTACACACACATACTAGAAAACTGGAACCTCTAAGTCATCAACAGGAAGGAAACTCTAAGACTAGTCCTCGTCCGGATCGTACTCCTCAGCAGCGTCCTCCTGCTCCATGTCCATAGGTACTGTCTCCTCGTTTACGTACTTTGTCTCGGTACCTGACGTACAAACACCCAAGAGAAAAGGAGTTGTACGTCAGGCAGAGTCTACAACTAAAATGTAAGAAAGACTCTACTGCAAGGTATATGGAATTTAAAGACAGTTATTGAATGTTGTTTCCATGGCAAGTTATGAGATGCGATAACATGTCAGTTATATATAAATATGGCAGGAAAGTAAAAGACGGTGCAAGAAAGTAAATGTGGCATGGCAATGGCAGTAGCGTATGTTACCGGCTACAAGACAAGACGAGACGAGACAAGACTATGTGTGTGTGTGTGTGTGTGTGTGTGTCTAGGGTTCACGCCTTAAGGTTAAAGGGGGATCAAACCCTCTAAACCTTGCGACCGCTCAACCCAACCCCACCCCAAGTGCACAAGACAAGTCCGTACAAAGGATCACTCTCTCTGCTAGGAAAGTGCATTATTCCCCGCAGGCTATCCGTACAAAGGGTCACTCTCTCTGCTAGGAGAGTGCCTTATTTTCCGCAGGTTATCCATACAAAGGATCACTCTCTCTGCTAGGAGAGTACCTTATTCTCCGCAGGTTATCCGTACAAAGGATCACTCTCTCTGCTAAGAGAGTGCCTTATTTTCTGCAGGTTCAATACAATTCATACATGAAGTTACATGGCATGACAAGTATCATGCATGTCTGTTTTCAGATATTTTTTTCAATGTGTCAGTTATAGCATATTGGGCCTAGACTGTCAAGTCTACACTGTCGTGAGGGTATCGTAGACGCTATCATTTCACGTCTAGGTCTCTTGTTCACATTTTACAAACCAAGGAAAGTAAGGGCCTAAACATGGCCGTTTCAATGCTAGTGAGCACACTTGCCTGAAGTGGCAAGAAGTGTGTTCGTAGGGGGCGTCTCATCACAAGTAGTGCATCGGTTACAGTTCGCTGTAATAGGTCAAACGATGTCAGGACTGGTTTTAGAAGACCTATTACGGCATGTCTCCAGGTTGATCGTGGCTATCCTAGCTGTTCCAAATCAATTTGTTCACATGTTCAGATCTATTCTATGGTTTTCTACGTTGATTCTACCCTATGTGCACAGTCAAAATAGTTCAATCGACGGTCTAGGTTATCACATCAGTTTAAAGGAGCACCAAATAAATTTAGTGATTAAGTTGCCAGTTTTAATTAGGTTTTTAGTGGCGTATCGTTTAGGTTACTACAAGTAGGGGATACCAACCTAGTATGACGATCACGCGTAGATCTGGCGCCGGTTCTGGAAGTAGTAACGGATCTCGTCGCCTCCGCTCTCGGAACGTGCCGTCTCTGGTCCTTGGCGTCGCAGGCTCCGGTTCCTCGACCGCGGGTAGCGTTGTAAGGAGAGGTCATCGGCGTCGTCTCATTGCAGGTAGCGTAGCGAAACGGTGATGATGTTGGATCTCGATAAGATGGGAGAAAGGAGGCTAGGCAAGGAACAAGGGTTCAGATCTGAAGTGAATGGCTCGGGAAAAGGAGGGGGTGGCCGGCAACGGGCTAAGAGGGTAGGAGAGGGAGTTAGGGAGAGGACTTAGGTCGAGATGATGTAGCAAGATAGGGGAGGCCTATGTCCTAGGGTTTGGGCCTGTTGTTTGTAGTGAGGGGAGAGACTAGGAAAGAACTCGGGTTTCGGGTAGGGTTTTTGAGAGGGAAGAGACTGGCTCGAACTGGGCTTCCGGCGGTCTGCGGCTCCGGGAAAGGTCCGGGGAGAGAGAAAGGGTGGCCGCACGGTGGTGAACTGGAGGAGGAGGCTGCAGCCTAGGGGCTTGGGTGCGGCTCGTGAGGAGAGGTGAGGCGATCGGACTGGTGGCTGCAGGGAGGCAGGGGAACGGGAAGGAGGTGGAGAGTAGGGCGCAGTTGGTCTGGGTTGCTCAGAGCAGGGAGACGCGCGCGTGGAGGAGCCTGCTCGTCCGTGGAGGGGCTGGGAGGACAAGAGGGGATCTGGCGGCGGGTCTAGGTTTCGGGGGTGGAGTTGCGAAGAGGGGAGCTGGGCGTGAAGCTCGGGTGAGGGGGAGAGTTCCTGGCCGGCGGCGAGAATTAGAGGGGGAGAGACTGCATGCGTGCGTGGGGGCCTGGGCGCAAGTTGAGAGGGGGAGGAGTAAAGAACTGGGCTTTGTGCGGCCTTGAGGTGGGAGGGAAGGAGCCTATAGGTCTAGGGTTTCTAATTTATTTAGTGCGGCTGCTGCTACATGGGTTGTCCTATGTTTAGGTTTTTGTAGGGAGAGGAAATGGAGAGTACCTAGGACCCCCAACCCAATTGCATGCTAACCAAGACTAAAAATCAGTATTTTAAAGTATTTTAAATGTTTTAGCAATCACTAATCAAGATTAATAAAAAAACGGATGTAGGCCGGTGGACTTGTGCACGTAGGAATTGTGACTTTGGACTCGTTGGACGGTGTTTCTCTGACGTGATACTTGCAGGAAAGTGAAACTTGCCAACTCTTGTGTAGGAACATGTTTTTAGGCCACTTCCTTGTTTTTAGCGTAAAAGAGACTAGTCAGTGAAATGATAGCTGGCTAGACGCCTACTTGATCTAGTTTGACAACGAAACTAGATCCGTCACCTAATTGATCTAGCTTGACAACGAAGCTAGATCCAACCCTTTAAACTTGTCATTCATACATACTAAACCGTCACGTTTACTTTCCTTACATGTACGCCTTACTACTTGCCTTGTCATGTCATCCATGCATTGAGTGTCGCATTCGTAGCACACGCTACAATACTTGTACTCGTACTTCCTTGTCCGGCTAGGTGCACCCCTACGCCATACTTGTTTAAAACACTTACTGGCTCGTGGTCCAGAAGCGGGCCTCATGTGTTGGTTGAAAACCAATGCCCGATACACGTGGAGGGGTAGGGATAAACGGTCACTTGAGCTTAAGAGTTGGCCCGCGCAGCCACTCTAGCCAAAAGGCGGAATCTCTGTGCACGAGGTGCTTACTTTACTTGTCTTGTACTTGTCTTGTGAATGATTCATGCCATGTTTAAATGCCATGCTCGTACTTTACTTTACTTTACCTTACCTGTTGCACTCATTACTTTAACTGCCATGTCATTGCATCATACTAGAACTGCTAGGTTGCTTTACTTTTACCTACTTCCAGTTTCCTTGCACAAGTCTTCCAGACTTGCTGACGTGTGCCCTTTGCTCTTTTGGGTGTCACATGTTAGACCCTGAGCCAGAGACAGTTGTTGAGGACGAGGTGTTTGCTGACGCTGAGCCCGAGCCCACGTTCGTTGAGGAGTTCGAGGATACTGGAGACCAGTCTTAGTGACTGTTGAGTTGCTTTTGCTTTAGGTTGCTGTTAGTTGTCGGTGCTTGCACCATTACTTTGTTTTCGTACTTTGTGCTTTTGTTGGCCATGCTGGGGCCTCTTTTAGACTCTTTTATTTTAGCCTGGTGGCTTTTCTGCGATGTTGAAATTTATTATTATGGATATTCTGAGATTTATTCTTTGTCGCATTTCCTTATTATTATCTTTGTTTCGTTTCGCGTTGCAAGGACCTGCAGTTTAAAAGTGATTGACGCTTATCAGACTTGCAGCTTTGTAGCTTCAAGTCTGAGTGGACCTTCTCACGCTTCGCCTCCACGTTTTTGGGAAGCGGGGCGTGACAGGCTTGGGTGCGGCTCGTGAGGAGAGGTGAGGCGATCGGACTGGTGGCTGCAGGGAGGCAGACGAACGGGAAGGAGGTGGAGAGTAGGGCGCAGTTGGTCTGGGTTGCTCAGAGCAGGGAGACGCACGCGTGGAGGAGCCTGCTGGTCCGTGGAGGGGCTGGGAGGACAAGAGGGGATCTGGCGGCGGGTCTAGGTTTCGGGGGTGGAGTTGCGAAGAGGGGAGCTGGGCGTGAAGCTCGGGTGAGGGGTAGAGTTCCTGGCCGGCGGCGAGAATTAGAGGGGGAGAGACTGCACGCGTGCGTGGGGGCCTGGGCGCAAGTTGAGAGGGGGAGGAGTAAAGAACTGGGTTTTGTGCTGCCTTGAGGTGGGAGGGAAGGAGCATATAGGTCTAGGGTTTCTAATTTATTTAGTGCGGCTGCTGCTACATGGGTTGTCCTATGTTTAGGTTTTTGTAGGGAGAGGAAATGGAGAGTACGTGGGAGGGGTCATGGGGTTTGTTAGGATAGGGATAGGTTAATAAAATAATAGGTTAGTATAAAGATTTGATTTGATATACTAAAAGATTTTAAAGATTTGATTTCCCCAAACTTCCAGGTTATTAGGTTAGAATGTTAATTAATATTTAATAAATTTGAGTTTGTTTTAAAAACGTACAGGACTTTTGAAAATTCAAAATTTTTTAAAAAGATATTTTATAAATTAGTTATGAGATAAGCAGATTGGTCCCTCGATGTCAAAAATTACAAGAAAAATACCGGAGTGATCGTGCCTCCGAGAGGATCGTGAATACGGGGTTCGGTCGTGTGTCTGAGCTACGGAGAACAATAATAATAAGCAAAAACGCATACACGCACATGAAGCATCATACGTACCAAAATACTCACGACCGGAAGTGGTCATTACATTTTGATGGGATAAATTTTGTAGAATTCATGATGATTTAAGGAAGCAAAACTTTATTTGATGAAAAAGACATGCTTTATTGAAAGGAGTGTCAAAAAAGCTGAAGGGTTTTCTAGGACCCTTAGGGCACAAAAAACTTTATTCACGTCCTAAGTCGGACGGAACATAGACATAAAAATTATGCAGCGGAAAAATTGACATTATGTTAATCTAATTAACATGAAGTTAAACAATTTAACTTAGCCCTAAGGTACAAGACACTTAGCCAAGATCTATGCCGACTCGGGATGGATCTGACCATCCCAAGAAGGATCTAACCTTCTGTGATTAAATTAAACTAATGCTTATAAAACACATACCCGGAATCTCAACCCTGGGACAGGCGAGATGTTCTGCACCGTTTTCCGAGCCGCTCCCCATCCCACGCCGAACCGCTCCTCGAACCACTCCTCGAACTGCTCTGCATCCCGAGGCGAGCAATCCTCGTGTCGCCGAGCCAACCACGCGTGGAAGAAAGTTTCACGCGAATGAAAGCCTTCGCCAAGATTTCGGATCCGAATTCAAACTCCGTTGCGGCTTTGCCAGAGCCCTCAGGAGTAAGGCAGAAATATAGGGAGATAGAGAAATATTAATTTAAGCCTAGATCCGTGCGTGCTTCAACATTTACGGGAGCCGCTCAGATCTAGAGCTTGGGACGATTTTTGAGGAGGAGAGCAGACCCCTATTTATATAGGCGGCTGACTGCTCTCCTTTACTCAAAATCCGATGTGGGACTAAAGTTGGAGTTAATTAAATCAAGTTAGTTTACCTTTCACAAAGGGCAAACTTCCGTGAATTTTAACTCCCTCACCGTTGAGCTTCATGATTGATACAACCTATCAATACGAAGGGTGTTCAACGGTGAACGCATAGGAAAAAACGGTTCGTCAATCCGAGTCCGTTTGTTCCTCCAATTGATCGCCCAAAGTTCAACCCAAAACCAGTTTTCATAAAAACTGAGCCGTCAAAAATCTGCACACGCCTAGGGTTCCGAACCCGCAGTGGGACCCACCCAGTGGGCCACCACTGTTACCAACGCATGCACAGCACGAGCCACACGCGCGCGTGCTGTGCACGTGCCCTGTGTGCACAGAAATGCGGGGCAGGCCTGCATCAAATGCGGGCCCGCCCTTTTGGTTCGCCCGCGCCAGCAGGGTGGGCCAACTGACGCGGGCGTCAGCCTTCGTCAGTAGGCTGAAGTGCGCATCAGCGAGCCCTAGGCCCTTTTCCCTTTTAATATTTGTTTCTTTGTGAAAGAACTTGGGCCTATATTTGGGCTTCTATTTAAACACTTTAAATAGACTCATTGAGCTTGTTTGAACTCTATTTTTGACGCGGTTTGAACCTGCGTCTAGAGCGGGATGAACCCGTCTTACCGGTAAACTTTTTCTTGCGTTTATTCCATTAAATATTGTCTTAAACTATGTAAGACGCATTTAATCTCTTTTGCATCATATGCAAATTAGCACATATCTAAGCTTAAATTGTCATTTGCATCAAAATGCAATTTTCTCCCTCTTTGCATCAAATGCAAATTATTCTCCCTAACTAATTTCTACCTATTACTAGACAAAGGTCGCACTCTGTGTGAGACCCTACAGACTGACCCTTACAACAAGTTGGGCTCGAAGCCCTATACGGCAGTGACCACGAGCAGTGGTTGGCTTCAGGAATCATCATTATGTGGTTGACTCATTGACATGAGTATTGTCGGGACCACCTTGACTGTTTCCGTGATGAGTTTTGCAATTATAGTCTCTTCGTCTAAACTATGTCATATAGATCAAGTCTAGGGTACAGCCTAACTATCAACCCCAATAACTTGACTTCGGTTAGTTTCTATCGATCTTTAGTCAACTAATGTCGGACTTCTTCCAACATACTCTGCGCAGAGATTTTACTAAAGACCGAACTAACTTTACAACACTCACTCCCATTGACCGGGAGAGACGAATCCTCTCTTGGTCATTACTCTCCTCGTACGCTTCAAGTGACACCCAATCAAAGACCTTTCGATAGGCCTAGCCTCGAAGCTAGGTCAATGATCTAAGTGACACCGTTCATGCACAGGTTCGTAAAATGACCTCAAGTCAAAAGTCCAACTTCCCTATCATCACTTAGAGTTATCATTGACAGATTGGTCAATATAACCATATGATAACTCTTGTGGATCGTTCAGTGAACTCATTCTCTAATGAGCACCTGTGTCTCGTCTCCGACTTCGCCGAGTCGAACGATCATGAGATCATCGCCACCGCTTAACGGTGAAGACTAAGACACAATGGTCTATCCGATGTTTCGATATCCTTGTCTCGAAGCATCTACGACCACGAACCCTTATGCTACAGATGGTTAAACATTTCTCCATGATCGAGATACTCATCTCGATACATGTTTGACCTTGCATAAAGTCTCAGGACTTTACCTAAGTTAATATCTAATGTTAACTACATTATAATATAACTTAGATGAATTATTACCAAACAGCTTACTGTTATTTCGAACAAGATGTTTGTGCTATTCACACAGAGATAAATAGCCTCGAGGGCATCATATCTCTACAAAAGCAAAAGGCGTATATGTGTTTTAGAACTTCGTTGGAGCTGTTGTTGTCTAACGCCTCTTTATTTGACCCCAAGCTAAGACGGCTTGCTAGTCGATCACCTTGGTGATAGGTGACTGGTCGGCCCCGGATACACACCCAGAGAACGATTGTAGTTTTACCGCAAGCGCACGGTCAAGTGGCGAGCGGGTATCGAACACGAGGAGGTGGTGTTGGTTCCAATCTATCATAGGTTGTCTCGACTACGAATGTTTTATTGGTGGAGATGGGTATGATATGATGTAATGACAATGGTTATGGATGTCGGTGTCGGTGATAGAGATGTTGGTCAAATATCGATTCAAATACAATATAATAAAAGTGTCTATGGCTAGGGAATTCCCACTACGGATCGTCATACATCATTGTGAATAGTGAATCTCAATATTACTAGGCTTGTGTTGGGGTGAACTAGTCGTAACTGAATAGAGAACCAAGCTCACGCTCTCACGCTATTGCCGGTCTATAGCAACCTAGGATAGGGCCCAATCTCTTGCAAACCCTAGCCTAAGCCACTAGCATTAGGATCGACATCATCGTTCAATCGCCCCTCGAGCCCACTCTCGTGCAAACTCGAGTTACAATCTAGGTTGTGATAGTTCGTATTCTTCCAATCTCTTGCAAACGAATATTGGTATAGATTTACAATAAAAATCCTAGCTTTGGTCCAATCTCTTGCAAACCAAGTCTAGAGAATCTCGATTGTAAACCTAAATCAAATATCTAGGCCTTTCCATCGATTAGAATCCAATCTCTTGCAAACCCCAATCGATGGAAATCCCTAGCTATCCGTAATAAATCAATCACAACCTAACCTCCTAGCAATTCGTGCAATTTAGAAATTCATTCATCACAAATATGAAATTAGATCCATAGGGTTCATCCACATGCCCTAGAACATCAAATCTACTCAAGCATAGCAACAACGATATAGGAATCAATAAAAACCATAGCTTGCATACAAAAAGATATCAAATCAAAGATTCAAATAAGAAGAACAATGATACTTAGCTTTGATGAAGAATTCCAATCCAAATACAAGCTTTTTGATCCAAGAGGGGGCCTAGGGCATGTCCTAACCTCTAAAATAATCCTAAGAAAACATATTGGGAACCTCCTCTAATGGTGGCTACAAAACCCTTATATAGTCTCCCAAAACCCTAGCAAATAACCCTAGAAAACCCCTCAAATTCGTGCCCAAAAACAGCCCAAACCGTAACTTAAAATCTGGGCCCATGCCGCACTCGGCCGAGTGGAACATGTGACCCGGCCGAGTGGAAATTTCAGCACTGCAACATCAACTTGCAGAAATTCCCCAGATTTCATCCGACCTCCGATTTGCACGTTCTTGGCGGCGTTGGAATCGTCATGAAGTCTACTATCCATAAAAAATATGAGAAAAATACTTTGATTGCTGGAATGATAGCAGATTTCAAAAGAGTGGGAGGCTGTCTGAAAATCTGGGCGCTGCGTGTACTCGGCATCACTCGGCCTTGCGGCAAATGTCACTCGGCCGAGGGGCTTTTGGTACTCGGCCGAGTCGGAGCTCGTAGTCGACTGACGGATTACAGTAAGTCTGGTCTTTTGGATGCCATCGTTCGTGTGCCACTCGGGCGAGTGGTGTCTCCATACTCGAACGAGTGGGATGTCGTCACTCGGCCGAGTGCACGCTAATCTTCAAGTAATTGCGTGTCCGATCTGGCCGGCCGAGCGGGCTTCTTTGCTCGGCCGAGTGACTCCTTCACTCGGCTGAGTGGCATGCTGAAAATGCCCAATCTTCATCATTTCGCTTCCTCGTCGCTACTACGACGTTCTTTCTTCTTCCACTCATCTTCTATCGCTGATAGGTCCTCAATAAGTCCATGAGCGATGCTCCGTTACGCGTGCAAGTCCTTTACGCTCATTTTTGCTCCCAATTGCTCATATTTCCTGAAATCCGACAAAAACAAGAAATAGTGAAAAGTAACACAATATCATCGAATAATCGTGAAAATCGCAATATGAGCAACCAAAATGGCATGCAAATATGCTGAAAAAAGGTGTAAAATATGGACCGATCAAAATCCCCCAAGATTACCTCTTACTCGTCCTCGAGGAAGACAAGTAGAGAGACGAACTCGGGAGATGAAAATAAAGAAAATGAAATGAAAAAGAAAGAACACGAGGTGGAAGGGGTCGCTAGATTCTTCTCTCAGATCTCAAGCCATAAGCTACACATCACGATAACTTGGAAAATACAAATCACATACTATAAGGATTTCATATCTTACATAAACATGGTACTTGCAAGCTTTTAAGAACAACAAAAGGGATTCTCTAAATTCATACAATCAATTCATATCCACATCACGCATTTCATAGGTTTTAATATACAAATGTTGGCAATGCACTTTTCAATCAAAAGTTATAAATGAAGCATATAAGAATCACACCAAACATGCAATGGAGAATGGAATAAATCATGACATTCACATATTTATATCGATTCATAAGAAATCTCCATAACTAAAGTATTTTGCTAAGTTTCAGCATTATCAAACTTCCTCATTCGTGCACATCTCCACGCTAATGTCGTGCTCACTTTTATGGTCAAGCGAGTTCACCCCCCCAAGCTTAGCTTGAGGCATCGCATCTAAAGGAATATGATAGTGGAAAATGGGATTTTTGCCTTGGTTTTCCCAAGTATTTTGTGACTCCAATAATGAGATAGAGAAACATTTTTTTCTTTTTATTTCTTTTTGAACTCTTTGTTTCTCATTTTTCTTTTTTTTTTATTTTTGTAGGAGCTATATGATTTGTATTTTTGGTTTTTGGCTCCTTTTTGGCTTTTGGACTTTTTGGAGCTAACTTTTCTTTTGTGGGGATTTTCAGGAAATATATGCGATATAAGTAGCCTTAGGAGGTGAACTCAAGTGACATGTAGAGAATAAAAAGATATATGTGGAAAAAGAAATAATGTAACACTCGGTTCACTCTAAGATGTGCACGAACGATTCAATAAAATAATACTTCAACTAAAACTCATATGTAAGCATGGATATTCTCAATCATCTCAATAAAGAGTGAAGTCAAGCGGTAAAGCGCACAATCATATCAAGCATGCAACAGAAGGTGAATAAGACAATAAAACTGATGCTTCAGATATACTAATGATGCGTGAATCTTGGTGCATTTCCAACAAAAGCATACTAAACACTAATCCATGCATTCAGTTTCAATTAATATCATGCATTCATGTAGAGGAATCATCAAAAGAAATAGATTTGCAAGAACATGCGAATAGCAAGACTATGGAATACTCTAAGTAGCATGGCAAGGAATAATAAGCATCGTGATGGTTGCTAAAGCAATAAGAGATATCATCATACAAAACTCATCTAGCGGAAGAAGAGAAAGGAAAATAAAGAAATAAAAAAAATAAAAGAGAGGAAAGAAAAGAAAAACAAGCACACAACATGATGCATGAACACACATAAAAGGAAAATAACATGGAAAAAATCAAAAAGATGATGCAAAATTTTTGAAAAATTAAAAAAAAAACTAAAATAAAGTAAAAATGCAACTAGATGGCATGGAAATGCACTCCCCCAAGCTTAAACTTCACATTGTCCTCAATGTGATCATAGTGGAAGAATATGAGGAACAACGATAATAATAGGGGGTGAATGGAAAATGATGAAATGAATGACATGAAATCCTAATGCAATTACATGCACGTGCAATGATGCATGAGAACGCTTTCCCCCAAGCTTATACCAAACAATCCTATTCAAATGACTCGATCAAAAATATCACGGCTTCACTAAGCGATATCAAGTCAAACAAATAAGAAAGTAATGTTTCACTTGAAAGAAATGCTCGGTGGGTGGTGAGCAAAAATGATGTGACACATCAAAATATAAAGAGGGCAATTAATATATATAATGGGTTTGGGGTGTAAAAATTTTTGTTGCCGTCATATGAGGTAATATTTATTCAAGCAAATCTATACGGTCCTCTCGTTGTCGAGAGAATTCGTGTTTATTCAAAGCATAAAAATTTCTACACTACTGGATTGATATCACATATAGCAAAAGGCGGATCCAGTATCTTTGCCGGTGTAGGCAATTACTCCAACTGCTCCTTCCGTGGCTCTGCCAGATGCATGTGTCCATGGACTCCAACGAACTCCAGCAATGCATCCTCCAGCATTCCCACAAGGACTCCACCTGTACACTGCAGAGAATAGGATGCATCAGTTCGCTGCGAAAAATTCACCCTCGTAATAAAAGTATCCCAAAGAGGATCTTCTATAGAAATATATGGAATAAATAATGGTGGATGATACTTCCCTGGAAATAATCCAATATCCTCACGTGCCGTGATAGCTGTCTCCATGGTGTCTTCTCTATGCTGCTCAGGTAAATCTAGATCATAGGTGTGGACCTCATCAAAATGCTCCTCATCATCGTCAGACTCATCCCAACGCACCTCTTTATCATATTCATATGCGTCCATGGGTGCTAACTCCTCGCTCTCCTCCTCGTATACATCCCATTGTACCTTTTGTTCATATGTATGTGTATCCTGCAAAAGGCACGATGAGTCGTCAAAATCTGAATCACAAAAAACATCATACACGGGAGGGGAATCAAATGTAGGAGATGAGGGGGTGAAGAGATCTCCCTGAAAGGGATCCATAAGCTCTGTGGGATAGTCCTCTGCGTCAGTGGAAGGATGAGGTGGCTGCAGAAGCTCTAATGGAGGAGGATAGTGCTCGGGATCCTCATGAATGGCTATGTCCTCGTCCCGATGCACGACCTCCTCGGCGATAAGTTCTGGCTCCGTGTGTAAGGCCTCCTCAAAAACATGCTCTGGCTCGACAGTGTGCTCATTTGCCTTCTCATCAACTATCAATGTAGGCTCTCTCTGGAATGGTGATGCTGGTTGCTCAGGTATGTCAACTTGTGGGGATGTATCATGTGGAGGGGAATGCCCGCAAGCAATCCGAAAATATAGTCTATCCCCCTCAAGACTGACATGGATGTCCTCCTCAATTGTTCCTGTAGCTGAAACACGGTTCATAACAAAATCTGCAAATTGTAGCTCAAATGCATCACCTGCTGTAATGCTCTCTGAACCGGTGAACCTCACTGACTCCAAGAGGCCCCCCAATAAGTTCTGAAATGCGTCCTCCTCTGGATGCATATATGACTCAGTTTTTGCTTCCTCCGCGGCCTCTTCGTCCATCCATTCTTTATATGCAATAGTTGTATCATAGGATGTGGGATCGATGACGGCACATTCTGGCTCTGGTAATATGACCGGTGATGCTTCTTGCCCATAAAATGAAGAAGCAGAACTGATATCTCTGGAAATCCCTACAACCTTAAGAATGAGTGCATTCATTTCAAGTACCCTCTTCGTCCATTCCAATTGAAGGTTGCTCTTATCAAGCCCGGCTTGTATTTCAATCTGGTGTGCATGCATCTCATCAAAAAAATCCTTTGTTTCTCATCAAGCTCGGGCCAGTGTGTTTCCTCAAAAAGGTATTCTCCCATCTGAGCACTCTGATCATAATAGTATTCTCCCATCTGAGCACTCTGATCAAAATCTGTAGTCCACGTAGTATAATCCATAGCACCTGATCAACAAAGATAAATACATGGAGAAAAAATATCAGTGGCACAAAAGAATATAGAAATGATAATAATGGTGGCGGGGTTGAAAAATTCTTTTTGTTAAATTTTTTTTTCGTAGTCTAACCAACCTAATTGTGACAAATTGGCACCCAACGGGAAACACCTCCCTGGCAACGGCGCCAAAAACTTGATCGACCCCGGATACACACCCGGAGAACGATTGTAGTTTTACCGCAAGCGCACGGTACAGTGGCGAGCGGGTATCGAACACGAGGAGGTGGTGTTGGTTCCAATCTATCCTAGGTTGGCTCGACTACGAATGTTTTATTGGTGGAGATGGGTATGATATGATGTAATGACAATGGTGATGGATGTCGGTGTCGGTGATAGAGATGTTGGTTAAATATCGATTCAAATACAATATAATAAAAGTGTCTAGGGCTAGGGAATTCCCACTACGGATCGTCATACATCATTGTGAATAGTGAATCTCAATATTACTAGGCTTGTGTTGGGGTGAACTAGTTGTAACTGAATATAGAACCAAGCTCACGCTCTCGCGCTATTGCCGGTCTATAGCAACCTAAGATATGGCCCAATCTCTTGCAAACCCTAGCCTAAGCCACTAGCAGTAGGATCGACATCATCATTCAATCGCCCCTCGAGCCCACTCTCGTGCAAACTCGAGTTACGATCTAGGTTGTGATAGTTCGTATTCGTCCAATCTCTTGCAAACGAATACTGGTATAGATTTACAATAAAATCCTAGCTTTGGTCCAATCTCTTGCAAACCAAGTCTAGAGAATCTCGATTGTAAACCTAAATCGAATATCTAGGCCTTCCCATCGATTAGAATCCAATCTCTTGCAAACCCCAATCGATGGAAATCCCTAGCTATCTGTAATAAATCAATCACAACCTAAACTCCTAGCAATTCGTGCAATTTAGAAATTCATTCATCACAAATATGAAATTAGATCCATAGGGTTCATCCCCATGCCCTAGAACATCAAATCTACTCAAGCATAGCAACACCGATATAGGAATCAATAAAAACCATAGCTTGCATACAAAAAGATATCAAATCAAAGATTCAAATAAGAAGAACAATGATACTTAGCTTTGATGAAGAATTCCAATCCAAATACAAGCTTTTTGATCCAAGAGGGGGCCTAGGGCATGTCCTAACCTCTAAAATAATCCTAAGAAAACATATTGGGAACCTCCTCTAATGGTGGTTACAAAACCCTTATATAGTCTCCCAAAACCCTAGCAAATAACCCTAGAAAACCCCTCAAATTCGTGCCCAAAAACAGCCCAAACCGTAACTTAAAATCTGGACCCATGCCGCACTCGGCCGAGTGGAACATGTGACCCGGCCGAGTGGAAATTCCAGCACTGCAGCATCAACTTGCAAAAATTCCCCAGATTTCATCCGACCTCCGATTTGCGCGTTCTTGGCGGCGTTGGAATCTTCATGAAGTATATTATCCATAAAAAATATGAGAAAAATACTTTGATTGCTGGAATGATAGCAGATTTCAAAAGAGTGGGAGGCTGTCTGAAAATCTGGGCGCTGCGTGTCCTCGGCATCACTCGGCCGAGCGGCAAATGTCACTCAGCCGAGGGGCTTTTGGTACTCGGCCGAGTCGGAGCTCATAGTCGACTGACGGATTACAGTAAGTCTGGTCTTTTGGATGCCGTCGTTCGTGTGCCACTCGGGCGAGTGTTGTCTCCATACTCGGACGAGTGGGATGTCGTCACTCGGCCAAGTGCACGCTAATCTTCAAGTAATTGCGTGTCCGATCTGGCCGACCGAGCAGGCTTCTTTGCTCGGCTGAGTGACTCCTTCAGTCGGCCGCGTGGCATGCTGAAAATGCCCAATCTACATCATTTCGCTTCCTCGTCGCTCCTACGACGTTCTTTCTTCTTCCACTCGTCTTCTATCGCTGATAGGTCCTCAATAAGTCCATGAGCGTTGCTCCGTTACGCGTGCAAGTCCTTTACGCTCATTTTTGCTCCCAATTGCTCATATTTCCTGAAATCCGACAAAAACAAGAAATAGTGAAAAGTAACACAATATCATCGAATAATCGTGAAAATCGCAATATGAGCAACCGAAATGGCATGCAAATATGCAGAAAAAAGGTGTAAAATATGGACCGATCAGTGACACCGTCATCTTGCTCTTCTACTTCGAGGATCCCTCCTTGCTAGGTTGGTCGTTAGCTGGGTTTTTGGTGTGTCCTTGCTTGACTAGTGCATCGATCTCTTTTTTGAGGTCCAACAGTCGTTGGTATCGTGCCCATAGTCGGTGTGGTATTTGCAGAAATTGAGATCGTCCCTCTTCTCATATTTGCCCTTCTTTGCTGTCTCTTGGATCAGCTCCTCTTGTGGGGCGTAAGCGAGGACCTCCGTCTTAGGAGCGTTCGGCTTAGCATAGGTAAGGCGCTCCTTACTTCGAGGGCTCCTCTCTCTGGGTCTCTTGTCTCGAGACTCCTTGCGAGGGGTTCTCGGTGTTGGTTTCTCTCGCCTTGAGTCTCCACGATGGACGGGGGTGCCTTTTGCACTAGCTCCGGTGGGTTCCTCCGCCTCTTCGGAGATGGTGAACCAATCCGTTATGTTGAGCATTTCTACGACGGTGTTAGGGGGAACTGGTGGAGGGCCCTTCACAGGTGTTTGTTTTGGACCGCCTGAGTGAGCGCCGCTATGACAGTCACATCTGATGTCTCCTCTACATAGGGCCTCCCATCATTGAATCTCTGGACGAAAGCTCGAATCGACTCATTCTCATTCTGTTTAAGAGATAAGAGGTGGGAGGACTTCTTCTTAGGACGTCGGCCTGCGACGAACTGCTATCAGAACATTTCTGCCAATTCATCGAATGACCCGATGCAGCCGTGAGGTAACCCTTCGTACCAGCCTTCTGCCCTCTTGAATAGGGTTGCATGGAGGGCTCTACAAAGGTATGGCTCATTGACCCCGTGAAGTAGCATTTTATTCAGATACTTATGAATATGTGACCATAAGTTGCCTCTGCCATCATAAGTTGGTTGGGCATGGAGCTTGAACTTGAGAAGAGGAGGAGCAGAAGTGATATTCTCCCTCAGCGGGGTCCTCCAAATCGCGGATCGGACGAGTAGAGATCCTCCTTCTCTGGCTTGCACGTAATTGGCTCCTGAAGATCGGTTTGGGATCTCTTCCCTCCTTCTGAATCCACATGTAGGGTTAAGAGGGTTATAACCTGGGGGAACCCCGT
Source organism: Scilla litardierei (assembly GCA_030789695.1). NCBI lineage: Eukaryota > Viridiplantae > Streptophyta > Magnoliopsida > Asparagales > Asparagaceae > Scilla > Scilla litardierei. Next base: position 96,498,917 of record CM061142.1, read on the forward strand.
AGATTACCTGATTCAGGATGTTGCGAGTTGCTTCCAGGTAATTGGAGGGGGTGTGTTTTCCTTGGAGAACGAAGACCCGATTATCGACTTCCATTCCGTCGTATTGGTGAGACATGGGGGTTGCGTTGTATGGGCTTATCTTTACTTAATCTTCTCTTGGATCCCCCTGATCTCGGAGGAAGACCGCACCTTTGGTTGGTGTCAGGGCCAGGTTTGGAGGCGGCAACAACGCATTCAAGAGCGATGGATTTCCCATGTTTTGGCATATCAAGGTCGCCAAAACACCGAGACTCATGTCGACCTGCTCGGTGAATTCGGTGAATTCCTTCCGGGTCACCTCAGGCTCCTTCGTGGCCCTTGCTGGTCGTTGTGATGGCGATGTGGAGTCCGGGCATCCTCCACCAGGACGATGTTCGCTTTGTGCTTCTCCTTCGGACCTTCGATCGGTCCGACATTGCTGGGTCCAGCTGTCATAGCTTTTCGATTGCTTTGGGATGTCGAGATGGTTAATGTTTTCCACAGACGGTGCCAAACTGTTAAGGCCAAAACTGACCAAGACAATTGTCAAGCTGACGTGGATCCTACGGGCTGAGTCAGAGACTCGTCAGCAGGTGAGGTGGGACCTAAGGTTGGAAGAACCTGGGTCGAGTGATGGATGTAGATGATGATGCGATGCTTGATCGACCTTTGAGCAGCTGATACGTCGATCGTTCGAGGCTGGAAGCTTGGTAACGACCTTCAACATTGTATGGTGACTCGTTGATCTGCACCACAGGGACACGTTAGGGGGTCGGATCTGGGTTCCAACACAAATCCCCTCCGATGCTTAAGTTAGTATGGAAACTTAAGGGCGAGAGGGAGCTCGGAGCAGCTGAGATCGACCCACGGATGTTCGTCTCAGATCTGTCGTCAGAAGCTCGATGATGTAAGAAATATCTGCTGAGAAAAGTAGAGTTCTATGTCTTAGACCTCGTACCTTAGAATTGGGACCCCTTCTCCTATTTATAGGCATCCTGGGTTCCTTTGGTGACGTTGGAGAGATAACGGCCACCCATTATGCGGCCAAGATCTTCCCCCATTAATAGGAGTAAATGTTGTACACGTTCCCACGAATTACGAGACCGTCTTTAATCCCACGTTTGTGTGAGGAGAATGCAACGGTCGACTTGCCAATGGGCTTTGACTGAGTCGATATCTAGCTTCTCCTGTGGGCCCTGTGGGCCCTAGTCATCTATCGGTCGAGTTATCTCGAATGCCGGCCCAATGATTCAACAACATATTGAGTACTCATTTGGTTATTTTTGAATAATATAATTATAAGGTTTGACATATAGTCCAAGTGGGAAATTATTGGATCGTTAATCCAACGTTGGGCTTATATGTAAAATAATTATGTAATGCGTGTTGTCATATTAAGTTAAGCCCAATAAAGTGATCTAATAAGTTAAACGGGCTTTAAAGTATCTGTTAGGTTGTGGGCCTTTAATGTGTAGAGACTTACTTTACTGTATTTGTTAGGATATGAGCCTTTAATGTGTAGAGACTTATGAGCTTTCTGTTTTAATGATGGGCTAAATCAGAAACCCAATAGGCATTAGGACTTTTGCCTATATATAGGTGGTCATTGTTCCCAGGTTGCACGAACGAAGAGCCGTCTTTTCTGCATCCCATCGACAGATTAAAGCTGAAGAAAAGCTAAAAGATTTCTCTTGGAGATTCGTGTAGATTTGACAGGCCAACCACACGGATCTAGTTCTTGGAGTTATGGATCAGGTACTATTGAGTCATTGGGCTGGAGTTCGAGGAAACTCGGTCGATAGATGATTAAGGCCCACCAGGCCCACCAAAGAAACCCGATGTCGACTCAGTCAAAGACAGAATGGCTAGTCGACCGTTGGGTCCCTCTCGCTCGAACGTGGGATTAAAGGTGGACTCGAGAATCTCGGGGACATGAGCAACATTTACTCCTATTAATTGGGAAAGATCGTGGCCCCATTATGGGTGGCCGTTATCTCCCCAACGTCTCTAAAGGGACCCCGAACGTCTATAAATATGTGAAAGGGGCCTATCTTCAAGGTACGAGGTCTAAGACATAAAACTCTATCTTCTCACTCTACCATCCTTATATTCGAGCTTGCGTCGTCAGTCTAGAGACGAACCTCTATGGGTCAATCTCAGCTACACCAAGCTCCCTCTCTTCCTTAAGTTCCATACTAACTTAAACATCGGATGGGATTTGGGTCAGAACCAGATCCAAACCCCCTAACGAGTCCTTGTGGTGCAGATCGACGATCGCAATCCATCATCGAAGGCCGACGTCGAGCCCTCCAACCTCGAACGATCGACGCAACGGCCGCCTGAAAGTCGGTCGAAGGTCGCAACACTTCCAACTATCGTCATTCGACCCCGGTTCCTCCAATCAAGGGTCCCACTCCAGCTGCTGACGACGTTCCAACTCAGCGCTTTGAGTCTACGTCAGCCTTAAAACTGTATCGGTCAATTTTGGCCTTAATAGTTTGGCACCGTCTGAGGGAAAGTTAACCAGATTGACATCCCAAAGCAATCAAAAAGCTATGACAGCTGGACCCAGTAACACCGGACCGGTCGAAGGTCTGAAGGAAAAGCCAAGAGCAAACAGAGTCTTGATAGAGGACGTCGCGGACTCCATGACGCCACCACCCCGACCAGTGGAGGAGACAAAGAAGCCTGGGGTGACCCGAAGGAAGTTCACCCAGTTCACCGAGCAGATCGATAGGAGCCTAGACGCTATGGCGACCTTAATACGCCAGAATATGGGGAGCCCATCCCCCGTAAATGAGCCACCGCCGCCTCCAAATCCGTACCTGACGCCAACAAGGGGGTCAGCATTCCTCCGAGATCTGGGGGACCCAAGGGCGGAGATTAACCTCCATGATTCGACCCATCCGGCCCACCAATACAACGGAGCAGGAATCGATAATCGAGCTTTTGTGTCCCAAGGAGAACCCCCTACTCCAATTACCGGGCGGCACCCGCAACATCCTAGATCAGGTAATGTACGGGGCTCCTCCAGTTTATAACCCACTAAACCTTGCAAGTGAATTCGCAAGAAGGGAGGAGATCCCGAATCAATCCTCTGGAGCCAACTTCTCGCAACCTGGGGCAGGAGGATCCGTGTTGGTCTAATTCGCTATTCGGAAGACTCCCCTGAAGGAGAATATCATCTCCGCTCCTTTTCTGCCCAAATTCAAGCTCCCTGCAGTACCCGCTTATGATGGCAGAGGCGACCCATGGTCACACATTCACAAGTATTTGAATGTCATGTTACTCCATGGGGCTGACGAGCCATACCTTCGTAGAGCTTTTCATGCCACCCTGATCAAGAGGGCAGAAAGCTGGTACAAAGGGCTACCCCGTAACAGCATCGGCTCATTCGAAGAACTGGCAGAAATATTCTGCAAGCAGTTCGCCGCCGGACGACAACCTAAGAAGAAGTCGTCCCACCTCTTCTCGCTCAAACAAAACGAGAACGAGTCAATCCGAGCCTTCGTCCAGAGATTCAACGACGAGAGGCTCAATGTAGAAGAGACGCCGGACGTGACCGTCATAGTGACGCTCACCCAGGCGGTCGGGAATACACACTTGAGGATGGCCCTTCACCAGTTCCCCCTTAATACCGTCACATAGATGCTCAATATAACAGATCGGTTCACTTCCTCCCAGGAGGCAGAAGAACCAGCTGGAGCTAATACGAAGAGCACCCCTTCCCGCTGCGGAGACACGAGGTGAGAGAAACCAAACTCGGAAACCCCACCGCCAAGAGTCCCGGGACAAGAGGCCTACGGAGAGGAGCCCTCGAAGCAAGGAGCATCCTACCTACGCTAAGCCGGTTGTCACTGAGACAGAAGTCCTCGCCTATGCCCCGGGAGAAGAGCTGATACAAGCGGCTACAAAGAAGGGTAAATACAAGAAGAGGGACGACCTCAAGTTCAGCAAATATCACAACGACTATGGGCACGACACCAACGACTGTTGGACTCTCAAAAAGGAGATCAATGCCCGAGTCAAACGGGGACACCCCAAAGGCCCAACTAGTGATCCACCCAGCAAGGAAGGATCCTCGAAACAGAAGGGCAAGATGACGGGATTGTAAGCACCATGGCTATGGAGAAAACACTAGAAGGGGGGTTGAATAGTGTTTAAGCAATTTAAAAAGATAGTTACACCAAATTAAATTTCTAACCAACAAAATAGTGCGGAATAGAAATAAACCCAAAATGAAACAAATGCAAATGCAAAGATGTTTCAAGGGTTCAGATTACCCAAGTCACTTTCCGACTTGTTCCCGGTAATCATACGTCCCTTCCACCTGGTTAACAACCGGAAACTCAAGTTAGAACCCTAACTTGAGGATTCCTTAAAACCCACTTGTAGCAACCCTACAAGTGAAATCGAAATACAATCGATTGACCTTGACTCCCACAACCTGGGAGCAAGCAAATCACTCTCACAACCCGAGAGTAAATTCAAATAACGAAAGTTATTAAATATGAAAGCAACACTTACAATCACCTATGCCTTGAAGTAGAACTTGAAGGAGAAGTGTGTTGTGTGTTGAAAGACTCTCTTGGAAGAGAGGAAAGCCCTTTCTCTTGGCTGCACCAAATGCCTAGAAGATGTCTCTTTGTTTCTAGGTTGGAGAGCAAGAGATTGAAGATAGGAATTCTCAGGGCTTTAGGGTTTTTGAGAGCTTTGATCTTGAGGGATTTAACAAAATGAAACTTGGAAGAATGAGTAACCTCTCAATGGAACAGGAGATGCTCCTTATATAGGTTTCTCAAAACCCTACAACCGAATTCAGCAAAACCGCTTTGAAATCCGTGAGAAAACTCTCAAGGATAGAATCTGAGCCCGCGACAGTCGATTGTTGAGAAATCCATAGTCGACTATTGCACAGTCAGATAGGGTAGGTGAGAATTCATAACGGTAACTTACCACGTGGACAGTCGACTGATGAGACATAGACAGTCGACTATTAAACCAACATGCGACTGTAAATCCTACTACAGGCGACTGGCCGAAAGATGGGTAAGTTGAAGAATTCTGGAAAACATCTGGGATAACAGGATAGACGACTGAAGAGGAGACGACAGTCGACTGTTAATCAGAACAGGCGACTGTAATTCCTTCTACAGACGACTGTCAAAACCCTGAAATTTTCCAGAGAGATGAGTCAACAAATTGGCTCACAGACAGACGACTGATGCAGCATTGACAGTCGACTGTTCCATTGGATAGTCGACTGTAAATCCAACATAAGATGACTGGCCAAAGTAATCAGAGAAGTAGACTTTGGGCTAAAGATAGACATGCGACTGATTAACAAAACACAGTCGACTGTCACTTGGACAGGCGACTGTGAATCATTCATAAGTCGTCTGTGGGAATTAAAGTAGAGAAGCCCAAAACTAGAAAGTTTGTGCATAACAGGCGACTGTAGAACAAAACACAGTCGACTGTTTTTGAGACAGGCGACTGTAAAACGTTCACCAGTCGACTGTTATAAACAAAACATGCACAATCAATGTAGAAATGAATTGGAGTCTAAGGACAATTGATCTAAAGATGTCCTAAGACAGAAATGAAGATGTGTATGTGCTCCAACAATGTTCTACTTCTAAGTTACAAACAAGAAGAGATATAAGAAATTTACATTTTACGAATACTTTCTTCTATCCAACGCATGAGCTTGAAGTCTTCATGGAGCTTCAATCATCATCTATGATCATCCAATCCATTTCATTTGCCTTCAATGATCTTTGAGAGTCATCCATTGCAATTAGATCTTCATAATTAGCTTAGGCAATGAATTAACTGCAAAATAGGGGATTAGTCACAAGTATTTATGTTCGCTCATCATTAACACCAAGTAGGGAGAAGTCCAATACTCAACATTCTCCCCCCTTTTGATGATGACAAACAAACATAAACAAAAAGATAAATAATTGTGCTTAATGAAAACTTACTCCCCTTACATAGATGCCAATCAAGTTAGACAATAAATATTAGGGCATCTACATATCAATTGACGCAAATGAGTAAAATATGCATGAATGAAATGAATTCATGAAATCTAGGATTTAAAATCCCTATTCATTGTATCTTACTCCCCCCTGAATCTAAGGCAACTTCAATCATTATGAATCTATATACTTAGCACAATCTAGGATTCAAGTGTTTTTAGTATATACTTAGCACAAACATTATGAATCTATATGTTTATTTCTCCTCCCTATGGCATTATCCAAAAAGGTCGGAGTAAAATAACAACAACAATCGTGCTAAATAAAAACTATCAACAATCAGAGAGTTGAAAGATATATAAAACTAAAACTCATAAAACTACATCATAAACCTATGTGAATAGAGGAATGGAAGTCCAATATCAACATTTTAGATATACGAAGAAAACATATTGTCTCAAATCACATCACATGGAGACTACAACATATATGGAGACAATATCTCAAAATTCACACAAATACGAAAAGCAATTATGCAATGTGCGAAATATAAGAAGAAACTGCAATATCATATATATATATAAAAGAGGTCACAAGAGTACAAAGTCAAATGAACATCAACATGTCCATCAAATACATCATATGAGTGACTCAAAAAGAACAAAATACATCATGATATTCAGACATCATCACCAAATATCCATCATACAAACATCACTCAAAAACTAAAAATAAATCTGCGAGTGAATGTCTCCAGGAGCAGCAGATGAAGAATCAGGCTCTGGGTCAACAGTGGTATCCTCTGGAGGAGGAGCAGCAGGAGCACCCTGAGTAGCTGCTACGCCAGGATGCACAACAAGATCAGTGATGAGAAATAAGCTTAGGATGACAGACAGTCGACTGTTGAGTAACACACAGTCGCCTGTCCGAGGCACAGTCGACTGTATTATACTCTTCAATCGACTGACTGAGAATCAATAAAGTTGATGATAAAAACAGAGTGTACAGACGAAATTGACAGGTGCCTGATTACTAAAATGCAGTCGCCTGTTGATCAAACAGTCGACTGTAAATTTGTCACCAGTCGTTGAGTAGGACAGTCGACTGTCGAAGGAAAGACAGTCGTCTGTCCTGGTCCAAAAATGCACAGTAAGGTTAAAAATCCAGAGGATATGCACAACTCACTCTAGGACCTATACTCTAATCATAAACTCATCATAAAATCAATATAAAACGATAAATCATTTATAACACAAATCTCTAAAAACAATCTCAAAACTCATGTAATCAAAGAAATCTCAATTGCCTTTCTTAAAACAAATATATGATGTAACAAATGAAGAGACAACATGATGATATGAGCTCAAAAAGTGTTATAACAAGTAAGTTGAGCTCCTAAATTTCAGATTCACCCATAATCCCTAATTCTCCACGCAACCTCACAAATTAATCTTCTTTAAGAGGTTTTGTGAAGATGTAGGTGATTTGTTTTTGGGTTTCAATGTACTCTAAGATGATGTCCTTCTTAGCTACATGATCATTGATAAAATAGTGTCTCACGTCTATGTGTTTGGTACAGGAGTGATGTACCGGATTCTTGAAAAGATATCTAGCACTTTGGTTATCAACCATGATAGGTCAAAGTATCACAATTGACACCATAGTCTCTAAGAGTGTGTCTCATCCAAAGAACTTGTGCACATGCAAGACTTGCGCCAATATATTCCGCTACAGTCGTGGACAATGATACCGAGTTCTGTTTCTTAGAAAACCAAGAGACTAAGGAATTTCCTATAAAATGGCAAGTGCCACTAGTACTTTTCCTATCGGATTTGCATCCGGCAAAGTCGGCATCACTATATGAGATTAACTCATATGTGCTAGATTTAGGGTAAAGTAACCCATAATCTAGAGAATGATTGAGATAACGAAATATTCGTTTAACCGCAATCAAGTGTGACTCTTTAGGTCTAGCTTGATATCTAGCACACAAGCATACGAAAAACATGATATCTGGCCTACTAGCAGTTAAATAAAGTAAGCTACTGATCATACATCGATATAGACGAACGTCTACATCTTTTCCATTCTCATCCTTGTGTAGATGGGTAGTCGTACTCATGTGAGTCCTTTTGCTTGAAGATGATTCCATCCCGAATCGCTTGATAAGCTCCCCTGTGTACTTTGTTTGATGTATGAAAGTCGCATCCTTCATTTGTCGAATCTGCAGTCCAAGGAAGTAATTGAGCTCTCCCATGTGGCTCATCTCGAATTCATCCTTCATAGACTTAGAAAATTCTTGACAAAGATTAAAGTTATTAGAACCAAATATAATATCTTCTACATAAACTTGAATTAATAGGATGTCATTTTCATAATCTTTAATGAAAAGAGTTGAATCAACTTCTCCCATTTTAAAACCTAAATCCAAAAGAAAGGTCTTGAGTCGATCATACCAAGCTCTCGGAGCTTGTCTCAACCCATACAACGCTTTCTTAAGTTTGAAAACATGGTTTGGAAATTTTTCATGAATGAAACCGGGAGGTTGAGAAACATACACTTCTTCATTTACAATCCTATTTAAAAATGGACTTTTAACATCCATTTGAAATAGTTTGAAATTCTTATGAGATGCAAAAGATAAAAGTAATCTAATAGCTTCTAATCTAGCTAGGGGCAAAGGATTCTTCGAAATCGATACCTTCCTCTTACCGAAACCGATACCTTGCTTTGTTCCTTGTGATTACCTCGTTCTCATCGGTCTTGTTCTTGAAGATCCATTTGGTCCCAATCACTTGATGACCACTTGGAAGAGGAACGAGCTCCCAAACTTCATTTCTCTCGAATTGCATGAGTTCTTCTTCCATTGCCACTATCCACGAGCTATCCTCACAAGTTTCTTGAATGTTCTTTGGCTCAATGTAGAGACAAATGCGCAATGAGAGAATTCTTCAATTCTTGACCTCGTTCGAACACCCACACCAATATCTCCAATAATTTGGTCATGTGGATGGTTGCGAACGGTTAGGTAAGCTTTGGGTATTCCTGCATCACTTGGAACATCTTCAACAAACTCATTAGTAGTTTTAGTCTCAATAATCGAATCATTAATCTTAATATTACTAAGAGAATCACAAATAGCATCTACACTATCATCTACAACATGAGGAAAATCAAAGTCTTCATAAAATGATACGTGTAGTGATTACTCGATCGTTGAAGTTTTGTTGTATATTAGGTAGGCCTTGCTACGTGTGGAATATCCAACAAAAATTCCTTCATCGGATCTCGGCTCAAATTTATCTAAATTACCAAAAGTGTTCTTGATAACACATTTTGAACCAAAAACACGAAAATATTTAACTTAAGGCTTTTTGTCATAAAATAACTCAAAACAAGTTTTGTTCGTTCGGGGTTTCACTAGGATCCTATTGAGCACATAACATGCCGTGTGCACCGCCTCTGCCCAAAATTGTAGTCCAAGATAACTATCATGGAGCATAGTACGAGCACACTTAATAAGAGTCCTATTCTTTCTCTCTACAACACCATTTTGTGGTGGTGCCCGAGGAAAGGAAAAATTGTGAGTTATCCCGGTGTCATCACAAAACTTTGTAAAAGACTCATTCTCAAATTCTCCTCCATGATCACTACGGATAGTGATAATGGTGGATCCTAAGAGATTCTGAATCTTCTTTGCAAATATGGTAAACTCTTCAAAAGCTTCATGCTTATTAGTTAAGAATGAAACCCAAGTAAATCTAGAGAAGTCGTCAACGACAACTAATCCATAATGAGCATTGCCTAAGGAAGCGGTTCTAGTTGGCCCAAATAAATCTAGATGAAGTAGTTCTAGGGGCCTCTTAGAAGTAATGCCTTCTTTAAGCTTAAAAGATGATTTACTAAGTTTACCTCTTTGCCATGAATCACAAAAAATTTTCTTACTAAAAGCAATTTTTGGAAAACCTTTGACTAGATCATGCTTAGCTAACTTAATAAGTGCTTAAAATGAACATGACCAAAACGACGATGCCATAATAGTTGTTCATTTGTATTAGCAACTAAGCAGTGCTCTACGGTTTTAGGCAGGCTCAAATAATAAATATTTTTACGCCTAATACCGGTAAATAAAACATGCGAATTAGAATCAATAATTTCACACATACCCTCTCCAAAGTTAACCTTGTAACCTTTGTCACAAAGTTGACTAATAGAGATAAGGTTGTGACATAAACCACTAACAAGATATACATTAGTAATTAAGGGTTTGGAGGGGTTTCCGACTATACCTACTCCAATGATGGTTCCCTTTTGGTTACCTCCAAAAGTGACCGTTGCACCATCACTTGATGCTAATCACTTCGTAGAGCAATGAGGGATCTCCCGTCATATGTTTGGAGCAACCACTGTCGAGAATCCATCCTTTTCTTTTAGAGCTAGTTTGATCTTTCTTGCTCTTTTTTTTCTCTTGGGTACCTACATAATATACCATAAGCTCATGGTACCTAATGTTTGTTGGGTCCAAGGAGATTAGCCCTTTGGAAGCCAAGTCCAAGTGGACTTCCGCTTCCCAACATAATTACCATTATTAATGACATCATGAAAATAGGAATCAACATATGCATTCCTATCATTTAAGCTAGTGTTCTTAGGACCCCAAATGGTGTATGTTTTGGGAGTCCTTTTCCTAGTTGCATGCATACTTATTAGATTTCTATGTGGTGCATGCTTCTTAGGAACATAGTTTCTAGCATAACATGAGGTGGTGGATATGCATTAGACATATGCGGATTATATGTATGCTTGGGAACATGCATGTTGTATGAAACATATGGGTCATGCATGACATGAGGAGGATGTGCATACATGTAAGAATGATGCGTATGCGCATGTGGGTGTATTGGAGCACGTACGTGAGTATTTCTCATGTGTGGACTTGTACGTTTCTGTGGGTGTGGAGCATAAAAAGTGTCATGAGTATCCACTGGTGAAGTAGGAGATTTCCTACGTGGATGAAAGTTTGTGTGCATGTAAGCATGGCTTCTCTTTTGGTTTCCACCCTTAGTGGGTATCTTGCCAAAAGGAAGAGACGGTGAAATGGTGACTTTCTTGGTAGGTTTTTTACCTATAGTGTCTTTGACACCACTTGTGGATGCACCGGAGGAAGGCCTCACAAAGTCTATAGTGACACCACTATAGGAAGTGCGTGCATTGGATGCATTTGCTTCCACAAAACCAAGACCAACACGATGTGTGGCCGGAAATTGGTTTGCAAGCAAATCGTCCAATTGTCCTTTTCCCTTATTGAATCTCACAATAAGGGAGGACATGAGCTCATATTTCTCCTTAAGAGAAGAAATATTGGTATCCAAAGTAGACACCCGTGCTTTGAGCTCGTACACTTGAGTTTTAAGAGAATCATTCTCTAAACCCAATTGTGTGTGTCGTGAAACTAGATCACTATTATCCTTAGGATGTGTTTGATCTAGTTGAGATTTGAGGTTATTCACCTCATCTCTCAAAGTGACATTTTGAGAAGCTAAATTCGCTTTCTCAAGAGTTAAAGTATCAACAATGGTGTCATTGTTGAAAATGCATGGAATGGATGGATTGCTAACATTCAATTTCATTAAGCTAGTATATCTAAGCATTAAATATTGATACCTAGCAAATAATTCTTAATTAGCAATGTGTAATTCATCCATAGTTACCTCGGTATCATCCATATCGGAATCACTCTCATCGGAGAGTGAATCTTCTCGGGCCATGAAGCACATGTGGACACTCTCACCCTTCTCATCATCGGAATCACTTGATGAGTCTCCACTTGCGTCATCGAATGTATCGACGAGTCCTTTCTTCTTATCTCTCTTATTCTTGTCGGACTTATGGTACTTCAGAGCCTTCCACTTCTCTTTGTTTCCTAGCATTGGGCAATCCTTCTTGATGTGCCCTGGCTTGTTACACTTATAGCAAAGAGAGGAAGTATTATTAGTAGACTCAAATCTTTTGTTAGAGTGAAATTTACCTTTACGAAAGAAGCGTTGGAACTTCTTCGCCATTTGGGCCATTTCTCCCATGTCCATCTCATCTTCTGAATCTTCACTATCAGAGGATGAGGAATTGGCGTTGAATGCCAAAGCTTTCTTTTTTGCCTCCGAAGGATTCATCATAGCTCTAATCTTTAATCGGTTCTCCCGTCTTACTTCATAAGACATGAGCATCCCGATAAGATTCACAACTGTGTAGATCTTCAAGTCGTTGACCTCCTCGATGGCGATAGCTCTTCTTTTCCATTTGGAGGTCATTCCCATTATGATCTTCCTTACCTTTTCTGGTTCAGTATATGTTTGGCCAAGAGCTTCCAGTTCATTGGTGATGTCGGTAAAACGTCCGTACATCGAGGTTATGTTTTCATTTTCCTGCATATGAAACATTTCGAAGTTTTGCACGGCAACATAGAGTTTAAAAAGTTTTACCTTGTTCGTTCCCTCATGGGTAACGACGAGTTGGTTCCAAATTTGATATGCACTCTTACATGTGCATATCTTGTTGAACTCATTCAGGTCCAACGCACAATGAAGAGCGTTCATTGCTTTTGTGTTGTTGACTTCGACGGATTTTTCGGAAGACATCCATTTTTTGAAATCCTCTTCGGTGGGCTCGACGTATTCCTTGTGGAGGGTTCTCCAAAGTGAAGCACTCCTTAGGAACGTCTCCATCCGGCATTTTCAATAGCCAACATTCGTGCCATTGAAACGCGGAGGACACACCATTGATTGACCTTTGAAAAGACTGGACGCTCCATCACGATCGTGATTGTTGTATGAAATCGGTGAAGGAACGTTGTTGTTGTTGGAAGCCATAGCTATAACCTTGAGCTCTGATACCAATTGTAAGGACCCTGGCTATGGAGAAAACACTAGAAGGGGGGTTGAATAGTGTTTAAGCAATTTAAAAAGATAGTTATACCAATTTAAATTCCTAACCATCAAAATAGTGCGGAATAGAAATAAACCCAAAATGAAACAAATGCAAACGCAAGGATGTTTCAAGGGTTCGAATTACCTAAGTCACTTCCCGACTTGTTCCCGATAATCCTACGTCCTTTCAACCGGTTAACAACCGGATACTCAAGTTACAACCCTAACTTGAGGTTTCCTTAAACCTCACTTGTTGCAACCCTACAAGTGAAATTGAAATACAATCGATTGACCTTGACTCCCACAACCTGGGAGCAAGCAAATCACTCTCACAACCCGAGAGTAAATTCAAATAACGAAAGTTATTAAATATGAAAGCAACACTTACAATCACCTATGCCTTGAAGTAGAACTTGAAGGAGAAGTGTGTTGTGTGTTGAAAGACTCTCTTGGAAGAGAGGAAAGCCCTTTCTCTTGGCTGCACCAAATGCCTAGAAGATGTCTCTTTGTTTCTAGGTTGGAGAGCAATAGATTGAAGATAGGAATTCTTATGGCTTTAGGGTTTTTGAGAGCTTTGATCTTGAGAGATTTAGCAAAATGAAACTTGGAAGAATGAGTAACCTCTCAAGGGAACAGTAGATGCTCATTATATAGGTTTCTCAAAACCCTACAACCGAATTCAGCAAACCCGCTTTGAAATCCGTGAGAAAACTCTCAACGGATAGAATCTGAGCCTGCGACAGTCGAATGTTAAGAAATCCACAGGCGACAGATATGGTAGGTGAGAATTCATAACGGTAACTTATCACGTGGACAGTCAACCGATGAGGCATAGACAGTCGACTGTTAAACCAACAGGCGACTGTAAATCCTACTACAGGCGACTGGCCGAAAGATGGGTAAGTTGAAGAATTCTGAAAAACGTCTGGAATAACAGGACAGACGACTAAAGAGGAGACGACAGTCGACTGTTAATCAGAACAGGCGACTGTAATTCCTTCTACAGACGACTGTCAAAATCCTGAGATTTTCCAAAGAGATGAGTCAACAAATTGGCTCACAGACAGACGATTGATGCAGCATTGACAGTCGACTGTTCCATTGGACAGTCGACTGCAAATCTAATATAAGTCGACTGGCCAGAGTAATCAGAGAAATAGACTTTGGGCTAAAGATAGACATGCGACTGATTAACAAAACACAGTCGACTGTCCCTTGGACAGGCACCTGTGAATCATTCATAAGTCGCCTGTGAGAATTAAAGCAGAGAAGCCCAAAACTAGGCTGTAAAAGTTTGTGCATAACATGCGACTGTAGAACAAAACACAGTCGACTGTTTTTGAGACAGGCGACTGTAAAACGTTCAACAGTCGACTGTTATAAACAAAACATGCACAATCAATGTAGAAATGAATTGGAGTCTAAGGACAATTGATTTAAAGATGTCCTAAGACAGAAATGAAGATGTGTGTGTGCTCCAACAATGTTCTACTTCTAATCAACATACTAGAAGAGATATAAGAAATTTACATTTGACGAATACTCTCTTCTATCCAACACATGACCTTGAAGTCTTCATGGAGCTTCAATCATCATCTATGATCATCCAATCCATTTTATTTGCCTTCAATGATCTTTGAGAGTCATCCATTGCAAGTAGATATTCATAATTAGCTTAGGCAATGGATTAACTGCAAAATAGGGGATTAGTCACAAGTATTTATGTTTGCTCATCATTAACACCAAGTAGGGAGAAGTCCAATACTTAATAGGGATCATTTGTCACCAAGGTGGTCGACTGATGAGCCACCCAAAACTCCTGGCGAATAAAGATGAACGGCAACAGCTCCGATGTCAATCGAAAAACGCTTGTACGCCTTTTTCGTTTTTTATTTCCGTCAATAAAGCATATTTCATTTATCGATTAAAGCTTTGCTTCTTTGAGCCTGAGTAAAGTTTGTAGAGATTACCCAATAAAAACTCCCCTCGAAAAAGAACCCGATCCTCAAGAGGTGTTGGGAAAACCGAACTTACGTTGATACAACAATTAAACGAGCGTCAGTCGTAATTTGAAGGGGCTACCTCTTCGCTACTGAATGACTCTTTTAGACGAGCGTTAGCCGTAAGTCAAATGGGCCACCCTTCGCTACTGAACGACTCTCTCATAAACGAGCGTCAGCCGTAAGTCGAAGGGGCCACCCCTTCACTACTGAACAACTATCCCGAACGAGCGTCAGCCGTAAGTCGAAGGGGCCACCCCTTCGCTACTGAACGACTCTCGAACGAGCGTCAGCCGTAAGTCGAAGGGCCGTCCCATCGTTACTAAACGACTCTCCTAGACGAGCGTTAGCCGTAAGTCGAAGGGCCGCCCCTTCGTTACTAAACGACTCTCCTAGACGAGTGTTAGCCGTAAGTCGAAGGGGCCACCCCTTCGCTGCTAAATGACTCTCCTAGGCAGCATTAGTCGTAAGTCGACGGGGCCACACTTTCGCTGCTGAATGACTCTCCTAGACGAGCGTCAGCCATAAGTCGAGGGAGCCACCCCTTCGCTGATCAACGACTCTCCTAGATGAGCGTCAGCCGTAAGTCGAGGGGGCCACCTCTTCGCTTCTGAACGATTCTACTAGACTAGCATCAGCTGTAAGCCGAGAGGGCCACCCCTTCGCTACTAAAGGCTCTCCGAGACAAGCGTCAACCCTAAGTCGAAGGGGCCACCCATTCGCTACTGAACAACTCTGTCCAAGACGAGCGTCAGCCGTAAGTCAAAGGGGCCACCCCTTCCTACTGAACGACTCTCCTAGACGAGCGTCAGTCGTAAGTCGAAGGGGCCACCCCTTCTCTGCTAAACGACTCTCTCGAACGAGCGTCAGCCGTAAGTTGAAGGGGCCACCCCTTCTCTACTGAACGAATCTCTCGAACGAGCGTCAGCCGTAAGTCGAGGGGGCCACCCCTTTGCTACTGAACGACTCTCTTGAACGAGCGTCAACCGTAAGTCGAAGGGGCCACCCATTCGTTACTGAAAGACTCTCCTAGACGAGCGTTAGCCGTAAGTCGAGGGGGCCACCCCTTCGCTACTGAACGAATCTCCTAAACGAGCGTCAGCCGTAACTCGAGGGGGCCACCCCTTCGCTACTGAACGACTCTCCTAGATGAGCGTCAGCCGTAAGTCGAGGGGGCCACCCCTTCGCCACTTGTAACGGCCAGTATTTTCAGGCGAGTTTTTGATTGTGCCGTACCAGTATTTTACTTCTGTCAACCAGTTAACGTTTCGTCCGTACGTGTCGACGCGAGCGCGTCACTGTTTTTTTATTTTTACCGTATCGTCATTAATTGATCATCCAGATTAACTAAAAAACTTAATTACTTTAATTAATTATTTTTCTAATCACGTTTGGTAACTTATTTAATTAATTTATCTTAATAATCATTCCTTCACGTGTAAATTTCCTTTTTAAAAAAACGAAGAGAGGAAGTGTATCACGTTCGTAGCCAGATGCATCTTCTCCTCTTAAGTCAACAAACACCCATTAAAACCATCCTAATCCTTAACCTAACCAAATTAAATTCTGTTGACGAATTGGAAATCCGGTTCCCTGCTAACTTCTTCTTAAGGCTATCCACCGTCTTCATCCCTGCAAATCTCCTGCAACAAATCCCTCCAAACAAATTTACAACACCACCATCATCACCCCTTCATCCACCATTCCCCACCATCATCAAGATCAACCAGCAACACAAACCCAATTCCCAAACAAATTCAGATCCAAAATTAGAAAACAAACCAAAGGAAAATCAATTCAGAAACAAACCCTTATTATTTTCATCTTCTTCTTCAGATCATAACCAAAATCAAAACCCATCTCCTTACAAACAAATTCATCCCAAAAACAAATCAAATCCCCAAACTCGAAAATCTGAAATCCAATTTCTATTTCAGATTCAAACAAAGAGGGGGGATAAACAAAAACCCAAATCTGAAATAATTTCAGATTTAAAACCCTACAAACCCTCATATCCTTTCTCTTCTTCTTCCTCCTCCTACCTTGGCCGACCCCCTCGCCTTCAGCCCTCGCTGCGCCGCCCTGAAGCCCGCCCACCCGCCGGAATCCGCCCATCGCCGCCGCCGGCCAACAGGAGCCGCCCCCCCACGCCCCGTGCGCCGGCCGCCGCCCAGCCGTGAGCCCGCCGCCGCCCGGAAAACGCCCTCAAGCCGCCGATCGTCGACTTTTTCTCCTCCCCTTGCGCTGTAAGATCCGAACTCTTTCCCTTGCGTCCTTTCATTCTTGCTGCCATATGAAAAAAAAAAAAGAAACTGGAAGAAGAAACATGAAGAGCAGGGAGACAGGGAAAGAGAGTAAGAAGATAGAGTTTTAATGAAAGGGAGAAGATAGTATTAAAGAGGGGTAGAGAAAGAGATATTATTACAAGTAGGTTGTTACCCCTAAGTTACTGCTAGTAAGTTATAACCATGTAACTTTGTACATATGGTCAAACTTGTAGGTAGACTTATTAATAATTTTAACCATGTCATTTTATCTAATAATAAGTAAGGTTAAGTTTTGGTTAGTATTAAAATTGATATTAGTTTGGGTTTTATATTAAGTTCTAACATGTTGTTTTTATCTCTTAGTCAAACTTAGTAGATGTGCTATTTAATACCATGTTTTAACCATGCAATTAGCCTAGTTAATATTGATTAATTGTTAATATTAGTTATTAATGTCTCTTAAATTTCAGCATGTTAGTAGTTAAGTTAGGACAATATCATGTTAATAAAAGGATGTTATAACACATATAGGCCTCACCCTAGCTAGATAACCCAATAAGATCTGACGAACCTAATTTAGGGATTAACTTAATTTTTGTGCTTATCTTGCAATGGACCTAATTCGTTAACTTGTTTAACCAAAACAGAGAACCAGTCGTTCTATAGCGTAACGCTCGTCGAGGCGAACCCACGACAACCAATATCACCGGAAATAGGCAAGTGATACTTGCCAGTAATTATTTAGGCCATGTTTTAGGCCAATCTGTAAAATTGTGTAAAAGAGACTAGGCGGTGAAATGATAGTCGCCTAGACGACCATATTGATCTAGTTTGACAACGAAACTAGATCCGACACTTTTTACATGCTTTCATTCATGCTGATATGTCACGTTTACTTTTAATTAACTGTACGCACTCTTATCTGCATCTTGCCATGTCATTCATGCATCAAATTGTTCTATCGTGATTGCGTAGCACACGCTACAATAATTGTAACTATTGAGGCTAGGCACCTGCTTTGCGGGCACAACCCTATGCCAATAACACTTCCTGGCTCGTGATCCAGAAGATGGGCGCCAGTCCATATACACGTGGAGGGGTAGGGTTAAACGATCGCTTGAGCGTAGAAGTGAGCCCGTACAGCCACTTCAGCCAAAAGACGGAAACTCTGTGCACAAAGTGATAAATCAGTGATTCGTGAATCGTGAAATAGTGAATTGTAGCTTTTTGCTACACCGTGTTTGATTATTATTATCTTGTTCATTTAATTATTGCATTCTTTTAATGTCATGCTATATCATCATGTTAGAACTACTAGTTGCATTATTTTATTTGTATCCTTGCACGAAAGTCCTCCGCCTTTCTTGGGAGACTTTTGCTGACATGTGCCCTTTTCTCTTTGGGTGTCACATGTCAGACGTTGAGACAGAGCAAATAGCAGAAGACGAGCAGTTCGGAGACGCTGAGTTTGAGGTCCCTACTGAGACCGAGTTCGAGGACACCGGTGACCAGTCCTAGTCTCACCTAGAGACTTCTTTAGTTGTTGCTACTTTTATAGTTGCTGTTAGATTTCGGTGCGTAGCACCTATCTCTCGTTGTTTTGTTGGGCCATGCTTTAGGCTTATTGTTCAGACTTGTACTTTTGTGACTATTCTGCGATGTTGTAATAATTATTGGATGTTGTTGGTGGATGTTCTTTAATCTGCTTTATTATTATTGTTGTTTCGTCGCAATGCAAGGACCTGCTACTTTTTGAAATTTTTACAGACGCTTATCAGACTGCAGCTTCACGGCTCCACGTCTGAGCGGACCTCCTCACGTCTCGCCTTCCATATTAGGGAAGTGGGGCGTGACACCACTGAACGACTCTCCTAGACAAGCGTCAGCCGTAAGTCGAGGGGGCCACCCCTTCACCACTGAACGACTCTCCTAGACGAGCGTCAGTCGTAAATCAAGGGGGCACCCCTTCACCACTGAACGACTCTCATAGACGAGCGTCAGCCATAAGTCAAGGGGCCACCCCTTCGCCACTGAACGACTCTCTAAGACGAGCGGCATCTGTAAGTCGAAAGGGCCACCCCTTCGCTACAGAACGAGTCTCCTCCACGATCGTCAGCCGTAAGTCGAAGGGGCCACTCCTTTGCTAATGAACGACTATCTCAAACGTCGTCAGCCGTAAGTCGAAGGGACCGCCCCTTTGCTACTGAACGACCCAAATCCCCATATCGTCAACCATGAATCGGGTAGATCTCTTTCTCTCTCCACGGAACATGGTGGTCAAATTCTAAATGTGGTTCGATGGTTTATCCTCGATTACCCCGAAGCAGCGCCTAACCCATCGAAAGGGACCATCAGGCATTGAGACCACCACGGGGCGTAAGTGACAACAAACAAAGAGAGGCAATGGCATACGAGAATACACAGGCCAATTCTCTTGTCACTCTCCATTACAAAATATTGTTTTTACTTACATTACCCCCCTATACATTCAAAAATTTCTATTTGGCAGGTTAAATCTTATAGCGGCCGTTCAGGCCCTCGATCTCCCTCCGCCGTGGCCGTAGGCTCCAGCACCCCCGTAGCAACCGCTTTTGCTTCGTCGCCAGCCATGGTGGTAGCCTCATCCACTAGAGCTGCCTCCTCCATGCATCGGATCGACTCGTCGTCGCCTTGGCTAGACTCATCCTCACCAAGGTCTGAAAATATCACTGGGATCTCGTCGATCTCTGCGGAGAGGTCAGGGAATCAGTTCCCCATCTCTAGTCGGCATTGCTCATAACCTTGTTTATAAAGCTCGTCAAAGTCGGGAAATGAAGCCGTGAAGTCCCGAACCGCCTTCTCTGCAATGACGTCAGCTTCCACTCTCTCCTCCAGCAGAGCATCCTCCGCTCGCTCTCTGAAGGCGATCTGTTCAGCCTCCCTCCTACGAGACTCGCTTAGCTCTTGCTCGAGTTTCTGAACGATTAAT
This sequence comes from Scilla litardierei, assembly GCA_030789695.1. Lineage (NCBI taxonomy): Eukaryota > Viridiplantae > Streptophyta > Magnoliopsida > Asparagales > Asparagaceae > Scilla > Scilla litardierei. The sequence continues at coordinate 96,519,077 of CM061142.1, forward strand.
GATCTCGTCTCGGAGAGACGGGTGATTCTTTCTAGCTCAGCCTGGGACTTCACCACCCTTGACCTGACGGCCTCCAGAGTGACACCGTGATCGGCCACCATCGAAGCTCGACGACGCAACGTCGTGGTCGCCACAAGAGCCTGCACACAACATCCGACAGTCAGCTTATGCACTGATATTGGCATCGATAGAGGTGCAAACGATAATCACATGGACACTGGTATATACGGCTATGGAAGCAAGCCGTTCATAATCGACCCTTTCTACGACAGCCCTGTCCCGTGGAAGGGTCGCATTCTCGGCGATGTGGGAGACGGCCCCACAGTTGAGGAGAGCAGAATCCCCACGCCTCAATGGAAAACTCGCCTTGACAATCTCCTCCTCTAAACAGTCGAGTGGAGCCTGAGGAGATCGGCCCCCTAGCAACATCGGCATATACTCATTGGGGATGTCTTCAGGTAATCCTACAGAGGGAGACAGACCCCCGGCCAGGTGTCCCGATGCACGCAAAGATCCGGCAGAACCTAAGTCTCCCTCGAATCTTCCTCATGGAGTGCATCACTCCCTGGCTGGGAGGCCTACTCTGTGGGCACTGATATTGGCATCGATAGAGGTGCAAACGATAATCACATGGACGCTGGTATAGACGGCTATTGATGCGAGCCGTTCATAATCGACCCTTTCTACAACAGCCATGTCCCGTGGAAGGGTCGCATTCTCGGCGATATGGGAGACAGCCCCACAGTCGAGGAGAGCAGAATCCCCACGCCTCAATGGAAAACTCGCCTTGACAAGCTCCTCCTCGAAACAGTCGAGTGGAGCCTGAGGAGATCGGCCCCCTAGCAACATCAGCCTATACTCCTTGGGGATGTCTTCACGTAACCCTACGGAGGGAGACAGACCCCCCCGGCCAGGTGTCCTGATGCACGCAAAGATCCGGCAGAACCTGAGTCTCCCTCGAATCTTCCTCATGGAGTGCATCACTCCCTGGCTGGGAGGCCTGCTCCGTGGGGATGCGTTCAACCCAGATGGCTCTGAGTTGCTGAGGACGATCCTCCGTCGCTTCTTGCCCCCTTCCAGTGCAACCACCTCAAACTCGGAGGGGGACCCTTTCTTCTTTTGCTGAGGGCGAGCCACCTTGGCAATCCCTTCAATGATCATGGGCCGATCTCTGGACGGCAGGACCATCGAGCTTGATGCGGTCGGCGCCCGGGGTGACAACATTCTTGCCTGCGCCTCTCTGATGGAAGCCTCGACTGCTTCCTTCAAGGCGGGATGTACCTGATAATCTAGCTGGTCATACCTGCTAGATCCACAAACGAGTTAGGTCGAATAATGAGGGTCGACCAGTTGGCGAGCACGGTCGGACCGATCTTTCGTCCACACGATTCGACGCAGCACGTCGTCCGACCACAGCCACTCGATCGACCTCATACCCTCGGGTAGGCTCTTCAAAGTGTCGGTGGCTTTCTTCTCATCGACAGTCAGCGGCTTATCCTCGGCAGGCCTCAAATCAGGAGCGTCCTAACCGGTGCAGAAGCTTGCCTCTCCCTGGAAGACCACAAACACACACTCGTCCTTTCACTTGTGGTTGGAGGTGGAGAGATCTTACAGAAGCTTCCTCCCTTGACGGGCCATTATCGTATACCACACATGGTCTTAAGGGGATGGATCGAGAAGAAGTGGTTGAACAGACGCATGGATGGCTCGATTCCCTTCGTCACGCATAGAACTATGAAGCCCATCAACATGCCAATAGAGTTCGACATCAGCTGGCAGAGGGAAATGTTCAAGGTACACAGGAAGTACCACAGGAAGGGATGCATGGAAGATTGAAGGCCCCGTTCGAAGGCTTTGACATAGACCCCCGCTTCCCGATCGCCGGGACGATGAGCCCTCTCGTCCCTCCCAGGCAGTCTGATTTGATAATCGAGGCGAACAAAATTCCTCTGAAGCTCGTCGATTTGGTCGGCCTTGACTTTGGACCTCACATTCGCCAGCAAGCCCGGCTCCATGACGCCCTCCCGATTCTTCTGAATGGCGGTGACCACATTCCTTTCGGAGGTAGAGGACGAAGCCATTACTTTTGAGAGAAGGAAAATCTGAATCGAGCGAATGAAGACGGTACTCCCGCACTCCTTCACTGGAACCGTCATATATAGGCGAGGCGGCAACCGTATAATGGAACACGCGTTAAGGATCCAAGGACCAAGAATGTCTTGGATTTTGAACCGACAAATCATCTGAATCGACGAGGTGGGCATTTTGGTGCCTAGAACTCAAGTGCTATTTTCTCGACTGCCGCGCCCCATTAAATGCGATGTAACGTCGCTTGACCTCAGCGGACGGACCCATGAAGGTCGCGCAACGGTGGCCATTGTTGAGTCATTAGGCCGGAGTTCGAGACAACTCGGTCGACAGATGATTAAGGCCCACCAGGCCCGACCAAGAAGCCCGCTATCGACTCAGTCAAAGCCAGAATGGCTAGTCGACCGTAGGGTCCCTCTCGCTCGAACGTGGGATTAAAGGCGGACTCGAGAATCTCGGGAATGTGAGCAACATTTACTTCTATTAATGGGGAAAGATCGTGGCCCCATTATGGGTGGCCGTTATCTCCCCAACGTCTCCAAAGGGACCACGAACGTCTATAAATAAGGGAAAGTGTCACATCTTCAAGGTACGAGGTCTAAGACATAGAACTCTATCTTCTCATTCCACCATTCTTATATTCGATCTTGTGTCGTCAGGCTAGATACGAACCTCCGTGGGTCGATCTCATCTACACCAAGCTCTCTCTCTTCCTTAAGTTCCATACTAACTTAAGCATTGGAGGGGATTTGGGTCGGAACCCAGATCCGACCCCCTTAACGAGTCCTTGTGGTGCAGATCGACGATCACAATCCAGCATCGAATGTTGACGTCGAGCCCTCCAACCTCGAACGATCGACACAACGGCCGCCCGAAAGTCGGTCGAAGGTCGCAACACTTCCAACTATCGTCATTCGACCCCGGTTCCCCCAACCGAGGGTCCCACTTCAGCTGTTGACGAGGCTCCAACTCAACGCTTTGAGTCTACGTTAGCCTGACAACTGTATCGGTCAATTTTGGCCTTAACAGGTACGCTTCCGCATTAAGTTTCAGTTTAATATCTCGTAGATCTGACATGATAATGCTAGATTGTTTGGCGATGGTTGTCGTTAAAAATTGATTTTCATTCTAAACCCCTGGCAGAATAAAAGTCTAATGAACTCAACGTGTTTGAGAAGCGCTAACGATGTTTGTTTCTTTTTTCTTTTGCTGGGACAACTCTGATGTTCATATTAGAATAGGAAGGCTACGGAACTCCAGAAACTCATGACCGCTTATTGTGATCGAATACGTGTGCCGATTTCAATACTCACATGTTCCTCTTCTTTTTGTCGTTCAATTGAGCTAGCTTGTTTGAACCTTCTAATCAGCCGGCTGTTTTGCTTATTATAGTCTTTTAGACGTAATGCTAATAGCAATCTAAGATCTTTGATCCAAACTAACCTTAGAACAAGATAAGTGCTTATACACCCCAAAATCAAGGGATGTATACACACGTATTTGTGTCAAAAACAGCCAAAACGAGAAGAGGGAGGGAGGAGACAGATGTGGTGTCATGAGGTGACATATTCTCACTTTTTGGCATTGATACCTAGGGATGGTAATGAGCATGTCCAAAAAAGCCTGATTGGACTTTCAATTGGGCATGACACATTGTCATCCCTACCAATCCTTCATTAGTCCTCATAAGAACTAATGAAGGATTGGTAGAGATGACAATGTGACATGTCCAATTGGGCTTTGGGTATGCCCATTACCATCCCTACCGATACCTATATACACACCGTGATTTAGAGATGTATATAGCACTTCTCTAGAACAAAGAAATGTTACTTGCTGAATGCTGGCCAAAAAAAATCATGAAACCCAGACTTCAACTTTGTTCCAATCATATTTCTTTATATTTTTTTTAAATGTAGGATTGAACTCCACCTGTTGCCTCGTTTTCTTTCTTAATAGGATTCGAGCCACAATTTCAAAAAAAATAAACATTTCCTGAAATGCAAATATTCAGTAATGATAGAGAGAGAACCATCAAATTATCAGGGGAACAATTGCTGCGGAGGAGGTAAACCGAAGATTAAAATGATAAGATGAATGATATTATAACAAAAATAGAGCTTGTTTAACAACCCATAACATAAGCTACCAACAGTATTATTGGGGGTTAAATTGATGCAATTTCTAAGCATATATAGATCAAAAGTAAGCTACTGATTGCTCATCCTTTACAATGAAATGCCAGAAAAATACATGAGATGCTCTGGCACAAGCAGCTCCAATAGGCCAACAAAGCAAAGAGTGCATAAATCTAGGACTAGTTGTTAGATCATGTGCTCGGCCATCAAGAGTGTCCTTGGGTGATCTTTTGGTCCAATGACAAGCTGAGCTGAACTGAACTAAGTCAACTCGAAGAATATACCAGCTTCCTTCCTAGCAAACACATTGCAAAATGGAGGAGCTCGACCCAACAGAGAGCTGCAACTCCTAAGTAGGCGGGAAAAACCTGTTTAGGTTGAACGGAAGCGTGTAGAACTCCTCGTTTCTGTTGTCTCCTCTGAACGTTCGGAATTTTACCCACCAAGGCATGCCCCTGTCCTTCATCGACTTCTCCACATCCAGGGTGTTGTCAAGAAATACACCGACGATCAATCCCACGGTTGGCGGTGACATGAATATGGTATTTAGGAATGCATTAAACTGCACGAACCAACAACGTTGTTAGAGGAAGTCTCTTTGCCAAAGGTTAGATAATCTCTGAACGTGCGTGAAGCATACAACTAAAATTATCTCATGTTATTCTGGAAAGTTTGGATCCTGTCGTGAATATTCGAGGTGATAAATTAATTCATACTTGTAAAGAAATGTTGTAGGTTAATGTTGATGTCAAGAATTTCGCAGGACCCAGATCGAGCCTCGGAAACGAGTATTCACGCAATAGTTGAGCCCTATCAAGCTGGTTTAATAGGGCTAAGAGGAAAGATCCTTCGTGGCCACCTAAAATAGATAAAGCACACCTCAAAGAAACCGGAGGAGGGTGGCCCTCCGATTCGTACTCAATGCTTAAGCCAGCGTCAAGCAGAGGAAGGAGGGAGCAAGGCTAAAGATAGTTGCCGCTAGGGTTTCGGAGCGAGTCGAAAACTAGGGGTTTGAGATAGAGATTTAGTATATGATATTACACGTACCTGGCAGAGAGGGCTTCTGCACTATTTATAGGGTCGA